>OY728133.1:1041575795-1042863838 GCA_963277665.1 Viscum album | reverse complement strand
ATTTTTGGGTTTTACCCCTGGGTAAATCTATTCTGGAGTTTCATCCACTTGTAGTATCCAGACATGGGATTCATTTCTTATATAACCACATAATATTTACTATAAAAAAATTAAAATGTCTTCTTATATCCTAAAATATGACACTAATGTTTCGAAGTAAAATTTTTAATCTTCCTAAAGGTATGTTCAGTGGTTTATAAATAGACTGTGAATCCTCTTAAACATATCCATCAAGAGTATAAAACCAAGCATTTAATAAGGTATGAATCATTAAAATAATCGAAGTAACAAATAATGTCTGCATTTGGGCCTCTTTGTCATTCAGTTATCCGTCATTGATCCTATTTTAATTTTATATTTATTCAAAGGTAATGAATAGCTAATATTTAGGAAATTATTAGTTAGTCATTCTTTAAACATTCATTAATCATTATTTAATAATTTATTAATCATTATCTAATAATTAGTTAATCATATGGTAATTATTCCTTAATCATTATATAATCATTGGTCAATCATTAATTAATTAATAGATATTAAGTAGTAACTTTATACCTAATTAATATTTAATCATTAATTAATTATTAGTTAATCATTATTTAAATATTCATTGATAATTATTTAATCATATGTTAATCATGATTTAATAATTAGTTTATAATTAGTTAATAATATATTAATTATTCCTTAATCATTCCTTAATCATTAGTTAATAATTAATTAATTAATAGATATCAAGTAGTTACTTTATAGCTAATTAATAGTTAATGATTAATTAATTATTAGTTGATTATTTACTAATAAGTATTTAATCATATGTTAATCATTAGATAACAATTAGTTATATATTATTCAACCCTATATTAATTATGCCTTAATCATTCATTAATTAGTAGTTAATCATTACGTAATTAATAGATATTAAGTAGTTACCTTATCGATAATTAATATTTAATTATTAAGTAATTATCAGTTAATAATTATATAACCATTCATTAAAAATATATTAATAAAATATTAATCATTATCTAATCATGAATTAATAATTACTTAATCCTATATTAATTATCTCTTAATCATTTCTTAATTACTAGTTAGTCCATATTTAGTTAATAGATATCAATTAGTTACTTCATATATAATTAATAGTTAATAATTATTCAAAAAAATAAATAATTATTAGTTAATCATATGTTAATCATTAGCTAATAGTTATTTAAGAATTATTTAATCCTATATTAATTATTCCTTAATCATTCCATAATTAACAGTTAATCATTAAATAATTAATATATATCAAGTAGTTATATTATATAAAACTAATAGTTAACGATTATGTAATTATTAGTTAATCATTCATTAATGGTTATTTAATAATATACTAATCATTAACTAATCATTAGTTTAGTGTTAGTTAATCCTATATTAATTATCCCTTAATCATTCATTAGTCGCTAGTTAATCATTACAAAATTAATAGATATCCAATAGTTACTTTGTATCAAATGTTTAGTTAAGTAATAGTTAATAATTAAGTAATTATCAGTTCATCATTATTTAATAATTAATTAATCAAATGTTATTCATTAGTAAATCATTAGGTAATCATTAGATTTTAATTAGTTAATCTTATATTAATTTTTCTTTCATCATTCATTAATCACTAGTTAATCAAATATTATTCAATAGTTTGTTATTAGCTAATCATTAGTTAATAATTATTTAATATTACATTAATTATGCCTTAATCATTAATTAATCACTAGTTAATCATTACTTAATTAATAGATATCACATAGTTACTTTATAGTAAATTATTACTTAATTAATAGTCAATTAATAGTTAATCATTAAATAATTATTAGATAATAATTCTTTAATCATGAGTTAATCATATATAATTAATTCGTTAATTATTATCTAATAATTATCAAATAATTATTTAATCCTAATTTATTCATTACTTAATCAATATTTAATCATTAATTTATCATAAGTAAATGATTATTTATTTGTTAGTAAATTATTCATAAACCTTTATTTCCATGATATTTATTCATTATCTAGTTAATATTAATTATTAATTATGTGAATAATATTAAAAAACTACTAATTTATACTAAATAATAATCTTATTATAATAATAAATTTATAACTAATACTAATTATAAATTATTTACTCAAAAGTCAAAAATAAATATTAATATTTTATTTACTAATTATATATATTATTTCTAAACAATATCTAACTAACATAACTACTATGTAAATAAAATATTTAAAACATACTAAAAATGAATCTACTAAATAATTAAATAACATTAAAATAAATAAGAAAAAATACCTTGTAATTATGCTTTGAAAAATTTGGAAATCTTTATAGGTCACCAAAATCGTGGCGCACAAAGGAAGAAGCCCCATGAAAATTATAGAGAGAGAGGGGGAGAGTGGAATTAGAGAGATAGGGTATAAAATTAGTGAGCGGAAGGGGGTGCCTTTTATATTGTTTGGGGGAAATGTGTCTAAGAATATACTTACATTCCCCTTAATTATCTAAAAAGGTGGAATCTTGGATTCTGATTTGCACTATAAATTAGAAGAAAGGCAGCATCGTTGATGACACCCTTTCCATGTCGTTGATTTGGGATGATGTGAATAAAATGAGGCAATGGACTTTCCCCATGGCCAGATAACTGAAATTCAGTTTCTCTAATGCTCTTTTTTAACATAATAAATCAAAAAAATTAACCTCATATTATTTATATTAATGTTTATTCAGAAAAAACTTATATAAAAATACTCTACAAATGATGGGTTGGGGGTATATTGACTCTTGGGTCCGGGAATTCACCATCCATCTCTACATCACAAATAAAATGCACTCCAATGGTGGATCCATGACCACCTAATATATTTCCTATCATTTATAGTCAGAAACAAAGGCCATCCATCCCAATGTCTCTGAAGAAATGTTCTTCAGGTTGGCTCCCTCGACGAAGTGGTTACGCTATGGTAGGGAGACCATTGTTGCACCATTATTGCTGTTAGTGAGAAAACCCACCGTCGTAGAACCATAGCACATTATCCTTCAATCCATCACTAAAATCAGTTAGCATTCAAAAAATTTCAATGGGATTATATTCTAGGATTATGCAGTCCATAACATGGAGTTCAGTTAGTTTTTCAATGATGAGATTGTGTGTACGGAGGCGCTCCTGATGAGGGTCATCCTATTGAGGTATGCCTATGGGTTCAAGAGAATCATATCCCTAGTGGACTTAATGCACTTTAAAGGTAAAACATGTTAGATATAAAATAACCGATGTTGAAAAATAAATCCAAATATATATGAACATGAAATATGGATATTCATTATCTGAGTAAAATGTGTTGATGGAAAAAATAGGATTGGATCAATGAGCACCGTATATGAAATATGATCAGAGTCATATAATTTCACAAGCTGAAAATATAAATATTGATTCCTAAATCCCTACCATGTCTGGAAGGAAGAGAGTGCCACTCATGGGATGAGAAAATAGTGTGGTGTCCAAAACAATGGTCCGCCTAAGAATCTCATAACCTCTATTTTCAACATAATTCATATCTTTTTTCCATTTCTTTAAGTCACATGTGTGTAAACCCAAGTGAGGATGCATCCAAAAAACTCCCACTCTATCTCAACTAGGAATCCACACCAACCCTAAAATCTTCTAACAAGTATCAAATTTATCTTTGGGAAAACTCTTGGTAAACATGTCTGAATCATTGTCATCCACGTTAATATTCTAAAAATCATAATATATCGAATCAAGGGCTTTACAGATCCAATTATATTGAATAATGATATTCTTCAACCTTACATGAAAGGTTGGATTCTTTCACAAACAAATTTCACTCTAACTATCACAAAATAAAACATACTTTTTATGATTAAAATTAGTCTCTAAAATAAAAAATTTCAACAACAAAAATTCTTTTCATGACTCTATAGTTATAATAAATACAAAATTAGTGGAATATAAAGTTACACATTTATGTGATATCTACTTCCAAGATATAGCTCCTACTGCAAAAGTTATCAAATAGCCATAAGTAGACTTCCTCAAATCCATATATCCTTCCATATATAAATCTGAAAAACCACAAAGCATAGGTTCCCCATTTCCAAAACACAATCTCTTATCAAATGTACCATGAAGATAATGAAATATATATTTCACTTATCACTAATTATCTCTAAAAATATTATATTTAAAATGATTGACAGATTCCAATGGAGGATAAATAATGTATTTTTTACATCTATTTTCTCTTTTCGTTGGTAGAAGGTTACTGACTGGTACTATGTTTAAAATTTAATGTAGGAGGAGTAATAAAAACTTTTTCCAGGTCCATATAAAATTTATAAAGAAAAATATTAATATATATCTTTGGAGATACCCATAATTTCATGTCCATTTGTTCATGATAAATCAACATTCCATGAATCTATCTTGTTATCCCAAAGTATTTCATCATAAAAGACTAAAAAATATACTTCTTCAATCTATCAATTTTAGAATAATCATCTTTAATAATGAGCATATCATCAACTTAATGTAACAGTATAATAAAATCATCATCTATAAATCTCTTAACAAAAACATAATGATCAGATTATATCTTCCGGAAACCCTGATTATAAATTTTATATTAAAATGTAGTATACCACTACATTGGAGTTTCTTCAAACTATTCATACTGATATTTAACCTGCTAACATAATTCTATTTAACAATTTCAAGAAAACCTCTAGTTTCTCCATAAAAATATCCTCTACTGAATCTCCATGGAGGAAAGTTGTCTTCACATCCATCTTCTCAATCTATAGAACCAAACTAGTAGTCAAAAAAAGAATAACCTGAATGGAAGATATTTTGACAACATGCAAAAAATATCATCAAAATAAATACCTTTTTTATGAAGGTATTAATTAACAACTAAACTTCACTTATATCATAGAATGGAAGTGGATTATTCATTTTTTATATGATAAATCCATCAATTTTGCAAATTTGTCATACCTTTAGGAAACTTCACAAAATCAAAACTATGGTTTTCATGCAATTAACTCATCATGTCATCAATTTATAGAACCCATCTTTCCTTATAATCACTTTACACCCCCTCATCAAAAGATTTTGGTTATCCCCCTTTAGTGAGGAGTACATACACATTATGTGAATACTGATTAGAAATAGTATGATGCTGATATAACCATCATAGTGGAATTATAGGATCATTAATAAACCCTAGAACCTGATCATCCAAAACAAAAAAGGTGCATCAAAAACATAAACTCTAACCTTTTCACCTTGAACCTCAGTCTGCACATCAACATAATCCTTAGAATTGACAACATGAGGTAAATGTGACTCAAAAAGTGGCTCAAAATTGAAAAATCCATCTAAATTTGTAGAAGAATATTTTTTCCCCTTATCAATATTTATAATATTTTGGTCTTCCTTAACTGCTAAAATATGGATTTTTATAAGTTTATTTAAAGTAGGATCATAGAATATATACCCAAACTCATTGTGTCTATAGCCAATTAAAAAACAGTATTGTGGCTTACCATCTAGATTGAATCTGTCATCTCTAGGAACATGAACAAAAGCCTAGAAACCAAAAACACATAAGTTATCATACCTGATCTCTTTTCCATTGAAAAAAGATTAGGTTTTGTTGACTAAAAATTAATCTTAGGGGAAATATTTATAATATAAGTAGTATTAAATAAATCCTCACCACACAAATGTCTAGGAAACTTCGCTTGCAAAAGAAAATATTGAACTCTTTCCAAAAAAATCTTATTATTCCACTCAGCTATGCCATTTTTAAATGGTGTCAGAGGATGTGTATTTTTATGATTAATACATTTCTACCGACACTACTAATAAAACAAACTACAATACTCACCCTCATTGTTATTGTGAATATATTTCAACTTCTTACCAGATTCCCTCTCAACTAAAACATGTAATTTCTCGAAAACACTAAGAACCTGAATATTGACATTGAAAAAATAAACCCAAAGATTACAGGAGTAGTCATCAATAAAAAAACAAAAAAAAAATCCACTAAAGTTCTTAGACATCAAAGTACCAAATATTTCAGAATGTACTAATTCAAATACATGTGACTTTATGTGAAAAGGATGACTGTTGAAACATTCTTTGCTCTATTTTTTGGCCATAAAGTGATATCAAAAGTCTAATTTGATACTATTAAAATATTGAAGTAGATTTATCCTGTCCAAACAACCAATATCTTTTCCAATAATTTGGTTTATCCTCCTAAAACATAACATTGAAGAGAAACTAAACTGAATAATGCATGTAGAATCCTAAAAAATATAATCTCTAGTCATGTAAAAATCGAACTGCTTCTTCCCTCAAGCCACAATAAAAGATCCCATATAAAGAATCCATTTTCCATCAGTTGAATTATTGATAAAACAATTGTCATCAAGAATAATTACAGAAATAAGACTCAGATGAACCTTAGTCCGATGTCAAACATTCCTAAAATCAGCTTACTTCAGGTGCTGGTCTCCAAACAAACAGTACTGATAAATACAAAATCTACATGACAATCATTATCTATATTTAAAATCCCAAAATTAATTGGGATATAATATGTAAATAAATCCTTCCTTGAGGTCATGTGAAAATTGGAACCACTATCGACAAACCAACAAGAATCATCGTAATAAATAATAATGGAGTCATAAAAAATAAACAAATAACCCATGTAGTGGTGGTGTCATGATCATCACCTTCGTCATTTTACTTATATGGATTTTACTTCATTTTTTCTCTTTTTAATGGATATAAAAACTTCTTAACATATCCTTTATTACCATAATTATGGAATTCAAACTCTCTCTATTTTGACTTTGATTTTCTTTTGCCTTTGCTCTTACCCCCAACTTATTTATCCTTGGTTATTTTCCCAACTTCTCACCCTATTCTCTATGAATAAAAGATCTAAATAATATTTCTACATAATGTGTATCATAACCTATTCATTAAAAATAGAAAACATAACAAAACTAAATGTCGTAGCTATATTCGGAGTAGAACCATTTAGAGTAACATTAAAATTCTCCCAAAAATTAGGTAAACTATTAATAAACCAAAAATTAAAACCCCATACTCAAAATAAGTACCCACACCATAAAATTGATCAAAACATCTATGATATTCACTAAGATAGTAATAAATATATATATCTTCTTTTTGCCCCAAATTCATCACCATTTTTAGAAGTAAAAAATTTATTATTTCTTGTTTGGAATCATTGGTAGTCTCAAATTATCTCAAAAAGTAGTGTAATGAGATATGTTTATAATGTGGTTCATCATGTTGTCATCGACCCACTAATGAATGAGACTACAAACCATCTCACGCTCACACCATCAATCTTCATCAAAAATTCTTTAGGGCTTATGAGTACTAAATAATAGAAGATGCATTCTCTTTATAAAAACGAAAGTATTTCATTTTTAATCACCACATATTGTAGTTATTCACATTCAACAAAATATTTCAGTTTTAATTACATTCTATAATTTGTTTGAATAAAAACAAAACCCTTTAATACTAGATATTGGTAAATACAACAAGTAGTGAACATGCAGATGGTCCCCAAAGCGAAGGCGTAGTGAAATTGAAAAAATATTTCCCTTCAAACAAGATTAAAAAATTAAATTGGATACATAGTAATAAAATATATATTTAGAAAAATAAATGTTGATACCAGAAATTTTGAACATGGAAAACTCATAATTGAGAAACCACAACACCTAGTCCAGAAATTTGAGTCCACTAATAATCAATATTTCAAAGAAGAGACTCTAAAAGATGACTATGATCTCATTAATAATACTTAGATAAAATATTAGATCAATGGAAGAAAGAAGATGTAGTATAAAAGCATCATGAAATAAAGAACATAGCTAGATAATGATAACCAAATAGATCTGACCATGAACGATGGATGTTTGTTGTCCATATAAAAGGTGCATATGAAAAAAAAATTGGATTAAAAATCAGTAGAGATAAAATCTAATCAAACCCAGAAAATTTCACATATTGAAAAATCTAAAAACAACTATTAAAAACCCTAACTACACCATTCATGTCCGGAAAAGAGCATCGTGCCAAGGATGAGAAATGAGTGTGGAATCCAACAAAAATGGTCCACCTCAAAATCCCATAACCCCTATTTTCAATATATCTCTAATATTTTTGTGTTTCCTTCTATTTTTTTAGGTTAAAAATGAGGAAGACTAAGTGGGGAGGTGACCCAAAAATTCCTTTGTTTCTTAATTTTGGTGGACTCCAATCTCATCATATTACATTACCATCAACACCAATATTCAAGTACCATCGGTCGTCAGTTTCAGTCTCTCATTTGGAACCCTAGTCCTTTATTTCTTCGTTTTGGTGGACTCTGATCTCATCATCTTGCATTTCCTTCATCATAGGCCATCAAGTATCATCTTCCACCGAATTAAATCTCTGTAAACTATAATTCTATTGTTTTTATCTCCCCATTCATCTTCTTTTGATTATATAGTTTATATTAGTGTTTATTTTTTTTATTTTTCATACAATAAGGTATGTTTTAATTGATGAATGTTGATTTCAATTTGTTTCCATGAGTCACCCCTTCAACTGATAAAATTTGATGAAATATTTTTATATATAATTTTAATTTACTTATTAATATGTATATAAGGATTCATTTTTTTCTTCATTAGACTCTAAACACGTTCATTTGGAATTACCACCGCCATCCACCCTTATGTATCATAGGCTACCACTTTCATTCTCTCTATGCTATATTTCCAATTCCTTCATCTCATAATTCATCCTTCGTTAGGTATTTATTTTCTTATGTGTGTTTATTTTTTCTGAATTTCATCTAAAAAGGTATGTTTTAATTGATGAATGTTGATTTTGGATTGTTTTCTTCATTTATCACCACTGCTCCTAATGTTTTTTGTTTATTCTCTATTTTTATATTATTTCTCATTATTCATACATGTGAGATATTTTTTAATTCAAGTATTTATTTAGGTTTGATTATATGATTATTTAGTGAAATCTTGTTATAATGAATTATTATTCACTAATTAATGTTTACCTAAGGTATGTTTTTACTCTTGATTGAACTCTAATATCATTCTTTTGGAATTACCACCATCATCTACCCTTGGATATCATTGTTTTCCTCTTTATACCTCTTTGAACCATATTTTCATTATCATAGGCTCGTTATCTATCCCCTTTCTAGTATATATTTGAAGTTTATGTTAATTTTTTTGATTTTATGATTATGTTTCAATTGATGAATGTTGATTTAGGCTTGTTTTCTTAAATCATCCCAGTTGCTACTAATATTTTTCCTTCTCTACCCTATTTTTTTTTATATTCTGGTTATTCGTGAATTTTATGTATTTTTTATGTGATGTATTTTTGTTTTGAGATATGATTATATTATTATTAGATTAAAATATTATTATAACTTATTTTAATTTAATGATTAGTGTGTATCTCAGTTATGTTTTTTGGATGTATTTGAACAAAAAATTTGAATGTATAATGGATTATGAATTTTGAATATATTTAGGAGATCGTGATTTCTTCATGATGCATTTCTATTTTTTAATACAATAATGATAATTAAATATGTTCAATGTGATATTTTTTTATCAAATATAATGTATTTATTTTATTTGTGAACAAAATTTATGATATTTTTAATTTTTATTATATAATATAATTTGAAATTATTATAACTTATTTTCAATTTTTGATAATTTTTACAGATAATAATGATTCGAATTTGGATTAATACACTTCGAATAATTTATGAATATGAGGAAGTTTTCAATTCATTTTTGGAATTTTCTAAATGAAATTTTCCAAACAATGATTTTTTTCTATGCATACTTGAAATGTTTAAATATGAAGAATTTGAAAAGAAAAAACATCAAATATCATTTAATTTTTCATTGTTTAAATCTAATGTATATCCCTTGGATTTTACATGGTGAAACTAGGATAAATTTCAGATCTATTAATGATGATGATTTTTAAGATGATAACTCTGATCAAATTAAAGAAATGATATGTGATATTGTAGTTGGGGCAATTGAAAAAAACGGAAAATTGACTGTATATATGGTGATGTTAATAAAACCATTGTATATGGGTTAAATGGATTTATGGTTTATAAATGGTGTAAATACAGATTAACTTGAAGGAAAAAATGGATGGAGTGAAATAATTTTATACAGTTTCAACAATTGTTTAAATAAATTTTTTAAGGAATACAACCTTCCAAAATCACATTATAAAATCAAATAAAATATTATGACTGGTGGGATTAGGGTATAAGAAAATAAATTTCTACCCAAATGATTTTTTTATATAGTAATGAATAATAATTTAATTTTGAGTGTCTTAAATATATGATGTCATTGTATAAGTTTAAATAAAAATCACAATCTAATTAAGTGGTTATATAGACCCATGAAAATAAATTTTGGTATCATCCATTAATTCTATATTTTAAATGTTTATTTTAAAATTAAAATGATGAAAAAAAGGTTAATATGGTATATGGATGAGCGGATAAGTGATGGAAATTTATGACATCTAACTGATTGTCCACATTGGAATAAAATTGATAAACAGTTTACTACATTCAGAAATGAAGTTAGAAATCTCAAACATAGACTATGCATGGATATATTGAATCCAAATCAAATCCTTAGTATCACACATAGCTCATGGCCTTTATTATTGGAAATTTAAAAATTATTTCTTAAATTATGAATAAATAAAAAATATGTCATCTTGATTTTAACGATCTCTAGACCAAAACATCCTAGAAATGATATTGATATTTTCTTATCACCATTAATTGATGATTTGAAATTTTTATAGGAGGAAGGTATTAGGGTGTATGATTCATATAAAAAGAAATATTTTAAACTACATGAAGTGATTATATTCACTATATATAACTTCCTAGTATATGGAAGTTTTTCTAGATATAGTGTTAAGTGGCATAAATCTAGTCGAATTTCTGAAAACGGACTTAATATTATTAAATGAAACATGGTAGAAATAGTATAAAAATTTCATCAAAGGTTTTTTTCTATGGATCACTATTATATAAGATTAAAAAATATTTCAATAGCTCACAATAATTTGATATTAATCCAAAACATGTATCCACAGATCAGTATCTTTGGAGGGTGAAAAATGTTGATGTGACATTTAGAAAGACACAAATATATGGAAATGATAAAATATTTGAAAGAAACGGTCAATATTTTTGAGCTAAAATATTGGACATAACATGAGTTAAAACAATAAAATTGATGTTATGTGCATAGAGAATAATTTTTTGATATCTTTATTGGAACATTGTTAAATATTAAAGGAAAGACTAAATATGTGTTGAAAGTAAGATTCGACTTACTCTCAATGGGGATACATTTGGAGTTAGCTATCAATCTTAAGGGAAGGAAAAAAAAATCCTTCTCTTAGCTTTTCATACATTATCCAAGAGGGATAAAAATATCTTTTTTCAGTTATTTCATGATATCAAAGTGCCACAGGGTTATTCTTAAAATGTAAAAAATTTTCATTAAAGGAGTTGAAGTTGGAAGGTAAGAAATATCATGACTTTCTCATATTAATTTATAAGATCCTACCAGTTGAATTACATGAAATATTTACCATCCATTTTAGAATAACTATCATCAAGGCATATTATTTTTGTCAATTCAATTTGTAAAAAGATTATTGATATGAATTCTTTGAACATTTTAGAGAATGAAGTAGTTTCTATAATTTTTCAGTTGTAATTGTTTTTTCCTCAATCTATTTTTATATCATTGTGAATTTAATTGTTCATTTAGTGTGAGAAATAAATCATTGAGGACCTGTATATCTATGTTGGATGTATCCTTTTGAAATGAATATGAGGATATTGAAGGGGTATATTAAGAATACATATAAACCTAAATCCTCCATTGTTTAGAAGTGTATTTCTAAGTAGGTTTTGGAGTTTTGTAAAAGCTACTTATCTGTAGTGGAGCACATCAATTTGAATACATCTTTCGATAAATGAGTAAATTACAGTGTAAAGGGGATTCATAACATGAGAGTAAAATCATTGATAGGTGAATAAATAAATAAGGTACATTTATATATATTAAATAAAATAGATGATGCTCATCCATATATAAAATTGCATATTAACTTTCTAAAATAATGTTATCCAAAGAAGAAAGATAAATGGATTTTTAATGAGTATCAAAAATCCATGGTTGGAAGAGATTGTTCTTGGTATATTAGATGCATTGGAAATATTGAGATGGTTGGTGGGTGGTCCAAGTTTGAATTTTATAACATGGTTTGGGTATGACATTAATGGATATACATTTTGTAAAACCTCACAATGATAAAAGGTTAAATGCCTAGATGATATGACTCATGTCAACAAGGTGCACCTTCCTTTTTGAGAGCCTGCCTGATTAGAACTCTATAGTTAAGCGTGCTTGGCCTGGATTAGTGATCAAGATGGGTGACCTTCTAGGAAGTTTCTCAGGGTGTTTGTGAGTGAGGACAAAGCACGCTGGAAAGGACGTGTGTTGGCCTGTGGGGACTGTTATTAGTCAGATGACCCATTCAGGAATGTGGGTGGACCCTTGGGTGGGGACCACATGTCTGCGGAGCAATTGGTGGTTCCTGGCAAACCAGGACCTAACGACTATGTTAAGGTGGGGTGTCGGTGCTGTCACTGGGACCCAATTGTTACACATTTCATACTAAAGATCAGGATAATAGAAGTGTAGTTCACAATAGTAGTACATTAGTGTTTTTTGAAGTTATTCATTTTAAGAATTCTAAAGATAAAAAATCATTCTCCACATCAAGTTCATATTATGGAGTCATTTAAGAAATATGAGAGCTTGATTATATTAACTTTAAAGTTCTAGTGTTTAACTGAAAATAGTTTATTTGTAACAATAGTGTCATACATGAAGGATTTGGAATGACATTAGTTAATCAGAATGGATTGGAATACACAGATACTCCTTTTATCAATGAAACACAAGAAAAAAATATTTATGTTCTTGATCAATCCTATATTTAGTCCTACACTTTTCTATAAAGAAAACTTAATATTTTGGTGATGATAAACATGTAGAATATGCATATTTATATGACATCCCTACCTCCATAGATAGATTAACAGATAATATTGATGATAATTTTATAGATATGGTTTGTTCTATATGACACTAGTTAATCTGGATAGATTGGAATACATAGATGGTCCTTTTATCATGGAAACACAAGAAAAAAATATTTTTGTTCTTGATCAATCCTATAATTAGTCCTCTACTATTCTATATGAAAAACATAATAATTTGGTGATGATAAACATGCAGAATATGCATATTTATATGACATCCCTACCTCCATAGATAGATTAACAGATAATATTGATGATAATTTTATAGATATGGTTTGTTCCATATGAAATGATCATGAAGAAGAAATTTGGGAAAAAATCCCTTAGTAAATTCTTAATATTATAGTTAACATATTTTTATTTATGGTTTACTTTTTTAAATTTCATAAAATGTTAGACATATTAGTTTTACTTTCTTTATTAAAACACATATTATAACTAATAAGTTAAATTGTATCTTTATATTAGTTTAGTTCTTTTATTCTACTAAGTTTCCCATTACATAACTTATCTATTTTTTTATTTCATTGAAAAAAATTATTTTAAATCTAATATGTTAAATAAAAAAAAATATTTTATAAAATATTATATTCAAAAAAATATTCTTTTTGGTATAAAAATGATTTATTAGGTTGGATCATTTTTACTATTCACTCACTATTTATTGCTTTTTCATTCTTTAATTTTATTCATCACCCATTAATGTTGTCAGAATTTTAGTTAAATTCTATAATAAATATGAATTAAAATGCGGTTATTTTAGTTTAATTTTTTTTGGTTCATTTTTCACATATTCAATGAAAATTATTTTCAGTGTAAAAAAGTGTGTTATACATTAGAATATTTTTACTATTTACACACGTTTTTTGATTTATTTTCCTTCATTTATATCAATTAATCTTTTAATAATGGTTTTATAATTTTAGTTAAATATAAAAAATATGAAAAAAAAATTAGTATAGTTTTCATTTTAGTTGATAACTTTTCATTTTTTTATTTAAATTTTTATATAATAGTAGGATTTGTATATTTGTGTACAAATTGTTTTTTACTTTTATTTTTTAGATAATTTTAAATAAAAATTATAATCCACCACATACTTCTTGAGGGTATTGTACATATACCACTATAGAGGAATGTACACATGATTCTGTTAATGAGCCTCCTCATCCTTTTTTACATGAGGCATTTACTTCCACTGGGGAAAATAGATTTTAAGGGGTAGTAAATTTAGCATCACACATTAACAAAAAATATTAGTTTATCATATCCTAGACAAGAGGATACTAGTGGACTTTTATGATAATGATATTCCAAGAGTTCTAAATTCAAAACAATTCAAGACTTTCATTTTAGTGCAAAATAAAAGAAATGATGGTATTTTGATTGACGATTGGAGAAGTGTTGATAAAATTAAAATATCTGATTTATGGGAGATCAATTTGGTAAACACATTTGTTATTGTTTTATATATAATGAAATTTTTACAGTAATGTATTTTTCCCCTTCTTATCAAATGACATATGATATCCCCGATACTGGAGGAGTTAATATGAGGTTTTTATCATTGGATTCTATAAGATAGAGGGATTTTAAATTAACCATCACAACAGGTTTATTTTTTGGGAATAGAATAGATCATAATCCATGTGATATATATCCATTTATATATGGAGAAACATGAAAAAAAAATCAAATTATATGATGGGAAATGTTTTTTGTGACTAAAATGTTACATTTTAGATGTTTCTTATAATAATGATTTATCTATTCTTAATATATAGTAAATTAGGAGATCTCATCAAGAGATTCAATCTTGAAATTAATACCTCATAATTCCTCTTAGGGAGGATATTCATTATTGTAAAAAACATTATAGCAAAAAAAATTCAAAAATTCAAAGTTGAGTCTTTTGAATCCCCAAAGGTTGACCCCCTACTGAACATGAAAAATGATAGAGGGATCGAATTAGAAAAAAAATAACAATATCTTTTAGAAGAGTTAAGGTTTGTAGTTAAGAATATTATAATATTTTTACTTTATTTATTTATTTTAGTTAAATCAATTATTTATATATTGTGATTCACTATATATTTTTTCAAATATTCTATACAAGAATATTCTAAGGAGAAGAACACACAGAGGGTTTAATGTCATGTGTTGTTTAACCAGGTTTAAAATATGAAATTTTTTTAAAAAAAATTATTGGATAGTTCAGTCATAAAACCAAGCTTCAGGTTGATTTTTCAGAAGTTTAGACCATTTAAAAGTGTTTATAACTGTCTTGGGTAATGGATCGAGGAGTTTTTTGAGTGAATTAGTGGGTTTGGGGAGCACCGAACAAAGTGGTGTTCGCACGGATGGCGCACGGTTGGTCAAACCGTGCGGGTCAAATCATACATCTTACTAAAGGTGAGATAGAGGTGCTCATATGGCCTACACACAGTTAGGAAAAATAAGTAGAAAAAATTGTGTAAAGTATTTTCCTTAGACAGAAGGTCCTGCATGGTTGGCAGACTGTTTTTCAAACTGTGTGATCCAAACTATCGGATTTCCTAGTTTTGGGTTTTGGGTTAATTTATTTAATTAAATTCTCAGCTGTGAGTGATTTTATTAAATTAAATGATATATGGTATTCTAATTCATTAAATTCATGTATAAATTTGAATTTAATTAATTGATGCGAAATGGGGTTTTATTTAATTAAATTATTGTTGAGATAATTTAATTAAATAATAACAAGTTGAGTTTTATTTAATTATATCTAGTTAAATGGAATTTAATTAAATTAGGAATACATGTGGAGTTGGGGTTTTATCTAATTAAATTCAAGGAAATGATGAATTTAATTATTTAATGAAAAGTGGGGGAAATGAATTAATTAAATTTGAGGTTGGAAGAATGTAATTAAATAACAATGAGTTAGAGTGGTATTAAATAAATTATTTGAAGGGAATTTTATTAAATGATGTAAGGATTAGTTTTTATTTAATTAAATTTATTGGAAAGGAACTTAATTAAATGAGGGTTAATGGAGGAGTTATGGTGTTTATTAAATAAGCATCTAAATTAAAATGATAATAATAATATGGTTGTTATCATTATTATTATTTTATTAATTATTATAAAACTAATTAGAGTTATTTGATGGAGGAAATAAGATGGAGGCACACAGCAGGGTGAGGCACGACCCCCTCCCCTCAATCTCCCATGGTGAGGTGCACCACTCCCCAACTAGGCTCCCTCTCTGCTATAATTCCCCGACCTTAAACCTTACTTAATCTTGAGTTATTACAATATTACACATTGAGGATCTTTTCAGGTTTAGAGTTTTAGAGAATTAGAACATAAAACTTGCATTACATTCAACATATAAACAAAGTGGTTACATAAATATATTATTCATTTTTTCCATCAATGGAAACATATTTAAAATAAAACATGGATTCATTATTGACACGTCCTTGACACTATCATCATATCATGTACCTTTCCCTTGACCTGTGAAAAACATTTCAAAAAAACTTGGGATGAGCATAAAAAGCTCAGTATGGGTTATAAAAATATGGAAAGGAAACATAAGTTCATATATACATAAGAATGAAATCATACTTTACCCATAAAACATAAGCACTTTAACATACCTCATCAAATCATGAACAAATCATAGAAATCATATGACATAAAGGTAACTTGAGGCATTCATAACATTCTTACGTAGGGAGTAACCCTCTTGGTTATGTTTGGAATACCCATCACAGTATATTCCCTAAATATCTTTGTAGAAACCTTAATGTTTCAGTCCTTCGCATTACCCAATGCATTGGAGAGCTATATCGGGCTCACCCGCCCTTAGTTTATCACGGAACCACCCGTCTTCATAATAATGCCCAAGAACCACAACATAATCGTATCACATAAAACATGCATAAAGGAAACATAACATTTCCACCTTTCAATCACAAGATATCAATACAAAACATTGATATAAAAACATTATGAAAACCATTTTCAATACCAAAATAAAATAAAAGTAAAACATGGTATTTATTTTTCTTTAAAAAAAATAATGGCTTGTAGAGGAAGCCGAAACTCAAATAATGGTCACGACGGCAGAGAAGTCGTTGCTGCCGCATACATACGACAAAAAAAACATTCCCTTTTGTCGTTTAGTAAATGCTTCATATAAAAAATATTCCTTTTGAATAAATGTAAAAGTCAAAGGATTTTATACACCGTATAAAAGAAGGTTGTTTATAAAACAAAATATGCCTCAATGAAAGGAGATTGAGACGAAGTCCCATACCTTGGGTCCGACTTGACTCGGTCATTCTTTAATATCCTGAATAATAAACATGAGTTAATTTATACTTGTTTAAGAACCTTTTTCAAGTTCATTATTCTTTTTATATCACTTATTTCCATGTCATGAACACTATGTAATTATTTAAGTTAATAACGGTAGTTTTAACGATCATTGGTACTTGAGTCAAAAATAAACACTTTATAATTACAAGGTGTTCATGTATCCATTATATTCAGAATTATAATCATGATTTATATATCATATATATCATATATATCCAGTATATACATGCATTTATAATATTACATAATCATTTAGAGGTAAGAAATGAAATGCACCGTTCATGGAGACGGTAAGCCGTACGTACGCATGAACGCTACTTTCATTTCTATTTCATATTTTATAGAATGGAATCATAATGATATAAATGTATATTATTATTCCAGTATAATATCATATATAATATCATAACTCCATCCTTTATACGTCCCACTTATGGTATTTAACAAATCAAATCACTTTGAGGGGGCGGTAGTCCGCACTTCCTTAAATGAATATATCGCGTTTACCCATAATGGAAACCATAAAGGTATTCCCAAAATGAAAAATAAAGAAGCTTAAGGAAAACATAAACATATTATATATCATATATAAATATATTTTCATCTTAATGGCCACCTTTTAAGGTGTTAAAATAATGTTGAACAATCATCGTTTCGGGAGGTCGAAATTTTCCATCCACGGAAACAGTATGTTCTTTAACCATTAGATGTAGTTGTGTGTAAGTGTAGCTCGAATCCTTCTTATAAAAAAATCCTAGTATATTGAATATAATGGATTTTTTACAAAATAAATGAATAAAAAGAGTTTAGGGGTTGGAGAAGTAAAATAAAACAAAAGGACTCAAGTGAAGACATTACCTTAAAATCGGGTAACTCGCTTTGGTCTGAGCTCAAAGGCTTCCTTGGGAAGACTTATGCCCAAAGTGAGGCTTCAAGGAGTAAGAGAGGGATGTGGAGAGACAAAATGGGCTGGGTTTGGCCGAGCCAAAGGCTTTGGAAGTGTGGGTAAGGAGGTAGAGGTGGGGGCCTTTTATAAGAGGAGAGAAGGGGCACTCTTGGAAAGTAAAGAAATGTTACTTTATTTTAAAATGAGTTTCGGATTCAAAAAGTCCCAAATTGATATAATTCGAGGTTAAGGTGATAAGGGTTCTAAATACACCCATCCAATAGGTTTTGGACATGTGTAGGTCATATATTTTACATTATCATTTCATTTTATTTAAATCCTTTATTAATGAGGTAATCGCTGCATCATCATGATGTCATAAATAATTTAATTTATTTAAAGTCTAAAAATTATAAAAAAAATAATATGATGTAGGAAATCGTTTTATCTTTCCAATTACTATTTATAATCAAAAATCTGACTTGTATAACCTCATGTAAAAATTGTTTTAGTAAAATAACTCATGTTTGTGTCATTTTTACTTTAACATTAAATAAAAAGATATTAATGTCATTTTCCTAACAAAGTGGCTCCATGGGGTCCCCAAGTTGACCCATGGATTTTATTGGTCGGACATGACACATACAATGAGGTTAGGACATGTGTCAAGCTCCTCTCATATTATTAAAACATTATTTTTACCTTAAACTACACTAAATACCTCTAATCGCGATTAAAAATATAAAAGTTACTATTCACCAAAAAAATTATTTTAATCTCATTGAACCACATTTTACTTATTAATGACAACCATGTATGTCATATTTTTTAAAATCAAATCACAGAAGTGGCAAAGTTTCATTTAAATGAAAAATCAGTTTCTTTAACTACCACTTAGTGGTTTCATTATTCATCAAAAATTGAAGTTTTTCAGAAAAATACCAAAACTTAAACCTAAGATATATTTGATATTCTGAATTCAAAAATTATGTCTATTTTACAAAATTCAAATCATATAATTTACATTAATTAATTTAATAATTAATTCCTGCTGTCATGACAAATAGCATGTTTTTATGAAACAATAAGTATCAAAAGATTGACACCAGTTTAAGTCCAATTTCAAAGTGAAATTGATTCCAATGACCACCATTGGATTAAATAGTAAAAATATATTCTAATTTCACTTCAAAACCAATTCAAAAGATAATATAATCATATAAATAAATTATATTAAAAAGAGGTTTTGAATTAAAATACAACATTTTTCACTATTCATTTAAAAATGAACTTTATCGGAAAAATACCAAAAATTCACACAAAGTAAATTTTGATGTCCCAATCATAAAGAATAAGTTTATTTTGACAAATATAGCTTATAAAATTTTCAAAATATAGATTTAAAAATGGTTTTCCCTCAAAAGGCTGTAAAATAATCTTTTAAAAATATTAGTGTATTTCATGCTTAAGTTTGGATTTATTCTCATTTTAAGCCTATAAAACACTATCTAATTCATTAACAGACATAGATAAAAATATCTATTATTAATTACTTAATTGGAATGTTGCATCCTTCCCCCCTTTAGAAAATTTCATCCCTGCAATTTATTTACTTATCGAATAAATGGGGGTACTTATCCCTCATTGCATTTTCATATTCCCATGTTGCCTCTTCCATCATGTGGTTTTTCCACAAAACAATTATCTGATTAATCACCTTATTCTGTAACACTTTCTCCCTGTGGTCAAGAATCTGGACCTGTTTTTCCTCATAAGATAGGTGCTCTTCCTGCTGAACTACCTCTGGACTCAAAACATGAGATAGATCTGGCATATACTTTCTCAACATCGAAACATGAAAAACATTGTGTACCTGAGATAAACTTGGAGGTAAAGCCACTCGGTAACCAACTGATCCAACTCTCTCCAGAATTTCATATGGTCCAATGAACCTTGGACTCATCTTTCCTTTCTTACCAAATCGCATCACACTTTTCCATGGTGATACTTTGAGAAAAACATGATCACCTACCTTAAAAGAGAGATTCTTCCTCATGTTGTCCGCATAACTCTTATGCCAGCTCTGAGCTGTTCTCATGTGTTTCTGAATCAGCTGAACTTTTTCTGCCATCTCTTCTACCAATTCTGGTCTCATCAACTTCCTTTCACCCACTTCATCCCAGAAAGTTGGAGTTCGACACCGCTTCCCATATAACGCCTCAAATGGTGCCATCTGTATACTGGAATGAAAACTGTTATTATATGAAAATTCAACCAAAGAAAGATGTTGGTCCCAACTTCCCTGATAATCCATAGAGCAAGAACGTAGCATATCCTCCAATGTCTGAATTGTTCATTCTGACTGCCCATCTGATTGAGGATGAAATGATGTACTAAAATTTAATTCAGTACCCAAAGACTTCTGAAGGCCCTTCCAAATGTTATAAGTAATCCTAGGATCACGATCGGATACAATGGAGAGAGGAAATCCATGTAACCTGACTATCTCTTTAAGATACAAATGGGAAAGTTGATCTAGAGAGAAAGTATCTCTTATAGCAAGGAAATGAGCAGAATTAGTCAAGCGATCAAAAATAACCCAGATTGAATTATTACCTCGAGATGTCTTTGGTAATCCCACAACAAAGTCCATGGATATTAATCCCATTTCCAATCTGGAACTGGTAAAGGCTAAAGCATCTCTTTTGGTAACTACCACTCTGCTTTAACCTGTTGACAAGTCAAACACTTCATAGTAAAATCGGCAATATCTCTTTTCATTCTATCCCACCAGTAATACTCCCGCAGATCTCTGTACATCTTAGTACTGCCAGGATGAACTGAAAATGGAGAACTATGAGCTTCACATAACAAATATCCCTTCAACTGTGAATCACAAGGCACACACAATCTCTTCCCAAATCTCAAAACGCAATCATTATCAATGTTGAATTTAGGCAAATTACCTTTCTGAACCAGCTCTACCTTTTTCTTTAACTCACTGTCTTGCTTCTGTGCTTGCATGATTCTGTCTGATAGAGAAGGTTTCACTGATACCTGAAACAAAACAGAAGAACATCCTGCACCAACAACTTCTATGCCAAATTTCATCAAATACATAACCAAAGGATCATGTTCCAAATGTAACATTGCTAATGAATCATTACTTTTTCAACTCAAAGCATCAGCCACTTTATTTGCTTTTCCAGGATGGTAATGAATTGTACAATCATAATCCTTGATTAATTCTAGCCATCTCCTTTGTCTCATGTTCAATTATTTCTGAGTGAATATATACTTTAAACTTTTGTGATCGGTATATATTTCACACTTTACTCCATACAAATGATGCCTCCAAATTTTTAAAGCAAAAACAACAGCAGCTAATTCCAAATCATGTGTAGGGTAATTTACCTCATGAGTTTTCAACTGTCGTGAAGAATAAGCAATTACCTGATCATTCTGCATTAGGACACAACCAAGTCCTTTCAATGAAGCTTCATTGTAGATAACAAACTCACCATTCCTGGAAGGTAGTGCCAAAACTGGAGCATTCACAAATCTTCTTTTCAACTCCTGAAAACAATCATCACATTCTTTTGGCCAGATAAACTTAACACCCTTCCGAGTTAGCTTAGTCATTGGACTAGATAACTGTGAAAAATTTCTAACAAATCTTCAGTAATAGCCTACCAAACCAAGGAAGCTACGAATCTCAGTTACATTTGTGGGTCTTGGTCAGTCGTCCACAACTTTTGTTTTTGCAGGATCAACAGTTATCCCATCTTTTGAAACAATGTGACCAAGGAAAGAAATTTGTTGCAACCAAAACTCAAACTTTCTGAATTTCCCATACAATTTCTTTTATTTAAAGGTTTAAAAAATAACCCTTAAATGTCTTTCATGCTCCTCTTTACTTTTAGAAAACACCAAAATATCATCAATGAAAACAACCACAAAATTATCCAAGAACTTATGGAAAATTATATTCATTAAGTCCATGAATACAGCAGGTGCATTGGTTATCCCAAAAGGCATTACTAAAAATTCATAATGGTTATATCTTGTACGGAACGCAGTCTTTGTAACATCTGCTTCCTTTACCTTCAGCTGATGGTACCCCGATCTCAGGTCAATATTTGAAAAATACTGATCTCCCTGGAGTTGATCAAACAAATCATCGATATGAGGCAAAGGATATTTGTTCTTAACGGTGATGTTATTCAAGGCTCTATAATCAATGCAAAGTCTCATAGAACCATCTTTATTTTTAACAAATAAAACAGGAGCACCCCATGGTGACATGCTAGTTCGAATGAAACCTTTCTCTAATAAATCTCGCAATTTCTCCTTCAACTCTAAAAGTTCAATTTTAGCCATTCGATAAGGGGGTTTTGAAATTTGCTTAGCATCAGTAACTAAGTCAATAGTAAATTCAACTTCTCGATAGAGTATTATTCCAGAAAACTCATCAAGAAAAACATCAGGATACTCATTTACCACTGGCACATCATTAATCTAAACAGTTCCCTTGTTTTCAACAATATGTGCAAGGTTACGTTCATTTCCATCTTTTACAAGTTTCTCAGCCTCTTGATAAGTTATCAATAGTAAGGGTTCATTCTTATACACCAACTGAAAGACTTTCTGAAAAGAAACTTTTTTAGCTCTACAGTCAATCATAGAATGGTAAATAGAGAGCCAATCCATACCCAGGATAATATCAAACTCTACTAGAGGTAGAAGAATAAGGTTTGGAAGTATGTTCTTTCCACAGATAAGGATAGGAAGATTCTTATAAATTCTTTTTGCCTCAACATTTCCCCCATGTGTTTTTACCACAAGTTCAGGAGTCATTTCTTGAGATGGTATTCCCATTTTACTAGAAAAGGTTTCAGTGATGAAAGAATGTGTAGACCCCGAATCAAACAACACACCGGAATAATCTGAAAAAACAAACAATGTACCTGATACAACTTCATTTGATGGCCCAACATCTGCAGTAGTAGTTTCAAAGGATTTCACCACCCCTTTCTGCTTGTAGTCTAACTGATTCCCATCACTCAAGCTCTTTTTTGGACACTTGTTTTCATAGTGACCCATCTCATTGCACTTAAAACATTTCACTAACTGTAAATCAAATTTGAACTTACCATCACCTTGATCTTTTGCAGTGAAATCACGAGCCTTATGTCCCATCTTACCACATCGGTAGCACTTTCCAGAATTCAGAAGACATTCCCCAGTATTCCTTTTGCCACATTTATCACAAACTGGAAACTTAGATTTCTTACCATCAGAATTTTTTGAATAATTCTTCCCTTTCTTCTGCCACCTCGGTCTCTTCTTCTGTTGGTTGTTATAGAACACTTGATCATCTTCAAGCTCCATTTCCACCTTCTCAGCACATCGAACAAGCTTTTCATAACTTTTAAACTCACGAGAAGCTAATGCCCTTCGATATTTCGGCTTTAATCCTGAGTAAAAACGATTGATTTTACTATCAAGGTCTCAGATAAAATTTGGAGCATACCTTTCCAATCGAGTGAACCTTTCTTCATAGGTAGCCATTGAGTATTCCTCTTGCCTCAATTCCAAGATTTTTTTTCCATCCTAAGTCGAACATCCTTAGGAAAATACTTTTCAAGAAACATACATTTGAATTCATCCCAGTCGAGAGCATCAATCTCATCAGTGTCCCTAATATTTCTAACCATAGACCACCACTGATCTGCTTCACCCTCCAAACGGTAAATAGCAAGACTAACCTTTTGACTGTCTGAACACCCCATGACATCGAAAATATTCTCCAGTGCTTTAATCCACCCTTCAGCTAACACAGGGTCAGATGATCCTTTGAATGATGGGGGATGTTGCCTCGTGAAATGTTCCACCACTTACATGTTCCTCTGTGGTTGATCTGGCTGATCACGTGCATGGATACAACCACCATTTATCGCTTGAGTCAACTGCGCCATTACTGC
Organism: Viscum album; assembly: GCA_963277665.1. Classification (NCBI taxonomy): domain Eukaryota; kingdom Viridiplantae; phylum Streptophyta; class Magnoliopsida; order Santalales; family Viscaceae; genus Viscum; species Viscum album. The sequence continues at coordinate 1,042,839,271 of OY728133.1, read as the reverse complement.
AAAAAACTGTTCAGTTCCAATTCCAACCATCTCAGGATGCTGATTCGGAAGGTTATTTCCTTCTGTATTCCTTCCTAGCACTGCTTCCCTATTTCCACTGCGGAAAACCATTCTGAACAAACATGTCTTAGATGAAGCAACATGGTAATATTCAAATGCTATATCATTTCAATTTGACCATAAAAAAATATTTTTGGATAATCATTTAATAGAATTCTAACTCTTAAAGTTATCTAAACCGACCTCTGATACCAACTATAAAGCCCCGACCATAAACCTTACTTAATCTTGAGTTATTACAAGATTACACGTTGAGGATATTTTCAGGTTTAGAGTTTTAGAGAATTAGAACATAAAACTTGTATTACATTCCACATATAAACAAAGTTGTTACATAAAGATATTATTGATTTTTCCCATCAATGGAAACATATTTAAAATAAAACATGGATTCATTCTTGACACTTCCTTTCCACTATCATCATATCATGTACCTTTCCCTTGACCTGTGAAAAACATTTCAAAAAAACTTGGGATGAGCATAAAAATCTTAGTATGGGTTATAAAAATATTGAAAGAAAACCTAAGTTCATATATACATAAGAATGAAATCATACTATACCTATAAAACATAAGTACTTTAACATACCTCATCAAATCATGAATAAATCATAGAAATCATAAGATATAAAGGTAACTTGAGGCATTCATAACATTCTTACGTAGGGAGTAACCCTCTTAGTTACGTTTGGAATACCCATCACAGTATATTCCCTAAATCTCTTCGGAGAAACCTTAACGTTTCACACCTTCGCATTACCCAATGCATTGGAGAGCTATATCGGGCTCACCCACCCTTAGTTTATCACGGAACCACCCATCTTCATAATAATGCCCAAGAATCACAACATAATCGTATCACATAAAACATGCATAAAGGAAACATAACATTTCCACCTTTTAATCACAAGATATCAATACAAAACATTAATATAAAAACATTATGAAAACCATTTTCAATACCAAAATAAAATATTTGTAAAACATGGTATTTATTTTTCTTTAAAAAAATTATGGCTTGTAGAGGAAGCTGAATCTCAAATAATTTTCACGACGGCAGAGAAGTCGTTGTCGCCGCATACATACGACAAAAAAAACATTCCCTTTTGTCGTTTAGTAAAAGCATCGTATAAAAAATATTCCTTTTAAATAAACGTAAAATTCAAAGGGGTTTATACACCGTATAAAAGAAGATTGTGTATACAACAAAATATGCCTCAATGAAAGTATATTGAGACGAAGTCCCATACCTCAGGTCCGACTTGACTCGGTCATTCTTTAATCTCCTGGATAATAAACTTGAGTTAATTTATACTTGTTTAATAACCTTTTTCAAGTTCATTATTCCTTTTATATCACTTATTTCCTTGTCAAGAACACTATGTAATTATTTAAGTTAATAACGGTCGTTTTAACGACCATTGGTACTTGAGTCCAAAATAAAACCTTTATAATTACAAGTTGTTCATGTATCAATTATATCCAGAATTATAATCATGATGTATATATCATATATATCATATATGTCCAATATATACATGCATTAATAATATTACATAATCATTTAGAGGTAAGAAATGAAATGCACCGTTCATGGAGACGGTAAGCCGTACGTACGCATGAATGCTACTTTTATTTTATTTCATATTTTATAGAATGGAATCATAATGATATAAAGGTATATTATAATTCCAGAGTAATATCATATATAATATCATAACTCCATACTTTATAAGTCCAACTTATGGTATTTAACGAATCAACTCACTTTGAGGGGGCGGTAGTCCGCACTTCCTTAAATGAAGATATCGCGTTTACCCATAATGGAAACCATAAAGGTATGCCCAAAATGAAAAATAAAGAAGCTTAAGTAAAACATAAACATATTATATATCATATATAAATATAGTTTCATCTTAATTTCCACCTTTGAAGGTGTTAAAATAATGTTGAACAATCATCGTTTCAGGAGGCTGAAATTCGCCATCCACGGAAACAGTTTGTTATTTAACCATTAGATGTAGGTGTGTGTAAGTGTAGATATAATCATTCTTATAAAAACATCCTAGTATATTTAAGATACTGGATTTGTTACAAAAGAAATGAATAAAAATAGTTTAGGGGTTTGGAGAAGTAAAATAAAACAAAAGGACTCAAGTGAAGACATTACCTTAAAATCGGGTAACTCCCTTTAGTTTGAGCTCAAAGGCTTTCTTGGGAAGACTTATTCCCAAAGTGAGGCTTCAAGGAGTAAAAGAGGGATGTGGAGAGACAAAATGGGTAGGGGTTGGCTGATCCAAAGGCTTTGGAAGTGTGGGTAAGGTTGTAGAGGTGGGGGCCTTTTATAAGAGGAGAGGAGGGGCACTCTTGGAATGTAAAGAAATGTTACTTTATTTTAAAATGAGTTTCGGATTCAAAAGGCCCCACATTGATATAATTCGAGGGTAAGGTAATAAGGGTTCTAAATCCACCCATACAATAGGATTTGTACATGTTTAGGTCATAGATTTTACATTATCATTTCATTTTATTTAAATCCTTTATTAATGAGGTAATCGCTGCATCATCATTATTTCATAAATAATTTAATTTATTTAAAGTCTAAAAATTATTAAAAAAAGTACTATGATGTAGGAAATATTTTTATCTTTCAAATTAATATTTATAATCAAAACTATGACTTTTATAACCTCATTTAAAAATTGTTTTAGTAAAATAACTCATGTTTGTGTCGTTTTTACTTTAACATTAAATAAAAAGATATTAATGTCATTTTCCTACCAAAGTGGCTCCATGGGGTCACCAAGTTGACCCATAGATTTTATTGGTCGTCCATGACACATCCAATGAGGTTAGGACATGTGTAAATCTCATCTCATATTATTAAAACATTATTTTTACCTTAAACTACACTAATTACCTCTAATTGCGATTAAAAACATAAAAGTTACTATTCACTAAAAAATTATTTTAATCTCATTGAACCACATTTTACTTATTAATGATAACCATGTATGTCAGATTTTTGAAAATCAAATCACATAAGTGGCAAAGTTTCATTTAAACGAAAAATCAGTATCTTTAACTACCACTTAGTGGTTTCACTATTCATCAAAAATTGAAGTTTTTCAGAAAAATACCAAAACTTCACCCTAAGCTATATTTGATATTATGAATTCAAAAATGATGTCTATTTTACAAAATTAAAATCATATAAGTTACATTAATTAATTTGATAATTAATTCCCGCTGTCATGACAAATAGCGTGTTTTTATGAAACAATAAGTATCAAAAGATTGACACCAGTTTAGGTCTAATTTAAATGTGAAATTGATTCCAATGACCACCATTGGATTAAATGGTAAAAATATATTCTAATTTCACTTCAAAACCAATTCAAAAGATAATCTAATTATATAAATAAATTATATTAAAAATAGGTTTTTAATTAAAATACAACATTTTTCACTATTCATTTAAAAAATGAACTTTATCGGAAAAATACCAAAAATTCACACAAAGTAAATTTTTATGTCCCAATCATAAAGAATAAGTTTATTTTGACAAATATAGCTTATAAAATTGTCAAAATATATATTTAAAAATGGTTTTCCATCAAAAGGCTGTAAAATAATCTTTTAAAAATATTAGTATATTCCGTGCTTAAGATTGGATTTATTCTCATTTTAAGCCTGTAAAACACTATCTAATTCATTAATAAACATAGATAAAAATATCTATTATTCATTACTTACTTGGGATGTTAAATCTGCGCTCCGGATCATGGTGTTTCTTTCATAGAAGTTGTCCATATCGACAATGTAAGTCCTTCAATTAATGTTTCATTATTTACATTGGAAACTTTGTCTCTTCTTCTCCTAGTATTTGTTAGGAAAAAAACCTAAGGCATGGGGTTATTTTAGTTTCTTCCTTTCTTCTGATTCTAGGTGGTGTGGATGATGTCTCGAGATCTTTTGGTCTGTATTTAGACAATTTTCAACAAAGTCATGGCGTTTTGTCTATATTTGGTTCACTATTTTCATATTCGAGTAAGGGTTTATACCCATTAATTGGTTTCTCACCCCTTGAATTAGGTGCTTATGGTGCATTTTGAGTTGTGGCGAATTAATTGGAAGTGTGTTGGTCCTCACCACACAAATTTTGGGTACCAGTTATTGTTGTAGGGTGATGTGACCAATACTGAGTGCCTGCACACTTTTGTGGAGGTTTTTGTGCATGAGTAGTTTACGGTTGATGTTGGAAAGCATTGGCTCAACCAATTCTTTGAGGTAGGGTCCTCAACATTGATTTTATTTGGAGAAAAATGCAGTTTTTGTAAATCTATTGCTTTTCATATAATTGACTGTAATATTGGAGAAAATTTCTTATTGGAATAAAACTATTTATTAGATTACAAAATCATGTTTTGTAATAAAACCTCTTAAATGGAGGTGCACTGCCTTCTAGATAAAAACATAATGTTTAAAGTTACATGTTCATTTATCTTGTAGTTATGTGAATTGTTATTTCTGATCTTTTATGTTGACACACTTGGTTTAAGTGTAATTTATGAGTATTAGGTGAGGTAAGTTGAGAAAATTAATCGGGGAATTAATTATGAGATTTTAATTGGATGAGTTAAGATAATTAATTGTGAATTAATTCTAAACCGAGAGATTTGTAACTGAGATATTTAATTGGTTGTGTTAAGATAATTAATTAAGAAAAATTAATTATGAGATGATGTTTTTCAATGTAAGATAATTAATGGTTAATTAATTATGTGACATGATGTTAATTAAGGATAATTAATTATGAGAATTAATTAATATAAATTGATATTTTATTTGGATAATTAATTTTAAAGAATTAATTATGAAAATGTGAGATTTAGAATGGAATAATTAATTGTGCATTAATAATTTAATTGACTATCGAATATAGATAATTAATCATGGGATTAATTATAGGATATTGAAATAGATAATTGAGATAATTAATCAGTGGATTAATTGGGATATGATTCTTTGAATAAATTTAGATAATTAATGGTGCATTAATTATGTGCTCATTCAGTAATGTTTTTGATAATTAATTGTTTAAAAATATTTATGGAATGACAATAGTTTTTATTGAATAATTAATTAATGAATTAATTAATGTGTTATGTGATAAGTTAATTGTTGAGTTAACTAATTGACTTTGAAATTTTTTGCTGATCATTGGATTAGTGATGGAATGATGTCTCTAATTCTTATGAATTAATGAATGATTAAATGGCTGAGATTTTTTTGGTCCTAGACATGGTGTTCAAGACCAATGTAGAATTTGGGACCTGGACATGGAGTTCCTCCCCAATAGTTTACAAATGGTGTAAATAAATGATAATTAAGTTGCTAGAAATGGTTATCTATACCAATATAGAAGTTGGGACTTGGACATTGCGTTCCTCCTCAATAATTATCAAATTATGTATATGAATGAGAAATAGGTGCTATAAATGGAATTCTGGTTCAATGTAGAAGTTATGACATGGATATGGAATTCCTCCCCAATATTTATCTAAGTTCTTAGATGTAAGGTTGTTAGACATGGCGATCTACACTGAATGAGAAATATGTGTTAGACATGGTGTTCTAACGCCAATAGTATAAATATATGAATGGGGTTTTCAGGTTCTACACATGGAATTGTACACCAATAATATATTATATTAATGTATTTTGAAATGAATTAGATATATGATACATTCTTCAATTTAATGTGATTAAATAAATAAAGATTTGGAATGATTATAATCCCAACACAAGCCGAAGTTAATATTCAGGTATGGGATACCTTGCGAACATGGGAGATGATAAATAATTAAATAGAGAATAAATTGTAATGTGCTGAAAGGTTTTTATGATTGATAAAAATGATTGTATAATTCTTGAGCATACTCTTATTCTGGCCATGGGCCAAAGCAGGTATTGCTGTCAGCTGTCCCTTTGGAACCTGGATGGGTTGTTGGTTATTTATTCATTTCCATTATTGCTATGTTATATCTTTTCACCATTTTTTATATTCCATTATCTAGGTTAAGATAGACAACTGGTGGTCCCAGCCTACTGAGATGTATATCTCACACCCTACTCGGTCCGCCATTTTTCTGGGGTGCCCTAGTAGACTTTCTTGTTTACAGGATTGTGGACTTTTTCTTGTGGTTATTACTTGTACTTGGGAGTTAGTAGTAAAGGACCGATTAGGAGCTCGGGATTCTCATGGAGTTTGCCCTTAGGTATTTTAGTATTTTCTTTATTTCAATATTTTAATGTAATGAATGTTGTTTTTTTAGTGGTTTCTAATATGTATAATTGTGACATGAATGCACTGTAAAAACTGGTGTTATTCATTTTCATTATTCTGTTGAATATTGTTTTATATGATTCCTCTATTTTCTGATTTTATTATTTATTTCCTATGTTCACTCTGAATATGAGGGTATAGTCTCCCCACTGACTATCCATAGACCCTCACTGCTAGTCTGCTGCCTCTAGCATATGGGGAGATGTTCTTGAGGTCATCTGGAGACTAGTTCGGCTACTGATTTAAGGGTAAGCTGGGTCGGGACATTACAAAATGGTATAAGAGGTTCATTTTTTCATTCTTTTTCCTTTCTATTTCTATTTTGGACGGGTAGACAAGAGTCCAATAAAGTGTCATCTCTTGGTTAATAGTTGTGCTTGGGACTGATCACCACATGTATGGGAAATGACCAAGTGTCATGAGATGGGAATAGATGTCTATATTGTTTGAGGTTAGAGATGATATGATTTCACCTTGAGTGGCTGGGTTTATTTTCCACTACATATTGATTTTGAGGATTTTGAAAATTTTCCTTGGCCTGATATGGAAAGGAAATTGCATTACATTAATTATCTTAGGAACATTGAGATTTTCATGCCATGAATATCATATTCTATACAGTTTCATTAATAGGATGCCTGCTAATTTTTATTGAGTTTCATGGGTGGAAGCTCATGCTATGATTTTCTTTAGAATGCCCTGTTTGATAGCATATTTTGGTTGTAGATATAACATGCTTGGGTGTATATATTCCATACTGCCTTTTTTATTAGAATGTTTTGATGTTGTTCCATGATCTTGTGTTTTAATATGTTATTTTATTATTGGTAATGATAACCTGCTAGAGTAGTTTTGATGTGTAAATGGTTGCATGAGTATAGATAAATTGATTGATTACATTTTCAATGGGATCCAATTTTAGTTGTAAGGTGTATGGGAACCATATAACTAGAAAAGTTTAATACTTGCATTTAAACGATTGAAAAAGTGGAAGCTAAAGTTAAAAATGTTAAATGGAAATTAATTGTGATAAATGGGATCTAAATTCCAATAGTATGGTGTATGGTCACCTTATTGATTTGTAGATGGCCACCCATGTGACTAAGCCTAGTATAACTATAGTGTGTTGGAAAATGTTTATAAATGTAAAACTATTGAGTTTTTATTGAAATGAACTGTTATAGGGTATATTTTTGAAGAACCTAGATTTTTTGAATAAATGGGACCCTCATAAGTCACCTTCGGATTAAAAGGTATTTAAAATTTCCTATTTAAAATGAAATGACACTAAATGTTAAATGTTTAAGAGGAAGTTTATTATTGATTTCTTGTTTTGGTCAAGGTGTGTTGTTTAAAAACCAAGTTCCTTGTTATGGAATAGTACTTTTGGCTTTTTAAATTCATTCAAATCTTTAGAGGTTGAAATGAATTAAATTAAATGACTAAAATAAAAGGGGGATTTTTAGCCTAGTTTTTTCTGTTTTGCATAACCAACATGTAGGGTTGATGTGTATGCTTCATAAGGGACTAGACTATGGTAGGTAGCACCCTTAGAGCTTGAGATTATTTGTTCCCATTGTGGCCTTTTTGATGTCGGTACTGTTACAGTGACGTTTACATAGTATTTCTTTTGGGAATCGAGTTTTTTCACACACCAATAAGTTTAAGTTTTGGCTTTCAAATGATTTTTTGATGAGATGATTGTGGTTCATAGAACATCACACTTGTGTTTAAGGTGTTCTGAGCTAGTAATCTTGTGAGCGAATGATCTTTTCTTCAAAGACATGGACACTCCTAATGTGGGTAGTGTCACATTGGTAAGTTTTTCAATGAGTTTTAGTGGTAATATTTGAGGGAACAAGGGTTATTTTGGTAATGCGGGCATCGAGGTTTGGTTCATGATGTGTCGGCAGGAGAAGCTGATCCTTTTTTAAAAGAGTTGACCAGTGTTAGTTAAACTAATATTTTGTTATCTAGGTTATATTTATGATGTGTGGTTCTTTGGTTTATGCCTTTATTTGTTCTAGTAAACAATAGTGTTAAAGTATCCTCGAGATGTCTTGACATAGAGAGGTCACCGCCAGTAGAATGAGGACTTTGGTTACATGTGGTTGGTGATAAATCATTTTAAAGGCACATCATCGAGTTAAGGGTGACTATAGGTTTTGGGGTTGGCAATATCAATTGAGGGTACGATGATAGGATCATATCTCTAGTTGTGTGGGCTTGGTTATGTGACATTTTGATATTTTGGGTTGGATTCAGAGCTTTGGATCGGGTTTAAAAGGTTTAATCCATTGGGATTGTGATTTGGTTAATGGTGTGTTTGGGGTTTAGAAATGAAAAGAAATTGTTCAAATAAGACATTATAACCTTGGTGTCTTGGTTAATGTTGTAGTAGTTCCTAATATATTCTCGGGGATGAGAAGTTTTTATGGTGGGAAAATTGAAAAGTCCCATGTTTTTTAACCAGGTTAAAAATATCATAGTTTTTTAACTTTTTCATTTATTGGATGGTTCGGTCTTAAAAACAAGCTTTGGGTTGATGTTTCAGGACTTTTGACCATTAAATATTATTGATAACGTTCTTGGGTAAAGGCTCGAGGAGTTTTACAGGTGTATCAATGGGTTTCGGGAGAACCAAACATAGAAATGGCATTCACATGGGCTGCGCATGGTTGGTCAAACTGTACGGGTCAAATCGTGTGGTTTTTAAAAGGTGATACAGTGGAGCTCGCACAGTCTGCACACGATTAGGAAAAACATGCAAGACAAACCATGTGAAGTAGGTTCCTTAGAGAGAAGGCCATGCCCATTTGGCACATGGTTTTCCAGACCGTGCAAGCCGAACCATGTGGCTTACCCTATTTTGCGTTTTAGGTTAATTTATTTAATTAAATTCCTAACTATGAGGGATTTAATTAAATGTTGTGATATAGGGTTTTTATTTGATTAAATTCATGTCTAAAAGTAATTTAATTAATTGATGTGAAATGGGGTTTTTTAATTAAATTAATGTTGAGATAATTTAATTAAATGATAATGAGTGGAGTTATATTTTATTAGATCCAGGTCAATGAAATTTAATTAAATAAAGAATAAATGTGTAGTTGGGGTTTTACCTGATTAAATTCAAGGAAATGATCAATTTAATTATTTAATGAAAATTGGGAGAAATTAATTAATTAAATTTGAGGTTGTAAGAATTTAATTAAATAATGAGGAGTTGGAGTGGTATTAATTAAATTTGTTGAAGGGAATATAATTAAATGAGGAAAGGAGGAATTTTTATTAAATTAAATTTTTGGGAGAAGAATTTAATTAAATGAGGAGTTATGGGGGATTTATGGTGTTTATCAAAGAAGTGTTTAAATTAAAATGATAATAATAATAATATGGTTATTATTATTATTATTATTATTTTAACTATTATAAAACTAATTGGGGTTATTTGAGGGAGTAAATAAGAGGGAGGTGCACAACTGGGTGATGTGTGACCCTCTCACCTTGTTCTCCCATAGTGAGGCACACCACTCCCCAACTCAGCTCCCTCTTCGCGTGCCGGATTGTGGTGTTTCCTTCATATAAGTTGTCTGTCTCGATGAGTTAATTCCTTCTCTGCATGTTTTTTTCTTCACATCGGCCATTTCACCTCATCTTCACATGGTCTCCATTAGGCTGAAAACCTAAGGTCCAATGTTAATTTTGTTTCTAACCTTCTTCTGATTCAAAGTGATGTGGATGATTTCTAGGGACCCATTGGTCCATATTTAGACAACTGCCACTGAAGTCATACCGGTTTGTATCGATTTGGTTCACCACTGTCATATTCGGGTAAGGGTTTATACACGTTAATTAGTTTCTCACCCCTTCAATGAGGTGTTTATGATGTATTTTAATTTTCAGTGAATTAATTGTAAGTGTTTTGGTCCTCGCCTCACTAATTAGGGGTATAGGCTATCATTGTAGGATGATTCAACTAATTCCAAGTGTGTGCATGCTTTTGTGGAGGTTCATGTGCATGAGCAGTTTTCAGTTTAAGTTATAAAGCATTAGATAGGCCAATTTATTGAGGTAGGGTCCTCAACATTGATTTTTTTTGGAAAAAAAAGAATTTTTTTTAATGTACTACTTTTGATAAAATTGACATCAATATTGGAGAAATTTTCTTATATGTATAAACTATTTTTTATATTATAAAATCATGTTTTGTAATAAAACCCCTCCAATGAAGGTGTGCTACCTTCAAGCTAAAAACATAATGTTTAAAGTCAAAAGTTTGTTTAGCATGCGGTTATGTGAATTGTTATTTATGCCATTTTATAAAGAAACACTTAGGTTAAGTGTAATTTATGAGTATTTGGTGGGATAATTTGAGATAATTAATTGGTGAATTAGTTAGAACATTTTAATTGGATAAGATAAGATAATTAATTGTGAATTAATTATGAACCTAGAGAATTGTAATTGAGATATTGAATTGGTTGTGTTAATATAATTAATTGGAATAAATTGATTATGAGATGATGTTTGTCTATGTAAGATAATTAATATTGAATTAATTATGTTTCATGATGTAGATTAAATATAATTAATTGTGATAAATAATTATGATAAGTTGATATTTGATTTGGATAATTAATTGTGAAGCATTAATTATGGAAATATGAGAATTAGAATGGAATAATTAATTGTGAATTAATTATGTACTTGACTTTTTAATATATATTATTAATCAGGGGATTGATTATAATATATTGAATTGGATATTTGAGATAATAAATCGGTGGATTAATTCTGATATGTTGCTTTGAATAAATTGAGATAATTAATTATGTTTTAATTATGTACTCTTGTGGTAATGTTTTGAATAATTAATTGTGAAGAATTAATTAGGGAATGATAATTGTGTTAATTGATTAATTAATTGATGAATTAATTAATGGGTTATGTGATTAGTTAATTATTGTGTTAACTAATGGCCTTTAAAATTTTTAACTAATCATTGGATTAGTACTGCAATATTGTGTCTAATTCTTGTGAATTAAAGAATTAAAAAATGGATCAGATTTCTGTGGTCCTAGACATGGTGTTCCTCCCCAATAGTTAACAAATGATGTAAATAAATGAGAATGTAGGTGCTAGTCATGGTGTTCTAGACCAATATAGAAGTTGGGACTTGGACATGGAGTTCCATCCCAATAGTTATCAAATGATGTAAATGAATGAGATATCGGTGCTAGACAAGGCGTTCTAGACCAATGTAGAAGTTGGGACTTGGACATGGAATTCCTCCCCAATAGTTATCTAAGCGTTTAGATGTAAGGGGGTTTGAAATGGTGATCTACACTGAATAATAAATAGGTATTAGACAAGGCATATAAACACCAATAGAATAAATATATGAATGGGGTTTTGAGGTGCTATAAATGGCATTCTATGCCAATAGTATATTATGTGAATGAATTCTGGATTGAATGATAGGTATGAATCATGCTCAAGTACAATGTGAGTAAATAAAGAAATATTGAGAATGATTATAATTTCAGCATGATCCAATGTTAGTATTGAGGTATGGGATACCATGGGAACCTTGGAGATAATAAATGATTAAATATAGAATAAATGGTAAAGTGTTTAAATGTATTTATGATTGATAAATATTATTGTATGATTTTTGAGGAGACTCTTATTTTGTCCATGGGTCGAAGCAGGTATCGCCATCACGTGTACCTTTGGAACCTTGACGGGTTGTTGGTTATTTATTTAGTTCAGTTATTTCCATGTTATATTTGTACCCCATTTATTATATTGCATTTTCTAGGTTGATCTAGACAACTAGTGGTCCTAACCTACTTAGATGTATATCTCACACCCTACTTGGGCCACTATTGCACAGGGGTACCTTAGTAGATTTTCTTGTTTATAGGACTATGGACCTTTTCTTGTGGCTATTACTTGTAATTGAGAGTTAGGAGTAATGGAAAAACTGATAGCTCGAGATGCTCATGGAGATATCTCTTGGGGATTTGAGTCTTTTATTTATTTCTGTATTAGAATGTAATGCATGTTTTTTTACTACTTTCCGATACGTATCACCATGAAATCCTTGCATTGTATAAACTAGCGTTCGTCGTTTTCAATATTTAGTTGAATATTGTTTTATATGATACCATTGTTTTCTATGTTTTTTTATCTATTTATGATGTGCACTGTGAATACGAGGTAATAGTCTCCCCACCAACTATTCATATACCCTCACTGCTAGTCATAAGTCTTTGGTGTATGGGGAGATTCGCTTGAGGTCATGTGGAGACTGGTCCAGCAACTGATATGAGGGTAAGCTAGGTCGGGACATTATAGGGTGTCTTCATAGCTAATGGTATAAGGTTATTTTATCTATAACATTAGCAAAGCCTGAACACCCGAATCATGTATGAGGTTACCTGATAGGTGTAGTGATACAAAAACATTTTCCACATTCTGAATCTTCTTTAATGGAGAATATTTATAAAAAAACTGGAATAATTTTATGATACATTTCATAATATCCATGATATGATATAGGAAAGGATCATCGATTCGGTATAGTCGATGTTTGAATATATGAAAAGACAGTTTCGGGATGTTGATCCCACACCACCACCTATTAATATAGATCTCAGTCCTCCCCCTCCACCTATGGATCCTACTCCTCTAACTTATCCTTCTCCACCTCCCCCTTCAGAACCCACTACACCTACTTATCCTACTCCTACACCCCCTCCTCCACTACTTCCCATTTATTGTGATTTATATTTTGATGATCTTAGCATCATATTGTTTCATATGGGATGATATATTATATTGTAGATTCTATTCATCATCAATAGATATATATAGAGAATAACAGGGTCACTGTATAAGATATTATAGATTGATCGTCAAGAATACATTTTCCTATGGATAATGTGAGTACTGTTATAAAAAATATTGACCATTTTTTAGTTTGGTCATCTAGACTTGTTTAAAAAATTAAAATATGAGTATGTGTATATTATATCATTTATTTCATTTTTTGTTAAAAATTTTTAAATTTTTAAATTTTAAATATTTATCAATTCTTTTAAGGAATACCTTAAAGATAAATAAATATTCTATAGAAAGTAACAAATAAAATGATTTATGACTTCAGATATAATTTTTAATATTCTTGATATATTTTCAACATATTCAAATTTATTGTTATATTTTTATGAGATTCCAATGGAAACTAGAATTTGTGGGTGTGCAGTGAGTGTGACACTTTTTAAAAAATATATCTTGGAACTTGTAACTAGATAATAGTTTTTCATCAACATGATGAATGTTTTTTTCATATAAGTTGATTGACATAAATCTTTCTGTTTTTTTAATTTGTTTAAAAAAATATACTTATGATAGTTTTGTATTAGGTTTCCTTATACAATTTGTGTGTATCATGACATGACAGTTGTATATGGATTTATGGACCCATAATTTATTTCACCTATATTGTGGACAATGACTAATGTAGAAATAATGTTTTAAATTGTTGAAATAATTTAAAAGAATGCAATTATTAAGTGTTGGATTCTTCCTTGTCTTCAAGAGTATGAAACATATATCCCATAAAGTGTTTGTTTCTGACGCTTTCGCTGGGGCACGCGCATCCATCTGTGAGGATGCACTACTATTAACCCGCATTCCCGCTTTCCAAAGGCGGGCGGCATTCGCTCCTTGTTCAAGGACGTCTACCCCTTGATCGAAACAGGATGATGGGATGTCGGTTCTTCCTTCCTTGGATTCCTCCTCGGAACTCATCACCTAGTCCGGGTCTCCCTCATAGATTTAATACATTGTTCGTGAATCTCATTCCTGGTGCCATATCTTCATGGAAACCGGTTAATTACACTACTTCTATCAAGACATTCCATGGGGTCCTGACATGGTAGCAACCTTCGGTCAGAGTAGATGACAACATCAGGCATGTCGGGGCATCTCTACGTGCGTGTACATTGGGGAACCTATATTCTTCCTCATAAGTGGGCATCTCAAGGGTGAAGAACCTAAGGCATCCCACATCGAATGCGGGGAATCAGATGTCATAGGAATGTATCTGAGGTTTTCCTAAGCTTCCCATGTTTAACATAGGGTATGCAGCATGTTTAATGTCTTGTGAAGACGATTACGCCAAAGGCATATCTTCTGAGGTTTTCCTCAGGCATCTCATCTTTATCATGAGGTAGGATGCGAGTTTAATGTCTTGAGGAGATGAATTAAGAGTGATCAGAACGTCCCATAGAGACGGTCCAGATTGGTACATCCCTAGGAGGGAACACCTAGAAGGCTTACAAAGTGGATGGATCAGAACACCCAGTGAGGACGGATCCAAGGTGGTGCGCCCCATAGAGGGGAGATGTCACACCGTAATGGCTAATCTAAACACCACTAAGGGTGGATCAGGGAGTGTGCTCCCTTGGATGGGGGACACCATGGTTTACCATTGGCTAGGATTGAACCTCATGGAGGATTGCTACGTACCCTGTGTAGACAACAGGGATCAAAACCCATTTAGTTCAAAGGGTTGATGAATTGGGGTGAACACAGAAGACAACGACCTGGAGACATGTTGTGGCTTATGTGTGGATAGCAGCCCAAGTATTGCTAGGAGCAGCGAGGAGGGTGGATGACATGATCCCACCAGGATGTGGAGGCCCGGGTAGGAATCAAGATGGATGATGGAGAATTGCATGGATTGGAGGGGGAATGAAATGGGACAATCTTGAAGGTGACGGTAGTGTTGGTCTTGATCCTCGAAGAGACTTCCTACGTATCCCCATGGCAGGGAAGCAATGTCTGCGTAGTTCGGTATGGTAAGAACTAACGTGAAGGTGGTCGGAGCGACCAATGGTTGGTGGGATTGAACCTCAGGGAGGCTTCCTACATACCATGCCTTGACATGGATCAAAGTAAATGTAGTTCAGAATGGGGCATCGTCAAAACCGACATGAATATGGACCTTGGTCCGATGGGTGATGGGCTTGAACCTCCTGAGGTTTCCTACGTACCATGCCTTGACATGGATCAAAGTCCACGTAGTTTGGGTTGGATTCCGGTGAACCGGCGTGAAGAAGGACCTTGGTCCAATGGGTTATGGGCTTGAACCTCATGTGGTTTCCTACATACCATGCCTTGACATGGATCAAAGACCACGTAGTTCGGGTGGATGGGATGTTGAGATAACATGAAGGGGTGTTAGAACAACATGATGGCAAGGTCACAATGGCTTATCGATAGATTGGGATGCAGTTTAACGTCATGCAGGACGAGGGCGTGTCGGAGAACCGACATGAAAAAAGACCTTGGCCCAGGTGGATGGTGGGTTTGATCCTCCTAAGGTTTCCTACATACCATGCCATGACATGGATCAACGTCATCCTAGTTCAAAAGAGGGAATGTTGGAGAACTGAAGTGAATAAGGACCTTAGTCCAGGTGATGGTGGGCTTGAACCTCAGGGAGGCTTCCTACGTACCATGCCTTGGCACGGATCAAAGTCCACGTAGTTCAAAAGGGGTTTCTTCCGGTGAATCGACGTGATGGTCAACCCGTGGGTCCACTGATGGTGGGTTTGAACCTCGTTAGGCTTTATATGTATCATGCCTTGACATGAATCAATGTCCTCGTAGTTCGGGTATACACTTTAACATCATGATGGACGGGGGAATACAGTTTAACATCATGTTGGACGAGGGAATACAGTTTAACTTCATGTTGTATGGGTTCATTTCCATGGTCGATGCTTACTCTAAGCCCATGTGAGTCATGCTCAGTGTGAGAATTAAGATACAGCCGAGACCTGATGATCACATCGCGAAGGGTGCGTCTGTGAGAAGCGAAGAGGGGATTATGCATTGAGTGGTCCATGGTCTCCGGACATACTCCAGGATGGAGGCCTGAGAGCAACAAATGGCAGAGGTAGAGGGATTTGGGACCGATGATGGGAGCTGCCTCTTTCCCTATCACGCCCTCCACTGGCCTTGGCAGTGGGGAAGTACGGAGGTGCATGGGTGATACCTTCTGCAAGAGAGGCTAGGGGGCTTACACCAAGGTGGCTTCCCTTCCCCCATGGAAAAACCTCACTCCGAGAGGGAGGATATCATTCCATGTGATAAATATTCCATTCCCATTGAGACGAGCGGCCTAAAGAATGTCTGAGCCAGGGGGACTCTGTGTGCGAGGCATGAGGTCAGGTCACAGTTTAACATCTTGTGCTGAGGACGAGGTGCTTGGCAGTTTAACATCCTGCTGCTCGGATGAGGTGGGTTTACTCCACACCCCTATGACTTACATGACTGGTACCCTCTGGTCCCTGTGGGAGGGAAGGCATCAGTAAGGCCATAGTGAAGGATGTCGTGGAGTGGCAATGGTGAATGCAATGGAACCGTCATGAGGATGATGATGGCTTCGGTCTTGAGCCTTGAAGAGGCTTCTTATGTATCCCCATTGTAGGGGATCAAAGTCCACGTAGTTCTCCTGATGATGGATTACTGCCGATTGGGGGTTTCAACAGCTTACCGCTAGATTAGGTCATAACGGCTTATCGCTGGATAAAAATGTGAACGGATTACCGCTAAATGGGGTCGCAACAGCTTACCGCTGGATGATGATGTCAACAGCTTGCCGCTGAATGGGGTTGCAACGTCTTACCACTAGATAATAATTTCAATAGCTTCCCGTTGAATGGGGTTGCAATGGCTTACCGCTGGATAATGATGTCAACAGTTTACCGTTGAATGGGGTTGCAACGGCTTACTGTTGGATAATGATGTCAACGGATTACCGTTGAATGGGGTTGCAACGTCTTACCCATGATTGGAATGACAACAATGAATGGGTATTACACAAGAAATCTGTCTGGGTTCCACTATGGAGCGGCAATGGTGAACGGGTCTTACACAAGGAAGCTGCACGGGTGCCTCTATGGAGCGGAAATGGTGAATGAGGCTTATGCTAGGAAGTTGTCTGGGTGCAGCTATGGAGCGGAAATGGTGAATGGGGCTTACGCTAGGAAGCTTCTCGGGTTCCGCTATGGTGTGGCAATGGTGAATGGGGCTTACGCTAGGAAGCTTCCCGGGTGCCTCTATGGAGCGGTAATGGTGAATGGGGCTTATTCTAGGAAGCTACCCGGGTGCCGCTATGGAGCAGCAATGGTGAATGGGGCTTACGCTAGGAAGCTTCCCGTAATGTCTTATTCATGTCTAGCCATGATGGCATCCCAACTCACTCGTGGGTTGAGTTTTATGATTCTACACCTATGCGCTAGTGCACAAGCGGGATAACAACAAGGGGTGTTGGAATTATGCCACTGTAATCATTTTATTAGGCGTCTTATGCTTGGAGCATAAGGCCTCCCTTTTTTAGTGCAAGATGCATCCTATGGTTGGAACATATCGTGTTCTACTATTTATAGGCTTGTAGGTAGGACTATTGGCATCTCATACATGGAGCATGAGGCATCTCTTGTTTGGAGTAAGAGACGTCCTATGTTTGGAACATAGTGTGTACTACAATTTATAGTCTAGTAGATATGACTACTGGCATCTCATGCTTGGAGCATGAGGAATCTCTTGTTTGGATTAAGAGGCATCCTATGTTTGGAACATAGGGTGTACTACAGTTTATAGTCTTTTAGATAGGACCATTGGCATCTCATGCTTGGAGCACAAGGCATCTCTTATTTTAAGCAAGAGGCATCCTATCATATGTTATAAAGGGAGTAATATAGTTTATAGTTAGGTAGATAGGACTTTTAGGCATAAGGTTCCTAGGAATGTATGGTGTTGGGTCTTATGCAAGGGAGGCCCTTTCTTGTTCAACCTGACATAGGAGCCAAGTGATAGGGTTTGGAGGAGTTTCCTGAGGAATGGTTTGACTCAAGGTATTCGGGGAATTGATGATGGGAATCTCAACTCACGACATGGGAATGAAACCAAGAAGAATATGTCGACTCAAGGTGTTTCATGGTGTGTGGAGGAGTATCTCTATTCAAGGTATTCCATAGGTGGAAGGTGGGTGCGAATAAGGTCGCAATGGAAAATCCCGAAGTCTCGGCCCGAAAAGATCGTGGTGCGACACTCCATTTTTCATGGGGGTCGGCCACGCAAGGGTCGAAGTGGACTTGGTCGTCCTAGAGAAGGGGGGTGAGCTGGGTATTAATAGTCAAGGGGCACCATGAAGCAGAGCTCACACGGCACGAATAGGGCTTCGGTTTCTTCTCGGCGGGTCGCGAACGTCAACCGGATTCGTGAAGAGGTACTGCCACTTCTGCTCTACGGCGGGTTCGCGAACGTCGGAATGTTCGCAGAGAATTACCACCTCCGGTACTTTGTGGAGGCTTCGTGAACATCAGGGAATTCATGGAGCATTACCATATGATTTTCTTTGCAGTGCCGCTCCGCGATCGAGGAGGGGAATTCGCGAATGGGCTTTGCGAACAAGTTTTCCAGCCCAACTTCAAATGTCCATAACTCCTAATCTGTAACTCCATTTAGGTCCTGAGACCTACCAAATCGAAGCTTGAGAAAAGTTCTACGATCTTGGATCATGTATGGAAGCATTTAGAAAATTTTGGGGACGTGTTTTCTGGGGTCTACAATGTTATATATCTCATAACATAACAACCACTCACATTAAATTTTCTTATATATTAATTTCTATTGGATTTTAGGTGGTTTTTTTCTAAGGGAGAAGACACTTTACTAGATATTATCTATCCATAGTGAAGCGTAGGAAAATTTTATTACTATATTGAACATGTAATTTTGAATATTTTTATAATTATTTATATTATAATGACCTTTAAATTTTTTTTACTCATATTGTTTTAAATTTGGGAATGGGATTTATTTAGAGAGTAATTAAGAAATAATACTTCTGTGATTATATATATATATAAGTGAAGGTGACCATTCATTTATGATTACTAAATTTGTTATTTAATACGTAAAAAATTTATTTTGAATTGGAAAATTATGTTAAACTAAAATTTCATAATAAATAAGTATTAAAGGAATGTGTATGATATGTTTTAATATTTAGGTATGAAATAATTTCCACTAGGATAGTAAAAGAGTTTTAGAAGATTAGATTTATTTTATAAAATTTTCTTTTAATTTTTCATTCATTTTATTAAAAATACATGTTAAATAATTCCTTCTTAATTTGTAACATTTTCATAAACTTGGACTATAAATTAAGAAAGACCTAGGACCCCTACAATTTGAATTGGAGAATAATTTCATAGGTTTTATTGGATTTTAATTTATTTGTAATATACCTTGTAAACTTGAAAAATAAAATTATAAATATTTTGGATGTTTTTGTGTTTCTACTACTTATTTTCTATTATAATGTTGTTTTTTCTATCACCATAATGTTAAGAGGTAATAAATATTATAATTTTATTTAAATAAATTATTTTTCACATCAGATATTAAATAACAGATTTTAGAAATGAGAAATAACATTTACCTCAGAGGTTATTTGATAACCAAAGTGAAAAAATTCCGCTAAAATATATTTATAATATATATTTTATTTAAATTACTTTATAAAAATATTGAAAATGTCACCTAAAATAACGTTTCATAAAAAAATATGTTTAAAAACTAAAAATTTTGACATGAAAAAAAACCCATTTTCACTAGTGATTGGTATTTAAATTTTTCTATGAAAAAAAATTATGAGAAGTATTTGATAATGTTAAAACCCCTACTATTTTAATAATGTTGTGTGCGGTTAATTATCACATAATATTATAGGAAACATTTTTTATGATATTGATGTGGTGCCTAATAGTAAATACCTTATCACATTGTATTATTATGATACCGTAGTAGTGTCTCCAGTAAAAGAGCTATGGTCACCCCAAGGGACAAATAATATACTGTAGATGAATCACTTATTGAGGGATATTTCTTATAAGGGTGAAGTTGAGTAATAATAGTTTCCATGGAAGAAAATATAGAGGAACCTTTGACTAAAGTCTTATATCAATAGAATAATGAGTATCATGTGAGATCTAGTGGACTAAAATTTATTCGTAATTGTCTCTAGTACAAGTGGGAGTATATTAGAGTGGGTTCCCTAGAAAAAAAAATTTGTGTACATCATGATAACATGTATTCATTGTTTTGAATATTAATAAACTCTTTGACACATCATTAATGTTCATTTATGTGACATAGTATGAGATAATTTCTTAAGAGTGGATGTCACGCTGAAAGGTCATAGAAGTTCTCTACTATGATGAGAACCTAGAACTATCTCAAACAAAATATTACCAATGTTCTTGAAGGGGAATTCCATTGTAATTCATGGATATTTAAAACATTTCCACTTGGTGTTTTTATACCAGATTGATCAATTGTCAATGATTTGGTATGTTTTACTAAATCTTTCACATTCTTTCTTGATCTCTTGTTTTGGAAGAAGATCTATGTTGTGTTAATCAATTTTATTTATTGTTTAATGTTTCCTTATATATTTATTATTGATATATCATGTGTTTAGTAGTTAGAGGCTAGATAACATGTTATCCATGGTATGAAACATGTGACCTTTAATGTATGATTTGATTAATCTTCTACACCAACATTGTATATATAAAAAATAAACTCTAAGATCTGGGAATCAATTTTTAGGGAATCCTCTCATTTTTTTCAAGTTTTCACTTTACTTGTAGTGTGTGGATCTCATTATGGTTGGTGAGTGGCACAAGTGTGAACTGGTTGGTTAAATATTTATCCTTTTCTTGGTGAACCAAATATTCTCTATGTTTTCCAAATCATTATATAAATGATTTTTGTCATGATCCTTTGCATTTTTTATATGCATTCATAAATGGATTTAATAAAAGATTGGTTTCCTTTTGTTATTATAAAAGGAAGTCATTTTTGAAGCACTATAAAATGTTTTATGGAATTAATTTTTAAAGAATTTTTTGATAGAAAAAGATTTGTTTGGAAACTATTTCTAAAATGTGTCAATCCATTTGAAATTATTTGATTTTTTTACCGCATGGGAGCCTTGGGTACCTAAGAGGGTGTATTGTATTAGGCATTATATGTAGTCTATGTCGGGGGGTTGACTCATGGGGTGTTTCTCTATTCCTTTAACACTATTTTTATAGGTACATGATTATCTAACCCCATTTAGTGTTCATCCATGAAGAGTTATTCTATTCCCTAGGACATGTTTTTCTAGGGACTTGTTTAGTGTGAACTAATATTGTATTGATTATTAATGTATGAGAGACCTAGATATCTCGGACCTATGTTATCCTATGGTTGGTCTCCATTGTGATTAGTTTTTCTTATTTGTGTTGATATAATATATGATGCATGATTTGAAAATTTTCAAATGGTTTATTTGAAAAATGTTTTTTGAACTGTTTAAATGGAATCTATTTTAGAACGGTAAAACAGGGGAAGCGTCTTACCATGATTTTAATACAAATTTGAAAACAATTTTATCCTGACATTATTTTTATATATTGGTCATATTAGGGTCATTTGATAGATTATTTCTATGTAATAATATAGTGGGGTCCTGCTATGCTTATTTTACTCACACCCAATACACACCCTTGGGGGTGTGTAGACATTTTTTTGTTTGATGCGGGAAAGGAAAAGATATTGCAATGAGGCAGTAAAGTATCCAATTAGCTGGGTATGGGTAACTTTTGAAAAAATACTGGGATGTTCTCTGAATATCAAATATAGTATTCATTGGTAGTTTTTTCCCTTTAATTTTGTTCTTTGACATGTACCTTTTTTATGTTGTTTCATTAGTTGTATCGATATTGTAACACCCCAGGTAAATAAAGAATATGACATTTTCATATTTATCCATATTTGTGAATAAAATATTGATATGACTTTAAAGGGGATGTTATGCTCGATGTCGTACCCAACACGCAACAACGAGTTTCTTGGGAATCTTACGTTGCACTCTAATAATAAAATAATATTATTTTAAATGGTAGTTAACATGTAGCCGTTTTATTGGTGGGAATGGATATAAATAACTAAAATATGATTATATATGTTTTTAAATGTTTTTACATTTATCCAATAGAGGATAGAGGCTTAAAATACGGAAAAAATTCAATTTTAGGCGTATATGCCCTAGTTTTCACTAAAGGTTCACTTATCACCTTTTGATGTTGAACCATCATTAAATATTGTTTTTTTTTACTCTTAAACATTCTTTTGGACCAAATAAAACTCTTATTAAGAATCGGGATATCAAAATTTACTTTGTGTAAATTTTTGGTATCTTTCCGATAAAGTTCATTTTTTTAATGAATAGTGTAAAATGTTGTATTTTAACTCAAAACCTCTTTTTAATCTAATTTATTTATATTATTAGATTATATTTTTAATTTGTTTTAAAGTGAAATTATAATATATTTTTACCATTAAATCCAATAGTGGTCGTTGAAATTAATTTCACTTTGAAATCAGTCTTAAACCAGTGTCAATCTTTTGATACTTATTGTTTCATAAAAACACGCTATTTGCTCTGACAGCGGGAATTAATTATTAAATTAATTAATGTGACTTATATGTTTTGAATTTTGTAAAATAGACTTCATTTTTGAATTCGTAATATCAAATATAGCTTAGGGTGAATTTTTGGTAATTTTCTAAAAAACTTCAATTTTTGATGAATAGTGAAACCACTAAGTGGTACTTATAAAGACTGATTTTCCGTTTAAATGAAATTTTGCCATCATTGTGTTTTGAATTTCAAAAATCCGACATACATGGTTGTCATTAAGAAGTAAAATGTGGTTCAATGAGATTATAATAATTTTATGGTGAATAGTAACTTATTAAGTTCTTAATCGCGATTAATGGTAATTAGTGTAGTTTAAGGTAAAAATAATGCTATAATAATATGAAATGACCTAGACACATGTCCCAACCTTATTGGTTGTATCATGGCCGACCAAGACAAGCCATGGGTCAACTTGGGGACCCCATGGAGACACTTTGGTTGGGAAATGACATAAATAACTTTTTATTTAATGTAAAAGTAAAAATGACACAAACATAATATGTTTTACGAAAACAATTTTTACATGGGGATATAATTATTAGATTTTTGATTATAAATAGTAATTGGAAATCTAAAAAGATTTCCTACATCATAGTATTTTTTTTATAATTTTTAGACATTAAATAAATTAAATTATTTATGACATAATAATGATGCAGCGATGACATCATTATTTGACGATTTAAATAAAATGGAAAGATAATGTAAAATCTATGAACTACACATGTCCAGAACTTATTGGATGGGTGGATTTCGAACCCTTATCACCTTATACACGAATGATATCAATGTGGTACCTTTTAAAACCGAAACACATTTTCAAATAAAGTAATATTTCTTTACTTTCCAAAAGTGTCCCTCCTCTCCTCTTATAAAAGGCCCCCACCTCTACCACCTTACACGCACTCCTCAAGCCTTTGGCTCGGCCAACCCCTGCCCATTTACTCTCTCCACATCCATCTCCTCATCCTAGAGGATTCCCTTAGGGCAGAATCCTTTCAAAGGAAGCCTTTAGGCTCAAATCAAAAGGAGTTACACTTTTAAAGGTAATTCATTCTCTCTTGTTCATTTGTTTTATTTTGCTTCTCCAACCCTCTAAACTCTTTTTATTTACTTCATTTGTAACAAAACCAGTATCTTCAATATACTAGGATGTTTTTATAAGATTTACTTGAGCTACACTCTCACACAACTACATCAAATGGTTAAAGAACATACGGTTTTCGTGGATGGTGAAATTCTGCCTCCCGAAACGATGATTGTTCAATACTCATTTAACACCTTCAAAGGTGGACATTATGATGTCACTATTTTTATATATGATATATAATATGTTTATTTTTTCTTTAAGCTTCTTTATTTTTCATTTTGGGCATACCTTTATGGATTCCATTATGGGTAAACACGATATCTTCATTTAAGGAAGTGCGGACTACCGCCCCCTCAAAGTGATGTGATTCGTTAATGCCATATGTGGGACGTGTAAAGGATGGATTTAAAGTTATTATATATGATGTTATACTGGAATTATAATATACCTATATATCATTATTTTTTCTTTCCATGAAATTATGAGATAGAAATGAAAGTGGCGTTCATGCGTACGTACGGCTTACCGTCTCCATGAACGGTGCATTTCATTTCTTATCCCCAAATGTAATGTACTATTAAACTTACATGTATATAATGGATATATATAATTAATGATATATTTAAATGATGAATATAATTCTGGAATTAAAATATACATACCTCTCATTTAGTTTTAATTCCATTAATATGACAAAGAAATGAAAGTAGCGTTCATGCGTACGTACGGCTTACCGTCTCCATGAACGGTGCATTTCATTTCTTACCTCTAAATGATTATGTAATATTATAAATACATGTATATTATGGATATATACGATACATATTATATACAAATTGGGAATTTCATTCTGGATATAAAGAACTTTTGACCACACGAACAACATGTAATTGTAAGAATTCCACTTTCGACTTAAGAACCAAATATTGACAAAACAAACATTATTAACTTAAATGGTTACATAATGTTTATAACATGGAAATAAGTGATATAAAAGGAATAATGAACTTTAAAAAGGTTCTTAATCAAGTATAAATTAACTCAAGTTTATTATTCAGGACGTTAAAGAACGATCTAGTCAAGTCGGACCCGAGGTAAGGGACTTCGTCTCAATCTCCTTTCATTGAGGCATATTTCTTTTTAAACAAAACTTTCTTTTATACGGTGTATAAACCCCTTTGACTTTTACTTTTATACAAGAGGAATCTTTTTCTACGAAGCGTTTTATAAAATGACAAAAAGGAAGGTTTCTTTTAACGTACGCGGCGAAAACGACCTTTTCCGCCGCCGCGAGTATTATTTGGTCTTTGGCTTCCTCAACAAGCCGTAATGTTTTTAAAATAAAATAAAATACCATATAATCTTATATGTATTTTGGTATTGAAAATGGTTTTGATAAAGGATTCTATTATGTCAATATATTTATGATATATTGTGATTGAAATGTGGAAATGTTATCATTCCTTTATATTGGTTTTATGTTTTATGATTTTATATTGGTACTTGGACATCTTAATGGGTGGTTACGTTATAACCTCCAATGCATTGGGTATGGAAGTCGGCCGTATGGCTATTCCATTAAGTATGTATGGAAATTGGTTGTATGGCTATTCCATTAAGTGATATGTGTGGGAGTCGACCGTATGGTTATTCCACTTAAGTATGTTTATGTCCCAAGTTACCTTTATATATGTTATGTGTCCTTTATATGGGATTTATGGTAATCCTTTGGTTACAAAAAGGTAAGTAATGATATTTTATTCAGTGAAGAGTTTTTACTACTTCATAAAGGTGTAAAGTATTACCTTGATAAAGTATAAATGGTTTACTTTTTGTTTTGATAAACTAACAGTTTTTATTCTTTGTGTATCCCTTACTGAGTTTTTATGTTCATCCCAAGTTTTTGAAATGTTTTTCACAGGACTTAGCGTGGAATAGGGTCAAGGATGGGATCAAGGGAAAGTCATGCTACCTAAAACATGAAACTAGACATGTTTCTTTTTAAGAGTTTTCATTTTATGGAAATTTAGTAGAAGAGACTACTTTATAATCTTTTGAGATGTAATAGTTATGTCCTAATTCTCTAAAACTCTAAACCTGAAAAGATCCTCAATGTGAATTATTCATTTAATTCAATTTTAAGTAAGGTTTAAGGCTAGGGCCTTATAGTTGGTATCAAAGGTCGGTTTAGATAACTTTAGAGGTTAGGGTATTCTTTAAGCATAAGTGACATTACCATAATGGTTAGGATTTCAGACAGAGTCCTAGTTTTAGATAAATTGAATGAGTAAGAATATCTCAGTGTTTATCTTCCTCATTAGTAAAAGGTGGTTTTGTTGTTATACTCACACTGACCCTTTTTGTTATTAGTAAATGGTTGGATCTTGCAGGCACCAAGGTAACAGTGGATGCGAAGGAAACTGTGACAGTTTTCAGAGCGAGCAACTGAATGATATGGGAGCTGTAATGAGAACTCTTGTGTTTATCCTCAAGCAACTATATGGAGTTATGATTGACCACCTAAACCTTGGTTATTTCTATAAGGAATCATGTATGCGAGAAACAAATCCCTACGGAACTACAGGTAATAATCATAAAGGTAAGTGTGTTCAAAAACCTATGTGTCAAAGATGTGGAAAGAAACACCTAGGAAAATGTTTCAAAGGGACATAAATATGCTATAGATGTGGAAATGAAGGTCATAAAGCAAGAACCTTCCATGGAAAAAGGAAGCATCTAGTTGACTCGAGGAAAGGGAAAGAAGTTCTTTCTGAGGGATCAATTGAATGTTTTAAATGTGGTGTGCATGGTCATTATGCAAACACATGTCCCATTAAGAAGTTTCGTGAATGGGATCACCAAGATCATACAAATACTCATTTACCAATACCTAATGCCATTCCGATTGAGGATGAAGAAACTGACAATGACCAATCAAAGGTATGTATTATTTCATGACTATTGTTTTCCTATTTTGGAATCTTAGGATATGATTCATGATTTTGTTTGTAGGAAAGAGGTATTTCGGAATAAGTTGGAAAGGAATGGTTAATAGATCATGAAGAATTTTGAATGAGTAAGATGTCAACATATAAGGGCTTCAAGAGTTATGGTGAAATTCTTAAGAGTATTAAGTCTCTTTTGATGATGGGGTTACATTAGAAGACTTTTTATATTATGTGTAACCCTGATGTTTAATATAGGCAAATTTTATTCATGGAATAGTTATATTTTCTTTTGTGGAAATAGTTATAAAGAACCATTTGGGTATATATGATCCTTACTTTTGAGGTAATTATGGGTTACTATATGTTATGATTGAAGTGAAAGGCATGAGATAAAATTGAGTTTAAATTATGTTATGGTTATTTTTGATGATTTTATCCCTTTTTGGGGAATGATTTAAGAATTATATAGTTTTGGAAAAAGGACAACACGCAGACCGTGTGACAACTCGTCGCGTCGGACAAAGTTGCGGGAATCAAACCCACAACCAAAGTGCGACTGGCATTTATCGCCTACCACTGGACTACGTGAAGTCCCTGGTTAGTTTGACTGATTCTTTTTAGTTATATGATTTTATGAATTAAGAGTATGTTGATTTTGGGTTATTTATGAAAATGATTAACCTATCATGGAGGATATGCGATTAGGATAATTACTTTTCAATTCGAGACTTTAAGAGCAACTGATTTTGTTTGGAGATAAATGTTACGATTTAACTTGGAAGACTATGTGACTAAATCCTTCAAATGTTTGGGTTTCAATCTTAGATTGGTTTACTTTGAGGAATTTTATGGACAAATTGTTTATCGAATGGTCCTCGTTGAACTTTGGGTTTTGTTGGACAAATTTTGGAGATTATAAATAGATTTTCTTTCTAATGGGTTATCCTTTTCTGGGTTATCTGATCTTGTACTAATCTTTTGGGTTTTGGTTTTGGTTAAAGTCTAAAGACATGTGAAGTATGTAGTTCTTTTTTTTGGTTAGGTGATTCTCTAGAAGTTGATTATAGTACTCTTAATGCGAACAAGTCTCCCTAAATACTCGTCTTTTGGAAAAAATATGAGTTTGATTAAGGAATCTAGTAAAAGTTGAAAGTCAACATGATAAGTGATTATGTTTCCTTATGAATAAATTCCTCAATAAAAAGTAACATAAAACAAAAATGTTGTCTATTAACTTTTCCTACTGGGGAACCCAATACCGTTTAACCCATCACAAGTTTGTGATTCTCTCATGGTTAACTTTCTCCTAAACATGTTTTCTATCACTCTCCATCAGAACATGACCCTATGTTTTCTCCTCCATGTCCATGTTTTCCTACATGGAATCCTAGTATGGGTTAACTCGGGTGACCTCTTTACTTATCTTCCTTTATTTTAAAGTGATTGTTTTACCGACTCTTGTTCCGATGTGGGACGTTCAAGGTTGTTTCCAAGCTCAATTTTAAAAATTGCGAGGACGCAATTCCCAAAAGGGGGGAAGGATGTAACACCCCAGGTAAATAAAGAATATGACATTTTCATATTTATCCATATTTGTGAATAAAATATTGATATGACTTTAAAGGGGACGCTATGCTCGATGGCGTACCCAACCCGCAACAACGAGTTTCTTGGGAATCTTACGTTGCACTCTAATAATAAAATAATATTATTTTAAATGGTAGTTAACATGTAGCCATTTTATTTGCAGGAATGGATATAAATAACTAAAATATGATTATATATGTTTTTAAATGTTTTTACATTTATCCAATAGAGGATAGAGGCTTGAAATACGGAAAGAATTCAATTTTAGGCGTATATGCCCTAGTTTTCACTAAAGGTTCACTTATCACCTTTTGATGTTGAACCATCATTAAATATTGTTTTGTTCACTCTTAAACATTCTTTTGGACCAAATAAAACTCTTATTAAGAATCGGGATATCAAAATTTACTTTGTGTAAATTTTTGGTATCTTTCCGATAAAGTTCATTTTTTTAATGAATAGTGTAAAATGCTGTATTTTAATTCAAAACCTATTTTTAATATAATTTATTTATATGATTAGATTATATTTTGAATTGGTTTTAAAGTGAAATTAGAATATATTTTTACCATTAAATCTAATAGTGGTCGTTGGAATTAATTTCACTTTGAAATCAGTCTTAAACCAGTGTCAATCTTTTGATACTTATTGTTTCATAAAAACATGCTATTTGCTCTGACAGCGGGAATTAATTATTAAATTAATTAATGTGACTTATATGTTTTGAATTTTTTAAAATAGACTTCATTTTTGAATTCGTAATATCAAATATAGCTTAGGGTGAATTTTTGGTAATTTTCTAAAAAACTTCAATTTTTGATAAATAGTGAAACCACTAAGTGGTACTTATAAAGACTGATTTTCCGTTTAAATGAAATTTTTCCATCATTGTGTTTTGAATTTCAAAAATCCGACATACATGGTTTTCATTAAGAATTAAAATGTGGTTCAATGAGATTATAATAATTTTTTGGTGAATAGTAACTTATTAAGTTCTTAATCGCGATTAGTGGTAATTAGTGTAGTTTAAGGTAAAAATAATGCTTTAATAATATGAAATGACCTAGACACATGTCCCAACCTTTTTGGTTGTATCATGGCCGACCAAGACAAGCCATGGGTCAACTTGGGGACCCCATGGAGACACTTTGGTTGGGAAATTACATAAATAACTTTTTATTTAATGTAAAAGTAAAAATGACACAAACATAATATGTTTTACGAAAACAATTTTTACATGGAGCTATAATTATCATATTTTTTATTATAAATATTCATTGGAAATATAAAAAGATTTCCTACATCATAGTATTTTTTTTATAATTTTTAGACATTAAATAAATTAAATTATTTATGACATAATAATGATGCAGCGATGACATCATTATTTGACGATTTAAATAAAATGGAAAGATAATGTAACATATATGAACTAGACATGTCCAAAACTTATTGTATGTGTGGATTTCGAACCCTTATCACCTTATCCACGAATTATATCAATGTGGGACCTTTTAAAACCGAAACACATTTTCAAATAAAGTAATATTTCTTTACTTTCCAAAAGTGCCCCTCCTCTCCTCTTATAAAAGGCCCCCACCTCTACCACCTTACACACACTCCTCAAGCCTTTGGCTCGGCCAACCCCTTCCCATTTACTCTCTCCACATCCCTATCCTCATCCTATAGGATTACCTTTGGGAATAATCCTTTCAAAGGAAGCCTTTAGGCTCAAATCAAAAGGAGTTACACTTTTAAAGGTAATTCATTCTCTCTTGTTCATTTGTTTTATGTTTCTTCTCCAACCCTCTAAACTCTTTTTATTTACTTCAATTGTAACAACATCAGTATCTTAAATATACTAGTATGTTGTTATAATATTTACTTGAGCTACACTCTCACACAACTACATCAAATTGTTAAAGAACATACGGTTTTCGTGGATGGCGAAATTCTGCCTCCCGAAACGATGATTGTTCAATACTCATTTAACACCTTCAAAGGTGGCCATTATGATGTAACTATTTTTATATATGATATATAATATGTTTATTTTTTTTCTTTAAGCTTCTTTATTTTTCATTTTGGGAATACCTTTATGGTTTCCATTATGGGTAAACACGATATCTTCATTTAAGGAAGTGCGGACTACTGCCCCTCAAAGTGATGTGATTCGTTAATGCCATATGTGGGACGTGTAAAGGATGGATTTAAAGTTATTATATATGATGTTATACTGGAATTATAATATACCTCTATATCATTATTATTTCTTTCCATTAAAGTATGAGATGGAAATGAAAGTGGCGTTCATGCGTACGTACGGCTTACCGTCTCCATTAACGGTGCATTTCATTTCTTATCCCCAAATGTAATGTACTATTAAAAGTACATGTATATAATGGATATATATAATTAATGATATATCTAAATGATGAATATAATTCTGGAATTTAAATATAAATACCTCTCATTTATTTTTAATTCCATTAATATGACAAAGAAATGAAAGTAGCGTTCATGCGTACGTACGGCTTACCGTCTCCATGAACGGTGCATTTCATTTCTTACCTCTAAATGATTATGTAATATTATAAATACATGTATATGCTGGATATATACAATACATATTATATCCAAATCAGGAATTTCATTCTGGATATAAAGAACCTTTGACCACACGAACAACATGTAATTGTAAGAAGTCCACTTTCGACTTAAGAACCAAATATTGACAAAACAAACATTATTAACTTAAATAGTTACAAAATGTTTATAACATGGAAATAAGTGATATAAAAGGAATAATGAACTTTAAAAAGGTTCTTAATCAATTATAAATTAACTCAAGTTTATTATTCAGGACGTTAAAAAACGATCGAGTCAAGTCGGACCCGAGGTAAGGGACTTCATCTCAATCTCCTTTCATTGAGTCGTATTTTGTTTTATACAAAACTTTATTTTATACGGTGTATAAACCCCTTTGAATTTTACTTTTATACAAAAGGAATCTTTTTCTAAGAAGCGTTTTACAAAACGACAAAAAGGAATGTTTCTTTTAACGTGCGCGGCGACAACGACCTTTTCCGCCGCCGCGAGTATTATTTGGTCTTTGGCTTCCTCAACAAGCCGTAATGTTTTTAAAATAAAATAAAATACCATATAGTCTTTTATGTATTTTGGTATTGGAAATGGTTTTGATAAAGGATTCTATTATGTCAATATATTTATGATATATTGTGATTTTAATGTGGAAATGTTATCATTCCTTTATATTGGTTTTATGTTTTATGATTTTATATTGGTACTTGGACATTTTAACGGGTGGTTACGTTATAACCTCTAATGCATTGGGTATGGAAGTCGGCCGTATGGCTATTCCATTAAGTATGTATGGAAATTGGTCATATGGATATTCCATTAAGTGATATGTGTGGGAGTCGACCGTATGGTTATTCTACTTAAGTATGTTTATGTCCCAAGTTACCTTTATATATGTTATGTGTTCTTTATATGGGATTTATGGTAATCCTTTGGTTACAAAAAGGTAAGTAATGATATTTTATTCAGTGAAGAGTTTTTACTACTTTATAAAGGTGAAAATTATTACCTTGATAAAGTATACATGGTTTACTTTTTGTTTTGATAAACTAATAGTTTTTATTCTTTGTGTATCCCTTACTGAGTTTTTATGCTCATCCCAAGTTTTTGAAATGTTTTTCACAGGACTTAGCCTGGAATAGGGTCAAGGATGGGATCAAGGGAAAGTCATGCTACCTAAAACATGAAACTAGACATGTTTCTTTTTAAGAGTTTTCATTTTATGGAAATTTAGTAGAAGAGACTACTTTGTAATCTTTTGAGATGTAATAGTTATGTCCTAATTCTCTAAAACTCTAAACCTGAAAAGATCCTCAATGTGAATTATTCATTTAATTCAATTTTAAGTAAGGTTTAAGGATGGGGCCTTATAGCTATCGTTGTTGTTTTTGGTTATGTTATATTTTATTTCTTCTCTTATCACTCTAAGTATATTCCATGCATCATTTTTTAGGTTTTGAAAATAATTTCCCTTATTTTCTTTTGTATTATTTGGTGACTTCCACTAGAAGTAATCACATTATATCATGTTATACTTCTTCTATTCGGTCAAGATAATCAAAATCTAAAGTCTTCACCAAGGAAAAAAGAGAATATCCTGAAAGAACAAGAACAATATTGTAAATCTAATCACATAACATGAAATACCAAGGACCAACGTCTATAGATCCACTAAAATTTCTCTCCAAAGGGAAGGATTTCCCTAATAAATGCCCCTAGATTCTTTAATATCAATATCCCTAGGTGTAGGAATAATAATAAGGATTTTTATGTTAAAATTAAAATTTTAATAATAATCAATCCCACATATATGTTTTGGTCACATGGTTTACCAAACTATGCACTATCCATGCAAGGCTCACTACCTTTTCAAGGAACTCACACAGTTTGGTAAACCCTGCACTAATTATTCATTTCTTATATTACAAGTTACATGGTTATATAGAGAATTCCACATGGTTAGCTCTAATTGTGATCCAACCATGTTCCATATAGTGCTTTTCCCTAACAAGAATCATGGTTATTGGTAAAACCCCACATTATTTATATATCAACCCTATCCTTTTATAGATATAATTACATGATTTTATGCATAATTAAAAATCATATTACAATCCAAGGAACGTAAATTATAGTGTCTTTGAGTATTAGGTACATAATTAAACATCATAAAAATATCTAATATTTAATCTCCACATTTAACTCCAAACTTTCATTATACTTAAACATATCCATATGATAACCTAGTGATAACACAAACAAAAGGTTGAGCTAAAATCCTAGTAAGGGAATAATCATAGGAATAAATCATACCATATGGGTTAGAAGGCAATAAATAATGATATAAAAAGGCATGGAACATGATATAAGGAATCATAACATATAAAACATTGGATCACATAGTCATGGAATCATAATAACGAGGAAGAAACATAAAAAATGACTTTAGAATGATTCAAGGATCATTGCACACAGAGTAGTGCGAGTTTAGGCTAACCACCTAGACAATTTCACATGGAGCATGAGTCAAGGATAACTACCAAGACCGTTGCACATAATGTCTCATGAGACTAAAATTTATCCAATAAATTGTAGTTATATATTATCACACCCATCATAACATGTTAATGAATATTCTTTTCACATAAAGAATCATATATAGGTAATCAAACATAAAATAAAGGTTACCCACGGAAGGAAATGGGCATCATAATCAAGTCGTAAGGCATTAAAAATGGGAATATCAAAAAATTATCTATGAAATAATTTATTTAAAACATACATGGAAATTAATAGGGTAAAATATTCATATATCATGATAATTAATGTAAAATTTAAGTGATTACATGTAAAAAGTGTATTTAAGAATCTTTAGAATTAAAACATTTTAGTGTGGTTTAAGGAAAATATTAAAGTGATTTTAAAAAAGAATGTAGCATAATATTTTATATAAAACCAGAAATTAATCAAGAAGGTTTTAATAATAAAAATAGTGATTTTATAAAATATATTGTGGCTCAAAATGGATTATAAATTGAACATAAAAATGCATAAGAATTTGGGAAGTTCCCTTAAATCGGGTTTTCTTATTATGAAGAATTGAGTAGGGAACTTTTTAGAGACATGTATATCCCTATAAAATAAGGATGAATGGGTCTTGATACATGATCATTGAATATATACACAAAAATTATAATATTAACATAAAAATAATAGATAATTTTTGTTTGGATAAATATAGATAAATAATGACCCGAAGGACTAATGAATGTTCAGGTAAAATCCCTTACCTTACGTCTGAAGGTGTCCTTCACTTGATCTTAATATCCTAGATAATCAAATTATATTCATTAATTAATAATTAAATAACCTATTATACAAGAAATTTATTTATTATAACTTAATTAAGTTCGTTTATGGCCTTTTTGATGGATTAAGAGATTCAATTTCATTGCTTGGGAGTGTTGGTTTTCATGATAAGTTTACTTGTATACATGTACAAAGGGTCATGTAAAGTGGGGTTAATTGTCTAGAATTGAAACTTTATGTTATTAATTATATTTTATTGGTTATATTGATATTATATCATTCGGTTTTACTACATTATGATGAATCTTTAGATAAATAGTTAATGACAATCATTTGGGTTTATCTTAGCAGTTTCTCTATCATAATGAACTCATTCTATGATATAAATTAATATCATGAGTAAAAAATGATTCTATAACCTTAAATAAGATATAATATATATATTATAACCTGTTTAAACCATAAAAATGGTTTCATGACTTGACATTGAATAAGGTATACAAAATTGAAAACTTTGTCATCCTTTAATGTGATAAATTAACACATCTCAGACGATGTTTTCATTTTTAGTATAAAAGGAGGGGAAGAAGAGATGATGATAAATTTTTACAATATCATAAAAAAATTAAATTATATGTTAGGTACTGTAATTATCATATCATTTGGATAAGGTAAGTTGAGGAGAGAAAAATAAAATAAAGGAATATAAAAATAAAATAAAAGAATCGAAAAGAGGAATTTACCTCTTGAATTTATCATCCTTGAGAGCCTCCTTAGGAAAGAGGTTTTGGTATTTTTATGAGACCAAGAGCTCCTAGATTTGGAGTAGGTACTTGGGAAGATATTTGAGCCTAATTTTGACACGGTACTTGGTTTTATAGGTGTGAGGATAATAGGTGGTGAGGGGTGGTATTTATAGTGGAGGAGAGGACTGTTTTCACAATATTTAATTCATTAGTTTATTATTTTTCTTAAGATAAGAAATAGTGTTGATTAATGAGACAAAAAAAAGTAATTAGATCTTTTTAGTTCAAACCAAAGGTTCTTAAATCCTCCATGACTCAATAAATAGTGTTTTTAACTTATAATGAATATATACCAAAAATTATTGTATTTTACAATTCACCAAAGATTCAAGTATTTCATAAAGATCCCAAAAATTAACCCTAATAATTTTACAACATATAGAATTAAAAAAAAGACTCAATTTTTTAAAAATATTTTTCTAAATATGAGAAATTTAATTTTTAATTAAAATCATAATTTTCTTAAAAATACAAATTTTAAAATTAAAACTACATTTAAACACATTTAAAATTTACTTAAGGTCTCATAAAATTATCTCATAATCATAAAACATAAAAATATTATATTATGAAAAAAATTTATGAAAATAAATTTTCTATTAATTTATTAAATTAATAATTACATTTTAATTAAATATACATGACTTAGAAAAATACCAATAATTAATTAATAATTTTGAAATTATTTATTGACTTATACTATGATATATTTATAACATACTGACACTTATAATATGGATAAATTTTATTTATACATTCATTGGTGAGGATACTATTTCATTGGTCATCTTACTATTTATAAGGGTCTTATTATAATTCTAATGGTCAATTTTCTATTTTATCAGTATTTATTCCTTAACTTCTAAAGATACCTTTTATTTCACTCATTATTCATTTAAAAAATTTTGTATTGTGTTAAATATGTAATATTATGTGATTATACTATAATAAATAATTATAAGAAATGAATTCCATTGTTAATACATTGGTTCATTACATTTTACTCCTCTTATAAAATTTCTCCCTTGAAATTTCATTTTACATTATAGGCTGAAAACTAGCGTGGGTACTTATACTTCATTGTTTCCTCCAGTTTTCATGTTGCCTCTTTATACCTATGGTTCCCCATAGTACTTTGATCAGGTGACTTGTATTTTTTCAAATAACTTTATCTCTATGATCCAAGATCTTCATCGGTTTCTCCACTTACCTCCAATGGCTTGAAGGCCTTCATTTTTATTGATTTTTTATAATCCACCTTTCAATGGGTGAGGTCGATCCCTTACATGTCCCGTAGGTGTAAGTATTACATGGCCCATAGGAATTAGAGGAATTCATTGCCCATAGGATTAAAACATTACGTACAACTCAGACTTAATACTTGGAACTACTCCTCCCCAGCATCTTCATCGTGAAATCGGCTCTCCACCTTCACATGGTTGTTCGGCTAGGCTTTCTCGTTCATGCATAGGCTTGTCCCGATGTTAGGTGTCATACCCTATCATTATTGAAATCTTTTTAATTTATGCTATGTTGAAAGCTTCTTGATCATCCTCCTTCTAGATCTTGTTCCTTGTAGGTTGTCTATTTTGCATCTGCACTTAAGGTGGCCCGAAGGCCTTGAGGTGGCCCAAAGGCCTTACTGACCCGAAGGCCTGTGTGGCCCGAAGGCCTTAAAGGACTCAGGAACCAATGTGGTGGCCCGAAGGCCCAAATGGGGGAATACATGGAATACATGTGAAGGATATGGTATGTACTTCTTTAAAAGGGATACATGGAATACAACATGTACTTTAGACATGTTAGGTGTAAGTGTTAGTCTATAGGCCATAGCTCTAACGTCATTAAGAATATCGAAGGGGCCAATGTACCTAGCACTTAGCTTTCCTTTATTTCTAAATCTCATGACCTTATTCTATGAAGATATGCTGAGGAATACCATATCTCCTACCTTAAACTCAAGGCCTCATCAATGATTGTCTGCATGGATCTTTTGTAGAATTTGGTATGCCTTGATGTGATGTTTAATGGTTGTCACCTTCACCATAATTTTTTCAACCATTTCTAGTCCTAGTATCTTATATTCACTAACCTCATCCCAAAATGTCAGTTTCCTGCATCTTTTCCTATAAAGAGCTTAATATAGATACATTTTTATGCTGGACAGAAACTATTATTGTAAGAGAACTCAAATAGAGACATATATTGGTCCCATACTCCTTTTAAGTCCCTAGAACATGATCTCAACATTTATTCCAATTTCTAAATATTTTTCTCAGATTGGACATCAGTTTGAGGATGATAGGCCATACTAAAGTTCAACTCAGTGCATAGAACATGTTGGAGACTTTAACAGAACATCAAGGTGAATCTCAAATCTCGATTGGATACAATCGATAGTGGTACTCCATGATTACTTACCACCTATTTGATATATATTTATGAAATTTTATCCAATGATAATTCCTCTATGATTTCAATAAAGTGAGTTGTCTTTATAATACGATCCACAATGACCCATATGGCATTATTTCCTCTAGATGGCCTAAAAAGTCCAGTGATAAAGTCCACGATAATGCTATCCCTCATTCATGTTTGTATGGGTAGTGGTTTCATCATCCCTTTATACCCTTGTCTTTCAACCTTCGCTTGTTGATATACGAGACACTATGATGTATATTCATCAATCTCCTTCTTCATATTGTCCCTCCAATAGTTCTCTCATAGATCTTGACATCTTTATTTTCCCTAGGTTAATAGACAAGGTTGGGCTATGTGGATCATTCAGAAGCTCTTTATTTATATCTAGATCAAATGGTATACATAATCATGACACAAATATTTCAACTCCTTCCTCATCAATATTGAACTCATATTATTTCACATTTCAAATAGTTTCCACCCTTTTCAAAATTTTCACATATTTTCTTTGATCACCCATTACTTTCTCTAAGAGGGGTGGTTGAGAAATTATTTGAGAAATTATTTATGATGTTCACCACTTAATTATTCCCATTTTTATCCTTTTTAATTATAATAATATTGTATCCTTCTTAATTATCATCATTGATAAAGATGAAGGATCCTTTATACTTAGAGAATCAACTACCTTATTTTCCTTACAAGGATGGTAGTGGATTGAGCAGTCATAATCCTTGATGATCTCTAACTATATTCATTGGTGTATATTAAGCTCCTTATATGTGAAAATATATTTAGGACTCTTGTGGTCATAATATATCTCATACTTCTCCCAATAGAGATAATGTCGCCATATTTTCAATGCAAAGATCACAACTACCAACTCCATATCATGTGTGGTATAGCTTTGATCATGGATTTTAAACTACCATCAGTTTTATGCCATCACTTTATCATTTTTTGATTAGTACATATCCTAATAAAATCTTTTAAGAATCATTGTACACCAATAATATTTCTCTTCTTGTCGAGAGTGTGAGTATGGGCGTAGTGATAAGCCTCTTTTTGAGTTCCTTAAAGCATTCCTCAAATTCTCGAGTCTATAAAAACATCACTCCCTTCCATATCAACTTGGTCATTGGGTTTTAAAATCATGATATGTTTTTCAAAAAAAATCAGTAATACCCAGTTAGGTTTAGAAAACTATGGATCTCCATTACATATATTAACCTAGGCCACTCTTTGACTGCCTTTGCCTTGGAAGGGTCCATAAATATCCCTTTTTTGGTGATAAGATTTCCCAAGAAGGATACTTCCTCTATACAGAACACACATTTACTGTACTTTTCATATATTTTCTTCATTCTCAATGTCTTTATCATAATACTCAAATTCTCCTCATATTCCTCTTTATTCTAAGAGTATATCATAATATCATCGTTAAAGACTACCAAAAATTTGTCGAGGTAATCCCTAATGACTCAATTCATTATATCCAAGAAAATTTCTAGATCATTAGTGAGTCCAAGGGGAATCACTTTGAACTCATAGTGTCTATACCTCATTCGAAAGGTTGTCTTGGGAATAGCTTCATTCCTCACCATTAATTGGTGATATCCCAATAGAAGGTCCAACTTAGATAAATAACTAGACCTACATAGTTGATCGAACAATTCATATATCCATGGAAGGGGATAGTTGTTCTTTATTTTGATTTTAATGAGCTTACAATAATCATTACAAAGGTGAATTTATCCATGCTTATTCTTAATAAAGAGGACTGGTTCACCCCATCGTGAAGCACTCAGGCGTATAAAAACCTTCTCTAGATTCTCTCGTAACTACTTCTTTAGCCCTTCCAGCTATATGGTGGACATTATATAATCTTTTATATAGGTATATATCCAACAATAAGCTTAATTGAGAACTCAACCTCTCAATTAATAGGAAGAACATGAAATTCTTTTACGAATACATCAGTGAAATCCCTCACAATGGGATGTCTTCGAGTATGATTATCTCCTTTTTCTTAATCATTTGAGAAAGATATGATTACTCATAAGGAAAAAATATACACACTATAGATGATGATTCTGAACGAGACTCATCTTCTTCCTTACATTTTTACTGGATTGGAGGATGCTCTATGATGTGAAGAGTAATCTCCCTTTCCCGATAGTTGATGTTGTCTTTATATAAAGATAGTTAATCCATGCCCAAGATAATATCAAAATCTACTAAAGGGAGTATGAAAAAAAATTATAATAGTTTGGTCTACAAACATTTAACTAGGAGGAGTTATAAACCTTGTATGAAATAATTTCCCCATTCTCTATTCTCACAGATAACTCAACCTCCATATTTTGATTTGGTGTTTGAATAGTTCTACTAAACATGCATGATATTAAAAAAATTGTAGAACTAGAATCAAATATTATGTTCACTATTCTTTAATTAATAACTAGTGTACCTATCACCACTTTGTTTTCTGGCTCCACCTTAGTAGTAGTGATGGAATAAGCCCTTACTTATTGCCTTGATGGTTGTTGTTGATTTCCTCTGACAACCCTTAGATTAGGGAAATGGTTCATATAATTCCCTTGTTCCTTGTAGTTGAAACACTACACTACTTGCCACGTGTTGATATGAACCTTCCTTCTTTCTTCCACATTAATATAATTCTCTATATCCCTTCTATAGTTCTTAGCCGGATATGTCATTCTTTCACATTTGAAACAATTCTTGGTTCCCTTTATATGGTTCCCGATATTATTTTTCCCACAATTTCGATAGGTGGGATGTTTGATATTATTTCCATCATGGTATTTATTTTCTGAACCACCCATATTAAACTCTATTTTCCTCTTTTTTTTACCAGTCCCATAAGAGCATTGAGAGTCTCTGATCTCTATTTTAACCTTGAGGGTACAACAGATAATCTCCTCATTGCTCCCAAAGTCACGAATCACCAAATCTTTATGTAGAAATAGATTTAGTCCACTAAATATGAAATCCACATTCATTTCGATGTTCATTACAAAGCCAGAGGTGTATCTTACCAGCCTAGTGAAGTTTGATTCGTACACCCAAATAGAATCATCTTCCTTCTACTTAAGTCTAAGGGACTCTCTTTCCATCTTGAGATGGAGGGTTTAGGGGTAATTTTTATCAAAAAACATTTTAATGAATTCCTCCTATCCCATGGAATCAATTTCCTCCTTGGACTTCATATTTTTTATCAGTGTACACCACTGGTCAGCTTCCCCATCAAAACAATAAACTGCTGGCATGAAAATCTCTTCTTATGATCACTAGAAGAATGAGAATATATTTTTAATGGAGTTAATACATTGTTCCTCGAGGAGGGGATCATAAAATACACTAAACATGTTAGGCCTTTACTGCATGAAGTATTAGATGGAAACTTTCTCTTTCCTTATAGAAGGAGGTTGTTCCATGCGATTCAAGTTATTTTTCATAACATGATCCAGCTGACCAAGTAATATCATAAATTTTTGAAAACTTGTTCCCATTATATATGAAATTTCATTAGGTAAATCCTCACATTCCCTATCACATCGATTATTTTCATGGGTTATTATATTTCCATCTATTAACTAAGTAAATTAAAGTTCAATTATAGAACTTGAATACTTAACTAATAAGAATAAAAAGATAACATTAAATATAGAAGGATAAACTCTTAAAGGAAAATTATATCCTAAATTGTGATTCCCTAGGTTTGAATTTATTTTATACATGATCTGTTTCCTAACATATGTCCTTATGGGATTTTTTTATTCCCTTAATAATGGTTCATAATGAGCTTCCAAATTTTCCCAAGCATATCCCCTAGGACTATCAAACTATGTGCATAGTAAGGTTCGTTGTTGCATATCAGGTTAACCTGATTCAGGTTCAGAACAACTTTTTAGATTTGTTACTCCTAGGTACATCTATTCTTGAACCACGTCCACTTGTAATATCCAGACAGGGATTTATTTTCTCAATAAACCACTTACTCTATACCTACCAAAATTTAGGTATGTTTTCTTATACTTAGTATTATCCCTAGGGTTCTTACTATATTTCTCCATTCCTAATCTCTAAAAATAACTAAAACTTACTATGATTCCAACTATAGATATCCTATCCTTTAACACATATCACTACATTATTTTTTGTATAATTAAAAATCATATTACAATCCAATTATCGTAAATTGTGGTGTCTTGGAGGATTAGGTACATGATTTAACAACATAAAAACATATTTAATTTAATATCCACATTTATATCCTAACTTCCATTATGCTCAAACATCTACATAGGATAAAATGGGGAAAACATGAACAAAGGGATGAGCTAAAAATATTAGTAAGTGGATAATAATATGAATAAATCTTAGCACATGGGTTAAAATGCATGACATAATGATATAAAAAATCATGGAACATGATATAAGGAATCATAACATATAAAACATGAGATCATATAGTTGTGGAATAATAGTAATGATGAAGCAACATAAAAAATGACTTTATCAAGAGTCATGGATTATTACACATAGGGGAGTATGAGTCTAGGCTAACCCCCAAGACCATTGCATATAGAGCATGAGTCAAGGCTAACCACTAAGACTATTTCACTTAATGTCTCATAAGAATAAACTTTACCAAATAAATTAGAGTGCTATCTGGGTGCACCCATAAAAACATGTTCATTAATATTCTTTCCACTTAAATAATCATACATAGGTAATCAGACATAACATAATGGTTGCCCATGGAAAGAAATGGGTATCATAATCATGTCAGAAGGCATTAAAAATGGGAATATCATAAAAGTGTCCATGAAAGAATGTATTTATAACATACATGGACACTCATAAGTTAAAATAGGAATTTGTGATGATACTTGATGTCTAACATAAGTGATAACATGTAAAAATAGTATTTAATAATCTTTAGAATTAAAACATTTTAGTGTGGTTTAAGGAAAATTTTAAAGATATTTCAAAACATTATGTTGTATAATATTTTATATAAAATAATAAGTGAACCAAAAAGGTTTTCATAATAAAAAATATTGATTTTATAAAGGATATGGTGGCTCAAAATAGATTATAGTGTGCACTTATAATTGTTACCAATTCCAGACATTCCCTTAAATATGTCTTTCTTATTCGGAAGAATTGAGTAGGAAACATTATAAAAACATGTATATACACATAAAATAAGGATGAATGGATATTGATACATGATCTTGGAACATATACACAAAATTTATAATATTCACATAAAAATAACATCGAATTTAATTTGGATAAAGAGAGATAAATAATAACCCGAAGGAATAATAGATGTTCGGGTAGAATACCTTACCTTAAGTATTTAGGTGTCCTTCACGTGATCTTAATGTCCTATATAATCAAATTATATTAATTAATTTTTAATTATAAGACCTATTAAAAATGAATTTTATTTATTATAACTTAATTAGGTTTATTTATGGAAT
The DNA here is from genome assembly GCA_963277665.1 of Viscum album. Taxonomy (NCBI): domain Eukaryota; kingdom Viridiplantae; phylum Streptophyta; class Magnoliopsida; order Santalales; family Viscaceae; genus Viscum; species Viscum album. The sequence continues at coordinate 1,042,795,960 of OY728133.1, read as the reverse complement.
TTTCTTATGGGATTAGGAATTCAATTCCACTACTTGGGAGCATTGGTTTTCCATGGTTTTCATGATTGGCTTACTTGTATACATGTACGAAGGGTCGTGCAAAGTGAATTTAATTATCCAGAATTTAAAATTTATGTTATTAATGATCTTAAAATGGTTAAATTTATTTTATATCATTTTTTTGTGACATGAGGATGAATCATTAGATAAATAGTTAACGATAATTTTTTGGGTTTATTTTTGGCAGTTTTTCAATCACAACGAACTCATTTTGTGTTATAAATTAATATCATGAGTAAAAAATGATTATAGGGCCTTAAATAAGATATAATACAAATATTATAACCTTTTTAAACCATAAAAATTATTTCATGACCATACCTTGAATAAGTTAAAGGAAATTTAATACTTCGTCATCCTTGAACATGATAAATTAACACATATCAGACAATATTTTCATTTTTAATATAAAAGGAGGGGAAAGAAGAGATGATGATGAATTATTACATTAGCATAAAAACATTAAAGTATATATAAGTGAATTGGGATTTCATACCATTTTAATGATAGGATTTGAGGATAGAAAAATAAAATAAAGTAACTTTAAAAGAAAATAAAAATAATCGGAAAGAGAAATTTACCACTTGAATTTATCCTCTTTGAGAGCATCCATAAAGAAGATTTTTTTGTTCTTTTTATGAGACCAAGAGAACCAAGACGCATAGAAGGGTCTTGAGAAGATATTTTATCAAAATTTGGACAAGTCACAAGTTTCAACAGGTGTGAGGAGAAGAGGTTGTTAGGGGTGGAATTTATAGTGGAGGAGAGGAGCGTTTCCTCAATATTTAATTCATTAGTTTATTATTTTTCACAAGAAAAGCAATTGTACTGATTCTTGAGACTAAAAATAGTAATTATATCATGTGGGTTTGAACCAAATGTACTTACATCATCCGTGACTCAATGAATAGTTTCATTAACTTATAATGTATATATATCATAAATTACCATATTTTACTATTCACCAAATATTCAAGTATTTCAGAAAAATCTCAAAAATCCACCCTTACCATTTATCAATGCTTAAAATTAAAAAATGAACTCAATTTTTTAAAATTAATTTTATAATTATGGGAAATTTAATTTTTAATTATAATCATAATTTACTTGAAAAATACAAAATTTTAAATTAAAACTGCTTTTTAACACTTTGAAAATTTAATTAAGGTCTCATAAAAATATCTAATAATAATAAGATATAAAAATATTATTTTATGAATAAACTTTTTGAAAACAAATATTCTTTAAATTTATTAAATTAATAATAAAATTATAATTAAATATATATGAATTAAAAAAATACCAATAATTAATTAATAATTTTAAAAATATTTATTTACTTATAATATGATATAATTATATCCTATTGAAACTTATAATATTGATAAATGTTATTTATACTTTCAGTGGTGAGGTTACTATTACATTTTCTGGTTTACTATTCATAAGGGTCACATTACTATTCCAAAGTTCAAGTTACTATTTCATCAGTATGTGTTTCTTGACTCCTCGAGATACCTTTTATTTCATTCATTATTCATTTATAAAGTTTGTATTGTGTTCTATATATAATCTTTTGTGATTATACTATAATAAATAATTATAAGAAGAGAATTTCATTTATAAAACATTGGGTCGTTATAATTTCCCCTATCCATGTTCAAACCATGATCCCCCTTAAAAGGCTTCTAAAATCCTCCCAAACCATGTATAATCTACCTATGACTTCACCCCAAAAAAATTACAACTAAAAATACTTTTAAATAAAGTCTTGAAAAATACATAATTCACCTAGAAAGTCTAAGGCCGTTATCATTTCATCCTTTAAGGACTTATCATCCTCAAGAAGTGTCTCTATAAGTCCTTCTCGAAAAACATGAGCCACTAATTTCACACATATAACTCTCACTCCCAATATTCCTATTAAATAAGTTCATGCTTCCATGAACATAAATGTGTGGCATCGTCTCCCCTTAATGAAAATTTTCACTCCAATCAAAAAAAATTGTAGACATTCCCCAAATGATTCATCCACCTCCAAATCAACTTCTTCATTATCAATTACATTTAAAGGATACGACAACTACTATACAAACTAAGACACAATGAACTCATCATACATAACTTGATTTTTTTAGGAAGATCCAATTAGTGAGCCATTGTCCAGATCCATTCCACTAACTCGAATGATCCCACAAACCGTTGTGCCAATTTCTTCTACCTCCATAATTTTCAGTGTTCCATTCAAGGTCATACTTACATTAAAACTCAGTCACCCATGAAAAAATACAATTAAATTATTGTTGTTATTTATAATAATATTTCCTTCTCTGAACATTAACTAATTGTGTCCAGGTTAACTACACCCACTCATAGGTTTCCTACACTAAACTCACCTTAATAACTATTAACTCATTGGTTTTTTCATTAAAGGACCCATACACCAGGTCTCTCTCGCTCCCAAGAGTCAAGGTACCAAATTTTGTTACTTTAAAAAAAATTAATGTCCAAACGACACTTAGTTATGATTTTACACATGATTCATCCCAAGAATCAAGCCATGAAATATACTAGATCCCATCATCAGGATCGTTTAATGACCCATGATTCGCTCCATAGGTCAGCATCACTAGTTCATTTTTTATCACCTCTGACTGATACTCTCTATTGGTTTCTATTGTATACTAATTACACTTTTCCTCTTATGCACATGCACAATCCAATTGTCTCTACCCATGGTCTAGTTTCATATACACACCACTCCTGGCATACACAAAAAAATCCATCACTACTGAAACATAATCATGAACATGCCCCATTTATATCCAAACATCAACACTCATAATCATTTACAAGAACTCTTAGATAGCTTCACATCTTTTAACCTAGAAAAATAACTCAAGGACCCCATAAACTCACTTGTACGTGACCCTTTCACTCTGACCTACCATAACCATTCTTGTTCTTATCAATGACCAATAAAATTGTAGGATTTTATCACATCATAGTTAATCATCCCAAAAATTTCTAAACTATCGCCTTGATTTTACAACCCATAAAGGCTTCCCAAACTCAGGTTCCACAATTGAAATATTTGACCCTTGATGTGTCAAAACATGCTTCTTAGATGAACTAATTGTCTTGCATACCTATAACTCCATGACAAAGAGGTTACTTATTAAAATATCATAGGATCATCACCACATGAATCATTAAAACCGTGATTCTTATGTGTTATCAAATAAACCTTACCAAATACCCGTGGAGGCAATCTATTATGCTGCATAACTGATTCTCCACCCTATAGTCACTATAATCACTAACTAACACCACTATATTCATTAAACCATCAACCAAGACACCTATTTTAGAACAAAAACTCACCTTACTATTTTATAACCCAAATCTCAGACACTGAGCTTCTATCTGTCCAATGAATTATAAAACTCATTATTGATCTTAGCCCCTTTCAAAAAAGGCCACATCGGTTTCATTGTGCCACTCTGAAAATATAACTAAAACTAGAAATATCAACCAAAAGTATTAATTTTAGGCCATACAATACTGAAGGATCAACAATCCTTGCTTATATTAGCCAATCCTTAGCCTTCACTACTGACCAAATTCACATAAAACTATGAAGGCATAACAACCCTTATCCACAAATCCAAATTAATTCCACAATAGTTCCCTACTATAAACCCACACTTATCAATAGTACGAAATGCTAAACCACACTTCTCTCATTGAGACACCAACAAACCTTATCATTTCCCAAGCCTACCATGGATAAGGACATACTTTAACCCATATTCATGTAATCATGCTCTTCCATATAGGCTTTAATTCCCATTTCGAAAGTAGTACCACAACTTTTATGGTTCCACCGAGCCAAAATACTATACCATGGTTTATCAAAAACCCCCAGAGATGTTAAAAACTCATCCATAAACTTGGATTAAGTTTTATATAAACCAAATAGAACTCCACCACACTCCTTTGGGTGAACACACCATGAACAAATCTAGATATTTTTAATACATTCACTCATAGGGTAGTTCACTAGGAAATATCCCAAAGAATGCTTATCCAAACACACTTAATGTTCTAGAAGCATTATTCCCTATAATATTATGCCAATCTATACCAGGTCACCCAAAATCCATTTACTAATGACTTATGAAAACCCAAGTTTCCTCAAACCATGTAACCCCAAACCCTGAAGGTATCACCACAAGCTCTTATAGTATTCCACAAATTATCAAACTCTTAGACCATTGTGTATTACATGGTTTTTGCCAATCCAAGGAACAAAAAATAGTGTTTTCTCACTACAGGGCCCTTATTAAGTTTCTAAAATGAAACCATAATCTAAAAATTCCACCTTACACCATATTAACCTTCTTAATAACCAACCATGGAGACCCCTTCATGAACTAAACACATATTTTATACTATAAACCCCATTAAAAGAAATATAAACTCAACTAATACCTAGTCTAATTCTTTCCAAAATCATATATTAACTACTTCTAAAGCCCTGAGACTCTCACTGGGTCACACTTTTTATCCAATAAATTATCTAAAAAATATAAATGCTCGGTCTCATATCGATCGAGTATCAATACAAAAGGTCTCTAAGATCTAGTCCACACTCTACTACTCACCTATTATTCATATCTCCCACTCACTTGATACTTAAATCAAGTATAAAAAACCACTCTCAAGCCTCATAAGGCTTATGAAACCTAATTGTCCCACTAATTGGTACAGAACCCCTAGTCATTGAGCGCAACCGTCATAATTACACTACTTCTAGCCCAAATCCCAAACCAAGTGGTACATATTAATGGTCCATAATTACATCACACATCAACCTATGTAATCCACCTATCTCTAACCAAAACAATACCCCACTATCTTAATCACTGAAGGGGTCCATGTCTCACTCAAGGTACACACAAACACCTACTTCCCATAACCTGCTCTACTCACTTTAGGGAGATCTAAATAGTCATTATACTACAACATCACTAGGAACCCCACCCCTTATGAGGGTCCACTATTGGTGAAATATCCAATCCATACTTGTCAACCACTTCCAATACCATCCCCTAAAGAGAGGTTATTCCCCTAACCACAGATATGGAACACTACCACTTGGTCCAAGATTAAAGAAATGAAACATTACCTTCAGACACAATTCATATCAATCACAACAATAATAGAAACACTATAGGGTCTCAAACACATATTATAAAAACTAGTGTTTAATGTTCTAAATGGGTATCACAAAATCCCAGCTCGATACGTCAATCCATTTACACCTTTTGAGAATCCCATTTCAAACAACATTTTCAACCAAAACATTTTGGGAATCCAATTTCATAACTATTTGAACACCATCCAAAACAAATTCCCATTTTCTAAAAAACATTGAGAAAAATACCAACCATTTTTCTCATTTAAAAAATTTTTATAAAAACCAAAACTCCACTACATTCATGACAAAACCAGAAAAAAAATAACTTTTCAAAATATATATTTTATTCAATTAACTCATTAAGACCATTTCAAAAATATTTTTCATGTCATTCCCTAGCCCTAGACTACTCTGTAGATGGTGCATTTTTAATAAAACATGGTGTGTAATTATTCTTTTTTTATAAAATAAATACTGAAAAATTACACATCATTGTCCACTATAGAGGATCTTTTGGGTTTATGTTCTAGAAAACCAGATAAAAATATTACAATCCTTCAAATTTGGATAGAAAGAACTCCACAAAGAATCCACATGTCAAAGTAACTCAAATATACTAAACCTCTAAAAATAAAATTAAAAATGTAGGATGAGTATATGAATGCCCAATAAGGGGGTTTTTAAAATGTAATATTTCAAATAAAACCTTTTAAAAACATTCCATTTAAAAATATTCATAATATATTTTCTTAAATAAAACTGCAATACATGAATTATAAAATGATAATTTTCCAAGAGTTTCTAGTGAACTTTTTAAGGAACATTAACAGGGTTACAAAAAACACATATTCCAATCATATGCATGCTTATACAAAATGCATGGTGTACATCATATTATTTAAGAGTTATTTAAACAATTCAAAGTGAATCATGTAAGGGTTCGGGTACAGAATTTACATGGAAAAAGTACATGATTAGATTTGTGCTTAAAAAAAGTCACAATTAATTTATCCCATAAAAATGCACATCATAAAATAACTGGTAAACTTCCATCACTTGTATTAAAGTTCAAGAGATAGGTATTGAATAAGAATCATGCCATCTACATTTAATTCATTTGATACTCATAAGTATAGTCACTTAACGAAGTATATTCTATAGTTGAATACACACTTGGTTAATTAACTATTATAAACCAAATGGGGGAATGTATAATTCTAGACTATGTCAAAGTCTTATTCCATGACCTGATTTGTCTCATGAGAAATACCGATGCACTGTGGTTCTTTCATTAACTGGTCCCCAACCCGTAGGTCTTACATTAACTGGTCCCCAACCCATAGGGCTTTCTTTAACTAGTCCCCATCCTGTTACATACTGATTCCAATACATTACTCTTACGCCCAAGTAAGATTGTATATTCAATGTTTCCCATACCACTTTAAATATTTAATTTATCTTATTCAAAGTGTCCCATACAACTTTGAATAATTAAATTCATAAATCAGTGATAAATAAATAATTGAGTGTTTGATTGAAAAAATATACTTTTAAGAATACCCTTTCTCCATTATATTTAACAGTCAAAGTATAAGAATACATGTTTGTGAATTAATGATAGACATTACATGATCAAATCATGGAAATGATAATGAACATAGATAAAAAAATCATGAATAATGAAAATTCATCATAGATTGAATACATAATCAGTTTAAACATAAACTAAATATTTTATGTAAGGTATTGAATGCATAATTTTCAAAACACCCATTTCTTTCATGTTTATGTATAAACATCACACAAGGGTACTTCAAACTATTTAAACCAAAGTAATAAATTTTTCAAGGGTAAAAATAAACCGCACAACTTACTAACATAACCAATACCATTTTAACTTATGAAAATAAGTGTGTAACACCTACATACATAAAGTGATTATCAAGGGTTTGTATTACTAAAACAAATTCCAAATTTATTCTTGAAAACTTCTCACACTTCAAAACACTTGTTACAACTTTTTATAAATCCTTTGTGAACCCATATTGTGAACCCATATTAATATCATGATCAATGCATATACATGTATATATATATAACCATTTGTACTTAAGGGTTCTTCTTCAAAATTGAATAATTCAATAAAAAATTATGTATAATAAAAGCATAATTTAAATCAAAGTTCGATATTTAAAAATCATAATGTAAAACTAAGTGTTTTTTTCACCAATAAGTACCTATATATAAATATATATATATATATATATATTCCATACATGCATATTTATAAATTCCTCAACATAAAACACCACTTAACCTAGAATGGTTCACATTCATTATGAAACCCATTAGATTAGAAGTTATTCTTACTTTAAATAAAAACACTGGTATGGTTTTATTATAAACACATATATACATATGTGTTTATATGTAGTGAAACAAATTTTAGTTAAAACATAAAACCCTATTGTGATTTTCAAGACAAGAACATTTTTTTAAAACAACAATTTTTTTTAAGTTCATCCCATAAAAATCAGTTGGATTTAATAACATCCATATATATATATATCCAAGTATATATATATACTTACCGTAAATAAAATCAAAGTAAGGAAACACCTAGGACCCTTACCTGGTTTGAAGAAGAAGAAGAAGAACGGAGGTTGATGGAGGTACTGGAAGGAGAAAACCCATAGGGTTCTCAATGAAAAATGGATATATATAAATTGTATATAACATATATTTTAAGGAAACATGAAATGGGATCCGAGTAAACTTGGTTTAAAATATGACCAAGTGCATCAGTTATGTGGAAAATGAGAAAGTGAAGGGGCCACCGACTGTCATGGGAGTGGAAAAAATAAACAAAGGGGTGTAGCGAGAGCTACTTGTGTGGCGTGAAATAAGAGGAAGAAGAAGGTGATGCAGAGGAGATGCAAATAAAAAATGGACGACTAGGATTAGGCATAATTGTATACAATGGCTGAGAAGAATTCATGGGTTTAAAAAAAGATGAACGCTCAAGATTAAATCTCAACTTGATCGGATGGTTGCGGCGCAACGCGGGTTTTTAAAAGGGATGGACGACTAAGATTAAATGGGTTGACTCATCCTTAAGAACATCAAATTCCATAACTTGTCTATAAATAATGTAGGTCAAGATTTTAAAAAGTTACACTGCTCATAGGTCACCCGCTTGTGCAGCCTCTTTGATGTCCTCTAGGGAAAAAAAGTATCGGCTAGGGTAAAGCACTTGAACAGACCCTCAGATTACTTTCCCATATGTGCATAGAACAAAAATTGTACATTTATCATAAAGAAATAGTAAAATCCTGATCATTTGTGGACTTGAAGTACCTGAGGAGAGTTTGATACATCGTAGAGGGGTTTTCATGAAAAAATGAGGTTTTCAAAGGTCATGTAGCCTCCTAAACATGACTTGGACACTATAGTCTCTAATATTTATGATGGAAGGGATAGAAGTCTTGTTTTTTTTTCATATGAAAATTTTAAGAAGGATTATATTTAGTAATACATAATCGTGTTTTAAATGTTCTAATTTTCCAAGGTTGTCTAAACCGATCCTCTAATACCATCTGTCACGCCCTAGTCCTAGACTATCCTGGAGCTGGTGTTTTTTAAATAAAACATGGTGTGTAATTATTATTTTTTATATAAAATAAATACTAAAAATTTACACATCATGTTCCACTATAGAATTTCATTTTGATTTATGTTCTGGAAAACCAGATATAAATATTACAACCATTAAAATCTGAATAAAAATAACTCCACAAAGTATTCACCTATTAGAGTAACTCAAATATACTAATCTGTAAAAATAAAATAAAAATCATAGGGAGAGCATACAAATGCCTAGTACTGGGGTTTTCTAAATTTAATATTTCAAATAAATCCTTTTAAAAACATTCCCTTTAAAAATATTCATAAAACATTTTCTTTAAGAAAACTGCAATACATTAAGTGTAACATTACAATTTTCTAAGAGTTTCTAGTGAACATTTTAAAGAACATTAATAGGGAGACAAAAAAATACATGTTCTAATCATAAGAATTATTATAAAAAAGGCATAGTGTGCAATGTATTATTAAGGATATTTTTAAGAAATGTTGAGGGAATCATGAAATGGTGTAGGTGCATAATTTACATGAAAAAATTATATGATCAGAGTTTCACTTAAACAAATTCACAAATAATTTATCCCATAAAAATGCACATCATTAAATAACTATCAAACTACCATTACTTGTATTAATGTTCAAGAGATGGGTACTAAAAAAACATCATTCCATGTGCATTTACTTCATCTAATACACATAACTATAGGATCTTAACCAAGAATATTATCCAATTGATTACACACTTAGTTAATGTCACGACCTGTCCCAGTGGGTCCATGTCATGACTCCCCAAGCCTGCCTCCAATAGGTTAGGGGATGGTGACAAGAACTGAGTAGTCATATCACTAACATGGGAGGCATTGCCTAAGTACATGTACACATGCACACATCTTGAGGCCAAAAAACTACTGAAATGTAAAAACCACTAAGGTACATAATGCATGCATACAACTAAACCCAACCAATAGAGTACAAAAAAAGTAAAGTACAGAAAGTAAACTGGTCCAAAATACAATCCCACCAAAAACAAAAGTTTTCAATCTATAAAGTCAAACCTGTAAGCAAAAAAGAGGTACTAGGACTACTCCTCATAGTTGTAGGAACACCTCAGCCTATTGAAAACTTAGAAATCTTGGTCTACTCTTGGTCTTCCATGGACTCCATCAAAAGGCCACTCGTCAATACAATACATGGCACATGCGTGAAAAGCCTGTTCAGGGGTGAGTATAACAATACTTAGCAGAGGACCCCAAAAACCACAAAGCAATACACAAAGTAAAGCTAACATCATCTCTACACAGTATATGTATATTAAACATATAGAAAGAGAGACACAATCCAAATATACTCAAAACCCATACTTGTTGTCTAGAGATATTTCACACAACTGCATACCACTACTACGGATTCAGTCTGATGGTTCCAAGAAATAATCTTTCTGGAGAACTCCCTCCATAAGTATGATATCCCCAATGTTGTATGTTCAAGAAGTGTTGTTCATCGGGAAAATCCATGAGAGATATTTACACTCTTTTCAGGATAACACACTCCTGAGTGGGGAAAGATCATGATATATATATATGATGATCACTTCTAGGACCTTGGAGGATATCATGACTCATCCGGATTCACCTACTATGTGTAGGATTTATATCCTGTAGAATTGGTCATGTCGATACCTGACTCTACCTAGGGTAAAGAATGGATATTGGATATCTCTCTAGGACTCTCGAAGGGATACCTGACTCTATCTCAAAAAGTCCTGCTAAAGGGATCATACTTATGTGGATGGAAATGATACCTAACTTTCACGGGAGAAAGAAAAAGGGAATGAACCCAAGTGAAACTTGTCCAAGGAATGGTGTACAAGTGCATAAAACCATGTCCCAGGATATACACATTGTGTATAAGGGGAAACATGACATGTCTCAAGACTCCGAGTACTTCCCATGTGTAATGGCCCGAGTTAGAGGGAACATGCCATGTATAAAGGTACGTACACGGCGTGTAGGACAGACCACACGCTGTGTCCATGTAACTGGGTTCAGCTCTATGTACGCGGTTGTGTGCCCATACCCACCTTCAGCTGGTGTGTGCCATTCTGTGTAACAGGTGCATGGGGAAACCCATGCAGCTGGCCTAGTCTAGTCAGGTGGTGGAGTACACAGCCATGTACTCCACCCTATGTTCATGTATCGCCCGAGATACACATCGAGTCCCGCATAGCTACCCACACGTCGTCTTCTTCGGAGAATGCAACATATTTGTGCTTCCTATCACCTGAAACTCCAACAGCCACTGGGTGGGGCCCACACTCCATGTCTTCCAGGGAAAACACTGTGTTCTTTGATGAGTGTAGTGCGTAACCCCTATCCGCCACCAGGTCAACCATACACGGTGTGTTTTTTGGTATACACATCGTGTTGATAGGAATTTTCCAAGAAACACAGACTTGGTCCGCCACGCCTCGATGAGGCTTTGGTCTTCGATCTAGCAATCGATTTTCCCCAAAACTCATTATCCATGGTTACCCCGCCATGCCATCAATTTTTCTAAAGTTTTTAGGCATTCGATCAACCCTGAAAAATTGTTTCAATCATCCGTGCGAAGAACGGTTGAAGAACAATTTCTCCCGAACTGTGTCAATTCATCTATCTCCATCACCGTCACACCCCTAATGATTCATCATGATGTAAGATCTCCAATTTGGGATCTTTTCATTATGAAACGAATGTGCAATGATCCGATGTTTATAACCTCACGAAGAACACGAAGAACATAGGGTTAATAAGAGGAAGAAAATCAATTAAAAAAGAGAAACACATATTCACCATCTTTCTCCACGGTGTCAATTCACTCCCGTTTGAAGGATTAAATAGGTTTTATCAACATATAATACAACAATTATCACAAATCAATTTCCCGAATCAAACCCCAAAAGAAATAAAGAATAACGCCCACCTATAAGAATGCACGATCGGCAGATCAACCACTTTGTCGGTTGATCTGTGTTCATCGTTTAATCAAATAATAGAGAAGAACTAAATCAAAATAACAGCCCTTACCATGATTCAGTTTAAGAACAATCATTATGTCATGTTCTATAGCGAGGTTCGTCAAATCCAAGATGTATCAATCAATTGCATTGTCGTCATCCACCAACGGTTTCTTCTCCAAAGCTCAAATGTAAATCCTTAATTCATAGGGTTATGCGGATAACCCTAAAAAATTTCCATAAGTTGGTATTTAAAAAGGGAGGTATTAGTTCTTTACATAAAAATGAAACATTTAAAATAAATTAATTTTCAATTTATTTTATTTCCTTTAAAAAATATTAAAACTAACTTTTTCAATAGACCTCTGTTGGTCAACATTAAGCCCTTCCTATGGTAATTTCGCTGCACTAAACGCAATGGTGCCCCCAGATTTCTGATCTGATCACCCATTTAAAAGTAATTCCAATATTTTAGTAAAACCACTCATGTGTGCTATTTTAAACTTTAACTTTTTTCAAACATTTGGTGTGGGCACTTCGGGCCTTAGAATCGCACGCTGTTGAAAGTTATGGTCTCGAAATAATTCCATATAATATTTAAAAATAATACACATAAAATCCAAGACATTACATTCTCCCCACCTTAGATCTTTACTTCCTCGAAAAGCTAAAAAAAATGGATACTCAAAATTATGTGGGTAATGGGCATGGATCTGAGCATCCTGCTCCCACGTGAGTAAGGTTCTCGTGCTGCCATCGGACTCACACCAATGGAATCGATCACCCACAAAGGATCCTCTCCTATTGATCCTAGATCTCTGCCGAGTACTCAACAAATGTCATTCCATCCTCTATGTCCATATTTCCCTAGTAGGTGACATGCAATGGGTCAAGCACGTACCTCCTTAGTTGCGACACATGGAAGACATCATTTACCCGGTGCATCTGCAGTGGTAGAGCTAAGCAGTACTCCACCTCACCAACTCTGTGCAGTACTTGGAAAGGTCTAATGAACCTCGGAGATAGCTTGTTTCCCCTTCAAAATCTTTGTAACCCTCGTCGAGGTGAGACCCAAAGAAAGACGTGGTCTCCCTCCTTGAACTCCAAAGGTCTCTGTCGCCTATCAGCATAAGACTTTTTCTGGCTTTTTGCAGTCTTCATCCACTCTTAGATGATCTTCACCATCCCAGTGGTATCTCTCACCAGCTCAGGACCCATAAGTGCTTAATCTCCAGGTTCGGTCTAGCAAAGTAGTGACCGTAAGGGTCTCCCATATAAAGTCTCGAATGGTGCCATAACAATGGTGGAGTGGTATCTATTATTGTATGAAAAATCTACCAGTGGTAGGTGGTCCTCCAAATTATGACCAAAGTCCAAGATACAGGCCTGCAACATATCCTCCAAAACCAAAATGGTCCTCTCAATCTGACCATTTTTCTAGGGATGGAATGATGTACTCAAGCGTAGCTGAGTCCCGAAAGCCTCTTGCAATCCCTTCCACAATCGGGATGTGAATTGGGTGTCTCAATCCGAGACTATTTTCGAAGGGACTCCAGGAAGTCGAACTATCTTTTTCACTTAGAGGTTTCCCAAGCTCTCTATGGAACTTTGCTCTTGGATAGCTAGGAAGTGGGCTGACTTTGTGAGTCGGTCAATGATCACATAGACGGAATCATTCCCCATGGAAGTTCATGGTAATCCCATCACTATGTCCATAGATATTCCATACCACTTCCACTCTATAACGTTCATGGGTGAGATAACCCCGCTGGAACCTAGTGCTCATCCTTCACCTTATAGTACATAAGGCATAGAGAAATGAACTCTACTACTGACTTATTATACCTCACCACCAGAACTGACGTAAGAGGTCCTGGTACATTTTTTCCCATCCAGTATGTACCAGAAAAGGGGGTGTATGAAACTCCCTCAGGACCTCCTCCCGTAATGCCACTAGTACAATAGTGCATCCTCTGAGGAGAAAAATGTGCTCCCCACCTTGTGAATATCCATCAGGATAATGTTCTATGGATAAATGAGCTTGTAAATCCTCACAATTAACATCCCCTAGTTGTGCCTCCTTAACTAGATATAAGAGTGTAGGGGTGACAATAATCTACAAAAGGTAAGATGCATCCTCTCTATCTATGAAGGATAACTGTAACGAGGTCAACTATTTAATCACCTCACTCAATAGTTATGATCTCAATCTCCTAATAAGAGAATATTACACCATTTTCCCCTTCTAAGGAGTATAGATGATCTCAAAATCATAGTCCTGGAGGAACTCTAGCCAACGCCTCTATCTCAGATTCAAATCATTCTGTGAGAAGATGTATTTAAGGATCTTGTGGTCAGAGTATATGATAAATTGCTCACCCATAAGATAGTTTTTTCACATCTTCAATGCGAATACTACCTCTTCCAACTCAAGATCATGGGTCTCATAGTTCTTCTCATTTTTCCTAAGATGGCATAAACCATAAGAAATCACTACTTGTCTCTGCATTAAGACACAGCCAACCTCAGTCCCTGATGCATTGTAGAAAACTACGTACTCGACACCCTCCTATAGCAACCTCAAAATTGGGGCACTCATCAAACTTTGTATCAACTTCTCAAAATACTATTTTCACTACTCCGTCCACATGAAGGTTTTAACCTTCTTGTTCAAGGCATTCATCATTACTGATATCCGAGTGAAATCAATAATGAATCTCCGGTAATATCCTTCCAACCCAAGGAATCTTCATAACTCTGTAATGCTCCGGGGTGGCTACCATGATAACACCACCTCCACCTTGGATGGGTCCAAAAATACTCCATATGGTGAGATTACATGACCTATAAAGTGGTCCTCCTTAATCTAGAACTATCACTTTAAGAGCTTCCCATAAAGCTAGTGCTCTCATAGTACGTCTAGAACCCTCTACAGGTGTCTCGTGTGCTCATTCTCTAACACCAAGTGCACAAGGATGTCATTGATAAATAACAATACGAACCGGTCCAAGTATGTATATAAGAGACAGTTCATAAGTCCTATGAACACTACAGGGGTGTTCATCATACCAAAAGGCATCACCAAGTACTCGTAGTGACTGTCGCGGCATCTGAAAGTCATCTTCAGTATATCATCATCACGTACTTGTAACTGGTGGTAACTTGACCGAAGGTCAACCTTTGAGAACCATTGTGCCCCTATTAACTTATTGATGAGGTCGTTGATCCTTGTTAGTGGATAATTGTTCTTTACTATCACCTGGTTCCGGTACTGGTAATCCACGCAAAACCTCAAACTCCCATCTGCGTTTTTGGAAAATAAAACTAGGGCCACCCAGGGTGAAACGTTGGGTCTCATGAACCCCTTCCTCTGTAAATCCTCTAGTTTCACCCTCATATAACCTATATCTATGGGAGCCATCTGATATGAGAGTAAGGATATCGGTTCCACCTCAGGCTGTATGTCAATTAGAAATTCGATCTTCCGGTAGGGAGGTAGTCCTGAAACATCTTTGGGAAAAGCATCCCCATACTCTGCCACAACTATTGGGAACTGGAAGCTCACAACATCTACTGCTCTGAGGGTAAGGCTAGCCAACTCATGAGTGATCAGCTGCACCATCCCATGCATGAGTCCATCTTGTGCTGCATGGGTATCCTTTTAACAAACAAAGGAAAAACTCATACCATCATTGTGGACACACTGCATTCTTCGCCTAAAGCAGTCAGTCTGGGCATGGACCGAAGATAGCCAATCCATATCGAGAATGACGTCATAAGGCCTAGACACTGCCACCAAGAGGTTCCAACCAAAACTCTCACCTCTGAGGGAAAGATCACACTATATGCAAAGATGTGTGATCATTGAGTCTCCTCTCGTAGTTGTCTCCAAGAATAAGGGTTGAATCAATGGCTATACCGGAATCTCAAGGTTTCCCATGAGAAATGTGGCAAGGAAGGAATAATCGAATCCTATGTCTATAAGTATAAAATCTAAGGTAGAAAAGATATAAATTGTACCTCGGATCATCCCTAGAGTCCCTGGTTCATATTCCCTGACCACATACAGCTATCCCTATCCATGTCCCCCAGCTTCCTGAGCCTGGTGCAGACCTCCTGGGGGTGGTGGTGGGAGTAGATTGAAGTGTCTTCTACCACCTGAAGATCTCCCTTCCCATATTCCATGTCCGCCACCTCGTAGTTCTATCTTTTCTTCTCTATGCATCTACCTCAGTCGTCCATCAAACACCTCTCTGTCAGCAGCTCGATGGTTCAGAAATTATCTTAGGAGATATCCTCTACCATCACACAAGTAGCATCACCTATCCCTAGGCTGACTGGATCTAGCCTGAGAGACCTGGATAGTCAATCCCCTATCATGGATCCTCCAGTGATGTCTCCCACATTTTGATCCCTATGTATGACGTTGTCTCTCTACTACCAAGGTCTCTGCAACTATCTGCTTGTTGCTGACTGTCATCAGTTGTATCTGCTCCGCCAAGAAACTCCTGATCACCAAGGCTTTCTTGATTACTCCATAATAAGTCGAAATTCGTAGAATCATGACACTATTTCAGATGTCCCATGGTAGAACTCACTAGAAAGTCCAAGCTCTAAAGTAATAATCCTTGACCATATCCATCAAGTACCTGGAAAGGTTGGTGAACCTCGATGAATAGCCATCCACTGTCAAACTGCTCTCCTAGAGTAGAAGAAGCTTCTAGATATGCACTACTCTTAGTGTAACCAGAGATAACTCCTCCCTAAGGAGTCTCTCAAACTTTTTCCATGAAAGAGTCTCATTGTCGTGACTCTGTGTTGTCAGACTCCACCATCGTCCTGCTGAACCTTGAGGAAGGATCACTCTTAGGATCACCATATTTTCTTCTGGTGTCCTCACTAGAAAGAATACTTTGGTCACTGCCTCAAGCCAGTCTTTATCCACATAAGGGTCAGGCTCAACTCAGAACCTGAGGAGTCTCTGTCTCTAGAACTCATGCAATACGCTCAGCCTCTGCCTCTCTTTTTTCAGTACTGCAGGTACCACGGGCTGCACCACTGGTGGTGGGATAGTAGGTGCACCACCTAGAGGTAACTCCTGGGGAATTGGTCCCTATATAAAAGCCTCGTCACTGAGGGGGTCATCATCGAGATCGATCTATTGAATCCTAGCAGGTATTAATCACGGAGGAATCTTGTGAGGAAACAATAGGTACCATGGTTAAAGATTATATCTGGATAGCTGACACAAAAGACATGGAAAACACAACCCATTCCTATACGATGCATGTAGCATTATATTACTTCCCTGAAAATAGTGTTTTTATGTACCGAGTCGAAAAGCAGGTTATCAGAGTCCTGGTGCCTCGATACGTCGGTCGCCCGCAACAACACTGGAGTCTCTACCCATAAATCTGTGCTCAAAAAACTTAACACTATTACCCCAAACTAAACTCACAAACTCTTGGTCCTAAGGTATAACCGACCTCCTCTGATACAACTCAATCATAACTCATCCCAGTGGGGCCCATGATGTGACTCCCCAAGACTTCCTACAATTGGCCATGGGTTGGTGACTAGCACCGAGTAGGTATATCACTAACATGGGAGGAATTTCCTAAGTACCTATACACATGCACACATCTCCAGGACCACAAACAGCTGAAATGTTAAAACCACTATGGAACACAATCCATGCATACAACTAAACCCAACCAACAAAGTACATCAAAAGTAAAGTGCAGAAAGTAAACTAGGCCAGAATACAAGACCACCAAAAACAAGAGTCTACAAACTAAAAAGTATAATATATAATCACAAAGAGGTAGTGGTACTGCTTCTCATAGTTGTAGGAAAACCTCGGCCTGTAGGGAACTTAGAAATCTTAGTCTAGTCCTGGTCTGATCCTAGTCAGCCCTAGACTCTGTCAAAAGGCCGCTTGTCTTCACAAGATAAGACACGTGCGGGAAAATCCTGTACAGGGGTGAGTATAACAATACTCAGTAGAGGACCCTAAAAACTACAAATCAATACACAAAGTAAAGGTGTAGCCATATCTACACAGTTTATGTCTACTAAACAGATAATAAGAGAAACACAATCCATATATACTCAAAACCCACACTCATAGTCTAGAAACAAGTCACACAACCACATACCACCTCTAGGGATTCAGTTTGAAGGATCCACGAAGCACTCGTATGGGATAACTCACTCTATGAGTATGATATCCCTGTTGACGTACATTCGAGAAGTATTATTCATCGGGAAAATCTATGAGACATAGTTACACTCATTTCTGGAGAACACGCTATTGAGTGGAGAAAGATCACGATATACAGATGAGGATCACTTCCAGGGCCTTGGCGGATACTGAATCTCATCCGGATTTATCTTCTAAGTAGAGGATCGGTGTCCTGTAGAATTGGTCATGTCGATACCTGACTCTACCTAGGGTTAATAATGGATAGAGGATCTCACTATGGGCCTCTCAGAGAGATACATGAATCTATCTCATAAATTTTTTCTAAAGGGATAATAATCTTATGGATGGAAATGATACCTGACCTTCAGGGGAGGGAGAAAAAGGGGATCAAACTAATGTGAAACTTGTCTAATGAATGGTGGACAAGAGGATCAAACCATATCCCAGGATTTACAAGGCATGTAGAAGGGGTCACATGTCGTGTCTCGTGACTCCGAGTACTACCTGTGTGTAACTACATAAGTTTGAGGTAACATTCCATGTAGAATGGTAAGTACACAATGTGTAGGGTAGACTACACACTATGTCTGAGTAACCTGGGTCCGCTCCATGTACGCGGTAGTGTGTCCGTACATGGCATCAGCTCGTGTGTGCCATCCTGTGTCACCAGTACACTGGGTAACCCGTGTATCCATCCTGGTCTAGTCATTTGGTGGAGTATACATCGGTTTACTCCACCCTAGGTTCGTGTATCTCCCATGATACACGACGAGTCCCACATAAGGAACCACATGTCATGTTCTTCAGAGAATGTGTCATTTTTGTGTTTCCTATCGCCTGAAACTCTAACATCCGCTTGGTGGGTCCCACACACCATGCCTTTCAAGGAGCACGTGGTGTTCTTCACCATGTGAAATGTGGAATCCCTAGACTTCACTGAGTAAACCATACACGGTGTGTTCTTTAGGATACACGCCGTGTTGATTAGAATTTACTAGAAATACAGACCTACTCCACCACACCTCGGTGATGCTCTCGTCTTCGATATGGCAATATTTTTTATTCTAAACTCAATATCCAAGGTCTCCATGCCATTCCATTGATGTTTCAAGAGGTTTTGAGCATTCGATCGGCCCTGAAATCTTGTTTTGATCATCCGTGTGAAGAACGGTCGAAGAAGGATTTCTACCTAACTATGTTGATTCGTCTGCCGCAATCGCTGTCACAACCCTGTTGAGTCGTCATGGTTTCAGATCTCCAATTAGGGATCATTGCGTTGTGAAATTAATGTCCAATGATCCGATGCTCATAACCCTATAAAGAATGTGAAGAACACAGGGTTAATAAGAGGAAGAAAATCAATAAACAAAAGAAAAATGCACCTTCACCGTCATTTGTCACGGATTTAATTCACTCCCTTTAGAAGGATTAAATAGGGTGAATCAATAGATAATCTAACAATTTTCAAAAACAATTTCTTGAATCAAACCCCAAAATAAATGGAAAATAATTCCCACTCGTAAGAACGCACAATCCGTGGATCAACCTATTCGTGGGTTTATCCACGTTCATCGTTTAATTGAAGAATGAGGAAGAAATAAATCAAAATAACAACCCCTACCTCGATTTTTTTTAAGAATGATGGTTGTGTCATGTTTTTTAGCGAGGTTCATCAAATCCAATATGTGTCGATCGATTGTGTTTTCATTGTCTGCCAATGGGTTCCCCTCCAATGCTCCAATGGAAATCCTCAATTCACAGGGTTATGTAGATAACCCTACAAACCTTCCATTAGTAGGTATTTAAAAAGGGTGGAATTAGGTCATTGTGTAAAAAGGAAACATTTAAAATAAATTAATTGTCCATTTATTTTATTTCCTTTAAAAATTCCAAAAACTAACTTTTGCAGCTGACCCATGCTGGTTGATGTTCAGCCCTACCTAAGCTAAAGTCGCTTCTCTAAATGCAACAGTGCCCTCAGATTTCTGATTTAGGCACCCGTTTAAAAGTAATTCCACTTTTTTAGGAAAACTATTGTGCACACTATTTAAAATTTTAATTTATTTCAAACATTTCTTCTAGGAACTCTGGGCCTCGGAATTGCACGCCATCGAAAGGCCTAGTCTCAAAATAATTACATATAATATTAAAAAATAATACACAAAAGATACGAAACATTACATAAATGTTATAAACATAATAAGGGAATTTGTAATGCTAGACTGTGTCAAGGCCTTGTGCCATGACCTGATTTGTCTCATGACAACTATCGATGCATTGTGGGGATTTCATTAACCAGTCCCCAGAACATAGGGCTTTCATTAACCTATTCCCAACCCATAGGGCTTTATTTAACTGGTCCCCAACCCATTATATATTGAGTCCAATACATTCCTCATATTCCTAAGTGAGGTCTTATATTGAAAGTGTCTCATACCACATTAAATATTTAATTTATCTTATTCAAAGTGTCCCATACCAGTTTGAATAATTAAATTTATAAATGAGTGATAAATAAATAATAGAGTGTTTGATTGAAAAAATATAATTTTAAGAAAACCCTTTTTCCATGATAGTTAACAATCAAAGTATAAGAATACATGTTTGTGAATTCATGATAGACATGACATGCTCGAATCATAGAAATGATAATGAAATTAAATAAGAAAAATAATTCATAATTAAAATTCATCATGGATTGAATATATAATCATTTAAAATGTAAAAAAAATATTTCTTGTGAGGTTTTGAATGCATACTCTTCTAAACACCCATTTCTTGCATGTTTTTGTATAAATATAACACATGTGTACTTCCAAATATTTAACCCAAAGTAATAAATTTAAAAGAATAAAAACAAAACACACAACCTACTAACATAACCAATACCATTTAAACTTATGAAAATAAGTGTGTAATCATTATATACATAAAGTTATTATAAAGGTTTTTTATTACGAAAACAAATTCCAAATAGATTCTTGAAAACTTTTCACACTTCAAAACACTTGTTATAACTTTTTATTAATCCTTTGTGAGCCCATATTGTGAAACCATATTAATATCATGATCAAAGAATATACATACATATATATATATATATAATCGTATGTACTTAAGGGTTCTTCATCAAAATTGAAGAATCCAATACATAATTTATGTACAATAAAAAAATAATTTAAACCAAAGTTCAATATTTGAAAATCATAATGTAAAATTGAGGGTTTGTTTCACCAACAAGTACCTATATATATATATATATATATATATGAATACATACAAATTAATAATTTCATCGACATAAAACACAATTAAACCTAGCATGGTTCCCATTCCTTATGAATTCCAATACAGTAGATGTTCT
Source organism: Viscum album (assembly GCA_963277665.1). Taxonomy (NCBI): domain Eukaryota; kingdom Viridiplantae; phylum Streptophyta; class Magnoliopsida; order Santalales; family Viscaceae; genus Viscum; species Viscum album. Next base: position 1,042,774,491 of record OY728133.1, on the reverse strand, counting down.
TCTTCCTTTAAATAAAGAAACTGATAAGGTTTTATTAATAACTAATATATAAATATGTGAATATATGTATTGAAACCAATTTTAGGTACAAACATAAATCCCTATCATGATTTTCATGATAATAACATTTTTTTTAAAAATAATTTGTTTTTATAAGTTCATCGAAGAAAAATAAGTAGGATTTAAAAACATCTGAATATATATCCAAGTATATATATATATATACAAACCATAAATAAAATCAAAGTAAGGAAACACCTAGGACCCTTACCTGGTTTGAAGAAGAAGAAGAAGAAGAAGAATGGATAATGATGGAGGCACTAGAAGGAGAAAACCCATAGGGTTATCAGGGAAAAATGAATATATATAAACTATATATTAAATATATTTTAAGGCAACATGAAAGGGGATCTGAGAAATATCAGTTTAAAATATGACCAAGTGCATCGATCCTATGGAAAATGAGAAATAGAATGGGCCACCGGGTGTCACGAGAGTGAAAAAAATGAATAAAGGGGTGTAGTGAAAGCTACTAGTGTGGAGTGATGCGAGAGGAAGAAAAAGGTGATACGGAGGAGATGCGAAGAAGAAATTGATGGTCAGGATTAGCTACAATTTGATCTTATGTCTAAGGAGAATCTATGGGTTTAAAAAATGTACGATCAAGATTAAATCTCAACTCGATCAGAAAAATGTTGCACGATGTGTGATTTTAAAAGTGTCGAACAGAAAAGATGAGATCCTAACTGGATCAAACAGTTTATAAAAACATGGAGGGAAAGTCGCAGCATTGGGGAATCGAAGGCTGAACTAATCAAATGGTCCAGATCCTTCACGGTGAGATCGGACAGCTGAGACACAATCTCCGCTTAAAAATATGCATCCCACATTAAATTAGGAAAGATTTCAAGATGGATCCATAATCCTGATGCTTCTGACTTAGGCTCAGAAATTTCCCTCCCCCCTCCTCAGTACCACCCTTTACTAGGTCTCTGCGGGAGCGCTTCTGCGCCCACCCCGTTTAATGACCCAATCTTTTGAGTAGTATATTAACTTACTCATAATGATTTAATAAGATGTTAATGGTTAATGCAGAAATAGGAGTCGATGGCTTCATCCAGTAGACTCGAACCGTATGAAGCCCACTTTTCAGAGCTTGGGAAGGAGGTAGCATCTGTGGGCTTCGCTTTGGACCAAGCCCAAGCCGAACTCCAGCATGTCAATCTTGAACGGAAACGCATACGGGAGAAGTTCAAGTTAGTAGAGATTACTACTAGGGCAATGTTATCTGAGCCTCCCTCAGATTCTCTCACCATAGCACACCTTACACTTAGGTCATATGCTGCTGTTATAAGGGGCTATGTGACGAGACCCTAGCTTCCTTGTGTAATCCTTTGGGATGACTAAATTGAGATTTCTTCCTTTGGTGATGTTTGTGAAATTTCAATTGTTCAGATAATTTTAGGATATATTTTATTGATGAATTTTGAAAAATGGATATTTTAAAATATTTATGTAAACCCTAAATAATTAATTATGTGTAATGATTTTCAAAAAATGGTCTTCTACAAAAGTGTTCAGTAAAGAATTTGGAGTCTAATAAGATCAACTGAATTTTTTATGAATAGTAAATTATGAATAGTGATTTTACGCTTAAGATTAGTAATGTGATCAAATGGATTAGTAATTTAACTCAAATAAAGTTTTAATTTAATTTAGACACCCTGATTAAGTAATGAGGTTCAAAAAAATGGGTAAATAACGGTTTCATGAATTATTATCCATGTATTAGTTTTTTCGGGTGAATAGTGTTTTTTAATTAAAAATTTAATTAAAAATAATTAGAAAATTATTTTATAAAAAGGACTTTATTTTTGAACTCAGAGCATCGATATTATTTTATGGTAATTTTTAGGGATTTTTCTGAAAAAAAATGAATTCTCGATAAATAGTGTTTTTATTTTAAAATTTAATTAAAATTATTTAGAAAATTATTTTTATAAAATGGAGTTCATAAATGTAATTAGAGCATCGATATTTGGTTAAGGTGAAATTTTTGGATTTTTCGGAGAAAGATGAATTTCTCAGTGAATAGTAAAAATGCACTTTTAGGGTTTCAGTATGTTTAATGACATCATAACTGTGTCATGATGATATCATGAGATATTTTAAGGGTTGGCCGGCCAAGGGTGATGAATTATTGTTTTGGGGGCCCCATGTGGCCTAATTCCATGGTAAATTCCAAGGGAGAGCACATGGTTTTGAGAAAAGCATTTGTGAGGTGTCCCTTGGCCATTAATGCCTTATCCCCTCACTTTCCCTATAAATACCCACACTTTACTCCTTTATCATTCACTCTCAACTCTCCCACAACGAAGTTCTGGTCTCCTTACCTCCCAAGGAGTCCTCCCAAGGTGCCCCCAAGCCCTCAAGGTCCAAACCTTTGAGTTTTAAGAGTTTCGTTTTAAGGTAAGGGATCCGACCTCTCTCTTTCTTTTCATATAATCTCTTTTATGTCATTCATTTTATGCTCCATGTTCTTATGTGAGAGGATGTTCTTTCATATTCCTATTACTGATCTTTTCATGTTTATATGATGATATATCCCCTCTTACACTCATCATTTCGTTTTATGAAAGTTTAAGTGACGCCGTTAGGCTGCTGAATTTTTAAGGGATTCTTTCACCCTTCTCATTCTTTTCAAAGTTCTACTTTCATGTCAAGTCTTTCAAGTTCCTTTTTAATTATTTTGGGGTATGATCTCTATATCTATCATACTGAACTCTTATGTTCATATGATGAGGGACCCTATTTGATCTTTTCAATTCATTTTTGTTGAAGTTTAAGTGACGCTATTAGGCTGCCGAATTTTCATAAGAGGAATCTAATTTTTGTCTTCCTTCCATGTTTTTCATTTCAAATGGTATGTCCTTAAAATTTCATTACCATGTTCATATATCCTTATTATTCTGTCCCTATACTGTTTTATGGGTCAGTTATGAATGTTTGACCCATGTCCCCTCTCTTTTCAATGTTTTCTAAAACCCCGAAACATAGTCGTTATGCTGCAGAATTTTCGTCTCAAAATGCCTCTTGATTTTCTCAAAATTATTTTATGTTATAAAGTGAATACTCAAAGATCATCTTCTACAGTGGTATTCACATATATATAAAAATGTTCTATTTTAAATTCTGGTATTTACATACATGAAACCCGCTTTCCCTTTCCGTGGGTTTAAAGTGACATAATGATCATGCCATTAAAGCAGTTTTTAAAATGTTATGATTATGAAATGAAACCCATTTATTTTATGCTATATGGGTTGTTTATGAAATGACTGATGATGATATATGTGGCTCACATGATAATAAATACATTTCAATGGTGTGCCCAGATAGCGCTCCAATGCATTGGGTAAAGACTTAATCTCTAGAGATGACCATTTTTAACGACGCCTTGGTGAATAACCTTGGTAATTTTTAACGACACCTTGGGGATGGACCTTGGTGAAATGAAATGATTGTCAATATTAAATTTTGTAGACACATCTTCAAGTTATGAAAAATTTTATTTTTATTATGATGTATCTCATGATTTCTTTCTCATGCCTTAAAGTTCTTTTCATGTCCTTCTTGAAGTATCTCAAGTTCACATGTAAAATGTTTCTCTTGTTTTCCTTACTGGGCCTTCTGCTCACCCTTTCTTTTGATGTATGTCCCCAGGTTATGAGATGCAGTAATGAACCTAGGATGAACTTAAGGAGAAGCCTTTCAAGTGTTTAAGAAGAATGTTTTATGTTCTTTTCATGTATTATGTTCCTTGTTTCCAAGACACTAAACCTTAAAGATCCTCAGTTCCGTGTAATGAAATGAAAGTTATGTTATAAAAATACGGGATGCTATAGTTGGTATCAAAGGATGGTTTAGTTATTTGTGGAAATTAGGATATAAAAACTTTAGTAAGAACCCTATAGAAAAGTTTAAATATAGGAAAACTTCCTGGTATTTTGGTAAGTATTGAGTAAGTGGTTTATCAAACAAATACATCCCCGTCTCGATACGAGCAGGTAGAGGCGGCTCTAGAACAGATGTACATAGAGGTAAAACCCGAAAACACCGCTTTGAGGTAGACTCGAACGGGAACTAGTGCACGATAACGGGCCTTGCTGCACTCTTGGTTACGACACTCCTGGGGGATATGTTTGGTTAATCACAAGCTTTTTATGAATCATTATGAAGGAATTATAGAAAAGTGTAATTGTCTAAGCATGAAGTCTTAGTTAAAAGATTCATAAATGAAATAAGTTTCTTACTAAGGTTTTATTCTTTTAGAAAATGGCGGGAAATAGGAGGAACCGTGCCGATGGTGACCGCAATACACCATGTGCTGACGGCCCTTCTATGGAAGCCGGAATGGAAAAATTCATGCGAATGATGAACCAAATGACTCAAGTTATGAGTAATAACTTGAATCAAGCTGAGAGGATGACCTCACCACGAAGGGAACAACATTCTGTTGAGTCCTTCATGCGTCAACGACCACCATCATTCAGTGGATCTACAGACCCTTTGGTTTCGGAACAATGGATAAGCTCCATTGAAAAGATCTTTTCTGTACTCCTTTGTTCGGAACAAGAAAAAGTCACCCTTGCTGTTTATCGCCTAGAGGGAGAAGCTGACCAGTGGTGGTCACTGGTCAAAAACACGAAGCCTAGAGGAGAGATGGAAGCTATGGAGTGGGAAGAATTCTGGGGAATATTCTTTAACAAGTATTTCCCTCATTCCATGAGAATGAGAATGGAGAAAGAGTTTCTCGAGCTGAAGCAGAAGGAGAACGAATCTGTCGGAAGCTATGAGATGAACTTCACCCGACTTTCACTATATACCTCTAGCTTTGTCATGGATCCAAGTGGGAAGGTTGATAGATTTTTCGGTGGGCTGAGACCACTTCTGCGGAAGAATTTAGCCAACTGGTACTACGATAGCTTGAGGAGATCGTGCGGAGTGCAATGAAAGTCAAGCTGGAGTTTGGTGAGACGCAGTGGTCTCATAAATCAAATGAAAAGAAGATATCTTTGGAGCCCAGTTTAGGGAAGACTTTTGACCAGGGAAGAGGTGGGAAGCAAATGCAACTTACCACATGCAATAAATGTGGGAAGAACTATCTGGGGAACTGCCTAAACGGAAGTGGAAAGTGCTACAAGTGTGGAAGATGAGGCCATATTTCTCAGAATTGTCGTAGTGAGGAGAAGCCTCAACTCCCCAACACTAACGAAAGAGGAAAGATCGTTCTGAACTTACCCGAAGTCTATTGCTTCAAGTGTGGATAGCTTGGGCACTATGCTAATCTCTGTCCAAATCCAAGGGCAGAGGGGGGGAATCACCATCAACCTCAGCAAAGGCCGGGGGAGCAAGTTCGTGCTTTTGCTATCACAACAACTGAAGTTGAAGCCCCGAATGACATGGTAGCAGGTACTCTTGTTGTCCTCTCAAAACTAGCAACTACTTTGTTTGATTCTAGTTCTACGCATTCCTTCATTTCCTCCAAGTTTTCAAAGAATATAGAATCAATCCCTGAATTTCTTGAGGTAGAGTTGTCAGTCAAAACTCCAAGTGGGATTATCCAAGAATCAACAGTGTTTAGATACTCTAGTGTTTACTTTAGTGAGCATAGTCTTATCACAAATCTAGTAGTCATTCCCATGTTGGAATTCGATGTTATATTAGGGATGGACTGGCTCTGAAAGTATAATTCTAGAATCAAATGCAGAAGTAAGGAAATCTCAGTAGTCTTGAATAAACAACTACAGTTATCTTCCAAGGAGAGATATCCCGAACTGATCCCTATCTAGAAGCACCTCCTATAGCTTTCTTTATGGAGTTAATCGGTGATGATGAAGAAGGAAAAGGGAGCATACCAATAGAATATGTTCCAATTGTTCAGGAATACATGGATGTATTTCCTTAGGAGTTACCTGGACCTCCCCCCGAAAGAGAGTTAGATTTCTCCATTGAACTCATACCTGGGTCTCAATCGATATCAAAGACTCCGTATAGAATGGAAAATGTGGAGCTAGAAGAGTTAAAGAAACAACTCCAAGACTTGTTGGAGAATGGGTTTATCTGTCCGAGTGTGTCTCCTTGGGGAGCACCAGTTCTCTTTGTGAATAAGAAGGATGGATCAATGCGGCTATGAATTGATTATAGAGAACTGAATGGGATCACAGTGAAGAACAGATATCCTCTTCCAAGAATTGATGATTTATTTAACAAACTTCGTGGGGCTCAATTCTTCTCCAAGATTGACCTTCGATCTGGTTATCGTCAACTGAGGGTGAAGAAGGAAGATATTACAAAGACTACCTTCCGATCAAAATATAAGCATTATGAGTTTACTGTTATGCCCTTCGTCTTGACTAATGATCTTGCTATTTTCATGGATTTGATGAATAGAGTCTTTAAGGAATACCTTGATAACTTTGTGGTAGTTTTTATTGATGATATTTTGATATATTCAAAAAGTCGTAAGGATCATGAAGATCATCTGAGGGTTATTTTGAAAACTCTGCGGAAGGAGAGGCTCTTTAGAAAGTTCAGAAAGTGTGAGTTTTGTTTATAACAAGTAGCTTTCTTGGGGAACATCGTAACCAATGAAGGAATCTCGGTTGACCCTGCAAAGACAATGGTTGTGGAGGAGTGGCCTCAACCCACAACAGTAACTGAGATTCGTAGTTTCCTTGGTTTAGCGGGATATTATAGGAGGTTTGTGAAAAACTTTTCACGGCTTTCTAATCCACTAACCAAGTTGACTTAAAAAGGGGTTAAGTTCATCTGGACAAAGGAATGCGAGGAAAGTTACCAAGATCTGAAGAAGAGATTGGTTACTGCACCTGTGTTAACACTACCCTCTATCGGAGAAGGATTCGTTATTTTTAGTGATGCATCTCTGAAAGGGCTTGGGTGGATCCTCATGAAAAATGACAAGGTAATTGGTTATGCATCTCGACAGTTGAAGATTCATGACCAGAATTATCCTACGCATGATCTAGAGCTGGAGGCATTGTTTTTTCTATAAAGATATAGAGGAACTATCTTTATGGGGAGAAATGTGATATATAAACTGACCACCAAAGTCTAAAGTATATTTTCACACAGAAATAATTGAACATGAGACAAAGGAGATGGTTGGAGATTATTAAAGACTATGATTGTTCAATTCATTACCACCCTGGAAGAGCAAACAAAGTTGCGGATGCGTTAAGCAGGAAAGATCATGTTGTTCTGGAAATAATGAGGATCCTAGGAGATCCCTTGATTAAAGATCTAGTAAAACTGGACATGGGAATTATAAGGAAAGGGACATCATCAACCCTATCCCAAATGATTTCTCAACCTTCATTACTAGAGAAGATCAAGAAGGCTCAAAAAGAATATCCTTTGCTGCAGGAGAAGTTGGAGGCTGTAAAAGATGGGAAGTTCCCTGATTTCAATATTGATCAAGAAGGTGTATTGAAATTTCGTACAAGACTATGTGTTCCATCTATTCCGGAGATAAAGAAAGAACTGATGGATGAAGCTCATAGCTCTACATTCTCTATACATCCGGGAAGCACTAAGATGTATAGAGACCTTCGTGATCATTATTGGTGGGATAACATAAAGAAGAAGATTACTGATTTCACTACAAGGTGCCTGGTGTGTCAGCAAGTAAAGGCAGAACGACAACTTCTTAAGGGGGTATTACAACCGCTACCCATACCAGTATGGAAGTGGGATAATATCACTATGGACTTTGTAACTGGTCTCTCAAAAACATCCAAAGGAAATAATGCGATATGGGTTATTGTGGACCGTCTCACCAAGACAGCCCATTGTATCTCTATTCAGGAAGATTTATCTCTGGATCAGCTTTCCAAGATATACGTGAAGGAAGTGGTAAGGCTGCATGGGGTACCACTATCCATCGTGTCTGATCGTGACCCAAGATTCACATCAAAATTCTGGATAAGTCTTCAACATGCTCTGAATACTGAATTGAATTTTAGTACGGCCTATCATCCTCAAACTGATGGCCAATCTGAAATGACTATTCAGACAGTCGAAGACATGCTGAGATTATGCTCAATGGAATTTAAAGGTGGATGTGATCAACACCTCCCATTAGTTGATTTCTCCTATAACAACAGCTTCCATTCGAGTATTCAGATGGCACCCTATGAAGCTCTATATGGAAAGCGATGTAGAACTCCTACTTGTTGGGATGAAACTGGTGAGAGAAAGATTCTTGGGCCTGATCTTGTGCAAGAGATGACAGAACAGGTTCATGCCATCCAACAAAACATAAAGGTTGCTCAGAGTTGGCAGAAGAGCTATGCTGACAATCGTCGAAGGGACTTGGAGTTTGGTGTTGGTGACAAATTCTTCCTTCAAATTTCTCTCTGGAAGAGAGTCATGTGGTTTGGGAAGAAAGGGAAGCTCAGCCCTAGGTACATTGGTCCCTATGAAATCCTTGATCACATAGGAGCAGTGGCCTATCTTCTAGCACTTCCACTGAACCTATCTCAAGTTCATGATGTCTTCCATGTATCTCTCTTGAGGAAGTACATACCCGACCCTTCGCATGTACTGAACCCAGAGGTGGTACAACTGGAACATGACCTCTCTTATGAGGAGCATCCAGTGGAGATCTTGGACCGTAGAGACAAGGTTCTATGAAACAAGACTACCCACCTTGTGAAAGTGTTGTGGAGGAATCATAAATATGAAGAAGAAACTTGGGATACTGAGGAAACAATGAAGCAAAAGTACCCTCACCTTTTCGACTATGCCTCAAGTATAAATATCGGGGATGAAATTTCTTAAGGGGGGAAGAATGTAACAACCCAATATTTTGAGTAGTATATTAACTTACTCTTAATGATTTAATAAGATGTTAATGGTTAATGCAGAAAGAGGAGTCGATGGATTCATCCAGTAGACCCGAACTTTATGAAACCCACTTATCAGAGCTTGGGAAGGAGGTAGCATCTGTGGGCTTCGCTTTGGACCAAGACCAAGCCGAACTCCAGCGTGTCAAGCTTGAATGGAAACGCCTATGGGAGAAGTTCAAGTTAGTAGAGATTACTACTAGGGAAATGTTATTTGAGCCTCCCTCGTATTCTCTCACCATAGCACACCTTACACTTAGGTCATATGTTGGTGTTATAAGGGGCAATGTGACGAGACCCTAGCTTCCTTGTGTAATCCTTTGGGATGAATAAATTGAGATTTCTTCCTTTGGTGAGGTTTGTAGTTTTAGGATATATTTTATTGATGAATTTTGAAAAAGGGATATTTTAAAATATTTATGTAAACCCTAAATAATTAATGATGTGTAATGATTTTCAAAAAATGGTCTTCTACAAAAGTGTTCAGTAAGGAATTTGGAGTCTAATAAGATCAACATAATTTTTGATGAATAGTAAATTATGAATAGTGATTTTACACTTAACATTAGTAATGTGACCAAATGGATTAGTAATTTAACTCAAATAAAGTTTTAATATAATTTAGACACCTTGATTAAGTAATGAGATTCAATAAAATGGGTAAATAACGGTTTCATGAATTATTAGCCAAGTATTAGTTTTTTCAGGTGAATAGTGTTTTTTAATTAAAATTTTAATTAAAAATAATTAGAAAAGTATTTTATAAAAAGGAATTTATTTTTGAACTCAGAGCATCGATATTATGTTATGGTAATTTTTGGGGATTTTTCTGAAAAAAAAATGAATTCTCGATGAATAGTGTTTTTATTTAAAAATTTAATTAAAATTATTTAGAAAATTATTTTTATAAAATGGAGTTCATAAATGTAATTAGATAATTGATATTTGGTTAAGGTGAAATTTTGGGATTTTTCTGAGAAAGATGAATTTTTCAGTGAATAAAGGGAGAGCACATGGTTTTGAGAAAAGCATTTGTGAGGTGTCCCTTGGCCATTAATGCCTTGTCCCCTCACTTTCCCTATAAATAACCACCCTTTCCTCCTCTACTTTTCACTCTCAACTCTCCCCAAACGAAGTTCTGGTCTCCTTACCTCCCAAGGAGTCCTCCCAAGGTGCCCCCAAGCCCTCAAGGTCCAAACCTTTGAGTTTTAAGAGTTTCATTTTAAGGTAAGGGATCCGACCTCTCTCTTTCTTTTCATATAATCTCTTTTATGTCATTCATTTTATGCTCCATGTTCTTATGTGAGAGGATGTTCTTTCATATTCCTCTTACTGCACTTTTCATATTTATATGATGAGAGATCCCCTCTTACTCTCATCATTTCGTTTTATGAAAGTTTAAGTGACGCCGTTAGGCTGCCGAATTTCTAAGGGATTCTTTCACCCTTCTCATTCTTTTCAAAGTTCTACTTTCATGTCAAGTCTTTCAAGTTCCCTTTTAATTATTTTGGGGTATGATCTTTATATCTATCATACTGAACTCTTATGTTCATATAATGAGGGACCCTATTTGATCTTTTCAATTCATTTTTGTTGAAGTTTAAGTGACGCTGTTAGGCTGCCGAATTTTCATAAGAGGAATCTAATTTTTGTCTTCCTTCCATGTTTTTCATTTCAAATGGTATGTCCTTCAAATTTCATTACCATGTTCATATATCCTTATTATTCTGTCCCTATATGGTTTTATGGGTCATTTATGAATGTTTGACCCATGTCCCCTCTCTTTTCAATGTTTTCTAAAACCCCGAAACATAGCCGTTATGCTGCAGAATTTTTGTCTCAAAATGCCTCTCGCTTTTCTCAAAATTATTTTATGTTATAAAGTTAATACTCAAAGATCTTATTCTACAGGGATATTCACATATATATCAAAATGTTCTATTTTAAATTATGGGATTTACATACATGAAACCCGCTTTCCCTTTCCGTGGGTTTAAAGTGACATAATGATCATGCCATTAAAGCAGTTTTTAAAACGTTATGATTATGAAATGAAACCAATTTATTTTATGCTATATGGGTTGTTTATGAAATGATATATGACGATATATGTGGCTCACATTATAATAAATACATGTCAAGGGTGCGCCCAGATAGCGCTCCAATGCATTGGGTAAAGACTTAATCTCTAGAGATGACCATTTTTAACGACGGCTTGGTGAATAACCTTGGTAATTTTTAACGACAACTTGGGTATGGACCTTGGTGAAACGAAACGATTTTCAATATTAAATGTTGTATCCACATATTCAAGTTATGAAAAATGTTATTTTTATTATGATGTATCTCATTATTTCTTTCTCATGCCTTAATGTTCTTTTCATGTCCTTCTTGAAGTATCTCATGTTCACATGTAAAATGTTTCTCTTGTTTTCCTTACTGGGCCTTCTGCTCACCCTTTCTTTTGATGTATGTCCCCAGGTTATGAGATGCATTAATGAACCTAGGATGAACTTAAGGAGAAGCCTTTAAAGTGTTTAAGAAGAATGTTTTATGTTCTTTTCATGTATTATGTTCCTTGTTTCCAACACACTAAACCTTAAAGATCCTCAGTTTCGTGTAATGAAATGAAAGTTGTGTTATAAAAAGATGGGATGATATACCCCGGCTCTCATGCTGCCCCGCATGGTGGAACACTTTGGAAAACCCTTGAACACACCCGTTCATTCTTAGATCTTATTTATGCATGCCTACATGTGTGACTTGGCATGCACCATGCGTTCACAACCCTGGGTCATAGGTCTAACGGACCTGTGTGAGATGCCCACCAAGACCTTGAGTAGTTTGGCCTTCTAGGTCTCCCTCGGTTGGGTGGTGTACCCACTCAACATTTTAGAAAAGTAAAATACATTTTTTTTATTCAACATAATAATAGGTTTATATATATAGGTGTCATATAAATATAGAATATAAATTCTCTATTAAGGTTAAACAAAATCCTAAAACTGATATTTTCATTAGTTTATAAAAATTTGATATTAAAAAACATAAAAGTCCAAAATCTAAAATCAAATTTTAATATGTCATAAAAGAAATCCCACACAAGTATTATATTTAAAATCCAAAACATATTTTTAATTAAAACTTTATTTTTATTCATCCATGGATGAATGAATTTCAAGATAACTTTTTAAAACATTTTAAATACTTAAATACCTAATTCACTAAGTATAGATAAAATACTAAATACAACAATGGTCATCAAATTAATTTTACCAAAGTATTATTTCAAACTCAAAAACATATTTCTTGTACCAAGAACCAAGGAGTGACAAGTGTGTACTTCTCTTGGTATTTTCTTTAAAACACAAGGGTTTAAATTTCAAATCTATTTTAAACTTTAATACATTATCCTTTTAAAATTTAAAGAATATGTAATTACAAACATGTTTAAAATGAATTACTTTAATGCATAATTAAAACACTTGAAAATCCTAATATTCTTAAATAAATAAAATAAAATAACCAGAATACCCAATAGCTATAAGGTATTATAGCCGTTAAAGATTCAATGCTCACCTAAAGGATGCAATGGTTGAATTAACTTTATGGCATTATAAAAAACATGATTAGGGTGTTCCAACATCAAAAATTAAGACAAATAAGATGGTTCTTATCATTCCTCTGATGTTTGGCATGGTTTTTGTGGTTCTGTCTATAATGTTCTTTATGGTGACGGATTCGAAGGATAGCCACTATTTTCTATGTATTTTTGTTTTATTTTGTTGTATCCCAATGATTATGATAGGTCTCTTAGTAGGAATTTTAGGTTAGTTTGATTCTATTAGCCTTAATGTAATGTAATCATTTCAGTGTTTAATTAAATAAAACATGACTTGTTTTTATTTTGAAAACATTGTTTGGATTATATGAAAATTAAATGATGTAAAACCTTATAATATTAGTATTACACGTGAAATAGGTTCAGGGTGTCACATTTCATCCAAAAATTATATTTTGAAAACACACATGTTTCCAAATCCCTTGGAAACTATTTTAACCCTTTTATACCAAGTGGATTTCCCTCAAAAACATTTAAAATGGTCAAACACAAACAAAATTCTGAAAAAAGAACACATAAAAAAAACATACCACCTTCAAAAGGTTCAAGTTCATATTATCAACACCTATACATTATTCATAGTCATGCATAAGAAAATATATCATACTCAAGATAAAATATTTTAATTTCACAAACAATGTATTTGGAAAAACATAAAAAATGTTATTAATTACATTAAATAAAATTAAATATTTATCATTCATAGGGAAAAAGGTGCATAACATGTGAACTTAGAGTCCCATCCATGATGCATGGACTTATCAACTCTTTCCAATAATCCAAGTCAAAATTCCATAAATCAAAACACTTAAATCATGTGCATCACACGAGGTGAAATAGGACAACAATAAAAGTGAAAACCAAAAAACAATCCTACCTTTAACAACATAGACTTTTGTTCAGACATGTGTTATCTACTCCCAGAAACAAGTTCCTTACTATGTCTTGAATGAGTCTTATATCTTTTCTACCTTTCCCAAATAACCATATAAAAGAAAGAAATAATAATTTGGATATAATTTTGTAACACCCCGGCCTGAATCACCTATTCCGTTCTAGAGGGCCACCTAACCTCATCCTTTCCTCCCCATATACAGGAGGATTCTAACCGAAAGTGAGGGAATAAGTGTAATAATGAAGAGTTTATTCCATCTGTTACATGTAGCAATCAGAGTACACAATAGGGGTAAATTTAATTATTGTAATAGTGAAACAAATATGGAAGAAATGGCATGAACATTATCCAATGCTCTAATAGTATGACATAAAAAATACAATGAAACAAGTTAAGAGATCACCACATGAAACATATATATATATAATAAGAAATAAAAAATATAAGAATCTTTTCAACCCACACAAAATGCTTTCCCATTATCACATTGGTCCACCCTAGTCCTCCAGCTCAACTGCAAAAGTAGGGTCACTACCCTCAAATGAAATCCAAGTCAAAAAATTATTTATGCACATCATGATAGCCATGAATGGTTTGGGTATAAAACCTAGTAATAAACCACCAATTTATACTTAACATAACTTCAATAGTTATATATAAGTGTATTTGATGGAAGGAATTTAATTTCTTAAGTAAACAATCATGTGTAACCATGTTGTTAAGTACCCCAGTAATACCTTCTTTGGATCACGACTGGAAGATAAGTTATGTCTAGATTCCATGAATCTTATAATAATCCACAAGGATAATGTAAATATCATAATATACCATAAGGAAATCATTCCTTTAGTCCATCCATAAATTCATAATGCCCAACCAACTATCCCAGGTTAGGCCACAAGACCATCATGCCCCACCAACTATTTTAGGTCAGGAAACAAGGCCATCATGTCTCAATTTCAGTCTCCAGATGGTCAAAATTTTCATCATGATCATCCATGAATCATTCAAGTCCCATCTATAATCATCAAATACTGTGTCATATATGCCCCGACTCTAAGGTATTAACTAATCCATAAAGGGTCCACCTATTACTTTGATACCAAATAGATGAAGTCTATGGTCCATACAAATATATAGTTACACAAGTCATATAAAGGAATGTAATGTTCTATACACACACACAATAAGTTCACATCAAGAGATTTCTCATATGCCACAAAATCAGATACAATAAATACATATCAATAGAGGTCTCATGGGTCACTTACCCATGCACAACATTTCATATCATGCAATTTTATATAAGGGCCATAAAATGGTAAGGAATTACTACCTTAAGAATATATAAAACCAATGTCAAGGTTTGCCTCACAAATCAATATCGCACACCAAATATCCCTAGAACCATCCCAAAATCATCACATGAAGAATAGAGAATGAAGATCAATAAGAACATGTCAAAGGATAAGAACTGTTTAGACTTACCCAACGACATCCAACATAATGAATTATTCTAGATGAATCCTATAATGATCATGAAAAAAATAGATTTCCACCTTTCTTTTCCTCAAAATTATAGAAGGAATCACATTAGATTTTTTAGACCTGGTCATGATAGTCCAGGTCTATAGTCATCCCCAAGGATAAGAGAGAGGATCTAGAAAGAGTAATAATAATGGTGGAAAATGATCAAATAACTTCAAATCCATGGAACTTATATCTCTATATACAATAAAATTACTCTCAAGAGGGAAATAATTCAGAAAGAATATCCATTATAGTCCCTTTGTTCAAGAACCATAGGTGTATAAAGAATAATGAATAGTTTTAGGGATGTTTCAAGTGAAAATAATAATTTTTAGACTAATTAATCATGCATGCATGGTTTTGCCTCACCGTTTACCAAATGTGCACTAATCGTGTGAGGATCGCTGCCTCCTTAGGGAACCCACATGATTTGGAAACATAGTTTTGTAAAACATAAACAACCATAATTTTTATATTGTTCCAAGTTATACGATTACCTAGGTAATGTCTCATAGTTAGATATAACTGTGTTCCTAATCATGTTCTACCAAGATCTCATCTCTAATAGGCCACATGGTTACCTAGGGAAACCTGTATGGGTTAACCTAACTATTGTCCTTCTTAAAGAATTCTAAAATACTCCATAACACCAAGAATCTACCTGAGGATTCACCCAAACAAATAATAACTCAAAACACTTTTAAACAAAGGATTAACCGAGGAATAACACACCTAGAAAATATGATGACGTTACAATGCCCTATGACACAATAAAATATCTCATCTCTGCATGAAATAATATGTCACAACTCATTTAAAATATTCTCTAAATTAATTTTAAAATGTGCATGTCCAGTATATATAGTGAATTATTGAACAGATATTAATATTCTTAATTAAATAAATATAAATTTTTTATTAATTTTTTTTCTATAATACCAAAAACATTCGGGATTAACAACCTGATAAGTCATCATCTATACTGGCATGTAATCAATGAGAACACATCTCCTACATAACTACATCAAAGGTGAATAAAAATTACATATTTATATTTATTTTTCACTATATCATTTTTAATATATAAATGAAAACTGAGTTTTAAAATAACATTATGCTTAAGTTGTGACACGTTCTATATTCCAAGTGTAGAAGTAATCCCTTGTAGTTACCAGGTACTTGAATGATGAACCGAATCAATCAACATTAAATGTACACAATTATTATAAATATAAAATATTGAAATAATTTATATATACAAATTAATTAATCTCACTATCATCACATTAATCAACCAAAATGCAACAAAATCCGGCCACTAAGAATAAAAAACTCAAAACTAACTCATTTTATGATGTCTTTCACAGCCACAACTGGTGCCCAATGATCTCTCTTAACCCTTAAATTATAATATTTCTATAATTTTTGTAATTTTACAATTCACACTTGAAAAAGATCATATAGATATGATATTAAATTATCTTATTTTAAAATATTAGTATTAACAAAAAAAATTAAAAATTATCAAGAAAATTTAAATAGTAATTTTTTCTAACCTCCCTCTATAATCTTTTAATTGTATCTACGGGGAAAGGATTCCAATTATAATTCATTATAAGAAATCTATGGGGGTTTTTCTAACATATATATCATATTTTGAATAAATGAACTCATCCCCTCTCCAATTGGATGGAAGGTTTTTTCAAATATTACATCAAATGGAGTACAAGAGTTCCAGGCTTGAACCCCTCTTCTAGGGCCCCTAAATCTTCTAGGGGACACTCCAAATCCCCCTAAACATAAATTAATAATGGGTTAAACAAAAAATTATCTTTTAATTAATAAATATGACATATATATATATATGGTATTATATTAACATGAAATTATAGTGAATTATGATAAAATTGAAAACATACATTCCATCAATACCAGATGAAGTAACCTGAGCTTCATGTGACATATCTATATTTGTAAAAAAATATTAATTAAATTGATAAATTCTATTTCAAATACTTTTTAATAATTTTAACAAATGTTAAAAAATATTACATGTAAATGGAATCAAAATACAAGTAATCATTCACTTATCATAAAAATCTTTCATATCTCCAAAAATGGTCACTAAGACCCATTGAATATCTTTTTATCATATAGTTATTGTGGTTTGGTCATGATTTTTCATAGGAAAGGAAATTATATATGGATATTTTTCTTAAATTAGAAAAACTTCCCTTCTTGATATTTTCACCACAACATTCCAGTTTAAATAAGTGCAAACAAAGTAAACCTTCTCTGTCATCGATGTTAGTATAAATGGATCATTTCTCACTCGATTATCTTTATACATCATATTATTAATGTTTACTAACATAAATTGGAAATGGTCCAATTTTATTCCATAAAATAGAACAACCCAATTAACCTTTGAAAATATATATATTATGCCACTATAGTAAATAACATTAATGGAGTCCTTTAATAGTCTATAGTAATAACCTATATCAATGGATGGATATCCAATGACATAATTTTTCATTGGTTGATTCACATCAACTTCGCTAATGGGAAATCAAAATCTATTAGTATCCAAAGACTTGAAATAATGAGACATAAAAAATTAACTATCTTCTAATTTGTTGAGTACATGAGTCATTGTATAAGTACCTAATTCACTCATCTTGTGAATATATATATTTTATGTAAATCAGTAGATGAATGGGTGAAAAAATGATCCTTAGATACATTTTAATAAAATTAAATCACTTATTTATACATATGCGAGTCTTGAACCACTCATGAAATGTATTGAAATAAAGTTTTTGGATATAAAGGATGGTGGCATGGGCTATTCCCATTTCAACTCAATGATATACATCCTAAATTAAAAAATAATATGAGATAAGGAACAAATTAAATATACAAGTAAAAAACATAATAGGTTACCCAAATATCTTACTTTATTATTGGAATAACTGATGAATTATTGAACAACACATATCATGGATCTTCAACCCACTCATCATTGTCTATATCAAACATTTACCCTTCTCTAATTGGAATTTCATCAATCCAAGGGGGGTTATTAAATATCATTCGAATATCATTAAAACATGAATCACATAAATTGGTGCATTCATCCATCAAATAACTCATAGTAATTGAAGATTTTATATGATCGCTATTATGAACATACCATTTAAATATATTCATGTATGTTTATAATGGATGCATCCACCTAAATTTCATGGGAATGCTATCAATTAATTTTCCAGTTGAATATACAATCAAGTGAACCATGACATCAAAAATATATAGTTAAAATAGTTTCCCTAAATTATATAGTGTAATCAAAACCTTGTCCTATGGATTTTTCAAATCACTTATGTTGTGATTTAATGAAAATATCTATCTAAAGTAAATTAAAACTTCAATCAATGGTTCAAAAACATGGGTAGGAAAATAGTCATGAATTATAATCAGATTTTATTGTTGAAGTAAAATATGATTATCTTATATTTTTAGCCCCTGTAATTTTAATCTCTCCATAATGAAACAATTGGAAATATTAGAAAAATAATCATTATGAACCTTGCGTATCCTCAAAATTCAAAGAAACGACTCTATATTTTTTACTCATCATGTATTGTGAAGTAGGCATATATGCCTTATTACCCTTTCCCAACTATAAATGTATTTATTTTCTCAATCCTATTTCTAATAAATGAATTCAAGTGTTGGAAATGTCCATCGATTTATCCTTGATTCCAAAAATGGTACATAGAATAATATCAAAAACATTTTTCTCAATGTGAATCATGTCCAATTGTGCCTTAAAATTTCATATTTTTAATATGGTGATTCAAATAAAATACATCACCATAAAAAACAATCTAATGATTTTTATGGATCTTATAATTCTTTAAAACTGGTCATCCAAGGCCGAACAAGAGATGAACTCCACATTTATCCTCTTCCTAACATCTTCTGCATCAATCCACTTCCCGATATCTTTGGCATCAATCCTCTTCTCAACTTTAGAGTAAACCTTAAACTCAACTCTGTTGTTCGAGAAACCCTAAAGGGTGACACCCATGGTCATATCACTAACAAAAACCTTTTTCTCCCTCGATTTGATAAAATTTTAATCCTTCAAAACCTTTGAGATCACTGGACGTAAGTCACTTCAGAGTTGTCGAAGACCAACCTCCGGATCGGAATCTATCCTCATATTATGAATAACAATGAATAATTAACAAAATAAATTATTAATTAACAATTATTAATAATTAATTCTTATTATTATTATTTATTTAATAAATAAGTAATAATATAATTAATAATATAATTAATAATTACGAGTAATTATTAATAATAAATAACTAAAAATAAAATATAATTATGAAATAATAATTACCATTTATAACATTATTAATAATATAATCCCTAAATAATAATTAATAATATAATTTAAAATTTAAAATTTTTAACAATTAATAATTAAAAATTCATAAAATTCCAAGGATATTTAAAAAATTCCTAAACCATTTCTTAGAAAAAATGAAAATACATGAGAAAAAAGAACAGATGGAACTACTAGAGAAAAGGATTTTAAAATTACTAGAAAAAATCATCAACAGTGTTAAAAAGTACTATTAAAATGGGGGCCCATTTAACAGTTCAAGAAAAGTGCTGACAAAGGGGGCCTTTATCATCACTAGAAAAAATGCCGATAAAGATGGACCCTTATCAGTGCTAGTATAATACTGATAATAGTACCCCTTTATTAGTTCTGGTCTAGTGTTGCTAAATATACCACTTTATAAGTGATACTTCTAGAACTGATAAAGGTCCCCAATTATCAATTCTAGAACTAGCATTGATAAAGGATGTGAAGCTATAGTGTGCTTTAAATATTACAACACACTACAATAACATACAAGAAACAAATACAGGCAGTAGAAACATAAAATATAGAATATGGAAATTAATAATTTAATTGAAATAAAAATAACATAAAAAATTCAAAAAAAATGTTATATTATAATCATTTCAAAAATATTTCTCACAATTATAATATGAGGTGAAATTTATCACAAACATTCAAAAACATTAATGGTTTCATTGTATTTGGAACCAGAACCTCTCTCAAAAATACCAATCAAGGTATCAATTTCAGAAATCCCACCCCATCATGGGAAAAAATCCACATGTATAAGAAAAAATCTTATTTTAGTAATACTATAAAGAAATAAATTAAACATTAACAATAAATAATACATTAATAAAATATTAATTTTAAACTGATAAGGGACACTTTGTGTCATACCAGTCACACCATGCATCATACTGAGGTGTAGCTTATTCTTACACATCACAAATGACTTATGGATCAATTTCAAAAAGTATCAAAATAATTAGAATGTGTTTTCTTAGTTTTGAGTATATTGGTTGTGTTTTTTACTAAAATGTCATTTTAAACAAAAAAACACACACTTTTATTCACACCAGTCACTTCATGTGTTGGTTTGATGTGAGACTAATTCCTATACATCAAAAAGAAAATATAAATCCTTTTCCTAAATTATCAAGAAAACACAAGTGAATTTTCTTGGTTTTCAGTGAGTGATACACGTTTTGACCTAAATTATCAATTTTACTCTAATAAAAAACATTTTAAGTCATATTGGTAACACTGCATATCAAATTTATGTGATACTAGTTCCTAAACATCAAAAATGAGTTATGGATTTTTTCCCTAAAGTATCAAAAAATTATAAAGGTTTTTTCTTTGTTTTCTATATGTGATTTGTTTTTCAAATAAAATGTCAATTTTAAACATAAAACAATCACTCCGAGTCATACCAGACACACCATGTGTCGAATTGAGGTGAATATAATTTCTACACATCAAAAATTACTTATGGATCTTTTTCGTAAAGTATAAAAATAATCTAAATGCATTTTCTTCATTTTGAGTATATCAATTATATTGTTTACTAAAATTTAAATTTTAAATAATGACACACTTGGAGTCATATCAGTTACATTGTGTATCATATTAAGGTGTGGTTGATTTCTAAACATCAAAAATGAATTATTTATTTTTTCCCCTAATGAATAAAAAAAATATTAATGTGTTTTATCAGTTTTGAGTATTTCGTGTTTTTTTACTAAAATGTTATTTTATACTAAAACACACACTTTATGTCGTAATGGTCACATAATGTATTGGTTTGACTTGAGAATAATTACAACCTTTCAAAAATGAATTATAAATCATTTTCTAAAATTATCAAATCTATATAACAATGTTTGATTAGTTTCAGAGATTGAAAAACATTTTGAACTAAATTGTCAATATTAAATAGATAACAGAAACTTGAGTCATACTGAGCACATTGTGTATCATATTGAGGTTAAAATGATTCTTACATGTGAAAAATGTCTTATGGATCATTTTTAAAAAGTATCAAAATAATATGAATGTGTTTTCTTCATTTTGAGAATGTCATTTTTCTTTTTTACTAAAATTTCAATTTGAAATAAAAAGACACACATGGAGTCTTACCGGTCACACCGTACATCAGATTGAGGTTAATCTAATTCATACACATCAAAAATGACATATTTATTCATTTACTAAAGTATAAAAATAATAAAAAAATCTATATTTTTATTATGATAGTTATTTTTTTACTAAAATGTCATGTTAAACTGAAAAACACACTTTGAGTCATAATGGTTACATCATTTGTTGGTTTGATGTGAGGATAATACTTACACATCAAAAATGATTTATGAGTCATTTTACAAAATTTATAAGATAATATGTGTATGTTTTCTCAATTTACAATGAGTGGCATGCGTTTTGAACTAAATTGTCAATTTTGAACTAATAATAGACACTTTGAGTCATGTCGGGCACACCATGTATCAGATTAAGATACATATTATTCCTACAAATCAAATATGAAACATGTATAATTTTCCTAAAGTATCTAAACAATACTAATGTGTTCTATTTGTTTTAAATCATTCAATTGTGATTTTTAATAAAATTTAACTTTTAAATAAAAAGATGCACTTTGAGTCATACTAGTTACACTGTGATTCATATTGAGGTTTTGATGATTCGTAAAAATTAAAAATGACATATGGATCATTTTTTTAATGCATAAAATAAATCCAAATGAATTTTATCAGTTTTTATTATGACACTTGTGTTTTTTACTAATATTTCATTTTAAACTAAAACCCACACTTTGAGTCATACTGGTCACATCATGTGTCAGTGTGATGTGATACTAGTTTTGATATGTAAAAAATTATATATGAATCTTCTTTATAAATTACCAATACCCCTCAAGAATGTTTTGTTGGTTTTTAGTGAGTGACTCACATGTTGAACAAAAATTTCAATTTTAAACTGATAACAGACACTTCAATTCATACAGTGCACATTGTGCATATTATTGAGGTTTTGATGATTACTACATGTCAAAAATGACTTATAGATTTTTTTTATAAAGTATCAAAACAATATTAATGTTTTTTCTCAATTTTTACTATGTTGCTTGTCTTTTTTACTAAAATGTCAATTTTAAATAAAAATACACACTTGAAATCATAATTATCATATCATGTATCTGAATGAGGTTATCCTAATTTATATACTCCAAAAATGGCTTATGGGTCATTTGTATAAAGTATAAAAAAATATAAATGCATTTGATTGGTTTTTAGTTCATTACTTATGGTTTCTACTAAAAAGTCGTTTTAAATTGAAAATATACATTTTTAGTCATACTTCCCACACCATACATGGTATTGATGTATGGATAATTCCTACATGTTAATAAATACATAAGGATCATTTATCTAATGTATCAATACAATTTAAAAGTGTTTTCTTAGTTTTTAGGATATCACATATCTTTTTTACTAAAATATCAATTTCAACTGAAAGCACACACATTGATTCATACTGGTCACATCATGTGTTGGTTTGATATGAGACAAATTATTACACATCAAAAATTAATTATTAATCCATTTCCTAAACATTCAAGACAATATGAGTTCATTTTCTCAATTTTCAGTGAGTAACACACATTTTGAACTAGAATGTCATTTTAAACTAAAAACATAAACTTTGAGTCTTATCAGTCACACTGTGCATTATATTGAGATGAAGATGATTCTTATATGTCACAAATGACTTATGGATAATTTCTATAATATAAAAAAACAATATGAATGATTTTTCTTAGTTTTTAGTTTGTGATGAGTGTTTTCAACTAAAATGAAAAATTTTAACTGAAAACACACAATTTAAGATATACCGAACAGACCATGTATCATATTGAGGTGTGGTTGATTTCTATATATTTAAAATGAATTATAGATTGTTTTAATAAATTTTTAGATAAAAGTTATAATGAAATTAGACAAAAAAATAGATAAAATTATGAGAAAATCAACTAAATAAGTAGTAGGTGGTCACCTCTTCATGATGTCTGTATACATTCTGACACCAGGTATATTGCCTATTAATTTATAAAAAAAACTATTTCTTCTTAGGAATATGAGGTTTTTGAATTGTCTTCATAGTACTAGAAAAATATAAATTAAGTTTTAATAAATATTTTAAATTAAATTTTAATTATATTTAAAAATACCTCTTTGGTAATTCTAGTTTAATGATGGAATACGATATCTTTCATAAATTTTAAAACATAATAACAAAACAAAATGCAATTTTTTTGTATTGTAAATTGTGAAAAAAATGATAAAAATAATTAAATTGTTTTCATATAGGTTTATATAGTGAAATATTATTATATATACCCTAATATGTATCCACTTGTAGAAGTCTATAGGATCCTTGTATTCATGGACTATCCTCATTCAATGATTTTGATGATATTTAAACATCACTATATCATAATTAATTTTTCATTAACAAATAATATAAAATTTATAACTTGAATTTTATTTGTAAAATTTTGTATACAGTATATTACAAATTGAAAATTTTCATCATGTGTGGTCGGTGTTTTGGGTATCCATGCATTGAATCCAAAAAAATATATCTTTAGAGTGTCCAAATTTACTACAATGAGTAACCAATGTTTCTTAAAAACAAAAAGGAATAAGTAAGGAAATTAATTAAAATATATTTTATATGATTAAATTATATATTTTTATCACTGCATAATGGGTATTAAGAAGTGCCTTTCATCTATAGGTTTTCTTCCAAACATTATGGCTAGTTTTTTTACTATTAATTTAATTTGATTTGGTTTCAATTTTAATTATTTTATAGAAGTGATGTGAGGAATAATGAGTCAAAATTTATATTACTAATTATTTCATTAAAATATTATTAATATATATTCCTCAAAAAAAATATGAATAGTATTCATTCATAATTAACATAATTTATTATATGTTGAGAAAAAAATCCTGAAAACATGCCTTATGTATACATTTACAACTGAGACTCCTAGCCATTCATGTTTGAGAATTTCATTTACATTATACAGAATAATATAGTCTATAATTTCCTCTCCATAAATTTTTTATTCATAATCAATTTTAGTAGTAGATTTATTTTCTAACATTATCTCCACATGAACAATTAATGTTAGTAAATGTGGAAGTTAAATGGGAAGGGTAAAGGCCCTTTGTGGAGATATTTTTGATTGGTTGGTTTGTCCTTTATATTTTTTTTATTAAACATTCCATTTCACCCCTTAACGTTTTCTATATATAATAATATTCATAGTTTCATACCATTTTTCATTAATAGTTAAGGTTTTTGAATGAAAAATAAATTGAAAATGAATACCTCCTTGTTGAAATGTTTTTTTTAATCTAACAAACATTATATTAATATTCCAAAATCTTACTCAACCATATGAATATACAAATCATCAAGTGGAACAACTATCTTTATTCTTGGATCTTGAGCTATGTTAACAACCAATATCACATTACTTACTGGATGTTTTCTGTTTTTTAGAATATATCCTTGGATATTGTGCACAGTGACCCTTGCAGCAAGGAGGTGGGTGGGTGTCGATAGATATTAATCATCATCAATTTCACCCTGTATAATATCATTATAGGAAAGGTATAATTTTATTCTTGATTCACATTTCATATAAAAAATAATGGAAATATTTATTACATCTTCTAAGAAAGCTCTTTGAAGGGAATGTATTTCCTTAAAGCTGGTGGGGTGGGTGTGGATCTTCATGTAGTTTTTGTTCTTTTATTGTTTCTTCTCTCTAATTCATTACCAAAAAAGTTTCTAGCAATTATATCTAACAATTAAAAAAATGGAGTAAATAATAATTCCAATAACTCTTCTATATTCTTATCTTTATCCCCTATTCATTTTTTCTCAAAATATGTTTGGATGAAACCTCAAAACCCACACCTTTGATGTGGTCATACTATTCTAGATTCTTCAAGGCCACTGGTAGTATCTACTCATTGGGTACATATGATGATGATTCAGGTGTCCAAGTTAGATAAAAAATATAGGAAAATTAAGAAACCTTATTATGTAATACCAATTTAAATTAAAATAAATATTATATCATGTCATACTTACACATGATTCCCACACTTTTTTTGTATTTTTATCTATTAGTATCAATTATTTATTTACATGTTCTTCCTTCTATAGAACATGATGTGGGATGAAAGTGGATTTGGATCTTTATTCATCAATATTCATATAAATAGATGAATATAATTATGTTGTTGTTTTATGTCACATAAAAGTATTATGGTAGATTTAAAATACATAATTTTTATTTTAAATTTAAGTATAACCCATCCTTGGTTTACGGTAAGGATTTGTTTCTTTTTCTCCCTATTTATTTTTTTATCACTCGATTATTTTTTCATAAATTAACAATTATTAATCAAAGTGAGTAATACATTTTTTTTAAATAAATGTATTACCAATCACATTGTACCTGAAAAGATTTCTCCTCATGATAACTAATAAATTCATTCAATTCTTCTTTTTTATCAGGTGTGTCTATATATGTTGTGGGTGGGTGTTTTTTTCCATTCATCATCATTAGGATGAGGCTTCGTAATAATTTTCTGATATACTCTATGTTCTTTTATAGTGACCATTAATAAAAATTTCATTCAGGTGTCATCTATTGTAAATTCATTCTACAATGGATAATGAAGAGTAAGTCAATATTTTATTATTTTGTTTTTTACTAAAATAAATAAATTATATCATAATTTTAGCCTAATTTCTTCAAAAATAAGTTCCCTAGGCATGATCATAACATTTTTTCATGAATCTACATAATTTGATTCCTTTTTCTCTAGCCATAATCATTTTTCCACCACTATCACACTACAACCCTCCTATTTTTTTCTAGGATACCGAATGTCTACAATCTACTATTTCCTCAACTTCAACATTGTCAATATTTTGTTCCTATATATTGGATGTCAGCATATGAAAAATTTTGTTGTTCCTCTTTATTAGGAGGACTATTATTTTGAGAAACATATTTTTCTTTAGGATTGGGAGCATTAGCATTTACGAAAGTCATTATCTAAAAAATTGGATGAACATTAAATTTAGATTACATAAATATATTAGTTAATAGATAATAATATAAGGTAACTCAACATATATTACAAAAAAATATATATAACCTGATTATTGAACTCCCTTTTTTGTAAAGTTTAAAGGAAGTTGACCCCTCTCTAAATTATCCAAATCCCTTAATTATGGTCTCCTATAACATACATGACCTCATATACTTTGGGACCACTAAAAAATTATTATGGAATTCCAATTAAAGGTTCATCCTTAGTTGAATTGACATTTAACTATTAAATGGTTTTTTCAATAACATTAATATTGAAAACTTTCAGTTTGCTGGATCTGGAATATAAAATAATTGTACTTCTTGTGATCCTATTATAAATATTTCATATTTGTACCCTTACTTAATAAAATCTAATTTCAAAGCTCCCAATTCATCTATTTTAACAACACTCATATTATAAACCCACTTGAATTGAAAAACCAACAATTTGAATATTTTATAATACAATTCTCATATTTTTATGATAATGACAACGTATGACATACTCACATAAATTGTATTTCTGTCCTTGGTACTAGATACATACATTGCTTCAGTGATAAGTATAACTCCACTATTTTTTATAATACTATGTTCATCGTGTTCATTTTTATATAAAATATAGCCATTAATTAAATAACCATTATAAGATAATAGATGTAAACATAGTTCACTGGCTATCCATTAAAGTCATTCTGAAATTGAATCTAGATTTTTCACTGAATCCTTAAAAATATGGTCTCAAAACCATCCTATAAACTATTGATTATGTTTATATGATATTTATAATTTATTCATTGATGGATTCAAATGCATAAAAATTTATTTGTGGGTTTCAACATATGGGTAAACCTCTAAAATATTATGAAAAATATAAAGGTGGTACTTTTCCTGATCTATAATAGTAATTGTGAAAATATCTATTCTCAAAATTCCTTCACCCACAACCCACCTGGTGTGATGAGATTTTAGCAGACCAATTCTTTCCACACTAGATAGGTATTCTATACATAATTCAATGGCTTCCTAAACATCATATTGTTCGACAATACAAAACTTATATAAAAAAATTATTTTTTTACATACCCTTTCAAAATAATTATATACTATTTGTTGGGAAAAAATCCCTCAAGGTATCATTGAAGCATTTTTTAGCTGATTGTGTTTATTGAAAAAGTGGACATCTGAGTGGTGATTGTTGACAAAGCAAAACAATGACAAACGAATTTGTTGACAAAGAGGATTTCATGATGGAATGTCAAGTTCAAGAGCTGAGGTCAACGATCCATGTTTGACACAAGAAAGTTGACAAAAGGAATGGATGATCTGGAGGCGGTACAAAAGAACAGATACAAGGTGGCACCGTTTTCCCGTGTTTACCAAATTTTTTGCCCTGAAAATCATCAAATGAAGAAAAGTGGTTTTTGGCAAAGGGACTTGCATGTTGTGTACTTTAAGGCTTGGAAACATGCGCACCATAGTTTTTCAAGATCAGATCATCAAAATATGGAAAAGGTACAAGTGTCGCGCAAGTATTGGTGGTGTCACGCAAATGACATGGGCGACGTGAAAGATACTTGTGCGTTGATGCCTTGGAAGCTTGAGAACTTGTGCGCCTATGGTTGTTCAAGATCAGAAGATCAAAATATGGAAAAGGAAAGAGGTTCGCACAAGTTTGGAATTAGGTCGCGCAAGTGACCTGTAGGGGCAGAGACCTACGGGCCGAGACTTTCGCGCCGAAGGGAGACCTGTGCGCCGTCGCGCAGGGTGGAAAATTTGCCTATAAATACTAGACCACCCCTTCTCATTCTTCACCATAGTTCAACACTTTGAATATTTAGATCTCCTGTCGTGTAGGTGTGGAAGTCACGCAAGTGGTGGTGTGTCGCGCAAGTGGGACTTGCGCGCCAGAGTAGGAAGTTGCGCGCCAAGGGTATGTTGTGCACCTGAGGTGGTTTAGGTGAGGAAGGAAGTGAGTCGCACAGGTTTTGAGTTGATGAAGCTTGATTTGCAAAAGTCTTTGAGGAAGACTTGCACGCCAGTTGTGACTTGCATGCCGATACTTACACGCTGAGATTGACTTGTGCGCCAAGTAAGGTTTATTTCTAGTAGTGATTTTCAGGCTTCGTGGAAGATGGAAGTTTTCCTGATACCTTAGGTGCAAAGAGATATTCATCTACGGGTGAAAGTTGTACTTCAACAGAGCATCTACATATAGAGGAAGATGCATTATTGCATGCAAATGAAGAGACCTACAGGTCTATGAACTATGAGTGGATCCCTTCCAGATCAGTGAGCAAAGGAATAGGAAGAAGGTGATCCGCTCCACCGGTAGTGAACCAGAGAGATAGAAACAGGGAGTGACCCCTGGGAAAGAAGTGAGATGACCCTAAACTTTGTAAAGGCAGTGAGCCTGGGTATATAAGTGATCTAGCCCGAACTTTGTATCCATGTCCAGTGAAGAATAGTGGAATTTGGTATGACCGGAAACTTGTCAGCGTATGCTCCTTGGACGTAGCCCAGTTAGGGTGAACCAAGTAGAAATCTATGTGTCTGCCAGTTTTCTTCCCTGCATTGCATTCAAAGCATCATCATTAGATAAAGAAGTAAAGAAGTGATCATAGTTTACACACAAGAGAAAACAAAGTGACCCTTGTAATAAAGAGGTTAAGATCCAGTGGGCTAGGAAGAACTTTGAAAAAGAATATCCATACCCTGATTCACCCCCCCCCCCTCTTAGGGTATATAGGCCCCTATTGGTCCTAACACTATTCAATGGGGTACATCTATATATAATGTACAAGACCACATAGTCTAATCTATATTACCAGTTAAACCATCATATTAATGAATTTTGGTGGGAATAAAATCTCTAATTCACATAATATGATATCAATTCCCTTTTATATAGTTTTAAATTTTATAGAGTTTATATGTTTTCTACAATAGCTTTAAAAAATATATATATCTTGGTTAATGTAAGATGGGAATTCTTGGGTAAAATTAAATGTAAAGATATAGGTATTAGATCTTGCATCAAAACATGATAGTCATGTGATTTTAGAATCATTAACATTAAACCAGTCATCGAAATAATATTATTGATATTCAATGAATACCCCTCTAGAACCTTTATATCATTCAAGAAGATTAAAAACTAATACCTATCTTGTTAGGAAAGTGTGTAAGTAGTTGGAGGAAGAAAATTATATTTTTCTCCCTTTAATGGATCCAAGTCTTCAGGTTTTCCCATTAATATCATGTCTAACCTATCCTTAATTCCACCTTTTTTTGTTATAGTATGTAAAGTACCAATGACACTATTACATACATTTTTCTCACATGCAAGACATCAATAAATTCTTATAGGATATTTCAAAAAAAATGATCACTTTTTCCAACCATTTTTCATAATTTTTTTTAAAAAAGGTTTACCAAAGACAGTTTCCATATATTTTAAATTCTCAAACAGCTCATCACCAGTTAGTATAGACGGTTTTGTACATTATTCTAATCTATTGTCAAATGATGTCATTCATGAATGATATTTATGATACCAAGGTACTAATTTTGTGATGTTTAAGAAAAAAGTATTCAATGAATGTTTCAACCTAATTGATTGTGTTCTTTTATCACAAATGGGGCACCCTTGAGTTCCTTTAATTATATATCCTAAAAAAATCCATAAGTAGGAAAGTCATTTATCATACTATATAATATGGATTTTGATGTGAAATATTATTTTATGTAGGCATCATACAGCATAACAGATTAATCCCACAATAATTTCAAATATTTGATCAATAGATCCAAATAATCATCAATATATTTACTCGGTTGTTTTTTCCTCATATAATCAGATATAACATATTTTATTTTCATTTTATGCATAACCAGAGTGGAAAGTTATAATTTACCAACATAACTAGCCATGTACTATTTGTACAACTTTAAAAACCAAAAGGATTCATTCCGCCTATTGATAGTGCATGATGAAGGTTTCTCATCTCATTTCCAAATTTAGGATACTCGTGATCAATTCTATTCTATTGAGGAGAGTATGTTCAGTGATAAAGTTTCCCATCTTTGTTTCTTGTGTTTGTGTTCCACATTAATTTTTTTATAGTCTTCTCAACTCCATATAGGCACATAAACCATATAATTATTGTGAAGTACCTTAAAAATTTCTTAAAACCTAATTAATCATTCTTTTATTGAGAATCACTACACTTTACCAATTTTTAAAGTTATTTTTGGTCTTTGGGAAATAATATACAATCATTTGGATAGACATGCATTATTTCAAAGATCATACCCATTGAATATATTATTCATTTAGCATTATATATTCAAAAGGGAATCTCATTATCTTCTGGGATCATATCATTCAAGAGGTCATCTATTTTAGTAAAACTAGTATCACTCCAATTGTTACAAGATTTTAAATTACACAACTTCAGTATGGATGATAATGTTGTATATTTAGTACAACCAGCATACAATGGAATCTTTTTTCAACTCTTTAACTTATCAAACAATTTTATAAAATCATGATGTTCATATTCAACAAAAATTATCATTTTCTCAATATGATCCCCATCATAATTCACACATGTAATAACATCCCCAATACAATCTTCGTTATTGTTCACAATTGTAATCATATCAGATGGTCTATAAAACATATTCTTATCCCAGTCATTATCTACATTCAGTTTGTTCTTTTGTTTATTCCAAAATTTATAAATTTAATTTATTCTTTTATAGTGAAAGTGTTCTTCCAAATCTTTGGGACTAATTAGTATTGAATAACAACACCGTAAACACAAAAAAAGGATTTGAGAAGGGTTGTATGCATGAAATTTTGAAAACATAGTGAACTCTTTTACCACATCCCCATACTCTTTTTTTATATGATTTTCATCCATCCATTTTTTATTCATATGAATCCTATTTTATTCACTAATATTAATATTTCTGAAAATAGACAAATTATAAAAACCATTTCATATAAAAAGTCAATCTTATGATTAAAATATTACTATAAGGTAAGATTATTATTGTTTGTGATTTTAATGACATAAATTGGTGTATTAATGGTAATGATTTTCCTAATGTGGGTTATAATTAATATTTTTTATATTATATAAACCTAATATACCATCTATTTCACTATTTTGGGTCCTAATAGAGACTTCTCCCCTATCAGAACCCAATATTGGGGTGATCAACATATGTACTTTAATACAAATCTTCAAAACAAGCTATCTATGTCAATTCTTGATAACTATTTTTATACAAAAATTACAATTGGTAAAATTTAAAATTATCTCTCTCAACATTTGGCACAATATACTTTCCATATTTTGGTTTCCTAAAAATAAGACAATATTGAAAGATGATGCTCTAATAGTCACTAAAAATAAAATGCACATGGTAATGACCTATTTTAAAAATAAAATTGTATTTTTAATCCATGGGAGTGAGAGGGATACATGGAATAAAATGATCATTATTTTTTGATTTTAATCCATGGGAGTATGAGGTATGCTTTGAAATTGGAACCTATTACCAGTTGGGCACCACAAAATCATTGCCTACTTATCATTGAAAGTCACCACCTTACATGATAAGTGGAAAGTGTTTTGTGGTTCATAGCTAGGAGGTACATGAAATTAGAATGACAAGTACTAAATAATGATTGAAAATTAACATGAAGTTGGGGAAGTGAGTAAACTAAAAATAGATTGAGGAAAAAGAGATTGGGTGGAAGAATATGGTAGATATAAAAGATGGTTTTCTTATATATTTTGTATTGTTGAAAAGGATAAATCACATTATAATGTTGATAATTCCATAAAGATTTTATTGGATGTAGTCTAATGTATTTATGTGATCAGACAGTGTATTAAACTAAAAATATTATCTAATTAAATTCACAATTCTTCTGGATAGGTATGCTCAGTAAGGATAAAATAGGTGGTGCTTTTATGAATTTTAAAATACTCAAATATAATGTTTATATGAAGGTATTCATGACTCAAGAATATTGTTGTTAAAGGAAGAACATTATTAAGACCTAAAGACAAAAGAGTTATGGATGCTTTTGATGATGTTGTATTAGATGGATAAGAGTATAAAGGTCATATAATGAACATTTTTTAGTACATCAGATAGAGGAAATGTTTTTAAATTATTGGAAAAATTTTTCCTAACAAATTTATTAGATAGAGGAAACATGCGATGATCATTGGAAAGATGTTACCAATCAAAGGTAACATAAAGAGGTCTCTAAATAAAGTCTTTAGAATGAAGTGTCTGAGGGATCAGATATATCCATCTGATGGTGTTACTAAAATGGAATCAAACAAATTATATAAATTAATTGGACAAAGGTATTATAAAAAAGCCATCAAACAGTGGTTTTTTTATAGTGGCCACCAACTGGAAAAAGATCATATGAATTTCCAATAGACAGAGGCCACTGGATGGAAGATGTTTCAAAAACGATGAACCAAAAAAAGTTTTTAGGATCATTCAAAATATTTTCCAACAACATTAAATAGGAAAATACTAAGTTAATCATTCAATGTTTCAATAATAATTAAGTGTAGATTATTATTTAATCTATATTTTTATAAAGTTTTATGTGGTTTCTCATTAATATGTTTTAAGTAATTTTTTCAACAAAGAATTTTTGACACCTATAGTTTAGGAATTATGAAGGCAATGTAGGTTTTGGGCACAGTGGAAGCACAGGATGGGCGTGTACCCAACATTGAAAAATTCCATGATTGATGATTAATTCAGGATCAATACAATGATAAATTCCAGTATACACAACATGGAATCAAATATAATTGAAAAAGAAGAGAACCTAGAACTGAGAAGATTGGATCGATATATTTTCTTTATAATTAATTTAATTAAATCAATGAATTTCCTCCATCCATCCAACATTACGTTTTTTATTTCAAAAGGCAAGAGAGAAATACAATAAATAAAAAGGGGTCTGCACCTGGGGAGGCCGGAAATAATACAGCCCCAGAGCATCACTCCTAATCAGGTTCACCCCCTATGGTTTAAAAAGAGATATATTTGAAAAACAAACCATAGGATCATCTAATACCGCAAGGGAGGCCAATTAGTCCGCCACTTTGTTCCCTTCACGCAATGTATGAGTGACCCTAACTCGGTCTGAGAGGACAGACTTACATTGTCTGATAGTATATATGATGGATGACTGAGTGATACCCCTCCCAATCAAGGCCTCCTAGACAATCTTTGAATCAGTTTCAATCTGAGCGACGCTGATATTCCTCTGCTTAGACATGGACAGCCCTGTGAGCACTGCAAGGGCCTCCACCCGGACCGAATTGCCGCTACCATAATATCCCGAAAAAGCTAAGGCCACCCTTCCACTGTGATCACGTAAGACCCCACCACCTCACATAACCTATGTGATGCAAGACCCATCGGTATTGAGTTTAAAACCTTCCTCCGGTGGTGAACAATGGATCTAGCTCCCATACACCCTGGAACCATTCCTCATAGCCTCAGCAAGCAGGGACTGCAAGCAAAGAAATGAAGACGCCTCCTTCCCAATACCCACCGCGCCAACCAGGTCCAACAACAGACACCTAGTTCTTGCCACCACCGCCCTCCCCGTGGATAGCATCCCTTCATACCTAGCACGATTTCTTACTTGCCAAAGAATCCAGCAACCCGCATTGAGAACAAAAGCCTGAGCCTCAGTCTATCTAATATTTTCACTGCATCCATGGAACCATTGCACTAATAAACTCTCATAGTTACCAGCATGAGAGAAAAAACCAACAGGCCCTCCAAAGAAGATCCACACCTCACGGGCCCAATCACCCTTGAAGAAAATATGGTTCATGCTCTCCTCCTTCCTACGCTCATAGAAATGGCAACAGGAGACCATACTAATACCCATCCTATTGATGTTATCATCAGATGGAATAGAATTATACTGCAACCGCCAAGTAAGGAAATTAAGCATTGCTGGAATATTCTTCTGTCAGACCACTCTGTTCCAGCTCTTGCTCACTTGAGGACCACCAAAACCGGTGCTTCTGCGAAAAACATTGGCACTGAACCTACCTGAACACGAAGGTGTATACACGCGCCTATACTTCTCTCAATTAAGCATAATAGAGTCAAAAACAAGCCTTTGAGAGGGATCCAGAATTGATCTGAAAAATAAAGGGTGCGAACTAGCCTCTCTGAAGGTGATAAAAGGAGTCGGGCACCCCGGATACTTCAGCACCTTCCCCGACCAGTTCTGCTGCCAAAACAGGATATTTCCCTCCCCGAAAATCCATTGAGAATGTGGAAGAAGGGTTGGAACAATATTACACACAGCAACCCACAGAGATGACACTCCACCCAAAGGATGAGTCGCACATGTTGAGTATTTCTGAGCCATGATTCTCCCCCAAAGTGTACGTTCCTCGACGATTTCTCATGCAAGATTCGCACGAACCCCATGCACTGCCTCCGCCATGCTCCTGAAATTGATTCCTCCTTCCCCAAACGGTCGATCCATCTTCCCCCACGCAAACCATATCTTTTTCTTTTCCAGTGAGGCACCCCAGATAAACCGATCCATGATTCTATCCATGGTCCTGATGACCCCATTCGACCCACTCGTGGAAGCCATAGCATGCACTGGCACCGCCGACAGCATGTTGTTCACCAAGGTGATGTGCCCCCCAAAGGATAAAAAATGATTCTTCCAGTCCAAAATGCGGGTCATCATCCTATCCACCACTTTGTCGAAATCCCTGGTATGCATCCTACCAGAAGAAACCGGTGTACCCAGGTATTCCATAGGGAGAGAGCCCTTCCCCATTCCCAGCTCGCTGCTCAACATGTTCACCCTCCCTGCACTACATGATCCAGCAATGTAAAAGTTACTCTTATCCCTTTTTACAAACCGCCCACTCCATCGGCAATACTCCTCCAAAATTTTGTTGAACTCCCGAATAGAACTCCTTCCATCATTCGTGAAGATGATAGTATCATCAGCATACATTAAGTGTGAGACAAAAAGGCATACTTGTTTCCTCCTGAAAGGAAGTATCTTCCCATTACCATTACCTTTATTAATCATCCTACTAAGCGTGTCCTGCATCAGTATGAAAATACTCTGAGAAATCGGATCACCCTGTCGAAAACCCTGCATGGATTTGAAGAAACCATGTGTTCTCCCCATGAAGGACACTGCCAACCATGGCGAGAAAACGCACCTAAAAAAATGTCGCATGCCCACTTTGAGAAACCCATATTAGAGAGAACCCTGTTAATAAAACCCCATTCCAGCCTATCAAAATCCTTTTTCATATCAAGCTTGATCGCCACATTAAACCCGTGATATTTTTTGTTCAAATCACTCATCATCTCTTGGGCCAACGCCATGGCCCCCTGTATTGATCGATCGTGCACAAAACCGTGTTTCTCCAAGGAGACCCACCGAGGTAGACAGCATGACAGACTCCGATTGATCACATTAGCCAAAACGTTATATGAGAAGTTTCACATGCCAATCGGCCGATAATGATTGAGAGAGGAGTGGGATTTAGACTTCAGTAAGAGAACCAAAGAAGTAGTAGCCGCAATCCGGGGGATGATCCCTCCACGAAAGAAATCCACAATGGCCCAAAACAGATCCCCTTTAACCACCTCCCATGTACCCCTATAGAAAGATACTGGAAACCCATCGGGGCCAGCTGCACTATCTGGGTTTAGACTCCACACGACCTCCTTCACCTCCTCCTCAATGGGTATTATTTCAAGCATCTCATTATCTAGTGAGGAGACAACATTTGGAATCGATTCCTATAAAAAATCATTCCCAGAGGGATACCCCCAAGGCATACTGGCACTCGGGCCTTCCAGAAGGTCTTTAGAAAAGGTTAGAGCCAATCCCCCAACCACCTCTCTGTCATCCGAAAACGAGATGTCCTCCAGTGCCAAGTTGGGCTTCACCATGCACCGCTTCTCCTTAAGACATGCATGGAAATAGGAAGTATTATTGTCACCTTCCTTGAGCCACTTGATCCTTGCATGATCCCGTGCCTTACGCTCTTGAGCCAGCAGCAACTCCGTGAAAGCTTCCTTTTTCTCGGAAAGTTCCTCAGACAGAGCATCGTCCCAGCAACTCTCAAGACCGGATTCCAAAATCCCAACTTCTTGTTTCAGGGTATCCAGATCTTTATCCCATGGGGGAATAGAGACATCCCATGCAGAGAGGGCCTTCTTTAACCGCCTAAGTTTATGGTGCAAGGCCACCCATGAAAAACCCCGCAACGGTTCACTCCAAGACTATAACACCACGCAGTGGAAAGCCAGGTTTCCCACCCATTGACTAGAAAATCTAAAGCTTTCCTGAGTTGCCTCCAACCTACTAAGAGAGAGAAGAAGTGGAGAGTGATCAGATATTCTTCGCGATAGATGCCTAACCTTCACATCTGGGAACTTTTCAATGGCATGCACGTTAGACATGCACCGGTCCAGCCTGCTCCAGCTATGCCTGTCTCCCTTATAGTTGTTGCACCATGTGAAAGGGTCACCTGAGTAACCCACCTCTATGAGACCCTTAACCTCCATGCATTGAGTGAAGTCCAAACTAGCTCATCTTGGAAAATCACCATGGCCCTTCCTCTCCTCAGGCCTCAAAACAATGTTAAAATCCCCACCCACCAACCAAGGAAGATCCCCTGAGTCGAAATCGTTCAACTCCGACCAAATAACCTCCCTTCAATGAGCATCAAAACTTCTATATATGAAAGACATATACCACTCAACACCATCCCTCGATACCTTTTTCGTAATGTGTTGGTCCCCAACCTGCACCTTAACCACCAAGATGCCCCTCTTCCAGTTTATCTAGATGTGGTTATTCTCCTAGCCTCCATGCATGGAATCATGCATACCAGTCTTCCGAGTGGTCTCCTAAAACTTAAAAATGTTTTTCTTGTGCTCAAAAATTGCCACCAACATGACTTTATTCATCTTTGACTCTGAGGAAATAAAATCAGTCTTCACCCTAGCCCCGATCCCACGGGCGTTCCAAATCATGATGGGAAACATTTAAACAGGAGCATACCTAGCTTTGGCCCCATGAAACTTGGTCATTTTCACAGGAGATCGAGATCTCTCCCTAACTTGTAGCCTCTTCAAAATCAGCCTCATGCAAACACCTGGGCTCGATGAGGATCTTCCAGTGCACTTGTGCACGGAACCAGTAGCCACCAAAGAAGGACCTCCAATATCCCCCTTACATTCCCCCTCAGTCAAGACACCAATCTCCATGACAACCTTTCAATTTCAAATAGCGGATCCAGAGGTATCTCTCCATGGCAAGCTCCCAGAAACCTTGGGAGATAATCCTTTCGATATCCTAGAGCTCTTGCTAGAAAGAGAGACCCCCATAACTAGAATTAAATTCACCAGGTAATTATTAAAAATTATCACAAGTGTCATTACTTAATTTATTATTCCATTTGGAACCCCATGTAATATAATAATAACAATGATATTATTTACATGACATGTGCTTACCATTCATGTTGTATTTAAATATAATTTAACCAAATAATATTTAATATCATTTCTCACCAGACCCATAACTTGGTCTGCCAATCCTCCTCAATATTTATCAGGCCATGAATAAAGAATATTTATTTATTAAATAAATATTATTACATTATTCATTGATAAATAAATATTCTATCCACAATATATTATCTCAGATAACTAGTGAAAAATTAAATGTGATCAGGAATACTTGAATAATTATTAAACCACAACCAGGGATAATATTTATTGAACTTGATAAATAAATAAATTATTTAACTGGGATACTTTTGACACTAATTGTGTGACCCTCTATGCCTCTTTCTCATTAGAATTAGGTGGGATCTCCTAAATTACAGGATCACTATCTAACAACAGGTCAATGAACCCAATATAAAGAATTTTATATCGTAATGACATGTCACGTCATATGAATTATTAATATCTAATATAATCCCTTTGTACTGATATCTCTAATCAAGTGGGTTTCATGCAAGTTCCATGAACCCATGTGCTCAATTTCTCATTCATTGACTTCCTAGAATTGAAATTTCTTGGAGAACACCATGGACATGGATTTAGTTAGGCTATATCATTCCATCAAAGGGCCTGAGATATCTACTTTCATAGAAGTGAAAAATCTTTTCTCATGTTATTCATTAATGCAGTATTACTCATGACACACCCAACATATCCTACCTTTCCACGAACATCTGTCATCATGGTTTTCTTTAATACATCTAGTTTCATGAGTCATAAAATCCATTAATAAAAATCTTAAAGTCTAAGGACCAATATAAACTTCCACAGATATGAACATCCAATGACACTTATGAATGTTTATTTCCTACTGGATAGTCTTGTTCTTATAATATCCTCTTGGATATTACCAAGGGTTCACACCATGAGAAGGTTCCTCAAAGTTTCATAATTCCCCACCCCTGATAGCCTGTATCATTTCTATCCCTTCAAATGATATCATCCGGACATAGAACATATATTCAAGAATAGTTTCATGTCACTTCTAGGTTCTCAGCATAGTAAGGATCCTCTATAACCTTTTAGTGTGATAGCTATTCTTAGGACATTATCACATACTATTTCATGCATAATAATGATCATGATGTGATAACTATTTTATTAATATTCATCCAATGAATGCAGGCTTATCATAAAGTATAAAGAATTTGGTTTCTAGGGCACCAATTCCAATAAACTCTCACTTTAACTAGATCCAAATGCTAACAACCTTCAGTCTGCTAACTCTCACATGATATACAAACTTCTTTTGAGATAGGCCTTTAGTTAAGGGGTCTTCCACATTCTCTTCTGTGGACACTCTTCTCACTGCAACTTCACACCTTTGATAGAAACACCTCAAGAGGTGATACTTTCAGATTATGTTATTTGTCTGTTGATGTGACCTTGGATCCTTTGCAATAGCCACCACTACAGTATTATCATAATACAATGTAATGGGATCCTTACTGCTAGGTACCACATCAAGATCCTGAACAATGTTTTGAATCCATATGGCTTCATTAGAGGCATAAGAAGCCACTATATATTCATAATATACTATAGAATTAGCAACAACTGGATTCTTTGAACTCTTCAATCTCACAAATCCTTTGTTGAGACAGAAAACATATACTGATTGTGACTTTAAATCATTCTGATCTTTCTGAAAACCAGCATCAACATACCCTATGATGAAAAGTTCCGTGTCCCCTCCATACATTAGGAACATATCCTTGGTTATTTTCAAATACATAAGGATATTCTTGACATCAGTATAATTTTGTTCTCCTAGATCTTAGTAATATTTTCCTACCATGCTCAGTGCATAGGAAACATTAATTCTGGTACATAAATAGAATACATGATAGATCTTATCGCTGAAGCGTATTGAATATTAATCATCCTATATTTATCATGTTGTATCTATGGATAGATTTTCTTGGAACAATGTATACATGTGACACTAGAACCAATCTCCTATTGGATTGTTTCATACTAAATCTATTTAGTATATGGTCAATGTGTTTACTTTGACTTAGTCCAAGATGACTCTTGGATTTAACGCGAATTATATTGATCCCAAGAATGTAGGATACTTTTCCTAATTCCATCATGGAGAAGCACTTGTTCAACCAGTCCTTGACTGACTACAAGATCGCTATGTCATTTCCAATAAGTAATTTTTCATCAACATACACTACTAGGATACTGACAGTATTCCCATTAAACATTTTGTAAACACATGGCTCACATTCATTATTAATGAAACCAAATTCTCTTATGGATTCATCAAATCATATATTCCATGACTTGGATGCTTGATTTAATCCATAAATGGAT
Source organism: Viscum album (assembly GCA_963277665.1). Classification (NCBI taxonomy): domain Eukaryota; kingdom Viridiplantae; phylum Streptophyta; class Magnoliopsida; order Santalales; family Viscaceae; genus Viscum; species Viscum album. The sequence goes on along the minus strand of OY728133.1, from coordinate 1,042,733,916 downwards.
CTATGCAACTTGCATACCCTTTTAGCATCACCTAGTGTCACAAACCATTCTGGTTTTTTCAAATATACATCTTCCTAAATGTTCTTATTAAGGAATGAAGTTTTGACATCCATCTTCCAAATTTTATAATCATGGAAAGATGTTATGGAATGTATGATTCTTATGGATTTAATCATGGAAACTAGTGAAAAGGATTCATCATAGTCAATTCATTAACATTGTTTAAAATCCTTATCCACTAGCCTTGCTTTGTTGGTACTTACTTGACCTTCCATGTCCAGTTTCTTCTTGATTTCCCATTTATACCCATTAAGATTTACATAAACTAGTGCATCAACCAAAACCCAGACTTGGTTCTAATACATATAATCTATCTCATAATTCAAAGCTTCTAGAAATCTTATAGCTTCCGAGCTCTCTACTTCTTCCTTATAGGATAGAGGTGCATCATTTTCCAACAATAATGAGTCACCATCATCAATGATAAGGAAACCATATATCTCTGGTTCCCTTACATCTCTTTTACTCCTATGTAGTATGTCTATTTTAGGAACTATATCTTCCACGGGGACCTATGGAACTTGTTCATATACCAAATTCTTTGTATCTTGAGCATCAACATCATCGAAGCCAATCTTTCTCCCACTATCCTTTTTGGGGATGTTCTCCCTCTCAAGAAAGATGGCATGTTTAGAAAAAATCACTTTTATGTCTGAGGGTTTGTATAGGTAGTGTCCCTTTATTTCCTTGGGATACCCTATAATGATACACTACATTCCATGGGGGATAGTTTTTTTCCTGAGAAAGCATTAAAAAATTCCTCACATCCCCATACACATGTATGTGATAAAGTGGGTTTCTTTCCACTCCATATCTCAAAGGTAATCCTATTTTTTTCCTTAGTTAGTAATTGGTTTAATGTGTATGTTTTAGTTTTCAATGCATATCCTCAAAAGGATAATGGAAGATTTTCATGACTCATCATCGTCCTTAACATTTCTAACAAGGTACGGTTAATATTTTCACTAACACCATTCCACTATGGTGTATAAGGTGGAGTGAGTTGAGATAAAATCTCAGAATCCTATAAAAGGTTGATGATCTCTTGGTTAAGATATTCTTCACCTCGATCCGATCAAAGCTTCTTTATCTTATTACCAAGTTGATTCTCTAATTCATTCTTGAACTCATAAAATTTCTCATAGGACTTAGACGTATACCTCATTAAGTAGACATATCCATATCTACTAAATTCATCAGTAAAATTAATGAAGTAATAATATCCCCCTCTAGATTCTACTTTAAATGGTCCATACACATCAGTGTGTACAATTCATATAAGCTCTATGGACCTTTCACCCTGTCCACCAAATGTTGGTTTGGTCATTTTTCCTTGTAAACAAGCGTGACATCTATGATGTGGTTTTAGCTCGGAAGAGTCTAAATAACCATCTTGATAGATATTTATCTAGTTCTTATTGTTTACATGACCGAGGTGGTGATTCCACAACTGGATGTTATATGAGTCATGTGAACTTGGTTCATTATCAATTTCCAATACTTGGTTCTTGTAATTTAATACATACATACTGTCATTTAAATGTGCCATACCATAACATATGTTGTCCTTATAAAAGTAACAACATTTATTTCTAAACATGAAAATAAATCAATCTGTTTCTAAAATTGATACAAAAATTATTTTCTTGGTAAGACTAGGTACATAATAACATCCATGTAAAACCAAAAAATATTCTTGTCGACAATATGGGGTGGTAGTCACCAATGGAAAGACCAGCCAACCACACACCATTGGCAGCTTGTAGATCCACCTCTCCTCTAGAAATTTTTCAGAATTGACTTGGTTATTGAATTTGAATACATATGTGATCCCCACAAGATATATCTAATACCAAATTTGTATAAATGGAAGGATTTCACTCAATAAAGAATGCACCTTTGGCTTCCCCTTGCCTCTAGGTGCAGTTCCTCTTCTAGTGGCCTGACTTGCCAATGTAAAGCATACGACATCCTTTTCCTTGACTTTCCTCTGTATCTTATTCTTCTTGGTCGGACGGTTCTTGGAGGATTTAGATTGTTCATAAATCTTAGGATCATTGCCTTGCACTTATTCTTCCTATTCTCCATAATTACTACGGGTTTTTCATGCCTCATGTCCTTATAAACTTAGAGAATCAATGTAAGAATCTATGATAGACTCTTCTCATTATTTCTTATATTATAATTCACAATAAAACTAGAGAAGTTCTTATTGATGATAGTATGAGAAATGTACACAACTCATCTTGGAATTTAATCCCTAATATGTCCAGACACTCAATGTATCCAATAATCTTGACTACATGTTGTCCTTTTGGCATATACTCTCCAAGATTACTAGTGATAAAGAATTGGATATCTCATACCTCTTCTATCTCACCTTCTCCTGATAGAGATCCTAATGTTGATACATCAAGCTATAATCATCCATTTTATCATGTTTCTTCAAGGGATCATTGGTTATGAATGATAGCATGAGGCACTGAACATCTGTAGCATTATTTAGATTTTTCTCATATATAGAGAGTTCCTCATCACCCACCTCATTTCCAGAAGCAACTAGTAAAGGCTCTTCCAGCACATAAAGTTTTCTCTCATGGAGAAGGATTTCCCAAATGTTCTTTTTCCACTTCTAGAAATTAGTGTCAGTGATAAGGTTTTCTTTATCAATTGTGGATCACAAAGATATGTTTGATATCATTTTGATTGTTATTTCTACAAAATACGATGAACAGAGTGTGAGTACATTATCTTGATAAATATAGACAAATAAATAAATTAATATTTATTAGTCTCCCACTATTTTTTCGAAACCCAATATCCCTCACCATTGACATAGGAATATCCTATTGCTTATAAATTCTAGAGGAAAGGATCCATATTTCCCTTCACATTACCCCAACTAGGGTTGGTCGAGAAAATTGAAAGGTTTTAGGTAGGAATTCCAAATTCCAACATTATTAACTCACAGCTCCTTGATATGTTGAGTGGACTTCCCCATCCTAAAATACTTAATTTTGGATTTCCTCAACCTTTTACTCTCAGTTACACCAAGTACAACTAAGGAAGTAAACCCTTAATGTAATCTAATTTATGTCATCCCAAAACCTCATATTATAATTCACTAATAATTAAAATCACCCTAACTAGAGTTGGTCAAGCACTTTGAACTATGATTCGATTCTAACTGAAGTAATGGAAGGCTATACCAACTTAATATTTAATTGAGAGATTTTATCCTTTATGAATAAATTTCCATTTACTATCTTTCCACATGATTGTTAATATTAAGTGGGATATACATAAGTAATTAACCATGTATAGATAGTATTTATGCATAATCCATTTTATTATAGTTCCATATTATATGATTGTTAGTTCCTTAATTATGTGATCGTGTCAAATATCTATAATGAATAACCATACAGCTGGAAAAAAAATAAAGGGTATGATCTTGATCTTTTATATTAGTTATTTTATCTAGAGGTTGATAAAATAACACTAACCTAGGGGAGAAATACCTTGAACCATTTAAGGCTCAAGTTTATATCTTTCCACCTGTCCAACATTGTATCTCCTTGGATTGGTTTTACCTCATCTCTTAACTTGAACCACCTCCACTAGCTTGGGAGATCCATCCATTACATATTCTTTTAATACACATGGAGGTGAGGGGTAAAAGGGGGTTTACATAAAAGATACCATGGGAATGCAAGCCCTACAAATTAATGAGTAGAAGGCATGTAGGCCAACAATTTTAATTTAATAAATATATTAAAAGGGAACCAATCACATAAAAAGGTCTAGTACAGCGCATGATCATCCACATACATGCAACTAATTACACGTTTAAGAAAAATAGAATTCAATTCATTAATTCTTATTATTAAGATAAATTAAGCTGGAATTTATTAATCATTATCTTTAATTAATCGATCCTTTTTATCTTAATCCTTTTCTAAATTTCCTTGAAATTATCATCCATAAACTTGTACATAACAAGTACCTTGTTGGAAACCTGATGAATAGCCATCCAAAACTACCCAGTGTGTATTTATACTTGTATACACTTTCTTCATTATGACATATAGCATGAATGCAGAATTATAATTATTATACAACTCATACATGATGTGCAGATCTTTGAACATTACGTAGATGTTAATTAAACACACACACACACACACACATATATATATATATATATCAAACACCTACCACATGTTGTGTCCGAGATTTGCACCCACATGAAGATACATGTCTCAAGGGTTTACATAATATAATAATAAATTTTTAAATATATGTAATCTGGAAATAGTACACGACATGTAGATCCAACTACACGGTGTGTACCCTCCTAACTATCCATCTAAAGTAAACACATGGGAAAATAGTGTGTGAGGTGTACTTAAAAATTCTTTAGAGTACACAGCGTGTCCAGTTGACCACACATTGTGTAGACTCCACGTTACATGCTCACCAGCTGGGCAAGCCGTGTATGGGATACTTGACTTGGCCCTGTCCCGAAGGGACTACACACCGTGTCCAGTGGGCCCCACAATGTATAGTCTAGCTGACTATGTGCTAGTCTATCCTGGTCAACATGTGGTGTAAGAATTAACAACATTTCATGTCATTATTTCACAGGTCTTGAGTAATTTCCGAATTACTCCGAGTGTATTGAACACAACTACACGCTATGTAATCTAGATTATATGGCGTGTGTGGAAGATTACAGTGCATGTAATTCCAAATAAACTGTGTGTACTATCGTGTTACCTGGACAGAATCATCGGCGCCTCCTGATGAGATCCTCTATTTCATTTTAATCATAAAATTTTTTTGTTTCTATTAAATCTACAAGAAACAATAAGGGCGGAATATATCTCAAAATTCAAATTATTATAATGATTGAACATGAATTGACAAACTAAATTATTAAAGCATAAATAATCAACAAATTATTTAAATAATTATAAATGAAAATATGACCTCTCTGATGCCACTTGTAGGTTCCGAACATAGTGGAAGCATGAGATGAGCGTATACCAAACTTTTCAAATTTCCATGATCGATGATTAATCCAAGATCAATACAAATATAAATGCCAATATTTGTGGACTTTAATAAAAGATAAAAGTCAAAGGAGTGAACCCCGCACCAAGAAGATAGGATTAACATATTTTTATTATAATTAATTTAATTAAATCAAATAATTACCTTCAATGTGATTCTTTCTTTGTTGATGTGTTTGACCACGGGTCTAAGGTGTGGCTTTGTTGAGATTTATAATACAAGTATGGTATTTCTCTAGTGTTGATCCACATGTGCTCCATGTATCTCCGTACATCACCAAAGGAGTCTTCGGGTGCTAGCTTGGAAGATCCTTTCACTTGTGATGTTCTCATTTGATCACCTTGAGAATTGCTTCTAATGTGTTCTCTTAGATCCAGTGGATGAGGATTTCTCGGAGTCTTGAGAGTATTCTTTTAGAGGGAAGAGTTCTCTAGTCTCAATAGATTTTCTAAAAATATGTTGTTCACACAACCATGGGTTTGTCGGTGGAATGACCACTTGTATAATATAGTGAATAATAGCATTACGGGGAATATAATTAACCAAGTAATAATAAATAATTATCACAAGTGTTGTTACTTAATTATTATTCCATGTGAAATCCCAGGTCAAATAATAATAGTAATGCTATTATTTCCATTCAATGTGTTTAACTTGAACATTATATTTAAATATTATTTAACCAAGTAATATTTAATATTATTTCTCACTGGTCCCATAACTTGGTCCACCAATCCTCCTCAATATTTACCAGTCCTTGAATAATGACTATATATTTATTATATAAATATAACTATATTTTTCTCTGATAAATAAATATTCCATCCACAATATATTCTCTTGAATAACTAGAGAGGAAATAAATTTGATCAGGTATACTTGAATAATTATTAAACCACAACAAAGAATAATATTTATTCAACATGTTAAATAAATAAATTATTTAAATGAGATAATGTTTACAATCAGTGTGGGACCCTCTAGGCCTCTTTCTCATTGGCACAAGGTGGGATTTTCTAAAGTCAAATATTACTATCTAAAAATGGTTTAAGGCACCCAATATAATTAAGTTGATGTCTCAATGACATGACACCTCATACGAATTCTTATCATATAATATAATCCCTTTTTCCTAATATCTCCAATCAAGAAGATTACATGCAAGTGCCATCAACCCATGTTCTTGATTTCTCATTCTTTGACTTCCCAGAATTGAACTTGAATAGGGAACACCATAACCATGGATTTAGTTAGGTCATATAATTTACATCAAAGGGACTTAGATATCTACTTCTATAGAAGTGAAAAATCTTTTCTCACATTATTCGTTAATGCAGTATTACTTGTGATGCACCCAAAAAAATCTACCTCGCCATGAAAATATATCATTGTGGTTGTCATTAATACATATAAGTGTGTGAGTCATAATACCCATTAATAATAATATTTATGTTTAATGACCAATACACACATTCATTGATCGGAATATCCAATGACACTTATGTATGTGGATTTACTACTGGTGGGTCTTTATCTCATAATATCCTCCTAGATATTACCAAGGGTGTACACCATGAGAAGGTGCCTCAAAGTTTCATGAGTCCCCATACCTGATAGCTTGTATCATTTATGTACCTTAAAATGATATCATTAGACCATAGAATATATATATTCAATAATAGTGTCATGGCACTTCCGGGTTCTCATCATAGTAGGGATCCTCTATGACCTGTTAGTGAAACAACTATTCTTAGGACATTCTCACATACTATGTCACACATAATAACAATCATGATGTTATAAATAGTTTATTAATATTCATACAATGAATAAAGGTTTATTATAAAGTACAAAGAAGTTGGTTTATAGGTCACCAACTCCAAAAGGCAGTAAAGAATTCAATATTTTTTGTGGGATGTAAAAAAATTGGTTGGGATGTTTAAATTTTATTTTAACATGTCTCCCTCAATTCTTGGAGGATCACTATCTATTTAATAGATTGTTCATGATTTGTGTATTTTTGTGTTGTGAGTAAGGGTAATGTGATTAAGATTTTAGTTGGATATGGAAGAGATCTTGTCTCGATGCATCAAATGTAGTAACTCTGGAATGATTTATACCAGAAAAATTCATCCTATATTTTGGTATCATATAATCAAGTTCAAGAGGTGATTGAAAAAACAAATACCCTATTAATATTAGTCAATGTGGTAATAAATATAATTTTTCTATTGGTTGGTATATGTCGGAAAACACAAAAGACAAAGTGTATCTGGATGAGGTATCAAAGCAAGTGTAATTCATGGAGATCATGGGATGTACTGTTTTGGATAATGAATTTGATAATGATGTTCTTTCTCATTGTTGTTCCAAAAATATAAGTGAAGTAGAAGAACTTGCAACAAGGAAGTGTGAATAATTTTGAAGTAGCATAGTGACAGCATTGAATCATATCGATGAATGTTATTTTATTATTTCAAAATTATAAATTCAAAATAATTTATTAAAAATTATTATTAATTACAAATTATTAATTAAAAATAAACATTCTTTCAAAATAATTATTAATTCACAAGATCTAAATAATTCAAACTTCCCCTTTTAAATCCAATTGAATATATTCACTCGAATTTCAAATCACAAAACTCCATTTTAAAGTTAATGTAAAATTTAAAATATCATTTATTGAGATCATAATTAGAATCCAAAATATCATTCTCACTCTGAAACATCATAGAAATCCAATTTATTAACTTTAAAACCAATCATTTACCCTTAAAATCATATTTACATTATAAAAAATCGATGAATCTTGTCCAAATAAATAATTTGGAAACATTATATTGGTTAATAAAAATGATTTTCACCACTAAAAAATATGTTAAACATTATTTAAAATCACTTTTTAACAAAAAAAATACCCATTAATAAACATTTTTTGGAAAATCAAACACCCAATTAATTTTTAAACTGCCCTAGAAACTGCACTCACTATTTTCAAAATCAATCCCTTTCTATTTTGAACCAATATTTCAAACTTTTAAAATCATGCATAACTTAAATAACATGAGCATTATATAATCGTGATAGGTTGGAAATAATGAAATTCTGACACAAAATCCAAGTATAATTAGTGACCCCAATCGACTAGGACACATGGTTAGAAATCCATGTGCCAATCACATTTTTGTCATAGGGAGCCACTTGGAATTGTGTATATGTGATCAATGAGGATTACTAAAATTTATGAGCTCACCATGTGTCACTGATTCAACTCCCACTTCACCCCCAAACATGAATAGATTTGTAAATAGCACAAATAATATTTAACCGAATAGAAGACACCATCAATATAAATTCGAGTGAACCAAATACATATAAAGAAAACTTAAAATTAAAAACATGAAACAAATTTTCATGAGAACTCAAGGTTTGAAATGAGTAAGTTCTCAGAACACTCGTGTTAGCTAGTTTGGAATGTGATGGGTGTGTTTTGAGCATTAATTGCAGATTATCGAGGAAAAGTCAGTGTGCTCGTGTTGCAATAGGAGTAGAGTGGTATCATGTAGAGAGCAGTGGATCCTCAGATGATAAATAAATAAATCAGCACATACATTATATTTTGGGATGATCAATTTGTTGAGAAGACCGATGAAGATAAAGAGTGCCAGTAGCAATCGGGTTCCACGAGACCTTGAATGGCATGATTGAGGTGACTCTGTTATGGTTCTTTTTAAAAGATCAGGTAAGGGATTTATCCGTTCTTTCCAAAAAACACTTATAAAGAGTAGTTTTATCAGCACTAAAATAGTATGTGTAGATAATACTACTCTTTATTGATGCTTCTTTAGAGATGATAAAATGTTTCATTATCAATGCTACAATTCTAGCACTCGTAAAGATGAGTTTTATCATCAATTTTGTGTTGATAAAGACCTAATTTAATATTATAATAAATATAATATAAAAAATAAAATGTAAATAATTATAAATAAATATTTAAAGAATTAAAAACATTTATTTATAAAAATTATTATAAATAAATATATTTATTATTAAAATTTATTTATTACAATTTTATAATTTCTAAATATTTATTTATTTAAATTTATAATTATAAATAAATATATTTATGAGTATATTTATGTAATTATATATATTTATATATATTTATATATATGTTTATATATTTATATATATGTATATATATTTATATATAATTATATATAATTATAATTTTATAATTAACTATTTATGTACATGTTATACATACAAATGTACACATGTTATATATATGTGTATATACCACATACAAGTAAACATATATATACATATAAATACATATATACATGTACAATATCTATTTATATACACATATACAAAACACACACACACACACAACATAATGAATACACATATATGCACATAGATATCCAAACGGTACGAACCATGATTTATAACCCTTGGCCCTAAAATTTATTGAAAATAAAGTTAGAAAAAGATACAAGAGGACAATACAAAAAAATACAATTACATAAAACTTCCATGAGGATAAAATTAGACATCTTCTTAGAAATTAGAAGAATAAAATCATCTATGGGATCATCCACCAACCTTACCTCTCATATGACGACCTCTCCACCAGGTTTTGAGTTATTTCTTGGTCCCATCATCCTCATGAGGAGAAACAATTACATCTGGTGAGGTGGGATCCTTCAGGGGTCGAGGAACCTATTAACCATCCACCTGAGCCATCTAATAATTAATTCAAATAAAAATTAAATCTTTCTTTTACAATATCAGTTTTTGGGGCTTCATTTTCATCTTAGATAACTCCATGGATGCGGCTGAATTCCTCATGGAAAACCTTCTTACTATATAATTTGTTTAAGATGTCAAGAAAATTAAGACATTCTTTACCATAATCTAGAAGATTCCAAACTCTACCATGGTGAGCAATTATAGCCCCTTTCACCCTCTCCTATTCATGGGTGAAATAAACATGATAAATAACTTTTTTAGGAGTTGGAGTAGGACTTGTAGAAGAATTATTGAATGAAACTAGTGTAATGTCCCGGATTCGGGTGTCGCCCAAAGGTGCCCCGTACCTAGTTGGTCACATGGACTCAAACGCAATTCCCCAAACTCCAAATGCTTTCGACTAGCAGTGAGGGCCTTGGGTTTGATTGTGGGGAAACTATACCCCCTTTAGAAAAGTAACATAGCAGAAACAAACAGAAAATAGTATCATAAGTAGTAATACCATACAAAATAAGTAAACAGCATAAGACTGATAGTATAAACAAATGCACAATATATATATATAAATGATGCATGTCACATGTAACTAGGAAAGCCTCCAAACAAGCCACAATGCTGAAAACACAATACTGAAACCAAAATATAGAAAATAGTAAACTTCAACAGCATCGCAAGCCTCAGCTTGGTCTCATTATCTCCAGCTCCACAACAATCAAGTACCTGATGAAGAAGGGTGTTTTCCATTATCGATAACTACAACTATATAATCAGTTTGGGACCAAAAGCATGACCCAAATAGGTTGTGATATGAATCCCAGTAGGCAACCACAAAATTATTTGTGCCTAACTATCAGTAAATATATATAGCATGCAATATGAAAAATGAAGTAATAACCAAAGAAGTACTCAAAAGTAAACAATATTATAGTTTCAAATTACATTAATTTACATTTATTAATTATTCAAATAATTGAATAATGAACTCCCAAGATATATCCTAAGATCTGTATCCCCTGTATACTAGAAAAAAATATGTCTCAGAATACCATCTAATAATAAAGTAAGACTGAGTCCAAGCTTGATATTTGGCTTGGAAGACTCATCACAATCAACATTCAAAATATCAAATTGGCCCTCTGGGTGGTTAACATAGTCTAACCCCTATGATCAAGTTTTCCAAAAAAAGAAAAAGACTCTCTGAGGAATCACTCACTATCAATTCCCCCTGTGGTCTTTTAATGATAAACTACAGACTCTCTGAGGAAGCACTCAATGTCCCTTCCCCCTATGGTCTCGTAATGGTATACTATAGACACTCTGAGGGAGCACTCACCATCAATCCTCCCTATGGTCTCACAACATAAATATAACAGACACTCTAGTGAATCCCTCAATGTTAATTCTCCATGTAGTCTAACTACACCAGGTTCTCACAGTCCTATGTAATAAAATCGTGCACAAACAATATCCAATAGCCCATGTAATCTCAACTACAACATGGTTAAGAAGCTACAATGCATAACACAAGAATTTAACAAGAAATAATTAATCGATCAATTAAATCCTAACAAGCAAGGAAAGGAAACAAGTTTTTCCTCACAGGTAACCTAGACCAAACCATCATAAACATTCAAACAAGGAAATGCACCCATGGGGTGTCCCCTAGACATGAAATTTAGCATAATATGTCAACAAAAACACTTAATCTATCAATCAATCTATGGAATATGATAATTGGGTTCAATTCCATAACACGAAATACTCAAATCATGGTAAATCAGCACTTAGGCATATGTATAACTCAAACAAAAACTCTTAAAGATAACAAACCACCTACCTCGACGTTTCAAAATGAACACTCTCGAATGTCATCCTTTGAAATAGACTTGAAAATCGTAGATCTACAAAAAGGTCAAAAATTTTCATCCTAGGATAACTAGATAGAGGGGAAAAATCAAGAAAAGAGTCTCAAAGGAAATCAAGTAATCATCAGTGGGAATCCAATGCACCCAGTGGTGCCTTAATCAGAGCCTGGATGGAGGAATGGTAGGTACTCAAAGATAATCTGTCATACATTGCTCTTCTATACGAGGTATGGGAAGAAGAAAAGAGTTATGGAGATGAGACGTGACCTCAGTTAGATTAGTCAAAAATAAATAAAAGTACACAGTGTGTTTATTTAATTTACACACTATGTACTAGCCTCAACCTTCCCCTATTTAAGAAGTCCACATAACAATGTACTTGACCGTTACATGGCCAATAAATGCCTACAAGTGGAAACCGGGTACATGGCGTGTACTCAGGATTATAGGACATGTACTTAGAAATTTTCCAAATTATTACTTTTCCCTCAAAAACACCCAAAATCAAGATACATACCTGAAATGAAGATATGGGTTCTTAAAAAATTACCCCCTTAAAAAAATTCATCCCTGAATTTTCCTTCCAATGGTTTAGAAGAAGAAACTTCAAAAAAATCTGGCCACTGCAATTAATCATTGTCCTCCCTCTCCCAAGTCTCGTATTTTACTCACTCGTGCTTCCATAGCACCCGTACTAGAGAAATAGACTGTCCATGAAGAACCTTCATGCTGCAATCCACAATCTGAATAGGGTGCTCCTGAAAGGATGCATCCACCTCCAACTCAACCTCCTCGGGTTGAAAAACGTGAGACGGGTCTAAAAACTAACGTCGAAGATGAGAAATGTGGAATCCATCAAGCATATCCTGACACCTCTAACGTAACTGCAACCGATGGGAAATCGGCCTGACTCTCTCCAAAACCTCAAACGGCCTGACGTATCTTGTTGAATGGTTCCCCTATCTCTTAATCCTTCTGTGTCCCAACCTCAGTGTGACACATATGAAAACCTAATCTTCGACCTCAAAATCCAGTGGTCATCTCCATTGATTAGCATAAGATTTCAGGCGAGATTGTGCATCATCCATCCTCTTCCGAATCAACTCAACCTACTCAGTGGTCTCTTGGACAATATAATGTCCCAGCATATCTTCCTATCTTGTCTCCATCCAACATTGGGTTGATTATCATGGCCTACCATACAAAGCCACATAAGGTGCCATCTGAATCGTCTCCTAAAAACTATTATTTTAAGAAAACTCCACTAAGGGTATATGTCTCTCCTAAGAACCTCCAAAATCTAGGATGCATGCTCGAAGGAGGTCCTCCAACACTTGAATCATGTGCTCAGAATGGACATCTTTCTAGGGATGGTAAGTTGTACTCAGATGTACATGTATACCAAAATCCCTCGGTAGTCCCTGCCAGACATGAAAAGTCAACTAGGTTTCCCTATTTGAAACGTTTGAATGTGGAACCCCATGCAAACATACAATCTCATGGATTTACAACCTTTCTAGATCATCAACACAGATGGTCTCATTGATTGGTAAGAAGTGTGAAACCTTCATCAGTCTATCAATTAAAACCCAAACTTCCTCATTCCCTCAAGGAAACCACAGTAAACCTATCACAAAATACATCGTGACATCATTCCACTTCCACACAAGAATGGATAAATGTTGAAAAATCCATGTCAGTCACTGATGTTCCTCCTTCACCTACTAACAGGTGGAATATCTCATAACGAAACTAGCAATATTTCTCTTCATACTTGGCTACCAATACTGAAAGTGTAAATTTTGATACATCTTGGTGACACTAGGATGAACTGACCATGTTAAGGAATGAAAATTTTTCATCATCTCCTCATGTATTTTTGCTGACACCCATAGGCGTCCACGAAAGTGAAAGACCTCATCCTTGCCTATGGTCCACCCAAGAGTAAATTACTTTCCTGACATACTCTCTCATAGGACTAGTCCTTCAGAATCTGATAGTTTCCTCATTCTCACTTGATCTAGTAGAGTAGATATAAAATCTATAGAAGAAATAAATGTTTTTTCCTATCTGTTGTGCACCTCCAAATACATCTCAGAGAACATATCCATAAGCTACCACTCATTGTTTTCCTCCTAAACTGCTTGTATCTGATTCCTCTTGCACAATACATCATCCACTACATTTCCTTTTCCAGACATGTGGGAAATATCAAAGTCAAAAGACTAAAGGTACTCAACCCACCTTCCCTATTTCAAATTTAGATAATGCTGAGTAAAGATATACTTGATACTTTTGTGGTCAGTGAAAAATACAAAATGATCTCCCAACAGATAATGTCTCCAACAGCGTAAATCATGCACAACTTCATCTAACTCGAGACCATGCATCTGGTAATTCCTCTCATGTGACCTCAACTTCCGAGACCTGTACGCAATGACTCCTTCCCCTTGCATAAGCAAAGCACCCATCCCTATACCTAATGAATCGCAGTAAATGGTTTAACTCTTTCCTGGATTTGGAAAGACTAGTATCAGTGCTAAATTCAACCTCCCTTTTAGATCTTGAAAGGATTACTCACAAAAATCTATCCATGATTACTTCGTACCTTCTTAGTCAATCTCATCAGTGGTGCTGCTAAGCATGAAAATTACTGTATAAAACGCATGTAGTAACCAGCTAGACCTAGAATACTTTGTACCTCAATAACATTCATCATATTCTACTAGAAAACTACTGATCTCACTTTTTATGGGTCTACTGATACTTCTGTCTCTGAGATGAAATGACCTAAGAAGTGAATCGTGTACATCCAAAATTTTCATTTTGAGATCTTAGCATATAAATGATGTTCTCTCTGTGTACTCAAAACGATCTCAATATGGGTGGCATGGTTGTGTCGAGTGTGATAGTACAACAAGATAGAATCCATGAAAATAAACACAATGGAATCCAAGTATGGATGGAACACTAGGTTCCTTAGTGCCATGAAAGTTTTTGGCACATTTGTGTGACCGAACGGCACAACCACAAACTTTATAGACCATACCTACTATGAAAGGTTGTAAGAGGTATATTTGATGGTCTAACGTGCAACTGATGATAACCAGATCTTATGTCAATCTTTGAGAACACCTGGGATCCTCGAAGATGATCAAATAGATCATCAATACTCAGAAAGGGATATCATTTCTTGACCATAAACTCATTCAGCTTCCGATAATCCACACAAAGTCTAAGGGTACCATCCTCCTTCTTCAAAAACAGGATAGGAGAACCCTAAGGAGAAGTACTGGGTCGGATGAAACCCTTTTTTTGTAACTCCTCTAACTGCTTCTTGAGCTCCTATAACTCTGGTGTAGCCATCCTATAAGGAGGAATGTACACTGGTGCTACTCCTGTCACAAGATAAATAGAAAAATATACCTCTCTCTAGAGGTAAACCTGAAAAGTCATCTAGATTGACATCCCTAAAAAGATCCACCACTAGAAGAAAGTGTTTCTCCAAATTTCCCTTGTCATCTAGATTTAAACAATAAATCTGGGTTGTAACTCCTCCCAATCCAAGATGATTAGTTCAAGATCTACTAACCTGAACATCTTATTAACCCTTGTGTAGAAAAAACCCACCCTCTAGTGACATAAAACTCACCCTGCAGTGATAGCAGTCAATGAAGTCCTAGAAAGATACTTACCAATCCATTCTAATAATGACATTGAAGCCTGTCATATCTAGGGAAAAGAGGTCATATAAGAAGTGACACACCCCAACCTCAATAGATAACTCCTTTCACTAATGTACACTAGTCATTCTATGCCCCAACAGAGTGTCTTACATCATAACATCCTCATAAGTAAAGACACAGATCCCTAGTCACTCCAAAATGGAAATAGATATAAAACTATGGGAATACCCTCTATCAAAAATATAAAAAGATAAAACTAAGGAAACTATAATCATACCTCTAACCGTAGAGGGTTTGGGATCTTTCTCCTATTGTGTCTGCTCCACTGCAAAAGTATGACCTGTACCATGGCCCTGTGACCCTGCTTGACTACCCTAATCTAATCCACCCTATTGTTGCTAAAATCCTTCTGACTGGCCACCATGGCCATGACCTCATCCTCATACTAAATGGTTAGACAAACTCGATCTCCTAGACTAATGAGAAACTAGTGGTCCTACTCCTGAGCATGGAGTTGTAACATAACCTATATCACCAGCTTTTGGTGAAAAAAACTGGACAAAAATTCTAAAGATGGCCCATATTTCTACAATATTGACACTTTATTGGGTCTCTCAATCACTGAGGTCCTGTATGCCCATTCTTACTACACTGGTAGCATTCCACCTAGCTACCTGAATAAATATACTTTCTACTCGGATCTCCATGTGTAGACTCCCTACAACACTTTCTACTATCAGTCGGAACAGTAACAACTCTAGATGTCAAACCACCCTAGCTCACATCTCCAGAATCCCTCATATTATGCTCGGTGATAAGCGCTTGGCTGACTATAGATGATAGGGAATTCAACCTGAAGATGTTCACCTGGGATCAGATGTCATGTCGGAGACCATCCTCAAACTTTCTGGTGAAAAATAACACATCTCCCTTGGAATGGGTGTGGAGTGATGCAACTCTATAAAGCAAGAAAAATACTCAATGACTGAAAGAGTACCCTATTCCAGACCCATGAACTCTCGGGATCGATCAGGACTTAAGGTCTCTAGGTAGAAATAGTCCTAGAAGGTCCACTAGAACTCATCTGAAGAAATAACTCATTGGAGTCCCTCCTGTGATATTACATCCCACCATCTCTTGGCGGAATCTTGAAGCATGTAGGTTTCAAGATTCACCCTCCTCTCAAGAGGTGTCTTGAGATTCTCGAAGATAGATAGCATGACTTCTACCCATGACTCTATATCCTCAGGTCTTCCATCCCCTGTGAAAGGGGAAGAATGTTGATACTGAAAACCCTACATCAACTCTGCAATAGACGGTGAAAGAGGTTGTTCTCCCTGGTAAGTCTGAATAAACCTCATGAAGCCTTCTCAAAACTTTACATCATCACCTTTTTATAGTATAACAGTCGGTTCCAAAACGAGTATAACAGGAGGATCTACTGGTAGTCCCTGATCTACCAATTCCAGTGTCTGATCATTTCCCTGTATCTGGAGTACAACTGGAGGACGTCTCAGTGGCATGAATATTTAAGTTCAAGTGAATGCCTCAGTTTAAGATTATCAAGTACTAAAACTTAGGAGTTCAAGAATTGAACAATATAAGAAAACATTCATGTTTTTCAAAATAGGGTTACATAATGTCTATGCCCTCCAAACAGTGTGTTTCCTTGGGTTTCAACATGGGATTCTGTCTCTATCAAACCTAGTCAAGTAACACCCATACACACGGCATGTACCTCAAATGGCACGATGTGTACTTGAATCTTTATCTCATGCCCATGTTTTTCTACATGGCTAAACCACACTGTTCTCTCCTGGGTAACACTACACAGCATGTTCACCCTACACACAGCGTGTACCACCTAATTTCTGACCACCCATGTTTTTAGTTGCACGGTTGGAGACACGGTCAACTCTAAATGGTGTGTAACAATGGGACATGGTGTGTACAAACAAAATTTTATCCACCCATGTCGTTAGTCACCCGTCTGGATACATGGCCTCTTCATCACGACATGTACTCCCATCACACAGCGTATTCTACCCATGTTTCCCAACCCTGTGTCTCTACTCACACATTCAACCACATGGTTAAAGAAAAAACGGCATGTACATATAGTACACAGCATGTACTTAAGAAAATTTGTTTCTTCCATGACAGTAGAACACATGGTGTGTGTTCATAACACCACATGCCGTGTTGTCTAGGTTTCCAGAAGGTAGACCTATGAAACTTCTCCAAAACCCTCAAAAACATAAAAACGTTTCCACAGAATGAAAAATTCAGACCTATGAGAGCCCATACTCCCATGATTCAATGTTTGGAATCCTTATTCATATCATAACATAACAAAATTAAACTAATGTTCAAACATGATCCACCAAATTCCAATCCAAGGTAGCCCATAACACCTCAGGGACCAAATTTTGGTGTCCATCCAAATTAAACTTTACATATTTCAATAACCTATCAAAATAGTAGGTATTCTATCATAGCATCTATCACAACAGCATACATATCTTTCACAACATCTATCACAACACCATGCAATCAGTAATGCACCCTAAATGGAATGACAAGAATGCATGACATGTGATCTCTAGCAAGTTCATGTATGATGCATTAGATGGTATACCCTCATCTCATTGGGCTGCAATAGAAATATAACCTCAATAATATCAATGATAATAGCACAATACAAGTGAATCACCCAATGGTAAAATCAAATCAACCATAACAATTACAAAAACTAAAAAAATTGAAATTTTCAATGTAACTTGGCTTTTCTCTATACACAAGTTAGATACTCTTGGGAACAGCTTATTACCAACTACATATTCCTTCTTATCCCTGTATATAGGCTCTAAATAGTAACAAAAAATGGAAAAGAACCTCCTCTAATACCACTTTGTAAAGTCCCGGATCTAGGTTCCTCCCAAAGGTGCCCCGTACCTAGTTGGTCACATGGCCTCAATCGCATTTTCCCAAATGCCAGAGGCTGTCGACTAGCAGCGAGGGCCTTGGGTGTGATAGTGGGGAAACTATTCTCTCATTGGCAGAGTAACATAGAGAAAACATACAATAAACAGTGTCAGAAGCAGTAATACCATACAACAGAAGTAAACAATGTAAGACTGATAATATAAACAACTACATCATATATATAAAAATAAATGATGCATGTCACATGTAACTAAGAAAGCATCTAAACAAGTCACAATGCTAGAAATATAATATTGAAATCAAAGTACATAAATTGTAAACTTCAACAGCATCACAATCCTCAGCTTGGTCTCATGCTCTTTAACTCTACAGCAATCAAGTACTTGATGAAGAAGGGAACTTTCCCTTATCTATATCGGCAAACATATAATCTATTTGGGCCCAAAATCATGACCCAAATCAGTTGTGAGACAAATCCTAGTAGGAAACCACCAAAATATTTGTGCCTAACTGTCAGGGAATATATATAAAAGGAAATATAAAAAATGAAGTAATAAACAAGGAAGTAATCAAAAGTAAACAATACTACAATCTCCAATTACATTCATTTACATTTATTAATTATTCAAACTAATGAATAATGAACTCCTGAGATCTAGCCTAAGCTTTGTATCCCTTGTGTAATAGAAAAATAGTTGTCTCAAAAGACCATCTAACAATAAAGTAAGACTGAGTCCAAGGTTGTGCTTTATCTTGGCATACTCATCACAATAAAAATTCAAAACATCACATTGATCGTCTGGGTGGATCACATATTCTAACCCCTTTGATCAAGTGTTCAAACAAAAGGAAATAGTATCTAATGAATCACTAACTGTCAATTCCCCCTATGGTCTTTTAATGATAAACTATAGACTCTCTGAAGAAGCATTTAACATCCATTCCCCCTGTGGTCTCATAAAGTTATACTATAGACACTATGAGTGAGAAATCACCATCAATCCCCCCTATGGTCTCGTAACATAAACATAATAGACACTGTGGGGAATCCCTCAATGTCGATTCCCCCTATAGTCTAACTACACCAGGTTATCACAGCCTTGTGTAATACAATAGTGAATAAAAGATATCCAACAGCCCAAGTAGTCTCAATTACTATAAGGATAATCAGCTACAATTCATAACACAGACATTTAAAAAGAATCAATTAATCAATCTATTCCAACCTAACAAACAAGGCAAGGAAACAAGGTCTGCCTCACAGCCAACCTAGACCAAATAGTCATAAACATTCAAACAAGGAAACGCACCCACAGGGTGTCCCCTAGACATGAAATTTAGTATAATGTGTCAACAAAAAAACTTAATCTATCAATCAATCTAAGGAAGATGATAAAAGGGTTTAATTACTTAACATGAAATACCCGAATCGTGGGTAATCGATGCTTATGCATATATAACTCAAAAAAATCTCCAAAAGTCAACAATACACCTACGTCGATGCACGATGAACACTATCAAACGTCGTCCCTTGAATCAGCCTAGAATTTAGTAGATATATAAAAAAGGTCAAAAACGTTCAACCTTGGATAACTCAAGAGAGAGGAGAAATCAAGAAGTGAGACTCTAGGGAAAGAGAGAACTCACTAGTGGGAATCTAATGCACCTGATGTTGCCTCAATTAGAGATCAAACAGAGGAATGGGGGTACTTGAAGATAATCAGTTGTACGTCATTATCCTGTACGAGACACGGGTAGAAGAAAGGAGTTTTGGAGATGAGACACGACCTTGGTCTAATTAATCAAATAAAAATAAAAGTACATGTCGTGTTCATTTAATGTACACACCATGTACTAGCCTCAATCGGCCCCCACTTTAGGTGGTCCACACTACCATGTACTTGGCCATTACACAGCTAGTACACGGATACAAGCGGTAACTGGGCACACGACGTGTACTCATAAGTACAGGGCATCTACTTAGAAAATTTCTAGATTCTTCCTTTTCCCTCAAAAACACCTAAAATCTAAATCCATACTTGAAATGAAGATCCAGGTTCTTACAACCAGAATGGCACTTTGGATCTGATACATCACTGCACTCATTTTCTAAAGATCATGTGAGTCATCCAGTTTTGGTTTCCCCTTCTACATACTAGAGATAAGTAATTGAATCTCTTGGATAAGCTAGAAATCAACATTCTTGAATATCTTGATCAAATTCTGTATAGTTTAGGTAATCCTCTCTACACCCCTTCGAGCAAGAATCAACATCATTAGTGCATGTTTTAAGATTCCCTGGGTGTAAGGAGAGCTCCCCTGCACCCGACCCTGAGAGAAAATCTTTTGAGATGTCATAACAAGGTCCTTTTCCAAAGGGTTCTTGGCTCCCAAGTTCCACACATGTATAAGGAATAGGATAACTTCCATTAATAGGGGTCATGATCAGTCCATGCTTCAATGTGGTGGCATATGAACCAATTCCATATAGTCTAATCTTCTACACCACTTGGGAAGAAGTCCTAGAGATATTATCCCTTCCAGCATGATGCATAGGCTCCCTAGTCTTAGATGCACCACCTCTCTTCATGTGGTCCTTTTCCAGGTTCCCTCACAATCCAAATTTCATGCAAAAAAACAATCTACGATAGGCATATTTTAAGTTCCCTAATGAATTAAATTCCTCAAAAATATGAGGAAGATTTCCATAATCCACTCTAAATTTAATCTCATCATCACACGTTGTGAGAACTACCTGATAAAGGTGGGTTGTGTTGAGATCAATCTCTCTTAGTATCCTCGTATAATGTCCAAATCGCACCATGTCTATCTCTTTGTCTAAACGAATATGGACTCCAGTAGATGTTATAAATTCATGAAGAATTATCAGGTGATAAAGAATCCAATTGATCCCATATAGATGAATCCAAACATATGAAAATTTATTCTTTTCATTGCCGAGATTAAAATTCAGCGACCATTAATGGACCTGAAATAACCCTGGAATCAGATATACAATAACACAGATCAGTGCAAAAATAGTACTAAATTTCATTAGTTCTAAATAGAAAACAATGATAAAAGTGTCACATTTATCCGCACTAGGTAAAAGTGCAAATAAAGGTTACTTTTATCTGTGCTAAAAAAATGATGATAAAGTTGTACTTTTTATCTGTTCTTGTTTTAGCATTGATAAATGGTGATCTTTATCAGCGTTATTCTTAGCGCTGATGCAATTTGTTAATAAGAAATATTTTTATTCTATATAAAATTATTATATTTATATTCAAAAATAATGTTTATTTATATACATTTACTAAAAAACACATGTTTATAATTAATATAAATATTATATATATATATATATAATAATTAACATATATATATAATGTTTTAAATAAAAGTATTTATAAGATTATAAATATATATATTAATAATTTTAAAATTATAATAAATTTTTAAAATATTAAATATTTTTATTATATTAATGATTATATATTTATAACTATATATTTATAATTATATATAAATAATTTTTAAAAATATTTATTTATAATTATAATTATATATATATATATATAATTATATGTCTCTAATGAATTGGGTCAATATATATATATATATATATATCATGATATAATGATTATATTCATGGACATGATTTTCCTAATTTATGTTCATATATTGATGCATGAGTATAATTGACGCTATATGATCATAAGTTTATTTGTGGATGTAATTATGGGTTTCTATATATGTTCCAAACGTTAATATTACCTATATTATGATGATGCATGCATGCGTTATGTCTTCATGACTCATGAATGTTCATTTATACATTAACACGCTTGTTATTCATGATTTCCGTATATGTGATGACTCAATTTTTATGATCTATACTTTATTAGGAATGATTCATTCATGTTATACCCATGAAATTATTATGTTCTCATAAATAACTATAAAATTATAATAAATATATATAGAAAATAAATATATTTATTATATTTATAATTATATATATATATACTTTTTAAATATATTTATTTATAATTATAATTATAAATAAATATATAATTTAAAATAACTATAAAAATATAATAAATATATTTATATAATAAATATAATTATAAATATATAATAAATATATTTATATAATAAATATAATTATTCTATCTATAATTATATATATTTATATATTGATATATCCTATGGGGTGTTGGGTGAGTGGTACCCGCTAGTTGTACCCCTCGCTCTCCATGGGAACCGGCGCATGCTCAAGTCCCGCTAGACATAGACACTATTCATATTATAAACATTGCGATTCAAATCCATTTCCTAATAGGGAAACATGTGGCGTGCTCGGGGCTTGGTTGGGCCTTCCTAGTGGGAGTCGAGCATCACCCATACACATGATGTAGTTGGGGGATTACCCGAGTGGTAAGAGCTCCCGGTAAATCCACTTTAGTCCCAAGTTCAAATCTGGGTGTGAGTGAATTTCTATAGGTGATGTAGCAGAAACTACAACCACACTGTAGTTGTGCAGACACTGTATCTGGTAATGTAGTGGGGGTACTATAGCAACACTACTATTCATCCCGATTGGGCTTTCAAGCCACTAGGCCTTCAGTCCATCAAGGGGGTGGTGAAATGGGAATGAAATGTAGGTGGTGATGTAGGCATGATGCATGAAGGGCCTTCGGGTCATCAAATGGTGGGCCTATGGGCCAGGTATTAGGTCTCATTCCCATTGGGCCTTTGGTCCAAAAAAATATTTTGTAATAAAAGAGGCTTGTTGGGTGGATTATCTCTTAGAGGGGGTTATGACCTACCTTTGAGGCCTTTGTTTGTGAGGTGTGTGTGTGTGTGTTTGAATGTAATTATACCCCCAATCACCTAATATAATATAATATATATTTACATAAATATATATAATTATATAAATATTCCCAAATAAGTGCATACCATGAGGTATAATTATATAAATATATTTATAATTATATAGAAATATTTATATATATATATATATATATATTATACATGAAAATATAGATGGATTCTCTCTCATATGGAGATCTTATCTCTCTATCCCTATGTGGTGATCATTTTAACGATTACAAAAAATTGATTATATGTGTTGATGATGGGTAGTTTTTTTATCTGGGTTTTTAAAAAATTAAAATTTGATAAAAGGGTATAGGGTTCGAATATTTTTAAAAATAGGTCCGGGATGCGTGAACGGCGTTCACGCATCCCGGACCCGGGCGTGATGCGTGAATGCCGTTCACGCATCTTCCCGAGAGAAGGGATGTGTGAACGGCGTTCACGCATCTCACAGAATACCTAGTGAACATTTTTGAAAACTCCTTTGCACATTTTTTTCTATTTAAGATAATCTTAAATAATTCTCACTTTTAAAACATGGATAATTATCAAAATATGAAATTAAATTACATAAATGAAGAGATATATGAAAAAAGTATAAATATATTATTTATATTTTTCATGAAGAATAAGGATTGGTATTTGGAGTGAATATGGAATTTGGTGGAATATTTTATCTAACACATATTTTTAACTTTATTTAAAAAGGAATCCATCCAACTAGCTACATAAGGGAATTAGGTGCAGCCACTTTTGAGGTGGGAACTGGAGTTGACTATTGTATGGGAAGAAATGGTAGGCGAGCATGAATTCACATGAGGCACATGGTATTAGAGTGGTGGTTCAATCATGTGCAGTGGAATGGTGTTAGAGAAGACAACATGGGTCGATGCCAGTGAGGATTTGAGAGCGTACCCCAGTAATCACTTCTACCAAGCTTAAGGAATGATAAAATAAATAAGGAAGCACTCAACCGAGTGATATTATTATATGGGAAAATGGTGACACAATCATTGTCTCTCCACTAAAAACATGCAGACATTTACACAACAGTTTGATCTAACTTTTTCAAGTTGTCTAATTAGTGAGAACCTTCTTCCCTTTCTCAAGGGTTTTATAGAGCATTGGTTATCTACCATTGATGAGTCACAAAGATCATGGTTGGGAATCCTTGGATAAAACCAAGGACCCTTCCATATTAAGAAGTCCATGATGAACTTATAATATCCAAGCATGATCCAAGAACAAGTCATGTTCAATATTCATGCATTGTCGTGCATGAACTGAAGGATCCCAAGACATTTGATGAAATAGAGTCTTCAAATGAAGTAAGATCTAGATTTAATGCCAAGGTACAATCATGATAATATATTCATGAAGTTACAATTTCATTAATATAATTTAAATAATAAAATGAATAGTTCATGTGATGAGAGTAAAAATTTATTCTAAAATGAATATCCTATGTGATGAAATGTGAAACATAAGTATTCGGGTGATTAGAAGATCATATTTTGATGAATCCACGTGAATCAGATTCTTACATGAGTTGTAACATTTATGTGAAGAATGGAGAAGACCCGAGCATTGGGTATTTTTGATGAGTTTTTGTATTTTATTATGTAATTGAATATGAGTTACATGTATGAATATAGATAATGATTCATAGAGATAGACACCACATTAAGAAGAAAGAGGGGAACCTTAATCCTTCTAGTATTCTTTATGAGTTGCATGAAACAAAATACCCACAGAAACTAATGGGGCATTCAATATGAGGAAAATATGATACCACTACTGATGAGTATTCATATATAAATGTGTAATTAAATGTGTTATTACGAAACAAATTTAAATAAGGATTTAAATGATTGATTTTAAATCATGTAATAATGATTTATTACCCATGAACAATTATTGTTTGTTTTGTGAATAAAGTGTGTATGAAGGTGATGAAGACTCTGTGTTGAATTGAAATATTATTTCTGATAACTCGATATAATAATGTATCAGGTAAATACAGAAAGATGAATTGATGAGTTCTTGATTATTTGAATATTGAGGAGAATCTAGATTGCACAAAATCTGAAAAGAGTCTTAATATAATAATTTCTAAAATTATTGATAAAGTACACAAGGTAGGAGTGACTAGATTTCTTATAGAGTAAGTCTATTTGAAGAAGAAATTCTTCCTAAATTTGGAAGTAGATGTATCTTTTGGATTATAGAGTAGAATGAATCTCCAATGTATTATGGAGAAAGAGAGTGTATAGTGGATAATTTTTTGTTATAGAGAGGAAAAATGGATTATATGTCATTGTATTAACTTGTGGAGATAGTGAATAATACATGTTGGGGGGTATAACCAATATAGAAATGAGTAGTATTTTCAAAATAACCCTGTAAATAACATGTGATTCTCCCTATTTCATTACAAATACACTTGAGGAATGATTGAGAGTTTATATTGAGTGGATCAAAAACCTAAACAAATTTCAATAGGTTGAATTTAAAAAAAGAATTAGTAAAATAAGGCTACCACTGATTCACCTCCCTCTCATTACCACCTAATTGATCCTTGGCCACTAAAAATATCTCTTCGTATCAATAGATCTTGGTGAAATAGGTTTACACACATCAATTTGCATTAGTTCAATCACTCTTATTGATCGTTGATCTTTAACCTTTTATATATTTCAAATAATCTTCCCTTGTTAGAAAGAATCGCATGTATGAGTATGATCACATGATAAATTAGAGAGATCTTGAGCAGTGTCACATTTCAACAGATCTTCCATGTATGATTGGCTCATATAAACAATAAATTTATACCACAACCTATTTTCTTCTTCCTTGGATATAAAATACATATCTTCTTGTCCACTCAGAAGATATAGATTCCCCTTTGTGTGTTTTCCTTACAAAACAACTCCACTATATTTTCCCTTGATAATACACACCTTATTTGTAAATATTATAGTGTGTCCCAAGTCACATAGTGACCCTCAAGGCTATGGAATGAGCATTCTAAGAATTCCCCATATTTCCACAAAAATAATATTTGATAAATGGTTTATTCATGTGCATCACTAATACACCACTCATTATTCCTTAAGATCACTAAATATTCTGATTCTAATTCATACCAAAATAAATCTTTATCCACATAACAGGCTCTTGTGTTCTGACACCAATCATTACTGCTTTCTGTTTATGAACAATAACCATACCATTTGTGGCATTACGATGTATCATTTTCTTCCCTAAACATTTTTTAACTATTTTTTGGACCTATGAACCATAATTTCCCTTTTTTCCATCACTTGTGTGACCTAATTTCCTAATATCATATTAGGAGTCAAGAGTTTCTCTTGATCCTATATTTAATTGTAGGCCAACAAAATCCTCCTAAAGTTCTTCAAAACATTTTACTTGGTCTTTTAATATGTTATTCATAAAATAAATAGCCTTGGATTATTATTTAACCTTTATGTTGAACTTATTGAATTTATATGAGTATTATGGAATTTCTAATCATATTATTTATTATACACATATATATATATATATATACATTGGTAGATAATTTGATAACAGTAAGACACTTATTAAAGGTATAATAGAAGTCTAGATAACAGTAATACACATACAAAACGTATCATAAATCAAATGTCAACCTAATCTACGCCTCCGGTGTGGATGCTCCTCTGTCCCACAGTCAGGCGTATACTGGATGCGTCCACGCCGTGTCTGTCTACGTCTGTGCTCTGGCGTACGCTGCGCATCCTCATCGACAGCCACCTCCACATCCTCCTGTGTGACAGACGGTGGATGTACAGTCTCACCGCCTGTACCCTGGCCTGCATCTAAGGATAGTGGAAGCTGGCTGGAACTCTCACCAATATAGGAAGTAGATGGCTGCTCTGCTGTGGATGACTGCAATAAAACATCGAACTCAATCCAGTCAGCGTCTGTAAGTACCTGTGGCTGTGCCTGAGAAGCTGGAGGAGCATATGACTGGTCATGCTGAACACCCTCCTCCAGTGGAATAATATCATGTGGCTGAGCAAGCTGAGCAGCCTCATCCTGTGGAACAACAGCAGGCTCCGCGGCCTCCGCAGCAGGCTCCGCGGCCTCCGCAGCAGGTGGTGGATCAAAGAAAATGCCATGATAAATCTCGTCCATCGACGGTAGCATCTGTCGTACAAGGCTGTGAAAATATACTGGGTCAAAGGCAGCTCTCTCCACTGGATCAGACATATGCAGTAGATGACAAATACGAGCATCCTGCGAAAACAAATTCTGTTATTAACTAATTTGAATAAAAAATATGTTGAACTGTGAAAGAAAGAATGCATACCAAGTCATGGAAGCCCCGTCCGTGCCGTGTCAGAAATCTGACGGGAGACCTGATGTACCAGCCTGCATAATCCATCTGATCCATCAAATGAAAGCGTACTGTCCCTGCCCCTCGCAACTGGGACTCTCGTCGCTTGTCACATAACGCTACATATCTCGCATGGTAGCTCCTCCAATCAAAATCTCTCTTCCCTGACATCTTCAGGGAATGCAATGAATCCAACTGACTGGGCGGGTCAGGAACTGGCTGAAGGAATCCAAACTGTCTCATAACCCTATCCGTCTGATGCCACTCGACTATATGAAAATGAATCAGTGGAACCATGCAGGAGCCGATATCAAGCATCACTGTACAGTATGGGGGCAGACTCTGAAGGATAGCATCTGTATATGGCATCCATGTAATCTGAAAGAAAAAATGAATAATCAATTAATAAATGAATAGATTTACAGTAAAGAGTAAAGATTTAACAATATAAATAATAATCACTTACATCGTCTGGTCGAATGCTGTCTAGCATAAGTCTGTAGGCGTGAACATCATGTCTGGGAGAATCTGAATGTCGATGCGCCTGACTCCACCTGTAGATAACATTTTTTTTACATTTCATAAAAGAATTTTATACAAGTAAGTTAGATATTAGAAAGAATTAATAACATACCAACGTCCACGTGGAGCCTCTGCTACAATATCTACGGGTAATGGCGCACGAGCATGTGGAGCTAAACGAGGTATGTGCTCCCATACCCACATCTGTAGAAGAACCATGCATCGTGTGATCTGCATCTTCTCGATGCGACATGCGCTGCATAGGGCTCTGTATGTATATGCTAGGCAGGCAGACCCCCAACTATATCGACCTGCCTGGTCCAAATCCTCTAAAAAAGATAGATACATCAGGTGCACAAAAGTAGTAGAGTGGTCAACAAAAAGCGTGTCACCGATCAGCCTCAAAATATATGCCCGTGCAAAGCGCAGCACGGTGACGTCATCAGCATCATCTGGTAAATGTGTGAAGTGCTGGTCTAACCAAGGCATCCGCAATCTACCACCGACGATGGTCATTCCATCATCCTGGACCTCTATGCCCAGAAGTCTATGAACAAGCTCAGGCAAATCTGATGGAACTCGGCCTGTCAAAGCATGTCCGTCGATAGGGAGGCCCAACATAATAGCCACATCCTGCAATGTAATAGTCATCTCTCCCTCACTGAAATGGAAAGTATGCGACTCTGGTCTCCATCTCTCGACAAGTGCGGCAATGAGTTGATGATCAAGAAACGTGAAGTTGCACATCGCTACGCCATAAAATCCAGCTCGACGAAGATGTGGGACGATAGCGGGAGGTGGTGCAGTATGATGGAAATGGTGAGATCTACGTACACTCAAGGGAGCCACAGGACGTCCCTCTAAAAGCAGTCGTGATACATGAGTAGCCTGAGATGTAAGCAATGGAAAACCTGCCATCTGCACACATGATATCATCGTTACTTATTAATAGTGGAATCATGATATATTCATTTTTATTTGGTGTCACAATCAAGATTAGCCTAGTCTCACAATCAACATTAGTTAAGGATGCTCAGACACTCAGATGCCATTACTAAAACTAGACATCTTATAAGAAAACCATAATTTAAAAGTGAAAAATTAATTATTTCTTCTTATTTGTGAAATTACGTTTGTTAATTTATCAATTATCCATTAAATAACCATCAACATTATTCCACATTAAAAATTAACAGGAAAAAGTGAAAAATTAATAATTTCTTCTTATATGTGAAATTAGGTTTGTTAATTCATCCATTATCCATTAAATAACCATCAACATTATTCCACATTAAAAATTAACAGGAAAAAGTGAAAAATTAATTATTTCTTCTTATTTGTGAAATTACGTTTGTTAATTTATCCATTATCCATTAAATAACCATTAACATTATTCCACATTAAAAATTAAGAGGAAAAAGTGAAAAATTAATTATTTCTTCTTATTTGTGAAATTACGTTTGTTAATTTATCCATTATCCATTAGATAACCATTAACATTATTCCAAATAGATCAAGTTCCTAAGTAACTATAGAAACTTCCACAATAGGTTATTCAACCACAACCTCTTCCTCTTAGTCTTCTACTTCTTCTCATCCTCATCCTCTATTTCTTATTCTTCTTCTTCATCATCGACACCAACCACAACCTCTTCCTCTTAGAGCAGGTACACAGACTCGATCATGGATGATGAGATTTGGAACTCTGTCCTGCCACTTGGGGACATCTCTTACGAGTATGTCCTTCTGCGTGGAAGATAATGCATCGTATTCTCCCTCCTCGTTGCCGAGGCCAATCCATCTCATTTCTGATGCGAGTTGACTTCGGTCTTCCTCGAGGCCGCAACCTAGTAGCATGAAGCCAATAATTTTAAAAATGACACACATTGAAAAAATTATAAATGATACCAAAACCGACTTATGAAAACCTGGAAATATCAGGGACAATGGTCGGTTGATCAGCAGGCAATGTGATAGAATGGAAGTCACCAACAGGCATCCAAGCAGCACTATAACAGTTAACCAAAGTGCTCATGTGATACACCGGGTCAACATATGGCTCCCACGATATATTTACCGAAGCGCAAGCTGTAATAACATGTACACATGGATATCTCAATGCCTGAAAGCTGCCACAATCACAGTACCTGTTATCCAACATCACGACAAACACTCCACCATTAGTGCATGCACCCTGGTCGTAGCACTTTCTTACCCGAAAACTCCTCTTTTCCCTGTCAAAGGCTATAACATTCCATCGTGAAGCCTCATTCCGTATCCGGTCAATATCAGTTTGAAAATGATGAGTAAAAAGCATTCCATTTTCCATCCTCTGGTAGGCCTTTTGGGACCGGTCAACAAAGTAGTGAACACATCTAAAAAATGTCTCTTGCACTAACCCTGTGATTGGGAGTTTACGCACACCCTTGAGGACCCCATTTACGCACTCCACTATATTAGTGGTCATATGCCCATATCTCATGCCACCATCGTATGCTAATGACCATTTTTCCTTTGAAATTTGTACCATATATTCATATACCTCCTCATTAACTGTTCGGATCTCTTCAAGACGCCGATCAAACCTTTCTTTTTGGGGTTCATATGCTGAAAGCATAACATAATAATGTATTAAAATGGATAGTAAATTTTGTTAAAAAAAGAAAGTTTAGAAAACCATACCCAATTTGAGGATCGCCTTCTTTATGGCCTCATCTCTAAACTGCTTATGCACATTACTTGCAATATGTCTAATGCAATAACGGTGATAAGCATTCGGCTCAGTCCAAGAAACCCCATCACTACTCACGGCCTCTATAATCGCTCGATGACGATCAGATATCAGACACACGCCCTGTTTCTGCGTGACATGAACACGTACACATGCCAAGAACCAGCTCCAGCATTCAAAATTTTCTTTTTCAACAACAGCAAAAGCAAGTGGCAGAGGAGCGCGATTACCATCCTGTGTGGCAGCAATGAGTAGAACACCTGTATACTTTCCATAAAGGAATGTGCCATCTACCTGAATAAATTGTTTACAAAAGGGAAATGCAGCAATGCACGGTCTGAATGCCCAAAAAATCCTCTTGAACTTCACCTTTGACCGATCAACTAGATGATTTTGGGATACATACTCAACAGTGTCCAACTGATAAACAATCTGATTATTGAGAGACAACAATTCCATAAGCTGTGGCAACAACGCATAAGACTTATCCCAATCACCATACACTTTTACAATGGCTTTCTGTTTTGCATTCCAAGCTTTGTTGTATGATACCTTATAGTTATACAACTGTTGAATTCTTTCCTGAATAAGGGCAACAGGAACATCCTAACTTGTTCGTATCATCTCACAAATAACAGTAGATATAAACTCTGCATCAAGAGAAGAGTGATCTTGTGCCAAGCTGGGATGCAGACAAGTGTGTGGGCCTTCTAATTTGGTTATCTTCCAACATCCATAACATTTATCAAATACTGCTCTTAATCGAAATTTACATTCTGACCCATATTTTTCACAACGAATGAGATATTTGGTCTTCTTTGACTCATAAACCACAAATGTGAAATGTCGCTCAATGTGGTATTGCTTTATCACATTTTTCATGACCTGTTTAGTTTCGAACTCCTGCCCAACATATATGGCATTATCATTTGATGCATGCATATTCCCTATAATGCCAGGGAATTCAGAAGCTGGTGTAATGACATCCCAATCAAAAAGTTGTTCACGAGACATTCCTCCAACTAAGGAACTCAAAACTGAAGGCTGATTACCACTAACTGGTGGATGTAGTGGATGTCTGTCTCTCAAAGGAACCTCAGAAGGTTCATTTCCAACCACATCATCTCCCGCTGACTCCCCAGATTCTTCTTCCTCAGATAAACTTTCTTGCACTATATCAGCACAGAAAGGGATGTCATCTACATTTCCTTCCAAATTTTGATGATCTTCCTCATTACATTCTTCCATAGGAGTCGAATGAGAAGGAGGCAATAAAGAAGACTGTTGTGAAGGACCAACTTCTATAGCGGTCACAAAGCATGGTTCTGTAGTAATCGATTGCACCACATCAATATCAGAAATGACAATAAATAATTCCATCAAACCATTAATACACTGTTGCCTGAATAACTGAGAAGCCTCCATCCAATCCTCATCATCGACTATAGGGTTCGAATATTTTTAAAAATGGGTCTGAGATGCGTGAACCTCGTTCACGCATCACTGACCCCGGGAAGATGCGTGAACGGGGTTCACGCATCTTAACCGCGCTGAAGGATGCGTGAACCGCGTTCACGCATCCTTCACGAAGTTAATGAAGGATGTGTGAACCGCGTTCACGCATCCTACAGTAACTGTTTTTTTAAAATTTTATTTTTATTTTTATTTTTTTGTTTTGTTTTGTTTTATATATATATATATATATACATATATATACAAACAAAACATAAAATTCAGCAGAATTTATCTGCTATTTAATATCCAGCAGAACTGCCATTACAGCAGTCTGGATTCTGACAGAAACCATCACCCAGGGCTCTCTTTTATAAGAGGGCTTACCCAGGAAATCATACTGCATTTCCGATGTGGGATTCAGGTTCTCTTTTCCTGCACAGAACATTCTGCATTTCCGATGCGGGATTCTGTTTCAAGTACGTGACTTTGAAAGACTGTAAAATACAAACTATACGACCAATATAAATGAAACTTAAAACATGGATTAAACATATAATAAATAGTTGAAAATGAAAAGAATTTTGTAAAAAGGGTTGATGAATAATAATTTATAAGCTTTCAAAACCACCAACTTGAAACTTAAAAAAGTTTCAAGTACGTGACTTTGAGAGACCATAAAATAAAAACTATAAGACCAATATGAATGAAACTTAAAACATGGATTAAACATACAAGAAATAGTTGAAAATAAAAACAATTTCATAAAAAGTGTTGATGAATAATAATTTATAAGCTTTCAAAACCACCAACTTGAAACTTAAAAATGTTTCAAGTACGTGTCTTTGAAAGATTATAAAATACAAACTATATAACCAATATGAATGAAACTTAATATACGAATTAAACATATAATTATTAATTACATAATAATTAATTAGTTAATTAGTAAATTAGTAATATAATAAATAATTATAAATATTCATTACAATTATTAGTTATTAATTATTAATAATTAATTATATAATAATTAATTAGTTAATTAGTAATATAATTTTTAATTATTATTATAATTATTAATTATATAATTAATGATTATATTACTAATTAACTAATTAATTAATATATAATTAATTTTTAATAATTAATAATTATATTGGTAATTAACTAATTAATTATTATATAATTAAAAATTACTAATTATAATTAATAATTATATTACTAATTATAATTACTAATTATATTACTAATTATAATAAATAATTATATTACTAATTAATATATAATAATTATAGTTAATAATTATAGTACTAAATAACCAATTAATTTTTAATAGTTAATCATTATATTGGTAATTAGCTACTTAATTATTATATAATTAATAATTAATAATTAATAATTAATAATTAATAATTATAATAAATAATTATAATCACTAATTATATTACTATTTAATCAATTACTTATTTTATAATTAATAATTATATTACAAATTAACTAATTAATAATTATAGATAAATAAAAAATAATTATAATTAATAAATATATTACTAATTAGCTAATTAAGTATTATATAATAAATAATAAATAATTATATTTAATAATTATATTATTAATTAACTAATTAATTATTATATAATTAATAATTAATAATTAATAATTATAATTATAATTAATAATTACTATTAAGATTTATATTACTAATTAACTAAGTAATTATCAATTAATAATTATACTACTAATTAACTAATTAACTATTATATAATTATATTACTAATTAACTAATTAATTATTGTATATTAGTAATTAATAATTAATAATTATATTAATTATTAACTAATTAATAATTATATTACTAATTAACTAATTAATTATTAACTATTTGTTATATGTTTAATCCATGTTTTAATTTTCATTCATATTGGTTTTATAGTTTGTATTTCATAGGCTTTCAAAGGCACGTAAACGTATTTAAGTTTCAAGTTGGTGGTTTTGAAAGCTTATAAATTATTTTTCATTAAATTTTTTTTATGAAATTCTTTTTATTTTCAACTATTTCTTATATGTTTAATCCGTATATTAAGTTTCATTCATATTGGTCATATAGTTTGTATTTTATAATCTTTCAAAGACACGTACTTGAAACATTTTTAAGTTTCAAGTTGGTGGATTTGAAAGCTTATAAATTATTATTCATCAACACTTTTTATGAAATTGTTTTTATTTTCAACTATTTCTTGTATGTTTAATCCATGTTTTAAGTTTCATTCATATTGGTCTTATAGTTTTTATTTTATCGTCTTTCAAAGTCACGTACTTGAAACTTTTTTAAGTTTCAAGTTGGTGGTTTTGAAAGCTTATAAATTATTATTCATCAACCCTTTTTACGAAATTCTTTTCATTTTCAACTATTTATTATATGTTTAATCCATGTTTTAAGTTTCATTTATATTGGTCATATAGTTTGTATTTTACAGTCTTTCAAAGTCACATACTTGAAACAGAATCCCGCATCGGAAATGCAGAATGTTCTGTGCAGGAAAAGAGAACCTGAATCCCACATCGGAAATGCAGTATGATTTCCTGGGCAAGCCCTCTTATAAAAGAGAGCCCTTGGTGATGGTTTCTGTCAGAATCCAGACTGCTGTAATGGCAAATCTGCTGGATATTAAATAGCAGATAAATTCTGCTGAATTTTATGTTTTGTTTGTATATATATGTATATATATATATATATATATATAAATATATATAAAACAAAACAAAACAAAAAATAAAAATAAAAATTTTAAAAAAACAGTTACTGTAGGATGCGTGAACGCGGTTCACGCATCCTTCAGCGCGGTTAAGATGCGTGAACCCCGTTCACGCATCTTCCCGGGGTCAGTGATGCGTGAACGGGGTTCACGCATCTCGGACCCATTTTTAAAAATATTCGAACCCTATACCCTTTTACCTAATTTTGGTTTTTCTAAAACCCATATAAAAAAATTAGCCGTTGATGATCAATCTTAGTGTGATGTTTTTGGGAACAAGGATCTCTTTTCCCTGTGTTTTCCACGCATGAGGATTAACCTTATTAAGTTTGATTCAGTTACTGGAGGAAATCCGGATTGTTCTGGGGATTCTAAATCCCTCAGTTATAGAAAATATCTAGACATAAACATCGACGTAGGGAGCCCCACCCACCGATGAGGATGGCTGGTGATGTCTTCTAGCGGGTGTAATTGGTGATGGATTCTTTAGATGTCCTTGGCGTGTGATCCATGGCTGGTGACTTTGGGATGGAATGAGTGGAATGGGACACTTTTATATCAGTAGGAATGGCAAGCCAGCCATGAATCGACGATGGTAATTTATGAGGGCGGCGAGATGTCGTCTTGATGAGATCAGTGGTTTTCTTTCAATTTTCTGATGACATTTGGTGTTCCTTGGCTGGTGAAGGGGGTTGGTGATGGAGGTGCAGTAAAGAAAGGTGGGACCTTGGTGGAGGAAATGGTGGAAGAAAAATAGTGGCGAGAGATGGTTGTGGGATCCTAGTGGTAATGGATCTAGTGTTAGATGGGATGTTGCGTGGGGATTTTGGCTTGATGTTGAATAGGCCGGTGGCGACATCAGGCGCAAGGGGCACAGGCTTGCGAGCAGGTATAAAACCTTATCAAGCTTGACGACACCTTTAATAGAGACACTCGAGATGCGGTACCAGTCAATGATGGGACCTCAGGCTGTGAGGGCCAACGACAACCTCAGGGGGATGACCTCGAGATACATGAGGCTTTATAGTCTGGCGGATTATAGCGAGGATGGGTATGGGTGCAAGTTGACTTCAATGATGGCAATGCATGGATAAACTGGTGAGGACCTCAGTGGATGACCTTGGGACATGGCAGAGTAGGTGTAGAGTTGTTCGCTTTGACCTCAAGACGCGTTTCTAGGGTAATTTGGATACAAGATGGCGTTTTCACGTGGTTTGTGTTGGCTATTTTTTTCTAGCAGGAGATCAATGCAGGCAGATACGGGTATGGGATGTTTGAACCTTTACAATGTGGGATTTTGGGGATTTATTTCCTTATTGATGAACGTATCTCTTTCATCAGTTTTTTTGGGTGGTGTAGGTTTGCCACATTCATGTTTGGTGGTACTTTGTTGTACCACATGCTTTGTGTTGCTGTTATTTAAAAAATTTGAGCGAGCATGCTCGACTCCTGAACTTTACAAGTATAATTATTAATATAAATAAATTTAAACATATTTAAAAAGTTATAAAATTACAATAAATACATTTATTATAATTATATATATTTATATATTTATTTATTTATAATTATATGCAAATATTAATAAATTTGTTTATTTATAATTATAAATATATATATTTATATTTATATCCATGGTTCACACCATTCCAAGTATATGTTTTTTATTTATAATTATAATTATAATTATATATATTTAAATAATTATAAAATTAAAATAAATACATTTATTATAATTTTATAAATATATATATTTATATAATAAATATTTAAATGATATTTATTTATTTATTTATTTATTTATAATTATTTACCAATATTTATAAATATATTTATTTATAATTATAATTAAAAATTTATTTATTTATTTATTTATTTATTTATTTATAATTATTTATAATTATAATTATAAATATATATATATATAATTATAAAGTTATAATAAATATATTTATTATATATAATTATAAATTTATAAATATAATAAATATAATTATTATAATTTTATAATTATTTAAATGAATAAATATTTATTTATAATTATAATTATAAATATATATATATACACACATGAAGTTGTTCAAGACAAAAGTCAAAGCGCTTTCTATTTTAGCACAGATAAAACTACTCTTTATCATCATTTTTTTTTTGAAAACGCTGATAAAAGTCTTATGAGTTCTTATAAATTGAACCCTAACAGAGGGGTGTCACCCTGCTATCATTGCCAATGTTGTTGCTGAACCCTGTTGCTACCACTGGTCAATATTCTTGACAAAACAATCTCTCTAAATCTAAAGTATGTGCCTGATTTATCTTGTTAGCTGCTCTGACAACACAATTTCTTCAGTTGCATCTTGGAAAACCTTATTGTACGCACTTCTTCTTGACGAAATGAACAAATATCCCCTACCCTTCTCCTTTCTTAGAAAGACTAGACCCACAAAGGGAGCTCTGCTCCCTCCTCCCTACTTCAGTTTTGAGTCCCTCTATGTTGATTTCAAGAGGTTTTCCATCTAATAGGACCTCTTATTTATTATTCTTTCATACTCATTCCTATCCCTTCCATTTATACATGATTATATGTCTCTTGTAAACCCTAACATGGTTTTTTGGCTCATGCTATGGTTTTGGGTTGGTTCAAATTCTGGGTTTTATTTTTTAGGGCTTACCTAGAGAATTTTCTTTCATATATCATCATTCACCACCATAGGAGATTATTTTTTTATGGTTTTGTAATTATTTTGAAATGGATTTTCTTTATTTAAGGTATGTTTTTTGTTTTATCCTTTAAATTTCATATCATTGAATTCATTGTGGTTCAAATTCATTATTTTAATTGTATAATCCTGTGTGTAATATTTTGATGGATTTAGTAATTTTTTTAAAGGTGGGATCACTTCACATAATGGTTTTAAATGGCTTTACTTAAGTTATAAATAGTCATTTTAATTAAAAGTGTTTTTAAATAACTAAGAGTTATTTTTTTTAAGTGTAATGGGTATTTTAAGGTGTTTCCCCCATTTGGGTCATGAATTTGGTGAAAGTGGATTTTTCCTTTTGAAATGTCTTAAGTCAGTGGAATTAGGTTAGTTTTAAAAAAATTGTGGTTTTTAAGTGGATTGAGTTTAAAGATTCATTTAAAATGGGATTTCAATATAAAATTGAGTGGAGTGTGTTATCATCCCAAGCTAAATTTTTAGAATCCCTAGTTGAATCCTTTTATGATTTTATGAATAGTGGGTGTGTGAGATCCTCTTGATGACCCTTTTATTGTTTCCATTTATGGTTGGTGCTTTATGTATGTGTTGATTAAGGGATGGATCATAGTAGGACTATTTTTCACAATATTATAAGAGTTGATCTGAGATTTATTATTACAATTTTATTTTTTAAATTGATGATTTTTTGTATTTGGTTTGTGGGCACTCCTCTTTCTCTTTCCTCTCTTTCTCTTGTATTCCCCTTTATACACACACTATAAGAAAAAATCTAGGTTGAAGGAAGTGTTTAATTTAAAAATGTGTTTTTGTCTTCAAAAATAATTTTCAATTTGTTCTTCATTTTTACTTGGAATTTCAAGTAATAGTTGAAATTCAAAGTGTTGATAAAGTGATTCAAGTTTAGTTTTGAATAAAAAATGCATGGTATGAAAATTTATTTTGACATATTCAGAGTTTTTCAAATTTATAATTTTATATTTTTATAAGAATTGAAATTTATATAATTTTATAAATTTTATAGTATATCATATTATACTAATACAATTTAATAATAATTTTTTATTAAATATTTTTACTTTTATACTTTCATTCATTTATAAATTTATATACTTTTATAAATTTTATAATATATCATATTTACATATATATTTTAAATATAAAGTTTTATTAATTATATATACTTTTATAGTTTTCAAGATTTATAAATTTTTATACAATTATAGTTTTATTCCTTATAAATTTTTATACTTTTAAACTTTTATAAATTTTACTTGTATATATTATAATTTTATACCATTATAAATTTGTAAAAGTATATACTTATATAATTTATGTATACTTTTATAACATATATGTACTTTTATATATAGTTTTATAAAAAAGTAGAGAGGTTAATGGATGAAGGATATGTTGAATTTCTTACCTTTAATCTCATGTAGATTTATCTCAATATATAATGATGGAAATCCCTTAAAATTAACCTATAAAAAATTAAACCCAGTTAAATTATTTTAGGGTAATAAATTGGTGTTTATGTATGATATATGTGGATTAAAATTGATAACACATAACAAAAATATATCAGTATAGTTTTTATGTATTGAATAAAAATGGGCTCGTATAGTTAACATGCATGGATAACTAATCATGGTTTTGATTGTGTGAAGTTACATTACTAACTCTTTGACCATAAAATGTTTTAAAATCATGCTTATGAATTTTTCTTGAGCCAAATACTATTCAAAAATTATATTCTAAGGAAACCACCCTATTTCAAGTTCAGTGGTACACTCAAAATTTAATTCTAATATAATTATAATTTCAATCTTAAACATTTAAATTTAAAATGACTAATAGGTAATTGGACTAGAAAATTATTTATTTATATACCTACTCCACACTATTATAGTTTTGGATTACGGTTGAGCCAAAGGGAAGGTGAGGAATGAGTTGGTGTCAGTTGGTCAGTTCCTTATTTTAATGAATCATCCACTAACTCAAATCTACTACCTCAAATATAATGAAATTCTATAAATTCCACTACTACCATGTTCACTGGCATCGGCTCCATGTAAAAATATCTTGAATGCATCTGTAGTTTTAATTTATCCTTGATGTGGATTCCCATTTTCTTCCAACTGGCCCCTATTTTATTTCTTAGTAGATTTTTTTAAGTATTTAAATTCTATAATTATAAAATCCATATTTCGGCCTATTATATTCCTTCCACTATTTTTGATTTAAACCAATTATCAAATTCTATACATCATCATTCTCCAGAAATCATTTATATCCCAATAAACCTTATCAATTTTTGTCACAAAGAAATGTTTACTCAATTATCCATCTTTTCTTCAACTCAAAAACCATTAAAAACACTAGGAAACTTTTTCATTCCCTTTGATTCGTCAGAATCATGAAAATCCATTATTGAAATGACCCATCTTAGAAAACCATAAACCAACACGACACACTATATCCTTCACTTAGAACTATCTTCACCCCCTACATAATATAGATTGATAATAACACCGTGTAAAGGGCATGTCACAAACTCTATCAAACCCATAGGATATCCATCATGACCTCACTCCTAAAAAAGGATAATTAATGTTTAACAAAATTACAAATATTAAACCTACGTTTCATCCAATATCACCTACATGGTTTAAATTATAAGATTCTTCCACAACTACAACTTCTCTCTGATTTTCTGTTAGCTCTTAAGGGGATGAGTCTCAGGCAATAAAATGCAATAATCACTATCTTCATCATCATCTTTATCTCCCAAATAGTTATTAGTTCATTTTTTCTAGGAATCAACCTCGTATATTTTGGATGAATTTAGAGGATAACACCTACCACCAGTGGAGTAATTGTTTTCTTAAATTTAATTACCCATTTACTTCAAAGCATGATGCAGTTATTTGAAACATTCAAATGGTGGGTTCCCCTTATCTTAAAGTACCCTTTGGTGAATTTATTTTGTTAAATATTAATATTACTGAATGAAATAGGATGGATATGAATATAGAATGGATGGATGCAAATTATATGACAAAAGAGTATGAAGATGGTGTGAAAGAGTTCATCAAGTTTTCAAAAGATCATGCATATGACCCTTATAAAATCCTTTTTTGTGTTTACGATGTTATTGTTCCAGTATAATTAGTCCATAGGACATTGAATAACACTTGATCTAATATGAAATAGATCGAAGTTATAAATTTTGGAATAAACATGGTGAAAAGTGAATGTACCTAGTGACTTGGACATCACTGTGTTTTATGGATCATCTGATATGATTTCAAGTATGGAAAATGAAGAAGGTTGTATCGATGATGTGATTATAAGTGTTAATGATTATGAAGATCATATTAATGAAATGACGATGATAGTTGAATATGGACTTCATTATTATCCAAAATTGTTTGAGAATTTAAAGAGTTATGGAATGATATCATTGTTTACTAGTTGCACTAATTATACAAAATTTTCATCTATACTAAACTTTATAATTTAAAAATGTTAATGTATAGAGTGACGTCAATTTTAATGAACTAATTTCTCACTTGAGTGATATAATCCCAGAAGAAAATGAGATCCCTATCTAAACATATGACACTAAATGAATTCTATGCTCAATGGGTATGATCTATGAAATAATAAATTCTCCTCTAAATGATTGTATACTATTTATTAAAGACTAAAAAGCACTTAAATAATTCCAAATGTGTGGAGATT
This sequence comes from Viscum album, assembly GCA_963277665.1. Lineage (NCBI taxonomy): Eukaryota > Viridiplantae > Streptophyta > Magnoliopsida > Santalales > Viscaceae > Viscum > Viscum album. The sequence goes on along the minus strand of OY728133.1, from coordinate 1,042,692,326 downwards.
ATTGATATAATAAAGTTGAATTGGGTCCTACAGAATTTTTATGATACTTTTCGATCATTTTAAGGTTTAGGAACCTATATCAAAGTGAGAAGACTGTAAGAAAATTGACATGGAACACAGATACAAGAAATAAAGATGGGAAACTTCATCACTAGACAGACTCTCCTTAGTTAAATAGAAATGATAATGAGTATCCTGGATTTTGAAATGAGCCAAGAAACCTTCATATTGCATTATCTACAGATGGAGTGAATCCTTTTGGTTCTCAAATAAGCACTCACAATACATGGCTGGTTATGTTGGTAAATTATTTTTTTCCACTGTGGTAATGGATGAAATGAAAATACATTATGTTATATGTGCTTATATCTGGACAAAAACAATTGTGTAATGATATTGATGTTTATTTGGATCCATTCATAAAAGATTTGTGATTATTGTGGGATTAAGGTGTTACGTTGTATGATTATTATAAAAAATATAGATTTGACATTAATATATATGTTTTACAAAATGATAAATGACTTTACTACTTATGGAAATTTGTTTGGAAATAGCGTTAAAAGAACTGAAGTGTTTCCCCTTTTTGAAAAAGTTACACAGCCAATTAGGTTGAAACATTCATCAAATACTATGTTTCTAGGACATCAAATATTTCTACCCCAACAACATTAGTACTATCTTGGAAAAAATCATTTGATGGAAGTTCATAAAAATGTACAACATCATCTCCACTAATAGGTGATCAACTATTTAAGAAAGTAAAAGATATAGAAACTTCTTTTAGTAAACATTTTTTAGAAAACCTTACAAAAATTGATTGGAAAAAGGAGATTTTTTTTTTTTGGAATTACCATACTGGAATTGTCTGTATGTCTAAAATTTTCTTGTTGTTATGCATGTTGAAAAAAAAAGTATGTGATCGTGTCATTGGAACATTACTAAATTCACCCAGAAAAACAAAGGATGGAATTAAGGATAGGTTGGACATGACTAACATGGGAATACAAGAATATTTGGCACTAGTGAATGGTTAAAAGTTAAATTTTCTACCTCCAGCTGGTTACACTAATTTTAAGAATAAGAGATATTTTTTCAGCTTCATGAATGATGTAAAGGTTCTAGGGATATTTAGAAAATATCAATAATAACGTGTCAATGAATGGTTTAAAGTTAAAGGGTCTGAATCACATAACACTCATGTTTTGAAGAAATATTTAATTCTTAATGTTTTATGTTTCATTTTTTACAAGAATGTCCATTATACATTAACCAAGATTTGTTTCTTTTTCAAATCTATATGCAGTAAAATTATAGACCCTACAAAATTGTTAACTATGGAAAAGGAAATTGTTTTCATATTATCTAAATTGAAAATGTACTTCCTATCATCATTATTTGATATGATGGTTCACTTGATGGTTCACTTGGTGAGAGAGATTCGACTATGTGGTCCAATACATTATAGATGGATGTACCCCATTGAATGGTATATAAATATTTTGAAAGAGTATGTCAAAAAATCAAAGTCAACCAGAGGGTTGTATATCAGATTGATATACTGTTGAGGAAGGTGTTAAATTATGTACAGAATACCAGTCCGATGTAGAAATTATTATTCTACTAAAATTTCATTACACTAGGTGTCTTGTGGGTGAAAGAATTTCTAGAAGAGATGTTGTCACAATTAATATTACATATTGGGATAAGGTACAACTTTATGTTTTACATAACAATTTAGAGGTTTCCTCATATTTTGAAACCCAAAAATAAATTCTTATTCATTTGAAACCATTATGGGATGAAATATTTATATCAAATAAACATAATAAATAGTTTATAGGATGGGTTTGAGACTATATTTTTAAGGATTTATATGAAAATATGGATTCAATTTCAGAATGACTTTGATGGATAGATAGAGGACCAAGTGTTTTTGTATTTTCTTAAAATGGTTATATAATTAATGTCTATATGTTCTATACAAATGAACATGATGAAGGAAGTTCCATGAAAAATAGTTGAGTTACAGTTGTGGCTAAAGGGATGCATGTTTCTAGTACTAAGGATATAAATCCAATTTATGTGAATATTTCATACTTTGGCATCATCAAAAAAATATGGGAGTTGTATTATACAGCATTCCATGTGCCAATTTATCAATGAAAGTGGGTTGATAATTGGAGTGATGATAAAATAGATCTTGTGAACCGAAAGTGGTCAATTGTTTTGTTATCGACCAAAACCACTAAAGGTTTAGATGAAAATTTAATTAAGGATGACCCTTTCATTGGGACATCATAATCATTTCATAGTAGTTCCAATATATTTGGGTTTATGTATGCTAAAGTAGACAATAGCGAAGGGATTTTGATACTTCATAGAGGGGTAAAATTCCTTTAACCTTTAAAAAAGGGAGTCCAATAATTAAGTCATATTTTTTTAATATAAAATGTATTACCTCATGTTATTATCTATTTTTTTCTAAATTTATGTAATCTAAATTAAATGTTAAACCACTTCTATAGATAATTACTTCTGTGACTGTTGAAGCTCCAAATCCTAAGAAATAATAGATTTCTCAACCTTCTGTTGCTCTCAGTGCAGAGGAACGACAACCTTCTACACATGTTAATGATACTGATACATAGAAAAAACATACTACCAATGTTAAAATTTAGAAAATGGTATATGATAAATAACTTATGTTGTATAAAAAATAGCAGTGTCGTAGTGTTACGGTGTTAGCAAAAATTATTAAGGAAAAAAGAAAAGGCATAAAATTGAAGGTTGGATGGAATGTGTGTGGCCAATTTGTTAACCCCAATAAGGCCATGTTCTGTAGTAACATTTGGCTCATCACTTGAAATTTTGTGTCGGTTGATGTAGATTTATGGAACCATGTTGTGGTCACACTTAAGACATTGATTTGGGAATAGATTACGCTAACATTATGATATCCTTTCTTTATTTTACTAAAAAATACAATAAAGAACCATTGATTTAATCTTTATCATTCCCTGCAGAGTGTATTTATAGTATATGAATCTCATAATAAATATGTATTAATTCTTGTTGGAAGTATTCAAAAAGGCTTTCATACAGTTCTAATGAGATTTCATATTAAAGATTCTAAATGGGAAATAAACCCACACTCACTGCTTATGTATTCACACCTCAAAGCAAAGAAGCAAGGGATGAATTTAACAGCCTTCATGCAGATATATATTTTTAGTTACATTATATATTATAATATATTTTTCGACAATAATAGTTTTCATCGCATTAATTAAGAATTTTTTATTGATGAAAGAGAAACCGAGTGATAAAAACAAGTAACAGGGAGAAAAACCTATGTACCCCTACTGTAATGCAAGGATGGGGTACACTTCACTTGAAAAAAATTAGTATGTACTTTAAAACTACCATAATAATTTTATGTTAAATTAAACAACAATATAATTATGTTCTTCTATTTATATGTAGATTGATAAATTCAAATCCATATCCACTTTTATCCCACATCATGTTCTATGGAAAGAGGAACATGTAAATAAATATGGGATATTAATAGATGAAAACACTCAAAAATGTGGGAAACGTGTGTAATTATGACATAATAAAAAATTCCTTTTCTTTAAATCATTATTACATAACAATGATTTCTAATTTTACTATATTTATTATCAGAATTAGACAGAAAAATAATCAACACCTATACCGGATGAACACCTACTATCGATGTACTTGAAGTGGCTGGAAAAGTATGGTTGTATTAGAGGTGTGGGTTTTGGGTTGACACCCCAAACATATTTTGAGAGAAGAAAACAACAGAAGGATAAATATAAATAAATGGAAGAGATGAAAGATATATTAGCTTCCCTTGAAGAAAAAATCCATTGGAAGTATGATTTGAAAGAAAATGTTATGGGGGGAAGGAAAGAGAACAAACAACTCAATAAAAAACATTTCATGAAGATCCCCCCCCCCATCACCACCACCATCTTTGAGTTGATCCATTCCCCTCAAAGATATGTCTTGGATGAGGTAATCAATATTCTAATAAGTGTTTCTGTGAAATGTGAATCACATTGACACTGATACATTTCATGTACTGATATTATACAGGGTGAAAATGAATGTGATTTATATCTATCAACACCCACCCATCACCTTGTTGTAAGGGCTACCATGTTCAATATCCAAGAAGACACTCTACACAACAGACCACTTCTAACAGGTCATGTGAGAGTGGCGATTAATGAAGCTCTTAAGCCGAGCATCGAGATACCTATTCCACTTGATGGCACAGATATTTATATGGTTGACCAAGATATTGGAACACTCATAGCATTGATTTCATATCATGTAAAAAACATTTCTAAAAGGATGTATTCATTTCCAATTTATTTTTCATTATAAACCATTAACAATTAATGAAAAAACTCTGAACTAATGAATGTTATTACATATGGATAAAGGAAATGAGTGAAATGAAAGGTCAAATCAAAACCATATAAAGAATCAACCAGCCGATCAAAAAGATCTTCCAAAAGTGCCTTTGCCCCACCCGTTCAATATCCACATTTACAAACATAGAAGGTTCATGCTGATACAAAGTTATAAAGTGGTATTAATCATATCTTTGATTTTTAAGAACAAATATATGGAGAGGATATTATAGACTACATTTCTCTTGAGAATAGAAATGAAATCCTCAAGTATAAATGGCTAGGAGTCTTAGTTGTGAATGTATACATGAGGTTTGTTTTCATGATTTGTTTTTCCAATAGCTAAATTATTGTGTTAAATATGACTAAATGCATTTCATATTTTTTTAGGTGTATATATGAATACCAATAGAATGGATTACCTCATGAACATAAATTTGGACTAATTAGTCTTCACATCACTTCTACAGAAAAAAATGAAATAGAATAAAAAAATAGATTAAATAGGGGTAGAATTGGATAAATAATTTTAAATAAAATTTATAGATGATAGACTCTTCTTAACACCAACAATGCATGGGTAAAACTCTATAATTTAATCATATCAAATATATTTTTGTTTCTTTCATTACTTATTGCTTTTTGTGTTTGTAGGAAACCTTGGATGTCCATTGAAGTCAATTTGGATACTCCAAATATTTATTTCCTAGATTCACTGCATGGATATTCAAAACAACAACCACACATGATGATATTTGTCAATTTGTAATACACTCCATCCAACTTTTTATAACTAAACATAAAGTTATATATTTTATAATATGTTTTAATGATAATTCTTTTATGATAGGAAAGTGTTTAGATATTATGATAATCATGGATTGAGGATAGTCCATGCACATAAGGAGCCTGAAAATTTCTACAAGTGGACAAGTACCAGGGTATATCTAATAATATTTCACTATACTAACACATACCAAAACAAATTACTTATTGTTATTATTGTTTCTATAGTGTCCAAACCAAACAAATGGAAAAGATTATGGTTATTGTGTTTTTAAATATATATGAGAGAGATCATATTCCATAAATAAACTAGCATCCCCAGAGATGTATTTTCAAAGATAATTACTCTTTCGTTTAAAATATTTATTAATCCTTTGTGTATTTATATTTTTTTAGTACTACTATGACTATCGAAAATTCTTGTATTTACAAGATTATATAGAATATTTTAGAAACAAATGGGAATCATACCTAATGGAAGAATGTACTCTTATAACATAAAGATGTGACTTCCATATAAGTAATGAATTGTTTCATATTTATGTTTAATTTTTTTTGTATTACTCACATAAGAATTGTTTTCTTATATAGGTGGATTCCTTTGTTCGAGTTGGGGTGGTTTGTTCGAAGTTTCTCATGCTCATGAGATATTAGATTTCAATTCTATAACTGAGATAATGACAATAAGGAAATGGGTCATGAATGCATAAATCGATAATGAAAATTTGAATTCCTATTACTTAAAGTGTTTGTTTCCAGTTTCAAAGTGCATGTTTCTAGTTTCAAATGACATTTTAATAAAAAACAAAAGTGAAATACTCAAAAAAAACACATTTTCACTTTTTGATACTTTTGGACAATGATCCATAAGTCAGTTGTGACATGTAGGAATCATATGCACCTCAATCTGATACATGGTGTGACCAGTATAATTCCAAGTGTGTCTCATTATTTGAAATTGATGTAAATTTTAGTAAAAAGAAAAAAGTGACGTACTAAAAACCAAGCAAACTCACTCGTATAGTTTTAATACTATTGGATAATGATCCATAAGTCATTTTTGACGTGTAGGACTCAACAACACCTCAATATGATGCACGGTGTGACCTATATTACTCAAAGTGTGTCTTTTTATTTAAAATTGACATTATTTTTTGTAAAATGAACAAGTTACATACTAAAAACTAAGAAAATGTATTCATATTATTTTGATAATTTATTAAAACAATATATAAGTCATTTGTGAGGTGTATGAATCAACCACACCTCAATCTGATGCACAGTGTGACCACTATGACTCAAAGTGTCTGTTATCTATTTAAAATTGACATTTACTTTAAAAAATATCACTCAATAAAAACCATGAAAACACACACATATTTTCTTTATAATTTATTAAAAATATTCATAAGTCAATTGTGACATGTACGAAGCAGTCTCATGTCAAACCGACAGACGATGTGATTGATATGACTCAAAGGGCATGTTTCCAGTTTGAAATGACATTTTAATAAAAAAACCATAGTGACATACTCAAAACCATTAAAATAGATTCATATTTTCTTTATACATTAGTACAAAAATCCATATATCATTTTTGATGTGTAGGATTCAGCCTTACCTCAATCTGACACACGGTGTGACCAGTATAATTCCAATTGTATCTATTTATATAAAATTGACATTAATTTTAGTAAAAAGAACAAATAATGCACTGAAAACTAAGAAAAAACATTTAGGATATTTTTATAATTTAGTATAACAATCCATAAATCATTTTTTATGTGTAGAAATCAACCGCACCTAAATATGATGCACGGTGTGACCGGTATATATTCATGTTTATCATTTTATTTAAAACTGAAATTAATTTTAGTACAAAGAATAAGTGACATATGAAAAACAGAGAAAAAATATTTGGATTATTTTGATAATTTATGAAAACAATTCATCAGTCATTTGTGATGTATAAGAATCAATTGTACCTCAATCTGATGCACGGTGTGACCGATATGACTTCAAGCATGTCTTTTTATTTAAAATTGATTTTAATTTTAGTAAAAAGAACAAGTGACATACTCAAAACTAAAAAATTGAATTTGATTTATTTTGATACTTTAGTAAAATTATCCATGAGTAGTTTTTGAGGTGTAAGAATCAACCACACCTCAATCTGACACACGATGTGAACAGTATGACTCAAAGTGTCTATTATCAATTTCAAACTACCATTTTAGTTCAAAACATATTTCACTCACATAAAACCAAGCAAACACATTCTTATTGTCTTGATAAATTAGGAAAATGATTCATAACTCACTTTTGGCGAGTAAGAATTAGACTCATATCAAATCAACACATGATGTGATCGATATGTCTCAGAGTGCGTGTTTTCAATTTATAATGACATTTTAGTAAAAAAAAGTGACATACTGAAAACCAGAAAAAACATTTAGATTGGTTTTATACTTTAGTATAATGATCCATAAGTTTTTTTTGATGTTTAGAGATCATTTTCACCTTAATCTGACGCACCATGTAATAGTTATAAATCCAAGTGTTGCTATTTTATTTTAAATTGACATAAATTTTAGTAAAAAGAAAAGGTGACATAGTGAAACCCAATAAAACACATTCAGATTTTTTTGACACTATATGAAAATGATCCATATGTCATTTTTGATGTGTAGGAATCAATAACACCTCAACGTTGTTGTAGCGACTCGGGTTTTTGGCCCTGTCAAACTTTGGAATATTTCTACGAATAATTCCAAAGCTAGGCGCGAAGACGGCGTGCGATTCCGAGGCCCGGTGTGCCCGGAATTAAATTTTATAAAAATGTTAAGTATTTTTATACTATGCACATGGCGGGGGTGTGATATCTCCTAAAGGGTAGCTCAGAACGGGAATCTGAGGGCACGGTTGCGTCCGGAATGTGCCGTTTACCCTAGGCGGGGTGTAAACTTTGCGGGCGCGGGCCTGCGGTGAGAAACGCCACCAGGGGCGTTTCCGTAAATAAGTAGCAAGTTAGTGGGCGAGCGTCGGCTCGAATAACTTCTAAACGGAGTCTCGGATGGAAAATCTGAGACCGCCGTTGCGTTCAGAATGGTGTGTTTACTCTAGGGGTGACCTTACTTTTGTTCGCATCGGGCGTCGGGTCCGAGGCGGGTTTGGCGCCGGCGAGCCGCTGATATAAATATCAGCCCCCCCCCCTTTAATCGTTCTTCGCCGTTCTTCGCCGCCACTCTCCCAAATCGAGCAAACGGAGCGCCCACGAGCTCAGAATTCGACGGCGGACGTTCCAGGAGCGCGCAGCGGAAGCTCTAGAGCGCGGATCTGAGGCAGAACGTCGGTGTTTCGCCCGCGAGGTAGGCGGTTTGAGTTTTACAATCCCAGATCCCGTTTTTGTGTTGTTTTTCTTCAAATTTTCATATGGGTTGTATAGTTCGGGTCCCGAGCCTTCCAAATCTTTTTTCGGATCTGAATTTGGAGCACCGGGGTGCTCCCGGTGGCTCCCGGAAGTTTTCCGGCGAAAAAACCAGTTTTCCGGCAAGACCCGCGGCGGCCATGGCGGATTCCGGCGAGTTCCGCGGCTGCGGTGGTTTCCGGCTCCGGCAAGGCGGAGTCCGGCGGCGGCGCGGTGGTTTCCGGCGACCCTGCGGTGGTCCGGCCAGACTGTTCTGGAGGTTCTTTAAACCCCCGTAACTCGCAAACCGTAACTCCAATTCGCGAGCCGTTTGCGGCGACGCACTCCTTGCATCGCTACGGACATTTTGAACTCACTTTGAGGGTTTAAGGGTTCGGGATCGTGGCCCGGGAGTTAGAAACGTCGTATAAAATAATATTATTTTATTATTTTACGACTTCGGGCCGTTGTAACTTCTACCCGGAGCATCCGATTGACGTGTCGTCAGTGGCGTTGAGACCCTGATGGTACAACGGACTTTTTGAGATGGTTTCCGGGTGTTGGGACTGAGAACGGGGTGCGGGCCCCACGAGGCCGGGTTTTGGCGTTTGCTGAGAAACGCAGCTTTTGCACCAGGAGTCCGTTTTTGGCGGATGAATAGTCGATCCTGTGTGGTTTTCCGAGGGGATCGCAATGGTGCGATCCGTTCGATGAGTTTCGGAATCCAGGCGTGGGCCCCACCCGAGCTGGCCTTCGGTGAATAGTACCTTTTTCACCGGGTGTCCGTTTTGGACGAGCGAGTAGTCGATTCCGCTTGTTTTTTCGAGGGGATCGTCGTGGTGTGATCCGCTCTATGGGTTTCGGGATCGTTGTGTGGGCCCCGCACGAGCTAGCTACGGTGAATAGTGCCTTTTTCACCGGTGCTCCGTTTCGGGTGAGTAAACAGCCTATCCTGCGTGTTTTTTCGTGTGAAACGCGATGGTGGCCTCGGTTTTGGCTTCAGAGGTGCGCAGTGTGGCGTTGTGGAGAGTCTCTCGGGTTAGCGACGTTTGGACCAGCAGTGGTTGAGGGTTCTCCCTTGGTTCGTTCCTACGAGGGTTTGTGTGGTATCACAACCTTCGTATGGGTTTGTGATCCTCTCGATGGGATTTTTAAACTGTTAGAGTTGTGGTATCCCTCCGGTGGGCCCGGAGTGGATCCTCTAGCATCTTTACCCTAGATCGGGTTCTTGGTATCGCTGTGACCGCTTATTCACGGGCGGCGATCCCCTATCTAGCAGGTTAACCCCGTAGGGTTTGTGGCATCATCAGGAATATGATCCCCTACGCGGTGGGTCGTGCACAGTAGGGTTGTGGCATCGTCGGGTTTACGATCCCCTACTCAGCATGATGTTTATATTAGGGTTGCGGTATCGTTGGTTATACGATCCCCTACTCAGCGCTTGGTGTCGGTAGGGTTGCGGTATCGTTGGTTATGCGATCCCCTACTCAGCGTGTGGTTTCGGTAGGGTTGTGACATCGTCGGTTCGATCCCCTACACCGCGAGTTATACCAGATAGGGTTCCGGTATCGTCGTGACCATCTTTATATGGACGATGATCCTCTATCTGAGTGTGGATCTTCTGTCGAGCGCCAGATCGGGTTGTGGCATCCCCCAGCGGATCCTAGGTGTGATCCCCTATCTGTGAAAACTACGTATGCCAGATCGGGTCGTGGTATCCCCCAGCGGACCCTGGGAGTGATCCCCTATCTGTGAGCTACGTATACCGGAGTGGGTCTTGGTATCCCCTAGCGGACCCTAGCGGCGATCCCCTATCCGAGGAGTTTGGTGGTTATGGTGTTTCAGCGATGTTTCCTCAGTGATGCTATCCGACGAGCGTGGTCTCACGGGTGAGCGTCTGAGATGTTTGCGAGTATCCCGATGGAGTGTATCTCTCGGATGAGTGTCATCTGGTATGACAGTGTTTGTGGTGTACTCTCCTGGTTGTGGACAGTTGCTGGTGATGAGGTCGGTACCTCTTGTGGCTTTGTGGCGTGAGCTTGTATATCTGGATTGTTCAAGGTGTATGTATGGGCATACACCTGAGCTGAGTTGAGCTGACTAGTTGTGTTAGCCGAGGATGGTCACGATATGGAGTTTCTCTCTCGTCCAGTTTCCCTCTGGCTGGGTTGAGCAGACTGTTGTCTTTCAGTTGCTCCCTTGGGTTTTGGGTTTTTGGGGTGCCTACTGAGTATGTTTATACTCACCCCTGCATGGGCTTTGCCCGCACATGTTTGTGTCTTGTGCAGACCACAGGCCTTTTGACGGAGTCCCAGGAGGACCCGGAGCACGCGGTGCTTAGTGAGCGAGTTGACCGGGGTGTTTACCGGAGCTGTGCTGAGGGAGCTTTCTGGCGGGTGTTTGTGGCAGCGTTCCCCTTCTTCAGAGCAGGTTGGACGCGCTTTGTAGTTTCCTTTTGGTGGGCCCTCTTTTGCCCTTGTACTTTTGTTGTTGCACTCTGGTTTGGGATAGATTGTATGCATGCATTTACTTTTCAGTTTGTTTATCTCTACACTATTGCATGGAGGTGTTTGTGGGTGCGTGTGTACAGGTACCTTAGGCTAATGCCTCTCATGTGTGTGATAGCCTACTCGGCGCTGGTCGCCAGCCCCTGGCCTATTGGAGGCGGGCTTGGGGAGTCGCGGCTCGAGCCCCGTTGGGTCGGGTCGTGACAGAGTGGTATCAGAGGAGGTTCCACCTTTGGGATCTCAGAGCGTAGCTGGTCTAGCTGTGAGCTTGGTTTGGGTTGCATAGCGGCAGTGTTAGGGTGTTTCGAGCTCGACTTTCAGGCCAGGGACTCTAGTGTTGGTGCGGCGGCCGACGTATCCATACACCAGGACTCTGATAACCTGCCTTTCAACTCTGGACATTCGTACACTGGTCGCGGGGACATAATGGTACATGCATCATATAGGACTGGGTTTTTGGTTTTTCCTTGTCCTTCTTGAGTCAGCTCTCTAGATATACTCTTTGACTATGGTGCGTCTTGAATGTATTTCAGGATGCCTCCACGACGACAGCCAGCGAGGGTTCCGCAGCAGGATTGTGCTGATGACCCGCCTCGTGTAGTGGCTGTGGAGCAGGGCGCAGGTTCTGAGGTTGCACCTCCAGGTGGTCTGCCAGTTGAGCCACCACCTGTTGAGCAGCTGGTTGTGCCGGCGGTGCAGGACGAGGTTGCACGCAGGCTGAGTGCGCTACACGAGTTCCAGAGGCAGCGACCTCTGAGGTTTCGGGGTGATCCAGACCCCCAGGCAGCTGATGACTGGCTTGAGGCAGTCACCCGAGTTTTCCGCCTAGTGAGGACACCTCCAGATCAGATGGTGGTCCTAGGTGCGAGCCTTCTGCATGGTTCGGCCGGGCGATGGTGGAGTTTGGTGACGCAGTCCCATGACGAGGAGATGCTCACGTGGGCAGAGTTTGAGCGGCTCTTCAGGGAAGAGTTCTATCCGGTGACGCTGAGGTCAGTGCGGATCCAGGAGCTTCTGCAGCTTCGACAGGAGAGCATGACTGTGTCGGAGTACTCAGCGAGATTTACAGACCTGTCGCGCTACTCCCTGGATATGGTTCGAGACCCGTTCTTTAGGGCTCGGATCTTCGAGCAGGGATTATGCAGGGATATCCGAGCAGGTGTGGTTTCCTTGTGCCTGCCCACCTATGCTAGAGTGCTGGAGCGAGCGTTGGTGGTGGAGAGTTTTCCGACTGAGCAGTTTCTCCCTGTTAGTGCTGGGCACTCGAGAGCTGAGACTTCGACGGTCGGATCGGCATTTGGTAGCCGACGACAGACTCAGGGGTCTGGACGTGGCCGACGTTTCAGGAGGCGACCCCAGGATGGAGGATCTGAGCCTCAAGGCTCACAGGGCTCGCAGGCCAGTTTTGTTCAGCCGCAGGAGAGGCGGTGTTACGCTTGCGATGGTCGAGGACATCTTGCTAGAGATTTACTGACCCGACGTGCTGCTGAGAGGGAGTCGGTCGATGGATCGCCTTGGCAGAGGCAGCGTCTCGAGCAATGAGGTCCGCAGGGCATCGGACGTGGCGTCGGAGCTGGTGCAGCGGGAGGCGGTGGTAGACAGTACCAGTTGCCACCACCCCCACCCCCAGGTGGTCCACGCCAAGCTCAGGGAGCTGGTGGTCGAGGCCGAGGACAGCTGCATGCCCTGGAGGCAGTCGACCCAGAGGAATCGCGGATGGATAAAGGTACACCTTGTGTCTTTCTACTTACTGCAGTAGTTTGTCAGACACTGTTTAGCGGTACTCTTTCCTTTTGTTGCTTGCTCGAGTTTTGTTCAGGGCGTTGGTAAGACCCTGAGTGGTTGTTTGTTGGTGAGCTCGCTGGTGTGTGAGACCCAGTTGAGAGTCCAGTCGCTTTCCTTGTGCTTAGGGCTTTTCGGGGACGAAAAGTTCTAAGGGGGGGAGGATGTAGCAACTCGAGTTTTTGGCCCTGTCAAACTTTGGAATATTTCTACGAATAATTCCAGAGCTAGGCGCGAAGACGGCGTGCGATTCCGAGGCCCGGTGTGCCCGGAATTAAATTTTATAAAAATGTTAAGTATTTTTATACTATACACGTGGCGGGGGTGTGATATCTCCTAAAGGGTAGCTCAGAACGGGAATCTGAGGGCACAGTTGCGTCCGGAATGTGCCGTTTACCCTAGGCGGGGTGTAAACTTTGCGGGCGCGGGCCTGCGGTGAGAAACGCCACCAGGGGCGTTTCCGTAAATAAGTAGCAAGTTAGTGGGCGAGCGTCGGCTCGAATAACTTCTAAACGGAGTCTCGGATGGAAAATATGAGACTGTCGTTGCGTTCAGAACGGTGTGTTTACCCTAGGGGTGACCTTACTTTTGTTCGCATCGGGCGTCGGGTCCGAGGCGGGTTTGGCGCCGGCGGGCCGCTGATATAAATATCAGCGCCCCCCCCCCCCCCTTTAATCGTTCTTCGTCGTTCTTCGCCGTTCTTCGCCGCCACTCCGCCAAATCGAGCAAACGGAGCGCCCACGAGCTCAGAATTCGACGGCGGACGTTCCAGGAGCGCGCAGCGGAAGCTCTAGAGCGCGGATCTGAGGCAGAACGTCAGTGTTTCGCCCGCGAGGTAGGCGGTTTGAGTTTTACAATCCCGGATCCCGTTTTTGTGTTGTTTTTCTTCAAATTTTCATATGGGTTGTATAGTTCGGGTCCCGAGCCTTCCAAATCTTTTTTCAGATCTGAATTTGGAGCACCGGGGTGCTCCCGGTGGCTCCCGGTAGTTTTCCGGCGAAAAAACCAGTTTTCCGGCAAGACCCGCGGCGGCCATGGCGGATTCCGGCGAGTTCCGCGGCGGCGCGGTGGTTTCCGGCGACCCTGCGGTGGTCCGACCAGACTGTTCCGGGGGTTCTTTAAACCCCCGTAACTCGCAAACCGTAACTCCAATTCGCGAGCCGTTTGCGGCGACGCACTCCTTGCGTCGATACGGACCTTTTGAACTCACTTTGAGGGTTTAAGGGTTCGGGATCGTGGCCCGGGAGTTAGAAACGTCGTATAAAATAATATTATTTTATTATTTTACGACTTCGGGCCGTTGTAACTTCTACCCGGAGCGTCCGATTGACGTGCCGTCAGTGGCGTTGAGACCCTGATGGTACGGCGGACTTTTTGAAATGGTTTCCGGGTGTTGGGACTGAGAACGGGGTGCGGGCCCCACGAGGCCGGGTTTTGGCGTTTGCTGAGAAACGCAGCTTTTGCACCAGGAGTCCGTTTTTTGCGGATGAATAGTTGATCCTGTGTGGTTTTCCGAGGGGATCGCAATGGTGCGATCCGTTCGATGAGTTTCGGAATCCAGGCGTGGGCCCCACCTGAGTTGGCCATCGGTGAATAGTACCTTTTTCACCGGGTGTCCGTTTTGGATGAGCGAGTAGTCGATTCCGCTTGTTTTTTCGAGGGGATCGTCGTGGTGTGATCCGCTCTATGGTTTTCGGGATCGTTGTGTGGGCCCCGCACGAGCTAGCTACGGTGAATAGTGCCTTTTTCACCGGTACTCCGTTTCGGGCGAGTAAACAGCCTATCCTGCGTGTTTTTCCGCGTGGAACGCGATGGTGGCCTCGGTTTTGGCTTCAGAGGTGCGCAGTGTGGCGTTGTGGAGAGTCGCTCGGGTTAGCGACGTTTGGACCAGCAGTGGTTGAGGGTTCTCCCTTGGTTCGTTCCTACGAGGGTTCGTGTGGTATCACAACCTTCGTATGGGTTTGTGATCCTCTCGATGGGATGTTTAAACTGTTAGAGTTGTGGTATCCCTCCGGTGGGCCCGGAGTGGATCCTCTAGCATATTTACCCTAGATCGGGTTCTTGGTATCGTTGTGACCGCTTATTCACGGGCGGCGATCCCCTATCTAGCAGGTTAACCCCGTAGGGTTTGTGGCATCATCAGGAATATGATCCCCTACGCGGTGGGTCGTGCACAGTAGGGTTGTGGCATCGTCGGGTTTACGATCCCCTACTCAGCATGATGTTTATAGTAGGGTTGCGGTATCGTTGGTTATACGATCCCCTACTCAGCGCTTGGTGTCGGTAGGGTTGCGGTATCGTTGGTTATGCGATCCCCTACTCAGCGCGTGGTTTCGGTAGGGTTGTGGCATCGTCGGTTCGATCCCCTACACCGCGAGTTATACCAGATAGGGTTCTGGTATCGTCGTGACCATCTTTATATGGACGATGATCCTCTATCTGAGTGTGGAGCTTCTGTCGAGCGCCAGATCGGGTTGTGGCATCCCCCAGCGGATCCTAGGTGTGATCCCCTATCTGTGAAAACTATGTATGCCAGATCAGGTCGTGGTATCCCCCAGCGGACCCTGGGAGTGATCCCCTATCTGTGAGCTACGTATACCGGAGTGGGTCTTGGTATCCCCTAGCGGACCCTAGCGGCGATCCCCTATCCGAGGAGTTTGGTGGTTATGGTGTTTCAGCGATGTTTCCTCAGTGATGCTATCCGACGAGCGTGGTCTCACGGGTGAGCGTCTGAGATGTTTGCGAGTATCCCGATGGAGTGTATCTCTCGGATGAGTGTCATCTGGTATGGCAGTGTTTGTGGTGTACTCTCCTAGTTGTGGACAGTTGCTGGTGATGAGGTCGGTACCTCTTGTGGCTTTGTGGCGTGAGCTTGTATATCTGGATTGTTCAAGGTGTATGTATGGGCATACACCTGACCTGAGCTGAGCTGACTAGTTGTGTTAGCCGAGGATGGTCACGAGATGGAGTTTCTCTCTCGTCCGGGTTCCCTCTGGCTGGGTTGAGCAGACTGTTGCCTTTCAGTTGCTCCCTTGGGTTTTGGGTTTTTGGGGTGCCTACTGAGTATGTTTATACTCACCCCTGCACGGGCTTTGCCCGCACATGTTTGTGTCTTGTGCAGACCACAGGCCTTTTGACGGAGTCCCAGGAGGACCCGGAGCAGGCGGTGCTTAGTGAGCGAGTTAACCGAGGTGTTTACCGGAGTTGTGCCGAGGGAGCTTTCTGGCGGGTGTTTGTGGCAGCGTTCCCCTTCTTCAGAGCAGGTTGGACGCGCTTTGTAGTTTCCTTTTGGTGGGCCCTGTTTTGCCCTTATACTTTTGTTGTTGCACTCTGGTTTGGGATAGATTGTATGCATGCATTTACTTTTCAGTTTGTTTATCTCTACACTATTGCATGGAGGTGTTTGTGGGTGCGTGTGTACAGGTACCTTAGGCTAATGCCTCCCATGTGTGTGATAGCCTACTCGGCGCTGGTCGCCAGCCCCTGGCCTATTGGAGGCGGGCTTGGGGAGTCACGGCTCGAGCCCCGTTGGGTCGGGTCGTGACAGTTGTGACCGGTATATCTCAAAGTGTGTCTTTTTATTTAAAATTGTCATTAATTTTAGTAAAAGGAATAAGTGACATACTGTAAACTGAGAAAACATATTCGTATTATTTTGATAATTTAAGAAAATGATCCATAAGTTATTTGTTATGTGTGGGAATCAACATCACCTTCATTCGACCAACTGTGTGACCTGTATGACCCAAAATGTCCGTTATTAATTTAAAATTGACATTTTAGTTCAAATTTATCACTTACTAAAAACCAAGAAAATGAACTCTAATTATATTGATAATTTAGAACAATTATTCATAAGTTCGTTTTGATGTATAGGAAGCAGTCTCACGTCAAACTGACACACGATGCAACCGATATGACTCATAGTGCGTGTTTCCATTTTAAAGTGACATTTTAATCAAAAAACAAAAGTGGCATACTCAAAATTGATAAAATTCATTTGGATCATTTTGATACTTTAGGAAAGTGATCTATGAGTCATTTTTTATGTGTATGATTCACCCACACCTCAATCTGATGCATGGTGTGACTGATATAATTCCAAGTGTGTTTATTTATTTAAAATTGACATTAATTTTAGTAAAATGAACAAGTGACATACTGAAAACCAAGAAAACACATTTGGAATATTTTGATACTTTATGAAAATGATTCATAAGTTATTTTTGATGTGTAAGAATTAACTATACCTCAATATGATGCACGGTGTGACCGGTATAAATCTAAGTGTGTCTTTATTGAAAATTGACATTAATTTTACTAAAAAGAACAAATGACTAACTAAAAACTCTGAAAACGTATTCAGATTATTTTGATAATTTATAGAAAAGATCCATAATTCATTTTTGATGTGTAAGAATCAACCACACCTCAATATGATGCACAGTATGATCAATATGACACCAAGGGTGTCATTTTATTTAAAGTTGACATTAATTTTAGTAAAAAGAACAAGTGATGTACTAAAAACTAAGAAAACACATTTGGATTGTTTTAATATTTTAAGAAAACGTTCCATTAGTCATTTGTGACATGTAAGAATAAACCAAACCTCAATTTGATGCATTGTGTAACTAGGATGAATCAAAGTGTCTAGTATTAGTTTAAAATCGACATTTTATTTCAAAAGGTGTCACTCACTAAAAACCAAGAAAACATGCTCTGATTGTCATGATAATTTAGGATAGAGATTCATAAGTAATTTGTGACATGTAGGAAGTAGTTTCACGTTAAAAAGGCACACGATGTGACTGGTATGACACAAAGTGCTTGTTTCTTGTTTGAAATGGAATTTTAGTAAAAAAAACACATGTGACATACCTAAAACTGAGCAAACACATTCAGATTATTTGATACTTTAGAACAATGATTTATAAGTATTTTTTGATGTGTGGGAATCAGCTTCACCTCAATCCAAAGCATGGTGTGGCCGGTATAACTCCATGTGTGTTGTTATTTAAAATTAAAATTAATTTTAGTAAAAAGAAAAAGTGACATACTCAAAACCGAGAAAATAAATTCGGATTGTTTTGATACTTTAATACAATGATCCATAACTCATTTGTAACGTGTTGGAATCAACCACACCACAATACGGTGCATGGTGTGAGCAGTATAACTTCAAGTGTGTCCTTTTATTTAAAATTGACATTTTATAAATGCTTCTTTGATATTAATGTTTAATTTATTTCATTATATTATTAGTAACATAAGATTTTATTTCTTATATAGGTGAATTATTTTACTCAGGTTGAGGTGATATGTTCGGAAACTGACACTATGGGCGGACTTTTTTGAGAGGGGATCGTGGGTGTTAAAGACGAGGAAACATTGATATTTTTAAATGTTTGTGGATATTAATTGTAAATGTAATTATACAAAATATTCTTTAAAATGTGTATAGTAGTGTTTTTTGTATTCATGATATTAAAATTAATTTCAATTAAATTATATATTTTGCATACAAGTTACAAATATTTGTTGCAGTGTGTTGTTATACAAACAGCACACTCTAGCAGGTTAGGCTTTCATCAGCATTATTTCTAGCATTGATAAAGTGGTTTCTTTATTAGCGCAAAATTAGCACTGATAATGTGTGACCTTTATCAATGTTTTTTATCACTAATAAAGGGGGTCTGTTCTCTCTTAAGAGCGTTGAGGATAACAACACTTTTTCAGCGGTGTTAAAAGCATTTTTTTTGGGCTATTAAAGGGTATATCTGTAATAGTGATATAGATCTAAGACTCTAGACCTTTTGTTTGAAAATCTATGAAGAAAAGAGGCAATGATAGAAATCATAGCCTAGTGTGACATAATTTCGATTGGAAAAACCCAAAATTATGGAAGAAATCCTACTTACTAGGTCTTCCTGGCACCACGACTTTTCACCGTTGGGAATAACGACTCTCCCAACTATTGAATTTTTGCACATTGATAGTCTTTCAGAGACTGCACTAGATTTTGCTTCAAAATGGATCGTCGAAACCATTTTGATGATCCGCTCGATGCTTGAGTCTTGGTAAAAT
The DNA here is from genome assembly GCA_963277665.1 of Viscum album. NCBI lineage: Eukaryota > Viridiplantae > Streptophyta > Magnoliopsida > Santalales > Viscaceae > Viscum > Viscum album. The sequence goes on along the minus strand of OY728133.1, from coordinate 1,042,673,307 downwards.
CCCTTAGATGCTTTTTCCTAGTTCGCGTCCAAATCTCTTTCGTCAAGAGCATCGCCGTTACAAAATTGATTAAATGTAATTTCAAATATCACATATTAACAATACATCATTTATATTTATATAATCGTTTGAATTATTAAAATATATATTGATATATCATATTTATATTAATTATATACATGAATTTTTTAATTAATGTCTATAAATAAAAATTAATTTTTGAATATAAATAAGATAATTTTATACATGCTAAAAACATTTTTTCTTAAAAGTTTTAATCAGTCGTAAAAAAATAGATGATAAAGATGTATATTTATTTATTTTTAAACAAAATAATAATAAGAGATGATAAATGAAAGATTTATCGGTTACTTTTTTAGTATTGATAAAAGTTACTTTGAGAGCCGATTAAAACGTGATTTGTGCTGGTGTGAGGTCAAACATGGAAACATTGGGGGGATTTAAATCATCTCAAGTTGGGCACCAGAACCTGGCCCTCAGGTTGGGGTTTTGGATGAAAATGCCCCCATTATGCATTTTTGGGGTTAATGCCTGTGTAAATTTCCACTGAAAATTCCTGGGCAAATTTCCGTTGGAAATTCCTGGACAAATTTCCTTTGGAAATATTTATTGAAAACATCCATTAGAAATTTCTAATGCTTATTTCCTACACATCATATGTATCCTATTATAAACATATAGTTTATTTTTTCAGTGGGAATTTATAATACAAATTTTCAATATATGCATATATAATGTATTAATATATAAAAAAGAATGTAAATTTTCACCACACATTTTCAATGCAAAGTTTCATTGACGAATTTCATTACACATTTCCACTAGAAAATTGTAGAACAAATTTCCACATGAATTTCCAGAGCATATTTTCAATACATATTTTTCACACAACATATATTTCCTAATATAAATATACAATGTATTTTTTGAATGAATCATTTATAGTGAAAATTTCCAATAAATGAAAAAAACATTGAAAATTTGATCATCAAAAACGCAAATTTTCAGTACAATTATAGTAACATATAAATAAACAATGTGATTTTCTAATAAAAACTTGCGATGCAAATTTTCGATGTAAATATCCAGTGAAAATTTTCATAGGAAATTTACAGTGGAAATTTTCATCACTTATAGTTCTGATACAAATCTTACTACGACATAAATAAAAAATATAAATTTTCTTCGGGAATTTATTTTGAAAATTTCCACTATAAACCTTTAGTGGAAATTCTCACAGGGAAGTATTTAGTTCAAAGTTTCACTTAAATTTCCAAAGAAAATTTTTATTTGATTTTTATTATTATTACACTAAAAAATTTATTATAAAAAATATAAAATAAATGTTTTTTTTACATTTTCAGTTCAAATATATTAACACATAAATAATGTATTAAAAATTTGAATTACAAATTTATTACAAAAATTTTCAGTGCAAACTTTCACTGGAAATTTGCATTGCAAACTTCCATTGTAAATTTTTTGTGCAAACTTTCAATGGAAATTTCAAGGGAAAATTCCAGTGGAAATTTGCAGTGCAAACTTATACAGTGCAAATATATTGATACGTAGATAAAAAATGTAAATTTTCATTAAAAATTTACAGAGGATTTACTGTGGAAGCTTTTAATGTAGATTCCACTAAAAACCTTTAGTGCAAAGTTCCATTCACATTCCAATATATTATATTTTTATTTATCTTTATTATTAACACATTAAAAATATCTTTGTTATTAATATTTAATAAAAACTGTTATTTAATAAACAATGTTATCAATAATAAAATATGCAATTAAAATATATTGATTAGATTAAAATTTGATGTCACATAAATTCATTTTAAAACATTAAAAAATATCCAAATATAAGCTAACATATCATATTTTTGTTGTTAATATTTTATAATAATAGTTTTTATTAAATGATTTATATTTAAATATGTTAATATTTTATAATAATATTTTTAATTAAACATTTTATTGTTATAATTTATTTAAAATCATTTAGGGCGGTCAGGGGCAGACTGTATGGAGGTTATTGGAGGGGAAGAGTTTTCCTGGTGGTCCTGCAGATCCGTGTGGGGGTGGTGTGACCTGCGACAGGGTCGCTCAAGCTCGGTGGGTTTGGTGAAGACGCCATGACGTCAGCGCTAACGATAAAAAACTCCTCGCCCATAGTTTATCATGATCTGATTTTAGTGGTATTTCAGGGGTGGTAAGGAGCGGACGGAGGCGGAGTGGCAGCGGCTCTTGGCATCGGCGGGGTTTCCTCGGTACACAATCAAAGAGATTCCAGCATTGCTGTCCATCGTGAAAGGCTATCCAGAAGCTTGAGTGGGCATGTGGTGTAAAAGCCCCCTAGTATTTTAATAATCCACGTTGTGTGTGCTGGCGTATCACATTAGGTTTTACCCCTTTTTTTAAAGACTTAAATCTTTAAAAACACGCTTTTGGTCGTTCTAAGCTTAATGCATGTCAAATTGGGAAGAGTATATTAATTTTTTGTTCAAATTATTCCAAAATCATTGTCACGTGATATCCCAACAATCTCAAGACATTTTCTAGATTCTAACCCTTTGAAGCATGTTTTTAAATACTTAAATATAATAAAACCACTTTCCAGCCATTCCAATCACACCACACATCCGATTGATGTAAAGTATATTCCTACATGCCACAAATTAATCGATATTGTCTTGCGATTTCATGACAATCCAATTCCATTTTCTTGGTTATAACCCTTTGACACAAGTTTTTTGACATTTAAATCCATAAAAACACACTTTTTATCAATTCAAGCAAACAACAAGTCGGGAAGATGTGTGGTCGATTCCTACATGTAAAAAAATAAACAATAGTTGTTAACCTATAATTTAACAACAGAAGTCATTTGCTCGGTTTTGACCATTTGATGCATGTTTTTAAAGACATTTAAATCCAACAAAATCATATTTTTCAGTCATTTCAGCCACACTGCACATCAGATTAATATGCAGTCTATTCGTATATGTTATAAATTAATCAAGACCCCGAGGTTTTGGCGCTCCGGCTTCTCTCTTCGGCGATGCCCTAACCCCAATACCACGGGGCTTCGCTCCCCCCTCCCGATCAGAGGGGGGTGTCTCACGTCCTCCTCTGCATGAGAAGGGGAGTTCATCCTTGTCGTCTTCAAACCGGACTTTTATCCCACCTTTCCCAAAGATCCTGTTTTCTCTGAAGGTTCCAGATCTCTTCCAGGAGGCGCCACAACTCACCCTCTTCCCGGCGGAGTTCAATGGTGCCACAGACCTCTGCAAGCTCACTCTGGTGGCTCGATTTTGTCTTCATCGCCCTTCGATTGATGAGTTCAACCGGTTCATCTCCGAATCATGGGAGCTACAATCATTAGATTACTTGACCGAAGGCACATCATGATCCGGTTTGGGTCGGAGGAGGACTTGATCATTGCTTGGTTTAGGGCCTCTCGAAGATACTATCGTTCTACTTTTCACCTGTTTAGATGGAGCTTCAAGTTTCATATGTGGCGGGATCCATCGACAGTTGCGACATGGGTAGGCCTTCCCGGTCTACCTCTTTCCTTTCAAAATCCCTCCATCTTGTGTGCTCTCAAAAATATGAAAGGGCGCTACCTATTTTCTTGTCACGACCCGACCCTACCTGGGTTCGAGCCGCAATTACCCCAAGCCCGCCTCCATAGGCCAGGGGCTGGTGACAAGCGTCGAAGGCTAAACAACTCGGGGAGGCCTTTGCCTGAGTACCTATACACGCACATGCATCCCACTCAATCCAGAAGTGAAAAGTAAAAATAAAAGTAAAGTACGGACTCCTATAAACAACCACAAAAGTGCATTGACCTTTAAACAGTACAAGAAAGTGCTAAAGGTAAACTAGAAGAAAAAGGGGCAAAACACGCTCCCAACCTGAAAAAAATGCCATAACCCGACAACAGGTAAACAAAAGTAAACAGCTGGTAGAGCCCAAACCTAGAACCCGACTACAACCACCACAAGCGGTCCGAGCTCCCGAACTCCTAAGATCTGCTAAAGTCACGACCAACCTGTCTGTCGTCTGCAAAGGCACACCAAGTGCGGGCAAGCCCAAGCAGGGGTGAGTATAAAAATACTCTGTAGGATGCCCTGAAGGCTCGAGGGAGCAACAAAGGAGGTACTAAAGAGGTGAGCAGTAGATCGAACAGGGAAATGTAAAGGAGTACAACCGAGAGTGTAGTAAAGAGTATAGCTCAACCCAACAAGAGGAAGGAAGTAGACTCATCCAAATGCAACGAGCTAGAAACAGTGTGAAGATGAACTTCTCGTCGATTCTTCGCTACCTATAGCAGGAGAGTAGACAGTCCAACCACGAGAAGCTAGACACGGAAAGCACGTGGCACACCCCGCGCGTCTTCACCTCTCCTGGAAAGAGAGTAATCAAAACCCAAGAAGTGGGTACTGGAACAAGGTATACATATATATATGCTTTGTCAAGAAACCTGAACAAGATATAAAGGGGATCTCCATCCCGTAGCTCATCCCAAGAAAGTGAGTAGAAAATAATCCTAGAAGTAAACACCATCGATGCCCAGTATCCCGCACGTTTTCCTTGAACTGCAAGTCAAGGGGCTCAAATCATCGCACCTTGATACTATCCACTTTGGGCGGCACTGACTCGCCCACACGGTTTTAGGTTGCATCACAAGGACGTGTCTTGGTGGGGAAAGCGTCTCTCGTACTTGAGAGTTCTGGGGGAAGCGTCAAGCCACACCTCGTCACTATCACATAGTCGAGATGTCTTCTCAAAGTCGATGGGTTCCCACTGCCCAGCCCCGCGAAAGGGTAATCCGCTGGAGGGAGACCCGGAACCACTCTGGCCATCCCTACTAGATGGTACCCCACTGGCCATCCCTACTGGATGGTACACCACTGGCCATCCCTGCTGGATGGTACCGCACTGGCCATCCCTGCTGGATGGTACACCACTGGCCATCCCTACTGGATGATACACCACTGGTAACCGAAACACGTAGTGGGAAACACGTCACGATAGATCTCAGAAGGAATATATGATCTCGATACACAGCAAGGGAGTCTGCACCCAGGGCTCACTGGGGGCTCCATACCCTACTGGAAACAACCTCCTAGGTAGAGGATTGGGGCCCTCGTAATGTTTCGGTCACCTCTATACCTAAAGAACTCTACCAGGGTATATGAAGGGACGTGAGGATCTCCCCAGGCCTCTCAGGGTGATCATGCTCCAATCCGCTTAGTCACTGTCGAAGCGGACCGAGACAACTCACTCTAGAAAGTGGGAAAACACCTACACTATACGAATGCACGTAGCTGTAAATGATGTCGCAGTCCGGTGAAAGGGACGTGACATTAAAAAACCCTCAGTTGAAAGAACATGGGAACCAAAACAACTCTGCCAGTCAAACCATCAAGAATAGAACTAGGGGACCCACTCCACCCTGCTGGTATAAACACTGCTAATAGAAGGGCTCTCTATGCCGTAAGAGGTCAAGGGTGCGTAAAGAAGAACACGACATGCACATGGGGCCCACACGACATGTGGCCCAAACTCATCTCCAAACCAAGCACACAAATGTTCTCAGGTACAAACTACGACATGTACCTCCAGGCATTCACATATACTCCCAGAGTATGCCACATTGCTAGCCCAAGGCTATCGTGCACACGAAACCCAATGTCAATGCAAAAAGGCGTAAACATAACTTCGCCAACCTACTTCCTCCACGACCCTAGCACGACCAACCACATCTCTTTACGCATTCACTTCACTCTCCTAAGAGTGAACACAATCACACACCAAAGGTTCCTTACAAACACCGTAGGAAGAACCACCACTGGTACACCTTTAATGCTTCCACATTTAAAGAGATCTCGAAAGAAACTCTGCACATCCAAACGGATCGTACCGTTGTATTCCTCATGGAAAAACATGCGAGAATGACTATTTACTCGCATCCAACATATATATGATGTAAAAGTCATTCAACACTGCTTTACGCTCGAACAACGTCCCGGGGTCCCGAGCCTCGGCCCCGAAAACAATCGATCGCATCGCACCATTGCAATCTCCTCGGAAAGACACGTCAAAATTGACTGCTCACTTGAGTGCAACGGATATCTAGAGAAAAAGATGTATTTCGTCGTACTGCACACGAGCAGTGCTTCGTGGGACCCACATCTTGGTTCCGAAGCGCAACAAACAGATTGAACCATTGCGATCCTCTCGAAAAAGTACACAAGATTGAATAACCACTTGTCTGAAACGGACACCTGGTGATAAAGATAGATACACCGCCAACTCCCAAAATGGCCCTCGTGGGGCCCGCACCACCATGCGAAATTAAAGCGGTCGGATTGCGCCATTGCAATTCCCTCGTAAAAACACCCAAAGTCGACTACTCGCACACCCCGAACGGACGTCCGATGAAAAAGTTGCTAAACAATGCTTGCAGCTTAAAAGACAGCCTTTGGAGCCCATGCCTCAACTCTAGTATCAATGCCCGAAAACCCTTTGGCATCTTCGTCATGACGATAGGATCACAATGTTGCTGACGACGCTCAGAATGGACATCAGATGTGTCTGTGACGCTCAAAACAAGAATCTCGAGAAAAGCGCTAAGCCACTTAACGTACGTGTCGCTCTACCAAGCCCCTCACATCGGGAATTAAAAATTCCCGAGACCATCTCAAAAAGATCATCTCAACGCCAGGAACGTGTTGCCACAAACAGCACATGAAACCGATTTACAGTTTGAAAACTAGGCATGTTTTAATTTTAAACGGACCGAAACGAGGTGGGCCAGGCCGATTCGGCCGGCCCATCTCTCCGGGACCGGCTTAAGCCGGTCCGGCTTCTCCAACACGGACCCGTATTCTGCGGGTCCTCTGCGCGTCCCGGGGTCGTCATGACCCCGATCACCCCCATCGACCGGCCGACATCGGCCGGTCCTCTCGCTCGACCGCGCACCCGCGGTCCCCGCTGTGCCTCCGCGCTCGCTCGGTCGGCTGACCCTGACCGCCTCCACCCTGAGAAGCCCGCTCGCCCGGCCAACACCCTCCCTGTAGCTGCCTGCTCCTCTTGACCGCGTGCCCCCACTGCCTCCACTGAAGACCGGCCGCGCCGCCACCGCCGACATGGACCGCCGCTGCTACCTCAGACCGCCACCACCTGGAAGGCCAGATCCTCGCCGGAAAACACCCATCACACCCCGAAACTTCGCCGGACGATTGCGATCACCTCAGGACTCAGATTTCAATTCTGAAAAGTGCGTCAGAAAGCTCATAAAATAAACTACACAGTTATGGGCTTTTCTCAAAGAAACAACCGCAATTCGACGCATATATAGCAATTAAAATGGGGAGGTTCGAAATTAAAAACACAAACACGAAAACCCCTACCTTGTCGGGCGTAGCCCGAAGCTTCACCGCTGATCCACCCGTGCCGTTGCCGCTTCCACCTTGATTGGGAGGGAAGAGGAGGAGGAGGAGGAGAAGGAGAGGAGGTTGTGGGTGAGGGGGTTTCTCCAGAGGGATTCAGAGGGGAGGAAGGGGATGACGGGTGTTTAAATAAAACAAAAACCCTTAAAAAACAAAACAAAATAAAAACTTAACTCAAAATTAAACTAGTGTCTGAAACCCCCGACGCAGTCAAACTTAGGTCACACCTGGGGTAAAAACCGCCTCCCAGGAACAATGGTGGCCTCAAAATTTTAATCCGAGCCTCCGTTCGAAAGTTATAAAATTTAGCGTCCGAAGCCGCTAAACTACGAAAACGCCCCTGGTGGCATTTTTCACAGAAGGTCCACGCCTGCGAAAGTTACACCCCTTCTAGGGTAAACGGCACACTCCGGACTCAACGATGCCCTCATTTTTCCAATCCGAGCTACCGTTTAAGTGACACCTGAGTTTAACCATTAAACGAATACATTAATTATTTTATTTATCCATTTAACGTTATATTAACGGGTGAGGGGTCCTAACGTCCCGCGCCGACATGATTTATGTCATTCCTTGGATAAACACCCAATTTCGGACCCATCCATACTCTCAGATTTAGGATCTGAATTACCATTTTGGAGTTATCCCATTAATTTGGCGTGCCCAGTGTGGACGCACTAAAAATTTAATTCCAGCCACACCGGGGCTCGAAATCGCACGCCATATGAAGGCACTGCTCTAGAATAACATCAAGAATATTCCAAAGTCTTTTATTGCAAAAACAGGGTTCTTATAGTTTTGATCACCAAATAAAGGCTTTGTGTCACCCAATTTGTCTACGAATTTGCGTCGAGGTTGATGTTTCATGGCCACCAGTGAACTGGTTCTAGATCACAGATGGGAAGGAATTCCATTGGAAGCAGGAGGTCATTTTTTTGAGTCATGGATGCGTTACTATGTTTCTTGCCATCATTTTGGTCAATTGGGATCAGTTTTTCATTGCGGAAGGGTGAATGGTGACTTACAAGTGGTGGGGAAGACAAGTATCAGTGGCTGTGATGACACTCGAGTAGCTCAGGGGATGCTGAAGCAAAATATTGAGGATACTCTGATATGGTGAGAGAGTGTGACTGGAGGAAGGATGATCTCATAGAGGAGTGGAGTGGGGGTGCCTCTTCTGTTAAGGCGTGTGCTAATATGGGCATCTCTTCTGAGTATAGAGTTTGAGTGGGGGTTGCTCTCATTGGATGTGTAATGGTTGAGGCGTGGAAGGCTGGCCCCATAGAGGCCTCTACGCCTCCGATTACAATGAATAAGGTGCAGTTGTCACCGAATCCGCCAGTAAAGTAGGTATTTGATCGGCTAAATTGTGATCTTGGTATTGGGAACCTACCCTCTTTGCAAGATGCCATGGGCCCCTATCTTCTATAGTTGACAGCCAGTCTTGTGGATCCCTCAGGCGATATGGTTTGTGAAGACGGTGCAACAGGTATGAGTATTCATACCACGAGTGGAGAGGCGCAAGTGAATGTTCTTACATGAAATCAGTTTGAAGGATTGGAGTAGGAGGAGGTACCCCTTGTGATGGAAGGTCCTCAAGTGCATGGAGATGTCAGCATGCAGACTGTTTCCAATAATAAGAAGGCAGTGTTTGAAGATGTTGCAATGGGAAATGAGTCCCATGATGGTCATGACAATATGGTGAGATCTTAAAGTTTAGCTTCGATTGATATCAACAGGAACCCCCAACTGATGGGAGGTGGTCTTTTGTATGCTTTAGAGGGTGCTTTGTTGGAAAAAAATGATGGATGCAAGAGTTATTGCTCTGTGCATATCACTGACTAGTGGGGGGATATTTCTGATAGTGATAAAGAAAATGATAGCGGCGTTGCCAGACCTTCCTACTATGATATTCTTCAAGGTGGAAAGAATAAGATATCTGAGAGTGAAGGAATTATGACTGTTCCACCCAGAAGAAGTCCAAGGAAGGACTAATCTATGTTTCTAAAGCCGGTGAATACCAGGTCTTCTTCTAAGAGGGAAAGAGTGGACGCCCCTACTCTTAAAAAGGATCGTGTTGTCCAACAATCTTGTACAGACCATCCCTCATTGGAACAATTGAAGCATCAAAATTGGTATGTCAATCTCTTAAAGCATTATGAACTGAATTCTGTGTGGGAATCGACCACTTTGGAGTAAGACCATGGATGTGGTGAGGGGTATGATTATTATGATATGTAGTTTTCTTTTCTACTGGACTTTTCGTTTGGATGTGGGAAAGCTACACACACTCATCCCTCTTCTTGTCTACTGTATTTTTTATTTCTCTTCAATAAATGGTCAGAGGTTTTTTCCTCTGACTGGTCTTTCCTGGTAAATTAATCAACGATTATTTCCCTATAATTTCACAAAAATTCGCATTCATTTGCAATGTTTTGATAATTTGGTGTTAAAAAACCCTACTATTTTAATAATGCATGCTATGTGTGCTAGAATATCACATTATTCTATGCTAATTAGAATTATTATATTAATAATAAAATTTTTCTATGTAAAAAATTCCTGGGAAGCATATTATAATGTCAAAACGCTTACGACTTCAATAATCCATCTTGTGTGTGGAAGGACCCGACTTTCGACCCAACCTAGGGTTTTGATTCAACAAAGGATATTTATTTTCCACATATTGGGCCAATTCCAAAATTAAAGGAACCACTAGGCTTGGGTTCTAGGCTAGTGCAATTTGGTGTGAAACCCCTTGATCCAACTCCTCCAGATTATGAGTCTCCAGGTATCATCTTTTAGGACCAAGCTGATGATAAATGTGACAATGTTAATTTGTTTTCATTTGCTGTCAAGGAACTATTTTGAAGAAAGAAAATCACCTTACTTTCTATCTGGAAGTAAATCATACTGGCCATTGTTTTCAAAATAATTGAACTTAATTTGTTCATCGTAATAAAGAGAAGATTTTTTGAAAGATGTGGTTCTGATGAGACTCATCTTGGGTTTAGTATGGAAAAATATCTTAATGATGAATTGATCGTTATCTGGAATGAGAGAATCGGTCGCACGGAGAATGTATCTTGCTTGAAGAAAAAGGTCATCAGATTCACTTTGAATTCAGTGTGAAAGAAGTGGTTGTTTTGATGAAGAATCAGAGTCGGATGACTATGATTAGTAAAATGTGACAATGGTTTGTTGATTCATATTTCATACAAATCATATGTTTATTGGAGAACTTGTGATACAAACTTGTTGGAAGGAAGTGAAAATAGATTTTGTGCCGATTGTTTCCAATTTTATCGTATCCGGGTGGAAGAGAAGAAAGAGATGTTTTTGATTGAAGAAAGAGATGGTGCTGATTGAAAAGGAATTGTACCCAAATTTATCGCATCTAGGTGGAAGTGGAGTAAGAGATGATGTCGATTCAATGTAGCGCCCGATCATCCAAATGAATCATAAAAAAAAATTTGTACCTAGGATGATCGTACTCAGACTCATAATGAAATAGATCATACCCACAATGATCGTACCTAGAAATGAGCGTATCCATGACAATCATACTCCAAAATATCGCACTCTGGACAATTGTATTTAGAGAAATAATTGCTTGAGGCTGATGGATGAGAAGGGAAGAAGAGATTGAGATCAACAATGTAGTCAACCATTTCAAAAGGTTTGAATTACTTTGTAGGTTTCCAAATGAGTCAAGAGAAGAGAAGAAGATGAATTTTTGTATCTCAAGTGGGATAAGAGAAAAGGAGATGGAGTTTTTTGGATGTATTTTCAAAGGGAGGCTGTACATTCAAATGAAATATTTTGATTCAAATTGGGTTTGAGAATCATTTTCAGCAATTAGATTGAGTCAACTGGATTCAGAAGATCAGAATCACATATTGAAATCTTTCTGAAAATTGAATTGAGAGTCTAGAGAAGAAGTGATTGTTATTGAATAATTGAGAAGCTTTGAGAAGAGTTAACGAAGTAAAAATTTACTTGAGATTTTAGGGGAAATTTAGATTAAGGTGGATTTGATTAAACGGGAAATTTTTTTAGATTCTCACCAAATCTCTTGAGGGTCACCTATAAAAGGAGAAGAACTTTGTACTTTGTGACTATTGGTACTATTTAATGTAGTAGAGAGAGAATCTATGTGTTTTTAGTGAGATAATAAAGATACTGTATTGATCTCTGTTGAAGATGTTCCGATGGGAAGAAGACATATGAGAAGAGATAAGGTCACAATGTTGTATTCAGTTGGTAATCATTCTTAGTGATTATTGTATTCAATTGATTACCATTTTTCTATTGATCATCGTATCGGGCTTGATTAATCGACTTTGGGATTTCCATATTCAGGTTCATAGATTGAGGAAGAATCGTACTGAGTTTATCGGTCTCAGGAATTGAAGTGATGCTATTTCATTTCTATTGTATTTTGAATGAAAATCAGATTGGAAGAATCGTAATGGGGAGAATCATACTCAGAGGAATCAGACTAGGAAAATCATACCCAAGAAAATTAGACTGATTTTCTGATAACAATGTCTAGGAAGTTCTTACCTTCTTTTGGGTATGAAATTGAAGAATTGTATTTCCATTGAATACATTTGTGAAATGGAAAATAATTACAGGTAACATGAGTTGTTACATAATCATTGTTTTACCCAATTTGTGCTAAGTGGGTACACACACACTATTCGAATTGTTTATATAGTTCTACATGAGTGTTAGTCTATATACTACTCATTTTTATCCAATTATTGATTTCTAGTGGATTGTATGGTATTGGATCATTTCCAAACCATACCAAGGATGTAGTTATTCTTATTGAATAACGAACCTTGTAAATCTTTGTGTTCCTATGGACGTGTGTTGTATTTTTTTTAGAAGGGAATTGAAATCTTTAATAGGTGGCAAATGTTGTTTCAATTGGAAAGAAACATAAAAGAAATATAGTATCACTAATTCACCCCCCTCTCAGTGATACAATCACACATAGTGTGAAATTAAAAATTTTGTCAGAGGGTAGGTTCCCTTCACTTATTCCTTGCTGATGAAGAATTTGAATTGTGTGAACATTAAAGGTATTCCAGTTTTCGATGGAAATAATTATAATATATGGAAAGATATAACATTTACTTATATTATTTCTATCAGTTATGATTTTATTGAAGCTTTAATAGTTGGGTTTCATCCCATTGATGGTAAAGTTCCTCTCACATCTGTTGATAAGAATAATCTGGAGAATAATGAAAGGGAGAAGAATGATATATTTTCATAACTTTATGAAAGTGAATTCCTGAGAGTGAAAGGAGTTTCTAAAGCTAAAGGTAAACCAGATAAACTAAAAAACATATACAATGGAAACATAAAAGTGAAGAAGGAAAAGCTAAAAATATAGAGATTAAAATATAAATACTTGAAGATAGATGAGCGTGAATCTGTTGGGGACTTCTTTACTAGGGTGAATGACATTGTGAGTACTATCAAATGTCTTGGTGAAACTATGGATAACTCTATAGTTGTTGAAATGATCCTGCGAATCCTACATGAAAAATTTGATGTAAAAGTTTATTCATTAGAAGACAGAGATACAGAAACATTATCTCTTGATGATTTTCATAGCACTCTTATCACTTATGAAATGAGAATCGATAAATCTATGATAATCAAAAAAAAGTTGATATAGAAATATCTTTCAAGGATGCAATGATGGATAAGTCAAAAAAGATTATTTTTTAAGAAGAATATGATGATTGTAACTCTGAAAATGAGGTATGTAAAATTTTTAATGATATTTTATCCTTTTTTCTAAAAATGAGAAAAGTGGTATAGGAAAATACAATGGAAAACATCCCTTGAATTTTTTTTGAATATGGAGGAGTTGGTAATTTTGTGGATAACTGTCCTCGGAGAAAGGAAAGAGAGAATATTGGGGATGAATAATTAAAACCAAGAAGATTGTGGAAGAATCATGGTGATAAAGGGAAATTATAATCCATAGGGAAAGAAAGAAAATTATTCAAATCCAAAAAGAGAAATTTCTTATCGAAAGATGAAGAATACGAAGGAAGTGATGCTGAATCCAAAAAATCAGTTGAGTATGGTACTGAGAATACTTTTATCACAACAATGAATGATGAAGAATTCAGAAGTAGTAGTTTTGAAGAAAAATAAACTCAACTTAAAATACATTTCAAATAAGAATTGAAACAATGTCTAAGAAAGATCAAAAGTCTTTAAAAGAAAAACAAAAATTTGGAAGATGAATGATTTTAATCCAGAAATCAAGAATGTTTTGCTGATAAGAATGTGAATCTAGTAAAAGAGATTGAGGATTTCAAGAAATATCTTGAATAAGAAAATAATCGTAATGAGCATCTGTAGGTGAAACTAAAAGAAAAATAAGAAGAGTTGGAACTTATCCAAAAAAAATTATAAAACAGAATTAAAAAGTAAAAGTTTCAAAAACTCTATCACTTAAGATGGTTAATTTTCTCATAATGAGAAACTAGATAAGGTTCAACAAAATTTACCTTCAAAGGGTGAGAAGAAAAATGGAGTTGTTTCTAAAAATAAGAAAGTTGGAAAAGTTATGTTTGTGGCCAAGGTGAAGAGTACAGAAGTTACAAAACCTCATGAGTCTGAAAAAGTATTATCTAGATCCAAATTTTTTTGAATACTATTGATTCCATTAAGTCTAAAAAGAAGAATAAGAATCTGATTGACAATAGAAATGTTGCTAGCTCATAAAAGAAACAGAAGAAGGTGACTGAGAAACATATTCATATTTCAAATCAATGTGGATGTTTCAGAGGCAAATACTCCTTCTATAGATATTGCTGGTATTGTGGTGGATTCAGACATTCAACAAATATGTATTGGTTACACCAACAACATAACTATTATTCCATAGGTTATGAAGGAAAAACATTGAGGGGGATTCAATTACCTACAAAGAAGAAGTCTAAGAATGTTGTGAAAGGTGGACAAATAAAATTAAAAATAGGTTCCAATATCTGGAAACCATTTTTGAAATGGGTGAAAAAACTAGACACCCTACAAAATGATGTCTTATTTTGTTATCGACACAACAAAATATTCTTAAAAATTCTCAAAATATGAAGATGAATAAATTAAAGGAAGAATAAAATTCTCTTGTTGTTGAAACTGCATTGAATGATTAAAAGGGAGAATGATCTTGGATACTTGACAGTGGGTGTTCTTCTCACATGACATCATACTTAATTTTTTTGGAAGAATGTGAAAGATTTTAAAGAAGGCACAATGAAATTTGGAAATGATGAATCCTTGAAAATAAAATGTGTTGGATCATCTATCATTAGAAAAGAAAATATGACATCCAAGAAAACATTTATGTTGATGGGATGAAACACAATTTTATAAGTGCTTCACAATTATGTGATGAGGGTAACAAAATTATCTTCAGAAAAGATGGATTTTTTGTGAAAAGTGTAAAATATGGAAAGATTGTTACAAGATTCCAACTTACTAAAGGGAATCTCTTTCAGGTTGGTGAAATACAAAACTCTCATTACATGAGCATGGTGGAAAAGAATCATTTGTGGCATAAAAGTATGGGACACATGTGTCAGAGAAACATGAGAAAATTATCTAAAATAGACCGTGTTCGAGACATTACTATTTCTCCAAGAAGAAGATATTGGTATTACACTATCTATCAGAAAGGAAAGATTACAAATTCTGTGCATAAGAAAGTTGAGATTTGTTCAAAACAACCCATGGAGCTGATTCATTCCGATATCTATGGGCCGATGATAAAATCATCAATGCATAGAGGTATCTAATTCATTACGTTCAATGATGATTTTACTCGCATTACTTGTGTCATGTATATGAAACATAAATTAAATGCCTTGAAAATGTTTAAATGTTTCAAAAGAAAATAAGAAAAGGATTGTGAGTATTTAATTAAGAAGTTGAAAACAAATAATGGTGATGAATATAGAAGTGAATAATTTGAAGACTATATTTAGAAGCATGGAATTAATGATGAGTATAGTACCCCATACACTCCCCAACAAAATGGGGTTGCTAAAAGAAATAACAGAAGCATGGTGAAAATGGGAAGAACCATGTTACCTGAACATGGCCTCTCTCATTACTTTTAGAGGAAATCCCTGCATACTACTATTTATATTCAAAATCATTGTTTCTATAGGATTTAATAAGGAATGACTCCATATAAATTGTTTTATGTAAAAACTCCAAGTTTGAATCAATTTAAAGTTTTTGGGACTCCATGTATTATAAAGAAAAATGGTGGAAACTATGGTAAGTTTGAGAATATAGGTGGAGACAGAATCTTTCTTGTCTATGATTCGAAAGGAAGATGATATATATGCTTCAAAAAAGAAATAGGAAGAATTTTTTATTCAGTTGATGTGAAAGTTATTGAAGGATATGAGAAAGAGAAACATTCTCATGCATATGAGGATGTTGAGCAAGTTGAGGAAAACAATTCTAAAAAGGATAAAAAAAATTCAATCATTCTCATGAAGAAGAATCGAACTCAACTATTTCAAGTGATGAATAAGATAGTCAAATATCTTATCCTAGGATGAGGAAGAAAGTAGTGGATTAGAAAATTATTGGTGATCAACATCATAAGGTTGAAATAAGAAGAATAACTAATTCAATTACATACAATTCTTTGTATTCAAAAGTGGAAGCAAATGATTTGAAATAATCTTTTGAAAATTTAGAATGGGTTCAGGATATAAATTAAGAGTTGGATCAAATTGAAAAGAATGATACATGGGAACTCATACCCAATCCTGAAAAAAAAAACATTATTGGAACAAAATAAGTTTTCGGGAATAAGCTGAATGAAGAAGGTGAAGTGATAAGAAATAAAGAAGGACTAGTCTTCAAAGTGTATTCTCATATTGAAGGAATTGATTTTGATGAAACCTTTGCTTTGGTGGCAAGAATTAAGATAATCAGAATCTTTCTTTCTATTGTTTCACAATGAGGCTACAAGTTCTTTCAAATGGATGTTAAATCTGCATTTCTGAATGGAGATCTTGAAGAGGAAGTTTATATTAAACAACCTTCTATCTTTGTTATTGGGAAATCTGAATGTTATATGTGAAGATTAAAAAATGATTTGTATGACCTAAAACAAGATCTGAGGGCATGGTATTCCAAATTGGAAAGACACTTAAGGAAGATGAGTTTTAATAAAGGATGAGTGGATAACAATATTTATATTGGAGAAATTAAAGAGCCTTCCATCATTTTAATTTTTTATGTTTGTGATATTGTCTTTGATGGGAATGATGAAAGATATTGTGAAAGATTTTCTGAAGAAATGAAGATGGTATTCGATATAACCATGCTGGGGGAAATGAAATAATTTCTTGGGTTACAAACACATCAAAGAAAGGAAGAAAAGTTTCCTTCTTAAGAAAAGTATGCTAAGGAACATCTTAATAGGTTTATAATAGAAAAATAGAAACCTGTTTCCATACCTATTTCATTGGGAACCATGTTGGGTAATGATGGAGAAGGAAAATAAGTTGATCAGAAAGAGTATCAGAAGATGATTGGAAGCATGTTGTATTTGACTGCCTCAAGACCCGACATTGTTTATTCTATTACCATATGTTTCATGTTTTAGAGTTCTTCAAAAGAATCACATTTACTTGTGGGGAAAATAATTCTCAGATACATCAGAGGCATAACAGAATTAAGAATCATCTATTGCTTCTTAGATAGTATTGATTTTTTTTGGGTATTCAGATGCTGATTGGGCAGGAAATGTTGATGATCAAAGATCCACATATTGTAGAGTATTATTTCTAGGAAATAATTTTGTTAGTTGAAATTCAAATAAATATAATTTAGTAACTCTCAATATGGATGAAGCTGATTATATTACTACCACTCAATCCACAACACATATTATGTGAATGAAAACTCATCTAGAAGATTTACTTGTTGAAGTAAAGTTACCCTTTCTCTTGGCCTGTGATAATCAAAGCACAATCAATCTCACCAGGAATCCTATTCAACATTATCATTCAAAACATACTGATATCAAATATCATTTCATCAAATAGCATATGGAAAAGAATAAATTAAAGATGGAATATGTTCCATCATCGGAATAAATTACTAACATACTCACAAAATCATTACTGAAGGAATCATTTTATACATTGAGTTTGAACATGGGTTTCCAACGTCTTTTTATTCAAGGTTGATGTATGTGTTTTTATCCCCTATCTTATCTTACCTTTGGATTTTTTTGTCGGGGGGGATTGTTTTCATAAATCATTGTATTTCATGTTAAAAGATAGAGTTGTGGGTGAGCTATGAAATCAAAATTATTTTGGGAGTGAACTATTCTAATTATTTGTTAGAGTGTTTATAGGAAAATATTTTTTTTGTATCCTAGGAATGATGAAGAAAAGTCGAGGTTGAAGATGACCTGAAGAAGAAAAAAAAGTGGTTGTCATAATCACTACTTTTGGACATCATGGTTTTGCTATCAATGATTATTATTTCCTACAAAGTGTTATCACCTGTTGGCTTAGAATTATTGATAAGTAATCCATTTCATGAGGATACAAAGTTCAATTATTTATGAAACTTTGTTGAAAACAAAATCCAAAGGGGGAGATTGTTATGACCAAGCTGATGATGAAGTTGATGGCGGTCGTATGTTGTCTTTTTTTTTATCAAGAAAATCATTTGAAGAAATAAATTCCCCTTAAATTGTATCTGGGATTAAATCATACTAGAAATTGTTTTCAAAAGAATCAGACTTACTCTATTCATCATAATGAGGAGAATTTGTTTTATAATATGTTCTTCTGATTGGACTCACCTTGGGTTTAGTATATGAAAAGATCATAATGAGGAATTGATCATTATCTTGAATGAGAGAATCAATTGCCTGGAGAATGTATCTTGCTGTAAGTAAATGGTCATCATATTCACTTTGAATTCAGTGTGAAATAAGTGGCTATTTTGATGAAGATTCAGAGTCTGCATGACTATGATTAATTAAATGTGATGATGCTTTTATAATTCGTATTTCATAAAAATCATAAGTTTATTAGAGATTTTTTGATACAATCTTGTTGGAAGGAATTGAAAATAGTGGTTGTGTTAACTGTTTCCAGATTTATCATATCTAGGAGGCAGAGAAGAAAGAGATTTTTTCAATTGGAGAAATATATAGTGCTGTTTGAAAAGGAATCGTACCCAGATTTACTGTATCCATGTGGAAGTGGAGTAAGATATAGTGCTGATTCACTGTATCATCCGATCATCCATTTGAAGCATCAAAAAAATCTTTCCATACCTAGGATGATCATACTCAGGCTCATAATGAAAATGATCATACATAGAATGATTATACCCAAAAATTAGCATATCCATGCCAATCATACTCCAAAAGATCATACTCTAGAAAATCATATTCAGAGAAGGAATTTCATGAGGCTGATGAATGATAAGAGAAGAAGGGAATGATATCAACAATGTAATCATCCACTTCAAAAGGGTTGAATTAATTTGTATGTTTCCAACTAAGTTAAGAGTAGATGTGAAGATGAAGTTTTGTATCTCAAGTTGGTCAAGAGAAAAGGAGAAGGGGTTTTCTGGATGTATCGTCAAACGGGGAGTTGTATATTCAATTGAAATATTTTGATTCAAATAGGATATGAGAATCATTTTTGGAAATCATATTGAGAAAATCAGATTCAAAAGATTAGGCTCATGTATTGGAATTAGTTTGGAAATTGAAACAAGAGTTTGAAGATGAAGTGATTGTTGTAGAAGAATCGAGAAGCTTCAAGAAGAGTTGACAATGTCAAAATTCACCTAAGATTTTAAGGGAAATTTAGATTAAGGTAAATTATATTAAGTGATAAATTTTTTTGGATTGCTAAAAAATTTATCGAGGGTCACCTATAAAAGGATAAGTACTTTGTACTTTATGAATGTTGGTATTTACCACTATATTAGAGAGAGAAGATTTGAGTATTAAGTGAGATAAAGAAGATACCATATTGATATTTGTTGAAGATGTTATGACGGGAAGAATACAAAGGAGAAGAGACAAGGTCATAATGTTTTATTCAGTTGATAATCATACTTAGTGATTATTGTATACGGTTTATTACCATATTCATCTTATCAATTGTATTTGGATGATCATTGTACCAGGATGGATTAATTAGCTTCGTGATTTCTGTATTTGGGTTCTCGAACTAAGGAAGAATCGTACTGAGTTTATCAGGCATAGAAATTGATTTTGTGATGATTCATTTCTATTGTATTCTAAAATAAAATTGGATTGGGAGAATTGTAATGGGGAGAATCATACTTGGAGGAATCAAACTGGAAAAATCATACCCAGGAAAATCAGACTGAGTTTCTCATAAAATAGTCTAGGAAGTTATTACCTTTTTATGGGTAATAAAGTGAAGAATTGTATTTCGATTGAATATATTTGTGAAATTGAAAAGAATCACAAGTAATGTGAGTTGTTACATAATCATTGTTTTACACTATTTTTGCTAAGAGGGTGCACACACACTATTGGAATTTTTTACATAGTGCTACATGAGTGTAAGGCTATATACTACTCATTGTAATCCAAGGATTTATTTATGATGGATTGTATGGTATTGTATCATTTCCAAACCATACCAAGGATGTAGCTATTCTTTTTGAATAGTGAACCTTGTAAATATTTGTGTTCCTGTAGATGTTTTTAGGATTTGTTTTAGCAAGTAATTGAAATATTTAATAGGAGGTGAATGTTTTTTCAATTAGAAAGAAACATAAAAGAAAAAGAATATCACCGATTCACCCCCACCACCTCTCGGTGATACAATCACACTGACTCGGAAATTACATCATCTCTTAGGATGGAGAATATATGTTTGGGTTAACATCATCAAGGGATAAAAAACATTGAATGTTGATAAAGATTATTAGAGGGGATGAGGTTGTTATCCAATCAGTGCAAATACTGATGAGAAAAAATGGATCTTGGAGGCGTGTCAGATGATTGAGAGCCTTCCTAAGAGGTGGAAATCAGCGAGCAATGGATAGTTTCTCAAAGTTAAATAGGTAGAGGAAGGTGTGTCCCAAACCCACCCAAAATAATGAAAATACTATGCTAGAACTGTCAGGGGTTTGGAAACCCCCGAATAGTTCATTCACTCTGTAACTGGAGTTCAAAATACTAACCTGACATAGTTTTTGTATCAAAAAATATGTTCGATAATATGTATTCCAGTATCTTGGGTTTGAATATTTATTTCCAGAAATTCTTTCCTATTATAAGATATGGACACTCTGATGGTCTTTTTCTATTTTGTAAGGATTTCCTTGATGTTCAGGTTACTATATTTTCTAGTAATCACATTGTAGTGATAGTTATTTCCCCAGGATCTTTGTAATGGACTTTTGTTGGATTCTATGGGTGGCCTACGTGTCAAGATAAACTCAAACCTTGGAACCTATTGAACTAGGTGTAGAACTCTCTCCCTATCCCTCTTATAGTTGGGGGATATTTCAATGAAGTTTTTTCTTCATCATGAAAAAGAAGGGGGATGATTAATGAGTGATGATTCTATGGAAAAGGTTAGGAATTATCTTGTGTTGAATTATATTCATGATCTCAGGTTTTTTAGCTCCTAGTTTACTTGGAATAGTGGTAGATTAATGGAGAATCTTATTACTGAAAGGTTGGATAGTTTTGTAGGTATATATGAATGGAAATCTATTTTCCATGCCTTCTCTATTGTTCAAATTCCTCTGATATATTTTGATAACTTCCTGATCATTTTTTCGATGATCTTTCCAGGGTAAATGAGGAGGCCCCTATTTACCTTTATATTTACATTTTTTTGGCTCCAAAAAAATAATTGTGAGAATGTGGTTCAGTGAGCTTGGGAGGGATTGAACTAGTGCCTCATATCCATTATTTGAATACCTTGTCTTGTTTACACAATCCAATTTCAGTTAGGTTTGGAGATATTGACATATGGATTAATGTTGTAGAAAATCACTTGAAGATACTCCACTCCCTTTCTTTTTGAAGCTCTGTTGTAACGACCCAAAGTTTTTTAATGGAAATTCCCTTCTTATATTTATGTCCTAAAATAACATGAAATCAAAACATAATGAACTACAAAGTGATAATTGACCTTTAAACATAATTTTTTCACTTTTGTATTTGAAATTTTGAAAATCCGACATACCTGGTTGTGCTCAAGATGATTTTTGGAGTCTAATGAAACAAAAATAATTTTTGGTGAATAGTGACCTACCCTTATGAATAGTAACATACCCTTATGAATAGTAATTTGACCCTTATTAATAGTAAATCATCCAACATAATAGTAACATTACCTATGAATAATTAAATAAATTTTAGACATATTAGAAAGTGACAATTTGACCTTAGTAAACGTTTTGGTATTTTGTAAGTCACAAATAATTAATTATAACTAATTAATTAATTAAAAATGAATATTTAATTCTCTAAAATTTATTCATAAATTATTGAATCAATGTCTTATAGTTTTT
The DNA here is from genome assembly GCA_963277665.1 of Viscum album. Lineage (NCBI taxonomy): Eukaryota > Viridiplantae > Streptophyta > Magnoliopsida > Santalales > Viscaceae > Viscum > Viscum album. The sequence continues at coordinate 1,042,651,220 of OY728133.1, read as the reverse complement.
AGATAATTTTATAAGATCCTACATAATTTTTGAAAGCATTATAAAATCAATTTTAATCTCAAAAACTGTTTTTTATGTAAATTATGATTTTAATTAAATATTAAATTAATAATATTTAGAAAATTATTTTTGAAAAATGGACTTTATTTTTGGATTCTACACATCGAAAAAATTTTGGGGTAAAGTGTTGAGATTTTTCTGAGATACTTGAATTTTTGATGAATAATAGAATCCAATAATTTACAATAAACGCTAAATAATGGATTAATTGAGTCATCGATGATGTTCTGCTGATGTAAGCCCAATTGGTTCGGGATTAAATTATAAAATTACTATTATTGGTCATTCAAGACTCACTATTCCTTGTCTTGGGGGGAAATAATAAACTAATGAATTTTATATCAAGGAAACCCCTCTCCCCTCCACTATAAATACCACCCTTCACTCCCTCATTTCCTCACACCTCTCAAGCTCCAATACTTCCCTAAAATATACCCAAACACCTTCCCTAGACCCTTCCCCATGTCCAAGAGCTTCTGGTCTCATAACAAGACCAAGATTAGGCCCTTAAAAAGGTTCTCAAGAGGAGGATTCTTGAGGTAATTTCCCTCCCACTTCTCCTTTAATTTCCTTTCAAGTTCAAGTTCATTTCTTGATCTCTCCCCACCTATCTTCATCCAAATTTTATTTTAACTAAATTATTATATATATACTGTAATTTTATTATTATAATTGGATATTATATCATCCAACCTACTTTCCCTCTTCCTTTTATTTTATTAAAGAGAACGTTGTTCGAGAGGTGTTAATTTATCACCTTCAAGAATGACATGCTTTCTTCTTCCATTTCTACCGTCAGATCTAGTCATGAAACCATTTTTATTGTTGAAACAGAATATTTTATATGTATTATTTTCTATTTAAAGTTCTGGAAATAACCTATGGATATATTACTAAGTGATAAGTTAAAACAAGTTCACTGTGATCCAAAAACCGCCCAAATTAACCCAAACAATCTTCATTTAATTCTTTTCTAATGATTCATCAACATGGATATAATATAATTCATTATAAGATCATTAAAACTCATGTAATATCATTAATGACACAAAATATCATTTCTGTATTTTTACTCATGTTCTACCCAAACTTCAATTTAAGAATACAAGTGAACCACCCAAGGAAAACCATAAAAACGAACATCCCCAAACAATGTTTTTAAACTCTATAAGTCATTTTAAGGAACATAATATGAAATAATGAAACCAAAATAAACCCTATTAATTTAAACATGGTTCTGGTTTTATAATTATTGAATATAATGTCATTATACAGTACATTAAAGAGAAGTAAGCATTCAGATACAAGGTAAGGGGAAATCTCGAACCCAATTTTCTTCCTTCGGGTTCTCCCTCTTTCACTCAATTTTTGATATGGTTACTCCTTAAATATCATTTGTTAATATTTGTATTTACTTTTTTGGGATATACATGTTTGTCACTGGTTTTTATGTCAAACCAAATGTTTTCCAAAAGAACTCCTCTTTTAAGAACACCCCTTTTACTTCTCACTCAAAGTGGACGGTTCTTGTAACATGTATGTTATTCCCTCTTTCTTTTGGGAACCCAAATCTTATGAATGTGTTATTATGAGATGAAACCCATTCCAATACATGGGTTAGTTATGTACATTATTGATATATGTTCTATGTGGAAATCATGATGATGATAATGTTATGATATGAAAGGTGCACCCAGAATTATATAGTGAAATATGAATGTTTCAATGAGATGGGTGCACCCGAAATTATACAGCGCTCCAATGCATTGGGTAAAGTGATGAATCTCATGAGTAAATGTGAAATGATGTGTGACCAAGATGCTATCTTTGTTCAAAAGTATGTGTGGTTTTTAACCACTAAGACATGATGTTTCATTTTTATGCATTTCCACATTTCAAGTCTTTTATTTATGCTCCTCTCATGTTTTTGAGCTTTTGCATATGTTATGATTATGCTCACCCCATGATATATTATTCTTATGTATCCTCTTACTAGGCTTCTAGCTCACCCCTTTTGATTTATATCCTCAGGTGGCTACATGTACTAAGGAGAGGAAAAGTACCAATAAGAAGCTAGAGAAGAAGAAATTAAATAAATGTTTATGCTTGATGTTGTATTGGTTATGTATGGTCCTAATTTTCCCAAGACACTAAACCATTGGATCCTCTATGTATAATACTATTATGTTGTTTATCTTTAAAATGATGTAATATTAATGTATGAAAAGGGTGGGTCTCTATTGTTGGTATCAAAGTCAAGGTTTAGTTAATTTTGGAATTAGGATTAGTGAACCCTAGAGAAAACCTCTAGTTTGAGATTTAGTACAAATATGCACACAAGAGTATTTACCTAGGGACCCCATATGTTATGTTTTTAGTATAAATTTTTTAAATGAATATGTTATCCATGACTTGTTTACTTTTGTTTTGTTCTAACCTTTTCTATTTTAGAAAATGGTGGGAACTAGGAGAAATCAGACCAACAACTCTTGCGAGGGCCAATGCAATGATTTCTCGAACGACATCCCCAATGATTTGGGAGGTGGAGTTCAAAACATCATGGCGATTCTTACCCAATTATCTCAGGTTATGAATAATAACCATAATAATGGGGAATGTCCTCCTTCACCAAAGAGGGATCAACTGGCTATCGAATGTTTTATGCGGCAATGACCACTGACGTTATGTGGATCTTCTGATCCACTAGTTGCAGAACAATGGGTCAACTCCATAGAGAAGATCTTTTTTGTGCTTCACTATTCTGAGATGGAGAAGGTGACTCTAGCCTTTTATCGTCTGGATGGAGAAGCTGATCAATGGTGGAATTTGATTAAGAACACCAAGCCAATGGAGGAAATTGAAGAGATGGAATGGGAAGACATTAAGATAATGTTTCTTAATAAGTATTTCCCACGAAATCTTCACACGAAGATAGAGAGAGAATTAATAGAGATCAAGCAAAAAGGAGAATCTGTCACAACCTATGAAGCGAATTTCACAAGGCTCTCAAGGTATGCTTCGGGTTTTGTTATCAACAATGACAACAAAATTGATAGATTATTTAGTTGATTAAAACCACACCTTCAAAAGGCTCTTGAAATTCAAGACTTTGGGATTTATAAAGAAGTTTTTTGGTGTGCTCTCAATGTGGAGATGGATTTTGGAGAATGGTCCCATGGCTATGGTGATAAGAAAAAAAAGATGTAGTTTCAAGATGGTGGATATAATGATAATGGTGGGAAGAAAAATCAACGGCCCACATGCCAAAAATGTGGGAAGTTACACAATGGGAACTGCCTCAAAGGGACGGGGAAATGATTCAAGTGTAGGAAAGAAGGAAACCATGCTCAATAGTGTCTAAAAGACACAAAAAGGAAGGATAATGTAGCCGATGAAATGAGAGAACCACCCATGGTTCAATTATAAAACTGTAGGGAGCTATGATACTATGAAAACCAGTGCACTAAACCTTGAGTTCTCAAGGGTAATCAGCATCAGTAGCCACCAAAGCCAAAGGAACATGGGAAGGCTTATGCCATCATTACTGTAGAGGTGGAGCATGATAATGAAGTCGTACAAGGTACACTTCCTATTTATTCAAGAATGGAAAAAGTCTTATTTGATTCTGGTTCTACGCATTCCTATATATCTTGCAAGTTTGCTAGAACTATAGAATCGAAGCCCCAAAACCTTGAATTAGAGATATCTATAAATACACCAAGTGGTGTAATCATTGCAACCCAAGTGTTTGACTCTTCTCCTGTTGGAATATGTGGGATGATTCTTTCAGGAAATATTGTAATACTTCCCTTGGTGGAATTCAATGCTATAATGGGAATGGACTGGCTCTCGTTATATAGAGTGCATATCAATTGTCGGGAAAAGGAAATATCTTTTCATATTCTGAACCATCCCATGATCCTCTATAAATGCAAGGAAGATCATGAATCTCCTTTGAAAAATCCTTCAATGGTGTGGGTATTGATTCCCTCTGAAGAAGCATACCTCCCCCAAATGGTTGAGTCGAAGGAAAGTTCCAAACTTGAGGAAATGCCCATCGTGAGGGAATACGATGATGTATTTCCCAAAGAGTTACCCGGAATTCCCCCAGATCCTGAGGTAGAGTTCTCTATTGAACTCATACTCGGAGCTACTCCTATCTCAAAGTGCCCCTATAGGATAGCTCCTATCGAAATGGAGGAGTTAAATAAGAAGCTGCAAGAGCATCTGGACAAAGGGTTCATACGCCCTAGTGCATCACCTTGGGGTGCGCCAGTGCTCTTTGTGAAGAAGAAGGATGGAACAATGGGGTTGTGTATCGATTATCAGGAACTCAATAAGATCACCATAAATAACAAGTATCCTCTCCCAAGGATTGATGACTTGTTCAATCAGTTAAGAGGAGCTCAATACTTCTCAAAAGTGGATCTTCATTCTAGATATCATCAGGTAAAGGTGAAGAAGGAAGATATTCAGAAGATTGCCTTCCATACAAGGTATGGGCACTATGAGTTTTTGGTGATGCCCTTTGTACTTACTAATTCCCCTAAAATCTTCATGGATTTGATTAATAGATTCTTTAGACATTACCTCGAAAAATTTGTGGTAGTGTTTATCGATGATATTCTCATCTACTCCAAGAACAAAGAGGAATATGAAGAACATCTAAGACTTGTGTTGGTGACATTAAGAAAGGAGAAGTTGTACGCCAAGATCAACAAGTGTGACTTTTGGAGGAAGCAAGTCAAGTTATTGGTACATGTGATCACAAGTGAGGGAATTTCTGTGGATCCTTCAAAGACAAAGGAGATTGAGGAATGGACCAGGACCTCTAGTGTCACAGAAATCCATAGTTTTATTGGATTAGATGGGTACTACTGACGTTTTGTGAGAAACTTCTCACGATTGTCAAGCCTGCTAACTAAGTCAACAAGGAAAGGGGTAAAGTATGTCTGGACGGAAGAATGTAATGGAAGCTTCAAGGAGATAAATAGAAGGCTGATCACTACACCTGTACTCACACTACCGAAAAGTGGAGAACGTTTTGTGATATACAGTGATGCTTAAAAGAAAGGATTGGGTTATGTACTCATGCAAAATGATAATGTGATAGCCTATGCCTCACGACAGTTGAAGATCCATGAGAAGAACTACCCGACACATGATCTAGAGCTGGAAGCCGTGTTTTTTGCCTTGAAAATCTGGCGGCACTACCTTTATGGCGAGAAGTGTGACATATACACCGACCATAAGAGCCTAAAGTATATATTCACACAAAAGGATCTCAACATGCATCAAAGGAGATGGTTAGAGCTAATCAAGGAATAAAATTGATCTATTCACTATCAACCTGGAAAGGAGAAAAAGGTAGATGATGCTCTATGCAGAAAAGAACCTACTACTCTATCCATGTTGCGTATTGAGAAAGACCCTATCTTCTTGGATATGCAAAGAATGGATTTGGAAATCATAAGGGCAGGGGATACATCCTACCGCCCAAATGATTGCACAACCATCCATCCAAGATAAGATTAATGAAGCACAAAGGGATGATGTGGAGATACCAAAGAGGGTGAATGTAGTAAATGAAGGGAAGCTGCAAGAGTTCCATATTGACGATGATGGTGTGATTCGGTTTGGAACATGGCTTTGTGTGCCTTCATCACATGAGATAAAGAAGGATCTATTGGATAATGCACATAGCTCAACTTTCTCTATTCATCATGGGAGTACCAAGATGTACCGTGATCTTCGAGAACACTACTGGTGGGATAACATGAAGAAGAAGATTGCAGAATATATATCAAGGTGCTTGGTTTGTCAAAAAGTTAAATCTGAGCGACAAAAGTCCAAGGGTATGATGAATACATTACCTATACCCATGTGGAAATGGGAAAATGTTACTATGGACTTTGTCACGGGTCTCCAGAGGATGCTAAAGGGAAATAATGCGATATGGGTTGTGGTTGACCGACTCACTAAGACCGCCCATTTTATTGCTATTCGGGAAGACCTCTCGCTTGATCAACTTGAAAAGATATATGTGAAGGAAGTTGTGAGATTTCACGATGTTCCACTCTCAATTGTCTCTTAACGTGATTCAAGGTTCATATCTAAGTTCTGGAGGAGCCTTCAACATGCTTTGAGTACTGAATTAAATTTCGGCACGACTTATCACCCCCAAACTGATGGCCATTCTGAAAGGACTATTCAGACGCTTGAAGATATGCTAAGAGCCTGCTCTCTTGAATTCAAAGGTGGTTGGGATCAGCATCTCCCATTGGTAGAGTTCTCATACAACAATAGCTTCCACTCGAGTATTCAGATGTCTCCATATGAAGCTCTTTATGGGAAGCGATGTAGAACTCCAACCTGTTGGGATGAAGTTGGAGAAAGAAAGCTACTTGGGCCCGATCTTGTTTAAGAGATTAACGAGAAGGTTCAAGTAATCTAGAAACACATCAAAGCTTCTAAAAGTAGGCAAAAGAGCTATGCTGACAACCGTCGAAAGGACCTGTAGTTCGACGTTGGAGATAAAGTCTTCCTTCGAATATCTCCATGGAAGAGAGTCATGCAATTTGGGAAGAAAGGGAAGCTAATCCCATGGTATATTGTCCACTTTGAGATCCTTGACCGCATAGGAGCTGTGGCCTATTTTCTTGCACTTCCACAAAATATGTCTCAAGTTCATGATGTGTTTCATGTATCACTATTGAGAAAGTACATACCAGACCCCTCACATGTACTAAACTCATAGGTGGTGCAGCTGGAAGATGATCTCTCATATGAGGAGCAGCCTATAGCGACTCGGGTTTTTGGCCCTGTCAGACTTTGGAATATTTCTACAAATAATTCCAGAGCTAGGCGCGAAGACAGCGTGCGATTCCGAGGCCCGGTGTGCCCGGAATTAATTTTATAAAAATATTAAGTATTTTTATACTATGCACGTAGCGAGGGTGTGATATCTCCTAAAAGGTAGCTCAAAATGGGAATCTGAGGGCATAGTTGCGTCCGGAACGTGCCGTTTACCCTAGGCGGGGTGTAATCATTGCGGGCGCGGGCCTGCGGTGAGAAACGCCACCAGGGGCGTTTCCGTAAATAAGTGGCAAGTTAGTGTGCGAGCGTCGGCTCGAATAACTTCTGAACGGAGTCTTGGATGGAAAATCTGAGACCGCCGTTGCGTTCAGAACGGCGCGTTTACCCTAGGTGTGACCTTACTTTTGTTCGCATCGGGCGTCGGGTCCGAGGCGGGTTTGGCGCCGGCGGGCGGCTGATATAAATATCACCCCCCCCTTTATCGTTCTTCGCCGTTCTTCGCTGCCACTCTGTCGAATCGAGCAAACGGAGCGCCCACGAGCTCAGAATTCGACGACGGACATTCCAGGAGCGCGCAACGGAAGCTTTGGAGCGCGGATCTGAGGCAGAACGTCGGCGTTTCGCCCGCGAGGTAGGCGGTTTGAGTTTTACAATCCCGGATCCCATTTTTGTTTTGTTTTTCTTCAAATTTTCATAAGATTTGTATAGTTCGGGTCCCGAGCTTTCCGAAACATGTTTTGGATCTGAATTTGGAGCACCGGGGTGCTCCTGGTGGCTCCCAGAAGTTTTTCGGCGAAAAACCCGGTTTTCCAGCGAGACCCGCGGCGGCCATGGTGGATTCCGGCGAGTTCCGCGGCGGCGCGGCGGCGACGCGGTGGTTTCCGGCTCCGGCACGGCGGAGTCCGGCGGCGCCGGGGTGGTTTCCGGCGACCCTGCGGTGGTCCGACCAGAATGTTCCGGGGGTTCTTTAAACCCCTGTAACTCGCAAACCGTAACTCCGATTTGCGAGCCATTTGCGGCGACGCGCTCCTTGCGTCGAGACGGATCTTTTGAACTCACTTTGAGTGTTTAAGGGTTCGGGATCGTGGCCCGTGGGTTAGAAACGTCGTATGAAATAATATTATTTTATTATTTTACGACTTCGGGCCGTTGTAACTTCTATCCGGAGCGTCCGATTGACGTGCCGTCAGTGGCGTTGAGACCCTGATGGTACGACAGACTTTTTGAGATGGTTTCCGGGTGTTGGGTATGAGGATGGGGTGCGGGCCCCACAAGGCCGGGTTTTGGCGTTTGCGGAGAAACGTAGTTTTTGCACCAGGAGTCCGATTTTGGCGGATGAATAGTCGATCCTGTGTGTTTTTCCGAGAGAATCGCAATGGTGCGATCCGTTCGATGAGTTTCGGAATCCAGGCATGGGCCCCACCCGAGCCGGCCTTCGGTGAATAATACCTTTTTCACCGGGTGTCCGTTTTGGGCGAGCGAGTAGTCGATTCCGCTTCTTTTTCCGAGGGGATCGTCGTGGTGTGATCCGCTCGATGGGTTTCGGGATCGTTGTGTGGGCCCCGCACGAGCTAGCTACGCTGAATAGTGCCTTTTTCACCGGTGCTCCGTTTCGGGCGAGTAAACAGCCTATCCTGCGTGTTTTTCCGCGTGGAACGCGATGGTGGCCTCGGTTTTGGCCTAGGAGGTGCGCAGTGTGGCGTTGTGGCGGGTCGCTCGGGTTAGCGACGTTTGGACCAGCAGTGGTTGGGGGTTCTCCCTTGGTTCGTTCCCACGAGGGTTCGTGTGGCATCACAACCTTCGTATGGGTTTGTGATCCTCTCGATGGGATGTTTAAACTGTTAGAGTAGTGGTATCCCTCTGGTGGGCCTGGAGTGGATCCTCTAGCATCTTTATCTAGATCGGGTTCTTGGTATCGCTGTGACGACTTATTTACGGGCGGCGATCCCCTATCTAGCAGGTTAACCTCGTAGGGTTTGTGGCATCATCAGAAATATGATCCCCTACGCGGTGTGTCGTGCTCAGTAGGGTTGTGGCATCATCGGGTATACGATCCCCTACTCAGCATGTGGTTTATAGTAGGGTTACGGTATCATTGGCTATGCGATCCCCTACTCAGCGCGTGGTTTCGGTAGGGTTGCAACATCGTCGGTTCGATCCCCTACATCGCGAGTTATACCAGATAGGGTTCCGGTATTGTCGTGACCATCTTTATATGGACGATGATCCTCTATCTGAGTGTGGAGCTTCTGTCGAGTGCCAGATCGGGTTGTGGCATCCCCCAGCGGATCCTGGGTGTGATCCCCTATCTATGAGAACTACGTATGCCAGATCGGGTCGTGGTATCCCCCAGCAGACCCTGGGAGTGATCCCCTATCTGTGAGCTACGTATACCAGAGTGGGTCTTGGTATCCCCTAGAGGACCCTAGCGGCGATCCCCTATCCGAGGAGTTTGGTGGTTATGGTGTTTCAGCGATGTTTCCTCAGTGATGTTATCCGACGAGCGTGGTCTCTCAGGGTAGCGTCTGAGATGTTTGCGAGTATCCCGATGGAGTGTATCTCTCAGATGAGTGTCATCTGATATGACAGTGTTCGTGTGGTGTACTCTCCTGGTTGGGACAGTTGCTGGTGATGAGTTCGGTACCTCTTGTGGCTTTGTGGCGTGAGTTGTGTATATCTGGATTGTTCAAGGTGTATGTATGGGTATACACCTGAGCTGAGCTGAGCTGACTAGTTGTGTTTAGCCGAGGATGGTCACGAGATGGAGTTTCTCTCTTGTATGGGTTCCCTATGGCTGGGTTGAGCGGACTGTTGCCTTTCAGTTGCTCCCTTGGGCTTTGGGTTTTTGGGGTGCCTACTAAGTATGTTTATACTCACCCCTGCACGGGCTTTTCCCGCACATGTTTGTGTCTTGTGCAGACCACAGGCCTTTTGACGGAGTCCCAGGAGGACCCGGAGTAGGCGGAGCTTAGTGAGCGGGTTGACCGGGGTGTTTACCAGAGCTGTGCTGAGGGAGCTTTCCGGCGGGTGTTTGTGGCAGCGTTCCCCTTCTTCAGAGCAGGTTGGACGTGCTTTGTAGTTTTCTTTTGGTGGGCCCTGTTTTGCCCTTGTACTTTTGTTGTTGCTCTCTGGTTGTGGGATAGTGTATGCATGCATTTACTTTTCAGTTTCTTTATCTCTGCACTATTGCATGGAGGTGTTTGTGGGTGCGTGTGTACAGGTACCTTAGGCTAATGCCTCCCATGTGTGTGATAGCCTACTCGGCGCTGGTCGCCAGCCCCTGGCCTATTGGAGGCGGGCTTGGGGAGTCGCGGCTCGAGTCCCGTTGGGTCGGGTCATGACAGAGTGGTATCAGAGGAGGTTCCACCTTTGGGATCTCAGAGCGTAGCTGGTCTAGCTGTGAGTTTGGGTTGGGTTGGGTTGCATAGCGACAGTGTTAGGGTGTTTCGAGTTCGGCTTTCAGGCCAGGGACTCTAGTGTTGGTGTGGCGGACGACGTATCCATACACCAGGACTCTGATAACCTGCCTTTCGACTCGGGACATTCGTACACTGGTCACAGGGACATCATGGTACATGCATCATATAGGACTGGGTTTTTGGTTTTTCCTTGTCCTTCTTGAGTTAGCTCTCCAGATATACTCTTTGACTATGGTGCGTCTTGAATGTATTTCAGGATGCCTCCACGACGACAGCCAGCGAGGGTTCTGCAGCAGGATTGTGCTGATGACCCGCCCCGTGTAGTGGCTGTGGAGCAGGGCACAGGTTCTGAGGTTGCACCTCCAGGTGGTCTGCCAGTTGAGCCACCACCTGTCGAGCAGCTGGTTGTGCCAGCGGTGCAGGACGAGGTTGCACGCAGGCTGAGTGCGTTGCACGAGTTCCAGAGGCAGCGACCTCTGAGGTTTCGGGGTGATCCAGACCCCCAGGCAGCTGATGACTGGCTCGAGGCAGTTACTCGAGTTTTCCGCCTAGTGAGGACACCTCCTGATCAGATGGTGGTCCTAGCGGCGAGCCTTCTGCATGGTTCGGCCGGGCGATGGTGGAGTTTGGTGACGCAGTCCCATGACGAGGAGACGCTCACGTGGGCAGAGTTTGAGTGGCTCTTCGGGGAGGAGTTCTATCCGGTGACGCTGAGGTCAGTGCAGATACATGAGCTTCTGCAGCTTCGTCAGGAGAGCATGACTGTGTCGGAGTACTCAGCGAGGTTTACAGACCTATCGCGCTACTCCCTGGATATGGTTCGAGACCCGTTCTTTAGGGCTCGGACCTTCGAGCAGGGCTTACGCAGGGACATCCGAGCAGGTGTGGTTTCCTTGTGCCTGCCCACCTATGCTGGAGTGCTGGAGCGAGCGTTGGTGGTGGAGAGTTTTCTGGCTGAGCAGTTTCCCCCTGTTAGTGCTGGGAACTTGAGAGCTGAGACTTCGTCGGTCAGATCGGCATCTGGTAGCCGACGTCAGACTCAGGGGTCTGGACGTGGCCGACGTTTCAGGAGGCGACCCCAGGATGGGGGATCTGAGCCTCGGAGCTCATAGGGCTCGCAGGCCAGTTTTGGTCAGCCGCAGGAGAGGCGGTGTTACGCTTGCGATGGTCGGGGACATCTTGCTAGAGATTGTCTGACCCGACGTGCTGCTGAGAGGGAGCCGGTCGATGGACCGCCTTGGCAGAGGCAGCGTCTCAAGCAAGGAGGTCCGCAGGGCGTCAGACATGGCGTTGGAGCTGGTGCAGTGGGAGGCGATGGTAGACAGTACCAGTTGCCACCACCCCCACCCCCAGGTGGTCCACGCCTAGCTCAGGGAGATGGTGGTCGAGGGCAAGGATAGCTGCATGCCCTGGAGGCAGTCGACCCAGAGGCACCACAGATGGATAGAGGTACGCCTTGTGTCTTTTCTACTTACTGCAGTAGTTTTTCAGACACTGTTTAGCGGTACTCTTTCCTTTTTTTGCTTGCTCGAGTTTTGTTCAGGGCGTTGGTAAGACCCTGAGTGGTTGTTGTTGGTGAGCTCGCTGGTGTGTGAGACCCAGTTGAGAGTCCAGTCGCTTTCCTTGTGCTTAGGGATTTTCGGGGACGAAAAGTTCTAAGGGGGGAGGATGTAGCGACTCGGGTTTTTGGCCCTGTCAGACTTTGGAATATTTCTACGAATAATTCCAGAGCTAGGCGCGAAGACGGCGTGCGATTCCGAGGCCCGGTGTGCCCGAAATTAATTTTATAAAGATATTAAGTATTTTTATACTATGCACGTAGCAAGGGTGTGATATCTCCTAAACAGTAGCTCAAAACGGGAATCTGAGGGCACGGTTGTGTCCGGAACGTGCCGTTTACCCTAGGCGGGGTGTAATCTTTGCGGGCGCGGGCCTGCGGTGAGAAACGCCACCAGGGGCGTTTCCGTAAATAAGTGGCAAGTTAGTGTGCGAGCGTCGGCTCGAATAACTTCTGAACGGAGTCTCGGATGGAAAATCTGAGACCGCCGTTGCGTTCAGAACGGCGCGTTTACCCTAGGGGTGACCTTACTTTTGTTCGCATCGGGCGTTGGGTCCGAGGCGGGTTTGGCGCCGGCGGGCGGCTGATATAAATATCAGCGCCCCCCCCCCCTTTATCGTTCTTCGCTGTTCTTCGCCGCCACTCCGCCGAATCGAGCAAACGGAGCGCCCACGAGCTTAGAATTCGACGGCAAACGTTCCAGGAACGCGCAACGGAAGCTCTGGAGCGCGGATCTGAGGCAGAACGTCGGCGTTTCGCCCGCGAGGTAGACGGTTTGAGTTTTACAATCCCGGATCCCATTTTTTTGTGGTTTTTCTTCAAATTTTCATAAGATTTGTATAGTTCGGGTCCCGAGATTTCCGAAACATGTTTCGGATCTGAATTTGGAACACCGGGGTGCTCCCGGTGGCTCCCGGAAGTTTTCCGGCCAAAAACCCGGTTTTCCGGCGAGACCCGCGGCGGCCATGGCGGATTCCGGCGAGTTCCGCGGCGGCGCGGCAGCGACGCGGTGGTTTCCGGCTCCGGCACGGCGGAGTCCGGCGGCGCCGCGGTGGTTTCCGGCGACCCTGCGGTGGTCCGGCCAGAATGTTCCGGGGGTTCTTTAAACCCCTGTAACTCGCAAACCGTAACTCCGATTTGCGAGCCGTTTGCGGCGACGCGCTCCTTGCGTCGAGACGGACCTTTTGAACTCACTTTGAGGGTTTAAGAGTTCGGGATCGTGGCCCGTGAGTTAGAAACGTCGTATAAAATAATATTATTTTATTATTTTACGACTTCGGGCCGTTGTGACTTCTATCCGAAGCGTCCGATTGACTTTCCGTCAGTGGCGTTGAGACCCTGATGGTACGACGGACTTTTTGAGATGGTTTCCGGGTGTTGGGTATGAGGACGGGGTGCGGGCCCCACGAGGCCGAGTTTTGGCGTTTGCAGAGAAACGTAGCTTTTGCACCAGGAGTCCGATTTTGGCCGATGAATAGTCGATCCTTTGTGTTTTTCCGAGAGGATCGTAATGGTGCGATCCGTTCGATGAGTTTCGGAATCCAGGCGTGGGCCCCACCCGAGCCGGCCTTCGGTGAATAGTACCTTTTTCACCGGGTGTCCGTTTTGGGCGAGCGAGTAGTCGATTCCTCTTGTTTTTCCGAGGGGATCGTCGTGGTGTGATCCGCTCGATGGGTTTCGGGATCGTTGTGTGGGCCCCGCACGCGCTAGCTACGGTGAATAGTGCCTTTTTCACCGGTGCTCCGTTTCGGGCGAGTAAACAGCCTATCCTGCGTGTTTTTCCGCGTGGAACGCGATGGTGGCCTCGGTTTTGGCCTAGGAGGTGCGCAGTGTGGCGTTGTGGCGGGTCACTCGGGTTAGCGACGTTTGGACCAGCAGTGGTTGAGGGTTCTCCCTTGGTTCGTTCCCACGAGGGTTCGTGTGGCATCAAAACCTTTGTATGGGTTTGTGATCCTCTCGATGGTATGTTTAAACTGTTAGAGTAGTGGTATCCCTCCGGTGGGCCCGGAGTGGATCCTCTAGCATCTTTATCTAGATCGGGTTCTTGGTATCGCTGTGACCGCTTATTTACGGGCGGCGATCCCCTATCTAGCAGGTTAACCCTGTAGGGTTTTTGGCATCATCAGAAATATGATCCCCTACGCGGTGGGCCGTGCTCAGTATGGTTGTGGAATCGTCAGGTATACGATCCCCTACTCACCATGTGGTTTATAGTAGGGTTACGATATCGTTGGCTATGCGATCCCCTACTCAGCGCGTGGTTTCGGTAAGGTTGTGGCATCGTCGGTTCGATCCCCTACATCACGAGTTATACCAGATAGGGTTCCGGTATCGTCGTGACCATCTTTATATGGACGATGATCCTCTATCTGAGTGTGGAGCTTCTGTCGAGCGCCAGATCGGGTTGTGGCATCCCCCAGTAGATCCTGGGTGTGATCCCCTATCTGTGAGAACTACGTATGCCAGATCGGGTCGTGGTATCCCCCAGTGGACCCTGGGAGTGATCCCCTATCTGTGAGCTACGTATACCAGAGTGGGTCTTGGTATCCCCTAGCGGACCCTAGCGGCGATCCCCTATCCGAGGAGTTTGGTGGTTATGGTGTTTCAGCGATGTTTCCTCAGTGATGTTATCCGACGAGCGTGGTCTCTCGGGTGAGCGTCTGAGATGTTTGCGAGTATCCCGATGGAGTGTATCTTTCGGATGAGTGTCATCTGGTATGACAGTGTTCGTGTGGTGTACTCTCCTGCTTGGGACAGTTGCTGGTGATGAGGTCGGTACCTCTTGTGTCTTTGTGGCGTGAGCTGTGTATATCTGGATTGTTCATGGTGTATGTATGGGCATACACCTGAGCTGAGTTGAGCTGACTAGTTGTGTTTAGCCGAGGATGGTCACGATATGGAGTTTCTCTCCCGTCTGGGTTCCCTCTGGCTGGGTTGAGCGGACTGTTGCCTTTCAGTTGCTCCCTTGGGCTTTGGGTTTTTAGGGTGCCTACTGAGTATGTTTATACTCACCCCTGCACGGGCTTTGCCCGCACATGTTTGTGTCTTGTGCAGACCACAGGCCTTTTGACGGAGTCCCAGGAGGACCCGGAGCAGGCGGAGCTTAGTGAGCGGGTTGACCGGGGTGTTTACCGGAGCTGTGCCGAGGGAGCTTTCTGGCGGGTGTTTGTGGCAGCGTTCCCCTTCTTCAGAGCAGGTTGGATGCGCTTTGTAGTTTTCTTTTGGTGGGCCCTGTTTTGCCCTTGTACTTTTGCTGTTGCTCTCTGGTTGTGGAATAGTGTATGCATGCATTTACTTTTCAGTTTCTTTATCTCTGCACTGTTGCATGGAGGTGTTTGTGGGTGCGTGTGTACAGGTACCTCTGGCTAATGCCTCCCATGTGTGTGATAGCCTACTCGGCGCTGGTCGCCAGCCCCTGGCCTATTGGAGGCGGGCTTGGGGAGTCGCAGCTCGAGCCCCATTGGGTCGGGTCGTGACACAGCCAGTAAAGATTCTGGATCAGAGAGATAAGGTTCTATGCAACAAGACAACCCATCTTTTCAAAGTGTTGTGGAGAAACCATAATTTTGAGGAAGTAACTTGGGAACCATAAGAGTAAATGAAGGAGAAACACCCTCACCTATTTGTGTAAAGTGAAATTTTAGGGGGGAAATTTCTTAAGGGGGAAGAATGTAACGACCCAAAGTTTTTTAATGGAAATACCCTTCTTATATTTATGTCATAAAATAACATGAAATCACAACATAATGAACTACTAAGTGATAAGTGACCTTTAAACATAAGTTTGTCACTTTTTTGTTTGGAATTTTGAAAATCTGACATACCCAGTTGTGCTCAAGATGATTTTTGGATTCTAATAAAACAAAAATAATTTTTGGTGAATAGTGACCTACTTTTATGAATAGTAACATACCCTTATGAATATTCATATGACCCTTATGAATATTAAATCACCCAACATAAGATTAACATTACATATGAATAATTAAATAAAATTTAGACATCTTAGAAAGTGATAATTTGACCTTAGTAAACGTTTTGGTATTTTGTAAGTCACAAATAATTAATTATAATTAATCAATTAATTAAAAATAATATTTACTTCCCTAAAATGTATTCATAAATTATTGAATAAATGTATTACAGTTTTTAGATAATTTTATAAGACCCTACATAATTTTTGAAAGCATTATAAAATCAGTTTTAATCTTAAAAACTGTTTTTTATGTAAATTATGATTTTAATTTAAATATTAAATTAATAATATTTAGAAAATTATTTTTGAAAAATAGACTTAATTTTTGGAATCTACACATCAAAAAATGGTCGGGGTAAATTTTTGGGATTTTTCTGAGATACTTGAATTTTTTATGAATATTAGAATCCGATAATTTACAATAAATGCTAAATAATGGATTAATTGAGTCATCGATGGTGTTCTGTGGATGTAAGCCCACTTGGTTCGGGATTACATTATAAAATTAATATTATTGGTCATTCAAGACTCACTATTCCTTGTCTTGTGGGGAAATAATAAACTAATGAATTTTATATCAAGGAAACCCCTCTCCCCTCCACTATATATACCACCCTTCACTCCCTCATTTCATCACTCCTCTCAAGATCCAAGCCTTCTCTAAACTCTTCCCAAAACCCTCACCTAGCCCCTTCCCCACGTCCAATAGCTGATGGTCTCATCAAAAGACCATGATTAGGCCCTTAAGGAGGTTCTCAATAGGAGGATTCTAGAGGTAATTTCCCTCCCTCTTCTCCTTTAACTTCCTTTCAAGTTCAAGTTAATTTCTTGATCTCTCCCCATATATCTTCATAAAAATTGTATTGTAACTCCATTATTATATATATACTGTAATTTTATTATTATAATTTTATATTATATCATCAACCTCCTTTCCCTCTTCCTTTTATTTTATTAAAGAGAACGTTGTTTGTGAGGTGTTAATTTATCACCTTCAAGAACGACATGCTTTCTTCTTCCATTTCTACCTTCATATCTGGTCATGAAACCATTTTTATGGTTGAAACAGAATGTTTTATATGTTTTTTGTTCTATTTAAGGTTCTTTAAATAACCTATGGCTATATTACTAAGTGATAATTCAAAACAATTTCGTTGTGATCCAAAAACCGCCCAAATTAACCCAAACAATCTTCATTTAATTCTTATCTAATGATTCATCCACATGGGTCTAATATAATTCATTATAAAATCATTCAAACTCCTGTAATATCATTAATGACATGAAATATAATTTCTGGATGTTTACTCATGTTCTACCCAAACTACAATTTAAGAATACAAGTGAACCACCCAAGAAAAACCATAAAAACAAACATCCCCGAACAATGTTTTTAAACTCTATAAGTCATACAAAGGAACATAATATGACATAATGAAACCATAATTAACCCTATTAATGTACACATTGTTATGGTTTTCTAATTAATTAATATAATTTCATTATATAGGACATTAAAGAGAAGGAAGCATTCAGATATAAGGTAAGGGGAAATCTCGAACCCAATTTTCTTCCTTCAGGTTCTCCCTCTTTCACTCCATTTTTGATATGGTTACTCCTTAAAGATCATTTTTTCATATTTTTCATTAATTTTTTGGGATATACATGTTTTTCACTAGTTTTTATGGCAAACCAAATGTTTTCCAAGATAACTCTTCTTTTAAGAACACCCCTTTTACATCTCACTCAAAGTGGACGGTTCCTATAACATGTATGTTATTCCCTCTTTCTTTTGGGAACCCCAAGCATATGAATGTGTTATTATGAGATGAAACCCATTCCATTCCATGGTTTAGTTATGTACATTTTTTATATGTGTTCTATGTGGCAAGCATGATGATGACAATTTTATGATGTGACGGGTGCACCCAGAATTATATAGCGCAATATGAATGTTTCAATGAGACAGGTGCGCCCAAAATTATACAGCGCTCCAATGCATTGGGTAAAGTGATGAATCTAATTAGTAAATGTGAAATTATGTGTGAAAAATATTCTAGCTTGGTTCACAAGTATGTGTGGTCATTAACCACTAAAACATGATGTTTCATTTTTATGCATTGCCACATTTCAAGTCTTTTATTTATGCTCCTCTCATGTTTTTGAGCTTTTACCTATGTTATGAGTATGCTCACCCCATGATTTATTGTTCTTATCTATACTATTATAGGGCTTCTAGCTCACCCATTTTTATGTATATCCTCAGGTGGCTACATGTACTAAGGAGAGGACAGGTGCCAATAAGAAGCTAGAGAAGAAGAAATTAAATAAATGTTTATGCTTGATGTTGTATTTGTTATGTATGGTCCTAGTTTTCCCAAGACACTAAACCTTTGGATCCTCTATGTGAAATAATATTATGTTTTTTATCTTTAAAATTATGTAATAGTAATGTAAGAAAAGGGTGGGTCACTATATCTGTACTTAAGGATATCTCATTTGCAGAAAAGAATCTTAATGTAGTGTTGATGGAGAAGGAATTTTTGTTTCTAAAGGAAAGAGAATCCCATATAAGGGAGGGTGATTAGAATACTAATTTATTTCATCAAAGAGTGTCTATAAGTAAGAGGAAAAAATACATTTCTTATATTGAGGATCATCCTGGGAGGGTTGTTAATGACTAAAATGATATCCAATAAATTATTCTGATTTTTTAGCTATCTCTATACAATGGAATGTATTGACACTCCTGCATACCTGACTAGCTATATTCCGAAAATTTTCATGGATGATATGAAACATAAGTTGGAGAGAGATATATTTGAGGATAAATTTCTTGGGGATCATCATCTTATTCACTCTAAAAAGGACCTAGGTCCTGATGGCTTTCATGCACTATTTTTTAAACACTTTTGGCATATTGTTGGGCTCGATGTAGTTTCCCTGATGAAGGAGTTATGGTCAGGAATATCCCCACTCAAATCCAGGAATGAAACTCTCTTTATTCTCATACCAAAAACCCATTTCCCTCAAAAAATCTCAAAATTTCGACCAATAACTTTGTACAATGTTGTTCTCAAAATCTTTTCCAAGATCTTGGTGGCTAATCTTAGGGATTTCCTCCTGCTTCTTGTTACTAAAAACCAAATGAATTTGTTCCAAGGAGATCCATTACTCATAATGCTGCCATTACGTTTGAATTATTCTACTCTATGAAAACACATTCCTCATCCAAAATAGGCATCATGATAATTGAATTATATATGATGAAAGTGTAGGACATAGTTGAATGAACTTTTCTTGAATTTGTTATTTCCAGGTTAGGATTTTGGAAGAAATGGAAATTTAATATCATGAATTGATTTATGACTCTCTTTCAAAATTAATATTAATGGAACCCATTTGGAGAGCTTTAAACCCTCAAAAGGTTTATGATAAGGGGATCCACTCTGGCATTATTTTTTATTCTGGTGGATGACATATTTTCTCATCTCCAATTGAAAGCGGTGGAACAAGGAATTATCCATGGTGCTAAGGTATGTAGAAATGTCCCCTATCTATCCTATCTTCTTTGTAGATGATATTATCCTTTTTCACATTCTACCCCACAAGAATGCAGTTCAATTCTGAAAATCAGTAATCTATATGAAAGGGATTTTAGTAAATGTATTAACCCTTTGAAGTCAGAATTATCCTTTAGTAAAGGTGTGTGTAAAGTAGAGAGGGAGGAATTGTAGAAGGTGTGCGATTTTATGCTGGTTGAAAAGAATCTTAAATACCTAGGCCTCCCATCCCTTATCAGTGGATAAAATAAACAAGTGTTCTCTTATATTATGTATAGGGTGGATAGTTTTATTTTCTTATAGTTTAGTAGGATGATGTCCAAGTCAGGAAATGAAGATATCATTAAGTATGTGGCCCAAGAAATCCCATATTATGCTACGTTGTTATTCAAATTTCTAGAAACTCTTTTTGATCAAATACATTCCCATTTGGATACCTTTTGTTCGGGCTCTCATGATAGAAAACATAACATCTATTAGGTGTCTCAGGAGAAATTATGTGTTTCAAAATTCTGTGGTCGTCTCTGGTTTAGGAATCTCAAACGGTTTAACGTGGAACTTTAGGAAAAGAAAGGATGTCACACTCTATCAAATCCAAATAACCTCTTATCAAAGTTTTTTTGTGAAAAATATTTTCCTCATTCATACTTTTTTTATGATTAGCTGGTCTTGTGACCATGATTTACGTGGAGAAGCATATGGGGGTAAAACACTCTTTTAAAAAAAGGATGCATTTGGAGAATTGCTAATGGGAATGATGTTAGTGTTTGGAATGATCTGTGGATGGAAAATGACATCAACCTAAAGGTTTCCTTGACCATTGTACTAGGGTTTGAAAATGTAAGGGTGTGAGAACTGATCAATGATTTTCTTGAGGTCTAATATTGAGGAAAGATTTGTAGCTAGTTTAATGAGGTCAATCATTATCTCATTTTTAGTATTCCTATCACAACAGGAATGGGTAATGATCAGATTTGATGGAATGGGGAATATTCTATGAGGTACTTAGTTTGTTCATGCTTCAAAATGTGGGTTCATGGCTTTTCTTAGGTCTATCCCAATAATTGATAGAAGAGTATCTGATATCTCAATACTCCACCCAAGGTTAAATTTTTAGAGTGGTAGATCTTATCTAGTGTAATTCCAACCCATGAATATTTGGTGAGACGTCATCTTATGGAGGACAGCAGTTATTCTATGTGCCTCTAAGAGGTGGAATATCATTTTGATACAATTCTATTCTATCATGGGGTGGTATATGTATAGAAGGAATGAGTGCCATATTTTAAAAAATTCCTTTGATCGTTCTATTTGGTAGGTCTAAAACTTCATTAAATGGGTGTCTTCATTGGAATCAAGAGTGGTGAGATTGATTTTCATAACTTCGTGGTTGTTTTGGACTAGATGAAATGAATGTATTTTCCAAAATAAGGTGAACCAAAATCATAATTGGTTTGAGAGGTCCATTGAATGGATTAATTGTTGGAAAATGAATGATGAAATACCTTATTTGGGTAATATTTGGTAGGAATCCCCTTATTAGTCTCCTCCCCTAGAGCATTTTATCAAAATTAATACAGATGTGACTGTGTTTTCTAATTTTAGGGTTGGCAGTAGATTCATTGACTATAAAAATAATATACTAGTCATGGAATCTCATTGTAGGGAGTTTTAATCCCCCTAGAGTCCTGTGGTGGAAGAGGCTTCTGCCACCCTCCATGGGATCCTTCTTACTCATTCAAAATATTGGAACAATGTTTTGGTGAAATTAGATTGCCTTGAAGTGATTACTACCTTATCTAATAAGGATTAATATTCACAACCTTTTGGACTTATTTTGAGAAATATTTTTTCCTTGAATTAAAGATTCACTGAATGCAAATTTTCATTCATCAAATGAGGGGGTAATATAGATACACATCATTAGGAGTGCTATGGTAAATCAGGGGGTGATTATCATTGGTTTGAATCTTTCCCTGATTGTATTTTTATTTCTGGTTTGATTGATTAGTAATATACAATCTCTTTTATCTCAAAAAAATGTTATGTGTGGTGACCTATCACATCGTTCTATTCTACTGATAATAAGTATATTTACTAGAACAAAATATATTTATCACATCATGTTTTTAATTTTAGTTATTTATAACTGGCCTTAAATTTAAAAGGATTTTATTTTTTATGTTGGTTATTTGGAAACTAACATTAAAAATGAGGTTAAGCACATCAATTTTAGGATAAACGATGTTGAAAAATGATTTATAACATATGTTATTTTAAACTGATGTGAATTTTATTTCGGTTGGTTAATAAATAACTGATGTGATATACCTTTTAAAATTTTATGAATTGTCTAGTGGGATCATTTTAGGGCCTTTAATTCTCATGAAATCATTCTGATTTCATTGACACAGAAAACCTAATTTAGTTGGGACAGATGAAAAGTGACGAACACGCAAATGAACATCAAAGTGAATGCGCAGCATAAATAAAAAATATTTCCCTTCAAACAAGCCTGAAAAATTAAAGTGGATAAAAATGACCAAAAATATGTGTAGAAAAATAAATGTTGACTCCAGAAATTTTTAACGTGAAAAACCAAAAAGGGAAAAAACATAGGTAATATTCTAGAAAGTAAAATCTATTAATAATCAAGAGTATAATGAAGAGACTCCCAAAGTTGAGCATGATCTCAAAAATAATACCCAGATAAAATAGTGGATCAAAGGAATAAAATACATGCATTATGAAAACATCATTAAATGAAGAAAACAACTTAATAAATAAATCTAAATAGATCTAACTGTGAAAGATAGATTTTCACTGTCTAAATAAAAGGTAATGATGAAAAACACTAAGGTCAGATAAAAAAACAGCACATATGAAAGATGATCAGACCCATTTATTTTCACTGGTTTTATATCCTAAAAATACTTCAAGAAACCCTCACTACACCATTCCTAAAAGAAAGAGAGCATCATGCCTAGGATGAGAAGAGTAGTGTAGCATCAAAAAAAAAAGTCTGTCTCAAAATCATGTAACCCCTCCTTTCAAAATATCTCAAATCATTTTTTCAGTTTCTTTTTTTAGGTTTCACGTGAGGCAGACCAAGTGAGGAGGATCCCCAAAACCCCCATTCTTCTCAAATAGGGATCACCTCCAACCCTATAATCAGTATGAAAGTCTCAAATTTACTTCTGGTTAATCTCTTTGTCAACATGTCTAGCCCAGTTTCATTTGTGTGGATATTCTGAGGCTCCAACTATCTCGAATCAAGGACATTGAAAATCCTATGATACTAAACATTGATATGTTTTGACCTTCCATGAAATATTTGATTCTTTCTCAAACAAATAACACTTTGACTATCTAAAAATACATTATAAATGTCCAGGTAAGGGGAACTACAAAGATACAAATAAAACATGAAAACACAAACATGAAGGATTCCAGGGAGACTCAAACTTGAGACTTACCTAACACCCAACATGACCCTTTTGCACTAGGATAAGCACTGGGGGTACTATGAGTATCACAAAATAAAACATACCTATCTTGATTAAAATCAAGCTCTTGAAAAAAATATTTCATCAACAAAAATTCTTTGCATGTCTCTATAGCTACAATAAAATTATACTCAGTGGTAGATAAAGTGACACATATCTAAAATCTAGATTATCAGGAGACAACTATCCCTACAAATGTGATCAAGTATCATGAAGTAAACATCCTCAGATCAATATCTCCTTCCATATTTGAATATGTAAATTCAAAAAGCACAGGTTCCCCATTTCCAAAACACAATCTCAGATTAGAAGTAGCATGAAGATAACGAAATATATAATTCACTACTCAATAATTATATTTACCTATATTAGATATAAAATGATTGAACACACCAACTACATGAGAAATAGTTGGTATAGTACATACCATCACATCAATCAAATAACTGATGATAAATAAATATGTTATGTGCTCTATATCCTATCTTTTTATCAATTGAAGGCAACTGACTAGCAATAAGCTTAAAATATAAAGCAAGAGGAGTAATAAAAACTTTTTCTCTATCTATAAAAAATAATTTAAGAACCTTATTAATATATCTATCCCAAGATTACCATAATTTATTGGAATTTATATCATGATAAATTGACATGCCAAGAATCAGTTGTGCTAGCCCCTTGTATTTCATTGATAAAGACTAAAAAAGACCCATCCTCAATCTATCAATTTTAGAAGAATCATGGATAATAGTGAACATGTCATCAACATAAAGCAATAGTGTAATAAAATCATTATCAATAAATATCTAAAAAACACAATGATTATAAGATATATTCTCGATACCCTAATAAAAATGATAGATTCAAACTTCTTATACCACTTCCTCAGAGCTTACATCAAACTATACACATTCTTCTTTAACATAAATACATAATTATCTTATCTATTTCAACAAAATATTATATTAGCTTCATATAAATATCATCCTCTAAATTTATATGGAGGAATGTTGTCTTCACATCCATATTCTCAATATATAGATCCAAACTGGCATCAAAACCAAGAACAAACTAAATAGGAGACATTTTGAAAACAGGTGAAAAAGTATCATCAAAATCAATACCTTTATTTTGATAGAAGCCTTTAACAACTAACCGTGCCTTGTATCAGGAAACAAAACTAGATTCATCATTTTTAATCTAATAAATCAATAGATTTTTCAAAGATCTATTACCTTTAGGAAACTTCCCAGGATCAAAAGTGTGGTTTTCCTTCAAGGATCTCCTCTCATCATCCATTACAACAACCCATATGACATTCTAATCACTTTCCATCATGTCATCCAAAGATTCTAGTTCTCCCCCATCAATGAGGACCACATGCTCATCAAGTGAATACTGATTATAAATAGTACAATTCTGAGATGACCCTTGCAGTGGAACTGAGAATTCATTAATAACCCTTGGAACCAGATCATCAGAAACAAAATGTGTATAAAAACATCAAATCCAACATATTCACCAAGAACCTCATTATTCAAAACAATAAAATCATCAAAATCACCAACATGAGGTAAATGTGACTCAGAAACTATCTCATGATTGACAAATCCATCTAAATTTGGAGAAGTATATTTTTCTCCCTTATCAATATTTGAAATAGTTTTATCCTCCATAAACACTACATCCCAACTTCTGATAAGATTCTTTAAAGAAGGATCATAAAACCTATACCCAAAATAATCATGTTCATATCTAATAAAAATACACTATTATGACTTACCATCCATCTTGGATCTCTCATCTCTAGGAACATGAACCAAATACATGCAATAAAAACATATAAGTTATCATAGCTGATCTAATTTCTATACCAAAACTTTTCAGTAGTGTCCATATTAAAAGAAACCATAGGTGATAAATTGATAGTATAAGAAGTATTAAAAAAAGCCTCACCCAAATAATTTCCAAGAAACATAACTTCTAATAGAAAATAATAAACTTTTTCCAATGAAGTCATGTTCATGCTCTTAGCTACACCATTTAGAAATGGTGTTGTAGGAGGCGCCTTTTGATGTTGAATACCTTCCTTCCTACAATACTGATCAAACAGACCGTAATACTCGCCCACATTGATAGTCAGAATTCATTTGAACATTTTACTAGACTCCATCTCAAATGAAACTTAAAATTGCTAAAAAATAATGTGCACCTGACTTTTGGCATTCAAAAAATAATCCCAAAGGTTATAAGAGTAGTCATTAATAAATGTAATAAAATAAAGACCACCTCTAATGGTCGTAGACTTCAAATGAAAAAAACATCAAAATGTACTAATTCAAGTACCTTTGACTTCCTATACAAAGGATAACTATTGAAACTCACTCTGATATGTTTTCCAACCATAAAATGATCACACATGTCCAATTTGACACTTTTAAAATATGAAAGTAGATTTTTCTTGGCCAGACAACCAAGCCCTTTCCCAATAATGTGATTGAGCCCCTTATACTGTAACTTGTAATAAAAACTACACTCAGCAATGCAATATGTACCACAAGAAATATAAGCTTTAGTCTAGTACAAACATGGATGCTTCTTCCCATGATCCACAATCAAGGATCTATTGGAAAGGTTCCAATGTTATTCACTAAAAGGTATTGATAAAACCATTATCATAAAAAACACTAGTAGAAATAAGATTTTTAAAAACATTAGATTCTTGTTAAATATTCATCAAAATCATCTCACTTCCTCTACTGGTCGCCAAAAAATAGTCTAGATACCTACAACATCAGCATGACTATCATTACCCATCTTTAAAATCCAAAAATTTCCTGGGCTATAATATGTACATAAATCATTTCTATATGTCACATGAAAATAGGAACCACTATAAAAAACAAAGCAAGAATCATCAGAAGAAATATTAATGGAGTCATAAACAATAACAAGATCAACCCTTATAGCAGCGATGACACAATCATCTCAATCACCATTTTTATTCTTCTTATTTCCTTTAATCTATTTTATCTATTCAGTTGATAGCACAAGATATTAAAATATCTTTCATTACTATAATAATGACACTCACATTCTCTCTAATTTAACTTTGATTTTCTTCTACCTTTTCTCTTACCATGAATTCTCTATCCCTGATAATTTTCCTGACTTCTCTCCCTCTAATTTGTGACTAAAAGTTCTATAAAAGATTTCTCATGAGTATTCCACCATACCTCTTCACTCAAAACAGAAGATTTAACAAAACTAAATGTCACACCCCCATTAGGAGAAGAATTGGTGAGAATAACATGAAATTTATCCCAATAATTAGGTAAATTATTAATTAAAAAACCCCTAAAACACCATTTTCAAAGGTGTGGGAAGCATATTAAGATGTTTTTTGGAATTCAACCCTAGAATTTATTCACAATATCTAATAAATAAAGCATGGTAGGACTGTCACTGTTTCTCACTCATTAAAGGATTGATATTTGTAGCATATATAGATCACTTTTAGATGTTTTTATAACCTCCCGAGTTCCCATAATGACCACAAAAAATAATATATATAGACAAAGTAAACTTTGGAGACCACTTGTTGATTAATAAAAGTAATAATTATTTTTAAAATATTTACAATATAACCCACACCCGACCTATAGTATAAATAAAACCAGAAATAAAAAACTTATAGAATTTTTAAATTCCATCATATTTTCAAATTATAAGAAGTACTTAAAAATTTATAAAATCATATGAAGTTTAATATCAATAAAATCATATTATTTTTAATATCTGAAAAATAATTCGTTGAGCTCCACATGCCCACTCAAAATTATGGATATCCTTCAATGATGGAGAAAAATATTGAAATCACTTTGATTGTATAGTGACAAAAGCCTACCGATGCCAAGAGCTTCTACCACTCCACCTCTGTACGCTCCTTACCACCTGTTAAATGCAATAGTAAAATCAAATCATGGTAAACTCCAGCCTTATACTTCACTCCCTCATTAGGCTGAAGGACTCCATCCACAATGATCACCATCCCTATTTTCTTTAGTATTTCTTCATGATAGTTTCTCAGTATCTTTATACAGTCATTATCACCACAGTCCTGCATTACCCACTACAAGTATGCAGTTACAAATTAAAAGGAAATCATTAATTTATATGGACGAGTTATTATCATCATCATCATGAAGATCACATTGATGCTTGGAATTTCCTAGAACATGTCATTAGCGACATGGATGACCCACAAAATATCTGACACCACTGCCCACGTCCACCACTACCACAAAATGGGGTAAGGGAAACATCTTGTTTTATTAGCTCTAATAAGAAAGTGATAATAAGGGGGGGGGGCTTTATTAGCACTAACTAAAAGTGCTGATAAATGTCCCTTTTATTAGTGTTAAGAAAAGCTCTAATAAAGGTGTACCCTTTATCAGTGGTATTTTTAGAACTGATAAATTTTTTGAATAATAATTTTTATAAAATTATAATATTTATATTAAAAATATAATGTTTATTTGTATACATTAACTAAAAAATGCATGTTTATAATTAATATATATATTTTTATAATTCAAAAATATATATATAACATTTCAAAAAATTATTTCTAAGATTTTAATTAATTAATTAATTAAATAAATAAATATATATATATATAATTATAAGATTATAATAAATTCTATTATATAATAAATATATTTATTAGATTTATTAGATTTATTATAGATTTATTAGATTTATATTTATTATATTTATAAGATAAATTAATTATATAAATTAAATTTATTGGATTTGTTAGAATTGTTAGATTTATTAGATTTATTTCATTTATTAGATTCATTATATTTGTTATATTTGTTATATTTAATATATTTACTATATATAATTTATTTATAATTAATATATAAAAATACAATTTAAGTATATATATTTATATTATAATTATTAAATATATATGTGTTTTCAATGAATTTGGTCAATAGATATATTGATCATGCATGCATATATGTTTTGTATCATCATGAATGTTCATTTATACATTACACCCTTCTTATTATTCATGTTGTTCATTAATGGCTCGTTTTTTATTATGTATATTTTACTAGGCATATGATTAATTCATGTTACCCATATATACTATTATCTTCTCCAAAATACTTATGAAATCACATTAAATATATTTAAGTAATAAATATATTTATTATATTTATAATTATTAAATTTTAATTACATGTAAATACTTTTTAAATATATTTATTTGTAATTATAATTGTAATTATATATATATATAAATAATTATAAAATTACAATAAATACATATATTATAATTATATAATTATATAAATATATATTTATAATTATATGAAAATATTTATGAATGTATTTATTTATAGTTATAACTATAACTATAAATAAATATATATATGTAAATAAGTATAAAATTATAATAAATATATTTATTTATCTACTTGTATAGTTATAAATATACAATTAAATAAATTTATTTATAAATATATAAAAATATTTTTAAATAAATACAAATATTTATAATTATAATTCTTAATAAATATAGATATATTTAAATATTAAAAAATATAATAAATATATTAATTATATATATTTATATACAAATATTTATAATTAAATAAAAACAGTTATAAATATAATTCTAAATAAATAGAGATATATTTAAATAATTAAAGAATTATAATTAATATATTAATTATATATATTTACAAAATTATAAATATATTTTTTATAATTTTATAATTATATATATATATATATATATATAATTACAACTATAAATAAATATTCATTTATTATAATTTTTAATAACAAATAAATATATATTTATTTATCAGTTATAAATATAAATAAATATATATTCATTTAAATAATTATTAATTTATAATAATATATTTATTATTCCCATATATAATGTTATATATAATAAAATAAATTTATTTATAAATATAAAGAAATATTGATAAATAAATACAAATATTTATATTTATAGTTATAAAAAATACATATATATTTAAATAATTATAAAATTATATTAAATATATTAATAAAATTATAAATATTAAAATATTTTTTTATAGTTTTATAATTATTTAAATAAATAAATATATATTCATTTATAATTATAATTATAATTAAAATATATTCATATAAATAATTATAAAATTAGAATAAATATAGTTATATATATATATATATATATCTACAATCTTATAAATATATATAATTAATATATTTATTATATATATATTTCTAAGATTATAAATATAATAAGTATATTTCTTATAATTCTATAAATATAAATATAAATATAAATATATATTTATAGTTATAATTATAAATAAATAAATATATATTTATCATATATATAATTTTATAAATATATATAATAATATAAACAAATTATTAGTATTATACCTTTATCATTGCTTTATATTTTAGCACTGATAAAATATACCTTAAATCAACATTTTTTTTCTAGCGATGATAAATGATTCATCAGATTTTATAAAGAAACCCTAACTTTATCCTCCTTCCTCACACCCCTCAAACTCTCACAGAAGCCGATCACTACCACCACCGTGTGACTCTCCTCTGTCACACTCCTCTCCTCCGCTGGAGGAATCCTCCCTTAGTGGACTCCTCCGTCACACACCTCTCCTCCACCGCTGACTGCTCCGCCTCCGCGATTCCCTCCAATGCGAACCCAACTTCCCCGTATGCCACTCCTCTTCTATTCGCCTCTCCTCCACTAGTGGACTCCTCCAATACGCGCCTCTCCTCCACTATGAATGAACCTCCGCCACGTGCTGAACCACACCTCTATGGCGAGTTTCTCCTCTTTATCATCCATTTCACATGTTATTACAATTTTATATTAATTGTGATGTTGTGAATTGTACGAGTTAAATTCCCTACTAAAAGTCATGTCCATTGGTGGTCCTTGTTTGCACACTAAACGAATTTCATGTTGGCTGTCCTTGTTTCCACTATTATTGCACTTTAATCTAATGAAATATTCTCTCTACCATATTATTTTTATTCCCTCACGACAAGTTTGTAGGTTCTGATATATGAGGAGTGTTTCTAGAGGTTTTGTCTCATGCTAGATCGGGTGATAGTTCAGGTAAACACATTCTGGTTCATGAACAAATGATATCAACACCTATCTTTTTTATGAGTTGGGGAGTTATTAGTTATGAGGAATAGGCATGTGTCACAACAAATGACATACCTTATACTAGTGCATCATGAATAACTTTTTCAATGGGAAGTCCAAGTTACGTGGGTGATGGGATTGTTTCTCTTTATTTCCATTTTTATTGTTGTATGATTTCACCTTGGGTGATACACTTGAGTTTGAATATTATGATTTAAGGGTTTCAGATCATGGATTATTGGTAAGAGGCCCATGCCCATGCATCATTCTATGCATGCAATATTAACATGACATATGATTTTCTATGCGTGATTCCACTAAAAATGAAGGTTTAGTTGTATGAAGTATTTGCAACAACATTTTTTAGATTCATACATATTTTCACCCAATTATTTATTAACTAATAGATCTACATAAAATAATTTTCCAAGGAAAGTAGTATCCTAAAGTACTTGTAATATATATTCTCCCTACTCATCTACTTTCTTATCTAGATTTTTGATTGTCTGATGAACATTGAATGTCATCTCTACTCCACTAACTCTAAAGAATAACTCCAAACTTTGAACTTATATCATTTAACTTCCATCTATGGGTATGGTCCTCATAATATTTTAAGAACGTTCTCTTTTTCCATGTCCAACAAAAGAAATTCCACTGGGAATTTGAACTTATCCACCATGAAAATGAAATCCTCAAGAAAACCCAATAGATCTCATAATGGAGTATTTACAAGTTAAATCATAACTCAAGTTTGATTAATCTCTCTCAATCCTTAGATTTTAAATATAAATTAAGACATTATATTCATGCTAACTCATAATCCTCTCAAAGACTGACCAAACTCATTAGACCCAATATTAATTAGAATGGAAAAGTTAATGATATCACATTACTTCTTCAATAGGATTCTTCATACAACAATAGAACAATACCCCATTAATGTTATTGTACCCAATTCCATTAGATTTATCTTTTCATAAACCATTTCATTCATAAATTTTGTATATGTAGAAATGTTCTCTCTAGCCTCAACAAATGCTATGTTAATTTATTATTTCTTATTCAAGTTGAAAAATTTCACTCATTTTTTCATTCTACTCTCATGTCCTTTAACTCCCTTGAAAGGGTAGTATTTGTTGATATTCTAGTGGATTTTACTCACTAACCAACCAATCATCTCCTATTTATTTTCTATTCTTCATTGATATTCTTACTTTTCTTTATCAAATGTTTCCTCATCCTACTTTATGCTCCTTTTAGCTTATACGTTCTAATATATTTTCCAATTTTTAGCACTACCATAGGTTTTTGTACACTCTTCAAGGTTCAAGTTTTGGGGGAGGTGTTCCAAACCCCCATAGGAAAGAAGGGGAAATTCCTACCAGATTTTATCTATCAGGTCTTATAGTGGGATATGTGGGGACTACTATTTGTCAGGGGCTTGGATGGGTGTGGTTGATCTTCTAATTCATTAGTCCTATAGGGGTCTTCTATCAAAAATATATAATTATATAAAATTTCACCTTTGTGGGTATGCATGTGGATGCATTGGACTTGAGAAGTGGAGTGTTGGGAGAGCTCTCAATCTAGTACTTGGGTTCATGATTATAGATTTTATTAGGTGTATTTATAAAGGAAGGAACCAATAGTACTTCATGTGAGAGACATATACATTATTCTTGGGGTGTATAACCAATTTATTTGGTGTGATCCAATGATAATTGGGATAATGCAGTGTTTGTAGTAAATTGGAACACAAGTGTTTCATGGTTGTGAGTATGGTCACTGACTATGAAACATATCCATTGGGACTCTGGTGTTGTAGTGGAGGATCATTGATATAATTGGACAATGGAATCATGGACAAGGGATATCCAATGGTGGGTAGCACAATATCAAATGCTTATAGAAATTATTATTATTACACCAACCTTTGGAATAATGCGATAGAATCATACAACACTGATTGATTTGAGATTAACCAAGGTGTTTTCTATGTATCTTTTATAAAGTGTCTCTCTTGGGATCTATGCCTTTTTGAAAATTCCTAAGTGTATCTTTTAAAATGATTGTATTGTTTGAAAATTTTTCTTATAGGGTTGTTTCTCATTTTAAATGATTAAGATTGTTGGGTCATAAAGTTTCCTTGAATGTTTAAAAAAAGGAATTGTGGTTTTGAGAAAGAGTGTTCATGATTGATTTATTTTCAAAAGGGTGTGTTATTTTAAAGTGTAATTTTTATAACTGGTTGGGGTTTTTAATGGGATTTCAAGTGTGATTTTTAAAATAGTTCTCAAAGGACATTTAAATTGTACTTTTTTCATAATATTTTAAGTTTATATTTTTATAGAATTAGAAAAAACATTATATTATATCAATATTTTGTGTATTTATTTTGTTAAATACTAATATCACCGAATCAAATAGGCTGGATATGAATAAATAATTGATGGATGCCAATCATTTGACAAACGAGTATGGAGATGGAGTGAAAGAGTTCATCATGTTTGAAAAATATCATGCATATGACCCTTCTCAAATCCTTTGTGTGTGTTTACGCTGTTTTTATTTAATAAAAGTTAGTACGTAGGATTTGGAAGAACACTTGATCTTTCATAGAATAGATCGAAGTTATAAATGTTGGAATAAACATGGGGGAAAATAAAATGTAGCTAGTTACTGAGATAACAATGAATTTTATGGATCATCTGATATGATTACAAGTGTGGAAAATGAAGAAGACCATATTGAGGATGTGATTACATATGTGAATGATAATTAAGATCATATTGAGGAAATGAAAAGTACAGATGAAGATTAACTTTGTGATTTTCCAAAATTGTTTGAGCAGTTAAAGAGTTGTGAAATGATGCCATTGTATGGTGGTTTCACTAAATATAAAGCATTGTCAGCTGTACTGATGTTGTATAATTTGAAAGTTGGTAACTGATGGAGTGATGACAGTTTTATATAATTACTTTCTCTCTCGAATGACATGATTCTAGAAGATAATAAGCTCTCGATAAGAACATATGATACCAAATGAATACTACGCTCGATGGGTATGATCTCTAAAAGAATACATGCCTTCCTGAATGAGTGTATACTATTTCAAAATGGAAAAAATCACATATAGAAATTCCCAAAGTGAGGTTCTTCTTAATACAAGAATGATGAATTTGGTCCTATAAAAGTTGTATGGTACTTTCCAATCATTAAAAATTTTATATGCCTATATATAAGTGAGGTGACTGTAGGTAAATTGATGTGGTACACAGACATAAGAAATGAATATGGGAAACTATGTCACCCGGATGAATCTCCTCAGTGGAAAAGAATCGATAATGAGTATCCTGATTTTGGAAATGAGCTGAGAAACCTTTATCTTGTATTATCTATAAATGGAGTGAATACTTTTGGTTTTCAAAGTAGCAATCATAGTACATGGCTGATTATATTGGTAAATTTTAACATTCCACCATGGTTATGTATGAAACAAAAACACATCTTGTTCATATATCAGGACCAAAACAATAAGGTAATGACCTTGATGTTTATTTGGATCCATTGATCTAGGATTTGAAATTATTGTGGGATTCAAGTGCTACGTTGTATGATAATTAAAAAAATGACGATTTCATGTTGAGATCCATGTTGTATGGGACAATAAAGACTTTCCTACTTAGGGAAAATTTTCAGGATATAGCATTAAAGGAACTCCTATGTGTCCCATCTATGAAGAAGTTACACAGTCAATTAGGTTGAAATATTCACCTAAAGCCATTTTTCTAGGACATCACATATTTCTACCATGATGAAATAAGTACCGATCTTGGACGACATCATTCGATGGATGTTTGGAAGAATGTAAAACACCATCTCTACTAACAGGTGATCAACTGTTTGAGAAAGTAAAATATATGGAAATTTATTTTGGTAAACCATTTTTGGAAAACATTATAAAAACCCGTTGGAAGAAGAGATCAATTTTTTTGAATTACCATACTGGAATTGTCTATAGGTCAGACACATTCTTGATTTTATGAATGTTAAAAAAAAATATTTGATAGTGCCATCGACACACTGCTAAATGAACTCGGCAAAAAAAGGATGGAATTAAGGCTATGTTGGACATGGTTGACATGGGAATATGAGAACATTTAGTGCAAGTGAAGGTTAAAAAATGAATTTTCTTCCTACAACTGCTTACACTCTTTCCAGGAAAGAGAGATATCAATTTTTCAACTTGTTTAATGACATAAAGGTTTCATAGGGGTATTCATCGAATATTAAGAACATTGTGTCAATGACTGATTTAAAGTTAAAGGGTATAAAATCACATTAATGCCTCATTTTGATGAAAGATCTAATTCCTATAGATTTATGTTGCATTTTTTCCAAGAATATTTTTTATATATTAACAAATATTTGTTTCTTATTTAAAGATATATGCAAAAAATTTATAGACTCGAAAAAATTTCTAAGTATGGAAAGAGAAATTATCATCATATTATGTGAATTGTAAATGTTCTTCTTACCAAAATTATTTGATATGATGGTTAATTTGATGGTTCACTTGGTGAGAGAGATTAGACTATTTTTTACTATTCACTATAGATGGATGTACCCCATTGAATGGTATATGAATATTTTGAAAGGATATGTAAAAAATTGAAGTTGGCCAGAGGGTTGTATTGGAGAGCGATATATTATTGAGGAAGCCATTGAATTATGTATCTAATACCTTTCTAATGTGGAAAGAATTGGTCTACCAAAATCTCATCACACTATGTGGCTTTCAGGTGAAGGAATTTCTATAATAGAGGTTATCACAATTAATATTACATATCGGGAGTAGGCCCACCTTTACATTTTTCATAACAGTTTAGAGGCTGACCCATATGTCAAAACTCAAAAAGAAATTCTTAGGAATTTGAATCCATCAAGGGCTGAAAAATGGATATAAAATACACATAATTGAAAGTTTATAGGATGGTTTTAGGACTATATATTTAAGTATTCAGATAAAAATCCATACTCAATTTCAGAATTACTTCGATGGCTATCCAGAGGACCAAGTGTGTATGTATTATCTTATAATGCTTATCTAATTAATGGTTATAGATTCTATACTAATGAACCTAATGAAGTAAATACCATGAATAATAGATGAGTTACACTTGTGGATGAAGCGATGCATGTTTATGGTACTAAGGATAGAAATATAATTTATACGAATATGCCATACTTTAGAATCAAAAAAAAAAATACGGGAGTTGGATTATAAGAAATTCCAAGTGTAGATTTTTCAATTCATGTGGGTTGATAACAGGAGAAATATTAAAATTTATGAGTTGGGATTCATGAAAGTTTATTTCATTAAGGAAGGGTACAAAGATGAACCATTTATAATGTCATCATAGGCAATAAAAGTATTTTATGTTCTAGATCTTGAAAACCGAAACTGGTCAATTGTTCTGTTATCAACCATAACCATTGAAGTGTCAGATGAAAATTAAATGGAGGATGATCCTTTCATTGGGACTTTTCAATCATTTCATAGAGATCTCAATGTAGACGATGATTTTTATGTTAGAGGAGACCATAATGAAGGGATTTGGATAGTTGATAGCGGGGGTCAAATCCCATCAGGATTAAAAAAAAGAGTTAAATAATCATGTTATATATTTTTTATAATATACATCATGTTAACTTATGTTATTATCTATTCACAACTTCATTTATGTAATATAAATTAAATTTTAAACCACTTCTGTAGATAATGACTTCTGTACGTGATGCTGATCCCAATCCCGAGGCACAATAGTTTTCTCAACCTACAGCTACTCGCATTGCATAGAAACAACATGTTTCTCAATCTATTACTACTAACAGTGCAGAGGATCAACAGGTCTCCCAACCTGCTATTGGTCATAGTACATAGGAACAATAGGTTTATCAACCTACCTCTACTGATCCCAGTGTATAAGTAGAACCACCATATGCACATGCAAATGCTAGAGCTCCAGAGGAACATATTGATGATGTTGAAATTGAGGAAATGGAAGGCAATGAAAAACGAGCGGTCCATAAAAACAATAGTAATGTAGCTTGACAGTGTTATAAAAAAATCCTCATGGAAAAAAGTGAAAGGCATGAAATACAAGGTCAAATGGAATATGTGGGGCCAACATGTTAACCCCATCATCTCCATGTGCAATAGTTTCATTGGAATCATCAATCGAAAATGCATGACAATTGATGTATTGTTGTGGCACTATTTTGTAATTGGGATTAAGACACTGATGTGGGGATATATTATAGTAACTTTATAATATCATTTCTTTAATTGACTAAAAAATAAAATAACAAAACATTTAAGTCCTCTTTATTATCCGTTATAGAGTGAATTTATAGTGGATGAGTCACACAAGGACTATGTATTAAGAGTTGATATAAGGATTCACAGAGAATTTTACAAAATTTTAATGAGATATTATCTTAAAGATGCTGAAGGTAAAATAAACCTGCACCCAACTAATATTTATGCACACCTAATAACCCAAGGATCGTGGGATGCGTTTACTAGCAGTCATGCAGAGCGGTCTTTTCAGGTACATTGTGTTTGGTAATATGTTGTTTTATGATACTTGTATTTATAATTTTGATTGATATATTTTTATTTATAAAACACCAATTAAGTGCTAAAAATAAGGAATGTTTAGAAAAACCAACATACCCCTACTGTAAAGCAAGAATGGGGTACGCTCCACTTGAAAAAAATTGGTACGTATTTTAAATCTACTGTAATACTTTTATGTGAAATAAAAAACACCATAACTATATTCCTATATTTATATTAATATTGATTAATCCAAATCCAAATTCACTTCAATCCAATGCCATGTTCTATGGAAGGAGGTATGTATAAATAAAGATTGGATTCTAATAGATGAAAACACACAAAAAGTGTGGGAAACATGTGTAAGTATGAGATAATAAATATTTGTTTTCCATTAAAACTATACTAAATAACAATGATTACCTATTTTACTATATTTTCTATCTGACATAGTCACAAGAATCAGCAACATCCAAACCAGATGCATGCATACTTTTAGTGGACTTGAAGCATCTAGAAATTTATGGTCATGTCATAGGTACAGGTTTTAGGGTGACACCCCGAACATTTTGTGAGAAAAAAACACGGGGAGGATCAAAGTGAAGAAAATAAAATGATGAGATAAGGAGTATTTATCAATGAAGAAAAAATGAAATGACAAAGATAGATCATAACAAATTTTATGGTTGGGGGGGGAGAGAATAAGCAACTCAAGAACAACCAGCACGTGAAGATCCCACCCCACCCTCATTTTCTTTGTGGTGAGACATCCCCCTCAAAAATATATCTTAGTTGAGGTAATCAATGTTCTAATAATTATTTTTTGTAATTTTGAATCAAATATACACTAATAACTTTCCGGTACTGATATTCTATAGGGTTAAAATTACTGTGATTTATATCCATAATCACCCACCCATCACCATGTAGCGAGGGATATAGTGTTCAATATCTAGAATGCTATGATATAAAATATACCACTTATAATAGTTCATGTCAAAGTGTTGATTAAAGTATACCATGAGCCGAGAACTGAGCTACCAATTCTAATTGATGATAAAGATACCCATAAGGTCAAACATGATCTTTGAACATTCATTGCATGGTCTTCACAACTTGTAATAAAAATTCGATAAGGAGGTATTCATTTCTAAATTATTTTTCATGATAAACCTTTAACATTTAATGAAAAAAGGTCTAAAATGATGAATGTTATTATAGAAGGACACAAGGAAGGGAGTGAAAAGAAAGATCATCTTAAAACCATCTTAAGGATCAACCAACAAATCAAAAATATCTACCGAAATCACCTTAAACCTACCCGTTCTATATCCAAATTTATTATAATTGTAGGGTCATGTGAATACGAAGTTGAAAGATAGTGGTACTCACAATTTTTTTATTATTAAAATATGTACATCGGGGACAATATATATTTTATTAGTGTTGAAAATGTAAGTGAAATCTTAGAGAATGATTGGCTTAGTGGCTCAGTTATAAATGTATACATGAGGTAAATTTTCATGATTTGATTTTCCAAAAGCTGATATACTATGATAATTATGACTAAATACATTTCATATTTTTTGTAGGTGTATATATGAAAATATTTAAGGGATTTCCCCTTGAACAAAAATTTAGACTTGTTATTTCTCACGTCACCTATACAGAACAAAAAAAAATCGAATAAAGAGGGTGAAATAGTGGCTATCCTACTCAAATAATTTAATAGAAAAATTACAGATGTCAGGCTCTTATTAATACCAACCATGTAAGAGTAAAACTCTAAAATTTAATCATGTAAAAAATATTTTATTTTCTTTCATTACTTATTTTTTTTGTTCTTAGGAAACATAGGATGCCCATTGTGGTCAATTTGGATACTCTAAATATTTATTTCTTGGATTCAATGCATGGATATCCAACAAATTGACCACACATGATGGAATTTGTCAATTTTTAATACAATACATCCAAAATTTTAGAACTAAACATCTAGTTATATAATTTATATTATATTTTACCGAGGATTATGTTATGATAGGGTGGTGTGTGAATATCTTCTATATCATAGAATGGGGCATGGGAAGGAGGATAAGAAACATCATAAGTACTATGACTGGATAAAAATTAGGGTATATATAATAATATTTCATTATTAAAAAACCTATAAAAAATTACTTATTTTTATCAATGTTTTTTCATGTCCAAAACAAAAAAATAGAAAATAATGTGGTTATTATATTTGTAAATTTATGAAAGAGAATGTATTCCATGAACAAACTAGCATCCCTAAAGTGGTATTTTCTAAAATAGTTACTATTTAATTTAAAATATTTATTTATCCTTTGTGTATTTATATTTTTTCAATACTACCATGATTGTTGAAAAGAATCATATTTACAAGATGATATAGATTCATTTATAAATGAATAAAAAGCATACATGATGGAAGAATGTACACAAATAGCATGAAGATGTGACTGGTATGACTTGAAGTGTCTATTTTTATTTAAAATTGATAGTTTTATTAGTAAAAAAACAAGATACCTACTAAAAACTGAGCAAACGCATTAGGATTTATTTGATAATTTATGACAACGATCCATAAGTCATTTGTGACATGTAATAATAAACCACTCCTAAATCTGATGCATGGTGTGAATTTTATGACTTTAAGAGTGTATTTTATATTAAATTAACAATAAATATAGAAAAAATAACATGTGACATACTAAAAACTAAGAAAACTCATTTGGATTGTTTTGATATTTTAAGAAAATGATCCATTAATTATTTTTGATGTGTAAAAATCAAACACACCTCAATATGATGAACGGTGTGACCGATATGACTAAAAGTGCCTGTTATCAGTTTAAAATCGACATTTTAGTTCAAAAAGTGTCACTGACTGAAAAACAAAGAAAACACACTCTGATTGTATTCATAATTTAGGAAAATGGTTTATAAGATCTTTATGATGTGTATAAAGTAGTCTCATGTTAAACTGAAGCACGATACGACTGGTATGACTCAAAATATGTGTTTCTAGTTTGAAATGATATTTTAGTAAAAAAACACAACTAAAATTCTAAAAATGGAGAAAACACATTTATATTATTTTGATACTTTAGAAAAAAAATCTATATGTCATTTTTGATGTGTAGTAATCAACCACACCTGAATCCAACACACAATGTGATCAGTATGACTCAAAGTGTCTCTTTTTATTTAAAATTGACATTAATTTTAGTAAATAAACACAATTGTCATATTTAAAACCAAGAAAACATACTTGGATTTTTTTTGATAATTTAAGAAAATGATCAATGAGTCATTTTTGATGTGTAGTAATCAACCCCACCTCAATAAAATGCACGATGTGACCAGTATAAATCCAAATGTTTCTTTTTATTTTAAATTGACATTAATTTAAGTAAAAAGAACAAGTGACATACTAAAAAACAAGAAAACACATTTGGATTGTTTTGATACTTTAAGAAAATGACCCATGAGTCATTTTGGATGTTTATGAATCAACCACACCTTAATCCAATGCATGATATGACCAATATGACTAAAATTGTCTGTTATCAGTTTAAAACTTACATTTAGCTCAAAAACATTTCACTCACTAAAAACCAAGAAAACAATTTCTGATTGTCTTCATAATTTTGGAAACTTATTTTTACTACATTTTTGATTCGTATGATGTAGTATCACATCAAAATGACACACGATGCGATCAGTATGACTCGAAAAGAATTTTTCCAATTTGAAATGATATTTTAGTAAAAAACAACAACTGACATATTGAAAACCAAGAAAATGTATTTGGATTGTTTTTATACTTTATAACAATGATCTATGAGTCATTTGTGACATGTTGGAATTAACCAAACCACAATCCGAAAAACTATGTGACTGTTGTAAATCCTAATGTGTTTTTATTTAAAATTGAAATTAATTTAAGTAGAAAGAACAAGTGATATACAAAAAACTGATCAAATTCATTCAAAATATTTTGATACTTTAAAAAAATGATCCATGATTCATTTTTTATGTGTAGTAATCAACCACACCGCAATCTGATGTACAGTGTGGCCAGTATGACTAAAAGTGTCCATTATCAGCTTAAAATTGACATTTTAGTTCAAAACATTTCAATCGCTAAAAAAAAGAAAACTCCCTCCGATTGTCTTCAAAATTTAGGAGAGATATTTATAAGCCCTTTGTAATGTGTATGACACATTCTATCCTCAAACTAAAGGATGATGCAACCGTTATGAATCAGAATGTGCATTTCTAATTTAAAATGGTATTTTAGTAAAAAACACAACTAACATATCAGAAACTAGGAAAATGAATTCAGATTGTTTTGATACTTTAGAACAATGATCCATGAGTCATTTATGATGTGTAATAATGAAACACACCGCAATATGTCGAATGATGTGATCGGTATAGATCCAAATGTGTCTTTTTAATTTGATATTAATTTTAGTAAAATATCAAGGTACATACTCAAAATTAATAAAAATCATTTGGATTGTTTTGATATTTTATAAAAATGATCCATAAATCATTTTTGATGTGTAGGAAAGAACCCCACCTCAATACGACTCACAATGTGACCTGTATAACTCCAAATGCATATTTTTTTTAAAATTAACATTTTATTAATGTATTCTTCGATATTAATGTTTAATTTATTTCTTTATAGTTTTACTAACATTATATTTGTTTACTTATATTGATGGAACCTTTTTCTTGAGTTGATATTATTTTTTCAGAAACTAATACCATGGGAAGAAATTTTTGAGAGGGGATCACGAATGTCAAAGGATAGAACATTAATGTTTTTAACTATTTTTTGGATAATTGTAAATTTAATTATATAAAAAATTGTTTGAAATGTATATATAATTGTTTTCCAAACCCTTGTGTGTGCTTATTTGTTCTTGTGTGTGCTGTCCAGGTGTTGTTTTGTGCTGGTGGTGTGTGTGTGCTATGCAGGTGCTAATAGATGTGATGTTATATATACAGAACATCACATGTAACTAGCCCTTTATCAGCTCTATTTAGATAATTGATAAAGGCCCCCTTTATCAGAAATATTTTTAGCACCAATAATGTTTTCCTTTATTAGTAATAATAATAACACTGATAAAGGGGAACCCCTTTATCTATGCTGTGATTAACAACATTTCTCTAGCACTATTAAAAGATATTTATAGCACTTTTAAAAGCACCCTCTGTAGTAGTGAACCAGGGATCTGACAATATGAACGTCATCATGAAAACCACCATGCACTCCAACCCAACATTGAACAACCAATTTCACTCTAGGATTTGTACTATGTAATACCTGAATGAAGCCCCATGGAATATTTCAAAGGCTACCCTACCACCGATGAAGGATTGACTGATGTGGTACAAGGGGTCTATGATGTCTTGTTTTCTCATCAAAAATATGAATGCGAAAAGGGGGATCTCTATTTCATGGAACAACCACACCATTAGAGGAGTAAACATATAGAGAATTTATATAGACTCAGATGGGGGATGGGTAGTGAAGATCCCCACACATGCTAGAAATCTCATTATACACTCAACATAGGATATGATTGTTGACTTATTTCAATAATGGGGATTAATTCCATAGTTATTTTCATTCTCCCCTCATTATTTATCTGGAATTTATGTTTTAATTTTATGGGTCAATGTGGTTTAACCTCATTAAGGCCACCACATGGTTTTATTTACATTGTAAATGCATCTTACACCTATGTGTGTATATAAAGAAATAAAAACCTCTCCATAAGAATGTACTACTTGTGTGGTGTGGGAAAAATATCTTGTGTTATTTCATTCTTCCTTCAACCTCAAAAGACTTTCACTTGTTTTTTTCATGTTGTTTGGTCAGTGATTTCAAACATTAGATATTAGAGTGATGCTGACTTGATCCAAAATGTCACACTCCAATCCCTCATCAGCCCAACTATCCCAAAAAAAATCATCAACATGTCCCAGATCCCTCGTTGATGGTGGTAGCAGCCCTTTGGCTGTACATCAGGTGGTGAAGGATGTCGGGGGATCAATGACATATCCAATCCTCATGAGGACGAACTACAATGATTGGTTCTTGATGATTAAGGTTATGATCCAAGAATGAAGAATCTTGGGCACAATCGACACCGGAGGTGTTGAACTCCAGGAATATCAAATGGAGTTAGAGGCCATCCACCACACTATCTCACTAGAGATGATCTTCATACTCACCATCAAGGAAAGTTCTAAGAATGTGTGGGATACCATCAAGACCATGCACATCGTCATTGATTGAGTACTCAAGGACAATACTTAGAAGTTGTATGAGGAGTATGAAGGAACTTATTTTTACAACGGAGAATCAGTGGACAAATTC
The DNA here is from genome assembly GCA_963277665.1 of Viscum album. Lineage (NCBI taxonomy): Eukaryota > Viridiplantae > Streptophyta > Magnoliopsida > Santalales > Viscaceae > Viscum > Viscum album. The sequence goes on along the minus strand of OY728133.1, from coordinate 1,042,608,060 downwards.
GTGATGTGGATCACCAGGTTGGTCTGCTAACTCCTAATCCTCAATGATCTAGAGCCTTGAGACAAGGGTGTGGAGAAGTAACTATTTGTATTACCCTACATGTTATCTCAAATTGATCATTCAATTGAGACACTTCTCTATATCTCAATACTCTATGTAGAGGAGGTAACATAGAGATTCAAAGTAGTGGAGGACTATTTTGAGCTGACGTCCACTACCGACTATGGAGGGAATTTTCTCCTCATTGAGTAGGATTGGGTTTCATGGATGAAGAAGCGACATATAGGGGAGGGACCCTTAAATAACTCCAATATTTCCAATGGGCACTACTAATAACCAAAAAGGGATGATAGGGGATCCTATGGTGGCCATATTGTCTCAAGAGACCAATGTCTCTATTAAGGAAAAATGTGTAATTGGGATAAAGATTTCAACAGTAAGTTGAAACATGCCAATTACCTTCTAACCCATGGTGATTATGATGATTCAACACTGATTATGGAAATGGAATGCACTGTGGTTCCCGATACACCACTGCCACAATCCACCACTTCCAATTCCCCACCACCACAATGAAGTCCTCTTCAGCTGGTCATGGAGAAGATCTTTTTAAAACATCTTAGAAGGAGTCATGCGATGATGACCTATAGTACCTAGACACCTATGCCACAAACCTCATGACTGGATACCATGCTATCTTCACTGAGTGTGACTCTGGGATCTGTGGCACCATATTTTTTGGAAACAGATATATCATCAATATCGAGGGGTGTGGGACAATCTTGTCTTCCTATAAGAATGGTGAGCACCACCTACTCATGGGGGTGTAATTCATCCTGATCCTCATCACCAACGTCATTAGTATCTGATAGATTGATGAAAATGGTCATTAGGTACACATCTATGGAGACAAAATGAAGATCCACGACAAGTAACGACACCTGTGGGCTAGGGTTCATCACTTCCCTGATCAACTGTAAAAGTTAAGACTCAAAATTTCACAACCTATACACTTGTATTCAAGGGTGTCAGAGGTGACATGTTTTTGGAACACATTGTACGACCAGCTTAATTTCCAGGATCTGCATGAGCTCACTCAATGCAATATAGTGTGCAGAATTCCATGGATTGATCAGTTGGATCAAGTCTACAAAATCTACCTTGTTAGGAAGTAGTGGCAAGTGTCTTTCCTTTAGAATGTGAAACATCATGCTAAACAAGTCCTCAAACTTTTACACGGTGACCAATGTAGGCCGATCATGCCAACAATTCCAAGTAGAAGTCAGTAATTTCTAGCAATTGTGGATGACATGATATGTTACATGTGGCTCAATCTACATACAAGAAAGGATCAAGATCCCGTGAGAATCAGATGCTTTCAATCCATAGTGAAGGTGGAGATAGGGAACATGCTAATTTTCCTCTACACCGACTGTGATAATGAGGTTACATTAGTGGAATTAGGAAAATATTGTACTGATCATGGTGTACAATGAAAACTATATTCTCTTTATTGACAATAGTAGGATGGGGTTATTGAACAACACAACTAGACCATTGTATCCACGGATCAAAGCATGCTAAAGGATAAGGGTCTTCTTAGGATTTTCTAGGGTGAGGCCGTATCCTCCACCATCTCCAAACTTAACAGAGTGCCTACACACATCCTTAACGTGATGACATCATACAAGGCCTAGAATATAAAACGACCAGAGGTGCACTTTATCTACACCTTTGGCTACATCGTGGATGTTAAAAACATGAAGCCTCACTAGAATAAGCTGGATTACTATAGTACACCAATGATCTTCACTGGGTACAAGTCTAGGTTCAAATCATATCATGTTTACAACCCCATCAACAAGCATGTGCATGTAATTCATGATGTCATATTCAATGAGGCATAACGGGGGGATTGGATTACTCAGGGAGAATAAGGTGTGTTGAATAGTGATGACCCATTCACAATTGAATAAACAATGACATGTAAACCAGGAACAACAGAGATCAACAAAACTTTTTTAGACCACATATCATCACTCAGACCAACTGGAACACTCTCTACAGACACTAAAACACTATACATGGTCAAGGTGATGCCAGTGCCATTAGCCATAGTGTATTTCACTTTTTTTCAATACTATATGTAATAAGTACTAGATGTAAATCATAGCGACTATAACGACCCATACTTTACATACATTGTTAATACTTAAAAATTGAAGCACACTTATTACAACATATGACAAAACCACAAAGGACCGTATAGGTATAGTGTCTTTAGAAACTGGGAAACATAAACAACTGGTTCATAAATCTTCTACAGTGTCTCCCATTTATTTCATCATATCTAGGGCCCCTTTTAGCATATTCTACTTAATATACATCTTCCTGACCCGGGGAAAAGAAAACATAAAAGGGTGAGCTCAAATGATCAGCAAGGGCAAATAAAGGAAATAAAAATCATATCTTTTTGAAAATCATAACCTGCAAAAGAGATCATAATATCTTAACATGGAACAAATCATAGAAGTGAAAATGAGATCCCCATAATCATAACATAAAACTTGAAACTTTGTGTCATGTACACATAATCATGGAAAATCATTTCTTGTTAGTCATGACTCATTTCCAAGACTATCTTAGTGGACAAAGTCCCTTTCTGAACCGAGTTCACTCCTCGTTTCAGTCCTGTATCACTGAACCGAAATAACCTTCCGTTCCAGCCATGTCTATCTCATGAGATATAAAATCTTTACCCAATGCATTGGAGGGAGATATAGGTCCCACCCATCTTATAATGAATCCTTTCTTATGTGTGCCACATAATCATAAATCATACATCATTGCATAACCCATGTAATACAAATTGGAATCTTAAACATCATGACATCATAAAACAATTCATACAAGATAAAGGAATTCATAAAAATAATTCAATCACAACATGATCAAATCAATGTAATAATAGGGATAAAAACAGAACCCTTTATTATCTTAGATGGAAAATAATTTTGATAAAACACTTGAACTCCATTCTTGAGGAAAATATCCTTTCTTCTTCAAAAAACATTTTTCCTTTCATAACATGTCATACGACTTTAAAATAAAAGAAGTTGGTTAAAAATAAACTTGAAAACTTGTAAAGGAAGATTCTTGGAAATAATGTTTTAAAAATCCATTCATTCCGTATAAGTTAAAAAAAACATTCTTCGTACTTTTGTCAGAAAAGTCAAAAAGTACCTCGTACGAAAAACGACAAAAGATTCCTTTCATTTCTTTTACTAAAAACTCACCGAAGGGTAAAAATGGATTTAAACAATTGTAGGTGGATTGAAATAATATTAACTATTTATGAAACATGGATGTGGATGATAAAATACACCCCAGTAAATACTTACGAATGAACAATCTCGGATAAAAATGAGATTGTGATATTTCCCTTACCTTAGGTCCGATTTGCTTTGTACGTGTCTGAAGCTCCTCTTCTTTGGAACGCCTCTTTGAATCCTCCACTTAGGGAACTAAGATTGGTCTTTGAAGAAGACCAGGACCTCTAGTATTATTCTAGGGAAGTGGAGAGGAGAAAATGGCAGGGGTTGGCCGAGCTTGAGTACTCAAATTGGTGTGAGGAGGAGGGGGAGGAGGTGCCCTTTTATAAGGGAGGAGAGGGGCACCTTAGGAATATCTCAAAATATTATTTTATATTAAAGTCAAAATCGGTTTATAATGGTTCCAAAGGGTCTTATTTCAAAGCTAAAGTGGGGAAGGGTCGAAATACTATCAACCAATAAGATTTAGACAAGTTTAGGGTATTATTTTAACCTTATCAATTAGATTTAACTCTAAGTTAAATAATTTAACTTTTACCGTGTCTTTTTGTTTTATTTCACTATATGGTTAATACACTTACTATAACATGCCAAACTAACCCCAAATTTTTTATTATTAATATATATATCCTTATCTAAGTCATTTGGCCGAACCTTAGATTTTTAGGAATAAAATAACAATTAATAATATAATATTTGATTTAAAAACTATTTTTTGTCAATTTTGACACTATTTGATATATGATTTCTGTGAAAGTCATAAAAGAATTATATGTTCGAAAAAGGTTGATTAAATCAACACTAATATATCATAGTAACCTATAAAATTTGTGTAATTCATAAAAAGTCTCAAATTACATTTATTTTGGTGTTTATAACATCAATTATGTCAATATTTCATAAATAAGATAATTACTGCATCATAATTGTGTCATAAATAAATTAAATTATTTAATGTCTAAAAATTATAAATAAAATACCATTATGTAGGAAATCTTTTTAGATTTCTAATTAATATTTATAGTCGAATTTATCTTATGCATAACCCCATATTAAAAATGATTTACTTATTAAACTTTGATTTTAACTATTTTAACCCTTCTTTAAATAAATTAATAATAAATGTCCTAATCTAACCCAAGTGGGCCTAAATGGTCATATTTTATTCATAAGGTTGTTTTTGGTCGAATTACACTTATCCAATAGAATTAGGACATGTGTTAGGGTAATAGTAATATCATATTTACCCTTAGTTACCCTATTTACTATTAACCGCGGTAAAAAAAGTAAAAAGTTACTATTCACCAAAAAATTATTTTTATCTCATTGAACCACATTTTACTTACTGATATCAACCGTGTCTGTCGGATTTTCGAAATTCCATTCACAGAAGCGGTAAAATTAAGTTTTATGCAAAATTCAGTTTTTAACCTACCACTTAGTGGTTTCACTATTCATCAAAAATTGAAAGTTTTCAGAAAAATACCAAAATTTCACCCTAGGCTAATTTCGGTATTCCGAATCCAAAAATGAAGTCCATTTAAAAAAAATAAAATTTATAAAATTTCAAAAAGTGGTTATTACTATTCATAACGGCTAGTTTTAATAATATTTTAATAGCATATCGTTGTTTAGTGAAACTTGGTATTGCGTACGACGCAAGCTATCGAGGAAGGTCGCGATTGCGTGTAAAGTAAGCCAAGCTAGTATGTAGTGAAAGATTCCTTTGATGATATATAAAAAAAAACAAAATATTACTCATAAAAATCTTGGGTGTTACAGCGACACCCTGATTCAGTTTCATACCATCGACAACATTATTGGGATGACATTACCTCATGGGTTTGTATTACGCAAGATCAACCCTTTTGAGTTACACTTCATTATAGTCGACGATAAAAACCTTCCCTTCAACATTACACATTAATTTTATAGAACATGATGGAAATATATGATAGGGATTCGAGGGCAGAATAGTTCAGAGACATTCTCACAAAGTTACTTGGGCGCTCTAAGTTTCTAGAGCTGTGTACAAAGATTTATGTCATTGAGATCTGGTGAACATGATAGAAATTAAGGGGTGATTGTTGACTAATTTAACTAATGGGGATTAATTCCACCATTATTTTCTGTCTCCATCATTATTTCTCCTGTATTTATGTTTTCATTTTATGGGTGAATATGGTTTGACCTCATCAAGGTTTCCGTATGGTTTTAATTACATTATAAATATGACTTGATTTTATGTGTGTATATAAATAAATAGAAACCTCTATAGAAAATCATCCCACCTGGTGGTGTGAAAAACATATATTGTGTTCTTGAATTACTCCTTCATACTTACAATATATTATTTTGTTTTGTTTGTGTTGATTGTTTGGACATTACCAATAATTTTCATGTCTAAAAGAAAATGGGAGGTAAGATCTATTGTGGGAGATTCTAGATATTTGAACAAAAATTTCTAAACTTGATATAAAACAAAATAAATAAATTATCACACATTATTTTTTTAAATCATAAAAATACATCCATGGGTAGGATTAAAAATCCATGAGGCAATTCCAAAATATCCACTATAAATCAGAGAGTACAAAATGAATGTAATGCTTGAACATGAATTACAAATGAGAGCATATAAAAAGCCGTGTGAAAATCACACCTTTATATGCCTTCTCTTTCTCTATAAAAATCATCTCGCCAACACCATACTCGAAAGATCCATCAATGAAAAAACGTAACCCATATATATACAAAATGCCACTACCTAAGGGATATACATATAAAAATGAATTATCCTCGCAATGTCTTGTGACACCCAAAGTATTTTTCTCTCTCATGATCTCACCATCATGATGTACCTTAAATAATCAACTAGGAAACGATGCCTGATCACCACAATCAAGAAGAATCTCGATCTATGTCTATGATGATTGATCATGTTGTTACTGATTCACACCTACTCAATGTCTATGTGTTGCACATGCTACCAAAAATGAGATATCCCATCCCATCATAGATCCACCTTCGAAGCCTCATTCTCCATTGATGATGACCCACATGATCTACCACAAATGTGGAGGTCCCTTTTCTCTTGATCTCGGTGGACTAAATCTTGAGAAAATGTCCCTATTTACCACCAACTACTTCCCCTTTTAAAGCATTCACTGTTTCTTTTTCAAAATAAAGATAATATATGACATATTATATCTTAAATTTCCAAACAACCTTGTATATTCCATGTTAGAAAACAAAAACTTATCTCTTATAAATACATATAAAATATATATCTCCCCATGAGAAACACATGAAAAGTTATTCAAGTGATAGGATTAAAGATATCTCAAATTAAAAAGCTTTCCTATCTCAAATTTGGAATCACCCACAGGCTAAATACAATCATTATCTGTGGTTGTCATGGGTCCTATATGGGTGTGCATGATGTTGGGGATACGGTGGTGGATAACAAATTTCATGATCGAATAGTCGATGTAGCTGAACAACATCCTCCATAACAGACCCCAACCTTCCTACTCTACATTTTACTGGTCGATAGATTCTATATCTATCCTTAGTACGGATAAAGAATTTTGAGGGTGATCTAGTTTTATGAGCAAGATAAAGTGAGAGGAGGCTGAAAACTATATAATTATATGTGTGTCAAGGATAACACCAGCTGATGTAGGGCCACTCTTCAACAAATCTTCATAGTAGTAGGTGGCTCGTTAGGTGGTCCATAGGTCAGCTCATCAAGATAAATAAGTTACCAACTTTATATCATTTTGTTAAATAAAAACTCTAAAGTCATTTTGAACATTAATGATAATTTTTTCAAATGAGTTTTTTTAATATTTTTATTCAATGGATTATGATTTTTTTTGGAAAATTAAATTATCGAGTTTCAAATGAATTGATACTCTTTTCCCATTTATTTGAAAAAAAAATAATTTTATTTTTTATTTTGTTATATATATATAACAAAATTTTAAGAAAAATTTAAGATACTAATTTTTTATTTAAGATTAGCTAAATTTAAGTAATTCCCAAATATAACTTAAATACACACCCAGAACTTCCTTTTAATGGGAAGATAGATTGGCATCCCTAATATATTTTCCATGCGAAATTATGTTTCACTTTTTTAACATTAAAAAAATAATATACTAATAATAATAACCTATAATTAAAAATACAACTAATTAAAATAAAATATCCTTAATATAAATAATAAAATGTAAAAATATAATTAATATAATAAATAATTAATATGAAAAATAAAAATTATAATATAATTTCTTATTAATAATATAATTAACAATTAATTATACAATTAATAATTAATAATATTAATAATATGATAAATAATAAATACTAAATAATATTAAAAATTAAAAATTAAAAATTAAAATAAAATGGGGTTTTAACATTATCATATGGTTCCCAACACATTTGTCTCAAGGAAAAATTTATCAATAATATAATTATTCTGTTTAGTATAGCACATTGTGATAGGTCACCATACACAACATGGATTATTAGTGTAAATTTCAAGACCAAGATACCAATAACAATTTTTAAAGCAGGTTTCCATTGGTAATTTAGATCAAAAGTTTCTTGAGAGACTTTTAAATGGTTTTCTTAGTGAGAATTTTTAGTGAAATGGATTTTTTCTCGAAAAATTTTCAGTGGCAATTTCCAATGCATCTTACTAGTGGAAATTTTCATTATTGTTTACCAAATGAAATTCCCAGAGTAAGATATGAGTGGGAATTTTCAATGAATGTTTCTAGTTTTAATTTACATTGAACATTCATAATGAAACATTGAAGTGCATATTTCTAGTGGTATTTTTTTTGAAGTGGCAGTTTCCTGGAAAAATTTCATTATCAATTTCCAATTTCATTTACTATTGAAAATTTCTAGTCAAAGATACTCGTCATTTTCAATGGAACTTTTTACTACATGTGTCCAGTTTTAATTTTCATTGTAGTGGAAGTTTCAAGGAATTTATTTAGTGTAAATTTATAATTTTGTTTAAGTTTGAAATTCATTTAGTGCAAGATACTGGTGGGAATGTTCAATTGAAGTTTCCAGTGATAATTTACATCAGACATTTTTGATTTAACATTAAATTGCATGTTTTTAGTGGGAATTTTAGGTGGTGTGGATGTTTTCCAAGAAATATTTTTGTATAAATTTTTAATGTTGTTTACCAATAGAAATTTCCAATGAAAGATACCAAATGTTTCCAATAGAACCTTTTATATCATTATAAATATTTAATTTAGTACAATTATTATATATTTAGCATTTAACCATTAGGTTATAAATAGTTTTCAAACCATTTACAATACTATAACATACATATATAGTCCACAACATCAATTAGTTTTAGTTATTAAAAATTATCCACAAATTTCACTTTACTATCAACTAAAAAATATAGGGGATCAATATCTCACTCATCACCACTAGTTCCATAATACTCATCACCATCATCTGTACCCATAACACCCAAATCACCACCACCACCACCACCACCATTACCACCAATAATATCATCACCTCTGTTGCCACTAGGACCCTCATTTATATCTCTTGATGCATCATATATAGATCTAATTGTTTACATACATGAATCTGAAACATTATAATCCTATGATGTATGAGATGGAAATATACTAACATAGATTTCTAGAACTGTTTATTGACACGTTTAACAATTTAATGCTCCTATATAGCTATTATTTTGGCCTCAGCTGCTTTTAAAAGAGTTTTTTTGTAGCTCAGTGGTGTGAGAGGATTGAGAGGTTCCCGATGTGGTCCAATAATTAGTAAGGATTATGTTTTTACTAGGTTGACATCAGACTATCCCCTAGTTCTCCTCACTTAATACCTATCTCAAATAAATATTTGGACTAAAGTTGTCATATTCTTTCTCATCAAGGGCATCTAGGGTACACTGACGAAAATATAAACAAGGTATTTAATTTCTAATTTTGTATCGAAATTTGAAAAATAAATAACAATAATTACAATATTTTATTTTTTCTATTCATCTATAACATGTTAATAATTTTTCCTCTAACTTGAGAAAAATAAATTTTCTCAAGGTACATGGCCTTCAATGCCCAATACTTCTTTATACAAATGACATTGATTACTATATTAATAAATACTTTTATAATAAAAAAATTATAAACCTAGAATGAATTATAATATTAGCTATTAAAGAAATCCACAAATTGAAAAAGTATCCAAATATACATATAATTTGAAATTTAATACCTGTGTCATAACATAATCAATACATAGTAATTAGCATGCTAAAAATGGGTATGATATGGATTCCTCTTGAATGTTTATTTACATTAAAATCTATTTGTTTTATATTAATAGGTTATTTGGTCACATGGTTATTTTGGTCATTTGGTTCATTTTTTGGTTAGGAAGTTTTGTAATTTAGTCATTTGGTCAATCAGTTAGAGTATTTTTCATAATTTTTGGTATGGTTATCTGATTCATTTTAGGCGAGGGTGTTTCTATCATTAATGAGTTATTTCATTTGTTATATTTTTTGGGTTTTGTCATTTGGTTTATTTTGGTTGTTTGGTTATTATAATTTTTTGGATTAGGTCATTTGTTCAATCGTTAATCTTTTTGGTTAGGTTAATTTGTTCATTTTGGGTTATGTTATTTATATTTCTTTGGGTTTGGTTATTTAGCTAATTTTTAGGATATTTAACTCATTTGGGTTATTTTAATTGGAAAATTTTGGGTTCATTCATTCAATTAATATTTGGGTTATGTAATATTTGATTAAGGTAATTTGGTTTCTTTTGGGTTATGTCATTTGGTTCATTTTAGGGTTATGTAATTTCTGGTTTGTTCACTTAGTCATTTGTTCGTTTTTTTCATTAAAACAATTGGTTTACTTATGTTTAGGTTATTTGGTTTATTTTGGGTTATGTAATTTTGTTCATTTTGGGTTAGGTCTTATTATGTTAGTTTATTTTGTTCATTTTTGGGTTATCTCTTTTTTATGTAAGTTTATTTGGTTTATTTTGGGTAAGGTCATTTGGTTTATTTTGGGGTTATATAATTTTGTTTATTTTAGTTATTAGTTTTTTTTCTATTAGGTTATTTGATCAATTATTCATTTCTTTGGTTTAGTTAATTAGTTCATTTTTGGTTAGGTTATTTATTTTTATTTGGGTTAGGTTATTTAGTTCATTTTTTCTTAGGGTATTGGTTTCATCTTGGGTTATGTTAATTGGTTAATTTTGGGTTCAATTATTTGGTTCATATTTGGGTTATTTCATATTTGAGTTAGATCATTTGGTTTATTTTGGGTTACATAATTTGGTTCATTATAGGTTTATGTAATTTTTGGTCAGTAGATTATTTCATTTGTTCATTTTTTAGTTACAAAAATTGGTTTACTTGGGTATATGTTATTTGGATTATTTTAGGTTATGTAATTTTGTTCATTTTTAGTTAAGTATTTTTAGGTTAGGTTATTTTGTTCATTTTTGGGTCATTAGTTTCCTATATAAGGTTATTTGGTATATTTTGGGTTAGTTTATTTGGTTTATTTTTTGGTTATGTCTTTTTTGAGTTATTTCATTTGGTTCATTTTGTTCATTTTGTCATTAGTTTTTTTTGTATTAGGAACAAAATTTTCATTTTTTTAGATAGGTTAATAAGTTTGTTTTGGGTGTGGTTATTTATTTTTATTTGATATAGGTTATTTAGTTATTTTTTTGTTAGGGTGTTCACTTCATGTAGGGTTATGTCAAATGGTTAATTTTTGGTTCGTTCATTTGGTTCATATTTGGGATATGTCATATTTGAGTTATGTCATTTGTTTTATTTTAGGTTACGTCATTTGATTCATTTCAAGGCTATGAAATTATTAGCCAGTTAATTAGTTAATTTTTTATTTTTTGGTAAGAAGAATTAGTTTACATTGGTTTGGGTTATGTTATTTTTTCTATTTTCTGTTAGGTATTTTTAGGTGAGATTATTTTGTTCACTTTGGGTTGGGTCTTTTTAGGTTAGAGAGAATTACCCCATTAATCTAATCTATTGGGATATGGGTTTTTAAAAACTCTCTACAAAAATACATATCATCCATAAAAATATGAACCAATTCTACATTCAAAATCTAATTCACACCAAAATTATTGAACCCTAATTAAAAAACTAGCACATATCTTGAATGTAAACCATTATTCTAAGGTGTGACTTTAAAATTTTAATTCAAAAAAAAATAATAAATCCTTAATACCAAAGTGGTAAATAATATAAAAAAATATTACATAACCCAAAAAAACATTAAATCCTTATACAGTAAAATATACAAGACATGAATCACAACATTAATAAATGATCACCAAATTCAATCCAAATTACCAATATCAATGATTTAACACCCAAATAGAATGTTAACCACTTAATAACTAATAAATAACCAAAATATTAATCACACATCCTTTGAGTAATAACTTTTTAATACACACAACCATTATTTACACAATTATCTACTACCAAAAAACCTTGTAACATACCTAAAATCCTCGACATATTATCAACTAAAATATCCTTGAACTTATGGAACTCCCAAATATAAGAATCAATATGACTTTACCTTTGCCTTTATGTAACTTAATTTTGGATTATAAAAAAATTAACCTTCAAAATAGTGTCCCCAAAGCAATAATAATATTTAGAAGCCCCCAAAAATTTATTTCAAATAATTATTTTACCTCAAAATCAAAACAATTTAAAATAAAAATCGACAAAACACTCCTCTAAATTACATTAAAAAAAATAATCATTTCAATATACCCACAAATTTTGAAAACCAATTCTCATTCAAATAATAATATTATAAAATAGTTTTATTTCTTAAAAAGTAACTATTTAAAGGTATTCATATCATTTCAATACCTTTATCCAATTTTAAAACAAAAAAGCACAAAAAATCTATCCTTAGTTTAAAAAAACCATTTTTAGAAAATTCATTTAGTATGAAATCATATATTTTTGGTTAGGTTAATTAGTTCATTTTGTGTTAGGTTATTTATGTTTCTTTGGGTTAGGTGATTAAATTATTTTTAGGGTATTTTCTTCAACTTGGGTTTTATCAATTGGTTAATTTTGGGTCTGGTATTTAGTATAAAAAGTTTTCTTAACTGAGAAATTATCAAATTCATCCCTCTAGGAATGATAAATTCATAAAATATTGTTTTTAATAATATAAGGATTAGATATATAATTGAGGAGTTATTTTAAAATCAATCAAATTGGTACTTCTATATTTCAATGTAACTTTCAGCATGTTTAGTGGAGTAATGTTATCACAACCTGGAGGGAGTATGATGAATTCATTAAAGCAATAAATTCTAGATCATTTGGGAATTTAAAGCCATATATTAAAGGTAATTATAAGAAGAAAACCTAAATTTAATCATTAAAATATAAATAAATAAGGAATTTACATCCATCTGTATTAATGTGGCATTACATACCTTCAGTCTTAGGACTACATGAGTTTGTTTTAGTATTGTTTCACTATATTTTATATACTTTTAATGACTATTTATGTTTTAATAGTTATTAAAAACTCAAATAAAATTAAATGAATTCTTTATGTTGGTTTGATTCTATTCAATTATGGTTAGGTTGATTTGAATAGACAATAGGAAATTACCTGTAATAAGATTTTATAGTTTATAAGAAAACTATTCACTAAAATTAGTTTACAGTTTACAAAATGAAACTAATATAAATAAATTTGAATATAATGAACCCAAATTTAATGTACCAGGCACCTCTCATGTTCAGGAATTTTAGTGGGCCCAAAGTGTGAAAATGCATCATAACGTCTCTTATCTTTTTATTTTTTATTGATTTATCCCAAAAAGAAAAATTCTATAATTTTAATAATAATTAAATTTTCAATGAAAACCATTAAATATTAAGAATTCCTTAAACTAATAACTCTTGAAATAAGTGATCATTTATTGATATTATGTTATTAGATAGTAAGTGGATATTTTTATACCCTCAAAATCATAAATGGATCTATTTTTCTAACCAACATATAACATATGATTATATGATCACCACAACTCCCCATGATCCATCAACCATACGACCTTAGAAGCTACACCATAGGAAAAGTTAAATTAATTATGCAAAGAATATGTTAATTCATATAAATGCAATAATAATATAGATATCAATTTAAAAATTTTTCTTACCCATATCTCTGGACATTATTTCTATTTTATTTTATTATCAATATACCTCCATAATACTGGTTTCACTAGAATAATATCATTTTACTTGGCCAAATTTTCAATAAAACTTCTACACTACCTATAATTTGTACTTATCATTTGATTGTATTCATTATAATACACCATTATTTATGTTTGAGGATTATATTATTCATGCATACAAGTTCACCTATGTTTAATATTAGAAGATCCCACTTAATATGACAAACCAAAAAAGGAAGAAGAATTAATTCACAATACAATAGGATAAAATGATGTGATTTAATTTGAAACACTTTTGAAAAACGGATGTAGGCTGATCATTTGGATTTGATGGATCTATGGGATGTTATGGATTGATATGCTATAAAGGATGTGCCTATTCCAATTCATGCATCTAGTCATCTACCTACACTATAGTAAAATCTTAAGGAACAAAATCATCAGATCCTAGATGGATGGTAGGAAATGGAGTCGATGTAGACATGATAGGATAAGGATAAAATGGTTGGGGATACATCATAGGATTTGCATATTGAATAGGTGGGAAAATCCATATAGGTGGTTTATAAATGGTATAATAAGTGGAGTCTAAATAAGATGATGATGGAGGCATGAGTGGGAACGTCCTTGAAGGCTCATGTGGAGCATGAAATAGTGTGGAAAATGGGGTGTCTACTAGAGGGTCAAGGTGTGAACAGGAATGACAGGTGCTCTGTGTTGTAACACCCCAGGTAAATAAAGAATATGAAATTTTCATATTTATCCATATTTGTGAATAAAATATTAATATGACTTTAAAGGGGACGCTATGCTCGATGGCGTACCCAACACGCAACAACGAGTTTCTTGGGAATCTTATGTTGCACTCTAATAATAAAATAATATTATTTTAAATGGTAGTTAACATGTAGCCGTTGTATTGGCAGGAATGGATAGAAATAACTAAAATATGATTATATATGTTTTTAAATGTTTTTACATTTATCCAATAAAAGATAATGGCATAAAATACGGAAAGATTTCAATTTTAGGCGTATATGCCCTAGTTTTCACTAAAGGTTCACTTATCACCTTTTGATGGAGAACCGTCATTAAATATAGTTTTGTTCACTCTTATACATCCTTTTGGACCAAATAAAACTCTTCTTAAGAATTGGGACATCAAAATTTACTTTGTGTAAATTTTTGGTATCTTTATGATAAAGTACTTTTTTTAATGAATAGTGTAAAATGTTGTATTTTAATTCAAAACCTCTTTTTAATCTAATTTATTTATATGATTAGATTATCTTTTGAATTATTTTTAAAGTTAAATTAGAATATATTTTTACCATTAAATCCAATAGTGGTAGTTGGAATTAATTTCACTTTGAAATCAGACTTAAACTAGTGTCAATCTTTTGATACTTATTGTTTCATAAAAACACGCTATTTGCTCTGACAGCAGGATTTAATTATTAAATTAATTAATGTGACTTATATGATTTGAATTTTTTAAAATAGACTTCATTTTTTAATTTGGAATATAAAATATAGCTTAGGGGGAATTTTTGGTATTTTTCTGAAAAACTTCAATTTTTGATGAATAGTGAAACCACTAAGTGGTACTTATAAAAACTAATTTTTCCGTTTAAATGAAATTTTTACATCTTTGTGTTTTTAATTTCAAAAATCAAACATAAATGGTTGTCATTAAGAAGTAAAATGTGGTTCAATGGGATAAAAATAATTTTTTTGGTCAATAGTAACTTATTAAGTTTTTAATCGCGATTAGAGGTAATTAGTGTACGTAGTTTATGGTAAGAATAATGTTTTAATAAAATTAAATGACCTAGACACATGTCCTACCCTCATTGGATGTGTCATGGCCGACCAAGAAAATCCATGGGTCAACTTGGGGACCCCATGGAGCCACTTTGGTTGGAAAATGACATAAATACATTTTTTTTAATGTTAAAGTAAAAATGACACAAACATGAAATATTTTACTAAAACAATTTTTACATGGGGTTATACAAATCAGATTTTTGACTATAAATATTCATTGGAAATGTAAAAATATTTCCTACATCATTTTATTTGTTTTATAATTTTTAGACATTAAATAAATTAAATTATTTATGACATCATGATGATGCAGCGATGACCTCATTATTTAACGATTTAAATAAAATGGAAGGATAATGTAATATCTAAGACCTACACATGTCCAAAACCTATTGGATGAGTGTATTTTGAACCCTTATAACCTTATACTCGTAATACATCAATGTGGGACCTTTAAAATCGGAAACTCTTTTGGAAATAAAGTAACATTTTGTAACTTTACAAGAGTGCCCCTCCTCTCCTCTTATAAAAGGCCCCACCTCTACCTCATTACCCACACTCCCAAAGCCTTTGTCTCGGCCAAACTCTACCCATTTTGTCTCTATACTTCCCTCTCTTACTCCTTGATGCCTAAATTTGGGCAGAAGTATTCCCAAGGAAGCCTTTGAGCTCAAACCAAAGAGAGTTACCCGATTTTAAGGTAATGTCTTCACTTGAGTCCTTTTGTTTTATTTTGCTTCTCCAACCCCCTAAACTCTTTTTATTCATTTCTTTTGTAACAACTCCAGTATCATAAATATACTAGGATGTTTTTATAAGTAGGATTCGAGCTACACTTTCACACACCTACATATAATTGTTAAAGAACATACTGTTTCCGTGGATGGCGAATTTCGGCCTCCCGAAACGATGATTGTTCAACATCCTTTTAACACCTTCAAAGGTGGCCATTAAGATGACAATATATTTATATATTATATATAATATGTTTATGTTTTCCTTAAGCTTCTTTATTTTTTATTTTGGGCATACCTTTATGGTTTCCATTATGGGTAAATGCGATATCTTCATTTAAGGAAGTGCGGACTACCCCCCTCTCAAAGTGATGTGATTCGTTAATTCCATATGTGGGACACATAAAGGATGGATTTAAAGTTATTATATATGATTTTATACTGGAATTATAATATAACTCTATATAATTATTATTTCATTCCATAAAAATATGAAATAGAAAAGAAAGTAGCGTTCATGCGTACGTACGGCTTACCGTCTCCATAAACGGTGCATTTCATTTCTTATCCCCAAATGTAATGTACTATTATAAGTACATGTATATAATGGATATATATGATGAATTATACATCTAAATGATGAATATAATTCTTGATATAATGAACATTTAACCACACGAACAATATGTAATTGTAAGAAGTCCACTTTCGACTTAAGAACCAAATATCGACAAAACAAACATTATCAACTTAAATGATTACATAATGTTTATAACATGGAAATAAGTGATCTAAAAGGAATAATGAACTAGAAAAAGGTTCTTAATAAAGTGGATATTAACTCAAGTTTATTATTCAGGACGTTAAATAACGATCGAGTCAAGTCAGACCCGAGGTAAGGGATCCTACTCCACTCTTTCTTTTTAAGTACACTCTTTTATGTCATTCCTTTTAAAGCTCATCTTTATTGTTATTGGGATGTTCTTTTATATTAATCTTACTGTAATTTTTATTTTCATGTTATGAGAGACCCTATTCTCTCTCATCAATCCATTTTGTAATTTTTGAGTGGCGCCGTTAGGCTGCCGAATTTTCATAAGAGATCTAACCTCTTTCTTTCTTTTTAAGTACTCTCCTTTATGTCACTTCATTTAAGATCCTCTTTGTTATGTTGGGGGATGTTATTTTATATTAATCTTTCTATAAACATTATGTTAATATGATGAGATACCCGATTTGATCTCATCAACCCATTTTGGTATGTTTTATGTGGCGCCGTTAGGCTGCCTAGTTTTCGTAAGGGATTTTTCATCTCACTTTTATTCCCGTGAGATTTATGCTACATTTGCCACAATTTCCTTTGAGTGGTGTATGTACTGCACATTATTTTAATCATTGTGTAATATACTTTCTTTTATGAGTATTTACATCAATGTTTAATTGTCGTTCTTTCACGAGGAGTATGTTTCGAAAGATACCCATGTCGGTAAGGGAACCTTTCACCCTCCTCTTTTTAAAAGACATCTTTTTTTGGGTCTTTTAATTTACATATTTTTATGTTGGGATATGTTATCATATATCCTTATTGATGTAAATTTTATGTCCAAGTGATGAGATACCCATTTTTTATCTCTCATCAACTCATTTTGATGTGATGCCGTTAGGCTGTCAAGGGAACTTCTTAACCCAATTTTGATTTATTTGGGTTCAACATGTAGTTATTGAATATGTCATCCTTTGAATATGTGTGAATGAACTTTTATTATTTTACACTTAATACCCACTTATATTTGGTGTATTCGTTTGTAACACATAATTATGTAATTGATTTATCCTTAAACTAAGGATACCGTCTTTGTAAGGGACTTCGTTTCAATCTCCTTTCATTGAGGCATATTCTGTTTTATACACAACCTTATTTAATACGGTGTATAAACCCCTTTTAATTTTACGTTTATTCAAAATTAATCTTTTTTATACGAAGTGTTTATTAAACGACAAAAGGGAATTTTTTTGTCGTATGTATGCGGCGACAATGACTTCTCCGCTGTCGTGACCATTATTTGAGTTTCGGCTTCCTCTACAAGCCATACCTTATTTTTAAAAGAAAAATAAATACCATGTTTTACTTTTCTTTTATTTTGGTATTGAAAATGGTTTTCATAATGTATTTATATCAATGTTTTGTATTGATATCTTGTTATTGAAAAGTGGAAATGTTATGTTTCTTTATGCATGTTTTATGTGATAATATTATGTTATGGTTCTTGGGAATTGTTATGAATACGGGTGGTTCCGTGATAAACTAAGGGCGGGTGAGCCCGATATAGCTCTCCAATGCATTGGGTAACGTGAAGGAGTGAAACGTTAAGGTTTCTCCGAAGAGATTTTGGGAATATACTGTGATGGGTATTCCAAACGTAACCAAGAGGGTTACTCCCTACGTAAGAATGTTATGAATGCCTCAAGTTACCTTTATGTCTTATGATTTCTATGATTTATTCATGGTTTGATGAGGTATGTTAAAGTTCCTATGTTTTATGGGTAAAGTATGATTTCATTCTTATGTATATATGAACTCATGTTTCCTTTCCATATTTTTATAACCCTTACTGAGCTTTCTATGCTCATCCCATGTTTTTGAAATGTTTTTCACAGGTCAAGGGAATGATACATGATGTGATGATAGTGTCAAGGATGTGTCAAGAAAGAATCTGTGTTTTATTTTAAATATGTTTCCGTTGATGGGAAGAATGAATATGGTCTTTTATGTAACCACTTTGTTTAAATGTGGAATGTAATGCATGTTTCATGATCTAATTCTCTAAAACTCTAAACCTAAAAAGATCCTCAATGCGTAATCTTGTAATAACTGAAGATTAAGTAAGTTTTAAGGCTGGGGCCTTATAGTTGGTATCAGAGTCCGGTTTAGATAACTTTAGAGGTTAGGGTATTCTTTAAGCATAAGTGTCATTACCATAATGGTTAGGATTTCAGAAAGAGTCCTAGTTTTAGATAAAGTGAATGAGTAAGTATATCTTAGTGTTTACCTTCCTCATTAGTACATGATGGTTTTGTTGATATAATCACACTGACATTTCTGTTTTTAGTGAATGGATGGATCTAGTAGACACCAAAGAGACAACAGGTTTGAAGGAAACTGTGGTGGTTCTCTGATTAAGATACTAGATAAAATGGAGGATTTAATGAGGAAACTCGTGGTTGTTCTAAACCAAATATCAAGGAGTCATGATCAACCACTTGAACCTTGGTATGTTCTGTAATTCATCATGTATGAGATGACCAATCGATGTGGAAGTTCAGGTAATAATTATAAAGGTAACAATTAGAGTTTATTTGATCCTTACTTTTGAGGTAATTATGGGTTATTATATGATATGCTGGAAAATGAAAGGCATGAGATAAACTTGAGGTTAAAATATGTTATGATCATTTTTGATTATTTTATCTCTTTTTGGGGAATGATTTAAGAATTATATAGTTTTGGAAAAAGGACAACACGCAGACCGTGTGACAACTCGTCGCGTTGGACAAAGCTCCGGGAATCGAACCCACAACCAAAGTGCGACTGGTATTTATCTCCTACCACTGGATTACGTGAAGTCCCTGGTTAGTTTTACTGATTCTTTTTAGTTATATGATTTTATGAATTAAGAGTAAGTTGATTTTGGGTTATTTATGAAAATTATTAACCTATCATGGAGGATATGTGATTAGGTTAATTAGTTTTCAATACGAGACTTTAGGAGCCACTGATGTTGTTTGGAGATAAATGTTACGATTTAACTTGGAAGACTATGTGACTAAATCCTTCAAATATTTGGGTTTCAATCTTATATTGGTTTACTTTGAAGAATTTTATGGACAAATTGTTTATCGGATGGTCCTCATTGAACTTTGGGTTTTGTTAGACAAATTTTGGAGATTAAGCATAGATTTTCTTTTTAATGGGTTATCCTTTTCTGGATTATCTGACCTCATACTAACCTTTTTGGTTTTGGTTTTGGTTAAATCCTAAAGACATGGGATGTATATAGTTCTCTTTTGTGGATTAGGTGATTCTCTAGAAGTTTATTAGAGTACTCTTAATGCGAACAAGTCTCCCTAAATACTCGTCTTTTGGAAAAAAATATGAGTTTGATTAAGGAATCTATTAAAAGTTGAAAGTCAACGTGATAAGTGATTATGTTTCCTTATGAATAAATTCCTCAATAAAAAGTAACTTAAAACAAAAATGTTGTCTATTAACTTTTCCTACTGGGGAATCGAATACCGTTTAACCCATCAAAAGTTTGTGATTTTCTCGTGGTTAACTTTCTCTTAAACATGTTTTATATCACTCTCCATCAGAACATGACCCTATGTTTTCTCCTCCATGTCCATATTTTTCTACATGGAATCCTAGTATGGGTTAACTCGGGTGACCTTTGTACTTATCTTTCTTTATTTTAAAGTGATTGTTTTACCGACTCTTGTTCCGATGTTATACTTTCAAGGATGATTCCAAGCTCAATTTTAAAAATTGCGAGGGCGCAATTCCCAAAAGGGGGGAAGGATGTAACACCCCAGGTAAATAAAGAATAATACATTTCATATTTATCCATATTTTTTAATAAAATATTAATATGACTTTAAAGGGGACGCTATGCTCGATGGCGTACCCAACACGCAACAACGAGTTTCTTGGGAATCTTACGTTGCACTCTAATAATAAAATAATATTATTTTAAATGGTAGCAAACATGTAGCCGTTGTATTGGAGGGAATGGATATAAATAACTAAAATATTATTATATATGTTTTTAAATGTTTTTACATTTATCCCATAAAAGATAAAGGCATAAAATACAGAAAGAATTCAATTTTAGGCGTATATGCCCTAGTTTTCACTAAAGGTTCACTTATCACCTTTTGATGGAGAACCATCCTTAAATATAGTTTTGTTCACTCTTATACATCATTTTGGACCAAATAAAACTCTTCTTAAGAATTGGGACATCAAAATTTACTTTGTGTAACTTTTTGGTATCTTTTTGATAAAGTTCTTTTTTTAATGAATAGTGTAAAATGTTGTATTTTAATTCAAAACCTCTTTTTAATCTAATTTTTTTATATGATTAAATTATCTTTTGAATTGGTTTTAAAGTTAAATTAGAATATATTTTTACCATTAAATCCAATAGTGGTCGTTGTAATTAATTTCACTTTGAAATCAGACTTAAACTAGTGTCAATCTTTTGATACTTATTGTTTCATAAAAACACGCTATTTACTCTGACAGCGGGAATTAACTATTAAATTAATTAATGTGACTTATATGATTTTAATTTTTTAAAATATACTTCATTTTTGAATTTGGAATATCAAATATATCTTAGGGTGAATTTTTGGGATTTTTCTGAAAAACTTCAATTTTTGATGAATAGTGAAACCACTAAGTGGTACTTTTAAAAACTGATTTTTCCTTTTAAATTAAATTTTTCCATCATTGTGATTTGAATTTAAAAAATCCAACATACATGGTTGTCATTAAGAAGTAAAATGTGGTTCAATGGGATAAAAATAATTTTTTGGTGAATAGTAACTTATTAAGTTTTTAATCATGATTAGAGGTAATTAGTGTAGTTTATGGTAAGAATAATGTTTAAATAAAATGAAATGACCTAGACACATGTCCAACACTCATTGGATGTGTCATGGCCGACCAAGAAAATCCATGTGTGAACTTGGGGACCCCATGGAGCCACTTTGGTTGGAAAATGACAAAAATACCTTTTTATTTAATGTTAAAGTAAAAATGACACAAACATGAAATATTTTACTAAAAAAATTATTACATGGGGTTATACAAATCAGATTTTTGACTATAAATATTCATTGAAAATATAAAAAGATTTAATACATCATAGTAATTTTTTTATAATTTTTAGACATTATATAAATTAAATTATTTATGACATCATGATGATGCAGCGATGACCTCATTATTTAATGATTTAAATAAAATAGAAAGATAATGAAATATCTAAGAACTAAACATGTCCAAAACCTATTAGATTAGTTTATTTCTAACCCTTATCACCTTATCCTCGAAATACATTAATGTGGGACCTTTAAAATCCGAAACGCTTTTGAAAATAAAGTATCATTTTGTAACTTTACAAGAGTGCCCCTCCTCTCCTCTTATAAAAGGCCCCCACCCGTACCTCCTTACCCACACTCCCAAAGCCATTGGCTCGGCCAAACTCTGCCCATTTTTTCTCTCCACTTCCCTCTCTTACTCCTTGAAGCCTCACTTTGGGCAGAAGTCTTCCCAAGGAAGCCTTTGAGCTCAAACCAAAGGGAGTTACCCGATTTTAAGGTAATGTCTTCACTTGAGTCCTTTTGTTTTATTTTGCTTCTCCAACCCCCTAAACTCTTTTTATTCATTTCTTTTGTAACAACTCCAGTATCATCAATATACTAGGATGTTGTTATACGAAGGATTAAAGCTACACTTTCACACACCTACATCTAATGGTTAAAGAACATACTGTTTCCGTGGATGGCGAATTTCGGCCTCCCGAAACGATGATTGTTCAACATTCTTTTAACACCTTCAAAGGTGGACATTAAGATGGAACTATATTTATATATGATATATAATATTTTTATGTTTTCCTTAAGCATCTGTATTTTTCATTTTGGGTATACCTTTATGGTTTCCATTATGGGTAAATGCGATATCTTCATTTAAGGAAGTGCGGACTACCGCCCCCTCAAAGTGATGTGATTCGTTAATGCCATATGTGGGATGTATAAAGGATGGATTTAAAGTTATTATATATGATGTTATACTGGAATTATAATATACCTCTATATCATTATTATTTCATTCCATAAAAATATGAAATAGAAATGAAAGTAGCGTTCATGCGTACGTACGACTTACCGTCTCCATGAACGGTGCATTTCATTTCTTATCCTCAAATGTAATGTACTATTATAAGTACATGTATATAATGGATATATATGATGAATTATACATCTAAATGATGAATATAATTCTGGATATAATGAACATTTGACCACACAAACAATATGTAATTGTAAGAAGTCCACTTTCGACTTAAGAACCAAATATCGACAAAACAAACATTATTAACATAAATGATTACATAATGTTTATAACATGGAAATAAGTGATCTAAAAGGAATAATGAACTAGAAAAATGTTATTAATAAAGTGTAAATTAACTCAAGTTTATTATACAGGTCGTTAAAGAACGATCGAGTCAAGTCGGACCTGAGGTAAGGGATCCTAATCCACTATTTCTTTTTAAGTACACTCTTTTATGTCATTCCTTTTAAAGCTCATCTTTCTTGTTATTGGGATGTTATTTTATATTAATATTACTGTAATTTTTATGTTCATGTGATCAATACTAGAAAATCTGGTTTTGGAGGTGGGGCATCTATAGCGGCCGCCATTTGGCGGCCGCTAATACCATCAACAGCGGCCGCCAAATGGCGGCCGTTGCAATTTTTCCTAAAAAAACCCCTAATTTCCCTCCCTCCCCTACCTCCACTCCCCGACCCCGCGACCCACCATTCCCCGACCCCATGACCCCGAACCCGACCCCCGACGACCCTCCCCGACCCCGACCTCCGGCCACCCTCCCCGACCCCCGGCGAACCTCCCCAACCCCCGGCGACCCTCCCCGACCCCCGGCGACCCCGACCCCGCCGGCGACCCCGACCCCCGTCGACCCCGACCCCCGAACCCCAACATCCCGGCGACCTCGAAAACCCCCAGTGCGCCCCCGTGACCCCACCCCCTTGCCTCCGTGCTGCCGGTGACCCCGACCTCTCGGCAACCCCCACCCCCGACCTCCCGGCGACCTCCCGGTGACCTCCGTGCGCCCCCGACCTCCCGATGACCTCCCGACAATCCCCATCCCCTTGCCTCCGTGATGCACCACCGGCAACCCCCACTGCCTTGCCTCCACGGTGCGCCCCCGTGACCCCGACACCCCCTGCCCGCACTGCAGCCCGGTGACCCCCACCGCCTTGCCTCTGCGCTGCGCCCCCGTGACCCCGACACCCCCGTGACCCAGAAACCCCCACCTCTACCCGCGCTTCACCTTTGGACAGCCCCGCCGCCGCCGTTCCCTCGCGGCCCCGTTGCATCCCTCCGGCAAGTCCTCCTGCCTCCATTGGACCCTTCCGATCCATTGTGCCCCGCTGTGTAGAACCCTCCACGCGGTCCAATGGTTCCGCTCCTTTCGAGTCTGGCCGTCGAACCTCTGTCGTCAAGTCACTATGCCCTCATGGATCCACAATCGAGTCAGACCCCGTTACCCATGGTCAAGTCCTCTGCAGGTAATTTTTTTTATCCAAATTTCGTTTTTAAATTCTAATGATATGTGTTTTTTTATAATTTAAATAAGATATTTCAATTTTTATTTCTATTAAATACAGATATGGATAGGAGTTGGATTGATATGCAAGATAGATTTTCAGCTGAATATTATGAGGGGATTAAGCGATTTATGGATTTCACCAACAAATTTCCAAGCGATATGATTAGTTGTCCATGCAGAAAATGTGCAAATAGATATCTATTCAAACGAGATAGTGTTAGAGAACATTTGTTTTTGAATGGGTTTTAGAAAAACTATAAGACATGGACGCGTCATGGAGAAGATTCTGTTTCATGTCATCGCTCAGAAAATATTCATATGAATGTTGATTCGGGAACAGTTGATCCAATGAACATAATGCTGAATGATATGATGCATCAGTTTCAATCTGAAGATAGTAATGTCGTAAATGACGATGTTGGATTGAGTAATCCTCGTTCTTCTGCAGATGGAGAAGCATTGAAATTCTTTGAAATTCTTGATGATGCACGTATTGAATTATATCCTGGATGTACTAAATTTAGTAAACTATCATTCATCGTTGAATTTTTACACCTGAAGGCCTTGAACCAGTGGTCAGACACCTCATTCGACATGTTGTTGGTATTATTGAAGAAGGTACTCTTTGCTGGAGCGAAGATTCCAGAGTAATTCTACCAAGATCGCAAGTTAATCGATGATCTTGGGTTTACATATGATACAATTGATGCATGTTGCAATAATTGTATTTTGTTCAGAAAGGAGAATGCGCAATTAAATAATTGTACTATTTGTTATACATCCAGGTGGAAGACCAATGAGATTAATCAAGGTAGTCAGATTCTTCTTGGGAGAGTCTTGAATCAAGGGAAACAAGTTGCCGCTAAACAGATGTGTTATTTCCCACTGAAACCGAGACTGAAGAGATTCTTCTTGTCCGCTAAAATTACTAAATTGATGACTTGGCATTCAGAGAGAAAGAAATAGGTTGATAAATTAACTCACCCGATAGATTCATTGGCATGGAAAGAGTTTGATCAGAGACACCCATAATTTTCCCGAGATGATCGTAATATTCGACTGGGTTTGGAAGCAGATGGTTTTAACCCATTTAGGTCCATTGTTGGTGCGACACATAGTACATGGCCAGTGGTGTTGGTTCCATACAACATTCCCCCCTGGGTATGTATGAAGAAACCTTTTTTGTTACTGTCAATTCTAATTGATGGACCGAGAGGACCTAGTGATAAAATCGATGTTTAAATGCAACCTTTGATTGATGAGCTGCAAGAATTTTGGGCCGATGGTGTAATGACTTTTGACTCGGTAGAAAATGAAATGTTTAGACTTCGGGCCGCTTTGTTATGGAAAATTAATGATTTCCCAGCGTATGCTAACTTATCAGGTTGGAGTATAAAAGGAGAATTTTCTTTCCCTTGTTGTAATAAGAGTAAGAAATCTATATGGCTTAAGCACTGTAGAAAGGTGGCATATCTTGGTCACCGACGCTTTCTTCCTCCATTGCACAGGTTCAGAAAAGACCGTGTATCATTTGATGGGAATAGAGAGTTTGACCCATCACCACAAATACTGTCTGGGGTTGAAATTTGTGCACAACTTGATGAAGAAAACATCCATACAATGTATGATTTTCAAGATTTATTGGTTCCTGTATTGCCTTCTATTCCTACTGAAAATGGACAGCGAAGTCATAATTGGAAGAAACGAAGTATTTTTTTTGAATTGCCTTATTGGAAATATAATATTTTAAGGCATAATTTAGATGTGATGCACATTGAAAAAAATGTATTTGATAATATTTTGTGCACCATTTTAGGCGTCAAGGGTAAATCAAAGGACAATGCTAATGCTCGATGTGATTTGCAAGAAATGGGATTGAGAAAACCTTTACATTTACAACTGGGTGAAGTTAATCGGGCATACATGCCTGCTGCACAGTACAAAATGAGTAAAAAAGAGAAACAAACATTTATATCAATTTTGAAGACTGTTAAGGTGCCAGATGGTTATTGCTCTAATATTTCGAAGCGCGTGAATATGACGAGCATGAAATTACAGGGTTTGAAAAGTCACGATAATCATATTCTGCTTCAACAGTTAATTCCTATAGCAATTCTTGATTGCTTACCTTCCCAGGTTGTTGAGCCATTGATTGGAGTTTCTAATTTTTTTATACACCTCTGTTCTATAAATAATCGCATGAGTGATTTGAAAAAGCTACAGGATAAGATTGTACTTGCACTATGTCACCTAGAAAAACTCTTTCAGCCGTCTTTTTTTGATGTCATGGTTCACTTGACCGTGCATTTAACTATTGAAGTCATTGATGGTGGTCTCGTGCAATTCAGGTGGATGTATCCAATTGAGCGATACATAAATACATTGAAACGCTATGTGCGCAACAAAGCTCATCCAGAAGCATCAATTTCCAAGGGATATTTAATGGATGAGTGTACTAATTTCTGTGCTTCATATATTGATGAGGTTGAAACAAAGATAGATAAACCATCCCAGACTGACGAGGGTCCAATTGGAGAAGGAATAACATTTGATATGCAGAACGATGAGTGGGTTCAAGCTCATCGATATGTGTTGTTCAACACTCCATCAGTTATGCCATTGATGCAGTAAGTTTCATAGTTGATGGGTATTTTGTTTATATATTTATATTATTGTTTACCTTATATTGTGTTGTGATTTAGGATGCATATCGCTGAGTTAAAATGTGAAAGGCCCCGTGCAACTGAGTATCAAATCCAAAAACATCATTTCAACACATTTCATGAGTGGTTCAAGACTCATGTACGTATAATTGATTTAATATTTTTATAGTACAACTAAGTTGTATTTTCACAATCCATTATCCAATAAACTATATATGTGAAATTTTCAGATTCAAAAGTTACGTGATTTAACCCAGCATGTGAGCGAGGAACTCAACCAACTAGCTGATGGTCCATTTATTATAGCTCGTCACTACATGTCTTTGGATGCTAACGGATTCCGATTTCGTATTAGCGATGTTGACATGAACCGAGCCACACAAAATAGTGGTGTTGGTTGTTCTTTTGTTGGTGCAGGTTATTATTATGGATTGTTGAGAGATATTATTGAGGTTATTTATGATCGTGGCTTAAAACACATATTGTTAAGGTCTGATTGGGTCGATCCAGTTCGTGGAACGAAAGTTGATAACTTCCAATTTACATTAGTAAACTTTAACAATATGCATTATAATGATGACCAGGTTAGCAATGAGCCCTTCATACTGATATCGCAGGCAGAACAAGTTTACTTTGTCGGCATTAATTCTGATTGGAAAGTTGCAGTGAAAATGTATAGAAGAGGGGTTTTTCTGATTGACCAAGAGGAACCTGAAGTTGTCGCATTTCCTGATCAAACACTTGACAAAACAATAGTAGCTGTACGAGATGAAGATATACAATGGACCAGAGAGACGGTTTAAGGAGATACGATAGACTTGCATGATTAGTTGAAATTGTAATTATATTCCTAGTTATTATTTGTAAAAATATTTATCAGTTATATATGCATAAAAATTGCTTGATTTAACTATAATTTCTTTTAATGCAGGTATGTCACAGGGTGGTCACAGTGGTTCACCTGATGTTGTTGGTATGTATGTTTTCATTTTTCTAAATTAATTGATTGAAATTTTCTATTTATATTTCCCTAAATATTTATAATCATTAATTTATATTGTAATTGAATTATATGTTTATGTTTATCAGGATCTACTGCTTCTTCCAGCAGAGGCATGGGTCCTGGTAGAGGGGTTCGATCCTGGAACTCTGGAGCCCGATTGGATGTGTTATTTGGCGACACATTTCATCCAGTTGGAGGTGGTGCTACTGCATTGAGTCGTCGGTTTGGATATATGATACAAGACTCACACAGGTTCCCTCTAACGACTCGTGACTGGAGTTATTTCCCTCAGGATACGATGGACAGATTATAGAGGGAGGTTCAGGTAAATTCAATGTTTAATTTTTCATGATATTGTTATTATTATTGTCCCATCTACTGAAAATTTTTTTAACAGGATAATTTTACATCCCGTCCAGATGAGTTTTGGGCTGTTTGTATGTCGAAATGCAGAAAATTATGGAAGGATTACAAGTCAAGGGTGAAGAGAGATCACTGGACACCATTTGCAGGAGTGCCAGACATTCTACAGCAAGTCCCTCCGGGCATTCTTCCTGCGCAGTGGTAGGATTTGGTTGCGTTTTGGTCGAGTGAGGCATCGATGGTAAGATTTATTACTTTTAATCTATAAATGAATAATTTTTCAAATGTCTATTAAGTAAATACGTTGAATGTAGACCGAGTCTGCTCGTCATTCACATAATCGGGCGATGCAGGCCACGCCTTCCAGACTTGGCACTCGACATGTGTCACAGCTCAGACATGATGTAAGTTCATAATTCACTATTTAATTCATATTTTAAAAATACTGTAGTATAACATGGTGAACCCTTTTATTATAGTTACACCAACGCGGCGAGCCAATCGATCAGATGTCCATATGGATGAGGACTCGTAGGGCGGGTGATCCCGATGTTGCCGGTGTTATAGTAAGAAAATTATTTACTAATTAATAAATGTATTTTTTATTTTATATAAAATATGTATATTTGTTCATTGATTTATTATATGCTACAGGCTCAGTTTGACGCTCAGTTAGTAGAGTTGCCAGAGGAGCAACGTCGTAGTATTGTGCGTAGAGATGAAATATTTCCCTGTGTCGTGGGGCGTGATAGTCATGGTTATTCTTTGACTTATGGCGGCGGTGTCCCACGACGTGCAGTTGTTAGAGAAGATGTGATGAGTGCATGCAGAGAGTCAGGGATGCACACATAGGCTGAGATAGATGCTTCCATGTAGGATATGCATCACAATTTTGATTCACAGTTTCAGCAGTTACGTGCAGAGTATAAGGAGAGGTTGTCACAGATGTCATCACGTATCGATGAAATGACGACGCAACAAGTGGCGCCACAGGTAAACAATAAAACAAACCATACTCAGATTGAATTTTATTGATATGTTTAATATACATAATATTGATATATATTGTAGGATCCAAATACATATGGTGGACATCACAGTGATATTGGTGATCCAGATAAGAATGAACCCCATGCATGAGGTAATTTCATTTGTCTTGATGAATTCTTTAGAATTTTTTATATCCTTGATGAATATAATTTTCCTTTTTACCTAGATTAGTTTGTTTTAATATTTGTGGATGACATCTTAGTGCACTCCAAGAGTGATTATGATCATACCCAACATCTTGAAATCATACAGATTACACTTATTGACTATACGTCAAGCTATATATATGTCAGTTTTGTATTGATTATATAGGTATAGTTATTGGGTCAAATAATTTCAGAGGAAGGTGTGTCAGTGGATGGAGAGAAACTCTAGACAGTTGTTTCTTGGGATAAGCCCATGAACTATTTCAATATTTGTATCTTTTTAGGGTGAGTGAATTGTGATGTGGTCGAGCAGACGACACGTCAATCGGACGTGCGGTCTGCGCGGTAGGGCTCATTATGCGTTCTTTAAGTGTTGCGCACGCTTGATAAACGCGCGTGGGGGGTCCCAAACTGGCCGAACGATGTCCTAATGGCCCGAAATCGGACAACATCAAAGGGTGAGTGAATTGTGACGTGGTCGAGTAGACGGCACGTCAATCGGACGTGCCGTGTGCCCGCGGTGACCGGGAACGCCGTTCTGGTGTCAGAAATGGCCAAAAATGGCGTCTAATGGTCATACTCATATCGGACGACATCGGATTGACCTGAAATCACAGGAAAACAATAGAATTTTTATTCATGACGTTCACGCATAGACGGCACGTCAATCAGACGTGCGGTCTGCGCGGTAGGGCTCATTATGCGTTCTTTAAGCGTTGCACGCGCTTGATAAACGCGCGTGGGGGGGGGGGGGGGTCCCAAACTGGCCGAACGATGTACGAATGGCCTGAAATCAGACTACATCAAAGGGTGAGTTAATTGTGATGTGGTCGAGTAGACGAAACGTCAATCGGACGTGCCGTGTGCCTGTGGTGACCGGGAACACTGTTCTGGTGTCATAAACGGCCAAAACTGGCGTCTAACGGTCAAACTCATAGAGGAAGAAATCGGATTGACCTGAAATCACAGGACAACAATAAAATTATCATTTGCGACGTGCACGCGCAGACTTCACGTCAATCGGACATGCGTTCTGCGCGGTAGGGCTCATTATGCGTTCTTTAAGGGTTGTGCGCGCTTGATAAACGCGCGTGGGGGGGGGGGGGGTCCCAAACTGGCCGAACGATGTCCGAATGGCCCGAAATCGGACGAAATCAAAGGGTGAGTGAATTATGATGTGGTTGAGTAGACGGAACGTCAATTGGATGTGCCGTGTGCCCGCGGTGACCGGGAACGCCGTTCTGGTGTCAAAAACGGCCAAAAATGGCGTCTAACGGTCAAAGTCATAGCGAACGACATCGGATTGACCTGAAATCACAGGACAACAATAAAATTATTATTCACGATGTGAATGCGTAGATGGCATGTCAATCGGACATGCAGTCTGTGCGGTAGGGCTCATTATGCGTTCTTTAAGCGTTGCGCGCGCTTGATAAACGCGCGTGGGGGGTCCCAAACTGGCCGAACGATGTACGAATGGACCGAAATTGGACGACATCAAATGGTGAGTGAATTTTGATGTGGTCGAGCAGACAACACATCAATCGGACGTGCTGTGTGCCCGCGGTGACCGGGAACACCGTTCTGGTGTCATAAACGGACAAAACTGGCGTCTAACGGTCAAACTCATAGCGGACGACATCAGATTGACCTGAAATCACAGGAAAACAATAAAATTATTATTTGCGACATGCACGCACAGACGTCATGTCAATCGGACGTGCGGTCTGCGCGGTAGGGCTCATTAAGCGTTGCACACGCTTGATAAACGCGCGTGGGGGGGGGGGGGGTCCCAAACTGGCCGAACGATGTCCAAATGGTCCGAAATAGGATGAAATCAAAGGGTGAGTGAATTGTGATGTGGTTGAGCAGACGACACGTCAATCGGACATGCCGTGTGCTCGCGGTGACCGGGAACGCCGTTCTGGTGTCATAAACGGCCAAAACTGGCGTCTAACGGTCAAAATCATAGAGGACGACAACGGATTGACCTGAAATCACAGGACAATAATAAAATTATTATTTGTGACGTGCACGCGTAGACGAAACGTCAATAGGATGTGCGGTTTGCGCGGTAGGGCTCATTATGCGTTTTTTAAGCGTTGCACGCGCTTGATAAACGCATGTGGGGGGTGGGGGGGGGGGGGGGGGGTCCCAAACTGGATGAACGATGTCCGAATGGCCTGAAATCGGACGAAATCAAAGGGTGAGTGAATTGTGATGTGTTCGAGTAGACGACACGTCAATCGGACGTGCCGTGTGCCCTCGGTGACTGGGAATGCCGTTCTGGTGTCATAAACGGCCAAAACTGGCGTCTAACGGTCAAACTCTTAGCGGACGACATCATATTGACCTGAAATCACAGGAAAACAATACAATTATTATTCGTAACATGCACGCGCATACGGCACATCAATCGGACGTGCGGTCTGCGCGGTAGGGCTCATTATGCGTTCTTTAAGCATTGCGCGTGCTTGATAAACGCGCGTGGGGGGGGGGGGGGGGGGTCCCAAAATGGCCGAACGATGTCCAAATGGCCCGAAATAGGATGAAATCAAAGGGTGAGTGAATTGTGATGTGGTCAAGCAGAGGGCACGTCAATCGGATGTGCCGTGTGCCCGCGGTGACCGGGAACGCCGTTCTGGTGTCAAAAACGGCCAAAACGGGCGTCTAACGGTCAAACTCATAGCGGACAACATCAGATTGACCTAAAATCACAGGACAACAATAACATTATTATTCGCGACATGCACGCATAGACGGCACGTCAATCGGACGTGCATTCTTCACGGTAGGGCTCATTATGCGTTCTTTAAGCGTTGCACGCGCTTGATAAACGCGTGTGGGGGGGGGGGGGGGGGTCCCAAACTGGCCGAATGATGTCTGAATGGCCCGAAATTGGATGACATCAAAGGGTGAGTGAATTGTGATGTGGTTGAGCAGACGACATGTCAATCGGATGTGCCGTGTGCCCGCGGTGACCGGGAACGCTGTTCTGGTGTCATAACTGACCTAAACTGGCGTCTAACGGTCAAACTCATAGCCGACGACATCGGATTGACCTGAAATCACAGGAAAACAATACAATTATTATTCGCGACATGAACGCGTAGACAACACGTCAATCGGACGTGCGGTCTACGCGGTAGGGCTCATTATGCGTTCTTTAAGCGTTGCACGCGCTTGATAAACGCGCGTGGGGGCATCCCAAACTAGCCAAACGATGTATGAATGGCCCAAAATTAGACGGAATCAAGGGGTGAGTGAATTGTGATGTGGTCGAGCAGACGAAACGTCAATCAGATGTGCCGTGTGCCCGCGGTGACCGGAAACGCCGTTCTGGTGTCATAAACGGCCAAAACTGGCGTCTAACGGTCAAACTCATAGCGGACGACATCGGATTGACCTGAAATCACAGTACAACAATAAAATTATTATTCGAGGCGTGCACGCACAGACATCACGTCAATCGGACGTGCAGTCTGCGTGGTATGGCTCATTATGTGTTTTTTAAGCGTTGCGCGCGCTTGATAAACGCGTGTGGGGGGGGGGGGGGGGGTCCCAAACTGGCCGAACGATGTCCGAATGGCCTGAAATTGGACTAAATAAATGGGTGAGTGAATTTTAATGTTGTCGAGCAGAAGGCACGTCAATCGGACGTGCCATGTGCCCGCGGTGACCGGGAACGCCGTTGTGGTGTCATAAACGGCCAAAACCGGCGTCTAACGGTCAAAATCATAGAGGACGACAACGGATTGACCTGAAATCACAGGACAACAATTCAATTATTATTCACGATGTGCAAGCGCAGACGACACGTCAATCGGACGTGCGGTCTGCGCGGTAGGGCTCATTATGCGTTCTTTAAGCGTTGCGCGCGCTTGATAAACGCGCGTGGGGGGGGGGGGGGGGGTCCCAAAATGGCCGAACGATGTCCGAATGGCCCGAAATCGGACAAAATCAAATGGTGAGTGAATTGTGATGTGGTCGAGTAGACGACACGTCAATCAGATGTGCCGTGTGGTCGCAGTGACCGGGAACGCCGTTCTGGTGTCATAAACGGCGAAAACTAGCGTCTAACGGTCAAACTCATAGCGGACGATATCGGATTGACATGAAATCACAGGAAAACAATAAAAATATTATTTTAGACGTGCACGTGTAGACATAATGTCAATCGGACGTGCGGTCTACGCGGTAGGGCTCATTATGCGTTCTTTAAGAGTTGCGCACGCTTGATAAACGCGCGTGGGGGGGGGGGGGGGTCCCAAACTGGTCGAACGATGTCCGAATGGCCCGAAATCGGACAAAATCAAAGGGTGAGTGAATTGTGATGTGGTCGAGCAGACGACATGTCAATCGGACGTGCCGTGTGCCCACGGTGACCGGGAACGCCATTCTGGTGTCATAAACGGCCTAAACTGGCGTCTAACGGTCAAACTCATAGCGGATGTCATCAGATTGACTTGAAATCACAGGACAACAATACAATTATTATTCTTGACGTACACGCGCAGACGACATGTCAATCGGACGTGCGGTCTGCACGGTAGGGCTTATTATGCGTTCTTTAAGCGTTGCGCGCGCTTGATAAACGCGCGTGGGGGGTCCCAAACTGGCTGAACGATGTCCGAATGGCCTGAAATTGGACGACATAAAAGGGTGAGTGATTTTTGATGTGGTCGAGTAGAGGGCACATCCATTGGATGTGCCGTGTGCCCGCGGTGACCGGGAACGCCGTTCTGGTGTCATAAACGGGCAAACCCGGCGTCTAATGGTCAAACTCTTAGCAGAAGACATCGGATTGACCTAAAATCATAGTACAACAATAAAATTATTATTCGCGACGTGCACGCGTAGACGGAACATCAATAGGACGTGCGGTCTGTGCGGTAGGGCTCATTATGCGTTCTTTAAGCATTGCGCACGCTTGATAACCGCGCGTGGGGGGGTCCCAAACTGGCCGAACGATGTCCGAATGGCCCGAAATTTGACGACATCAAAGGGTGAGTGAATTGTGATGTGGTCGAGGAGACAGCACGTCAATCGGACGTGCCCTGTGCCTGCGGTGACCGGGAACACCGTTCTGGTGTCATAAACGGCCAAAACTGGCATCTAACGGTCAAACTCATAGCGGACGACATCGGATTGACCTGAAATCGCAGGACAACAATACAATTCTTATTCACGACGTGCACGCGTAGACGACACATCAATCGGAAGTGCGGTCTGCGCGGTAGGGCTCATTATGCGTTCTTTAAACGTTGCGCGCGCTTGATAAATGCGCGTGGGGGGGTCCCAAACCGGCCGAACGATGTCTGAATGGCCCGAAATCGGACAACATCAAAGGGTGAGTGAACTGTGATGTGGTCAAGAAGACTAAATGTCAATCGGAGGTGCCGTGTGCCCGCGGTGACCGGGAACGCCGTTCTGGTGTCATAAACGGCCAAAACTGGCGTCTAACGGTCAAACTCATAGCGGACGACATCGGATTGACCTGAAATCACAGGACAACAATCCAATTATAACAATAGAATTAATGATTTTAAATTTATAAAACGGTAATCAAATTTATGAATATTATTTTGAAAATCAAATACTTTAGATCTGTTACAGTAAGTTTGAAGTTAAATATTTGTTTTCTAGGTTTTATTCGGTACTAAGTTTGGTATTAAATTTTGTTATGCAGTTATATGTGATGATGGATGCGGAGCTTGGAAGATGACAACCAGGATTTATTTTGTATATTAATGCATAATTGAAATTTTTTTAAAAAAATTAAAATTTAATAGCGGCCGCCATATGGTGGCCGCTATAGGTGTCTCCATGGACACCATTAGCGGCTGCCATATGGCGACCACTGCCAATAGCGGCCTCCATTTGGCGGCTGCTATAGGTTTTTCAAGGAGACCTATAGCGGCTCCATTTGGCGGCCACTAAAGCCCATCTCGGCTTTCCTACAGTGTCTACCAAATGGATGCCGCTGATAGTAACAGCGACGGGGAAAAAGCGGCCACCGTTTGGCGACCGCTATAGGCCTTTAGCGATGGATTTTGGTGGCCGCTAAAGGTCATTCTTGTACTATTGGATGAGAGACCCTATTCACTCTCATCAATCCATTTTGGAAGTTTTGAGTGGCGCCGTTAGGCTGCTGAATTTTCGTAAGATGAGTGGCGCCGTTAGGCTGCTGAATTTTCGTAAGAGATCTAACCTCTCTCTTTCTTTTTAAGTACTCTCCTTTATGTCACTTCATTTAAGATCCTCTTTGTTATGTTGGGGGATGTTATTTTATATTCCTCTTTCTATAAACATTATGTTAATATGATGAGATACCCTATTTGATCTCATCAACCCATTTTTGTAAGTTTTATGTGGCGCCGTTAGGCTGCCGAGTTTTCGTAAGGGATTTTTCATCTCACTTTTATTCCCATGAGATTTATGCTACATTTTCCACAATTTCCTTTGAGTGGTGTATGTAATTCCCATTATTTTACTCATTGTGTAATATACTTTCTTTTATGAGTATTTACATCAATGTTTTATTGTCTTTATTTCATGAGGAGTTTGTTTTGAAAGATACCCATGTCGGTAAGGGAACCTTTCACCCTCCTCTTTTTAAAAGACTTCATTTGTTGGGTCTTTTAATTTACATATTGTTATGTTGGGATATGTTCTAATATATCCTTATTGATGTAAATTTTATGTCCAAGTGATGAGATACCATTTTTTTAATCTCTCATCAACTCATTTTGATGTGACGCCGTTATGCTGTCAAGGGAACATCTTAACCCAATTTCGATTTCTTTGGGTTCAACATGTAGTTATTGAATATGTCATCCTTTGAATATGTGTGAATGACCTTTTATTATTTTACACTTAATACTCACTTATATTTGGTGTATTCGTTTGTCACACATAATTATGTAATTGATTTATCCTTAAACCAAGGATACCGTCTTTGTAAGGGACTTCGTCTCAATCTCCTTTCATTGAGGCATATTCTATTTTATAAACAACCTTCTTTTATACGGTGTATAAACCCCTTTGACTTTTACGTTTATTAAAAAGGAATATTTTTTATAAAAAGTGTTTATTAAATGACAAAAGGGAATGTTTTTGTCGTACGTATGCGGCGACAACGACTTCTCCGCCGTCGTGACCATTATTTGAGTTTCGACTTCCTCTACAAGCCATACCTTCTTTTTAAAAGAAAAATAAATACCACGTTTTACTTTTCTTTTATTTTGGTATTGAAATTGGTTTTCATAATGTATTTATATCAATGTTTTGTATTGATATCTTGTTATTGAAAGTTGGAAATGTTATGTTTCCTTTATGCATGTTTTATGTGATAAGATTATGTTATGGTTCTTGGGCATTGTTATGAAGACGGGTGGTTCCGTGACAAACTAAGGGCGGGTGAGCCTGATATAGCCCTCCAATGCATTGGGTAACGCGAAGGATTGAAATGTTAAGGTTTATCCAAAGAGATTTTGGGAATATACTGTGATGGGTATTCCAAACTTAACCAAGAGGGTTACTCCCTACGTAAGAATGTTATGAATGCCTCAAGTCACCTTTATGTCTTATGATTTCTATGATTTATTCATGGTTTGATGAGGTATGTTAAAGTACCTATGTTTTATTGGTAATGTATGATTTCATTCTTATGTATATATGAACTCATGTTTCCTTTCCATATTTTTATAACCCTTACTGAGCTTTTTATGCTCATCCCAAGTTTTTCAAATGTTTTTCACAGGTCAAGGGAAAGGTACATGATGTGATGATAGTGGCAAGGATGTGTCAAGAAAGAATCCGTGTTTTATTTTAAATATGTTTCCTTTGATGGGAAGAATTAATATTGTCTTTTATGTAACCACTTTGTTTAAATGTGGAGTGTAATGCAAGTTTCATGATCTAATTATCTAAAAGTCCAAACCAAAAAAGATTCTCAATGTGTAATCTTGTAATAACTCAAGATTAAGTAAGGTTTAAGGCTGGGGCCTTATATGTGTAGCTCTAAGAGAACCCCAAATCAGACCTATAATAGTAGGATAAGAATAATTAAACTCTAATTTAGATGAATGTACCTAAAAATATTTGACAAAGAATAATAACATAACATTAAAAGTAATTCATAAGAAAAATATTACAATTATTATAATAACTAACGGAAACATAGGAGGAAACTCTTTATTGTGCATCCCTAAATCATTATAAAATAATACCTTCTTTAAAATTTCTTCAATATCTTTAATAATATGCATAATAATTAAATGTACAATATTTAGAAATAGTTTAAATAATTCTTCCTACAACCTATAAGTCAAATAAGTCATGAAAAATTTTGTAAACTATTTTATCAGCTATAATTTGAAATCAAGATATTATCTTTTTTAAAAATATTTTTAACAAGGTTTTATGAATTTAAATAAATCTAATTAAATTCAAAAATAAAATAAAAATAAAACAAACATATCTTTCTAAATTGAAACTAAATTAATGTAATTACAGTAGTACCAACTTGAGAACCTCATATCAAGGTAAACTGAATGAACTATGAACATATATGGTTTCTTTTATATATTACCCAACACTAATTCAGGTTCAACATTAATTATCACAATGGGAAAATTTGAGTAATTAAAATGAAATATTTTTGTGAACGTTATTGGGTTTGTCAATGATGTCAATTTTGTCCCAACGATAATGAAAAATATTTCTTGAGATTACTTCAATGATGAGACTATAATCAGATCCTAGATGATCCTTTATACAAAACACTTGTTTTTCCACTGATCCCAAAATGTATGGTTCATTGGTATCTAGAAGCGAGTCCTGTCAATAAAACTGAATCGATAGTCATCAATAAATGTACCCTGTCACATTATTGAATCCAAGAACTTACATTTCATTATAGTGACTCGACCTTTAGATTAATAAACTAATAAAAATATTTTTTCAACAAGTCCATAATAAAACACATTTTCATATCAAGCCCTACTATTAGATGTATTTTAATAATATTCCATTTTTGTAGTTAACACAACGCCATTATGACGTGTTCTCATATTCACCACTCGACCAGTTGAAACAAATTTATATCCATTGATTATTAAATATTTTCAGTGAAAACCCAAAGAATTGGGACCAAAATATAATGTTATTAATTATTTATAGACATAGTCAATAAGTAAAATTAATACATGAAATATATATGAATAATACAAATAAATAAATAAATAAATTTTAATTCAATTAAAGTAATGGTTAAACCATTGATTTCAACCAAGAAGGAAACTATTTTCTATGAAAATCCTCTCTCATTATAAATTTAAATGATAGATAAAATATACGTATAATTTGTTTATGATCTCTACAAAAAATGATAAAAGAGTCTAAGGTATATGTGAAATGACATAGAATGAGGTATAATATAAATATTCAAATTAATTACTTGATATAGTCATCAAACAAACCACTATTAAAAAATACTGTGTGATGTTCCATATCTTTATCTTTAAAGATAAATGAAACCAATATATATGACCCAATAATTCCTCTCTTTTAGGGAATAAATGTAAATTTTAGATCAATTTTCCCATACTACTCATCTTGATTTCTTATTTGCTGGTTTTGTCTTGTGCTCACATTAAACAAATACATTGAAAAAAATTCATACATTCTTGAGCCAGATAACCTCTCACAATGGTACCTTTAGGATGATTCTTATTTTTGAAATAATATTTTATTGTGAACAATTTTTTTTGTAGGATACATCCACCAAAAATAAATAGGTCCCCTATGAAGTGTTTCTTTTTGAAGATGAACTATTAATTGTAGTATGCAAGTGAAAAATGATAGGAGAAATTGTTTCCCAAATCATAGAAAATTAATGGTGCCCCTTATTGCATTTTTATCAAGAAATAGTTGGATAACAATTTAGAAAAAGTTATCTATATAAATTGAACAAGCTAATCACTATCACCCTTACATTATTTGATAATAAATTCTGAATTTCCATTAGAATCAATTTATGAAGAAGGATGTGATAATCATGAGTTTTTAGGGATTTTAGTTTTAACTTCATTCTATGAACTCATTTAGATATCTTGTTGGAATATACATCAAGAAGCTTAATATTCTATAATACTTCCAGAAATTTATTTTTCTATAAATGTGATATCACATAATAAGCATAAGAAACTTTGTATATGTTTTCACCGATACACACAGGATGCCGTTTTGGTCGAAAACCCTAATCCAACAAGTCTTAGAGAGTTAATAGGTCATATTTTGTGTTACAATTGATATTTATAATAATTTACAAAAACCTTTCATATATATTTTTCTCAATGCGTGTTACGTCAAAATAATGACATAACAATTTTGTAGACTAATATGGAAACTCAAAAAAGAAACATTTATTTTTACAATTGTAAGTGGCTTGAGTATCAATATTATTCCTATTTTAAAACTTCATATAAACCTTACCTAATAAAAAAATTAATTATTTAAATTCATCAAGCACATTAGTTCTTGATATATGTTGATGTGGTTGTTCAATGTCAATAGTGTTATAAAAAATTCAACGATTCTTTCTGTATTGATGATTCTTGGAAAGAATCGTCCATTCCAAATGAAACTAAAACTACAGTGATATTTAATTCATCCTAATTGTGTATTATTAATATAAATAGGACATGATAGTTTTAAATTTATTCTATAAACAAGCATCATTGTATAAGTATAGAAATATTTTATACTCCATAGAAGGGAAACACACAAATGATTTTTTAAGAAGCATCGAATGTACGCACAACCATATCCCAAAGCTGCTTTAACTCTATTATTAAAGGTTGTAAGTAGACTTCTATGACATTATTATGATTACAAGGTCCATATTTTAGTATACTCAATAAAGTGATAAGTTTTTTCATGCACATACATAAAGGAAGATTATAAATATGAATAAAAAGAAGCCTCACGTTTTGAGTAGTAAGAATATAAACAAACAGATTAAAACCATTACATGATAGACCCAACCTAAAATTACGCACCTCAAATAAAAAATCAGGTTGTTGTGAATCAAATTCCTTATATGCTAATCCATTTTTTAGAAGAACCATCACATCATTATATTTAATTATATCACCATCATTCCATAAAAAATTAATTGATATTTCTAAGGATATGAATAGATTTTGAAGCTTTGTAATCAATTGAAAGTTCCACATAACTTTCTATTATAGACAATATGCTG
Source organism: Viscum album (assembly GCA_963277665.1). Lineage (NCBI taxonomy): Eukaryota > Viridiplantae > Streptophyta > Magnoliopsida > Santalales > Viscaceae > Viscum > Viscum album. Next base: position 1,042,566,964 of record OY728133.1, on the reverse strand, counting down.
TTACATTTTCATTTTACTTCCTTAAAAAAATTTACACATCCTTTACTGTCATTAATGAAAATTATTTCCTCCCAAAATAAACTAAAATAGTTTTGAAAATCATATTTGTTATTAGTAGAAAATCCAACCTTCTTAATTAACATCCATGAATTATAATTATTGGAGGGAATATATAAACCATCAAGAATAACTTACTTTAAAAAGGTAAGAATATAATCAGTAGAATTATTATAAATTCTATACATGGCTATTCTAATATATAACGACATTAAAAATTCTAATTTTTTTAGTACATTCATAATATACATTAGTTCTAGAATTATCCATTAATTTGTTCACTCTATCAACATAATAATATTCATTATTTTACTCATGTCTATTAATATAATTTTCTTATTACACTTGAATATTATCTCTCGTAGGATGATGAAAAAATGGAAACCATTCAAATATCAAATTCTTTATACCACTTCTTTCTTTCCATTCAAGAATAGTATAATATTGTCTCATCTCCCCATTATGATACCAAACATAATAGTTTATTTGAAATACATATTTTTTTATATGATAGATAACTTATTCCATAATTAACCATGGTATTACAACATATTTATAACATGGAAACTATATATCAGCTTTATCTAAAGAATTTTTAAATGAAAAATATAAAAAAAATATCCAAATTATTTTGAAACTCGATTGAATTCCAATTGGTATGATACATAAATATTTTATCTATTATATCATAGGGAAAAAGTTATATTCAAATAAAAAATGTAAAAAATAATTAAAAAATTAATTACAAACAATTTTAATATGAAATTCATCAAATAATACTAGTATCTAGAGAAACAAGAATTAGACAAATAACATACTCTATAAGTGGTGCCTACAAATAAAGAACCAAAAAAAGTATATGGAATGGAATGGGAAACAAAGATTACATAATATAATTAAATATATATGAATTTATGAAACAATTGATTTTAAAAATTCTTTGTTTATAATATGACATTAAAGTAATTAAATACAACTGTCATTATGATATAAAACATTTACTCAATAATAGCAAAAATGTGTCACCCAACATGAAAAACATAAAAAATGGTATAATAATATTATAGAAATTTTACCAGACTTTATATTAATATAAATAATCATCAAATACTAATATAATAGAAACTATGTTTTATAAAATAACAAAAATATATCCAAAATGTAATAAAGGATTTAGAATCCAGAAGTTGCATGATATATAAAATGCAATAAAAATTTTATTTTTAAAAATTACTCATCACTAATTATAAAGGAAATATGTTTCACTTTTCTCATTCCAAAATCCCATATAATATCCAATGATCATCTAATAACTCAAAAAGTTACTTTTGAATACCAAAATCAAAGTAAATTGGGTCTATAAAGAAATATAGTGTGCATAAATTGTGAAGAAAGTTCCCTTAAACAAGGATTAACTAAGTAAGAATTATTCTAAATTGAATCTTATGGATATCAAAGAAGAGGAAATTAAAAAATTATGAATTAATAATCTCACATGTCACTTCACAAGGAAAGAGGTAAATTTTGGTGAAATAACTCTCTATTGGTAGAGGAAACAAGTTGAAGGGTGGAAGAAAAATGCATCCAAAGAAGAGGCAATTATTAATGGGATTAGTATCAAAATTTTGAAGAAACCCAAATAATAAGGATAAATAATCTCATTGATAATATCTAAAATGGAATCATAACAAGTGGTTTTTCAAAAAAATTTCCACTAGAAATTCTTTGGGGAAGAGTAGAAGAAAACAGTTGGTTCAAAAAGAATAACCATAATCATTAACATAAGGATGTTAGAGGTACCCCTATCCTCTTTTAATTTGATATAACATATGATTAATTGAGTTATTTAGGATGAAGGTGAAGATAAAATCCATAAGGGGTATGTACCATGTGTGAATTAAAATAAGAATTACAAATACAAGAGTAAATGAAAAAAATGAAATTTCAAGATAATTCAAAAATTTCAAAAATCATGAATTAAGTGTAGAACATTGTTAAGTAGACCATAAATTATGGAATATATATGAATTTAAAAAAATATTAAAGATAAAAGGTATTTAAAGACACTTTTGGAGTGATTCAAGTTCAAATCCAGGTTTTAGTTTTACGAATGAAGTTACGATATCTAGAAATCCTTTCAAGTGATTTATTGTAAAATAAAATATTGTAATTATATGAGGGTTTTTTAGGATACTGGAGTATACTTGGAAAAATAATTCTACCACAAAGTGGTTTCAAAAAGTGGTTTCTAGAGTTTAAAAAATAAAGGGGAGATAAATATTGGTTCATAAAATCTACTTAGAAACATTTGAAAGAATAATTCATTGTCGATAAATTGGAAGAAATTGATTACTAGTGGTGTGAAAAACTCTTCAAGTGGAATTTTTTTTATAAAAGGTGGTGCCCTCGTCAAAGACCAAGGCACAATTTATTAAACAAAGAAAAGAAAGGGTGACATTATTCTGAAAGATGGAATCTTATTACAATCTTTATCATTGAGAGGAAGCAAATAACTAGGTAAGTAATCCTGCCAAGTGATGCCCTGATTGACTCCCTTGTTAGCAAGACTGTCTGCAACCATGTTCGCTTCATGAAAGGCTTGAGTGGAAATGTAATTGGGATCCGTAAGCGAAGTAATAAAATTCATCCAATGGGTAGTGAGAGGCCATGAAAGATGGACCACTCCCTTCCAAATAGTTTTGACTATAGTCGTTGAATCACTTCCAATAAAAATATTGTCCCAACCCTCTTTTTTAGCATAATCAAATGCATGGATCACCCCCATCATTTACGCTTCCAGAGATGAGTCCATACCACAACCACGAAGAAAACATCCATGAAATTGGCTAAGAAAGTCTCTAAAAACTATGCCACATCTTGCAGGACATGGGTTGACTTTAGAAGCACCATCAACATTCACTTTGATCCATCCTAAAATTTGGACTTGCATGAATACCTCATAAGTGTGTCTAGGTTTCATGTATAAACCCTCAATCTGAAGACAACGCAGAATTCTCTTCAAGTGGTATATTCCTAAACCATGTTCATTAAATTATATATATTAAATGTTTTATGATAATTTATTTAGTATAATAGGAATATTTAACTACTCAAGTTCCAACATTGTTTATGGATTTAAGGTCAAATATAGACAACACTGACATTGTTAACTTTGATGCTTCTTTCATAAACTGAGCTCCCACTCATTAGTCTTATAAGTTTTGTGAAAATTATATTTAAAAGTAGTGAATTCACTCATTAGAATATAAAAAGATGATTTCAGATGATATATGAAAGTGTTCTAGTAGTTAATATTTCAATGGAGGTAGAATTATATTATTTAAAAATGATATTTTTCATGTAATGTCAAATGGAATATGATGACTTGTATTAAGGGGGATCTTTAATTATTTAAATATGTAAATCATATAGGACTGATGAGGTGACGATTTCTCTTTTAAATAAGTGTCATGAATTGCATGAAGGATGATATATGAATGTCATACACACTGTGTAAGAGACATTGGACCCCTATGTAAAGGTACTTAAATAATGTCATAGAGGATGCATAAGGTTAGAAGAAGTCCATTAAAAAATCCACATAAGGGTTTTTAAAGATCTAAAATACCTACGTAAAGGTGAAACTAAATTTCTAATATGTTTATAGGTACATTAACCTATGTAACTATAATAATGAAACGTTGAAGTCTATGCAAGGGTATAATGATCTATGTAAAGGTAACTAATGAATTATTCTATATAATAATGGGACATAAAATAACCCCTAATACATTAATTAAAAAAATTACTACATTAATTAATTGCATAATATGTTAATATATATTACAAAAAAATTATATTGTATATATATAATATTAGTGGATAACTAAATTAAAACAACAAATATATTTATTACAATCTAATTAATTATAAAATACTATAATAAAAATAATCTAAAATAACCTTATTTCAAATAATCTGGAAGATTTGTGACCAACCATTAAATTTTTTAGGTGATGAGATAGATTTTTCATAGATCCCTCACCAATAAATTATTATTACCTAATAATGTAGTATATTGTACACTTTAGTGTCAATCTCTCATGGAGGCTGCTCACAACACACCGAATTTCTAATGTCACTATTTATATCCTAACTAATATAAAACTAATTATATACTAAATAAATAAAGGGATTGATTATGAATATATATAAAATATAATTTAAATTAATAATAAAATTAAAAAAAACACAAAGAAAATAAATAAGACAAAAAGAAGTTAGTGAGGAATCATTGTCATTCTTGGGAGATCGTGGTGATAAAATCATTGTTCTTTAAAGAAAATATTTTCTCAATATTCTAATCAATGTTGAATAAAAACAACAACTCAAAACATCCCCGTGGATTATTTTTATCTCACACTGAAACTCTACAAGCAATATAATACTCACTCACATAATCACCATAATGCTACTCCACCCTGGATACACCATTATGATGATGATGAAGTGGAAAATATATAAAACAGGAAGAAGAACTCAACAACAATGAAAGTGGGGTGAAACCTACAACAAACCTATTTTAATAATATTGAAATTATCTGAATAAAATAAAGAGAAATATTTATGTACAAAAAACTCAAGAACTACCACTCCCCCTCGAACAACTAGAAGAGTTATTTCTCCACTTGCATGTAGATTAGAAGGATCACTCTTGGGGAACACAAAATAGAAAATTAAAGAGAAGTGAAATGAATAGAAGAAGAAAAATAAATAGAATAATATATAATTAAAATATAAATATACATTACAGAAACTAAACTCCACCTTTCCCCCTTGAAATGGATATCCTTATAAGAGGTAGAAGAGATGGGAATTTATAGAAAAAATTGGTGAAAAAAATGTTTCCAATTTTGTTTACAGGAATATACCACAATTTAGCACCATTAAATGTAAGATTAATTTAATGGGTTCCTCATTAATATTGTTCCAAATTATCAACCTCCTTGACCATCCATATACTAGCTTTATTGACCCAAAGGTGAAGGAGTTATGGCTTACTTACTTGTAGAATTTAATTCTGTCTAGGTGAGCATTTGAATTCCACTTCTCCAAATTCCCAAGACATTATGACCTTTCTAGCGGCATATTCTAGTATGAAATACTTCATGAAAGATCATAAATAATTACTTATACAGGTCCATGTATAATTAAAGATGCATTGGTGTATTAAACTTCTAGATATAAGCTCATCTTCATACATGGCTAGATCTGTACATAGTTTTTGAGGCCTGAATTGTGAGTTGTATTTGTGTAACAAAATGATATATTGAGCATGGGATCTAGGAGGATAAAATGAGTCCCAAGTTGTCAGAAAAACTAAAAAAAATTAATTTCACAATTTTACTTAGTTTATAAAAAGTTATGTCCAAAATACATAAGAAAGATAAAATAGTTAAAACCCAAAGTTAAGCTGTTTAATAATTAAGCTCAAAATTCTACAAAAACCTAAAAATGTGATAATTTCCCATAAAATAATAATTTTTCTGATATTAAAACAATATATTATAGAATAAAATATATAAAAATTTGATATTAATTACTACCCCACACTTATACATTGAACTCTCGGGCAATCATCATATATTCAAATCAAAATCCACACAATAATCATCAATGAGAAAACATCATTGATCATTTCCAAAACAGAATTACATCATTAATACTATTTGAAAAACAATTCAATATAATTTTCATTCCCCACATTTGAATCTGTTCAACCTCATAAATCTACCTGTGTCCTAATCACATCCCACCTCACTTTGGATTTTAAGTGACTCTTCACTTAAGAGAAATTGAATATGGAGTTATGGTCATACATTGAAATTTTCGTGTATCATCATAGGATTGTGACAAATATCATATCTACATGGCATGAACACATGAAAATATTTTCAATAATGAGGTATTTTTCTAGGTTAATTATGTGGATTAGGTTTTGTGGGAAATTGATTTAAAATTTAAGGCCAAAAAGAGGAGGTTTGCCTCTTAAGTATAATTCATGAATAATCAAGTGAAAACACAGGATGAACCTCACTGAAATCCACATGAAAGTGTAAAACACAATAACAAAACCTTTTTTGACATGGGAAACTATCAAATAAGTGATTATAAGGAATTATATCATCCAAATTATTTCCCTTTTTTGTTTTTTCTTTTTTTTAAAAGCTCGATAAAGGAACAACTTTATTTTATTTTCTTTTTTTTAAATATTTTTTCCTTGGAGGATGAGATGAAAATTGAATAAAATGAGTGCATGAAAATAATTAACTTTATTTTTAAAGAGGTAAATGAGTCATAAAAAAGTACAATGAATTATTAAATCTCATCTCTTTTTTTTTTCATTTTTTTCATTTTTTTGAAGTTGAATAGGCTGAAACAAATGAAGCACAATGAAATGACGACTCAAGCAGAATTTTATTTTTATCCACTAATGAAAATTTTGACACACACCTCACTTCTCCTAAAAATGAATCACATCATAAAAAAAGTACATCAAAGGCCCTTCCGCCACACTCAAACTTGAAATATACAAGAAAAAATACTAATAGTGAAGGTAGGTAATGAAAAATAATATTGTAATGTGGATTAAACCTATTAGGAAATTCATGGAATCTAAGTGATATTGATGGATAAATGTAAGAGTGGGTATCAAGATAAAATGTGTCTAACCAAATTGATCCCTAAATCATATTATAAACATTACATGAAATCAAAATATTTTAATGTGAAAATTCACAAATTCTAGTTCTCACAACATATCCATGTTTCCCTCATGAATGTGTGGGTATTAGGAAGCATATTTCAAAGTGGTTCAGAATACCTCCCAGGACTAAAAAAATAATTTAATTCAGTGTTTCATGGGCATTTGTATCACCCCACGAATTTACAAAAATATTTAATACAAAATTAATGAAACACCAAGTCTCTATAAAGCACAACTTTGTTTTAACCTATTTAGTAAATTTAATTTCCCACCTCTGGGATTTGAATTTCAAAAAATTGACATACACGGTTGCGTTCAGAAAGATATTTAGAGTCTGAAAAGACAAAAATAATATTTTATGAATAGTAACATACCCTTATGAATAGTAAAATCCCATTATGAATAATACTATTACTCTTATGAATAGTAATGAATAGTGAATTAGCAAAAAAAAAAGAAACTTCACCCATGAATGTATAAATACAATTTACACATCTTATAAGTGACAAAATGATCATAATATAAGTATTGTTTTTTTTATGTCATAAATATTTTAATTAAAATATTATTATTTATTTAATAATTTAAAATGGAAATTTATTTTCATAAAATTTAATCATAAATTGTTATTTTTCTGTCTCATGGTTATAAGATAATTTTATGAGACCTTAATTAATTTTTCAAGGTGTTATAAAACAAGTTATAGTTTTAAAGTTATTTTTTTGGAATAAATTATGATTTTATTTAAAAATTAAATTAAAAATATTTATAAAACTATTTTCAAAAAATATATTTGATTTTTTGAATTATACAGATAAATAAACGATTAGTGTGAATTTTTAGGATTTTTCTAAAATACTTGAACTTTTCAAAAATACTAAAAATAAAGTTTTGAGTTTTTAGTATATTTAATTACATAATAATGGTGTAATAATTAATATAAAATTCTGGTTGACTTGTGTAAATTATGCAGTGTCCCAAGTAGCTAATACCATGGGCAAGCCCATGGTTTGGAAAAAACCTCTAATGAGGCGTCCTTTGAAATTAATAAAAAACTCCCTCTCATTTACTATAAATACCCACTCATTCCTTCATTTTATTTCATTCCAAAATAATAATTCTAAAATATATGGTAGTTTTACATCCCTATGATTACTCCCAAGGTGTCCTCAATCCCCCAAGTTCCAAACCTTTATGTTTTAGGAGTTAGTCTACAAGGTAAAAGGATTCTCAACTTCTCTTTTCGATTCAAGTTCTCTTTTATGTGGTATGTGTTTAATGTTTCCATACCATGTTATTATTTATATTTTATTATATTACTATAATATATTATGAGTCTTTTATAAATGGGTTACCCCTATCCCCTCTCTTTTTAATGTTCTATAAAACCATGTTGTATAGCTATTATGATACATAATTTTCGTCTCAAAATCTCTCTATTTTTCAAGCACTCTTAATAAGTTATTCTCTTTTAATTTAAATTGGATTATGTTGGTATATGTAATTTCATATCCCCCTTACTTTATATATTATGTAATAATTATTAGAGAACCCTTTTCTCTCATCAAAATATTTTATTAAGTTTTAAGTGACACCGTTAGGCTGCCGAATTTTATAAGGGATTTCTCAACTTTTCTATTATTTAGAGTTACATTCTTTTCTTTTTTCTTTACTAACCTCATTTTATCCAAATGTTATGATAACACCAGTACCTTACATTTAATATAATGTTTTTTTATAATGGAATAATTCATAATAATCTCTTCTTTCCCATTCTTTGATACTAAAAATTAAAACACCATCTGAGATGTGTTGATTTATCACATTCAAGGGTGATGGGTTTTAAATTTTTATTACCATCTCTAATTCTAGTCATGAAACCATTTTGGTGGTTGAAACATAATATAATATAAATATTATAACTTATTTAATGTTCTAGAGTAATTTTTACATGTGATATTAATTTACAAATCAAAATGATTTTTTTATGATCAAAAACCGCCAACTAACCCAATCAATCATCATTAAAGTTTTATATAATGATTCATATTCACTCCCAATAACCAAATTAATTTTATAACCATGTAATATTATGGATTTTAACAAATAAAATACAAATTTTATTCTGTAAAACCATTCTCAAATTACATGTTTATTCTTAGATGTATATAAGTAAACCGGTCATGAATACCAAGGAAGAAAACACTCCCAAACAATAAAATTGAACCTCTTAAACCCATCAATAAAGGCCGGGAATGAAATTATTAAGGATATAATAAATCAATTAAATAAATAATAGTTTATGGAAATATGAATTAATTAATTAATTTGGTTACCTAGGACACTAATATCACGTGAAGAACACCATCAGACTTAAGGTAAGAGGTTTCTTCATCTCACTACCATTTCTGTGAGATATTCCACATTCAATAATATTACTTGTGTATGATGTATGCATAATGACCATTAATGTTTCATATCATGAATATATTTATTTTCATTCAATTTATAATTTTATGATTATTAATTTTGTGGAATATGATTCAATTGATCACAATGTTTTGAGTATTTTTTACCCAAACCTCCATTTTCATTTGGGTTGCTCTTATTATCTATTCACCTCAATTAAATTATTATTTATTCTTATGTACTCCTGATAAATTCTATTTTAATATTCTATATATGTTTACCAATCATAATCCTTCTTTATTTTATGGGAAGTTATTTTTTTTAAAATAATCTTTCAAAAATTCTTCCGAAATGCCAGCCTAATTCAAGGAACTTCTCGAATTATTAACTATTCTTAAGTTTACTCTATAGTCTATTTTATGCCATATTTATCTCTCCAAAATAAAAAATTTTAACATGAAAAACCCATTATGGTTCATTTTTGGTTTTCTGAAATCAAACATGCCTTTGCGCTTTAAAATTCTTTAATATTTACCTTAAACCACACTAAAATGTTTTATTTCTAAAGATTCATTAAAAATTATTTTTAACTGATTTCACCTCATTAAGACTTTATTTAAGCCTAAAATATAATTTCAATTACCTTACCTTTTATTTTCTTGTATATACATGTTTATAATTTGATTTCATGACAAATTCAAATTATTTTACAAAAGAACTCTTATTTCCAAAATTAGAAGTATTTTTCTCATCTCACTTTAAATTTAATGAGATATATGCCTTGTTCAAAACTTTTTTCTTATGTGTGGTTATGTAATTATATATGGTATATTATATAAAGAGTCTCATTATTCTCAAGATATTATAAGGGATTATGATTAGAATTTTATAAGGTGGTATGGGACACTTTGGAATGTTTAAGGATTATTTACTAAAAGATTTTTTAATGCTATCATTTAAAAGTATCTTCATCTATGTCAACATCTATTATTGAATATTTTACTTCACTTAGGTTTATCTTATATGATAATATACACCATTTTTATTGAATGGTTTATGATTAGTTTGACTGTGTATGTGCTATCTTAAAACCATTCACCAATTTACTCTGAATGGTTAGTGTTTGTGCTTAATATTCGGGGAAAGTTATTTGAATTTCATATATTATATTCAATATGAATGTATATGTTATTATGTTTATCCCCATCAATATAAATAATGAATTAGACTTATTAAGTGTTGGGTGGGTCCCACTAAATCCCCTCTATGCATTAGTGAGTCTCCTGAGACAAATAGATGTGGACTTGTGCGAGGCCTTTCCCATTTTGAGATATTATTTTGGCTGAAACCTTAATCATTTTTAGGTGTCTTGGCCGAGGCCTTGACGGTATGTTTTAAAATATCTGTCATATTCATTTCCCTCATTATGATGCTATAAATTCATAGTTCATGTGGTTATTTTACTAGTATAATACACACGATTATGATTTTTATTGAAAAAATTACATAGCTCATATTATTACTATTATATATTCAAGTTTATTTTGAATGGAAATTGTTTTTATTTATTCACCATTCCTAATGCTTATATTTATGATATCATCCACTTTATTTATTACCCTTCCTTAGAATCTGAGCTCATCCCTTTCTTTTGTTTAATTTTCCTAGGACATTAAGAGGTTTATTATGATTGACCTGCATGGATAAACTTTGAGTTGTGGAGGTTCCCAATAAAACTTATATGTTGTATTTCTTTTCAAGTTGTAATTTTGAACTTATGTATATATCTAGTTTTTCAAGACTACTAAAATACTCATTCCTTCATGATTTTATTCCTTGTAATCATGCTAATGTATTAAAATATGTCACCGGCTCTGAGAAACAGGGATTGGGTCCTTACAGCATGGATTTCAAAAATTTGACAACTCATAAAAATGCTTGAAAATAAAAATCGAGGAAAAACATTTTCACATCAAAAATCATTTAAAATCCATTTTTAAAAAATAATTTCAACCATATCAAAATAAATTGATGTGTGAAAAATGATTAGAATATTCATTGACATAAATGTCCATGGAATCACCAAATCAAAGTATGCCCAATTTCATTAGCATATACTCATTTCCTAGTGAGGGGATGAAGTTTGATATTAATGATACTCTGAGATTTCACCATTTTGACCCCCATTATTTCTCATGAACCCTTTGTTTCATTTCAAAATAAATAAAAATGTTAATTTTTAGTCAGCCATTGAAGCATAAGGTTCCTAAAAAAAGATGGAAAAATAAAATCACACAAAAATAAAAATAATAGGTTGATCCTCGCCCCACAATTAAATTTAATTACCCCTCAATTTAGCACAAAAAAATATAATGGGAATAAAAATAAAGGGAATTAAATATACAAACTAACATTATTTTTCAGTGGAATCTTTGATTTAAAATCCTACCAACTTCCACTTGAACTTGAAATAATGAAATAAAGAAAATTTAAGAAAAATAAAGAAAAATAAAGAGGAAGGGACAAGAGGATAAAACATGGGTTGGAACTCCATGTGGGTGCTAGGATTTTACTTACCCTATTCATAATGTTTTAGCAGTTTAACCCTAATCAAATGGTGGGTGTAGTTTCTTTGAGATGAACCACCACATGTGTCTTTTACCAGAGTCTATGAGAAGACAACAATAATAGAGAACCCAAAACAAGATAAGAAAATTCCCAAACTCCAATAAATTGTAAAGTAATAATTTTATGTCCATAGTTGGAGGTAAATTAATATAGGGGTACTGCCGGTTGACTTCCATGGTGGCCTCCCCCATATGGTATGCAAGTTTTTGTAGAGGAGGTAGGTATACCACTATCAGCTTGTCCAACTATTCTTCTTAAACCACCAACACTTGGGTGGTGTGTTATTTAATATCCAAGGCCTTCTCTATTTTTGTTGTGTCAGTAATTTTAAGAAAGGATAAGTTAGAAAACATCCCATCTTGAATAAGATTAAAACTTGAATCAATAAATAAATCTTTCGTTTCAAGTATGTGATCCTGGAAATTGATCTATCTGGGTAATACCATTGGAAAATTCATCTTAGAAAGTACATAACCATATTCTTCCAAAGAAAGAGAGAGGTATATAGGTTCTTATTTTTAATTTTCAAATATGATATAATCACATATACTTTTACCTTCTACAAAATCAGCCCAATATTCATTCAATTAACCTTAACCCCCCCACAGGTGTATTATATGGAAAGTATTCTTCTTAAAAATCCTATTGAAATGGTATATATATGATTGAGGCTATATAATTTATAATTTATTCCACAAATGGATCATAAATTGAAAATTTTGGGGAAAAATTATTTTATTCCTCTTTTTTCTTGTGCCTCCTTTTGAACTGCAAATTCTTTCAAGAAATGAGACATATTTTCCATTTGATTCCTCAATGCTTCTATCATTTTAGTATTCTCATTAAATGGATTGTTTAGTGATAATTGTTTAATATACTCATAAATATTTTTGTCATTAATATTAAATAAAAAATTACATTGAAATCCCATCCTAAAACCAAGAAAATAAATATATGTAATGAAGTTTATTTTTTTTGGTTTTTGAATTTTATAACTTTTTTTAGGAGTTTTATGAAAAATAGTGTGCGTAAGAACTTGGAATCCTTGAAAATATAACCAAATGGATGAGAGGCATTTGTCATAGATCTATCAAAAATAAATTATTATTACCTAATAATGAAATATAGTATGCACCCTAGGGTTGATCTCTCATAAAGCCCTCTCACAACAAACCAAATTTCTAATGTCACTATTTATAAACTAAATAATATAAAAGTACATATATATTAATATAAATGGGGGGGGGGGAGGTTATTCTAAATATATATAATATAATATAATATAATATAAATTAATAGTAAAATTGAAAAACCCAAATAAAATAAATAATTCAAAAAGAAGTTAGTGAAGAATAATTGTCGTTCTTGGAAGATAATGGTGATAAAATCATTATTCTTTAAAGAAAATTTATTCTCAATATTATACTCAATGTTGAGATAAAACCTATCACTAAACACCTTACCATGAATTTTTATTATATCATACCAACCCACCACATGAAAAATAACACTCACTCACATCATCACCACATTGCTACTCCACCTTGGATACAACATTATGAAAATGAAGGAGATGAAAATAAGAAAACGGGAAGAAGAACTCAATAGCCATGAAAGTGGTATGAACCATACAAAAAACCAATTTCAATACAATTTATATTATTAAAATAAATTAAATTGAAACATTTAAGCACAATAAACTCAATATTCACAACTCCCATCTCAAAAAACAATGAGAGTAAGTTCTGCACTTGCATGGAGATAAGAAGGATCACTATAGGGAACACAAAATAGAAAATTATAGAGAAGTGAAATAAAAATAAGAAGAAGAAGAACCAATCTAATATATAATTAAAATATAAATAAATATTATAGAAACTAAACATTACCTTTGCAATATGAAATGGATATCCTTGTTAGATGTATAAGAGATGAGAATTTATAGAAAAAATTTGGGAGAAAATTTGGCTCTAATTATGTCTACCAGATTGTTCCACGTTTTACCCCCATTAAATGGTTGATTCAGGGAAAGGGTCCTTCTTTAATGTTTTCCAAATACTATCCCATGTGAACCCTTAAATTTTAATCTTTATTGACACAAAGAAAAATGAGTTATGTATGATTTACTAGGATAATTTAATTCTGTCCAGACGATCTTTTGTTTTCTACTTTTCCAACTTCCCACACCATAATGACCTTTAAAACAGAATATTCTCACATGAAATACTTCATGAAAGTTATTAAATAATTTATTATACATAAAATGTAGAATTTAAGCTTCATTGGTCTTCCAACATCTAGATATAATCTCATCTTTATACATTTCTTGATCTGTACATAGTCTTTGAGGCCTGGATTGTGAGATGTATTTGGGCCCCTAAATAATAGATTGAGTTTATGCTCCAAAAGGATAAAATGGTCCCCAAGTTTTTAGTAAAACTAAAAAAAGGAATTTAAATTTTTTACTTAGTTTATAAAAAGTTATGTCCAATATACAGAATAATGATAAAATAGTTAAAACCCAAAGTTAGGCCCCTTTAATAATTAAGCTCAAAATTATACAAAATACTAAAAATGTGATAATTTCATAAAATAATACAATTTTGGGTATTAAAATAGTTAATTATAAAATAAAATATATGAAAATTTGATCTTAATCACTCCCCACACTTATCTATTGCACTCCCGGTCAATCATCATATATTCAAATAAAAATCCACACAACAATCATCAATGAGAAAACATCAATGATCATTTCCAAAAGAGAATTAAATCATGTATCCTATATGAAAAAAAATTAAATATCATTTTCATTGCCCACATATTAATTTTTTCATCCTCATAAATCCACCCATCTCCCAATCACATCCCACCTCACATTGATTTTTAAATGACTCTTCACTAAATAGAAATTGAATATGGAGTTATGTGCATACATGGAAATTGAAAATATCACCATATAATTTTGAAAATTATCATATATACATAGCATGAAACATGAAAATAATTTTATTAATGAGGTCCTTTTCTATGTGAATTCTGTGGCTTAGGGTTGGTGTAAAAATTATTGGAAATTGAAGGATGAAAAGAGGAGGTTTGGCTCTTAAGTACAATGCATGAATAATCAATTGAAAACATAGGATGAACCTCCCACAAATCCCCTTGAAAGTTTGAAACACAAAAAACCCTTATTTGAAATGGGAAATTATCCAATCAGTGATTAAAATGAATTATATCATCCAAATTCTCCCCCCTTTTTCATTATCTTCTTTTTTTATAAAGCTCTAGAATGACACAACTTTATTTTATTTTATTTTTTCCCTTGGGGGATGAGATGAAAATTGAATAAAATGAATGTATGAAAATAAATCCCTTTATTTTAAAGAGGTAAATTATTTATCAATGCAATTACAATTAAGTATTTAAGCTCAACTTTTTTTTGATTCTTTTTCAATTTCTGAAGGAGAATAGGATGAAAAAAATAAATCATAATGAAATGATAACTAAAGCCTAATTATCTCTTTCTACAATACCCAAAATGTTGAAAAATTTCTAAAATCACTAAAAAATGAAAAAAATACCAAAACAAACACACATAAGGTCCTTTCTCCACACTCAAACTTGAAATATCAACGCAAAAATACCAAGAGTGTAGGTAGGTATGGAAAAAACGACATGTAATGTGGCTTAAACCTATAAGGGAATTCATGGAATCTAAGGGATAATGATGGATAGATGTAAGGGTGGGTCTCAAAATAATATGTGGCTAGCCAAGGATATCTCTCAATAATATCATTAAAATTCCATGAAATTCAAATATTTAAAATATAAAAATCACAAATTCTGGTTCTCACACAAAATCAATGTTTCCTTCAAGAAAGTGTGGGTATTAGGAAGAATATTTCAAATTGGTTTAGAATAGCTCATATGATTAGAAATATAATATATGTTAGTGTTTCATGGGTATGGATTTAATTTTTTTTCAAACACATAAAATAACATGAAAATTCAAATAAAGAGAAAATGTTTTCATATCTACAATCACTTAAAATCCATTTTTTAAAAAACCATTTCATCCATATTGAAATCAATTGATGTGTGAAAAATTATCAAAATATTCATTGAAGCTCATGGTTCCTAAAAAGGATAAAAAAATAAGATCACACAAAAATAAAACTAACGGGTTGATCCTCCCCCACACTTTAATTTAATTACCCTTCATTTTAGAAAAAAAAATTAATAATTGAAGAAAAATAAAGTAAAGGAAATATGAAACCTGGCTTTATTTTTGAGAGGAATATTTGAGTTATGCTCCTACCAACTTCCGATTGACCTAGAAATAATGATATAAAGGAAAATATAAGAAAAATAATGAAAAATAAAGAGAAAGAGAAAAGATTAAAAAACATGGTTTGGAACCCCATGTGGGTGCAAGGATTTTAAAGCCCTTATTTAGTCAGTTGTATCGGTTTAACCCCAATCAGATGGTGGGTGTTGTTTCTTTGATATGAACCACCACATATGGCTTTTCCCAGGGTCCATGAGTAGACACCAAGAATAGAAAAACCCAAAGAAGATAAGAAAAGTTTAAACCACTAATAAATAATAAAAAAAATATTTAAGGTCCATATTTATAGGGAAATAAAATAGGGGTAATCCTAGTTGATATCCATGGTGTCCTCCTCCGTATGGTATAAAAGTTATAGTAGATGAGGTAGGTGCAACACCACTAGCATTTATATCTCTTCTTATTCAACCACCAACACCTGGGTGATGTCTTTTATAACATCCATGTCCTAATCAATTTATGATGTGTCATAAATTTTAGTAAAGGAGATTTTAGAAAACATCTCATCATGAATACGATTAAAACACAGAGAATCAATAAATATACATTCCCTTTCAAGTATGACAACTTAAAAATTGATCTCTTTGAGCAAGATCATTGTAACATCCATCTCAGAAAGAACATAATCATCTTCTTCTATATCAAGAGAGAGGTATATAGGTGATTATTTTTCAATATCAAATATGAGAGAATCACATACCTTTTTAGCTTCTACAAAATCTTCCCAGTATTCATTTAGTTCACCTTGATCTCCCACATGTGAATTAGATGAAAAATATTCTCCATAAAACTACTATGGAAATATTATAGATATGTTTGAGTGTAGTACCTTCATAATTTATTCCTTAGATGGATGTTCATCTAAAAATATTGGAAAAAAAGCTTTGATTCCTCTTTTTCATTAGCCTCCTTTTTGACCTGCCAATTATTTCAAGGAAGAGAAAATATATTCCATTTGATTCCTCAACTCTTATATAATTTTAGCATTCTCATCCAACTTATTATTCATTGATACTTGTTTTATAGACTCTTAAATATTGTTAACATTAAAATCATATGAAAAATTACATTGAAATTACATCCATGAACCATGAAAATAAAGGTATGCAATGAAGTTCAATTTTTTTGGTTATTGAAATTTATAATTGTTTTGGTTTTTTTATGAAAAACAGTGTGCATATGAACAAGGACTCCCCAAAAATGATTCCATATTGATTAGAGGGATTTTTCATGGATCCCTCATTGATAAATTATTATTACATAATAATGCAATATAGTGTTCACACAAGGGTTGATATCTCATGGAGGCTGCTGACAAGACACCAAATTTCTAATGTCACTATTTATAACCTAACTAATATAGAACTACTTATAAACATTTATAAATGGGGGTTGATTCCTCATATACATAAAATATAATAAAAATTAATAGTAAAAATAAAATCACAAATAAAATAAAGAAGATACAAATAAGTTAATGAAGAAGAATTACCATTCTTGGGATATCGTGGGGATAAAATCAGTGTTCTTTAGAGAAAAGTTATTCTCGATATTCTATCCAATGTTGAGATAAACTCTATCACTAAATACCTTCCTATGAATTTTTATTATCTCACACTGACCCCTTGAATTCAATATAATAGTCATTCACATCATCACCACAATGCTACTCCACCTTGGATACATAATTTCAATGTTGAAGGAGAGGAAACTATTAAAATATGACGATGAAATAAAAAACAATGAAAGTGGGGTGAATACTACACCAAAAAATTTCAATACTATTGAAATTTTTAGAATAAAATAAATATAATAATTTGATCACAAAAAACTCCATAACCACCACTCTACCTAGAATAATAATGAGAGTTAATTTTCCACTTTCAAGGAGATTAGAAGGATCACTATGGGGGAACCCAAAATAGAAAATGAAATATAAGTGAACTAAATAATAAAAAGAATAACTATTATAATATATAATTAAAATATTAATAACTCTCATAGAAACTAAACTCCACCTTTCCCCCTTTAAATTACCATCATTTTAAGAGGTATAAAAGATGATAATTTATAGAAAAATTAGTGAGAAATTTTGGATCTAATTCTGTCTGCCGGATTGTGATGTGTTTCCCCCATTAATTGGAAGAATCCTAGAATGGGTAATTAATAAATTTTGTTCAAAATTATCCCTGGCATAGACCATCCAAATTTCATCTTTATTGGACACTACATGAAGAAGTTATGACAGATTTAATCAGAGAATTTAAATCTTTCTAGGTGATCCTTCATATTCCACTTTTCCAACTTACCTTACCATTATGACCTTTTCAACAACTTATTATCACAATACCTAATTCATAAACATTATTCAATTATTACTTCTAAATATCCATGCCAAATTTTCTCTCCATTGGCCTTTAAAACTTGTTATAATCTCATCTTCATACATGTATAGATCTGTACAAAGTTTTCTAGGCCTCGATTGTGAGCTATATTTGGCCCCCCAAATTATTGATTAAGCTTAGGATCTAGAAGGATAAAATGGGGAGAAGGTTTTAAAGAAAAGTAAAAAAAATTAATTTCAAAATTTTAATCAGTGTAGAAAATGGTATCTTGAAAATACATAATAAATATAAAATAGTTAAAAGCCAAAGTTAGGATGTATTAACAATAAAGCTTAAAATTCCACAAAAAACCTAAAAATGTGATAATTATAAGTAAAATAATACTATTGTGGGTATTTAAGTAGTTAATCATAGAATAAAATATATAAAAATGTGATCTTCATCACTCCCCCACACTTATCCATTACACTCCTGGGTAATTATCATATATTCAAATAATAACCCGAACAACAATCATCAGTTAGAAAAGATCACTGATCATTTCCAAAATAGAATTCCATCATGCATCCTCGATTATTCTCTATATTTTAATTTTTTTTAACCTCATAAATAAACCGATTTCCAAATCACACCCCACCTCACATTGAACATTAATTCACTATTCACTCAAGAGAAATTGATTCTGAAGTTATGCCCATAATTGGAAATTACATATATCACTATAGAATTCTGAAAATTGTCAAATATCCAAAGAATAAAACATGAAAGTATTTTAAATCATGAATTATTTTTACAAGCGAATTCTACGGATTAGGTATATTAAGAAAATGATTAAAAATTTATGGGTGAAAAGAGGGGCTTTGACTCTTAAGAACAATGCATGAATAATCAAGTGAAAACACATGATAAACCTCACTCAAATACCATTGAAAGTGTGAAACAAAACACCAATTTTTTTCCATGTGACATTATCCAATTAGTGACTACAACTAATTATATAATCCAAATTATCCCTCTTTTTTTCATTTTTTTCATTTTTGTAATGCTCTAGAAAGCCACAACATTAATTTATTTTCTTTTATTTATGCTTTTTTTCTTAGAGTATGAAATGAAAATTGAATAAAATGAATTTATGAACATAATTTACTTTATTTTAAAGAGGTAAATGAGTCATAAAAGTAATTACAATGAATTATAAAAGCTTATCTCCATTTTTTTTAATTTTTTTGAAGGAGAATAGGATGAAACAAATAAAGCACAATAAAACAATGAATAAAACCTAATAATATCTTTCTATACTACCAAAAACGTTGACACCCACCTCACATCATAAAAAAATGAAACACATCCCAAAAAATGTATATTAAAGTCCTTTCCCCCACACTCAATCATGAAATATCCACACAACAAATACCAAGAGTGTATATAGGTATCGAAAAATCATCATGTAATGTAGCTTAAACATACATAGAAATTCATGGCATATAAGGGATAATGGTGGGTATATATAAGGGTGGGTATCATGATAAAATGTTTCTATCTTAATAGATATGTCAATCATATCATAAACTTTCCATGAAATAAAAATATTTGAAAGAATAAATTCACAAATTCTGGTTCTCACACACAATCCATGTTTACCTCAAGAAAGTTTGTATATTAGGAAGAATATTTCAAAGTGGTTCAGAATAACTCATGGGATTGGAAAATTTATTTAAGTTAGTCTTTCATGGGAATGGATTTCAAAATTTTCCAACTTATAAAAATTATTGAAATTCAAAATCATGGAAAAAAGTTTTCACATCAACAATAATTTAAAATATATATTTTTCAAAAATCATTTTGACTATCTCAAAATCAATTGATGTATGAAGAATGATCAGAATATTCAGTGAAGCTCAAGGTTCCTAAAGAAGATGAAAAAAAGAAAATATCAAAAAAAGACAACTCGTAGGTTGATCCTACCCTCACAATTAAATTTAATTACACCTTATTTTATCTAAAAAAATAATAAGGGAAGAAAAGTAAAGGGAAGGAAGGATACAATATGACTTTACTTTTGAGTGGAATCTTTGAGTTAAGCTCTTACCAAGTTTAAATTGACTTTGAAATAATAAAATAAAAGAAAAATTTAAGAAAAATAAAGAAAAATAAAGAGGAAGGTAAAATAGGATAAAACATGGTTTTAAACCCATGTGGGTTCTAGGATTTTACTACCCCTAGTCTAAAAGTTTAGTGGTTTAACCCCAATCAGATGGTGGGTGTGGTTTCATTGAGATGAACCACCACATGTATCTTTTACCATTGTTAATCAGTACAAACTAAGAATAGATAACTCCAAAGAATATAAGAAAATTATAACCCCCGAGAAAGAATAAATAAATAATTTGATATCCATAGTTAGAGGGAAAATAAAATAGGGGTTCTCACAATTGACGTCCACAGTGTCCTCCTTCATATGGTATGCAAGTTGTTGTAGTGGAGGTAGGAGAACCACCACCAGCTTGAAAAACTCTTCTTCTTCTTCAGCCACCAAAACTTGTGTGGTGTCTTACTTAACATACATGGCCTACTCCATTTTTGATGTGTCATAAACATTGGGAAAGGAGAAGTCATAAAACATATCAACTTAAATAACATTGAAATATGAATAATCAATAAAGAAATATTCCCTTTCAAGTATGTAATATTGGAAATTGATCTCTCTAGGAAATGCCGTTGGAAAACTCATCTCTAAAAGTAAATCACCATCTTCTTATAAATAAATATATAGGTATAGAGGTGATGATTTTTCATCATAAAATATGGGTGTATCAAATACCTTTTCATCTTCTACAAAATTGGTCTAATATTCATATTATTCACCATGATCTCCCACATGTGCATCAGCTAGAAATTCTTCTTCTGCAACCTCCTATGGAAATGGTATAGATATTTTTGAGGCTATTTTATTCATAATTTTACCTCACATGGATATTCAACTGAAAAATATTGGAAAGAAAGATTTGATTCCTCTTTTTCTTGATCCTCCTTTTGAACTACAAATTCATCAAGGAAGAGGAAATATATGCCATTTGATTCCTCAACTCTTCTCAAATTTTTGCATTCTCATCCAACTAATTATTTAATGATAATTTTTTAATAGAATAATAATTATTTTTTATATATAAATCATATGAAATATTACCTTGAAATTCCATCACTAAACCAAGAAAATAATTATATGCAATGAAGATCATTTTTTGAGTTTTTTAAATTTATGATTTATTTTAGGTTTTTATGAAAATTAGTGTTCGTAAGAACTTAGCCTCCCTGGAAATGGTGAAAAATTTACGAGATGTATTTGTCATGGAACCCTAACTAATAAATTATTATTACCTAATAATTAAATATAATGTGCACCCTAGGGCCGATCTCTCACGGTGGCTGTTCACAACACACTGAATTTCTAATGAAACTATTTATAACCTAAATAATATTAAAATACTTACATAATAATATAAATGGGGGGGGGGGGGTGGGTGGGTGGTTTTATTCTAAATATAAATAGAATATAATATAAAATAATAATAAAATTAAAATACAAAAATAAAAGAATGAAGACATAAAGAAGTTAGTGAAGAATTGTCATTGTTCTGGGTAGATCGCAGTGATAAGATCATTGTTCTTTAAAGAAAATGTATTATAAATATTATAGTCAATGTTGAGATCAAAAATATTAATAAACACCTTATAGTGAATTTTTATTATCTCAAATTAACCTTATTCATGAAAAATAATACTCACTCACATCATCACTATAATGCTACTCTACCCTGGATACGACATTATGATGATGATGAAGAAGAAAATATTAAAATAAGAAGAATAACTCAATAAAAATGAAAGTGGGGTGAACCTTATACCAAAACCATTTCAATAATATTAAAATTAACATAATAAAATAAATACAAACATTTAATCACAAAAAACTCAAGAACCACCACTCAACCCTCAAACAACAATGAGAGTTAGTTCTCCACTTGCATGGAGATTAGAATGATCACTATGCGGGAACACAAAATATAAAATGAAAGAGAAGTGAAATGAAAAGAATAATATGAATAACTCAGATAATATATAATTAAAATATAAATAACTATTATAAAAAAATAAACTTCACCTTTACCCCTTTAAATGTATATCCTTGTAATAGGTAGAAGAGATGAGAATTTATAGAAACAATTGGTGAGAAAATTTGGGTCTAATTATAATAACCATATTGTGACGCATTTTACACCCATTAAATTGCTTAATTATGGAATGGGTACTTAATTAATGTTTTTTCATATTATCACACTCTTCGAACCTAAAAATATCATATTTATTGGCACAAAGATGAAGGAGTTATGACTGATTTACTCAAAGAATTTAATTCTATCTAGGTGACCCTTTGTATTCCACTTTCTCAACTACCCCTGACATTATAAACTTTAAAATAGAATATTTAGGCATGACCACTTTCATTAGAGTTATTTAATAATTACTTATATAGCTCGATGTCTAATTTCAGCTCTATTGGGCCAACCCACATCTAGATGAAATCTCATCTTCATACATTTCCATATCTGTACATAGTTTTTGAGGCATGGATTGTGAGATTTATTTGGTCCCCTAAATGATGGCTTTATCTTGGGATATAGAAAGAAAAATTGGGGCCCAATTTTCTAGGAAAACTAAAAAAATTAATTTCAAAATTTCACTCAGTTTATAACAAGTTACTGCCGAAATAAAAAATAAATAAAAAATAGTTAAATCCCAATGTTAGGCCACTTTAGCAAATAAGCTCAAAAATCCACAAAAAACCTAAAATTGTTATAATTTCCCACAAAATAATACTATGGTGGGTATTAAAAAAGTTAATTATAGAATAAAATATTTGAAAACATGATATTGATCATTATGTATTAATACATAGATAGAAATGAAAATAATAGTCAGAAGAAGAGAAGAAGGATTCAGAACTCACTAATATGATGTCGAAGAAGATCAAAATAAAAAATAATTGAATTAGGGTAGAAAACTAGAGGATAAGATAATCTACCATTTCTTGGGTGAGGTGATAATAGGGATCACTATTGAATGGAGGAGGGATATGATTGAACTCTATACCAACGATTTTTTAAAAATTGTTGGTATATCTCTACCTATACCAATAGTATTTTGAAAAATATTGGTATAGACTTGTCTATAAAAATGGTTTAAATAAAACTTTTGTATAGGATCATTATAGCCACTTTATACAAATATTTTATATAAACCATGGGTATATATGTGTGGGTATATCCATATTTTTCAGTAGTTATTAGGATTTTATTTTTTTAATTTTACCAATACGATGTTCCTTTATGATATAATTAATTGAATATCACACAATATTAAAATACAATTAATTTCCATATTCTTAATTTTATTGGTTGTTAAAAACTATATCGATCCCATCCATTCTCACATATACAATAGTATTCCAAAAATATAAATATAACATTGCTATGTCTATTCAGTTTCATTGAAAACATTCATCAAAACTGCCCATCGAAATATAGTGCCAAAAATATCTATTGGTAAATAACATTGAAAATTTTCACTAAAAATTATCTATGAAAACTTAAAGTACATAGAAAATTCCCACTAGAAACATAGTATGAAAATATCCACTGAAAACATCGAGTATATTTCATTAGAAATTTCCATTGGTAAACGACATTAAAAATTTACACTAAATATTTTCTAGGAAAACATTCGTGAAACTAAAAATTCCCACTAGAAACATGAAATAAAATGTTAAATTAGAAATTCATGATGTTGATTTTCACTATAAACATGAATTTAATATTATGAAAAGTATCATGCAATGAAATTTTTTTCACTCTTAAATGGAATTGGAAATTTACAATGACATTCTTCATGGAAAATTCCATTGCACAAAACATTCCAATTAGATGCAAGTAGGGAAATGTTCCATTAGAAACTTTTGGTATTTAGACTATAAATTTTCACTAGTAAACAAAATTTTATATTTCCAGTGAATTTTTTCTAGTGAAACTTCCACAATACAAAATATTTCCACCAGAAACATGCACTTCAAATTTTCATCAGAAAATGTTCAATTTAAATTACCACTAGAATATTACATTGAAAATTACCACTGGTATCATATACTGATAATTTATCACTAATAAATAGCAGATTATTGGTAGTTCTTTATAGAGGGTTGTACATAACTTCTCCTAAATTAATTTTTAGTATAAATTAAAGAGGGTGATACACATCCTCCACTATTCATCTAACTTATAGTGTGTTCACAACCGCCTATAAACTTTTATCATTATTTTGTTAATATTTTCTTGTTTTTGTGAGATGGTTATTCCAAAATCACCACTATTTTAATAATTAGTGGCACTACATATTCAGTTATTGGTGATATATATATATATATATATTATATTTGGTTGGATTTTAGAAAAGATATATATATTATATGGATTTTTAAGAAAATAGAGGGGATTCAAAACACAATTTAATCTATTAAATTAGAGGGGTTCTAAACACCCTATAATTACTTATTTTATAAGGGATTCACAATGTAACACTTGGATATTTTCTGAATTTTTTTGAATTAATTTAACCTTTTTGATATCTTTTATTTTACACAACACTAAAGATAACTTATTTTATATTAAAACAATATGTTTAGCTTGTGTTATATGGAACACCAAGTTAATCATGTAGAAAATGAAACATAAAATTTAGCAATATCTACACTTAACACTGAATTTATCTTTCATTACACACAACAATGTCTTTCCTCGACAACTTGTATAAAATGGAAAAACAAGTTTTAATGAACAATATTATATCATTAAAATGTTATTAATTAATATAATAATATATATTCAACCTATTAAATTAGAATTTAGGAATAGTATTGACTAATTTATTAAAATATATAGTTTAAAAAATATAATATTAATTCATAGGTTACCAATTAATTATAAATGAATATAAAAATTGATTAAATGTAAAAGGAAATAATATTATTTTTATAGTCACAAAGCTATTTTACCATAAAAAATTAAATTAAATACAATTAATTAGTGATAATTTTGTAATATATATGTTATATATTCAATAAAATAATTTTAATATTCTTTAAATACATTTGATAGATGCAAGATAAGAACAAACCCAATTTTATGCTTAAAAATAAATATTTTATAAATATAGTTATACTGAATTTTAATGGAAAACCCATTTTAAATCCCAATTTTAGAAATTTTATATAATTAATATGTCAAAAATAAAACTTAAACATTGAATTATACAAATAAAAATTAATTTAGGTTAATTTTTTGGTATTTTTCTATAAGGTTTTATTTTTCAATGAATAGTTAAAAATATTGAATTTTAGTTTAAGACTATTTTTTCATCTAATTTATTTATAAATTTAAATTATATTTTAAAGTGGTTTCAAAGTTTAATTATATTATATTTTTTCAATTAATATAATGTAGGTCATTTATATCAATTTCACTTTGAAATTGGGTATAAAAAGTTAGATAATCTTTGAAGGCTTCTACTTTAAAAACCTCCATTGTCGACCAGACTAAGGGATTAATTTTAAATTAATTTCTACCACTTATGTGATTAGAATTTGAAAAAATTGATTAAATATTTTGAATAATAATAATTTATATTTTATAATAAGTTCAAATTAGTATTTAAACAAATATATAAGTGAAAGTAATTAAAAATATTTCCATCGATTAAGGTAAAATTAACCCCAACTAAGAACTAAAACATAAATTTATGACTCTAAACATCCTAGAAAATTATATAATTCCATTAAACATCAATTATTGAGTTTTTTTTTGGTTTGGTATGACTTTAGTTATATAAAAACATGGGTACACCTAAATTGTTTTAAAAAATACCAAGTAAGTCCTTTCCCTTCACTATAAAAGGCTGCCATTTCTCTTACTTTTTCACACCTTTAAAACCACTTATGTCAGGATAATATATAACTAATTAAATTACCAAAATCCATCTCTTCCTCATTTAATCCTCCATTATAAAAAAATAAACCTAAGGAAGCCTTTTGGAACAAACTAAAAGGAGTTACCAATTAAGAGGTAACATCTTCTCTCAATATCCTTTATTTTATTTTAATTATCCACCATTACAATATAAAAACACCAGTATACTCAATATAATAGGATATTTTTATGATAATACTTTATCCTACACTTACAAAACCTCCATCTAATCAGTAATGAACAAACTGCTTACGTATACAACGAACTATCGCCTCCTTAAATGATTATTGTTCATTTTTCCATTACCACCTCTCATAGTGGAAATTATGATAGAAAATCTGTTCATATATTGTATATATTATATTTATAATATCATTAAGAATATTTATTCCTTTTTTAACACATATATTTTTTTACTTTCCATTTGGTTTAAATATGATAATTTCGTTTGAAGAAGCGTGGACTACCGCCCCCTCAAAGCGATGTGATTCGTTCGCACACTACATAGAATGAATTAGGGATGGGTTTAGAAAAATTATATGATATATATAAAATTATAATAATAATTTAATTATATTATATAAATATATACATATAGTTCATTTTATTTCTTTCCCTCAATATGATAAAAAAACAGAAACAACATTCATGCATACGTACGACTTACAGTCTCCATGAATGATGTATTCAATTTAATACTTTAATATTCTGTAGATTATTATAATAAAAATATACTGAATAAAAATTACATCCATATCATGTATTACATTTTGAAATCATGATATATGTATAAGAACCAAAGATATAAAAAATGAAGACAGATCACAAAGTGAATATTATCCAAAGTGAAACCTTAACAGAAGATGGTTAACAAGTAGGTAATACAAGGTTGTAATAAAAAACTATATGGTATTAGATATAATAATATGTTAATATTAAATATTTATAATAAATCATTATTTTTTATACAGGTGGTTTGAATGAGTATGATGATATTCAAGACACTAGGTATGTGGATTTCATCTCACTTTTATTTCTGTGAGATACATGATTTATTCACCACCCATTTCTTTTGTGTGGTGTTTATAATTACCATGAATGTATTCAATGTTTATTATAGTAAAATTTAGGGTATTTAAATATCCATTACATTAACTTTATTTTATGGGTTTTATGTTTCAAATATTACCAAATTGGTTGAATAGTTTGTCCCATTTTTCTTCTTTGAGACTGAAGTTTTGTTACGTGGCTAAATCCATTTTGAGTTGTATATAATTCCATTTTACATAATATTTCAGGATTATCCTTATTTTAGAGATATAAAAAGTTTAATTTATTTTCCTTTTCTTACATTTAGAGTATGATCCCAAATTACCAAGTGATAAGAGTTCATTGAAACAATCTCATTGATTTTCAAGATTGTTTATGTTTATGCTTCCTTTGATGAAGTATTATAACCCATATCTCAAGAAAATTCACTAAGTTTCTTCTCCTATAACTATTCATGATATATTCATGTATTGGTACCATTTTTCTAGTTCTGTTACAAAATTTAGTTAATATTTTTTTAAGAAAGCCCAACTTCACCCTCTCTTTATTCAGAAATCTATATTCCTTCGAAACTAAGTTTTCTAAGAAGGTTTTCCAAGAATATTGTACAATTATCCTATAATATTTAAAAGAAAATTTCAACTTTTTATTTATTTTTCAAATCTATTAAAAGGAATATTCTAGTGTATTTTAGAACAATTCACTTTTATAGCCTTTTTACTATGCATAAGGAATATTCTTTATACCACGTACAAAATGTACATATTTACCCGCCATTATCTCATTAAAGCTTACTGCAATTTTTAAATGAAAAATTATTGAATTTTATTTTAAAAAGTTATTTTCAAGAATTTTTTTTTCAAAATGTTTTCAAGATTCTTTTAAATGTTTTCAAAGATATTTTATCAAAAGGTTTTCAATATTCCTTTATATGTTTTCAAGTAAAATTATTTATAAAATGTTTTCATGACTTATTGACCAGTTTTCAAATTATTTTCAAAGAAATTGGTTTCAAAAAAATTTCAAGCTTCTTTCATATGTTTTCATGTAAAAATATATACAAAAAATTTTCAATATTTGTTTATAATTTTTCAAGGTGTTCTAAAAGAAAAAGGTTTTTAAAATGTTTTGAATATTATTTTATATGTTTTTAAGGAAAATGGTTTTTAAAATTATTTGAAGTATTATTTTTAAAATTTATTGTTATTTTCTATGAAAATAATTTTTAAATGGTTTTATGTATTAAAAATCACTTTTCAAATAAGAAATTATATTTTACTCAAGAATTTTTTTTGAAGGATATTCAAAAATTATTATTCCACTTATAATGACATCCATTGATGTTACTAATTCCCTTAGGGGAAATGATATAGAGGTTCCATTCATATTATTTCTATGAATGGGTTATTAATAATGTCAGGGTCTTTATGAAACCTGTGTCAAATTCATGGGTTATATTTTTAGGAAACCCATTTCTCTTTCATTGGATATATGTTTATGAAATATATTTCTCTTCCTCAGGTTATTATTTTTTTGAAATGATTATGAAACCTAAATCTTTTTCCATAGGTTTATGATATGTTTAAATGTTTATTATACCCATTTCATTTCATGGGTTAAGATATGATGTTTTATGATTTTGTGGAACATGTATGTATGATTTCATTATGAGTTAGGTGAGACCTATATCCCCCTCCAATGCATTGGGTAAAGATTTATATCTCATGATATAGAAATGGTTGGAAAAATAAATAAACTTGGTTAAATATTACAGGGATGGAAGAAGTAATGAACTCGGTTCAATATTACAGGAATGAAATAAGAAAGAAACATAGTTTAGTATTATAGGGATGGAATCAGTAGTAAACTCAATTAAAACATATTGGGATAGAATGGGTGTGAACTCGGTTTAGTAAATGGATTTTCCCACTAAGATGACCTCACTAGTAGTTCCATGACTACTATGTAAATAATTATATATTTTTATGTTTCTTACACAATTACATGTTTTATTCCAATGTTATCATTCCATGGATTATGTTAATTATTTCCTTATGATTCATGTCTTATGAACTTCCAATATTTATTCCATGATTCCAGTTTATAATCATTGATATTTAGGATATGATATTATATTTTCATGATAAAATTCTTATAACTCTACTCTCATGTTCATGTTTACATGTCTCCCTTATTTACATTTACTTAGAACATAATCTCACCCATTTTTGAGTTTCCTTTCAGTAGGTTATGACGATGTGTATTATGTTTGATGTGTATAAGATGGATTCTAGTTAGGAAAAACCTAGTGGGATATGATGTTGCTCAATTCTGTCATAGTTTTTATATTTCCATGTTTCCAAAGTCACTAGACAAATACAATATTTGGGCGTTTATTTGTATAATGTTTTAAGTATTCCACAAATGTTATGAAATATTAATGTATGAAAAAAGAGAGTCTCTATAGTTTGTATCAGATAAAATGTCTTGTTATCCTTAAAAAACTAGTATGATAAAACTTTAGTGAGATCCCTAGGTATATTTCTAAGGTTATTTCTGGGGATGTCTATAAGGATAAGTATAAGGTTGAGTTAACATTTAGAAAAATGTCTTGGAATCTTGGTAAAGGTTAGAGTGAGTGGTTTCCTAGAAATACATGCCTAACTAGATAATAAAAGTGGATTTGGATCTATCATAGATGTACCTAGGGTTAATAACTCCAACAAGATTTTTTGGGCTTGACTCAGGGTAATCTGGTACACAAAAATGGTCCTTTATTCACTCCTGGTTTGAATATCTTAGGGGATATGCTTTGGGAATTCACAAAATCTTCATGAACTATCATGAAGTATTTAAATATAAGTTCTCTATGAATAACCTAGGTTAAATATAAGGTGTCATAGATTAAATATGGTGTCATTATTTAGACATAATATATGTAATTATTTCCATGACTATGTGGTTCTCTACTATGTTATGTAATGATTACACTATGATTTTGGTTTCTATCAATGGAGGGAACCAAAAAGAACTAGATTATTGTTGAATGTGGTGGATTATTTGCTGATGATAATTCAATTGGTATTATCATTGGAGTTAGATATGTTGTGATCCTTCCTAATCAGTTTTCATGGAACATTATTAACAACATGTACCTTAACCAACTCATGTAATCACTAAGGAAGAGAAAAAAGGAGTTCATAGAGATTTTACGAAGTAGATACCATAAAGGAAAGAATATTGAAATTCTGTTGTGTTAATAATATAGAAAGAATCACCAATGTGAATGCCTTAGGGGGACAAGACAATGTTTTGAGTATGGAAAATAATGACACAAAGTAAGTGATTGTTAGTATAAAATGATTCGCTCGATTAATGTAAATCCTAAGAATATTGGACTCCCTAATATATCATTTAAGGTTAAGTGTTTTAAGTGTGGAATACATGGTCATTATTCAGGTCATTATTCCAATAGGAATGCTACTAAAGAGGATCAACAAGGAGGTATGAGTAATGGTTATATTGCAGATGATGAAAAGACTATAGATAAAATGTGAAAGGAAAGATTTATTCTGATGAGGTAGCCTTGTCAATGGATAAATGATGAAGTATTCAATGTTTTTATGTATTTTAATTCAAGAATTATGACTGGTAAAATATATAAGGATTTTTTAGTTTATGTTTTTTGCTATAGATATACAAGAACACGTTGAATGGTTCTGATGGAATAAAAACTGATATGATGGCATGGTGATGTCCATGAAAAACAAATGATTAAGGGAAAGAACACCCTTTATATTTTACTTATGTTATGATAATGTTTTTTGGATAAATATATGCAGGATATGAATAAGTAAAGTGGATGATACTCATTACCTTAGAACTAATTAAAGGCTTATTGATAAGTAGTTCATGCTATCATGGATGAAGTTTACAACATTTTTAGATTTATGGAATAAATCAAATATACATTTAATAATGAATAATGCATGTTTTAAATAAGGATTAATGGTAATTCAGGTTATTACCATGTTTCAAGAGAATATATTATGAGGGTATTCACATGTTTGGAATGTGACAACCAAGAGATACTTTGTGATATATGGGGGAATCAGTGTTAATCTGATTTCATGAAATTATTTATAAAGTGTTTTATTTTCATATTTTAAAAGGGGTTTAAGGTTAACCATTCATGATAAGTTTAAGTTAAACGTTAGAGGAAGTATTTATACACCAATGTTTTATTGAAAACCATGATTAAAAGGATTTTTAGTGATTAACCATATTTTAAGGATGACCATCTTATAAATATTGAAAATTATATTATCATGGTTTTAGAAAAGGACATCACGTATGTTGGGTGAAAACCAATCATTTCTAAAATGGCCATGATCCTTAAAACCATGACTAAAGGACAATAAGTATTTCATGCCTACCATTGTCCTATGTAATGTCTAGATTAATGTGTAATTATTTTTTATCGGATAATCACTAATGATGAACCAATAGAGTTACTTTTTATGTTTAGATATTCGTGTATTAACCATATTTATTTTTAATAATAGTTATATGAAAACAGTTATATTTTTTATTCTTTTATGGGCCCTAAGATCAGCTAAAAGTATATTTTAGAACTTCAAGCATCAATGTTAATTTCTATAATTCCATTACAAAATCTAATGCATGAATTAGTAATTGTTAAATGAAAAACAAAAGAATGATTTTTTTTATATAAATACATCATGTAAGTATATTTACTTATATTCTTGGTCAAAAAAATAATTACTCAATGTTAGGATAATGATCAAAATAAAATGTGTTTTTCTAATACCTTAATTTTTTGAACCGATGGACTTAAATCATCATAGATTTATGAATTTTAAGCCCTCAAATTTTCATTAACCATTCAATTTTTTTATTAATAAACTCAATCACTCCCTATAAATATTTATGCTTTTCCTCTATGACTAATCAAAACTCCCAACCTATGTTCTCCTATGTGGAAACTTAGTTATATGTTACTTTGGGTAACCATTATGGTTCCATCATTCCCCTTTAAGGGAAGTTTTAGTATCCATTTTTTAGATGTGGATTTCTATGAATGAATATTTCAAGTATTAAACCATTGATTACCCAAACAAATTTCAAGGAATAAATAAATTTTAATGTAGGTAGAATGCAACACCCTGATATTTTGTGACGTATTATTATTTTTGTAATTAATTTAAACTGTTTTATATTTTTTATTTTACACAACACTAAAGATAATTTATTTTATATTAAATAACTATGTTTGGATTGTGTTATAGGAAACACCATGTTAATCAGACACAACATAAAATATAAACATTATATTTCACTACATGGAACACTGAAGTTAGCTTGCGTTACAAACAACAATTAGTTTCCTCTATGGCTTACATAAAACACAAGATTGAGTTTTACCGAACAATAGTATATCATTAATATGTTATTAAGGAATATAATAATATTTAAGCTACATATTAAATTAGTGTTTATGAATAGTATTAAATAATTTATTAAAATATATAGTTTAAAAAATTTAAAATTAATTCATAGGTTACCAATTAATTATAAATGAATATTAAAACCGATTAAATGTAAAAAGAATTATTATTATTCTTATGGTCACAAATCTATTTTACCATATTAAAATTAATTAAATACAATTAGTGAGTTATAATTATGTAATATATATGTAATATATTCAATAAAATATTTTTTATATTCATTAAATAATATTTTATAAACATAAGATAAGAACAAAACCAATTTTATACTTAAAAACATATATTTTTTTAAATGTAGTTTTACCACCTTTTAATGGATAAAAAATTAAATCACAATTTTGGAACTTTTATATAATTAATATTTTAAAATAAACATCATATTTTAAATAGAAACATAAAAAATTTGGTTATGTTAGTTTTTTGGTATTTTTCTATAAGCTTTCTTTTTTTACTGAACAGTTAAAAATCTTAAATTTTAGTTCAAAATTTTATTTTCATATAATTTATTTATAAGGATAAATTATTTTTTTTATTTTTTTAGAAGATAAATTAGTTAATATTTTTATCAATTAATATAATTTAATTCATTTATATCAATTTCACTTTTAAATTTTCTATAAAAACCTAGTAATATTTTGAATGTTTTTTACTATAAAAACCCGCATTGTCGACCCGACTGCGAGATTAATTTTAAATTAAAATTTTCCACATATGTGATTGTAATTTAGAAAAATGGATTCCATATTTTTAATTATCAAAATTTATAATGTCTAATAAACTTAGTTTTTTACCAAAACATTTAGTGAAAGTAATAATAATTAATTTCATCGATTATGGTAAGGTTAAGAATAACTAAAGACTAAACCTTAAATTTAAGACCCAAAATGACATATAGACTTTTTAAATAACCATTTTATGGAAATTATTCTTCCATTAACTATAAAATCATTATTTTGGTTAGTTTGGTATGGATTTGTTTAGGTAAAAACATGAAACACGTAACTTTTTTCAAAAATACTAAGTGAGTCATTTCCCTTCCCTATAAATGGACACAACCTCTACCACTTACTAAAACCTCTCAAAAAACATAGGTTAAGAAAATATATAAACAATAAAATTCACATAATCCATACATTACTCTTTTAAGCCTCCCTTTGGGTAGAAAGAACCCCAAGGAATCCTTTTGGCACAAACCAAAAGGAGTTATCCGATTAAGAGGTAACAACTTTTCTCAAGATCCTTTATTTTATTTTATTTCTCCTCAATTCTGGTATAAAAACACTAGTATCCTCAATATAAAATGAATTTTTTATTTTTAGGCTTCAAACTACAATTACAAAGACCTCCATTTAATGGGAAATGAACATAATGTTTACATGTACAAGAAACTACCACCTCACTAAATGACGATTGTTCATTTTTCTTTTACCGCCTCTCATGGTAGACATTATGATGAAAAATATATCTAAATATGATATATATTATATTTATTATATATTTAAGCTTCTGTATTTATTTTACCACACATATCTTTTTTTAATTTCCATTTAGTGTAAATATGATCATTTCGTTTAAGGAAGTGTGAACTAATGCCCCCTCAAAGAAATGTGATTCGTCCACACACTACACTGAATTTATTAAGGATGGTTGTAGTAAAATAATATGATATATATAACATTATAATTATATTTTAATGATATTATTTAAATATATACATATAGGTCATTTTCTTTCATTCTTTCAATACGACAATAAAAATGGAAACAATGTTCATGTGTACGTACGACTTAACATATCCATGAACGGTGTATTCCATTTCATAGTTATATATTATATATATTATTATAATAAAAATATAATAAATATAGATTATATTTATATCATGTATTAAATTAGGGAATAATTATATAAGTATAAGGACCAAAGATATAACAAATTAAGACACATAACAATGTGAATATTATCCGAATTGAAACCTTCACATATGATGGTTAACAAGAAGGTAATATAAATTTGTAATAAAACCATATATGGAATTAGATATCATAATATGGTTCTATAAAATATTTATAATAAATTTAAATTTATTATATAGGTAGTTTTAATGAGTATGACAAGATTCAAGACACAAGGTAAGGGGATTTCATCTCACTTTTATTTATATGAGATACATGCATTATTCACCACCCTTTACTTTTGTGTGGTGTGTATACTACCGATGGATGAATAAAATGTTTATTATATTTAAATATATTGTTATTTACATATCTAGACTATGATATTTATTTCATGGGTTTTATGTTTCAAAAGTTACAAAATCTATAAAATAATTTTGCCTCAATTTTCCTTCTTAGAGACTCATGTTTTGTTATGCACCTAAATTAGTTTTGAGGTGTATGAAATTAAATTTTACATTATATATAATTAGTGTAATTCTTTTAATTATATTATAAGATTCATGTAATTTTATTTTCTTAGATGGAGAGTATGACCTCAAATAACCAAGTGATTATAGTTTATTGAAACAATATGTCCGCTTTAAAGGTTATTTATAATTATGCTTCCTTAGATGAACTATTATAACCCATATCTCAAAAACATTCATAAATTTTCTTATCCTCTGGATATTCATGATATGTTCATGTATTGGTACAATTTTTCTAGTCTTTGGTACATAATATAGTAAAGAAAGTGTTTTTAAAAAAGCCTGACTTTACCCTCTCACATGTCAGAAATCTATGTTTCTTCAAAACCATGTTTTCTAAAAAGGGTTTCCATTAATATTCTACCATTATCCTATAATATTTAGAATAAATTTTTACCATTTTTGTCTTCTACCAATATCTTTAAGGTAATCTTATTATCTCTTTCTGAAAAGTGATTTTTTAACCTTTTTACTATGTAAAAGGAATGTTCTTTTTACCTCATACAACATGTAGGGATTTACCCACCATCATCTATTTGAGGATTACTATTAATTTTTAAATGAATAATTATTTGGAAAATGTTTTTTAATGTATATTTCAAGGAATTTTGTTTCAACATTTTTTAGATATTCTTTATAATTTTTCAAGGAATATATTTTTTCAAACTGTTTTCAAGATTCTTTTATACGTTTTAAGGAAAATTGTTCTCAAATTATTTTCATGATTATTTTTTATGTTTTCAAGGATTTTTCTTGAAAATATTGTCAAGACTTATTTATATGTTTTAAAAGTGTTTTCTAGGAAATGGTTTTCAAAAAAATTTCATGTTTTTTCCATATGTTTTCATGTAAAAATATTTTCATAATTTTTCAAGATTTCTTTATAAGATTTCAAAGTGATTTAAAAGAAAAAGGTTTTTACAATTTTTTGTAGCTTATTTTATAAATTTTAAGGAAAAAGGTTTTCAAAATTATTTTATGTCTTTTTTATAAGTTTTCAAAGTATTTTCTACGAAATTTATTTTCAAATGGTTTTATGTATTAAAAATACTTTTTCATAGAATAAAGGATATTTTCCTCAAGAAATTTTTTTGAAATATATTTCAAATTTTTTTTCCATTGATGTTGAAATTTATTTATGTTTCTCATTCCATTATAAGAAGAGAAATAAAGGTTACATTCATATTATTTCTATGAATGGGTTATGATTAATTTCATGGTGTTTATGAAACCCATTTCTCTTTCACATGTTATATCATTATGAAACCTGTTTCTCTTTCATGGGTTATATTTTTATGAAATTCATTTATCTTTCAGTGGTTATGATTTTGATGAAATGCTTATAAAACCTATATATTTTTCCACAAGCTATGATATGTTGACATGTTTATGATACCCATTTCATTTCATGGGGTATGATATGATTGTTTATGATTTTGTGGAACACGTATGTATGATTTCATTATGAGATGGGTTGAACCTATATATCCCTCTAATGCATTGGATAGAGATTTATATCTCATGAGATATACATGGATGGGATGAGAAAATAAATTGGTTCAATATTACAGTGCTAAATAGAGAAATGAACTCAGTTCAGTATTATAGGGACAGAATGGGAAATGAACTCGGTTCATTGTTATAGGAATGGAACATGGAGTGAACTCGAATCAGTAATATAGGGCTAGAATGAGGTGTGAACCCGGTTCAATAAAAGAATTTGTCCACTAATATGGTATCGATAGAAATTCCTTGACTACTATGAAAATAATTATATATTCTTATGTGTCTTCTATAATTCCATATTTTATTCCCATGTTATGATTTCCTGGATTATGTTCTTTATTTCCTTATGATTCAGGTCTTATAAAATTCCAATATTTATGCCATGATTATAGTTTATTATATTTGATATGAAGGGTATGATCTTCTATTTTCATGATCACATTATCATTACCATATGCTCTTTTTTATTCTTACATGTATCCTTTGTTTACCCTTACCAAGAATCTGCGTTCACCCCTTTTTATGGTTCCTTCCCCTAGGTTATGAAGATATGTATTATATTTGATTTGTCTAACAAGGGTTATAGTCCAGAAGAACTTAGTGGGATATGATGTAGCTCAATTATGGGATAGTGTTCATGTTTCTAAAGGCACTAGACTAATATAATATTTAGTCATCTATTTGTACATTGTTTTTAGTATTATGAAAGTGTTATGAAATGTTAATGTATGAAAATCAAGGTTCTTTATTGACAACCCCCTGTCATCTATAAAATTAAAGAAGGGTTTTAACCCCCTATAATCTAAGATATTCGAGGGGGTTCACAACCCCCTATAATTTAGGAGATCGTATGGGTTGTGAACCCCCACTTTTTTCTTAAAAAATTCTTATTATATATATATAGAACAAATTAAAACATAATAAATAAATTTATTTTAATATATTATGACATATTATATAAATATATTTATATAAATAACTTATATGAATGAATAAATATAACTTTATAATGTATATATACATTAATATATATTTTTTGTAGATAATGTTATTTTATATAATATTAATTATAATATAAAATAATAAATATATTATATAAATATATACATAAATATAATTTATTTAAAAATCATATACAAACCATTGTAGTTTTAGAATAATAATAATAATATAAAATAAAGATATACACTCACACACACAGGCATATATTTAGATGGGGTTTTGAACACCATCTAATTTATGAAATTAGAAGTTGTTTTAACTCCCTCAAATTTTTTTATTCTTTTTAAAATATATCAATTTATATAATATATGTGAATGAGTTTTATAAATACATTATAAATATATTATATAAATACCTTAAATAAATTCAAATATATAAAAAATCATAAATTTAATTTTATAAAAATAATTATATAAATATAAATAATATATTATATTACATATATATTATATATATGTTATTATTAAATATATAAATATATTATATATATACAAATAAATAAATTTATATTAATATAATGATAAGTATTTAGAATGATATATTAAATATATTTCTGTATGCATGATATAATTATACAAATATATATATAAATATTTGTGTAGATGTATAAATATTCATAACATTTTATCTATATATAAATATTGTATTTTATTATATATATATATATATATTATATTAGTATACATATAAATGTTTTTATAAAATATATAATATATTATATTCATGTAAATATGTAATATATATATGGGTTTTTGTAATTATTTACATATAAATAATATATATATATATATATATATATATTCATAATATATTTTGGTAATGTATAAATATATATACATGCATGTGAAAGTATAAGTATTTACAAATAAATATATAAATACCCATTTTTGTTTGTGTGTGTGTTTTCTATAAATGTATTTATAAATACATACATACATAATTTTATTTGAATATATGAAAATTAATAATTTATAAAGGTGTGTATAAATATTTATATATACATATACATATATATTTATATTAATATACCTATATATGTATGTAAATATATATATATATATATATTAATACAAATGTAGATATATAATTTATATTAATGTATATATAGGTTATATATTTAATATATTTAAATATATCATTCCAACAATATTTATTTTAATAAACATAAATATATATATAAATACACTAATATACATAATGTATATAAAAACCAATGTACCTTAGTGGTTTGGGAGGTAGTTGCTTGTGCAAGGAACCACAAATCAAGTCCATATGGATTCAAATTTAAGGAAAGTTGCACTGATTTGGGGGAGGGGGTATGTTTAGGTGGAAGTGATTGAATAATGGGCCCACGTTGACACTGGGGGGAGACACTGGATGGAAATTGAGCATTGTTGGGGAGGCACTGGAGGGGGCTCTTGAAAACCATCCCTAAATTAATCAAAATTAGGGGCGGTTAAAACCATGCTTAAGAATCAATTAGGGTTGGTTTTTAACCACCTATAATTTCATAGATGTATTATGGGTATTTAAAAAAACCTCTAATTTATGAGTTTATTGAAATATAGATAAAAATTTAGACCCCTATAATATAACTGTTGCAAAATTAGCTAACACATTACTAGTGAATCCTCAAAACCGCCTCTAACAACTCTAGGTAGTCACATTAGATGTGGTTACTCATAACTGCCAATAATGTATTTAGAGTGTGTTATAAACCCCTATAAAACAAAAAATAAACCCCTGTAATTGAGTTATTTTTTAATTTCCTTTGGTAAACGACAATGGAAATTGACACTAGTAAGATGCATTGAAAATTATTTCTGAAATTTTCCAAAAAAACCTTCACTACACAAAAAATTATCTGTGGAAACAAGAATTGAAAAGTTCCTCAAGAAAAATTTGATGTAAATTACCTCTATAAACCTACATTAAAAATAATTATTCATATTTTCCCTTGAAATTTCAAATAATAATATATGTTGTGCTTACTGGCCTATCACATCGTGCTATGATAATAAGAATAATTATATTAATGAAAAAAAATTTCTATGAGACAAATACGTTAGAATCCTATTAAAAATTTATGGGGAGAATATTAATTGTCATATTATTTATTTTTTATATTAATTATAATTTTTCAATTTATTAATTATATTAATGGTATTTTATTTTAATTAGTTGTATTTTTAATTATATGTTAATATTTATGTATTATTATCAATAGTATTTTATTATTGCAATGTTGAAAATGTGAAAATGAATATCACAAGGAAGATACAAAAGGTATTTCAATTTCTATTCTTTTTAAAAACGGGTTCTGGGTTATTTTTAGTTATATTTGGGTATTACTTGAATGTAAGTAATTCTGAATAAAAAAGAAGTATTTAAATCCATGTGAGGTAGAATTTCTACAAGCATGCAGTGACATTTACATGAAGCATGACGCTGGTAGGTGGTGATGTAGGTATGCCGTTCCCCTAGTGACATTGGAAGTATGATTCACACATGACTCTACATATTTCCTTTAGGATAGTTTTTGGGCCTTTGGGGTATACAATGGGCTTAATGTCCCCTAGGACTTCATGACATGTACTGAATAAATAAGGATTAATGGGAATGCTATCCCTTAGGTGGGCCATGGTCTGTCTTTTTAGCCTCTATGTGTGGTGTGTGTTTGTTTAATGTAATTGTACCCCCAAGAACCTAATATATATATATATATATATATAAAAGAAAAAAATAAAATTAAGTTTGTAAAAATGGACTGAGAGTGTCAACTCATTTGAAACTCAAAAAATCCATTTTCCAAAAATTTAAAAAATATAAATCCATTTAACTAGAAAACACTAAAAATATCCTTTAAAAAAATTTCTTATTATATACCAAAATATCTTTATCATTTTTATTTAAAAAAACATGTTGAAGGTGGTAACTTATATGGCTTGATGAGCTGACCTTTGGGTCATCCATTCCTATTGTCCCACCAGAGACTGCCGGATGAGCTGACTACTACTATGAAGAGGTGCTGAAGAGTGGCCCCATATGAGTTGGTGTCATCCTAGATGTTAGTTTAATTATAAAAATATATTAATAATTATATATATATATATATATATATATATATTTATAAAA
Organism: Viscum album; assembly: GCA_963277665.1. Taxonomy (NCBI): domain Eukaryota; kingdom Viridiplantae; phylum Streptophyta; class Magnoliopsida; order Santalales; family Viscaceae; genus Viscum; species Viscum album. The sequence goes on along the minus strand of OY728133.1, from coordinate 1,042,525,686 downwards.
ATTCATATGTGGATAATTTTTCCCATGTAGTTTTAAGTCCCCTGTAAATTTCCCTTTCCCATAAAACTGGTGCCACCTCGAATCTCCTTATCTATACCATGAGATTTAATGGAATCCATTGATCATAAAAAAACAGATCTAGAAGCACAAGGTCTATTATGGATGATGTTGTTTGTCTACATCGACTCCTCAATCATGAAATCCATCCTCCTCCTCTACATTGATGATATCATGTACACCCCTGAAAGACCCATGAACACCATAGATCTTTAGATGATTGATTTACTCTAACCTAGGTATCCTAGAACCAATACATAATCCTTTCTAGGGTTCCATCCTAAATCCCATGGATTCTAAGATTAATTTAACATCCAGGATTATATATGATCCACTATACTTTTTGGAAATCGATAAGAGATTGAACTTGAACAAAATAACCCTACCCTGAAACCAAATACCACACAACTATGTATTCCATCAAATAATAATTCATCTGATATAAATAATATTTCACATGTATCATCTTTTATCAATTTACTAGGACACACTACCTTCCCACTATTATCAGCCACAAATTTTTACAAGGCACCTACATTGATCCACATCCTCCAACATGATCCATAATTATCATTATTAAATTGGTTTGGGGTCATCCACATCACACATGGGCTACAAAATGACTTTTATACCACTTTTTAGGATCTATTTTCTATATCCTTATGTATTCTAGGTGCAATATGTAATTATTTATGGGGTTCCATCCTAAAAACCGTAAGTAACAGGAGGAATTTCACATAAATTTTTATATATGAGCCACCATTCTTTGCAGAAATTGATATGGGATTGGGTTTTCACCCCATAATCAATAATTATGAAAATCATGAATGAAAATGAAGTGAAAAATAAAATAGTATAAAATAAATGGGGAAAAAAATATAACACTAAAAAACCTGCTAATACAGATGATTAAAAGATATGGGGAACTAAAAAATATCCAATAATAATTAGAGAGTATATATAAATCCATGTCAATCTTGAAACATGAAATGTAGTTATAATATAGAAAACCAATGAGAAAATCCAAACCCTAATATGCTCATATTCCCTCTTTGAAAATCATCATTGAAAAAACTTCAACCCTTATACATCAAAACCACACACATGGAATCATTTCAATATCTACAATTAACCATTGCATAAAAATTTCACAACCTAATATGCCCACTATATAGGGCTTCTCATGCCCAAATAACATCATTGATATATCTTCACGAGTCCTCTTCAATATCATTTTGCACATCACACCCATTTTTGAAGACTAAAACTCTCTCTTTTATATGTTTTCATAATCCCGATTATCCTATTTCAAAATAGTGATAAAAATATATCTCTATAAAAGGTACACAAAATATATGAAAGGTGACCCCATTTAAAATTTTGAAAAAAATATAATCTTAAAATTGAAATGATATGGGATGAACCATATGAATCTCCCCTTAAGATAGATAAAAAATAATATCACATCCAATAAAAATAGTTTGATAAAAAACTTTTTGGTATTGCACAAACCAAAATCTACTTTAGAAAATATGACATCCCTCTTTTCCATCTATGTTGAAAACCTAAAAGGTACCCCTAAAAAATAAATCCATATGTAAAATTCTTTATTATACCTATGAATATATAGAGATAAAAAAATCAATAATATCTAGATCTCCCATAACTCAGATCACCACATAATCTAGAGAACCTGTAGGAATTACTTGCCCAATTTTCTCAACGTCCTCTAAGTAGTCTAAAACTCTTATAACGTCACCCTAATATTTTATTTTAATTATTTTCTTCACTAGTGTAATTCACTAAATAAAAATAATTATGGGTAAGAACTAAAACAACTAACTTGGACTATTTAAAATTCCAAACCATCTTCATCTTAGTTGATGGTCTTCGAATCATGCATGCCGATTTACTATTACAAAAATCTAATGAATCCCTCTCCACAAATACATTCTTCATATCATTGTACACCTTTATATCCATCATTTAACATGTATCATCCATTTTTCATCATTCATAAACCATAAATACTATGGAAAAGGTCCATCTTCCACTTCCAAATGAACTTATAAATCTATCTATATCTAGTGCACAAGTAGATAAAAAATTATGGAGTATACGTGGAACATGTCGCACATCCCTCAATGTTAGTGTACAAATTTCATTTGAAGTGATAAAAATAACACTAACACCAATGAAATCATATGAATATCCATTTTTGATATTCATTCAACAAAATTAACCTTCTTTGTATGAAGAAAATATTTACCTTTTTGGGGAATTATGGTATGAATCAACTGAATCAACCACCTATTCGGTGTACATATCTTACCTTTGATAACCGACAACAAATGAAAGTAAATCACCCTCACCCAAAATAAGACATAAGACAGTATCCTCAGAATTTGCGTCATGCACCTTATTCTCCTCATGAATCATTTTTAATTCATAGTATTTTATCTATACATGACCCTCTTTATCATAAAAGAAGATATTGATCATTATTTTTATCATTGATTAACCTCTCTGATTTTTGGGTCCATCTACCATATCCATAACACCAATATTTGTAACACCCCAAGTAAATAAAGAGTATGAAATTTTCACAATTATCCATATTTTTAAATAAAATATTAATATAACTTTAAAGGGGACACTATACTCGATGGCGTACCCAACATGCAACAACAAGTTTCTTGGGAATCTTACATTGCACTCTAATAATAATATTATACTATTTTAAATGGTAGTTAACGCCTAGCTGTTGTGATGGCGGGAATGAATAGAACTAACTACAAAATGATTATATATGTTTGTAAAATATTTTTACTTTTTACAATAAATGTTAGAGGATTAAAAATGAGAATGAATCCAATTTTAAGCGTAAACATTCTAATATTATTTAAAAGGTCGATTAACCGCCTTTTGATGGCCAACCTCTTTTAAATCCACTTTTTGATAATTTTATGTGTTATATTTGACAAAATAAAATTCTTCTTTAGAATCGGGACATCAAAATTTACTTTGTGTAAATTTTTGGTATTTTTCCGATAAAGTACACTTTTTAATGAATAGTGAAAAATGTTGTATTTTAATTCAAAACCTCTTTTTAATATAATTTATTTATATGATTAGATTATATTTTAAATTAGTTTTAAAGTGAAATTAGAATATATTTTAACCAATAAATCCAATGGTGGTCATTGGAATTAATTTCACTTTGAAATTGGACTTAAACTAGTGTCAATCATTTAATAGATATTGTTTCTTAAAAACATGCTATTTGTTTTGAAAGCGGGAATTAATTATTAAATTAATTAATGAAACATATATGTTTTGAATTTTTTAAAATATAAATCATTTTTGAATTTGTAATATCAAATATAGCCTAGGGTGAATTTTTGGTAATTTTCTGAAAAACTTCAATTTTTGATGAATAGTGAAACCACTAAGTGATACTTATAAAAATTGATTTTCCGTTTAAATGAAAATTTTCCACCTTTGTGTTCTGAATTTAAAAAATCCGACATACATGGTTGTCATTAAGAATTAACATGTGGTTCAATGGGATTAAAATATTTTTTTGGTGAATAGTAACTTATTATGTTTTTAATCGCGATTAGAGATAATTAGTGTAGTTTAAGGTAAAAATAATGTTTTGATAATATGAAATGACCTAGAAAAAAGTCCTACCCTCATTGGATGAGTCATGTCCGAACAAGAAAATCCATGGGTCAACTTGGGGACCCCATGGAGCCACTTTGGTTGGAAAATGACATAAATACCTTTTTATTTAATGTTAAAATTAAAATGACACAAACATGTGTTGTTTTACTAAAACAATTTTTAAATGGGGTTATACAAGTCAGATTTTTTACTATAAAAAATCATTGGAAATCTAAAAAGATTTCCTACATCATAGTATTTTTTTTTTATAATTTTTAGACATTAAAATAAATTAAATTATTTATGACACCATGATGATGTAGTGATGACCTCATTATTTAACGATTAAAATAAAATGGGAATATAATGTAACATATAAGATCTAAACATGTCCAAAACTTAATTTATGGGTGTACTTATAACCCTTATCACCTTATCCTCGAAACACGTCAATGTGGGACCATTAAAATCCGAAACTCATTCTAAAATAAAGTAACATTTTTTTACTTTCCAAGAGTGCCCCTCCTCTCCTCTTATAAAAGGCCCCCACCTCTACCTCCTTACCCACACTTCCAAAGCCTTTGTCTTGGCCAAACCCTGCCAATTTTGTCTCTAAAAATCTCTCCCTAACTCTTAGAAGCCTCAATTTGGTCATAAGTCTTCCCAAGGAAGCCTTTGAGCTCAAACCAAAGGGAGTTACCCGATTTTAAGGCAATGTCCTCAATTGAGTCCTTTTGTTTTATTTTGCTTTTGTACCCCCTAACACTCTTTTTATTCCTTTATTTTGTAACAACACAAGTATCTTCAATAAACTATGATGTTGTTATACTATGTATTAGAGCTATACTTACACACACCTTCTTTTAATGGTTAAAGAACATACTGTTTCTATGGATGGCGAATTACTGCCTCACGAAACGATGATTGTTCAATATTCTCTTAACACCTTTTACGGTAGCCATTATGATGTCACTAAATTTATTTATGATATATAATATATTTATGTTTTTCTTAAGATTCTGTATTTTTCATTTTTTTCATACCTTTATGGCTTCCATTATTGGTATACGCGATATCTTCATTTTAGGAAGTGCGGACTACCGCCCCCTCAAAGTGATTTGATTCGTTAATACAATATGTGGTACGTATAAAGGATATATTTAATGATATTATATATGATTCCATACTAGAATTAAAATACTATTATGTATCATTATTTTTTAATTCCATTAAATATGAAATAGAAATGGAAGTAACGTTCATGCGTACGTAGGCTTACCGTCTCCATGAACGGTGCATTTCATTTCTTAACTCTAAATGTTATGTAATATTATAAATGCATTAATATACTGGATATATATGATATATATGATATCAACTTCATGAATAAAATTCTGGATATAATGGATATTTTACCACATGAACAACTTGTAATTATAAAGAGTTTATTTTTTTGACTCAAGTACCAATGATCGTTAAAACGAACATTATGAACTTAAATAATAACATAGTGTTCATAACATGGTAATAAGTGATATAAAAGGAATAATTAACTTGAAAAAGGTTCTTAAGGATGTATTAATTAACTCAATTTTATTATTCAGGAGATTAAAGAATGATCGAGTCAAGTCAGACACGAGGTAAGGGATCCTACTCCTCTCTTTCTTTTAAGTACACTATTTTTTGTCATTCCTTTTAAGCTCATCTTTCTTATGATTGGGATGTTATTTTATATTAATCCTACTGTAATTTTTATGTTCATATGATGAGAGACCCTATTTTATCTCATCAATCCATTTTGGAAGTTTTGATTGGCACCATTAGGCTGCCGAATTATCGTAAGAGATCTAACCTCTCTCTTTCTTTTTAAGTACTCTCCTTTATGTCACTTCTTTTAAGCTCATAATTGTTATGTTTGGGGATGTTATTTTATATTAATATTTCTGTAAATATTATTGTAATACGATGAGAGACCCTATTTGATCTCATCAATCCATTTTTGGAAGTTTTAAGTGGCGCCGTTAGGCTGCCGAGTTTTCGTAAGGTATTTTCATCTCACTTTTAGTCCCGTGTGATTTATGCTACATTTGCCACCATTTCCATTGAGTGGTGTATGTACTACCCATTATTATACTCTTTGTGTAATATAACTTCATTTATGGGTATTTACATATTCATTGTATGACCCTTCTTCAATGGGGTGTACGTTTCGAAAGTTACCCAAGTCGGTGAGGGAACCTTTCACCCTCCTCTTTTTAAAAGGCTTCTTTTGTTATGTCTTTTAATTTTCTTCTTATTATGTGGGGATATGTTCTTATATATCCTTATTTCCGTAAATTTTATGTCCAAGTGATGAGATACCCTTTATCTTTCTCATCAACTCTTTTTCTAAAATTTTATGTGATGCCGTTAGGCTGTCGAATTTTACCAAGGGAACTTCTTAACCCAATTTTGATTTCTTTGGGTTCAACATGTAGTTATTGAATATGTCATCCTTTGAATATGTGTGAATGAACTTTGATTGTTTTACACTCAATCTCCACTTATATTGGGTGTATTTATATTTGTCACACATAATTATGATATTGATTTATCCTTGATTTAAGGATACCTTCTTTATTATGGATTTCATCTCATTTTACATTTCTATTGAGACTTCATTGTTTTTATGCACCAGTTCAATCTTATATGGTGTATATACTGTCCTTTGGAATATTATATCATGAATACATATATTCTCATGATATTATAAAGTTATAATTAAATGTTATTCCTCAATTATTGTATACAAGTGTCTCTCATTTTGTTAAAAACACTTTAACTAAAATATCATTTTAAATGATTTAATGATTTATTCTTATAAATATTTCTCATTAATATCCATGTTTTCAAAATGGTTTTAAGTATTTATTTATATGGATATTAATGGTTTAAAGTGTTAAAATCTTCAAAGTGTTATGGGACACTTTGATTCAAAAATCTCTTTATAAAATATTTTATATGGTTTTGAAAATGGTTTTTAGAATGGATTCATTATTTCAATATCTTAAAATGTTATATTTTTATTACAATGTGGGAATGTTAACTTTTTTTTTTGTGCTTAGGTTATGTTCTATGATTATGTTATGGTTCTTGGGCATTATTTATGAATACGGGTGGTTCCGTGATAAACTAAGGGCGGGTGAGCCCGATATAGCTCTCCAATGCATTGGGTAACACGAAGGAGTGAAACGTTAAGGTTTATCCAAAGAGATTTAGGGAATATACTATGGTGGGTATTCCAAAAATAACCAAGAGGGTTACTCCCTACGTAAGAATGTTATGAATGCCTCAAGTTACCTTTTATGTCTTATGATTTCTATGATTTATTCATGATTTGATGAGGTATGTTAAAGTGCCTATGTTTTATGGGTAATGTATGATTTCATTCTTATGTATATATGAACTCATGTTTCTTTTACATATTTTTTATAACCTTTACTGAGCTTTTTATGCTCATCCCAAGTTTTTTTTGAAATGTTTTTCATAGGTCAAGGGAAAGGTACATGATATGATGATAGTGTCAAGGAAGTGTCAAGAAAAAATCCATGCTTTATTTTTAAATATGTTTCCGTTGATGGGAAAAAATTAATACTATATTTTATTTAACCACTTTTTTTAAATGTGGAAGGTAATGCAAGGTTTATGATCTGATTCTCTAAAACTCTAAACCTGAAAAGATCCTCAATGTGTAATCTTGTAATAACTCAAGATTAAGTAAGCTTTATGGATGGGGCCTTATAGTTGGTATCAGAGGTTGGTTTAGGTAACTTTAGAGGTTAGGGTATTCTCTAGGTATAAGTGACAATAGCATAATGGTTAGGATTTCAGAAAGAGTCCTAGTTTTAGATAAATTTAATGAGTAAGTATATCTTAGTGTTTATCTTCCTCATTAGAACATGATGGTTTTGTTGATATACTCACACTGACATTTCTATTTTTAGTGAATGGATGGACCTAGCAGGCACCAAAGTGACAATAGGTTTGAAGGAAACTGTGGTGGTTCTCCGATTAAGAGACTGGATGAAATGGGGGATTCAATGAGGAAACTCTTGGTTGTTCTAAACCAACTATTAAGGAGTCACGATCAACCACTTGTACCTTGGTATGTTCTGTAATGCATCATGTATGAGATGACCAATCTATGTGGAAGTCCAGGTAATAATTATAAAGGTAACCATTAAGGTTTATATGATCCTTGATTTTGAGGTAATTTTGGGATATTTTATATTATGATGGAAAATGAAAGGCATGAGATAAACATGATGTTAAAATATGTTAAGATTATTTTTTGAAGATTTTATCTCGCTTTGGTGAATTTTTTAAGAAATATATAGTTTTAGAAAAAGGACAACACGCAGACCGTGTGACAACCCGTTGCGTCGGACAAAGCTGTGGGAATCGAACCCACAACCAAAGTGCGACTGGTATTTATAACCTACCACTGGACAACGTGAAGTCCCTGGTTAGTATGAATTATTTAATTAGTTAGGTGACTTTATGAATTAAGAGTAAGTTGATTTTGGGTTATTTATGATAATTATTAACCTATCATGGAGGATATGTGATTAGGTTAATTACTTTTCAATACAAGACTTTAGGAGAAACTGATGTTGTTTGGAGATAAATTTTATGATTTAACTTGGAAGTCTATGTAACTAAATCCTTCAAATACTTGGGTTTCAATATTAGTTTGGTTTACATTGAAGAATTTTATGGAAAAATTGTTTATCGAATGGTCCTCGTTGAACATTGGGTTTTGTTGGACAAATTTTGGAGATTAAGAATAGATTTTCTTTTTATAAAGGGTTATCATTTTCTGGATTATCTGATCTTGTACTAACCTTTTTGGTTTTGGTTTTGGTTAGAGTCTAAAGACATGGGAAGTATATAGTTCTCTTTTTTGGATTAGGTGATTCACTAGAAATTGATTATAGTACTCTTAATACGAACAAGTCTTCCTAAATACTCTTCTTTTGGAGAAAATATGAGGTTGATTAAGGAATATAGTAAAAGATGAAAGTGTACATGACAAGTAATTATGTTTCATTATGATTTAGTTAATCTCAAAAATAAATTCCTCAATGAAAAGTTACTTAAAACAAAAATGTTGTCTGTTAACCTTTCCTACTAGGGAATAAAATACCGTTTAACCCATCACAAGTTTGTGATTTTCTTATGGTTAAATTTTTCCTAGACATGTGTACTATCACCCTCCATCAGAACATGACCCTTTTTTTCCTCCATGTACATATTTTCATACTTGGAATCCTAGTATGGGTTAACTCAGGTGACCTTTGTACTTATCTTTCTTTATTTTAAAGTGATTGTTTTACTGACTCTTATTATGATTTGGTATTTTCAATGAAGTTTCCAAGACCAATTTTAAAATTGCGAGGATGCAATTCCCAAAAGGGGGTAGGATGTAACACCCCATGTAAATATAGAGTATGAAATTTTCACATTTATCAATATTTTTGAATAAAATATTAATATAACTTTAACGGGGACGCTATGCTCGATGGCGTACCCAACACACAACAACATGTTTCTTTAGAATCTTACGTTGCACTCTAATAATAAAATAATACTATTTTAAATGGTAGTTAATGCCTAGATGTTGTGATGGAAGGAATGAATAGAACTAACTAACAAATGATTATATATGTTTGTCAAATATTTTTACTTTTTACAATAAATGTCAGAGGATTAAAATTGTGAATGAATCCAATTTTAAGCGTAAACATTCTAATATTCTTTAAAAGGTAGATTAACCGCCTTTTGATGGAGAACCTCTTTTAAATCCACTTTTTTATAATTTTATGTGTTATATTTGACAAAATAAAATTCTTCTTTAGAATCGGGACATCAAAAATTACTTTGTGTAAATTTTTTGTATTTTTCCGATAAAGTACATTTTTTAATGAATAGTGAAAAATGTTGTATTTTAATTCAAAAAATCTTTTTAATCTAATTTATTTATAAGATTAGATTATATTTTAAATTTTTTTTTAATGTGAAATTATTATATATGTTTACCATTAAATACAATGGTGGTCATTGGAATTAATTTCACTTTGAAATTGGACTTAAACTAGTGTGAATATTTTAATAGATATTGTTTCTTAAAAACACACTATTTGTTTTGAAAGCGGGAATTTATTATTAAATTAATTAATGCAACTTATATGTTTTGAATTTTGTAAAATAGACATCATTTTTTAATTTGGAAGATCAAGTATAGCCTAGGGTGAAGTTTTGGTAATTTTCTAAAAAACTTCAATTTTTGATGAATAGTGAAACCACTAAGTGGTACTTATAAAAACTGATTTTCTGTTTAAATGTAATTTTTCCACCTTTGTGTTTTTAATTTCAAAAATCCAAAATACATGTTTTCATTAAGAAGTAAAATGGGATTAAAATAATTTTTTGGTGAATAGTAACGTATTATGTTTTTAATCGTGATCAGAGGTAATTAGTGTAGTTTAAGGTAAAAATAATGTTTTAATAATATGAAATTACCTAGAAACATGTCCTACCATCATTGGATGAGTCATGACCGACCAAGACAATCCATGGGTCAACTTGGGGACCCCATGGAGCCACTTTGGTTGGAAAATGACTTAAATACCTTTTTATTTAATGTTAAAATTTAAATGAAAGAAACATGAGTTGTTTTACTAAACCAATTTTTAAATGGGGTTATACAAGTAATAGTTTTGACTATAAATAGTCATTGGAAAGCTAGAAAGATTTCCTACATCATAGTAGTTTTTTTATAATTTTTATACATTAAAAGAAATTAAATTATTTATGACATCATGATGATGCAGTGATGACCTCATTATTTAACGATTTAAATAAAATGGGAAGATAATGTAAAATCTAAGACCTACACATGTCAAAAACCTATTGGATGGGTGGATTTCGAACCCTTATCACCTTACCCTAGAAACACATCAATGTGGGGCCATTAAAATCTGAAACTCACTCTAAAATAAAGTATCATTTCTTTACTTTCCAAGAGTGCCCCTCCTCTCCTCTTATAAAAGACCCCCACCTCTACCTCCTTACCCACACGTCCAAAGCCTTTGGCTTGGAAAAAACCTGCCCATTTTGTCTCTCTACATCTCTCCATAACTCTTAGAAGCCTCAATTTGGTCAGAATTCTTCCCAAGGAAGCCTTTGAGCTCAAACCAAAGGGAGTTACCCGATTTTAAGGTAATGTCTTCACTTGAGTCCTTTTATTTTATTTTGCTTCTCCACCCTCCTAAACTCCTTTTATTACATTATTTTGTAACAAAAAAAGTATATTCAATATAATATGATGTTGTTATATTATGGATTATATCTACAGTTACACACACCTTCGTCTAATGGTTAAAGAACATACTTTTTCTGTGGATGGAAAATTATTGCCTCACGAAACGATGATTGTTCAATATTCTCTTAACACCTTTCATGGTGGCCATTATGATGTCACTAAATTTATATATGATATATAATATGTTTATTTTTTCCTTAATCTTCTGTATTTTTCATTTATGGCATACCTTTATGGCTTCTATTATGGGTATACGCGATATCTTTATTTTAGGAAGTGCGGACTACCGCCCCCTCAAAGTGATTTGATTCGTTAATACCATATGTGGTACGTATAAAGGATATATTTAATGATATTATATATGATACCATACTGGAATTAAAATAATATTATGTATCATTATGTTTTAATTCCATTAAATATGAAATATAAATGGAAGTAGCGTTCATGCGTACGTACGGCTTACCGTCTCCATGAACGGTGCATTTCATTTCTTAAATCTAAATGTTATGTAATATTATAAATGAATGAATATACTGGATATATATGATATATATGATATCAAAATCATGAATACAATTCTGGATATTATGGATATTTTACCACATGAACAACTTGTAATTATAAAGAGTTTATTTTTTTGACTCAAGTACCAATGATCGTTAAAACGAACATTATGAACTTAAATAATAACATAGTGTTAATAACATGGTAATAAGTGATATAAAAGGAATAATTAACTTGAAAAAGGTTCTTAAGGAAGTATAAATTAACTCAATTTTATTATTCAGGAGATTAATGAATGATCGAGTCAAGTTAGACACGAGGTAAGGGATCCTACTCCTCTCTTTCTTTTAAGTACACTATTTTATGTCATTCCTTTTAAGCTCATATTTCTTATGATTAGGATGTTCTTTTATATTAATCCTACTTTAATTTTTATGTTCATATTATGAGAGACCCTATTTTATCTCATCAATCCATTTTGGAATTTTTGAGTGGCACCGTTAGGCTGCCGAATTTTCGTAAGAGATCTAACCTCTCTCTTTCTTTTTAAGTACTCTCCTTTATGTCACTTCTTTTAAGCTCATCATTGTTATGTTGGGGGATGTTATTTTATATTCCTCTTTCTGTAAATTTTATTTTAATATGATTAGAGACCCTATTTTATCTCATCAATCCATTTTTGGAAGTTTTAAGTGGCGTCGTTAGGCTGCCGAGCTTTCGTAAGGGATTTTCATCTCACTTTTAGTCCCGTGTGATTTATGCTACATTTGCCACCATTTCCATTGAGTAGTGTATGTACTTCCCATTATTATACTATTTGTGTAATATAATTTCATTTATGGGTATTTATATATTCACTGTATGACCCTTCTTCAATGGGTTGTACGTTTCGAAAGTTACCCAAGTCGGTAAGGGGACCTTTCACCCTCCTCTTTTTAAAAGACATATTTTGTTATGTCTTTTAATTTTCATCTTATTATGTGGGGTCTGTTATTATATATCCTTATTGCCGTAAATTTTATTTCCAAGTGATGATATACCCTTTATCTCTCTCATCAAATCTTTTTCTAAAATGTTATGTGACGCCGTTAGGTTGTCGAATTTTACCAAGGGAACTTCTTAACCCAATTTCGATTTCTTTGGGTTCAACATGTAGTTATTGAATATATCATCCTTTGAATATGTGTGAATGAAATTTTATTGTTTTACACTCAATATCCACTTATATTGGGTGTATTTATATTTTTCACACATAATTATGAGATTCATTTATCCATGATTTAAGGATACCTTCTTTATTATGGATTTCATCTCATTTTACATTTCTATTGAGACTTCATTGTTTTTATGCACCAGTTCAATCTTATATGGTGTATATACTATCCTTTGGAATATTATATCATGAATCCCTCTATTCTCATGATATTATAAAGTTATAATTAAATTTTATTCCTCAATTATTGAATACAAGTGTCTCTCATTTTGTTAAAAACACTTTAACTAAAATATCATTTTCAATTTTTTAATGATTTATTCTTATAAATATTTCTCATTAATATCCATGTTTTCAAAATGATTTTAAGGATTTATTTATATGGATATTAATGGTTTAAAATGTTAAAAGCTTCAAATTGGTATGGGACACTTTGATTCTAAAATATCTTTATTAAATGTTTTATATGGTTTTGAAAATGGTTTTTAGAATGCATTCATTATTTCAATATCTTAAAATGTTATATTGTTATTAAAATGTGGGAATGTTATCTTTTTTTTGTGCATAGGATATGTTCTATTATTATGTTATGGTTATTTGGCATTGTTTATCAATACGGGTGGTTCCTTGATAAACTAAGGGAGGGTGAGCCCGATATAGCTCTCCAATGCATTGGGTAACGTGAAAGATTGAAACGTTAAGGTTTCTCCGAAGAGATTTAGGGAATATATTGTGGTGGGTATTCTAAACATAACCAAGAGGGTTACTCCCTATGTAATAATGTTATGAATGCCTCAAGTTACCTTTTATGTCTTATGATTTCTATGATTTATTCATGATTTGATAAGGTATGTTAAAGTGCCTATGTTTTATGGGTAAAGTATGATTTCATTCTTATGTATATATGAACTCATGTTTCTTTTCCATATTTTTTTATAACCCTCATCGAGGTTTTTATGATCATCCCAAGATTTTTTTGAAATGTTTTTCACTGGTCAAGGGAAAGGTACATGATATGATGATAATATCAAGGAAGTGTCAAGAAAGAATCCATGATTTATTTTTAAATATGTTTCCGTTGATGGGAAAAAATGAATACTATCTTTTATGTAACCACTTTGTTTAAATGTGGAAGGTAATTCATGTTTTATGATCCAATTCTCTAAAACTATAATCCTGAAGAGATCCTCAATGTGTAATCTTGTAATAACTCGAGATTAAGTAAGGTTTAAGGCTGGGGCCTTATACTATTACTTGAAGATTCACCCTCATTAGTCTTTCACTGAGTCTTGTTCTTCAATAATGATGAAATCACATCATCCAAATTCAGTGTTTATTCTCCAAAAAATAATGTAGTGATAAGATTATCATATGAATCAGGAAATAAACCCAAAATAATCAATGCCTTGTTTTTTTTCTTCCATTTCAATAGATATCATGTTACCCTGATCATCTATCTTGACCACCACTAACAAAATATCCATCAATTGTCTTGTGAACTCTTCCATATGGTTATATAAATATCCATTATCTATAATTTTCAAGTGATAGAAATATTTTTAAAATATACACTATTTTTTATGGATTTAGATTTATAACTTATTTCAAGATTTTCCCAGATCTCCTTTGGATATTTCTGATTCATCACTTACCAAAAATTATTAAGAGAAAAATATGTATGAATCATTATTATAACAACTCTCTCATATCCTACCTATCACCCTCATTCATCATCTCTAGGAACTCCAATTTATTCTTCAACAACTTCATTATTTTCTCATCAGGCAGAATATTTTTAACTCTTTGCTTCCAAAGTGTGAAATATTTTTTCCTATTAAATAGTTCAATGTGGTCAGAAATCCCATGGTGTGAATCAAAAATTATCAATCATCGAGAAAAACATGGATAACCACCTATGATACCAGTTATTGGGATCAATTTCTTCCAAACTTAGGTATTCTATTCCCAACACATAAGACTCTCCGGGGTTCTGTACTAAAACCCATGGGTGTAAGGAGGAATTTAATATATAAGATTATATGTGAACCACCATCATTGAATGAAAATTATATGATATTGGGGTTTCACCCAAAAATTATCCCCTCATACTAAATAACCCTAGAAGATCTTTCCTCTCATTTACTTTTAGACAAAAACTACTCCTAAATTAAGTGAATCATGAGATTCCTGGCCAAAAAGGTGATCTTTACCACCCGTCCTCAATTTGATTCTACATAAATTCTCTCTATATTGGATCCCTCACCAGAATGGATGCACAAAGGAAGGGAGACCACCCTTTCCCTATTCGTGCAACGGATGAAAAAATACACCTTCATAGACCCCTAACATTTCACGAGCCAATCCTTCACCATAAGTGGGGTATTCATTGAAATGATCCATGGGATTTCATTATATGATTTCACAATCCAAATCCTAGAGTTAAATTAGTTTCTTAATGAATCGATGGAATGAACGATAGTTATCAATATGAGGAATGTCATTCCAGGGCACGAAGATAGGTTTAAGGGCTTCGAATCACTGATGGATGTTTACAGAGTAAGTGTGATGACCACATTGGATATTACAAAGGTTCACCTACACATAATTTTTGTTAATTTCAACTGACATAAGGGAATCAATATGGTTCTAGATATTTCTGGCATCCCCCATGTCATTAGTGACACATTCATTGAGATTCCAAGAATTGATGAAATCTTCAAGAAGATGATGATAGTAACTCATCCATAAAAATTAATTGTGTCCTTCTAATTAGTAACTGTGTATACTTTTAATGTGTAATGCATGAATGGGGTGATAAAGATTGTATAAAGATACTGAGAAACTATAAGAAATAAATACCAAAGAAAACTTGGATGGTGATCATCATGGATATGGTTCTATGACCTAATGAGTGGGTAAATTATGAGGTCGGAGTTTATCATGATCTAAATATAATGTCACATTTCATTAGAGTGAATAAGGAGACAAGGGTGGAGTGGAAACAGCTCCAAGCATCGATTGAATTTCTTTACTACACAGTCAAAGAGATTCCATCATTTTTTTCCATCATAGAAGGATATATAGAAGTTTGAGTGGCTATGCGGTGTTAAAACCCATACTATTTCAATAATCCATGTTTTTTTGTGACCTATAATATCATACTATACTAATGATAACAAAAATATTAATAATAAAAAATTTCTATTTGAAATTACCTCAAAATACCTCCAATTCTGTAATACAAAATGAATCACAGGAGGAGGTATACCTGGAAACCATATATGTAGTTGATTAACCCTATATGTGAAAATCATATTATTCATATTCTTACTATTTTTTTATTGTTTTTATAATTTGTCTTATAAATATTTTTTAATTTTTATAAATTTTTTTCCTCTTACACGGAAAATTCCTACATGTGAAGTACTTTATGTAAATAACATGAACATCTCATAATTTTGAAATGTATGGGATGCTTACATAAATAGGAAATGTGGTTTTTAATTATTACATGAATTACCCCAATTCAAAATATTCTTACATGAATAATCTTAATTAAATATTACATGAATTCTTATTTGAATCTTATGAAAATACAATAGTATGTGGATTCCAAATCACTCATACATTAATTGTAGAAACATAAGAAACCAAAGTAGTATACACAAAATATACCCTTTCACAAGAATATTAGTTATACTTTTACATCGTATGTTGTGTTCCCTAACATGAACAAGTGGCTAACTTGGGGTGACACATCCTGTACCATATATGGAACTATGTGTGATTATACATGGGTTGTAATTGGACCATTGGGTATTAATCTCTATGTATAATTCTATAAGGAATGTGCTGATGGAATTACTCTTAAAGAAAATGATGTGTTCCATGAATATTAAATCACGATTTATCACAAATTCATTATATATATAATGTGTGGATTATTAAGTTCTTAGGGATTGTAAACCCTCCCAAGTGACTTCAGGAATCATTCGGGAACTCTTTAATATAACTATATATGAACTATGGTTGGTAATTCCTCTTCTTTTATATATGTTTTACAAGGCAATGAGATCCTCTACTTACATATTATATAGGGTTTTTATTTATTCTCAACTATATGGGTTTGGGTCCTCTATCTATGAAGTCAGTATTTCTTCCTATATAAGAACCAGACATAGGTCCAGTTCATCCAACAAAGTAGGTATTTCAGCTAATCTACATGGGATTGGGTTCCTCTATTATATATCAATATATGTTACTTGGGTTTATAATTCACTTGAAATGGAAGTTTTGAAAGAATTATAAAATTCATTTACTGATTTTAGAGGCTGATATCATAATTTGAAACTTGATTACCTCCTATGAGAATACCTAGGTCATCCTTATTTTCCAAATTTATTATGGTTTATAGATAGCTCTATTTCTTTAAGATTTAGATATTTTTTTATTTCATGGAATCTTACTGGTTATGTATATACTCACCCCTATATGGGTTTTCATGCATGGACCATGTCTTATATATATGAAGAGTATTTTGATAGTGTTATAGGAGGACTAGTTATGGGTAATACATAGTGGGGTTGTTTAGTATTGTTAGTAAATTCATGTTTATATATTAGAGGGTTCTTGTTGTGATAATATTGAAATTAGTTTTTAGGTTGGACCTTCCCTTGGTTGGGCTTATTTTTGTCCATATTTTCATTCATTATGTACTGTCATACTCTATTCTGGGTTGCTTGAGGTTATACATGAATTTATTTTCCATGTTTCCATTACTCTACATTAGTCTGGTGTGTATAGAAATATGTGTGTGTCTATGTGTCTATATGTGTATTAGTCTAAGGCTTCCCATCTATTTGATATGACTACTATGTGCTAGTCACTTTCTTAAAGCTTATTAGCGGTAGAATTGGTGTAGAACTCTTAGATTATTGTTAGTCATG
Source organism: Viscum album (assembly GCA_963277665.1). Classification (NCBI taxonomy): domain Eukaryota; kingdom Viridiplantae; phylum Streptophyta; class Magnoliopsida; order Santalales; family Viscaceae; genus Viscum; species Viscum album. Next base: position 1,042,507,934 of record OY728133.1, on the reverse strand, counting down.
AGGGCCCTGATGGGTCAGGTCATGTTAGATTCGATGTTGGACTTTATTCAGGAAATTTTCCCTTATTATTTACCACCATTTCCACGTAAATAATGGGAATTTAGTTTAGAAACTCCCAATGTTAATTAAAAATTTTTTTTGAGGGAATTTCACCAAGAAATTTCTAATGGTAATTCCTAGTGTCAATTTATACTCAGAATTTATAATTAAATAAAATTACAATTTTTTATGGAATATTAACTAGTTCGTTTCTAATATTTACATGTAGATAATGGGAATTTCAATCAGAAATTCTGAGTGTAAATCCCATTGGTAATTTTAGTGGGAATTTTAACTGTAAATTTATAGTGTTAATTATAAAATTAAAATTTCACCCGGAAGTTCAATTGAATAAAATGTGAATTATATATTTAATTTCCCTATATTTTTTAGTATTTTTATTTAGAAATAGGAAATTTCTAATGGTAATTCCTATTGTGAATTCTATTAGATATTTCCCAGGGTAATTACCTTTATAATTTCCAATGGGAATTACCAGTTGGAATTTATATATGGAATTCCTCGTTAGAATTTCCAATGAGAATTTTTAGTGAGAATTTATATTTTAATTTACAAATTCCTTTTATAATTGAATTTAAAATTATGTAGTGATAATTCCAACTCATATTTTATAGATGAAATTTCTAGCGCTAATTTCCAATGTGAAATTCTAATGGGAAATAGCTACTAAGAATTTGAAATTTAATCAAATAGTAACATGAAATTTAATTTTACCTAATTTTTCCCAATATTTGTAAGTTAACATTGTGAATTTACATTAGAAATTAACAGTATGAATCTCAATATGAATTTTTATTTGGAATTCCATTGATAATTTTTAGGGGAAATATCCATTGGGAATTACTAGTTTAAATTTACACTAGGATTTTCCAATTGATTCAAATATGAAATATTCATGAAATTTTTCCTATTTTTCCCATCATTTATAATTAAATAATTTAATTTTCCATTGTAAATTTATTATGTTAATTCTACTTGGAAATTTCAGTGGTAATTCAACTAGGAATTTGTTGGGGGGGATTTTAGTGGAAATTCTTTGTGTAAATCACCATTTTTAATTTCTAATTAATTCAACTTTTAATTATTCATGAAATTTTAACTAGTTTTTCTCCATAATTTTCAAGTATATAGTAGGAATTTAAAATAGTAATTCTTATTTTCAATTTTATTGGGAATTTATGGTTGGAATTTCTAGTGTGAATTCCAAATTTATTTACAAATTTGATTTAAAAGTAGAAAATAGAAACTTCATAACAAATTTTAAAGAAATTATAAAACTATAGAAATTTTCTTAGGATCTTGGAATTATTGAGTAGATATTTAGTAGATTTAATAAAATTAATTTAGCAATATATAATTGATAGGGTGTGTTGTCATTTTAGTAGTAAGGTGTTAAACATTATTTAAATTTTCTTATCTTATTATGGTATTTGATATTTTTAAAAATCCATTAAATGATATATAAATTTTATAATGATAAATATGGGAATTTTTTTATGAAAATAAAAGGTGGGACTCTATCATTTTTTTGTGGATTATTTAAGATGTTAATATTACTCTATAAGAATTGGGTAAGAAGACAATTTTCAAGAATTGGTTTTGAGCATACCTTCATTTTGAAATTCTTGTATGACTATTTATATTGTGTAAATATGTTTATAGTGAGTAAATATTTGTACACTATTATATGTGGAGTTCAAGCATTCAAAGATGTAATATCAGGTTAAAATAAAGTCAATTCGAGGTATGAGAATATGATTAATCTTTTGTGAGTGAAAAGAATCATTCATCTACTATAAAAGTATATAAGAAAAAAGATAAAAAGTGGGAGACAACTGGTTTTTATTTTGATAATGTTAATAAAGTAAAGACATTGAAGTGAATGGAAGTCCTAATTAAAATTAATAATAGTCAAATTACGCTATTGAGAAATAGATAGAATTTAAAGGAATTGGAAGAGATGAAAATTGTATACTTTAAGGACAAAAAATACTGAGGAGGAACTAAAAATAAAACTAATCGATAAAGAAAAATCTTTAAATACTATTTTAAAGGCTACCATGGGGGAATTTTTGTGAGATTATATAGTTTTAGAGAATGAGTCAAGAATTAAATGGGTAATCTAGTGAGAGGGAGACGGTATTAAAGAATAAGTATGGGAAAAATAGAAAAAGTTTCTTAGGGAGAAAAATGTAACTGATTAATAAACCAAGAAACAATTATCATATTTTAGAGGTTTGAAGAGTGATTCTAGGAGAATAAATCATCAATATACATACAAACAAACATACACACACACACACACATATATATCTATATATTATGGTTATGAATTTGGCTTCAATACATAAAAAATGAATCAAATGCATTTTTTAACACATTAAAGATTTTTTTTTCATAACTATGCCTAAAGTGGGTGAATTAGTAGTCCATAGTTAAAAAAATATATATATATTCATCAACTATTTCTTGATGTAGAAAGAGATAGGTATTATTAATTTTTTTACTTAATTATTGTTTGTGTCTATATATTTTAATTTTTTTTAAAAATATAAATGTATTATATTAAAATATTACTATATTTTTAGAATTAGATGATAAATCATATCATATTTTTTATGAACATTATTTATTTTTTAATTAAGAAGTTCACATCTAGTGTGATAAGTGTGAGACCGTCTGCTTATTGTTTACACAAGTTATTTTTTAGGTTTTCATAAATTATGTTTTTAAAAATAGGTCATATATAAAAACCCAGAATTATAAAAGAATATAATTGAATTTAATAGAATATGCAATATAAAACACTGAGTTTATCTTGAATTACATGCAACAATACATTTCTTCGATAGGATATGTTACATGCATGAATGAGTTTTTCTGAACAATAATATACTATTATTAATATTATTTTATATGAAAATTGTTGGATAGACAATGGAATAGTGGGTTAGAATATGATTAACTGAATTAGGATAATATATATTTTATAAATATTAATTATTTACCTATTGATTATAAATAGTAATAATAACCATTTAAAATAAAAATAAATGTTTTTCAAAAAACTATATTTTCTCGAAGAACGGTTTAGCCGTGCTTGATGCAAAAAATTTAAAATTAGATTTTAAAACATCCAAAAAATTTATTTTAAAAAATAAACATTGTTTATGAAATAGAATCACCAAAATTATATTCAGGTTATTATTTGGAATTTTTATGAGAATTTTTATTTTTTGATAAATAATGGAAAATACTGGTTTTCAATTAAAAATTACATTTTCATCTAAATAATTTATAATGGTAAATCATATTTTTAATCAGGTTTAAAGTAAAAATAGTTTAATTATATATATATTTAACCAATTCAGGTCATTATAATAATTTTCATATTGAATATTTATGTAGAAACAGTGTAAACTTTTTGAACATTTTCTTTTTAAAACCCCACTTTCTCACCACTTTGCATGATTAATTTTAAATTACATTTTGACACATATTTTTGTTGAATTTGGAAAAATTGATTAAATATTTTTAATTATAATAATTTATATTATATAATAATATTAACATAATTTTATACCATAATTATTAGTGAAAATAATTATAATTAATTACATTGATTATGGTAAAAGCGAGTTTACTTAGTGGTTAAACTTATAATATAAGGTGTAAGAATGACCCAAAACTTGAAAAAACCCAATTTTATAGACAAATTTAGACCTAATAACTTCTAGGAACTATAATTTACCATTATTAGTCCCCTTTTATATGAAAAAACATGGTTTTAATTCACTCATTCAAAAAAATTAGAAGTGTGCCACTCACCCGACTTATAAAAGGCCCGCCTCTTCTCTCCACTACACACATTTGAAACACAATAGTTCAGAAAATAACCACCCAAATAACATCCAAAAGTCCTTCCCATCATCTTAGGTTCCATATTTTTTTTATAAATCTTATGTTTAAAGGATTTTGTGTAAACCTAAGGCAGATACTCGAAGAATAGGTAATGTTCTTCAATGAGCATCTTTATTTTTCTTATTTATCCTCATCCTTAAATTTTTATTAAACCATGATGAAATAATTAAATAAGTATATTATATATAATTTTATTATTTTATAATAATTTAATTATCTGAAACCATCCCCACTTCTATCAAATTGGTTATGAAATCATTGTTCATGTGTACGATGGTCTACCACTTCACAAATAGATGTCGTTCATTTTTTCATTTCAACCATTCAAAATTGGTTATGATGATGGATATAAAGTTTATATATTATATTTATAACATATTTATATCTTTTTAATCACTATATTATGTACATATTTTTACCCTGAATTCTGTATGAGATACGATAATGTCGCTCGTGTGTATGGAGGACTACCAACTTGCGAAGTGACATGATTAATTGTTCATTAAGGCATCACATAGAATGTGATAAAGATAATGTTAATTATTTTGTGTGATATAACTGACATAATTATAATATTAACAAAATATTTATAATTATTTTAACATAATATATTTAATTTTATTTATTTCATTTTCAATCACTTAAATATGATTACATTGTTCATGTAAGTGTGGACTACCACCTTTACGAAATGATGTGGAACTTTTTTCATAACTAAACCACATATATGAAATATATAAGTATAAAATGTGGTATATATGATATAATGATCATTATGGGAAAGTAATATATTAACTACCTCCTCTCTATAATGATCTTTGAAAAATGAAAATGTTACTCATGCGTACATACGACCTACCATCTGCATGATCGTAACATACTCATTTTTTATAACCATCCTTCATGATTCTTTTAAAAATATAATTTATATAAAAATATGATAATATGTTCATTAATATTATTCTAGGTATGATATAACTATATAATATTTTCATTAACCAAAACATTCCTAACAAATTTCACATGAAAGAATAAGACAATTGGCAACCAAAATAATTAATATTATGAAATATTATTAACAAATATATAATAATATATTAAAAAAGGATCATATATGATATTAGAAATGTTAATATGTTTTTTTAACAAGTTAATAAAATATTTTAAACCACTATACAAGAGGTTAAATCATGCTCAACCAAAAAAAATCATAAGGTAAGGGATTTCAGTTCAATTTACATTCCATTGAGACATATTTGTTATTATGAACCAATTCACTTTTATGTGATGTATATACTTAAAATTTGATATGTAATATCATGATTAATTCATAAGTAATTGTATTGTATATTTAAATTTTAATTACTTTATCTAAGGGGATTTGGTTAAATGTTACCAAGGGGTAAGTAATTTTTTAACTCAGTTTCCATCTAGTTAGTTAAACTTTAAATTCCTCGATTATATCATTATAAGATTATATGTGTAATGAATTTGGATTATATTATGTATTATTTCCACTTTATTAATGTGTATTTAAAGTTGATACACATAATAATTTCATTTACTAATTCTCACTTCAACATTATTATTACATTAAAAGTTTATTTCACAGTCCTATTCAAATCGAGATTGTTTATTATTTAATTAAAATTAAAGGAAATTATTTGAAAATTATTTAAGAAAACCATTAATTTTATTCTCCTATTTTTATTCATTAAATTTTCTAAGTTAAAATACCATTTTACCAATCTTTGTAAACTTAAAATCCTTGAGAATATGTTATAATAAAACATAACTTCATTTTCCTATAGAGTTAGGAATCCATTTTATTATAAAACAATTTTTTTTTAAAAAATCTTCCAAAATTATTTTCTTTAAAACTTTTAAAAAATATATATCAAAAAATATTTTTATCCATTTTTTCTTTTTAAATTTGTTTTAGTGGAACATTATTGCCTCTTTTAAAAAAAGAAACCATTCTAACCTTTCTACCATGAAAAAAATGTTCTTTATGGAATTTATTGAATCACCCACTAAAAGGACCATAATATATTTGAAACTTACATTGAAAATTTTAAAGGATATTTTTAAATAAAATGTTTTAAAAATTTATTTTCAAATAGAAGTATTTTCAAAATGCTTATCGAAATGAAAAGGGTATATTCCTCAAGAATGTTTTTAATGATATTTTTATGGTATTTATATTAATAAATGATAACAAATATTTATTACTACTCTAATGGGTATATGTTAATACCATCTATAATCTTCATTTGGATGGTTTTTGATTATTTTTACCAAGGATAGTGTCAACGTTCACTTATTTGTTTCAATTTTATGGTCATTATCTCCCCCTTAGATTATTTACATTCATGTGACCATTGGTCACTACATTTCCCCGAAATATCCACATTATTTATCATGGATATGATTATTTCCAAAACCATATATTTTTTTTCACATACGGTGTTTACTTTGAAGATTATTTTATTAACTGGGGGAATATTGATAAATCCATATCCTTTACTAAATATGGATATTCAATGACAATACACATTTTTCATAAATTAAATAGATTATTTTATATATGTGAAATTATTTAGACATGAAATATATAGGTTGGGGACCATTTAATGCAACCCACTCACTGATTTAGTAGTGTCATAAGACAAAATCAGTTCAAAAAATCCTTTATATTTGTAACTAATTTGTTTTAAACTATCTTGGGAAAGTTCTTGATAGTATTATGCTAAAAAATATTTTGAATGTTTTTGACTGTAATGGTATCATGTGCCTAGGAAGCAAGATATCAAATAATTAAGAATTATCTTAATTTTGTATTCAGTTATTACTATCTAGCATATTTTCACAATGGAATTATCTCTAGATGAAGTTCTTTATCAGTTATTAATTAAATATAAATTGTTTTCAATTTTTACCTTTCCATTTTTATTATTCCTTATCTATTCAGGGAACCAAGTTATTAAATGGAATGTGTTTTCATTTATTTACCTTCCCATATTGATTATTCCTTGTCAAAGTATAATTTATATGTTATTTATTAAAATTTATGTTGTTTATGTTAATTATACTTCCATATTAATTATTATCCATTATATTTTCACACCTAGATACATTCCTTTCCCTATTTATTTATTACATGGATTCTGTGTTTGTTATTTACTTTTCTATATTGATTATTATTACTGATTCATGAAATCTTTCACTGTAAATAACCCTTACTGAGAATTTCATCCCACCCTTATTTTTTTCCTTTACCAAGGATTCTATTAAGTTTACTATGACTAACATATAGGGATTTAATAGAATAAATAAAGTAATTCTCAAAATAAAAAAAATTATTTTGTAATTTTTATATTCAAATTCAATGTAAGACTCTAGTATGAATCTAGTTTAACATGAATTATAAACTATTTCTTCCTTTGTTATGAAATTCTTTGTATCTTATTCTAATGTATGGAAGTATTAAAATGGATATAGGATACTGGGGCCAGGGTTGCTATAGTTGGTATTAAAGGAAGTTTAGCATAATAATTAGGAATTGGATTTTGGAAAAAATAGAATAGGGAGAAATATATTATGATATAATTTGAGGATAAGTCAAGAATAAAAAATCAATCATTTTTTAAAGTAGATATTATGTGGTATTTACTATAAATATAGGTCTATCTATGTACTAAAAGTGGAAATAGTTCTAGAATAGAAGTAACTAGGGGTAATAACCCTAAAAATGGAATTTCAGACTTAACTCATGCTTTACTTGGTACCCAACTACATGCCTTACTGTACACCTAGTTTGACACTCTTAAGGGATAATCTTAATATAATTCACATTTTCTTTAAAATTCATTATGAAAGATTTTAATAGATAATGAAAATGAATGACTTAGGTAAAAACCTAGATCATGTAAGGATTTATGTGGAAATAAAATCGATGAAGTATTTATGTATTGGGATTTAATAATTAAATTGTTGAAGTATTTTAGCAAAGGAATTTTGGTTATAAGAATTATGAAACCTCTATTGACAATGTTAAATTTTAGAATCTAATGTGTATTAATAAACAAAAAATTTATGGATACCGTTATGGTTTATGAGATGAAGATTGATCATATAATCAAAATATTAAAACCCCCTTTAAAATAATCATGCGGAGGGAATATTATAAGGTTAAGGATATTTTGGAAGAAATTTATTGAAATAAAACCCATTAGTTTAATACATGTTTAATTATAAATGTTATTTGATGAATAATTCCTTTACATTTTATAGACATAAACATATAGTTAAAGATAGCCTTTATGGTTAATATGATCATTAATGAAATTGTAATAGTAGTCAAATAAGATTATTAGTCCTTATTAAAAAAATGTATTGAAAAAATTAATAAAAATTTTATTTAATGATTAAATTTATTTCAAGTATGTTCATAATAAATTTGGGAATATTATAGGAATCATATTAATATAGTTTTAAAAAGGAAAACCTGTATGTAGAGTAACAACCTGTCACATATAGAAATGTTGTGGGGCATGAACCCATGATCTAAGGATGATAAGGGATTCATGTATAACACTAGACTATTTGATGTGCTAGTTAATATTTCATTGTTTTTTGTTAAAAGTTTTAATGAATAAATATTAACGATGAACTAGTAGTATTACTTTTAAGGCTTAGAGATTAATGTATTAATTATATTAGTTTTGGAAAATATTTAGCGATAAAAGAAAAGTCTTTTCACTCTTTTATGGAACTTATGATACATTAAAAGTTAATTCAAGTGATTCAGAAATAAAAAATTCATTTTTGGATCTTTATTTCTTAGAGTAAAGGTTTAAAATAGAAATTGAACAAATCAAAACCAAAGGGTGAAATTGTGTTTATGGAATAGATATGAATCATGTAGGTATATTTCCTTAAATTATTAGGTAGTAAAAGAATTAATAAACTTTAAAAAAGTTTCATGAAATAAAATTTTATCATATTACCATCATTTATGATGATATCAATGAACATTTCATGCCAACTAGATATATGGTTTTGAGGCCCTCGACTTTCCTTTGACCATTCAATTTCATGGGATCAATGACCTTAATCAGACTATATATATATTTCTCTTTTCATCTATTTCCATGTATTAAATTTCCACAAATGTTATACTTCTTAGAAGCCTATATATGTATTATTCCATATGACATTTTTACATCCATTTCTCACATATTAAGAATATATTTTATTAAAAAAAAATTTGATGTGATTTTTTCAACAATGGTATTTTCAAATGTCAAAACCTTAATTACTGATATCAAGTATAAATTTCAAGGATGATATTTATTTAAGCTGGAGAGAATATAACACCCCAAGAATTTAAAAAATAAAATTTTATTCAGTATCATATGAAAAATTTACATTGATTTTTTTTATTATACGAATCAACGTGTTTCATCGATAGCTTGTGTTACATGCAAGACCAATTTTTTCAGAACAAAAATATACTATTAATATTATTATATAATATGATTGTTATTTCCTATATATTGAAATAGAGTACATCAATATGATTAACTAAATTATGAAAATATATGGGTTTCACACAGTTATTGGTTACCTATTGTGAAGTTCCAAAGTATCGAATAACATATTAGAAGGAGGGGGGGGGTTGAATCAGTTGTTAATTTTTTTTAAGATTTAACACATTAAAACCCCCCCTAAAAACTGTTCAAATTTACATACTTATCATATTTTAGTAAATAATCCTTCATGAAAAATTAGAGAAGAATGTGAAGAACATAAGATTTATAAGGTTTTTCCTTAGTGTGAGAACCTACATCATTTCCACATCCACTCTCGTGGGTATATGAATGTTGAACATTTTTAAGAAGTGAATACAACTTTTTCCAACTCATGTTTGCAACATTTTATCTCCCAATGGGAATGTTTATACTAACTTAGATTAGTTTAAAATGTTTTTTACAAAAAAAAATGATCCAAAAAAATAATAAGGACTTTGTTTAATCTGTTCCAAAAAGGATTCTAGGTATGATAATCCTTAGTATGATGGCCTTTAGTTTGATGAAACTAGTTTGATTGGCTCAATACGATCAACGCAATATGATGCTCCCATTATTATTTTGTACCTGAAGAAAAATTCTATTATTTCTGGATAAAAAACATATGCTTCTCAGGAACTACTCAATGCTCAATCCAAACATCCATTATCTAATTAATTTAGTATGATTGACTCAGTATATTTAACCTATTATCAATACTCAAAAAATAAAACTCTTCCCAAGTTCTTGTTACTACCTTCCTCATCCTAGTAAAAAAACAAAAACCTTATAAAGATATCTCTTTCTAGAAATAACTCTTACTCAGATTCCTTATCATTCCACCTTTTCCACTCCCAAGAAAATGTTGCAATGTATAAATATACTCTTATTCTATTTAAAGGAAACTCAGAAAAGAAAAGGTGGGAAACAAGAAAACTTTTCCCACTTACTCAAATTTCAAAACTCAAAAAATCACTAGAATTTAAATTTTATCATTGACTTATTTAAACACTATCATTATTTCTCTAATATCATTTTTCTCGAACAAACTGACTTTTCTCTATTATGATATAAATTCTTAGATTTAGATTTTTTTACTCATTGGGATCTAAATTTATTTCACAAATCATTATGATATAACTATCTTCATCTGAGTTAGTCTAATTGAATTTCATTCTCATAGCTAATCTAATCATCTTTCTTTCTCAGAATCTGTCCACAAACAGTAACTACATTGAGTCCAACTACTTGGACACCTTGTTTAAAAACTAAAAACTAGATATCCAGTTGAGTTCATCTTCCACCACATTCCTCTTCCTAGGAGTATAGATAATATCAAAGCCATAGTCACAGAGGATCTCTAGAGATTACATATATCTCATGTTTATATCCTTCTGAGAGAATATATACTTTAGACTCTTTTGATTGGAATAGATGATAATCTACTCTTTCATTAGGTAGTGTGGACACATCGTCAATGAGAATACTACCACTGCTAACTCAAGATCATGGGTCACATAGTTCTGATCATGTGGTCTCAGCTGAAACTAACCATAATCAGTCACCACTTGCCTCTATATGTATGTGGTAAACCAATCATGAAGTCCATAAATATCCCATAACACTTCCATTCCACCATTAGTATGACACCATTTTAGGATTTGTACGTGCAACCCTACAGGTCACCACTCTTCTAGACTGGCCCAAGAGAGTCAGAACTCTAAGGACCAGAGTTGGATTGAGCTACTACCAAGAAGGTGAAAATCATCTATGAGAATATGAAGACTGTATAAAGCTATCATAAGTCTTATACTAATAGGAGTTAGAGGAAATTGGATTTCATATAAGAAGACCATGAACTCCTATGGGTTTCACCTTGACATGGATTACACATATTTGAATGGGGTGGTAAGTTATCTATGAGATTCATCGATCCTTTTCAGATACTGCATATAGTTGGTGAGGTGGAATAATTCTTATCTCTACCTCTGCAATTAGACAGGGTATATGATGTCTTCTACATGCCACAATTAAAGAAGTATGTGAATGACCCAAGGCACCTCATTGACTGGGGAAAGCTGGACATCAAAGATGGGGTGACTTTTTCTGAGTACCCAGTGGAAACTAAGTATCAACAGAATATGTTCCTTCATGGGTGATCAATTCCTTTAGTGTGTATCTAGTGGTAGCATGGGAATCTCCAGGAGACAACTTTGGAGTGGAAGACTCAGATTCATGATCAGTACCCTCATCTTTTTGAGTATCCTTTGTTTTGTCTTTCTAGAGATGTAAATACCAAGGTGCGGAGAATGTAATGTACTGAATTTTCCATATATTTTTTTTAAATATTATATGGATTTATTTAAAGATTAGGAACTTTAATGACATGCGATTCAGAGTCCCGGTGTGCACATAATAAATTTATGAAATAAATTAAATTATTAAATAACATGTACGCATGGTTATCCTATAAAACTATAATAACATCTAAATGGGTGATCAAATAAGAAATTAGAGACAACCATTGAGTACAAAACAATAGCTATAACCTAGGTGTGATCCATCATTGGTCGATAGAGGTCTATTGTGAAAAATTTATCACAAGAACAAAAATGAATAATATAAATTAATAAAATTTATTTTATGTTAAATGTTGATGCAGCGACTGGTTAAACATTAAACATACCCCTTTTTTAGAAATCTAGGGTTAGACTCATAACCCTAGAATTCATTGAAGATATTGAAGAAAGAACCTCTGGAGAATCCCTCTGATGGACGACAATGAAAATCATGGATCTAAGATCACCACACACCATTCTTTCTATATTTCCCCAGTGACGACATTGCGAGTACTGATCTTCTTCAGAAAGTGATCAAAATCAACATAGGATGTGTTATTTTGATTCTTCTTTATTTTTCTTGAAATCTTAAAACAAAAGTAGAATAATACACAAATAGATTATCCCATGGATTAATTGTAATTATGGGATGGTTTATTTTTGGGTTTTATCAAGATTTTATTATAGATAATTTTTTTGATTCATGTACCGTTCTAATGATGATGAACCATGATCGACATGATCATCAATTTAGGTTCATCCCTATAGATTATTGTTATTTTATCCCCTAATTTATTGTATTATTTGTCTATGTCCTTCATTCTTCCACAAATATTGAGAAATAAATCTTCCCAACATTGATTCTTGGCACCACAATCCAAAACTAGAGATCTGATATCAGGACAAATCAGTAGAGGTGCGATGGTGGGCACAGAGGCAGATCGAATGATGGTGGGTTCTGAATCTGTTTTCTTTTTCAATGACAAATAACTCCTATGATCATGTTTTACAAGACTTTTGAAGGATAAAATCAAATTTATTTTGAGTTAGAGTGACCAGGACACCTTCAATATAGAGTTTTGAGGTGAACAAATCACCAGAAAAGAATCCGAGATATGAATAGACATGAGCGAAGAAATAACACAGGTTTCTAGTAAACCTGATAAACACAATGTGTATTCTTGGATACACGGTGTATTTTTATTAGTGGATGAATCAGAATGTACAAGGGTAGTACACTGACATAGGGTGGAATATATGGGTTTCCTAAATGGCATGTACTCCCCCACACAACATGACCAGGAATGAGTACACATGCTACCCCGTTTACTAGTAAATGGACAGGCATACACGGGTAGACACCATATACTGGAACATGACTAGAGTACACGGCTGGACCCCATATAGAAAGGCATGATCTGTGAATCCCTCTACACCCCATATACCCCTTTTCAACATGATATATTTTAAAGATATGGGATGTTATAAACGAGCAATACTTAGGGTCAATATACATGGTGTGTGAACGTACTACATTCTGTGTACCCCTTCCTACATGGCTTGATCCACTTGTTATCAGTATCTTAGTCAAGTTTCATTAGAGTTCATTCCCTTTATTGTTTCCATGAAGGCATGTGAAAATAATTTCCTACTCATAAGACTATGATCCCTTCAACAGGGACTTCTTGGATAGATTTGTTGGAATCCCCAAAGGGACATGAAGCAAGATCATCTATTCATTCTTAATTCCCAAGGTGGAGTTCTCAGTATTTATGTAACCAACACTACGTGAACACTAATACTTTACATGGAATATTAATCCAGATTAAGTTTTCATTATCATCTCACAGACTGGGCTATGGTCCTCATTTGTTGTATCATATCTCTATCATCATATATTTTATCATATCTCTCTAACAACAAGACTCGGAGAGTAGTACCTCTCAAACAAACGTCATCAGTGCTATCTGCCTCAAGAGTGTGTCCTTTTGAATGAGTGCTTCATGGAATTTTAAAGATAAATTCTTAGGGATGGTATGAAGTGGATGTGAATTACCTCTAGACAGTGTGTCTTGGTGTAGTATATCTCAATATTTTTGTTATATGTGATATAGACATATACCCATATAGAGATGACTTTTATTTTAATTTTTATATATATTTTTGGTTTTTGGGTTTCCTTTTGAGTATTGTTATACTCACCCCTACATGGGATTTTCACACACGTGTCTTGTCTTGTACAAAAAATCAACCCTTTGATGGAATCCTAGGTAGACTATGACCAGACAATGCTTTGTGAGACTGGATATACTGAGGTGTGTTCTTGCAGCTTCAGACAATAGTCCTAATACATTTTTATTATAGGTTGTACTCATGTTACATAATTCTTATAGTGGGCCTGTATTCTTTCTTATTTACTTCACCTTTCATTATATCATACTCTATTTGTGGGATATAGTGGTATGAATGCATTATTTATTTAGTGGTTTTTATATTTCAATATTTTGTGGTCTTGGAGATGTGTTCATGAATATAAGTACATAGAAAATTCCTCCCATGTTAGTGATATTACTACCTAGTTCTAGTCACAAGCCCATGGCCTATTGGAGGTGGGCTTGGGGAGTCGTGACATGGGCCCCACTTGGACAGGTTGTGACATCATTGGATTCTTCCATGCCAAAATTTTGTAATAATTCCTTGACATATGTTTCTTAAGATAGGAAAATGTATTTTTATCTTTTCTTTTTGAAATTGTAATCCAAGGAATATAGTTATTTCTCCAAACATTGAAATTTCAATTTTCTTTTCATTTCATCAAAAAATGTTTCACAAACCTATTATATATCCCTAGAAAATATTATATCATCCAAAAAAAAATTACAATTAGTGTTCTGGAGTCAACAACATTCTTATACAAGTTTCTATAAACATCTCATTTAGAAAAATTCAACATTATCAAACAATTGTCAAGCTTAGAAGACCACACACATGGAGATTGATTCATACCATACATATATTTCTTTAGTTTAAAATATTTTTTTCCATCATAGTTAATTAGAAACCCACAAGGTAGGTTAATGTAAACTTTTTCTTCAATTAATCCACTAAATACAATGACTTTAAATCCATATGATATAATTTTAAATTTCAGTGATCTTCTACTACTAGGAAAATTTGAATAGTTTCTAACCTTGAAATGGGGGAAAATGTTTCATAAAATCTACACCTTCCACCAATGAATATCCTTTAAAACAAGCCTAGATTTATTTTATGAAATTTATCCATGTTCATTGACCTTTTTATATAAACCCAAATTGTTATGAAAATACTTTTACCTTTCATACATAAAAAAATTCTCCATGTTTCCTTTTTATCAATTTTATACAACTCTTCATTCATATCATTAACCAAATATTTATGTTGAATAGCCTCTGAAATTGATTCCGGTTCAACTTTTGAGATAAGTGAATTTTGATCTTCTAATATGAAAATTCTTCAAGTCTGAATTAGATCCTCATGATTCCCCAAAATGTGTTTGATCTCAATATATTTTTGTAAGGTAGCGAATTTGAAAGTTTCATTCCCATATACACTTTACACATCACATGATTCTTCTGAGTATTGATTAGTTTGTTTTGTATCATTCACACTTCATTTGGAAATGTTCAATTTATCCTCCTCTTCATTCTCAAATACATTTGTTAAGAAATTTTTATTTTCTATAAATTTCAAATAATACGAGTCAAAAAACATTTTTTAACATTTTTTCCAATATATTTAACTTATTATATTTGGTGAATAACCCATAAAAGTTTCTTCCTAATATTTATCATTAAAATTTCCAAGATCCAAATTTTTTATCTTTAGTAAATATGAGATTCTAAAAAAATTGAAGTACTTAAATGAAGGTTTTTATACTACATTTCATAAGAAGTCATGTTATATTTTGGACTCAACAAAAATTTATTCTGAATATGTACAATAGTACTTATATCTTCTCTCTAGTATAACTTTGAAATTTTTTTCTGATAATATACTTCTTTCCATTTCTACAAAGCCTCTATTATTTCTTTCTGCTACTCCATTTTTGTTGTAGAGTGTAGGTTTAACGTCCCAAACATAGATTCCACACAAAAATGTCTTGATCCAAGTTAGCAACATGGACTCAAGCGCATATCCCTAAATTTTAGAGGTTACTGACTAGTAGTGAACGTCTAGGTGTTTCAATGGGGTGATTATTCCCTCATTACTAGAGTTTATCATAGATGAAGTAAATAACATAATAATAGCTGAAAATGTTAAATAGGTAGAAAATTGATTAATAGATAGGACAAGAATAAATAAACAAAAAAAATTAATATCATACACTGATGGTGATAGTGATACATTTCCTGTGTCTAAGAAAAGAACAAAAATAGGTACATAGAAATACAACACAACAAACGTCTAAAAAAAGGAAAAAAAGGCCAAAAAGTGTGCCTTTAGAATAATGAGCCTCAGATAGGTCCCATGATCCCCTGATCTACAATATCAATCAACAACATATTTCATAGATCTTGACCCAATTATCATATACAACCATATAATCTGTTTTGGTCCGCAAGGAGGACCAAACATGGTGTGAGATAACTTCGAAGTAAGTAACCACCCAGAAATCTATACAGTTCTAAGAAGCATAATGAAATCAGCTAAATAAGTACAATAAAGTAGGTAATAGATACCAATATAAATGTTCCCATTGAATGTAACCACTACAAGAATGAGATACCAAATATATTCTCACGGCTCCTTTAATAAATTTTATCTCCTAACAAGGTAGCTATAAGAAATATAAATAGGTAGCACTAACTCACCGTACATCCATGCATATCCTATCCACATGAACTTACCATATAACTAAATCATAATATATCACACAAATGTCCTATATAATGAAACCATATCAAAATATAATGGACTTTCTATATAATGATGTGCATACCACAAATGGCTAAATCTAAGGTGTCGAAGACCAAGTCATCCTCATTGATTCATGGGAGAATCTTGAGGGATACTCAGTATAGGCACTGGTTGGAATCTTAGGATCATGTGTATTGACATGTGATACACAAGTACAAGAAAATCATATTTAAGGGGTCACAAGGCCCAAGAAATTCCACATAATCAATACCCAAGAAGCATCACTACTCAAGGAATCCACTACTATATTCAATATCCTTGGAGAGTCACCCATGGAATATATACAACCAATCTTCCAATTCATAACAATTAACAATTTAATTACATATGATTATACCCTCTCATATAATCAATTCAATTTAATTCCATATAATTCCATGTAATTCCATATAATGAGTATACCCACTCATTTAATACATTTTATCCCAATCACATCACATGAGTATACCCACTCATGTACTCCATGATCATTTAATCATGTCACAAGGGTATAACTACCCATTTATCACAATTTACTCTTAAATAATCTACATGGGTATACCCACCAATTTATTACAAATTTTAATTGAACATATCTCATGGATATACCCACCCATTCAATTAATTCCATTTAATCCATTTAACCAACTCAAGCATTGAATAACGTATTAGCACAGAGAAAGGAGGTACTACATCCCCTAACATGTAATTCAATTCCATTTAATATTAATTGAGATTTCATAAACTAGGAACACTTAATGAATCACCCATTGGGTGGTTTATCAAGTTCAAAACCAAAGAAAATAAATAACACACCCCATAGGTGGCCTTGAGTTGGGGAAAAAACCACCAACACATTTCAAGGAAACTATGGGGTTTCTAATAGGCTCAATTACATCCAATTTAATCAATCAAATAATTTACAAGAATGTGAAGGAAAATCTGGAGGGAGACATAATAGAAGAAAAATCTATTAAGCATTAAAATAGAAAGAAATGTATAAAGAACCTACCTTAGCTTAGTAGTGGAGTGATCATCTAGTATCAATTCCTAATTCAACTTGGTTTTGGAGAAATATGAATAATGGTTGAAGAACAATAAAATATGGAATATGATCCTAAATTAAAATAGCGAAACCAATATCCAGAATAATCAAGAAAGACTAAAAATGAAGTTATATTTTATCGATACAGATCAAAGGAGATGTACCATGCCTGAATTGGAGTCTAGAAGTAGTATGGATTTGAATTCCAAGAATAGTCACCTTTGAGAGCTTCCAAGGGATCTCCTTGCTGTGCATAAGATGAAATAGAATTTACGTCATAAAAAGAAATTGCAATATTCTAAAAATAAATGGGTTTTATGGTTTAGGCACACAGTTCAGAGAACTGTGCACCAATCATGCATGGTTTCTATAGGCCAAGGTGCTCCTGTATGTTTTAAAAACCATGTAGAAACTATGCACTAAGCCTCTATCAAGTTTCTGTAAAAACTGAAGACTGGTAAAATATGTGTTTATTTCCTCCTATATATTTTCCTCAAAATGTGCTTCATAGAGACCCCATCTGTCTAGGCTCACACGGTTTAGTCAAATCACACCGCCTTCCCCGCACCGTCTTTTGAAACTATGAACCAGGACAAAATCACCTTAAATTCCAGTTCTGGGATCCGAATAAGACCTAGTCTACCCCAAAACACCTGTGATAAAGTTGGTCACTCATGTAAGGAAATATTTAAGCATTCAAAATAAAAAATAAGGGATCTTTCCATCATACAAAAACTCAGGTTCTTACAACCTTCCCCCATTATAGAAATTCTTCCCCAAAATGATCTTTGTAGGATGGTCATGATTCGTATGAGAACAAATCTGGCCACCGAGCATGTATGTCAGCCTCATACTCCCATGTATCATCCTATAAATGTCTATGATACCATATCATCTATACTTGAGGAAATAAACACCCTTGGAGAACCTTTATAGTCCTATCAAATATACAAATAAAATTCCACTCAAAGGATGAATCAACTAGAAGATCAATCTCCTTGGGATGGAAAGTGTTTGATAGGGCCAAATGATAGCAGCATAGCTGAGATACATGTAAGAAATCAGGCATGGCTCAACAACATTGAGGTTACTACAACCAATAGGCTACTGACCTGACTATATCCAAAATCTCAAATTACCCGATATATCATAGTGAAAGATTACCTTGTCTCATGATTTTTCTATATCCCATCCTTGGTAAAATATGTAAGAAAACCCAATCCCCAACCTCAAACTCTATAGGATTTTTTTGAGGTGACTAGTGTATGATTTCTATCGATATTGTGCATTATCCATCCTTTTATGAATCAACTAGACCTACTCAAAAGTCTCCTACAAGAGACAAAGTCCCAGTAATGTTTCATCACCTATCTCTAACTTGTATAGGGGTGATTGACATGACCTACTATATAAATCTTCATAAGGTTACATTTGTATAGTCCCCTAATAACTATTTTTAGGAGAACTAAACCAGGGGAATATGCTTCTCCCCAGATCCCACAAAATCTAGTATACTTTCTCGCAACATGTCCTCTAGCCCTTATATCATATGCTCTGACTGTCCGTCAGTGTGAGGGTGTTATGATGTGTTTAGAATCACTTATTTACCTAGTTACCTATGTAATCTCTTCTATAAATGAAAAGTAATGTGGGCATACCTCTCTAAAATTATAGTGTGCAGGACCCCATGAATTCATACTATCTCATAGATATAAAACCTCTAAACCTCATCAACACTGAAGACCTTCTTGATCGTCAATAAATGAGAATTTATGATCTTGTCAATAAAAAACCACATATAATCATTACCTTGAGGTGAACTTGGAAAACATTCATGAAATCCATCATGACATCATCCCATTTCCACTCGAGAATAGATAAAAAATGTAAAATCCTAGCTGGTCACTAGTGTTCCACCTTCACCTTTTTATTGGAGGAACACCTTGTAATGAAACTAACTACCTTTATTTTCATACCTTACCACCAGTAATAATAGTGAAAGTCATGGTACAACTTGGTGACTCATGGGTGTACTGCCCAAGTTGAAGGATGAAATTCACACATCATCTCATCCCGTATATCCACTAGTACCCACATGTGATAATGGATATGTAGTACCTCATCCTTTCTTACGATCCAACCAGGTGGTGGGTGCATACCTTCCACACCCTCTCATAGGAATAATAATCCATTAGAATTTGATAGGTACCTAATACTAACTATTTTTCTAAGGGTAGAGTTCATAGATAAGGATTATAGATAAGTATTCCAATGACTGTTGTGACCCTCCAAGTGAATCTTATAGAAAAAATCCATAATCTATCACTCACTACTGAATTTCTCCACAAACTTTATCCGAGTCCTCCTACACAATGAATCATCCAATGAACTTTCTTTTCCAGGAGTTTAGAAAAGATTAAAGTTGAAAGATTAAAGTTACTCCACCCACCTTCACTGCCTTAGATTCAAATCACATTGTGTAAATATTTACTTGAGGATTCTGTGGTCAGTGTAAACCACAAAATGATCCCCTATTAATTAATGTATCTAACAACATAAAACATGAACGAATGCATACATCTCAAGATCATGAATCAGTTAATTCCTCTCATGTGGACTTAGCTATCGAGACTCATACACCGTGACTCTATCTCCCTACATTAGCACTGCTCCTAGACCCATGACTGATACGTCACAATACATAATTTAGATCTTGTATTGTTCTGAAAATATCAGGATTTGTACTGATCATTACCTCCCTTTCATATAATGAAAGGCTATCACACCAGAATGTGATCATAAAATTGTCACAACCTTCGTATTCAATCCCTTCAATGGTGCAACTATGTGTGGGAAGACCTCTATGAAATTCCTATAGTAATAAACATTTCCTAAGAAATTCTATATGTCAAAAATGTTCTTGGGATGTTATTGGGAAACTATTTCTATTACCTTATCTGGGTCCACTAACACCCCTATTTCTATTATTATGTGACCTAGGAAGTGAATATGATCCATAAAAAAGTGGCACTTTGTGATCTTAGAATATAAATTATGCTCTATAAGTGCATTCAAAATGATATGAAGATGGTTGGAATGGTAATGTTGATTATGAGAATAAAAAAATATAAAAAAACCACCATAAAAGAATCCAGGTAAGGATGGAACACTTGGTCCATTAATCAAATGAAAACCAAAATAGACTTCATGAGACTAAATGGCATAACCAGATACTCATGTATACCATAACTATTATGAAAGTATGTATGAGGTATGTATACTAGTCTAAAAAGTACCTAGTGATATCTAGGCCTCAAATTGATATTCGAGAACACTAGGTCTCTTCAAAGATGATTGAAAAGGCCATCTATCTATGAAAAGGGATATCAGTTCTTACCTATGAACTAATTCAACTTGTGATAATCCTTGTATATCCAAAGGTTACTATACACCTTTTTCGTAAAAAATATAATATAATTTCCAAGAGAAATACTAGTTCAAATAAACCCCTTCACCTCCAAATCCTATAGATTCTTCTTGAGATCCTACAAATCCATCATAGACATCCTATCAGGATTATTGGATAGAAGTGAAGCTCTTGGAACTAGCTCGATGGAGAAATCCACCCCACTCAAGAGGTAAACCAGAAAATTCATCTAGAAACAAATCCCTGAAGTTATCAACTACTATAGAAAAGTCTTCATAGATCACTCCCTAATCATCTAGATACAAACTAGAAAAATGAGCTATTATTGCACCTATTCCAAGATACTCAGATCTTTCTCAGTTATCATGGAAATCCCATTCACCCTTGTGAGTATACACTGCACCCTCAAGTGATGTGAAATTCACCCTCTAGTGATAACATTCAACATAATTTCAATAATATACTAGCTAGCCTATCATGAGTATGATGCAAAACCTAGTAATCTTGAGGACATACATATTAAATATGATGTGACACCCAACGACCACAAGGGGGGACTCCCTACACTGGAGCACATCTTCCATTCTAAATCCCAATAGTATGTCGAGCATCAAAACACCCTCAGAAGACAAAAAAACAAGCCCATGTATTTTTAACATAGGCGATGATATAAAACTATGAGATGCACTTATATAAAAAAGAGTAGATTAAATTGTATAGGCTATTAGGATCATACCTCTCACTATTGATGATATAACACCCTAATCATCTAGGATTTATCAGACCTGGATTCCACTTAATAAGTTACCTGATACTGATTAGACACATGGACTCAAGCACATCTCCACAAATTCCAGAGGTTGTCGTCTTGCAGCTAGGGCCTAGTGTGTGTCAGTGGATAGACTGTGCTCTCATTACCAGAGTGTTACAAATCAATGAAATATAAAAATAGGTAAATATAGGGATAATTACAATAAAATATAATGGACATAAAAAAGATATAAGGATAACAATAACTAAAATAACATACAATAACTAATGATGATATTCTATGTACTTAGTAATCTAGAAAACATGGATACAAAGTAGAAATCATACATATAAAACCCAATGTAGAAAAAGAAAATACATAAACTATCCCAAGAATCCCGAGTTCTAGAGCAATCATATGTTACCATATCCATACTAACACAACAAGAAATAAAGTGTTATAAGATGCATGCTTCCCTTTATCAATACCTACAATCATGCAGTCTACCTCGAGAACCAAAAAGCACCCACAAAGGGTTTATGGTAAATCTTAGTGGGCCCCCACCAACAATGTCTATAACATCTTTCCCATGTTATAATAATTTAACAGTGTGAAGGAATTCATTTTGAAAGCAAACAATTACAATGTAACTAAATACCGAAGCACCTGATTTATCCCCCAGCTGGTGTCTAAACATGCAACAAGTTCATTATTTCATTTTTTCCAGTTTATAATTAAGTCACATGTTAATAATAGTGAAGGTTCCCAGATGTAAACAAGGCACCTGAAATAATATTTAATAATGATGTTCTAAGGTAATAAAAAAGAAACATATACCTCAAGAGTTGCCAACTCAGTAATGACTATAGCCTAGATAAGGGTAAGAGTATAATCTGAGGAGCAGATTCTAAGGTATTAAAAAATGAGACGTCTACTCAGTCCAATGAGTTCATCCAAAGTAAAATATGGGAAAACAAATACTGGGCCTGATGAACTTCAACAATGGAACATAATTTTAAATGTTGTATCTAATGATTCCATCTAAGGAATCCTATAGTACTACATAAGGGATCCTAAAGTTTCATTTTGAGCATCGAATATTATAAAAGTATCATGTTCCAAGTGGTTCTCAGCCTAATCAAGCCGTATCCTAGAATCATAATGGGATTCCCAAGTGATCAAGTAATTACCCAAGGAATCCAAGGCGAAATCGAGTCAGTCCCCTCTTATTTGATAATAAATTAATATAATATTTCATTTGGTTTAAGTCTTACTATTCATTAGTGTAAAAAGTCCAATTAGTGTGAAACCATTTAATCAAGTCATAACCAATCGAAAAATCCATTTGGTTTAATCCTTTCCCATTAGTGTGAAAAGGATAATTAAGTATGAAACCATTTCATTTAATCTATTTAAGGCATTTTCAATAATCAAGTTTCACCCCTATACCTTCCATTAACATGGTATGTGGTGCTATGGATATGTAACCAATTATTCAATTTCAATTAATAAGTCTAAGTTATATACTTAATATAATTTCCAATTAACATTTCACATTTAATTACCAAATTGAAAACATATCATAGGTATTTCAAGTTGTGAGAATTGAAGGTAATTTCAATTATACAATTAACAATTTAAATGAATCCATTTACTATAGATGACATTACCCTTATAAATGTCAATCCATGGCACACCCGAACGATAACTAAAATGTATCAAAACACTAAAATGATAATTATGAAAAAATATCCTCTATGCGATAGATAGTGTTATGGGATTAGCCACTAATTACAATTCACATATTTGTAAATAAAATAACTATATAGTTCTAATGATTATAATAATGACATGTAAATTCAATAAATGACACCTGATGAAATAGGTTGTCCCCACATGTAAGTTACAAAATCAATGAACTTGAGGGATGAGTTATAGAACCCCCACCTTAGGATTGTATGTCTCTCATCATACAGTATTAGACTATAATTTGGCTCGAAATTTAGTAAATATGAGAAAATGATAAAAAAGTCACACCTTAATAACTAGGTTAAGTGAACGAGAGATAAAGAACTACTCATACTGACTCAAGTACTTACCGTTGCACATCCAACATGATGAAATAAAGTTCAAACACATCCCAGATGAAGTAGATCTACTGATCCCTTGTACAAGACTTCAGAAAGATAAAAAATGGGAGAAATGGAGGTTAATCCTTCTAGGGACCAAGTTAGGGAAGAAAGAGGGAATTAATTATATAATTAAGAGGAAAAAGTAAAATTATCCAAAAATCATCCTCTACATAGTTTGGTCACATAGTTTTACATCCATGTGCAATCCATGCATGGGTAATCGGGGAAGAGGGGTGTACCACATGGTTAGGTCACACGGTTAGGGAAACTGTGTGTCAACCGTGCTATAAGGATCTATTCAAAAAATAATGCGACCCACATGGTTTTCTCTAACCATGCATCCTCCCCACATGATTTACTAATAATAATGTGATAGGAATAGTTCAACCAAAAATATGGGGTTTGGGATCCAAACAAGCCCCAATCACCCTTTAGACCTTTTCTAACTCATTAAGCATCCATATTGGGTCTAAAATAGACCAAAATTTAATGGATCCATATAATAGTGAAAAATAGTGTTCTTACAATCTTCCCCCCTTAAAAAAACTCATCCTCGATTTCACCTTCCTAGGGTGGTGAAACACTATATGTGAAAATATCTAGACGCTAGGCATATACATCAGCCTCCCACTCCCATGGCTCAATATTCACGTGGCCATGCTGCCATAGCAACTATACTAGAGGGACATACTCACCTTGTAGATACTTCATGATCCAAGCAACGATGCATACTATATAATCCTCAAAAGGAAGCCTCAACATCTAACTTAACTTCCTCGCAATTAAAGGTGTGAGATGGGTTAACATGATTTTGGGAAAGCTGTGAATCATGGAAGATATCATGCATAGCATTGTACCTCAAAGGAAGTATCAACCATTAGGATATCGGCCCGAATCTCTCTAGAATCTCAAAAACCCTAGGTAATGTGGTGAAAACTTTTGTTACTTTAGTAACTGTTTATTCCCTATTCTGGGTGACACTCAACGGAAAACATGATCCCCAAAATCAAACTACAAAGGTCATTTATTACAATTGATATGATATTTATGCCTATACTGAGCATTAGTAATATGCTTCTTGATCAAATGAACCCAATATGATGTCTCCAGTATGAGATGAGGACCTAGTAGGTCTTCCTCACGTTCCTCTAGCTATCATAGGGGAGAACGATACAACCTAACATATAAAGACTCAAAAGGATCCAACAAAATTGTAACTTGAAAAATATTATTATATAATAAATTGACGAGAGGGATATGAATCTCCCAAAAACCATAAAAATCAAGGACACATGCTCAGATCATGTACTATAAAAACTGTATATTCCATATTGATTTTTCATCAGTTTGATGGTAAAAAAGATGTGCTTATAAGAACTTGTATACCCATATCTTTATGCAAACCCTTCCTGAACCATGACATGAAATGAGTGTTCCTATCCAAAATGATAGTATGAGGGTCCCCATGTAGCTGTATGATATATCATGCACACTTTCTTCCTAGCTCATCAACAGAGAAAAGTCTCTCAAATAGGAATAAAGTGGACTACTTTTTTTAGTCAGTCAAAAACTACCCATATAACATCACTATGAGTGTGAGAATACACTAAGATGTTGTCCCTAGAGACTACAACAAATGAATCCTAGTAGGAATTAAAAACCCTATTCATTAGATCCATGAAAATGATGGGTATTTTTGTAAGATCTAACTACATAATAAGGTATTCATACAGACTATACTTGTTATGGAAGGATGTACGTGGTATTTATGGAGTTACTCGCACTTGGTGATATCTTGAACTGAGGTCGATCTTAGAGAAGATCCTAGATCTTTAAAGTTGGTTGATAAGATCATCTATTAGACATATTGGATACCAGTTCTTCACTATAAGTCTGTTTAACCTTCTATAATCCATGAATAGATGTAATTTTACACCAGGTTTCTTGGAAAAAAGCATGGGAAAAAATCAAGAGGATGTACTAGGCTGTATAAAACCTTTGGCCTCTAAATCCTTGAAATTATGCATGAGTTCTTGAATCTTAGTATGTTTCATCCTACATAGAGTAATGGACACTATATATTCACTTATAAAAAGATATATCATAAAATATACCTATCTATGAGTTGGTAGGATATAAAATTCATCATGAGAAAAATCCCGGAAGTGATATACTACTATACATAATTCAGACTGGGCTAAGGATTTATCCTTCATTAAGAGATTTTCAATCAAGGTGTTCACTCTACCTAGCCCATAATGCTATGGTCCTTTTCTACCATCTTAGACATCCCATTCACCATTATATAGATAATTTCTACCCTCTAGTGATGTAAAAGATACCCTATAGTGATAACATTCTACAAAATCATGATACTAAACCAACCAATAAATCCCAAGAATGATATTGAATACCATCATCTTGAGAAGTAAGAGGTTCCATAAGAAAGGGTAACTGCCTGCCTTAAGGGGAAAATCCCTACATAGGCATATGCCGTATGACCTCACTCATAATGGTGTATTTAGGGTCATTACACCACAATAATACTGTATATCCAGTTTGAGAATTTTCACAAAATATACATAGATAAAAGATTTTGAATCACCTATATCAAATAATGTAGATACTATAGTAGATTTCACTAGAATAATACCTTGTGCTATAGATGTACCCATAACTTGATCCTCAGGTATTAGCTGTAAATATTTCATCTATCCCAATCCACAACCCTATTTATTAGATGGACTACCATAATCAAAACTACATTATTGGCATTGATAGTGATCAGGGGTCTAGGCACCACAACCACAACCTCCACCTCAAAAAGTCATACTAGTGCTATTCTAACTCCCAGCTTGACACGATACAAAATAACCCTCTCTTGAAGGTGGAGTTATCATGAAACCTTTTCCACTTGAGGAAAGTGGAAAGGTTCTACAGAATCTCTAAACATGACCCATACAGCTATATTCCCGACTCCCCATTGAGTCTATATCACGATGAGGATTCAGGTGCCCCCACCATCCACACTGATGACACACCATGAAGCTATCAATATGGGTACTCTTAATATCACTTCCCTAATGAGAAACCTCAAGGGAAATTTTCCTTCCTCCAAGATAACTAATGGCCTGCTACAACACTGATCCACTATACCAAATGCTATTTCTATCCATTAGGATGTTCTCAATGATAATATCCTAATTAAATATATCAAAAAAGTAGGTAATAAATAGAAATTCACCTAAATACAGATGGAATACTGAAGCCCATCCATGAAGTATATATCATGAGAAAGATCATCACAACCTTGAATTGGTGAAAAGTGTTGTAACTCTATGAAATGTGATGAATATTCTATAACCGACATAAAAAACTACTCAAGATGCATGAAATATTTGGATCTGTTAGATCTCAGTGTTTAAGGAAATAACTGATCGTAGAAGATGATCTGGAAATCAGCGCATACCATTCCCTGATGGTTACCATTCTATGTAATCAAATCCCACCCACACTTGACTAAATCCTAAAGCATGTATGTTAAAATCTTCACCCCTACTATGGAGGTGTTTCTAGATTCTCAAAGATAGATAGGGTGGCCTCCAGCCATGGATCAATAGTTTGTACACCGCTATCCCCTACAAATGTAGAAAGATGCTACTATTAGAACTTGCAAGTCAGATCAACCATCATAGGTGCAATCCATAGATCACTATACATGGAATATGTCATACGTAGGAAAATATCATGAACTTGGGAATCAGTGCCCAAATAATGTAAAATAGGCAGTGCCACAAGTGGGACTTTTAGAGGCAATACTAGTGGTTCAGGCCTCACTACATCTAGAGTATGGTCTTCAACACCCTCCTAACATACAATACTTGGACTTCATGGAGACATTGGTCTAAAAATTCCATGAAAAAACCTCAGAACAATCATTGAATCATAAATATAGCATCACTAGTGGATTCTAAATGCAAGAAAACACACTACCCAATACATACTACCCCAAATACCCACTTAGATGGCCATGTATTGGTAAGTGATAGATATTAGTTTCAGGGGTTCAAATAGATGAAATATCAATAGTAACATACCTCATCATTTACTGGAAACCATTTCATTTCATTTAACATTTAATTACCAAGATCACTCCTTTACCTTTCACAAACATTACACAAAAGGATAATGATGTGGAACCATTTCATTTTATAAGTGATGTTTTAATTTATAATGGATATACGTTACCATTTAATCAGTGCTCATTCAACTTATCACTAAAAGTGGTACCCCTTTATTTATATCATAATGGACTGACTTGGTAAATTACTTATCCCAACCCGTGATGGCCCATAAACATCATGAATTGAGACATGTAATCAGTCAATCATAGCCCAAAAGCAACACAAGCTTATATACATGCAAGGCTCACTCACAAATCACAGTCATGTCAAGAAATGAAAGTAGTGAAATGCACATATATATTAGGGAAATATGCATGACAGGTAAATTATAGGTGGATATAATGATGCAGGTAACAATGATCCTTACCCTCATATCATTGGGACAAAGATAACACTGGAAATCAATCATAAGAATATTCTAAAACACCATACTTCATGTGCATCACCCAACGGTGAAATGATATCAACTGTAATAGAAAAAATAGGACAACAATTATATTTCAAGAAACTTAGATTTTACCCCAAACTTGGATTTTTGGCACCCAAGAAGGATTTGTGACCATGTACCAAGAGTTATAAATCTTTAATATATTGTCTCCAAATAGTAAAAAAAGAAAATAACCCCTCTAATACACCTTTATGATGTCCCAGACCTAGATGCTGCTTAATAGGTTCCCTGAGCTCAGTGGGCCACATGACCTCAAGCACATCTCCCCAAATTCCAAAGGCTACCAATGAGAAGTGACAACCTAGGGTGTGTCTATGGGAAGACAATTCCCTCATTACCAGAGTTTATAATAGTAGATAAATATAAAAAGAGGTAAATAGAGAAAGAAATATAAGTAAATTGACTATAAACCAGATAGAGACAAGGACAACAATAACTGAAATAACATACAACAACTGATGCTGATTTTTTATGTATATAGTAATTGAAAAAACATGGATAAAATGTAGAAATCATACATGAAACACCCAACGTAGAAAAAATAAATGATTAAAATATCCCAAGAATTCCAATCTATAGCTCGGTCATATTTTACTAGACCTATAATAACACAGTAAGAAATATAGTGTTCAAAGTTTCATGATTTACTTTATCAACACCTACAATCATGTAGTCTACCCTGGGTACCAAACGGACCCTAGAGATGGTGTGAGATAAATATTAGTGGCCCACCACGAATGATATATATAACAACTGACCCGTGTAATGGAAATGTAATAGTGTGAAATCATGTATATGTAAAGTAAATAAAAATAATGTAACTAAATACCCAAGTGCATGATTCATCCCTCAACTAGTGAATGAACATATAACTGATTTATTATTTTATTTTTTACGAGTTTATAATTAAGTCACATGTTAACAATAGTAAAGGTTCCAAGATTTAACAAGGAAACTTGAAATGATATTTATTAATGAAGTTATGAGGTAATAACCAAATAAACATAGACCTCAAGAGTCTCTTAATCCGTAATTACTGTATCATGGATAAGGGTAAGAGTGTAATTCAAGGAGTATAGTCCAAGGTATTTAACATTGAGATACCTATATAGTCCAAAGAGTTTATCCAAGGTAAAATAGGGTTACTAAATGACTGGGCCTGACGGTATTTAATCATGGAACCTACTTGTCAATGTTATATCCAAGGAGTGTATCCAAGGAATCCTCTAGTAATACATGAGGGATCCTACTATTTCATACTATGCATCCAAAGTTAGATAAGGATCTAGTTTTGAGTGGGTCTTAACCAAAGGAAGTTTCATCCTTGAATCAGAATGGGGTTCTCAAGTGCTCAAGGAATTCCTTAATGAATCCAATGTGATCTCGAGTTAGGCCACTCTTATTTGATAATGAAATCATCTAATATTAATTTTTTTTCAATCCTTGTATTTTATTATTGGGACAAGGCCATTTAGTGTGAAAACCTTTAATCAAGTCATAATTAATCAATAAATCCATTTGGTTCAAGCCATGACTTTCATTAGTGTGACATGGATAATTGAGTAAGAAACCATTTCATTTGATTCATTTAAGGAAGTTTCAATAACAAAAGTTCACTCTAGTAACTTCCATTAACATGATAAGGGGTTCTACGAATAGGCATCCTATTATTCAACTTCATTTTACAAGGATAATTCATATACTCAGTGTAATTTATAATTTCTATTTCACATATAATTATCAAACTAAAACACTTATCTTATGTAGTTAATGTGGTGAGAATACATGGAAATTTACATTATGAAATTCACAATTTAAATCAAGCCAATTAATATAAAAAAGATTTCCCTTAGAAAGGTCAAACCAAGACACACTCGAGCGTCGACTCAATCGAGTCAAAACACTAAAAATAATTATTGAAAAACATCCTATAAATAATGGATGGATTTGGGGGCATAAAAACTAAAAATTATTCAAATATTTGTAAATATAATTACCATAGAGTTCAAAATATTATAATTATGGGATATAAATTCAATAAATGACAACTGATGAAATAAGTGTGCCCCACACGTAAATTCCAAAATCAATGAACTTGAGGGATGAGTTATAGACAACCCACCTTAGGCATGTATGACTCTACTAATCTAGTATTAGCCTCTAATTAGGCTTTTAATAGAGTACATTTGAGAAAAAGGTAAAAACACTTACACCAAGATAAGTAGGTTGAGAGCAAGAGAGGAAAAGAACAGATCAAACAGACTGGAATACTTACCATTGTACTCCCATGTGACAAAAAGAAGCTTCGAAAGGATCCCAGATACAAGAGATATCTTGATACATAGTCTAGGCCTTAAAAAATATCCAAAATGAGTGAAATGGAGGTTAGCACCAATTTGGATTAGATTAGGGAAGGAGAGTATTAATTAGATCATTATGTGGAAAAAGTAAAATTACCCAAAAATCAGCCTGTGAATGATTTTTCAAACCATGTGCAAACCATGCTCGAGTACCTGGAGAAGAGGGGGTGTACTGCATGGTTAGGTTTTATGGTTTGGGAAACTGTACACCAACCATGCGGTAATGCTCTACTAATAAAAATCAAAGCACCTGGACAATTTTCTATAATAGTGTGGCCTCCCCACATGGTTTATTAAAAACCATGTTTCAGGCCTAGTCCTACTAAAAATATAGGTTTTTGTCTTTGAAAAGTCCTGCACACCCTTGAGACGTTTTCTAAATCATTAGGCATCTATATTAGGTAAAAAATAAAAAAATAAAAATTTAATGGATCCATTACTGAATGAAAAACTAGGTCTTTACATCCTTAGGGGTAGGCTGTATAGAATAGAACTATCTTGCACCACATCTCTGTGATACAAACGCACTACCTGGAGTAGGACCACTCAGATGTATCCATGTAACTGGAGTCTAGATTCCTTTTCAATGGCCACCATTCCATTGGTCTAATCATTCAGTACTGCTCCATCTACCTGCCTAGATCAGAGCAAAGGAAACAACTACTGAACTTTGTGTCAGAGCTGACCCCTTAACACTCACAACTAGAGGGATGATCAATGAAAAAATATGCATGTGGCCCATCCTGCCACAATCGTGGAACTTGACTGTGTAACAATAAATTTGACTCTCCATGTTGCCTTGCCTACCACAATGGCGAAAAAAACATTTCCCTTCCAGTACTCATAGCCTCACTAGAACTCATGATCAAGGAAGCCTCAAAATGGTGCTTCCTTCTAGAAGACATAGAACCAATGGGTCACGGAACAATAATTCCTTTCTCTCCTCTCCCAGACTCTCTCAAGTTCTACTCTATAATTGTATCATGATTCGTGATTTTAGTGATAGAGGTCAACTTAAACATGTTGAACTATGATCTTATAGCATGTCAAATACCTTCCTTGAAGTGTCGCACTCTATATAGATAATCTATAAGGTACATTAATGTAAAATGATTAAAATTGATAAAGCATTTTCAGTACTCCATAAATCTCCTCTAACCCTACTCTAGACACATAAGCTTAGTAGCCCTACTTTCTTATAGAGTCATGGTGTAAAAGTAGTCACAGAAGCGGGTTTGGAAATTTGTCTAACCCATATATCATAGCCCATCAGCCTAGTTCAATACATGCCACTAGCTCTTTTCTACCCCACATAGAATATATATGGAAATCTTGACCCTCCTCTCAGGAGGCATCTAAAGATTCTCCAAGATAGTTAGAGAGGTGTCAAACCAAAACCCAACAACCTAAGGACCTCCATCCTCTGAAAACATGAGAGGATGATTCTTATAGAAAGCTCGTGTTAGCTTAGACATAGACAAGGTAAGATGTGGTGGTCCCTGGAAAGTAATCATGTATAGAAAAAACACCTACAGAACTGTGCCTCAGTACTTGTTCTAGGAATAGAAGCTGGTTCCCCAGATGGAACTAAAGGAGGATCGATCAGTTTCCCATAACCTACCACCTCCATAGTGTGGTCATCACCTACCTCATGGCGTACAACTTGAGGTAATCATGGTGGTATTCCATAGAAATTTAAAAAAGAAGAAGTTCAAAGCTCACAACTCAAACAAAAGGAAAGGATATTTTAAAACCCTCCTAAAACTGAGCCATACCGCACAACCTACTCCTTAAGACAAGATTGTAAAAAGGAAAAATATCAACAAAACTAAAAACAATTCATATTTCCCACTCAAAATTGGGGTATAGTTCAAGTTTCTATTCATCATTTCATGTTTCTATTTCATTTTCACTTGATTTCACATTTATTTCACATTTTATTTACATAATTCAAATTTTTAAGGGGTTTAACCCCTGGTTCACCAATTCCAAATCCATGAGGTCCCATAACACCTCATGAACCCAAAATATGGTTCCCATTCCATCCAGACATATCAAAATCAATTTAATAATTTAATTTTTACTAGTTCTTAATTTCCAATTCTATAAGGGACCATACACCTTATGAATTGAAATATGGAATTACCTCTCTTTCCAGTACACAAAATCTATCTTAATAGTTGATATAGTTATCACAACACCTATCACAATAGAAATAAATGAGTAATGAATCCTAAATGTTATGGAATAATACATGGCATGTGATTTATAACAAGTTCTTATATGATGCATGAGATGGAAAACCCTAATATAATCAGGTTGAAATAGAAATAGAACTCAAAATTTTATTAGTAGTAACAACATAAATCAAGAGTATCACCAAATTAAGGAATCAAATCATCTGTAATAGTCAAAATCCTAAAAATAAAAATTCCATTTGAGGTAATTTTGATTTTCCATGTACGTGGGGTAGCTACTCCCAGTGAAATATCATTACCAAATTCTATTTCCTTTCTATACCTATTTATTATCTCAAAATATTAAGTTAATAATAAAAGAATTCCTATGATACCGCATTGTAACGTCCCATACATGGATTCCACTCAAAAGTGCCCCGAGCTTTGTTGGACACATGGCCTCAAACACATCTCCCAAAACACCAGAGGTTGTTGAGTAGCACCAAGGGACTAGGTGTGTTAGTGGGGAAACTATTCCCTATTTTCTAGAGTATATTGTAGTGGAATTCAATAACATAACAATAGAATAAGTAGTTAAACTGGTAGACAACTGAATAATAAACATGACATAAATATATAAAAAAAACAAAAGGTAATTTCATATATAGATGGTGATAGTGATACATGTCATGTGTCTAAGAAAAAAACCAAAATAGGTACATGGAAATACATTATATTATAAGTCTAAAAAATAAAAAAGGAAAAAAAGTGTTCATGTAGCATCACCAGACCCATGTTGGTCCAATAATCCCCATCCTCCACAATAATAATCCACAACATGTGTTAGGGTTCTTGCCCCAATTATCACCTGCAACCATATGATCTTTTTTGGGCCCCCAAGGAGTCCCAAACAGAGTGTGATATAACATCCTAGTATGTAACCACCCATAAGTATATATTTTTCTAAGCATCACAATGTGATAAACTAAATAACTCTAAGTAAGCAGGTAATAGATACCAATAGTAATGTTCCCATTGAATGTAAACCACTATAGGAAAGTGATAGCAAATACACTCTCAAGGATCCCTACAACAACTTTCAGCTCATAAAAAGGTAGAGATAAGAAATATAAACAAGCAACATGGCCTCTCCATACATCCATCCATATCCTGTCCACACAGACTTTTCATATAACTAAAGAATCATATATCTAATGGCCATGCCATATAATGAAACCATATCAAAATCCCATGGCCTTTTCATATAATGAAGTGTAGACCATGATGGTCTGGATCCAAGGTTTTGATGACCAATTCATCCTCATCTTGTCCTAGGTTCATCTAGATGGTAAATCAGTATATGCATGGTTGGAGTCCTAGAGGTATGTCTAACAACATTTCCTATACAAGTCAAAGAAATCCCGATATAATGGGAATCGAGGCCTGAGGCATACCATGAAATCAAAACCCAAGAAGCATCACTACTCAAGGCATCCAATACCACATTCAAGATATATGGAGAGTTTTCCATGAAATCTATACAACCAATCATAAAATTCATACAGTTTAACAATTTGATTACATATGAGTATACTCACTCATATAATCAATTCCATTAAATTCCATACAAGTCCACATAATGTGAATACCCACTCATTTAATACATTTCAGCCTAATGAAATCACATAAGTATGCCCACTCATGTATTCCACGATGATTTAATCATGTCACATGGGTAGTCCCACACATTTATCAAAATTCAATATTAACCAATCCACATGTGTATACCACCCATTTATTACCAATTTCAATTGAGCATATCCCAGGGGTATACCCACCCATTCAATTATTTCCTTTGAATCCATTTAACCAACTCAAGAATGAAATAACATATTAGAACATGGTAAGGAGGTAGTATATCTTCGAAAATGTAATTAAATTATTTTAATATTAATTGATCTTTCTTAAACTAAGAGAACTTAATGAATCACACCTAGGGTGGTTTGTCAAAGTAAAACCCAAAGAAAAGACATGGATCACCCCATAAGTGGCCTTAGGTTGGGGCAAAAACCACCATCACATATCAAGTAACCTATGGAAATCCCTAATAGGCCTAATTATATCCATTTCAATTAATCAAATAATTTTTGGGGTCATGTCAGAAAATCTGGTAGGACACATAATAAACTACAAATCGATAAAGCACCAAAAGATAAAAGAAAAGTATGGACCTCCTAACTTTGCTTGATAGTGGAGTTATTGTTTGGTATCAAGTCCTGATTCAACATGTTTCAAAAAGAATCTAAAGAATGGATGAAGAATGAGAAATTAGGTCATATGATCCAAAATCCATATAGCACAATTAATATCCAAAATAATAAATAATGACTAATAATGAAATTAGATATTTCTTACAAAAATCTAAGGAGACAAACCACATCTGAATGGGTGTCCAAATGGAGGATATAACTGAATTCCAAGAATAGACATATTTGTGATATTTTAAGGACTCTCTTTGCTATGCATAATATTAAATATAATTTAGGTTATAAAAATAGTTTTCAATTTACTTAAAAATTATAAAATTATAAAATTAAAGGGGTCGCATGGTTTACGAGCACCATTTGGAAAACATTGTGCTGATCGTGTATAGTTCATGTTAGCCAAGGGGACCCAAAATGGTTTAACTACATGGTTTACAAACTGTTTGAAAACCATGCGCTAAGACTCT
Organism: Viscum album; assembly: GCA_963277665.1. NCBI lineage: Eukaryota > Viridiplantae > Streptophyta > Magnoliopsida > Santalales > Viscaceae > Viscum > Viscum album. The sequence goes on along the minus strand of OY728133.1, from coordinate 1,042,471,851 downwards.
ATAATGTTTTTTCAAAAACTAAAGACTGGTTGCACGAGAGTGTTCCTCATCCCACATGGTTTCCTCAAACCATGTCGACTTGACGTCCCATCTATCCAGCCTTGAAAAATTTATTCAAACCATTCAGTTTTCCCACAAGGTTATTACTAACCATGCACCAAGCCAAAATCACCGCAAATTTGGGTTTCGAGTTCTGAAAAATCCCTGATCAACACTAAAACACCCAGGATCACAGTGGGGACTCATGTAAGGCTATATTTAAGCATTAAAAATGAAAAATAAGGGATCTATACCTCATATAAAAACATGGGTTCTTAAAGTGGATATCACTATACTGACATTCGACACCATTATTTCTTTGATAAGTTTCAAAAGTATTTATTTTGAATTCAGTACTGTTATCTATTCTCAAATTCTTAACATAAGCCCCCATTTTTTACTTAACATATTTTATAAAAAACCTAAACATTTACACAACTTCTGAATTTTGTTTCATAAAACGATGTTTTTCATCAGAGTGAAATAATATATAAACGTGATAAAGTACACATCTCATTTTTTATTGATGTCTCATCAGCCCACATAAATTAGAATGAGTAATTTTAAGAGGTTTAGAAGACTAAATTTCAACTCTCATATGACTTTTGTTAGTTATTTTCCCTTTTTACAAGTAATAGAAACATCTTTATATATTCTTTTCAATTATGTAAAATAACATACAACATCAAATTTATAATTCATGTTCATGTTTTTCTACCTAAGGTGACAAAGTATTTGGTGTGACAATTTTTTTTACATCTTTATCACTTATGTAACATAGGTTATTATACTATCCATGTTGAAACATATTACTACTCATTTTCTCCTTTTATGATAAATTTTTCATCTTTTATACTTCTGATGATAAAAGAATATTTTCTGAAAATAACTTATTTCCCATCATTAAAAAGATAACATACATTATGTAATTTGTGTTTTAGTACATCAATGAATAAAAATTCCTTAGATATATAATTTTATATTTCAATCTCAACCACTCTATTTCCTATGATTTTTAATGAACTATCATTACAAAAGGTATGTTATGTTTTATAACATCAAGAATTAAGTTGATTTTTTGCTGTAATGTTTCAAACATCTTTCGATATTTCTTTTATAACCTCCTGTGGGTTTATAAGGTTAGTCTTTCATCTTCCAATATTTCTTTCACATTGTCCAAAACATTTTATATGAAGTGAAAATTTATGAAAAAAATTATAATACATGTGCCTATATATTACAAAACCTCAGTAATGACTAGAAAATATTATTTTTATATTGAAGTAATTTATTTCTTTATAGAATATTTTTTTATTTTGATAACTTATTCCTTATCTAACAATCTCAGGTTGAAAACCATCTTTTCTCTTAAGTGAGTTTTATTATTTTATATATGAAATAGGTTTCCCACATAATTTTTCAAACCAATATTTCTTAATTTTTATTCATTACCACAAATGATAGAAAAATCCTATGAAACATATTTTTGGTGGCTGATGATTTCACATGATTCTTGATTTGTGCTCTCTCAGCAATGCTATAAGTCTTAGCTTTAACTTATGAATCTTGGTTGAAGGTTTCATTCATCTTCTGCAAGTTAATTTTAGACTAAATAATTTTTTTTAAAAACTTGTTAACTTATTATTCCTTATCTTCCAGCTTTTTAGGAAGATCTTCAACCATCTTTCCATTCTTAGAAATTATGAGTTTGTAAATTAAGATCTCTTGAATGCGTTATTCCTACTACTTGATGATATATTTTCTTCCTTAAAAAACTTATTTAAAATATTTATTCATTAATATGATTTCTCTCTTGAGAGTTCTATTTTTATAATAACTTAAAACATGTTCTATTTTGAGTCGATACTCTCTATATGATTCTTCAACACCTTCTTCACTATCTTTGGATTATTTTATTTTCTAATCTTTTTAATAAAGGTTCTAAATTTTTCTAAAATTTCATCTTCAAAATGATTGTTTTCATTTGAGTCCAATTTAAAAATCTTACTCAGAATAATTTTTTTCCACCTGTGATCTTATTATTATATTTTTTGGACAAATTTTATTTTTTAGAACCTTTTTTCCACTTCTTTAATAAAGGTTTTTTTTCAAAATAATCCTGATATTTACCAAATTTCTTCATTGTGAAATTCATATAAAAGTGTTCAATTCCACCACACTCAAAAACAGTTGAGAGGATGTTTACCTCCATAAATTAATCTTAATATTAGATTGTTCTTAGATAAAAGAGACATGCATTTTTCATTCAAATCATCATCCTCTTTATCTTTAGAGTCACATGGATCAAAATATTGAATTTTCATCCTTCTCGTAGATTCAAAATCTATTTCATATTTAATATTTTTGAAAATTGGATATTGTTTTATTTCAAAGGAAATAAGAAAGGTATGAAATTAATAAAGAGATAAATCATCCTTATCTTATAAAAAAGAAAATTTTAAAATAAAACCTACTCAGAAAGTTTATCATAAGATTATTCAGAATTGTAGAATCTTCCAGGACATCACCAAATCCTCTAATGTTGCAAACAATTTCATTTACCCTGGTAAAGTATTCATAAATTATTTTTTCATCTCACATTTTGATGAATTCTTAATTACTACACCATATTTTGTATAATTTATTCCTTCACTTTAGTATTCCATTTGAAAATACTTTCCATATTGGCCTATATACTTTTTGATGTTTTGAGACCCATAACCATCATATAAAAATTTTATGATAAAGACATAAGGACAAAATTTTATCCTTTTCATAAAATTCTATATTACTATTATCAGTAAATTAAATAGGATCATGTTTATCAATAAGTGTAAGAACCAAATTCAACAGCAACAACAACTTCTATGACATGAGATAGGAGATAAAGAATCATCATATTTATCCATCCACAATAATTTTTTTCTTTAAAGGGTTTGAATTACAAAAATATTGAAAGAATTGATATTATAATGAATAATAATTCAATAATAGAACCTTCCCTGTTATAATAATTGATGTTCCAAAAGGATAAAAAATAATTGTGTGTGTGTCTGTGTGTGTGGGGGGGGGGGGGGTGAATTAGTTATTAACCTTTTTTAAGTATCAATAATTTTAAAAGTTAACCCCCACAACTTGTAAATGTTTATATACTTATAATATTTTATTAAATACTAATTCATGAAAAAATAGAACTGAAATTAAATCAATAATATTTACAAAGTTAAGCCTAATTGTGAGAACTTGCATCGTTTCCATAGCCACTCCCATGGGTATATGGGAATTCACTATAATGAAAAAGTGAATACAACTTGTTCTAACTCCAATTAGACACCTTCTCACTCCATATAAGAATTATTATACTAACTCCAATCATTTTATAAATTTTATTACACAAAATTTGATAGAAAATAATAATTAATTTATTCAATATGCACCACAAAAGTTATTGGGTTTGATGACCATGATTCTGATGGGCCTTAAGTCAGATAAACCCAGCCCGATTGAATCAATTTGATAGAATAATACAATTCTCCCTTTCTCATTATTTTCCTACAGAGAATTTCCATTCTCTGTGGATAAATTTTTTTGGTTCTTATAAAATACTCAAAACTCAATATGAACTTCCAAAATCTAATGAATTTTGTCTGATAGACTCAGTACAGTGAAACCATCCTTTCTATGAAAATGACCAGACTCTACTCAAATGAACAATACAATATTCCTATGTCTAGTAAATAGAAAAATATAAGTCTTACCATCTAAATAGATATCATTTATGAAACAAAACTTACTCATATTATTTAGCACACTAACATTTCCAATCTCATTTTTTTTCAAAGTATGAATGTAATCTACTTCTATTTAAAGGCATATAATAAAAGAAAGGGAAGGAAACAAAAAAACTTTTCTCACTCACTAAAATTTCAATACCTTGATAATGAATCATATTTAAACATTAAAATTGAATTATTAAATCCTTCTCAATATTTCTTTGAGATAAGTCTTATCAAACAATCTAACTTTTATTCAGTTAGATATAACTTCTTTAACTTCAGCTTCCTCTACTCATTATGATCTGAATTTATTTGTTATCTCATTACCATATGACTATCATCATCAGAGTTAGTTTGATTGAATTTCTTTATCAGAGTCAGTTTGATCATATTTCCTTATCAGAGTTAGACTGATGGAATCCTTAAAATTATGGAATTATAATTATGATGTAAAAGCTTCTCTAAAATGTTGAAACTATTCTAACTTTATCAAATATAACTCATTCATACTCTTAAAAAACATCCATTTCTGGTACTTTAGGATCCGATCTTCTGTATATGGGCTTCTAAAACCAATATAAACTATTCAGAAACCTTGAAAAACATGATTTTTTTAAATAATTTGTCATGAAATATTTTCATGATTTATGAGAACTCATTGAACAAAAAATCATCATCCAGTTTAGGTTAGAAATTCTGAAAACTTTCTAACTCCCAACTTCACTATCGACTTTCAAAACTCTTCATCCATATTTCAACTTCTTCACTCAAGAAATATCATTATTATAGACTTATAATGTTATAACATGGATGATTCTCATAGTGATGATCTTCATCCTCATATTTTCAATGTTCCTCACACCAATGAGAAATAGCCGGAATACATTACACCATATTCTCTTCTCTTCCACCAACACCAACTTGTTTAATAACTTCTTAATGATTTATGATAACTTCATGATCAAGAAAAAATCATCATATTTAATACTTGGAAGTTATATTAATTACCAACATTTTGGTATCACTCCAAAACATATACTATTGATTCTCCCTAAGAATGATTCCCAACAGTCTCAGACTATCCAATAAATTCTAATTCATATTTCCTTGTTCTGTTGACTCATACCGATGACCTGAGTCTGATTTCCCATACTGATGGCATGGTTCTAATCCTAAAGAACAAAAACATTATTTTACAAAAAGGTTATCTGTTAAAAAATAAAAAACATTGTTAAAAAAACCATCACAAAGGTTCTTCTTATGGATTATAAATAATAATAAGAATAATTTAAAATAAATCGAAAGGTTTTCAAATAAATTGTATTTTCCTAAAATACGGTTTCATCTCTCTCAGAGAAAAAAATTTAAAATTAATTTTTTACAATTTTATTAAATATATTTTTAAAAATAAAATTCATTTTTTAAATCATAACACCAAAATAATGTCAGGGTGGTTTTTTTAGGATTTCCAAAGAAGTTTCATTTTTTGATGAATAGTGAAAAATATTGGATTTTAATTGAAAATTGCCTTTTCATATAAATAATTTATAATGTCATATTTTATTTTAATTATTTTTATAGTAAAAAAGGTTTAATAATAAACATTTCAATCCAATTTAGGTAATTATAATAATTTTCATATTAAATGTTTATATTGAAAGCTTGTAAAATTTTGAAAATTTTCACTTCAAAAACCCACTTTCTCACCACATCTACATGATTATCTTTAAAATAAATTCTTCCACCACTGTGAGTTGAATTTTTTAAAATGGATTCCATATATGGAATCAAAATAATTTATATTATATAATAATTTAAAATAATATTTTAAAATAATAATTAGTAAAAAATTTAAAATTAATTACAGTGATTATGGTAAAAATGAGTTTATATAATTGTTAAACATAGAATATAAAGTTTAATAATGAACTAAAACTTATCCAAAACCAATTTAATAGCAATATTTTGACCTTATATCTTATATTATCAAGAATGGAATATTATTTGGGCCTTTATAAATGAAAAAACATGGGTGAAATCTACTCTTTCAAAATAATTACAAGTGTGTCACTCACCCCACTTATAAAAGTCCACCCCTCTCCTCTCCACATCACACCTTATAACCAATTTTATTCTGAAATTATCCGAGAAAATCACTGATAAAATTCCCCAAAACTTATCATATATGCCTTATTTTGGGTATAAATTCATCCTTTTAAGGATTTCTTGAAAACCTAAGAAGGATACCTGAAGAAGAGGTAATGTTGTTCCATGAGAATCTTTTTTTTACTTCTTTATCCACCTATTTAAAATTTTATTAAACCTTGATGATATAATTAACATAGTATCTTCCATATAATTGGATGTTCTTATAATAATGTAATGACCTAAAACACTATAAACATCCAAAAATGGGTTATGAAATCATCATTCATGTGTACGATGAAGTACCACCTGTCAAATCGATGTCGTTGGTTTTTTTTTTCATTTCCAACTCTCAAGGTTGGGTATAATGATATATATAATTCAAATATATGATATTTATAACATATTTATACACATGGAGTCACAATATCATGTATATATTTTAAATTTATATTCTATGGGAGATATGATAATGTCACTCGTGTGTACGACAAACTACCACCTCACGAAGTGATGTTATTTTTTTTCACTAACGCTTCACATGGAATGCGATATAGATAATTTTAATGATTATATATTATATTAATGAAATAAATTTTATAATAAATACTTATTTATAATTATTTAAATATAATATATTTCCTTTTATTTCTATCTTTTGAACTTATGTAAGGATGATTATATCGTTCATGTATATGTGGATAACCGCCTTCACGAAGCAATGCAACACTCATTTCTTCACCACAACACATTTATGAAATATATAAGTGTAAAATATGTTATATATGATATCATTATCATCCTTGAAATGTAATATATTACCTTCCTTCTTTTCTTAATTATCATTGAAATATGGAAACGTTTCTCATGTGTACGTACAGTCTATAGTCTCCATGATCGTAACAAACATCATTTTTCATAACTATAATTCACAATTGGTTTTGAAATTAATAATTAGGTAAATATATGATAATTATTTCATTATTATTTTTCTAGATATGATATTAATCTAAAATATGTGCATTAATCGAAACTCTTAGAACAAATCACGGATGAGAAAACATATAAATTAACACTCAAAACAAATAAAATATTGAAATATTATTAATTACATAATAATAATATGTCTTTAAAATATCATATATGATATGATGAATATTAATATGGTTCTATAATAAGTTAATAACATATTTAAAATGTCTATACATGTGTTTAAATCATGTTTAATAAAATGGAATCATAATTTAAGGAATTTCGTATTAATTTACCTTCCATTGAGACTTAATTGTTATTATGTACCAATTCACTATTATGTAGTGTATATACATCCAATTTTAAATTTATTATAATTGTTAATTCATAATTCCTAGAATTTTATGTTTTTTAAATTATTTCATCTATGGGGATCTAAATTAAAGGTTACCAAGTGGTAAGGAATTTCTTAACTCAATTTCCGTTCTTTGGGTTAAAATTATACTTAATTGATTATACCATTATAAGATTATATATGTAATGAGTTTGGATTATATTATGTTATATTGCCATTTTTTTATTTTAATTTATATTTGATACACATAATCGATTCATTGAATAATTCTCACTTCTATGTTATGGTCATTTTAAGAGTTTGTTTCACAATCTCATTCTATTTGAGATTATTTATTATATAATTTACATTAAAGTAAATTTTATGATAAATGTTTAATAAACCATTTTATTTTCTTATAATATGGTTATTCATGATCTTTTTCAAGTGATAATATAATTTTATATAATTTTGTACTTATAATTCTTGAGAAAACATTTTAATAAAATCTAACTTCAATTGTCTCTTTGGTTGGTAATCCGTTTTCTTATAAACCATTTTTTTCTAAAAATATTTTCTAATAACATTTATTTAAAATTTTCAAAATGATTTATTAAAATAAAATTTAACCTATTTTTTTTATTTTTTCATATCTATATTTTTTTCACTTTCTATACGTCGCACTTTTCTATTCTTTTTACCATGTAAAGGGAATCTTATTTATGGCATATACAGAATTAACCATCTATATTCCCATCATTTCATTGAATATTCATTGTCTTGTTTAGGAGGGTATTTTTTAAGAAAAGTTTGTTAAAATTTATTTATAAAGAATAGGTTTTTATGAATGTTTTACAAAATGAAAAGGATATTTTCCTCAAAAATGTTTTAAAGATATTTTATAGTATTTCTATTCATCAATGACAACAACCCTTTATTTTTACTCCAATGGGTAAATGTTAACACCATATAAATTCTTAATCTAGATACTGTATAATTATTTTTACCAAGGATAATATCAACATTCACTTCCTTATCTCATTCTTGTGGTCATTAACTTACGGTTGAATTATTCACTTCCCAATGATCATTAGACATTAAATTTACCCTAAATATCTATATTATTTATCATTTATATGATTATTGCCTAAAATATATACCATTTTTTACATATAGTATTTACTTTGACAGTTATTTGATTAACTATAGAAATATTAATAAATATATATCCATTACTCAATAAAGATAATTAATGATACATAACATTTTTCATGAATTAAATTGATTATTTGAAAAATGAGGAATGATTTGAAAAAATATACATGGTTTAAGGAGATTTTAATGAAATCCCCTCAATGCATTGATAGTCTAATGAGACAAAATTAGTTAAAAAACCCAATGCATTTATAACCAGTATGTTTTAAACTGTCTTTTAAAAGGTATTGATAGTAGTTTGTTAAACCTTCTTTTAAAGGTATTAACAATAAAGGTATCATGTTTATGGGAATCATAATGACTAATAATTAATCATTTCCTTCGTTTAGTATTTTTTTATTACTACACAAAATACTTTAACTATGAAATCATCTTTGGATTCATTTTATTGTCAAATATTGATTAAATAGAATGTGTTTTCAGTTATTTAAATTTATATATTAAATATGTATTTTATAATTTTTATATTATGGTTATCGATTAAATGGAATATAGTTTTTGTAATTTACCTTTCTATATTGATTATTATCCATGATATTTTCACATTGATATTATCTCTAAATATACTCCCTTCTTAGTCTATTGATTGCATGGATTATGTGTTCAATTATTTACCTTTCCATATTTATTATTCTTATTGATTAATAAAATCTTCTCATGTACTTAACCCTTACTAATAATTTCATTGCACCATTATTTTATTTACTTCACCAAGTATTATATAAAGTTTACTGTGACTGATATGAAGGAATATACTAGAGGGAATAAAGTTATTCTTGGAAGAATAAAATATGTCATAATTTGTGTATTAAAATGTAATATAAGACTCATGTATTTATTTAGTTTTCCAAGAATATTAAACTATTCAGTCCTTTGGGATGTGGTTCCTTGTATCTTATGCTAATATAATGAAGTATTTCATTGTGTCTAGGCTACTAGGGTTGGGGTTTCTACAATATAGATGTATACAAAGTTATATTTGAGAAAAATGTCAAATATATCACATGGATTGAAATATAGAAATGGAAAGTTTCAAATTCTTATCAGAATTTATTTATTAATATTAAATTTATATTTAAAGTTAATAAATTAGCAGTTTTTCCTTTGTTTTTATTAGAACATTGTTGGTTATTTCTTTACTGAATATTAGGTGAATTTATTTGATTTTTATTTTTCAACTAGGGTGTCATGTATTCAAAAAATGATAAAATGAATGAAAAATTATTGAATAGGGTAGTAGTGCATGGTATAATCACACCATGGTCATTATTTTTTCCTGGGAACTCTTATAGTATCCATTGGACCTTTTTAATCATGGATATTTAAAGTAACATGTTTATGTATTTTAACTCCCAATATGTAATTATATGAGCTTGAGAATGTGATCCCCATATTAAAGATTCCGTCATTGTGGTAAAAAAATCTATAGTAATGAAAATTAATTTAAACACATGAAAATTAATTTAAACATATCAAAATATAGAGTGTCCAATCATTTACTTTCTCTAAATAATTAATATTTGGAAATCATTGGGATTTATGATTTTAATTTTTTTTATTGGAAATGGGACTTAAAAATTGAAAAAATTCTATATCCAAGGGATGACTATCTGGATTGTGGTTTAATTATTTGTTATGTCATGGTGTGTTTGGAAATTGCATTTTTGGATTAAAAAATTCTAAATTAAATCGAGGTCAGTGAAGTGTGATTGTTAACGATACAATAATTTCTATATAATCCTAGATGGATAATGTCAAAGATACATTAGAGAGTTAGATATTTGAGGTTTCTAAAATTAATAATGTAGAAATTTTAATTGTTGTTAGAAATTTAAATTATGATGGGTAAGAAACTGAAATGGTGGTTGGTAATAATCATAAATAGAGATTTATGGAAGGATGATATTGGAGGTAAATGTAGTGACCAATATTTTTCAATTTCCTATAATTTGTGATGCAATAATTTTAAGGGAGTTTAGAAACTAAAATTATGTTCGTTATGAAACTAAAAAAGTATTTGGTAAAAATATTAAATGATGAACTCTGGAATGTTTACACCAAGATGTTGGTTCCCAAACATTCCCATATGATATGATTTATTGTACATGTTTTCAAAAAATATTTTTTTGGTGTAACTAAAAGAAAAAATTTATATCTAAAATATAATGAAATCATATGTATATATACACGAAAATGTTTTTAAAAAATTATTTTTCATTAATATTTTGAAATTGTAAAGACATTAACAGCTAAAGAAACCAATTATATGAATTATAAATTTTCCATTGAGGATTTAAAAATTATTAAAAGTGTGAATTTCTCCTAGTAATTATCCCTTTTTTTAGTTTTTATGGAAATTTTGCATGAAATTTATAGTGTGAATTTAAAATTGTTTTCCAATGAAAATTTAAACAAGAAATTTCTTGTGGGAACTCATAGTGAAAGATTACATTGGGAATTTATCATTTATTTAAAGGGGGAATTTATTTAGATATTTTTCTCTAGATTTTTTTAATAACTTTCAAGTAGATAGTGTTAATTTCAATTTATAATTCCCATTTGTTTTCCAACATGTAGTTTATTTTATTAATTTCAAGTAAATATAAGATATTAATATTAAAAAATAAGTACTCATATATTACAAGAAACTATATATTTAAATTAAATATCATAATAAGTATGTTGATATATTTGCAAGATTTTTTTATAAAAATAGTTTTCTTTAACATTGGGAAATTTTGAAGACATCTATATCCAAAGAAACAAAATATCTGAATTTTAAAATTAATGCACAAAGATGTTAGTTCCCAATTTTTCTTTTCCATGTTAATTTGTAGTGAATGTTTTTGAAAACTCCTCTTTCAGATTAATTGGTGCTATAAAATTCCCCCCCAATGTGATATAAATTGTTTTCTTCATTTCTACAATATGATGATTTATTTTAAAATAGGATTAGTCTCTAAAAAATGGTTTTATATATTTGTGAACCTTAGGAATGAGTTATTGGATGCTAAATTTTCCACTCTGATTAAATTAAAAGGCTTCGTAGTGGCTCTAGATTTTAGTACAAATACTTTATTGAGAACTAAATACAAAAATATCAGCATTATTATATATTCTGAAATATCTTGCCATTGTGAGGTCTATATACTGACCACCTACACAAAATGGACTAAACATATAGATGTGATATTCCATTAGACATTGGGGTAGATGTTGTAAAAAATATAGATAATTAGATATTATTTAAGTAAACTATATTTAAATAATATTAATTACACATTTACATTAATATATATGACGCGATCAATAAGAGAGACACTATTTGATAGTTTAGCAGTTTTTTATGACAACATGATCACACCATTATATAACATATGATAAAACGTTAGGGTTAAATAACTTAAAAAATTTCTACAAACATGTTTTTTTGTCCCTTGATATTTTATATTATGATTAGCCATTATTATTTTTGGTTTCTCTAAACAAAATTTGAACTCATAACCACATTTCCTTTTATCTTTCTTCATGAATACTATTTCAGATTGTTGTTGAATGTCAATGTTAGTACCATAAAATTTTTTAGAGGGTAAATTATTTATATCTTCTAAAATTTAACTTTATTATTATTTAGATTTAAAAACCCAATCGTATATCCCTTTCAAAGCTCATAAAAAATTGTTATAGGTTTTATTGTTATTCAAGAAAACTATTTGTAATATTCTTTTTATTATCATATACTCTTAAAAATTATTAATTTAGATGTCTACCATGTATATTTAAATATATTTTCCCATATATTAGGGATATATAACTCTACAAATAATTTTAAATTTAGACGGTAACGCTCATGATTCAATTATAATAAAGAGACTTTTTTTGGAAGAAAGAACAATACAATATACAAAGATTTATTCCATAATTTGATTAAAACATATATTTTAAAATTTTATAAATTTAATTTTATTAAATTAACATAATTTTTGAATTCATTCTATAAAAATTATCTTATAATGATTTTTTGATATTTTCAGAAATAATTGATATTTAAGTGCATAGTGAAAAATAATGATTTTACAGAATTTTTACTTTTAAGAATTTATAACGATATAAGTGTAATTTTAAGTTTTATTACGCCTTTGTGATAACCAAATATATATTAAATAATTCAAAAAATGAATATAAAATATAATGGTGAACTTAAAAATACATTCTTCACATTTTTGGAAATTTATATAATGTTTTTGTTCAAATAAAAATATTCATGGATCTTCTTTGTTAAACATGTATTTATAAGGTTACTTTCAGTTTTGGTTTGGTTTAAAAAAATTATTTTCCTTTTATTTAAAATAATTAAATTAATTCAATTGGAATATATATTCTATATAATTTTCTATAAAATCTTATTTATAGTTAAGAAGGTATTTTTATCGAAAATAGTTTTTCATTATGTTTTTTCGGGTTAGTTTATAAAATAATTTATTCCACTAATAGAAAAAAATTTTGAAAAAATTTATTTCATATTTGGATTATTTTTTCCAAATTCGGTAATGAAATCACTTTCATATTTGGTTATTATGAATAGTAACTTTGGTAAAAATTTAATTACCATAGTTAGAGTTAGAACATGTTAAAAGGGTTAAACTAAAATCATATGGGTTAAATGACATTAAAAATTGTATAAATTTTATTTTAGTGACAAATTTTGATATAATAACATAATATATTATTATATGAGTCACTTTTTATCTATTTTTCATCAGTAATGCATTTTTATATTTTAATCTGTTGAAAAATTCCAACTGTGTCCTCTATCTCATTTATTAATGGATGCCACCTCTTCTCTGTTGTCCACACTTTGAGAGTCTCTTATATCAACCATTAAATGTCCAGAAAATTTATTAACATCACTTATCATGTACTATATTTCGTCTATTAATCAAAATACTATACTTATAAAGCTTAAGATGTAATCAAAATGAAGTTTTCTAAAGAAGAGGTATAACTCGTAACTAAGTGTTTTAATTATATTTCCTCTTATAACACCTTCAATTGTATGATAACCATGATGATATAAGAAGAAAATTATCTCCCCTATAATGAGATATTATTATTTTAATTTCACAACCTTTATTTACCTTCTTCTCTATTAAGTGGGAAACTAAATCATCACTCATGTGTATGTGTGGTCTATTGCCTCGTGAAGATAAAGTGTTTCATTATACATCACCACTTAACATATTTGGTAATTATTATGAATAAAAATAAAATAAAATTATAAATATTATATTAATGAAATTAATATTATTCTAAAAATATAATATATAATTTACCTTTTTTCCCTTACACCCGTTAAAAAAAGATAATGTTTCTTGTGTGTTTGGGTGGAATTACACCTATATAAAGCATTTTGATTAATATTTCATATATAAATTTAATTTATGATTATAAATATGTATATAATGAATATGTATATATTTTTTAAATAATTATTAATATTCTCGATATCATAAATCCTAAAGAACGATACAAGCAAAAAAAATACTAAACCAAAAATCACATGAAAATCAAAATAGTTGACACCAAGAAATGACAGTTTTATTAAATAATTATTAATAAATCAGTGTATGAATTTTATAATTTGATAATATATGATATTATAAGAAATTATATGGTTATTTTTTACAATTATAAAAAATTTAATTTAATTTTACCGGAGGTTAAAATCACTTATGAAAAAAATTCAGGCCTAGGGTAAGAATTTATTTAACAATATCATCCTTATTCAGGGTTGTTTATGTTTATTTTTTATACTGGAGAAATTATATGATTATTATATATTAAAATCTATATTTTTTAATCTCCTCTAGTTATTTCAAGAAATTTCACATTTTCCATTAATTTCTCACACTCTAAGAACTCATAATCCTGAATGTTTTTTATGGAAAACTAAACTTGATTTTATATTTAGTCGAGTATGTTTTTATTCCATGTACATATTTAGTTTAAAATGTTTTAAAGAATATTTTTAATATTATTAAATATTTTTTTAAATTCATTGTCATCCAATTTTTAGTTTCTATAAAACTATTTTAATTTAATATTTTTTTTCATATTCTCAACGAGGCACTTTTTACCAAAGCTGTGATCAAAATATTTATTTTATCACTAAAAAAATAATTTTTTCTTACCACTATAATGATTATTATTTATTTTGAAAATTAATTTACAATTTCATAAGGTTATTTTAAAATAAAATGATTTAACTAATATTCAATTTTTTTTTGCATTTTAATATAATTGATTTCCAAATAAAAATGGTGTTTTTCTCAAGAAATCATATGACGATATATTTAAATTATTTTCATATATATCAACATCTTTAGATAAATATTATGATTTACATAGTATAAAATCAATATATATCATATGATATATTATTCTATATGGATTATGAATATATGTTTTTTATTTATTGACTATAGAAAATATTAACATTTTGTATGATAATTTTTCAATTTGAATTTTTATATAGATAATGTATTTAATTTTCATTTATTTCATTCATATAATGATTGAATTGGACTTATTATGTAATGTGTGGCCCTTGTTATAGTCTCTAATATACATCACTATCTCTCATGAGATAATATAGTATGGGTAATCAGTATATGCCTTATCAATTTACATATGATTTATTGGAACATGGCCTTGATGGAATGATTATGTTTTCTAAAATTTTGTATTATATAATCATAAAACATGTTTTCATTATACATGTGATTACTTATGATTCTTTGTAATCCATGTATTTAGTCCCCTATGAAATAATATTTGGATAAATCTATGTATTGGAGAATATGATAAATATTTTTATAGTTGGGATTGTTTGGTTCTTCTAGAAAATATATCCTTGTCCAGATACTATAAAGTTTATGTGACAATGTAATAGATTCAAATAATGGTAGAAAATCTAAAAGGGGTGGATTGGGTATCAATTCAATCTTACCTGGTGCATTATTAGTGGTTCTAATACTTCAGACTAGTCCAGACAATTCCGAGGGATATGTTTTTGTTTATTTACATTCTGTGTTTAAATTATTAGGAAAAAAATTAGAATTATTTTTTGAATTTAAGATATTCTAGAAAATATTGAGATTATTATTATGATATTATAGATTCATAATTTTTTTTATATTTAGTTTTACAATGGATTTATAATCATATATTATTATTTAATATTAACAATATTCTAAACTAATTCATATTATTCTATTTCTAATAAATAGAATATAGTGGAAGGAATGGAAACTGTATCAAAACATATAATCTATATTTGGATTTCCCTCATAGATAAGAAAATGAAGCAATATCTAGAGCTGGAGCTGAACAAATTGAAACTATATGAAGGAAACTAACTCTTTTTAGGTCAAATAACATTTTCCATATGTAGAATCATTTTGAAAGAAAACATGGTGCAACAATATTGGACCACTTCATGTGATAGAATCCACCAATATTCAATGGAACTATTAATCAATTTATAGTTATGAAATAGATTAAGTCCTTAGAGAAAATAATTCTCACTTTGGAAAGTGGAAAAATAGAGAATGTTATCATAGTAGTTTATCATATATGGGAGAAGATAATAAATGGTGTCCATTAATCCCACACAATAAAAAGTCAGCGGAAATAAATAAAATGGTTTGGAATAATTTCAAGGTGTTATTATTTAAAAAATACTCTCCTCTTGAGAAATGAGATAATATGGAGTGGAAATTTCTTAATCTAATAGAAATTAAAGGAAAAAATATTACTTAATATTATGATAACTTTATATGGTTAGAAAATCATTCCACAAATTATGAAATTAATCCAAGGAGTAATATTGATCATCTCTTTGATTGGATAAATCCTTGCTATAAAAGGTCATTAATGTATTATAAATTTTAATTATGTGAGGATATTGTATCTAGTTCAATCCAGAATGAGAAATCAATCTCCAAGTCTTATGTTTTCTTAGGAAAACAAGAAAAAAAGCAGTGTTTGAGCATTATAAAAAGGGAAAAATATAAAATGGGGAGAAGGGATTGGTATAATTGCTGAAATGAAATAATTACGGAAAGAAACATTGTGGAGCATACTTTTTGATAATGATATTTTTCTTCAAGTTTGGAGACAAAGGCCATAAAATCATGATTTCATGAGCTATAAAGAAACATCCAATTTTTAATGGTTTGACTATAAAGAAATGGGGAACTATTCATATTAATTCTCCAATAACAAATGGAATTTTAGTTTTAAATTTACATGGGATAAATTCTAATCTTATGAAATCACTATAGCTAAGGATGAGGATATTAAATATCAAGTTCATGATATTATGATAATATGATCAAATTTGGATAATGCTTTATTTGATTCTGTATCTTCACACAGATTTATATTTTTCATGTTTTCCATGAAAATTAGATATTCCCCTATCACCTTAATAAGGGAATTTTCAATCAATAATCTTTTAGAAAATATTACTACAATTAGGATTATTAGTTAGTTCTTATTACGAAAAATAAATATAACCTATTTGAAAATTTTATCATTATACATATGGTTGAATTTTAAATAATCCTAGTATGGATTGTATTTCAAATTATAATGTGAAATGTTTTTCTAAGATAATGAGATTGTAATTTTTTATTATTATATGGAATCCCTCATCATCATAGGGGAAATTACCTCATATAAATTATGTTTAAATCCACATCAAATATCTCTCCTTAATGAAATTCTTATAGTGGAATATTAGAAACAACCTTTGAATGGAAAATGTATACTTAGAATAGTGGATATACATATTTTACAATAATTAATTGATTTTTTTTCCTAAGGAATTACATGGAAACCCACCTGAGCGTGGAGTCAAGTTTTCCTTTGATCTCTTCCCTGATTTAAAACATATATCTAAGACTCTATATAGAATTATTATAGTGGAATTAGTGGATCTGATGAAACAAATTAATGGGTGGTGTGATATGGGAATTATATGCCCTACTGTTTCACAATGGAGAGCCCGTGTTCTGTTTGTAAAAAAAACATGATTCTATGGGGTTTTTCACTGATTATAGGGAAATCAATGTCATTACTATAAAGAACAAGTATAATTTTTCCCACATTGATGACTAATTTGATCAAATTATAGGAACAATTATTATTCAAATATTAATCTTTATTTAGTGTATCATGAACTATGATTAAAGAATAAGGTTATTCCAAAGACAAAATTTCATATGAATTATCGATGTTCTGGACTTAATACCATTGAGATTGACTAATTCACCCTTTATTTTAATGAATATGATAAAAATATTATTCAAGGGTTAGTATGATAATTTAATTTTGGTATTTTTGATGATATCTTGATAGTCTTTATAAGTTATGATGAGCATAAGAATCATTTTTGAATCATCAAACTCTTTTAAAAAAATATGATATATGGAAAATTTATAAAATTTGAATTATGGATTTATGATGCTTTTTTCTTGACCATATAGTCTCTTGTTATGGAATATTAGTTTATCATTGAAAAACTATTAGAGATTTAATATCCAACTCCAATGAAAATTATTGAGGTATTCATTTTCCTTGGATTATAATTTTTCTATCAACAATTTGTTCATGAAAATTATTGATTAGATAAACCATTAACAAAGTTGACACATAATTCAATCCAGTTATTATAGTAAGAATAATATAATGAATGTATTGAAAAATTAAATAGAATATTAGTTAATGAATAAATATTGTATTTACCATAGAGAAAGGATTTATTTTTTATATATTTTGTTGCATCAAATAATGTAATTTTATGTGTCCTTATGCATAATGATAGATCAGATTCTTATGAATCAAGGAAGTTAGAGATTCATGAATATAATTATCTATCCTATGAACTTTATTGGCGATTATAATATCATGATTGAATATATAAAGTAATTTCATTAATGGTTAAAATGATTTATAATATACATATATCACAATGTTTTAAAATAAACATTCTTATATAAATATCTCAACATGAGGAAAATTAGGTGGTTCAAACTATTCAATTATTATGATTGATTAGTACACTACCACCCAGTGAAGGTAAATATAGATTTTAATTCCTTGAGTTGGAAATATCCTAGAATTTTGACTGAAATGTGGATTTGAAAAGATCCTATATTCATGGATATTGTAATGTTTTATTTGGGATTCATTAAAGAAGATGAAATATCACATAGATTACTGAATGACTGAAAAACCATCCTTATAGGAGAAAATAAAAATTTCGTAGTTGGATAATAAGAATTTTTAAAATAAAATCATAGTTGTAAGTGATTGGATGCTGGTTGGATTTAATTATGATGATGATATATTAATTTTATTAAAAATTCTAAATGTTTCATCCAATTTCGAGTTAAATATAGAATTATTTTAGAAAGATCATAAATCAAATTTCTCTACAGAACTTGGTAGCACAAAAATGTTTTTGGATTTTAAGGAACACTTTTGGTGGGATATTATGAAACTAGAAATTATAGACTATATATCAATGTGATTAGTTTTTTATAGTTAAATGTTGTTTGAAAAAATCCTAAAGGAATCATTAAACCACTGCCATCTCATTTTTATAAATGGGATGATATTACTATGGAATTGTTTACTGGATTTCCAAAGACACCTATTAATAATGATGTCATATGGGTTATTGTACATCACCATCCCATGTATGTATATTTTATCAATACAAGGAATTATCTTCCTCTTGATCAACTCATATGACTCTATATTAGTGATGTTGTGAGGTTTCATGGTGAAATATTTTAAATTTTATATAATCATGATCTGTGGTTTATATCAAAATTTAGAAAGAGTATTCAAAAGGATCTAGACATCGAGCTACCTTTGAGCATAAACATTCATCCTCAGACTGATAGATATTATAAAATTAATATTAAAACATTATAAAACATTTTTAGGTTATTCCCACTTGACATTCAGGGTGTGTGGGATCAGTATTTTCCTTTGGTTGATTCTCATATAATAATAGCTTTCATTCAAGCATTCAAATTGAACCCAATGAAACATTTTACAGAAAAATATTTCATACTCCAACTTGTTGAGATGAAGTTAGTTAATGTAATCTTATAGGTCTATATCTTCTTGAAGATACAATGGTGAAATCTAAGACAATTCAAAATCATACCAAGGAAGCTAAATGTATAAAAAAAGTAATGTCAATAATTAAAGGAAGGATTTAAATTTAAAGTTGTATATCATAAAATATTGAAGGGATCTACAAGAAAAGGTATTGTATGATAAATAAATAAATTGAAACTAAGTCCTATGTACATTAGACCTTTTAAAATTCTCAAGAGAACTAGTGTTGTGGCTTACAATTTAAAAATTCCACCTCGCTGGTTGTGTGTGATCACACCATTATGGTGGGAGACGTAATGAATTAAATGAGATATTATGAGATGGGTGTTTCCTCCTATGACATGTTATAAAATTATTTTAAATGGATAAATGGATTTAATGTAAAATCTGTAATAGGTTGGTTAAACTCATGGCTTGTATATGATTATAAAATAGGTTAGTGAAATGGTAATGATTACAATTTATGCCATGGAAAATCTACTCCATGCATCACTATTACTTTAGATTCTTGGGATATTTCTAATCCTAGGATCTGTCTTTCTTAGACATTATTGGACATGCTCCTTGGAATCCACCCATTTCATTGCCATGTTTACAATAGATATTCTCTATGTACTCAATTAGAATCCCTCATTCATTTTTAACTTGGATCCGGCCCATGTAGGCTGGAAATTTTATTACTCAATATAGGTTGTAATGGATGTTTTACCATGCTTTACGGATTTCCATTGTTTATGATTTCTTGTTTATAGTGAGCCTCATAAGGTTGGACAAAATCACGTTTACACGCATCACACCTATTTATTCAATTATATTACTATTATATATTGAAAATTTATTAGTTTATATACATAAACTAGACTTGTTATAAACCCCATTAGTGGTGTCCTAATGAGTTTTATCTCAAACCATGTTCTCTCCACTGTTGGGTACCTAGTCAGACTTCATGGATGCAGATATGGACTAAGGCAAGTAACCTCTTTATAATGCTTGATTGATTATTCTTAGGAGTAGGGGAGTATAGGACAGAGCTATGCTAATTATTCTATCTGAAGATAGTTATTTTTGGTATTTTTTACTTCGAATAGATGTATTGTACTAGATTCACATTCCCATATAATTCCTGCACTTGTTTATAGATACATGACATACTCATCTTTTATATGATATTGACTTTGACTTGCTTTATTTTTACAGTTGTCAAAATAGTTTTTATCTACCACTGATCAGTTTTTTATATGATTTCACTATTTATAGATGTTATTACACCATTATGAAACAATTTTATTATGAGGGTATTGTCTGCCCCTTTTACCACCTTATAACTTCACCGTTAGTCAACAGCCTATGGCGTACAGGGAGGTGAACTTGAGGCTGTGTGACCAACTAGCTCAGTGCACTATTTAGTGGATCCTAGGTTGGGATGTTATGACATAAGTATCTACCATATACTAAGATGTTATTATGTTGATAAAGTAACCTTTATCATCATCTTCTCTATTAAATGGGAAATGAAAGAATCATTTTTGTGTAAGTGAGGACTACAACCTCACAAAGATAGTGTATTTCATTTTTCATCACCGCCCCTTATGGTGGGTCATAATGATGGATCCAAATGAAATTATTTAATATTTATGATGTTTATTAAATAATTATTCTTTTATAAATATAATATATCACTTACCTTCTTACCCTTCTATTCATTAACAAATGATAACATCGCTTGTGCATACTTATATAATACCACCTCCACAAAGCGATGTGATTCATTTTTCAGGTGTGGATTTCATTAATGATTATAAATATGTATATAGTGAAAATATATTATATTTTTATCATGATTAAAATTCTGGATGTGATGGAACCATGATAAATATTTAAGGATAGAAACTACCAAATCAAAACATATATCAAAAACAAAATAGTTAACACCCAGAAATGATGCTTTAACTAAATAACTGTTAATAAAAATGTGTTGAAATGTTATAAGTGGGTAATATATGATATTATATATATTTATATGGTTATTTAATATATTTATAAAAAAATTATTTTTATTATACATGAGGTTAAAATACATACAAAACAATTCAAATGCGAGGTAAAGGTTTATTTAAAAATTTCATCCTTATTCGAGACTATTTATGTTTTTTTAATATTGGTTGAATTATATGATATTTCTATCTTAGAAAAAATGTATTTTCCTAACCACTATTAATTTATATATATTAATTTTTCCCTTTTTCTCAATATAAGAACTCGAATGTCTGAAAGAATATTTAAAACAAAAACAAAAACTATTTTTCTATTTTGACTATAATATTTTTTTCCATGTTAATATTTTATTTATAATGTTTTTAATAATGAATTTAATATTCTCTAATGATTTATTAAATTATTTTTTACAGATTTATTATTTTCTTTAAATTTTTAATGGAATATTATTATAATTTTCTATATAAGACAACTTTTACTGAAGGTGTGATCATAATATTTATTTTAACGCCTCCCACAAAATTTTTTTCCCATCACCATTAATATTATTTGTTCAAGATCTTAATCTAAAAAACATCCAAGTTCATTTTGAACAAAATATTTTTCCTAATATTCTAAATATTTTAATATTTTAATAAATTTAATTTCAAAATGAAAACGATATTTTCCTCAAGAAATATTCTATTTTTATAAATTATTTTCTTATATATAAACATCCATTGATAAATTTTATAATTTACTAGGGATATACCTTATTGATACCATCATCCGTATTACTCTGGAAAGATTATGATCATATTATTTTATTTATTGATTGGGGAAAATATTTATATTTAGAATGCCAGTTTTCCAATATGATTTTTTATGTTGATTATGTATTGAATTTTTATTAATTTTATTCTCATAATTAATGTATTGGATATGTATATGATGTAAAAATTCCATTATATCCCCTAGATGTGTTGGTAGGTTTCATGACACAAACTAGTTTAATTATTTGGTTTTCTCCTTACCTTTTTGTATATGATGTCTTGGAACAAGGATTTGAAGGGAAGATTATGATGTCTGAAATTATGAAATATATCATTATTAAAATATATTTATTTATGTAATAATTTATTCTGTTATTTTATCCATAAATTTAGTCCCCTTTTTATGATATTATTTATATGGAATATTTTTATTTATTTATCTATTCCATATTATTCATGCTCTATTTATTTTTTGATATCTTGTTTTGTAAAATTTCCCTAAATGAGCATCTTATCTCACATATTTATATGTTTTAATTTCACTAGGATACCAAGAAAGGTTTTATCAATGATATCATAGATTTATTAGAAGAAATAATAAATATCTATCTTTAATTTTTATGTTTTATTTCAGGTTACTATATGTAATATGGGAATTATGTATCTATATAGTCTCCAAAGACTATAAAACTATTCAATCCGTCAAGATGTGACCCCTTTTATTTCATACCAATATAGAAAAATGAACATTGTCTTTGGGTAATTGTATTTATAGTGTTACATAATCACTCTAATATTTTTACATAACTACAATAATAATATATGTAACACTCAAATTTCATGGAACTATACTTTAATAACATAGGTGAATCATGATAGAATAAAATAGAAAATTTATTTTTAGATTCATTCATTAAAAAAATAAGCATTTTTTAGGGTACAATGTCACCACAATACTTAAGGAAACATGAAAAAAAGATTTGGTGTTTATGCTAAGAAAATTTTTTTTGAGTGCACAACTAACATTATTGAACCAAGATTGGATGATATAGAAAATGAGTATGTGATATATTTTCCCTACCATCAAATTCAGATATCATTTACCAATATTCATTATTCTCCAACACATGTTCAAATTTACTAGAGAAATACTAGACACATAGCTTATGATGCAAGTAATCCTTTAACACACCATTGAAAATCTCCTTCAACTATTAAAATTCTAAATTTCATTATAATCTGTATGAACCAATGATCCCATTTTTCTCTTAACATGTAAACATATTTTTACCTTATCATATTGGAATTAACACATTATTCTTAAACTTCTTTCTATACATCCTCTAATTTTAACCTACCTTCAACCCCATACATGAAATTATTGTTTTTTTATGAATTTTGTCCCATGTTTAATTACTACTCCTATGTGTTTTATTCTAGTTTTATTAAGTTCTAAGTGCATAAGAAATGTCTTTTTAGGTTTATTTAAATTAAAAGATCAATACATGTATTAATCCTTATATTTAAAAATCATTATGATAATTTTCCCACCATGAAAATTAAAAAATATACTTAAAAACTAACTAAATGAGTTTTTTTATCCTGACATAAAAATATCACACGAAAAATTTCAATAACATTATAATGGTTTATGCCAAAATAATAATATCAAATTTATATATTATTTATTTTTTTGAAGGTAGTTTTTTAGACAAAAACACCTCTAAAATTCTCATAGTCCATATTTATTTTGGGATAGAACAAAAAAAGGTAATTTGACAACATAATTCAATTTTTGTAGTGTAAAAAAAGGATGTGTTCTTACTTGATAGAATCTCCAGGTGTTGTAACATTCCATATAAATTATCAATAAGGAAATACCTATTCATTTTGTACCATAAAAATTATGCTTATCAATACTTTTATATCCAAGAATATGAATCTCACTTTTAATGGTTATTACAACTGGAGATGTGTGAACTAGATTTAGATCATCTTTTTTATTTACATCCAATTATAAAACGTATGAATCAATGATATATCATTGTGATCTCATCAGATGTATGGTTCTTGGAGAATGTATTTGGTTATTATCTTCCAAAAAAAATTCACACACAAAAAAATATCTAGACACATAAATAATTATCATTTTTGAAAGATCATCTATCCTAAACATAGCATATGATGTTTGAGATTTACATAAAGTTAGTTTACTCATATTAATCCTTCTTTTCTTCATATATAGAATGTTTATGTCACTATGATTTTATCCTATATAAATTTTAACACACACATTCTATACATTGAAACTAACCATCCCTCCATAGAAACATAAAATGAAAAAACTTCAAACTTGGATTTGAAAACGATCTCAATGCTTAGTTTTTAAGTGCTGTTGAATTTATTTATAATGTTATTTGAAATGTTGGTTTACATTGAATTTCTAACATTATCTCTATCAATTAACATTTCAGCATTTTTTTTTAATTTTACCACTACAATGTTCCCTCTTGATAAAATTAATTGTATACCAAAGAATATTAAAATCCACTGAATTTATGTGTTTTAAAAATTATATTATGTTTTACACTATCTCAGTCCCATCCATTCTAACCGATAAAATTATAGTCCAAAAATATAAAGATAGAATTAATAAGGCTATTTTTTTGCATAAAAAATGTTATGATATCTCTAGAAGAAACCTTAGATAATGCTATTATATTCCCTAGTGTTTCACCATAGGAATATCCTATAATTTTTATTAAGAAAAAGTATAGGTCTATAAGGCTGTGAAATAATTTTAGGGAAATCAATGTCATTAATGTAAATAATATGTATCCTATGTCCCATATTAATGAATTATTTGATAAACATCTCAAAACGTGGTATTTTTTAAATATTTACTTCATTATTTGTTTCGTCAACTATAATAAAATAAAGAGGATATTCCAAAGGCAACATATTGTATGAGTTATAGACAGTGTGAATTTAATACCCTTTACATTTAATAATGAACCATTTTTAGATAATATGAATATAGTATTCATGTATTATCAGGATAATTTCATTGTGGTTTTTTTAGTGATATCTTGACGTACACTAAAAGTTTTGATAAGAGTAAGAGAAATTTTTGAATCATTCTAAATACTCTTATTGAAATGAATTTATATTTTAAACTTATTAAATTTGAACTCTCAATATATGATGTTTATTTTCTATACCATACAGTCTCTATAGAGGGAATATCAGTTGATCCCTCAAAGAAAATGGATGTGATAGAATGTATAACTATAAAGAATATATTTAAGGGTTTCATTTTCCTTGTATCGATTGGTTACTATCAATGAATTTTTCAAAAAACTTCATTATTAGCTAATCCCATAACCAATTGGAATCATCTAGTGTTGAAGTTCTTATGGTAAGAATATTGTACATAATTTCATGAAAAATTAAAGAAGAGATTAGTCAATATAGACATATTGAATTTACCATCTAGAAGGATATATTTTTGATATATAGTGATACATTAAATAAAGTACTTGGATGTATCCTTCTTAAAGAATGACAGAGTTTTTGTCTATGAATCAAGGTAGTTAAAAATTCATGAATAGAATTATATAACCTATTATCTTGAGTTAGCATCCAAAATATTTTCATTGAATACATGTAGGAATTACCAATATAGTGAAAGATGTATAATATATTAGGGTTGATTTTTTTTGAAATACATATTATCATAGAAAGACCTCAACATGAGGATAATGTAATGGTTAAAACTACTCAAGGATTATGATTTCTCAATACACTACTACCTTGTGATGACAAATACGGTGTTTGAATCACTGATTAGGAAATATCCTACAATTTTAACTAATATGAGAATTGAAAAAGGTTCTATATTCAAGGATTTAATAATTATTTGGAAATAATTAAGGATGGGTAAACATCATATCCATTATAAATTATTTCCAAACCATAATTATTGGATAAAATAAAAAGTTCACAACTTGATGAAAATAATTAAAAAAATAAAATCAACATTTTAAATAATGGGATGTAGGTGTACTTTAACTATGAAGATTTTATTTTGAAAATTTAAAAACATTTATGTGTTTCAACCATGTACGAGTTAAGTATATAATTATGAGATGAAATTCATAACTGAAATTTATCAATACACCCAGGTAGAAGTAAAATGAATCAGGATTTGAAGGAACACTTTTGGTGGGAAAATGAAAAATAGTAAACTATAGACTATTTATCAAGATTCTTGGTTTGTCAACAGTTAATGGTTTGGAGACAATAAAATAATGTAATCATGAAACCACTACCTATTTCTTTGTAGAAATGGGATGATATTACTATGGTATTTTTCAGTAAATTTACAAATACTCCTAGAAATAATGATTTCCAATGGGTTATTATTTATCTTCTTCCCAATTGTACACATTTTCTCTCTATATGGGAATATATAATTTTTGAGAACCACATACGACTCTATATTAATGAAGTTGTGAGACTTAATGGACTATTGTTATCATATCTGATCATGCTTAATAGTTTACATTAAATTTTTGGATATTCATTGAAAATAATCTTGAAACCAAGACACATTTGAGCATAAACGATTTTCATCATATTTATGGGTATTCTATAAAGACTATTCAAACATTAGAATACATGTTGAGGTCATTCTAATTTGAGTTTCAATGTACATGAGATATGTATTTACCTTTTTTTTAATTTTAATTTAATAAAAGCTTTCTTTTAAGCATTAAAATGGATCCCTATAAAACATTGTATCATAATATGTTTCACAATCTAAATAATTGGGATAAAGTTGAGGAAATAAATATTATAGGCCCTGATCTTGCAGAAGAGACAATGGTGAAATTTAAAACTATTCAAAATCATGTTAGGGAAAATCAATGTAGAAAAAGGTATGTCGAAAACTGAAGGAAGGATTTAAAATTTCAAGAAGGATATCAAGTTTTATTGATGGTATCTACCTGAAAAGTTTTTATAAGATATTTAATAATGGGATACTAAGTCCTAGATACATAAATAATTTTAAAATTCTTGAATTAATTGTAATTGTGGATTACTATTTGTAACTTCTAGATATCCTCTCTAAAGTTTAATATGTGTTCCATATCACTTTATTAAGTAATTATATACAAAACCGAAATAACGTTATAACTAGTGAGGAAATAGAATTGTAACTACATATATATTAATATGAAAATCTAATCCAGTGTTTTGATAATAAATAATTTGTGTTAATTAATTGGATGACTCTGATGGTAAAGGTACTTTGAAAAAATTATATGATAAAAGAGGTGAGGTGGGAACCCTAAAAAGTTGTGATTAAGAATTACCAACATCTATTTATGAGGTTACATTCAAGAAATTTATAGGTTGAAATCTTTTATAGAGAGAATAATGTAACAACTAAATAAAAATTAACATTTTTATTATAAAAAAACATTTTATGGAATAGTGACAAACCAAATAGGTTCCATTAGTTGGATAAGCATCAAAAGATATAAAAAATTCATCAAAAAAGATAATGATACTATTGGAGTATTTCTCCCTAAATATATTGTAGGAGAGAGTGAATACACGTGTTTCTGGATCTTCCTTTTATAAGGTCTTCAAAGAGATCATCCATGTAACAAATGGGTCTTGGTGGCAGCACAAACACGTCACCTTAACATGGATATTAGGTCCTGGCTGGCCAGGTACCAACAGTTGCCCCACAGACACGTGGTACCCAAAATGGGATCCACCTACATGCCCTAATAGGTTATCTGACTAATGAAAGTCCCCACAGTACATCACATATCATTTCTAGTGTGCTTTTTCCTCACTCACACACACCCTGAGAAACCTCCCAGAAGGTCACCCATTCAGATAGCTACTGCAAGACAAGCACACTTAATTTTGGAGTTCTAATCAAATAGTATCCCAAAAAATAATGTTCACCTTATTGACATGAGTAATACCATTTAATCATTTAACCCTTTATCATTCTAGGGTGTTATATTCAGCCCCTTTAGAGAACAACACCCTCGTTGCGGGTCCTACATCTCAACTGAGACAGTGCACCACACATAAGGCTCAGTTCCTCCTCTGATACCAAATATAACGACTGGGTCCCGTTGATAGTACAAAAATCCCCACACTTACATGTTCGTTGAGTCCTGGCCCTCTAGGTATCACCAGTAGACCCACAGACATGTGGCCCCCACACTGGGGCCCACCAACATGCCCGAATGGGTCATAAGACTAATGAAAGTCCCCATAGGCCAACACATGCCATTTACAATGTGCTTTGTACCCACTCACACTCATAATGAGAAACATCCCAGAAAGTCACCCATCCTGATCACTACTCTAAGCCAAGCACACTCTACTGTGGAGTTCTAATCAGATAGGCTCCCAAAAAGGAATTTCTACCTTATTGACAGGAGTCATATCATTTAGTCATTTAACCCTTTATCATTCTGGGGTGTTATAATCCATCATCTCCCATATTTGAATGTAATCATCACTATTTATATTCCCTTCATTGAATCCCCTTACCATTTTTAGGTATTTCTTATTAATCCATCCATTTTTCTCATGATTCATGTCCAAAGTCAGCCTGATTTCCATTATCCTATCAGCCACATATTTTGTGGAATTGATAAAGATATACTCCTCTTCCATTTGTTCTTACGAATGTACAAGAAGCTTTAATGTACTCCCATTAGAGACCTCCTCTACCCCTATCTTCCCTTTCTGATTTATTATTTCACCCTTAGCCATAGCCTTCGCAATATCAGGATCTGATTCTTCATAGTTTACCTGCATATGATCAACAATAGTAGGCACACAATCCATATCCATTGGTTTGATTTTTGTAAGAATAATGTAACAACTAAGATTCAATTATAGTGAGTAAACTTTTATTTTAAAATAATTAATAATACAATGCACATAACTTTATTCAATAATGTAATTAAAACCAAACTTAAACATTTTATAAATTTAATTTGACGAAATGAATATAATTTTTGAATTCATCATGTTAAAAATTTTATAGGAGTAATTTTTGGTATTGTTTATAAATAGTTGATTTTTAGGTGAATAATGAAGAATATCGATTATACAAAAATATCACTTTTATGACAAGATAACAATATAAGAATAAATTTAAGGTTTATATAACCATTTATCTAGACTAATTATAAATTTATTAATTAATATAATTTATATAAAAATATAATATTGATCTTATAAATATATGATTATTTTCATGACCCCCTCCCCACAATGTGTAACCCTCCTGGGCCGACAATATGAGATGGGAGATAATGACCCCCGAGTCCCACCTCCAGTAGGCCCCGGGATGGAAACTAGCACCGAGGGTATAGTAAACACACAAATGGGAGGCATTAATCTCTAAGAGAACACATGAGGAAGAGAGATATAAGATAAACACCTACCAAATCCAACTCATAAATAAAATATAAAATAAAACCCAAGTTTACATATGTATTGTCATGCAAAAGTACTACAACTAGAAGGGGAAAACTACAAGTGCCCAAACGAAAGTAAAAACAATAGCAACCACAAGCCT
Organism: Viscum album; assembly: GCA_963277665.1. Classification (NCBI taxonomy): domain Eukaryota; kingdom Viridiplantae; phylum Streptophyta; class Magnoliopsida; order Santalales; family Viscaceae; genus Viscum; species Viscum album. Next base: position 1,042,441,800 of record OY728133.1, on the reverse strand, counting down.
GAACAACTCCTGTAACCCCAAGATCAGAGAAACCAGCTTGATCTCCAACCTGCTCCATGTGACATGAAAAACAGTTTATATATACATAGGGTGAGTATGACAGTATACTCCGTATGATCCTCCCCAAAGCCTCTCATGAAAAAGTAAAGAAATCGTTCTAAATCACAATGAACAACAAGTGAACCTAACTCATCACCTAAATAGGTATACTAAGTTCCCACCCTCGCCATGGATACTCTCACCAAGTAATGAATAAAAGAATATATAACATAATAAAAAATATTAAGGGTGCCCTGCTACTACTTCCCCACTAGTTTTCCACTTTTCCCCAACATCGCACGTCTTGTTCTTTTCTCTCGAAAAAGGCTTGCCCACCGACACTTGAGTGAAGCACCACAACATGAACCTCATGCAACAAAACCACCACATCTACATAATCTGTGTAACCAGGTAGTATCTGGGATCCACCACAGCCCGCATAACGTGTATCATACGTCGGGTATTATACCTCAATCCATTACCAACCATACACCAAGTAAGGATCCTTAAGCCATCATAGCCTATACACGTTACACCTATAGTAGTCTATAAGAAACTATATCCAGAATATATGTGTCTGAATAACCAAAAGCCATTACAACCCACTACACACATATATATGGAAAAATAACTATTGTTCCTACTAGCACAAGTAACTACCAAGAGAAGAGAGTGGAGCCAAAGGGGGTAGTCATCCATTCATCCTCCCACCAGAATGTTATGGAAAACACCACCTAGGGATCAGAATCCCTGAGGTGTTAGTTTCCCTTTATGACAAGGTGGAGTATCGTATAGAAACATAGAAAGTAAAGGATATACTATATCTCACAAACACACTATAGTCATAACCTATTATTATACACAACTGAAGCTAACGTCTCTCGGACTCCAGGATGCTACTTCTATGACTATGTATCCTATAAGCACAGGACCACGTAAAGAGATTTAATAAATTATTTCATTCCCTTTACCTATTGAACTTTACATTAATTGATTCTTTAAACATTAATTAACCAATTATAATTCCACATTAAATTTCATTAGCATCACACCCAAAGTTCCCTGTTTCTTCAAATCACAACCTTAGCATTTCGCCTCAGCAATCTCCAAACCCATGGGTTAACATAATTTACTCAATTATTTATTTATAGTACTAATTCCCATATTCCCAATCATTCTTGAAAAACATTATATGCTACTAAACACAAGGGGGATCAACAAGTTGAGTAGATGAACTACCCTGTAGAGTATTTGTCACCTATAGCAAGAGCTTAGACCCATTATCCCTTGAGAAGATAAACATAGAAAGCCCGTGGAATACCCCATGCATCTTCGCCTCTTTTGTAGGAAGGGTAAGCAAGAACAGCTACCTTGAGCAGTGGGGAAAAGTAAAGTAGACAATCAACCAAAAAGAAACATCAAGCCTCCAACAATAACATCCATCCCATTCCATCATCCCTAGTGTCCTCCCCGAAACCCACATGTATAAAAAGATGCATCTTGCCACCCTAGGTGTCATTTTCTACCACGAACAAATGGCCTCCAGGCCCCCACATATCATAACAGTCATCCATTCTCACATTACAATACAAATATAATGAAAAAAACATCATAAGAATTTGGCTCTTGGCAGTTTAATAGTCAAGAGGGTAACTCAAAACCCTAAAAGGAATTATCTTTTATCAAACAACTGGCTCTTTAATCCATCTTGGATTAACCTTGTAAGTTAAAAATTCAAGAAACCTAATCAGTAAGCTATCACAAATAATTAAACATGCTTACTGCACCAATTTGATTAACATCAAATTACAACAAGAAGAACCAGATTCATTTCATGCATCTTTATATTTAGCCAAATAATTATCAATTTATTCCCGAATATATTTTATTTACCAATTTAAATCAAGAACTAATAGCTTAATGAAGAAAGAACAGATATCACACTATCTAGAAAAAAATCAAGATACAAAAACATACTATCGATATCAAATTATTTATCTGACTCAAATATTTTTTATATCAATTCCATTGTCATCCAGTGGGATAAAATATGCTAACTATATAGTTTCACATATATGAAAAGAGAAGCAATGAATACCCTACCTCAAATGGTTCTTTTCATTCTTTATACATGAATGATTATCTCAATGAATCATGATCTCCTCCTCCCGTGACAACTATATCCACCCAGGGATGCTGCGGTATGACCACACCAACAGAAACCCATGAAAATACTATTATAATTATAGAGATCACATACCAAAATAGGGAAAGGAGAAATAGAAGGAGATGAAACCAAAATAATGGAAATAGATCATACCTTATATCGAAGATTGATGGACACTTCTTGGTTGCACTGAAACAGGGGGCACACTTACAACAAGAAGGACGTTAAGGAAACCAATCCACATGGAAATGTTTGATCTCACAATTCTTACAGGAATGAATATATCTTATCCCTTTTGAAGATTTAACAGAGTGACTATTTAAGATATGCTTGATTTCCCATTAAAATCAGATCTCTTTAGACCACACAGTTAGACCATGTAAAAACATCCCAAGCCTTAGGAATAATTAATATAGGAGTTATGGCCTTTGAATTAACCTTAGAGTCCTTAAAAAGAGGCATTAAATGCATTTTAAGTCAAATGAAATGTTAAAGGGGCGAAACTATAGGAAGCTAGAAACATTGTTCATGAACTCCAAATTTGGCCAAGAAAAAACACTGTTCATGAGCCTCACTGTTAGAACCTCACTGATATAACACTATTCATGAACCTCACCGATATAACACTTTTCATGAACCTCACTGTTATAACACTATTTATGAACCTCCCCGTTAGAACCTCACCAATAGAACACTATTCATGAACCTCACTGATAGAACACAGTTCATGAACCTCACTGTTAGAACACTATTCCTGAACCTCACTAATAGAACACTAATCATGAACCTCACAGTTAGAACCTCCCATATAGAACACTATTAATGAACCTCACTAAGAGAACATTGTTTATGAACCTCAGTATTAGAACCTCTCTGATAGAACATTGTACACCTACCGTTCTGGAGACATTGTACACCTACTATTCTGAAAACACTATACACCTCCCATTCTGGAAACACTATTCACAGAACTCAAAATTTGGCAACAGAAAAAGAGGTTACCATTAAAGGTTACTAATATAACTATTCATCGACAGAACTATTCATAGAATTGGACATTTTGAAAAGGAAATAGAGGTTAACATTAGAGGTTACCCATAGAACTGTTCACTGATGGTACTATTAATAGAATTGGAAATTTGGAAAAGGAAACAGTGTTTATCATTAGTGGTTACTGATAGACTTGTTTACCATTAGAACTGTTCATCGAATTGAAAATTTGGAAAAAGAAAGAGATGTTACCAATAGAACTATTCAGTGATGGAACTGTTCATAGAACTAGAAATTTGTCAATAGAAAGAGAGGTTACTTATAGGGGTTACCTATAGAATATTCACCGATGGAACTGTTTATAGAACTGGAAATCTGGAAAAGGAAAGAGACGTTATCGATAGATGTTTCTGATAGAACTATTCACCAATGGAACTATTCATAGAACTGGATATTTGGAAAAGGAAAGAGAGGTTACCGTTGGACCTCACCATTGCCGCTCATCGAAAAAGGTTACTGATGCACAGTTCACAACTGTATATTGTTGGAACTTTTCACCGATGGAACTATTCACAAAATGGGAAAATTAGGAAAGTGTTGGGGATAAGTCACCTTGACCTCCCAATACTCCTCAAATACCAATTTTTTTTGAAATTAAGGATTAGAGAGGTCAATGACATTACATCAAATACCTCTCAAAACATTCTCATCCTCAAGAATTCAAAATCCACCTAATGTGAAAACAAAACGGGGTCCAAACAACCACCCATCTAGATACCTCTTAAAAGAGAGCAAGCCACAGAAGCAACAAAAGGAAGCCATCTCATAAAAATGAAAGGTCTATAACCACAAAGGCTACATCGATACATGAAAAGAGTTAAACATCAAAAAATCTTGGTATTGAGCACATATATGTGACTCATGTTCCCATGTAATCTCTTCCATGCCACCATGTCACCACAAGACATGAACCAAGGGGATAGAAGGCCCATGAAACACCTTCTCCTTGTGGTCTTGGATCTCCACAGGTCGCTCCTTGAAGGTCATATCATCATCAAAATCGATCTATCACCAATTGATGATGTGAGGGTCATCATGAAGATAATGACGGAGCTGTGAAACATGGAAAACATCATGTTTCTGAATCATCTATGGGGGAAGTTCTACTCGATATTCCACTACTCCAACATGAGATAACACCATGAAGGTATCAACAAACCGGGGAGAAAGCTCACTTCCACGAACCAAACCTTCACTGCCCATGATGGGGATTAACCTTCAGAAACAAGTGGTCCCTAAAATCAAAAAATAAGGGACTCCTCGTTTGATTGAAATATGATTTATAATGATCTTGAGCTATCTTCATCCTCTCACAAATAACCTGAACTATCATTGTTGTATTCGGCACTAGTCTCGGTCTGAGAAGTGTTGACTCTCCGACCCCAGTCCATCACAACAGAGAATGATAAGGTCATCCATACAAGGCTTCAAATAGATCCATACTGATAGTGGATTGGAAGATATTATTGTAAGAGAACTCCACCAAGGGTAAGTGCTTTATCCACGAAACTCCAAAATCAAGAACTCAAGAGCATAACATGTCATCAAGAGTCTAGATGGTTTGCTTTGTATAACCATCTATTTGAGTAAGAAAAGTAGTGCTAAGGAATAACTGTGAACCAAAAGCATGCTGGAGACCTCTCCACACCATATAAGTAAAGTGAGGATCTCGATAAAAAATGATCATCCTTGGGACTCCATGAATTCTCACCACCTCTTCTAGATACTACCTTGATAAAAATTAAACTGAGCTCGAATCCTTGATTGCTATAAAGTGGGATGATTTTGTTAACTGATCCAATACCACCAAAATAGCATCATGTCCTCCTGGAGATTGAGGTAAACCACTAACAAAGTCCCCTGATATGTCCTCCCACTTCCACTGAGGAATCTCTAATGGCTGGAGAAAACCACCAGGAACACGGTGTTCGACCATCACCTTCAGCCAGACCAAAAATTGAGACACAAACTATGAAACATCACATTTCAAACCAGGCCACCAAAGTTGGATCCTCAATGCTTGATACATCTTTTTCATGCCAGGATGCACCATTAAAGGAGAACTATGAAATCTCTGAGAACCATCTCGTGCATTGTCAAAGGAACAAAAAGCCTTCTGTGATACAACACTCGGTGTTGTTCATCCTATAACCTACCATCAGGGGCCTCAACACAAACAACTCAGTCTCTCAACACCTCTACCTCAAGATCACCAAAATAGGAATTTTACACTTGCTTCACGATAGATTACTACACCATCATCTGAAAATGATAACCTCTTACCCCAACTTCTCTCATATCAATATGTAATACTGATAGTTCTTCCATTACTCTCCAGGATTCACCAGATTCACTCACTACATAACTATATGACTTATGAATTAGTGCATCAGCTACAACATTCCCCTTTCAAGGTGTATACAATATTTTGAAGTTTTATTCCTGTAAGAACTCTATCCACTAACATTGTCATAAGTTCAAGTCACGCTGGGAGAAAACATACCTCAAACTCTTATGATCGGTAAAAACCACAAAGTGCTCGCTATTGAGGTAATGTCTCCACAAATTCAGAGAAAATAACATGGATTCCAACTCAATATCATGAGTGGCATAGTTACATTAATGGGGACGTAACTGCTGAGACCCAAAAGAAACAAATGATCTTTTCTGCATCAGAAGACAACCCAATCACAGATGCAAAGCATTGCAGAAAACATCAAACTAAACTCCCTCAGCTGGAAGAAAAAGAACTGGAGCACTTAATAACTACTAATTTAGATAATCGAAAGCTACCTGACACTGATCAGTCTATATAAATTCCCAATCCTTTCTCATCAAAGCTGTTAGAGGAGTTGAAACTCGTGAGAAATCAGCTATAAACCTCTTGTAGTAGCCTGTGAGACCAAGGAAACTTTGCACCTTTGACACTGTCTTGGGGGATTCCTAAGACACAACTGATTCTATCTTTGATGGATCCATAGTTACTCCCTATTGGGACATGACATGACCTGAGAAATAGACTTCTCAAACCCAAAACTCACACTTCCATCTCTTCCCAAATAGCTGATGTTGATGAAGAAATCCCAAAACATCGTGTAGATGCTCTGCATACTCCTCCTCATATGTGGAGTACACAAGGGTGTCGTCGATGAAAACAACCAAAAAACTATCTAGGAACTCACAGAACACAGCCGAAGCATTCATCATGCCAAATGAAATTTTAACGAACTCATAATGCCCATGAAGACAATGGAAAGCAGTCTTTGGAATATCCTCATCCTTCACACGCATCTTATGATATACTAACTGCTTTTTGACCTTTGAGAACAAACTTTCACCATTCAATTGATTGAATAAATCATCAATCCATGTAAGAGGACAACAATTCTTTATTTTCACTTTGTTTAAGTGACGATAATCGACACATAACAACAAACTGATGTCTGCCTTCTTTATGAACAAAACTGGTCCACCCGACGGTGACACACCTGGCCGAACAAAATCGCACTATAATAGACCATAAAGCTATATATGTAGCTATCTTAACTCATAAGGGGACATCCTATATATAGAAATAGATATAGGAGATGCTCCTAGTTGTAGATCAATCCCATAATCGATCTCTTGTCGAGGGGGTAATGTTATAACCTCTTCTGGAAAGACATTGGTGTACTCTTCTATGACCCTAGGAAATGCCAATTGATAAACCTCAGAAGAACTCAACATCATCTTGTACATAATGGATGATAAGGATAGATGTTCCAATGACCCATCTGAGGATCCTGCTTGCCAAAAAACACCACCAACTCTCCCTCCGTACCAAAGAAAATGACCATCTTCTTAATGCAATTCATGATTGCCTGCACCGAATACAACCAATCCATGCCAAGGATGAGATAATATGGTTGTATTTGTGAACATAGGAAATCTCCCCAAGAGCGGTGCTTCCCCAACACTATCTCACAATTTCTACATACTTCAAACAAGTTAGCTAAACCTCCAACTAGCATAGTCAACACCAAGGTCACTGGAAGCCTCTCTACCTAAAGTCACAAATCATGGAAAAGGGTAGGTGATATGAAGGAGTGCGTCACTCCTAAATTAAAGAAGGCATACACTAAGTTAGAAAACAAGAAAAGAGTATCTCAAACGATGTTTGACTCACCTAGAGCTAGCAATGCTAGAGCATGAAGCTGGCCACATCCTCCTTCATGGCCTCTATGACCCTGATGATGACCACCACCATGGATGTGATCTGCAGTCTGAGTATGGGGAGCTTCATGGGGTTGTCCTCTTCCTGCCCCATCTACCCTCTATTGATCTAAAGCCGGTGCAACCTACCGCTACTGCCTCAGCTAGAACTGCCTCAACAGAGGAACCTAGAGTAGAGCAGCAGGTGCATGATGACTACTCTGAATGGTCGGGAACTCCCACTGATGATGACCTCAACCAACACAAGAAAAACAAGTGCCTGATCCCTTGGCATAGGCCTAAGAGTTACTACCTCCAGATAAATGAGAGGTGAAGGGCTGGGACCTACCCCCAACTAAATGAAAACTCATTCTCCCTGAAAACCATGAACCACGAACCATATCTATGCTTTGTGAGAAATCACGATGACTTCACTATCATGATGATCTGGTTCTAGCCAAAGTCATATCGATAACCACTTCCCTTTCCAGCACCTCAAGATATGTCTTCAGCATAAATGGGGTGACCTGGTGCTGGATCTCTGGACACAAAGCCTCCCCGAAATGCCTCACCCTAGCCTCCTCATCTGGAAACTGGTCCAAAGCATATCGTAAAAGGTTCTTGAAATGGATTCCAAACTCTATCACACTGGAGCTCCCCTGTCGATGGGTAAGAAGCTCCTGGCGACTGGACGCCTTCGTGGTCGAAAAAGAAAATCAACTCTAAACTTGTATTAGAACTCCTCCCATCAAATCGCGGACTCCTTGCGATCCTCGGGGAATAAGAACCACCACTACCTCGCTACTCCACATAGCATCGTCACAACTAAGGACACCCAGTGTTCCTTCCAAGCATGGATCGAACCGAAGCTGATCTCGACCTCCTCTAACAATTATTTTGTGACTGCACCTGAAACAGAGCCCTTGTACTTATTCAGACTCTGGAACTGAAACTCTTAGAGTGTCTTCCTCCATGTGTCATCATTGTCAATCTCTCCCCGATGACGATATGCCGGTACAACCTACTGGACATCTTCTATTTGATCCTGATGAGGATGTTGACCTGGAGCCATAACTGAAAAATAATAAATAGTTAGATCTTCTAAACCTAGAATATAGAAGACTCCAAATTAATTAATTAATTTTTTATTTCATTTATTTTAGGTTAACCTATCCCATGGTCTACCCATTCAAACACAAGCACAAAGAAGAATGATGCAGGATTCCTTCCTAGGTCTCTACCCTACAACTAGTATCACCTTGTTTAGTATCCATTATAAACTTAAAGGTCTGTACATAAGATCATAGGGGGGCCCTAAATGAAAATGTATCAGAGAGTCTCCTATTTTTACATCACTTTATAAACATGAATGACATTGTTGCCCTACTAACCCATGAAACCACTCCTATGACTAACTTCAAACTCCATTCTATCTCTCAACCTATCTTCGACACCACTCTTTCATGAACCCCTCCCCACAATGTGTATCCCTACTGGGGCGACAAAGTGAGAAGTGAGATAATGAACCCTATGTCCCACCTCCAGTAGGCTCCATGTTGGTGACTAGCACTGAGGGTATAATAAACACACAAATGGGAGGCATTACCCTCTAAGAGAACACATGCAGAAGAGAGAGATATGATAGAAACCAACCAACCCTAACTCAAAACTGAAATATTAAAGAAATCCCAAGTGCACATATGTAATTTCATGAAAAATTACTACAACTAGAAGGGGAAAACTGCAAGTACCTAAAAGAAAGTAAAAACATCAGCAAACACAAGCCCGATCAACTCTTGCAACCCCAAGCTAGTAGAAACCATGTTGATCTCAAACCTGATCCAAGTTACATAAAAAATAGTTTATATATGCATTGGGTGAGTATAACAGTATAATCAATAGGATACTCCCCAAATCCTCTCGTGCAAATGTAAAGAAATCATGCTAAAGCACAATGAACAACAAGTGAACCTAACTCGTCACCTAAATAGGTATACTAAGTTCCCAACCTCACCATGTCTACTCTCAAAAAGTAATGTATAAAAGAATATATCAAATAATAAATAATATTATGGTTACCCCACTACTAATTCCCCATTGGTTTACCGCATTTCCCCAATGTCACATGTCCTGAGCATCTCTCTCTGAAAAGGCCTACCCACAGACACCTAGGAAAAGCACCACAAAATGCAACTCATGCAACAAAACCACCATGTCCATGTAAGAAAAGTAACCAGGAAGTTTCTGGGAGCATCCCCAACCCGCATAACATGTATCATACATTGGCTATTATACCTCAAGCCATTACAGTCCATACACCGAGTAGGGATCCTCAAGCCATCAAAGCCTATACATGTTACACCTATATTAGTCCATAGAAAACTAGATCCAGAATATATGTGTGTGAATTACCACAAGACATTACAACCCTCTACACACATATATGTTGAAAAATAACTGTTGCGCCTACCAGCACAAGTAACTACCAAGAGAAGAGAGCGGGGAAAAAGGGGGTAGTCAGCCATTCATCCTCCCACCGGAATGTTGTGGAAAAGACCCCCCACAGCTCAGAATCCCTGTGGTGTTATTTTCCCTTATTTACACGGTGGATTAGAATATAGAAACAAAAAAATTAGAGGATATACTATATCTCAAAACCACACTATGGGCATAACCTAGTGTTAGACACAACCGAAGCTAATGTCTCTCAGTCTTCGGGATGCTACTTCTAAGACTAGGTATCCTATAAGAACAAAACCACTTAAAGAGTTTTAATACATTATGTCATTCCCTTTACCATTTGCGCTATAAGTTAATTAAGTCTTTAAACAATTATTAACCAATAACAATTCCACATTAAATTTCATTAGCATCACACTCAATGTACATTGTTCCTTCAAATCACAACCTCAGCATTATGCCCCTACAAGCTTCAACCCCATTGGTTAACATCATTTATTCAATTATTTATTTATAGTATTACTTTCACTACAACAAAATCATGATTTAGCGGTGTTTGTTTTATTTCTCGGTGGTTTAAACTGCCGCTAAATCGTGTGTTGGGAAACTATTCCCGACAGTTTTGAAAACCGCCATAGAACGTTTCATGGTGGTTTTTTAAACCGTCACTAAATGATTTAGCGGCGGTTTTTTAATTTATTTTTAATTTATTTCTTAATTTATTTTTAATTTATTTTTAATTTATTTTTTACTTATTTTTACTTATTATTTATTTATTTTATTTATTTATTATACAACGATGCATCTCTCCACCCTAGGCATAATTTTATACTACAACCAAAAGGGATTCATGCCCCCACATATCACAACAGCCATCTAGGCTCACATTACAACACAAGAAGCATGAAAACTAACATCTTAACAATTAGGATCTTGGCCCTTTAACAGTCAAGAGGGTAACTTAGAACCCTAAAAGGAATTATCTTTTATCAAACAAATGGTTCTTTGATCCATCATGGATTAACCTTGCAGGTTCCAAATTTGGGAAACCTAATGAGTAAGCTGTCACAAATAATTAAACATGCTTACTACCCCAATTTTATTAACACCAAATTACAATAAGAAGAAATAGATTCATTTCATGACTCTTTATCTTTATCCAAACAATTATCAATTTATTCCCAGCTTTATTTTCTTTACCAATTTCTATAAATAACAAAAAAATTAATGATGAATGAATAGATATCACACTATCAAGAAAAAAATTCATGAGGCAAAATCATAAAATCATTATCAAATTATTTATCTGGTTCAAATATTTATTATTTCAATTACATTTTCGTCTAGTGGGATGAAAAATGATAACTATATAGTTGAAAATATAAGAAAAGAGAAGCAAAAAATCCCCTAACTCAAATGGTTCTTATCGTTATTTATACAAGAACGATACCCACAATGAATCATGATCGCCTACTCCCGTGACAACTATATCCACTTGGGGATGATGCGGTATGACCGCACCAACAAAAACCCAATAAAACACCATTAGAATTATAAAGATCACATACCATAATAGGGCATGAAAAAATGAATGAGACGAACCCAAAATAATAGAGATAGATCATACCTTATACAGATGATTGATGGATACTTCTTTGTTGCACCGAAATAGGGGGTGCACTTGCAGCAAGAAGGACCTCGAGGAAATGAATCCACAGGGAAAATTTTGATCTCACAATTCCAATGGGAAGGAAGATATCTTATCTATTTTAACGATTTAATAGAGCAATAGTTTAAGATACGCTTGATTTCCCTTTAAAAGCATATCACACTAAACCATGCGGTTTGACCATGTAAAAACATACTGAGCCTTAAGAATAATTAATATAGGAGTTATGGCCTTTGAACCAACCGTAGAGTCCTTAAAACAAGGCATTAAATGCATTTTATGTTAAAGGAAGTGTTAAAGGGGAAAAACTACAGAAAACTATAAACACTATTCACAAACTCAAAATTTGGAAAAGGAAAAACACTGTTCATGAACCTCACCATTAGAACCTCACCGATAGAACACTGTTCATGAACCTCACCGATAGATCAATTTTCATGAGCCTCACCATTAGAATACTATTCATGAACCTCACCATTAATACTTCACCGACAAAACCCTATTCATGAACCTCCCCGATAGAACACTGTTCATGAACCTCACCATTAGAACACTGTTCATGAACCTCACCGATAGAACACTATTCAAAAACCTCACCATTAGAACCTCACCGATAGAACACTGTACACCTACCATTCTAGAAACAGTATTCAATGACCTCAAAATATGGAAAAGGAAAACGAGGTTATTGTTAGAGGTTACAGATAGAACTGTTCACCAATAGAACTGTTCACAGAATTGGAAATTTGGAAGAGGAAAGAGAGGTTACTGATAGAACTGTTCACCGATGAAACTATTTATAGAATTGGAAATTTGGCCAAGGAAAAAGAGGTTACCATTAGAGGTTACTGATAAAACTGTTCACCAATGGAACTGTTCATAGAACTAGAAATTTGGAAAAAGAATGATAGGTTACCGATATAACTGTTCACCGATGGAACTTTTCATAGAACTGGATATTTGGAAAAGGAAAGATGGGTTACCAATAGAACTCTTCATCGATGGAACTGTTCATAGAACTATAAATATGGAAAAGGAAATAGAGGTTACCATTGGACCTCACCGTTGTCACTATTCATAGAAGGTTACCAATGCACTATTCACAATTGTCTACTATTGAAATTGTTCACCGATAGAACTGTTCACAAGAAAGGAAAATTTGGAAAGTGTTGGGGATAGGTCACCTTGACCTTATAGAAGACATAAAACACCAGATTTTTGCAAAGGAGAGGACTTGAGAGTTCTAGGCCATTACAATTATCATTTTGAAAATCTGAGTAATGTTTTTGTTTAAATAAAATCTATTTTTTTCTTCTCTTTTAATCATGTATTTATAAGGTTCCTTTAACTTTTAGTTTTTTTAAAGGTAAATAAGTATATTTTAATTTAACTTAATTCAATTAATTCCATTTTAATAAATATTATAAATTATTTTTCTATAAAAACATTTTTATAGCTAAAATTTCATTTTTATGGAGACCCGTTTTTTGTAATGTTTTGTAGGTTTTTTTAAATTAATATCAAACACTAACACTAAAATGAGTAAAACTAAAAAGATAAAGGGTTGAAATGACCTAAAAAGTCATATAAATCCTATTTTGTAGTCATATAATGAACTTATCTCAGATTATATTTGAATATGATTCATTTTAGTGCTATTTTTCTTGAGCAAGATACTAATATATTTTAATCTTTCGAAATATTTTAAGTGTGTACACTCCCTCACTTATAAAAGGACACCGCCTCTCATCAATTGTACATACATTAATATGATATTTTACTAGGAAATACCTAATAAAACCCATTCATAAAATTCTTCACTATATCCTATAGGTAATGGATTTATCAAAATAAAAATTTTAGATGTATTAAGGTGTATGACAAAGGAGGTTTTCCAAAGAATTTGTATAACTCTTAACCTAATATTTTTATTTATTTATTCTTTTAAATTATTCAATTCTATATAAACCATTATGATGTAACAACATAATTATATCCAATATATTGATATTTTATTATTTGTTTGAGTAACTTTTAATCATCTCATTCACCATTAAATGTGAAGTGAAAGATTCATTTCTATGTACATGTAGACCACCGCTTCACAAACACAACATATTTCATTTTTTATCATTTTGTCTTATGGTTGTTCATAATTATGGATAAAAATGAAATAATATGATGTTAATATAATTATTAAATAATAATTATTCTATAAATATGATTTATTATTTACCTTATTACCCTTTCACCCGTTAAAAAATGATAATATCGCTCTTGTATACGAATGGACTGTCAATTTATGAAGTAATGTGATTCATTTTACATGTATTCCATTAATTTATAATTATAAATATGTATATAATGAATAAATATTATATTTATATCATGACTAAAATTTAGTTGGTGATGGAATCATGAGCATGATGCACGGACTGAAACTACCCAATGGAAACTACATGAAAAAATAGTTAACTCCTAGAAATGATGATTTTAATAAATAATAATTAATAAATAGGTGTTAAAATGCTATAAGTTGTTAATATATGATATTATTAGCATTTTATGGATTTTTTATAAAATTATAGTAAATTCAAATATATTATATGGGATGTTAAAAGCACTTAGGAAGCTATTCGGACCAGAGGTAGTGGTTTATTTAACAATCAAATCCTTATTCATGATTATTTATGTTTATCTTTTTATTAAGATAATTATAAGATATTTCTATCTTAAAAACCATATATTTTCCTCTACATTAGTTATTTCTATAAATTACATGTTTTTCATTCATTTTATTCAAATTAATCAAATTTTTTAAAGAATATTTCGGTGAAAAACTGATATTGTTTTTCTATTTGGTCATGAATATTTTTTCTCCATGTAAATATTTAATTTATAATGTTTTAAATAATCTTTTCAATGTTATAAAATGATTGATAAAAATAATTTTACCTCATGTTGGACTTTCTAAAAAAGTTTAAAAGTGAACCTTCTTGTCGTTTTTCTGAATGAGACGCTTTTTACCGATGGTCTGAACAAAAATTTTATTTTAATGCTTTCCATGTGAACATTTATTCCCACCATCATAAATTTTATTTATTTTAAGAATCATTTAAAATTTTCAAATATTAGTTTTAAATAAAATATTTTTATTAATATTCTGGAAATTTTTTATATTTTAATACAAGTGATTTTAAAATGAAAAGGTTATTTTCCTCAAGAAATATTACATTGGGTTTTAATGTAATTTCATATTTGTAAACATAATTGGTTGAATAATATTATTCACTCAAGATATACTCTATTAATATCATATTCTATAATACTAAATATTCTTTATGATCATATTATTATATCGATTTACTATGGATAAATGTTAACATTCAGAATTCTAGTTTTCCAATTAGAATATTCATGTAGAATATATGTTGAATTATTATTCATTTATTTCATATAATGAATGAACGAGATATATATGTGATTTTTGGGGCCCATTATATCCCCTCAATGCATCAGTAAGTCTCATGATGCAAACTAATTTAAGTATTTGGCATACATATTAACTATTTTCCTATAATGCCTTGGCGTAAGGCTTTGAATGTATGACAATGATGTATAAAGTTATGAATTAAATCATTATGAAAATATTTTTTGTTTTCTATGTGATTATTTATGTTTTTTTCATCCATGAATTTAGTCTTCCTTTTTATGATATTAGTTATAAGGAATATATTTTTTATTTATCACCTCCTAATTATTCATGCTTTATTTATTCTATGATAGCCTATGGTTTATTCCCTCTCTAGATGAGTTTCTTATCTCACTCCTTTTTATGTATTACATTCCCTAGGATACAATAGATGGATTAATAAATTATATCAAAGATTTACTAGAAGAAAAAAATGAATTCCTCATTAGAATTTTAAAGTTGTATTTCATTTTTTAGAAGTAATGTGAGAATCATGTATCTATCTAGTCTCTAAAATTTAATAAAAAATTAAATCCTTTTTTATGTGATCCCTTTTATTTCATGCCATTGTAATAAAATATCACTACCTTCGGGTTACTAGAGTTATAGTGTTACACATACACTAAAATATTTTCATTCCATGACAATAAAAATACATGTAACACTCAAATTTCATAGAAATACACTGTAATATTATAGGTTAATATAGATAGACTATAATAGAAAATCCATTTTTACGATCCATTCATTAAAAAAAAATTGTGCTATAGTTTCTTCAGAAGACTTATGGAAAAAAGAACAACAAAGATTGTGTTCATGCTGAAAAAGAACAAATTTTTTGAGTTTACAAAATAAATATCAGAATCATGATTAAATTACATAGAAAATGATTACATGAGAGATTTTACCTACCATCAAATTTATTCTTTTTTTACTAATATTTATTTTTCTATAACACATTTACAAATTTTCTAAAGAAATCCCACACACCCAGCATACAATGCACGTAATACTTTAATACACCATTGAAACTCTCCCTCAACTATTCAAATTCCAAATGTTAGAACGATCTACATGAAATAACGATCCCATTTTTCTAATATCTTATAAACATATTATTACCTTATTGAACTAGAATTATTTAATTAAACTTAAATTTATTTCCACAAAGACTAAAATATAGAACTATATTCAACCCCATACATAAACTTTTTTAAATTTTGTTAATATTATTAACCTGTATTTCATTAATGATCTTATGTTTTCAATTCCATTTTTTATTAAGTGTTATTTTATAGGAAATGTAATGTTTATGGTAGAGTTAAAGTAATGGATTTAGACATGTCTCTATCTTGATCTTTAAAAATCATCTTTGGATCATTCCCATAATAGAAATCAATAAATCTAATGAACAAAAAAAAAATAAGTTTGTTGTCTCATTATATAAAAACATCACACTAAAAATTTCAATATATTTATAATGGTTTACACTAACAAATAATCCAAAATGTCTAAAATATTTATTTGTGTTGAAATTAGTTTTTAAGATAAAATACCTCTAAAATTATTATAATACATCTTTATTTTGTGGTTAAACAAAAAATATAGGTCATTTGGCCAAAATAAATAAATAAAAGTTTTATATTGTAAAAAAATGACGTGTTCTTCCTTTAGTACATTTATAAGTATGGTAACATTCCACCAAAATCATCTAGGAGGAACTACCTATTGCCTCAAAACCATACAAACTTATGTTGATCAAATTATGAATATCCTAGACTATTAAGACCATTTAAAATGGTTGTGACAATTGGAAATAAATAAACATGATTTAGACCAGATTTATTTTTTAAATCCAATTATACTGCTACTAAATCACTGCTATATAATTATTTTCTCATCAGATACAGGGTTCTAGTAGAATTAAATGTGTTGTTATATTAATCAATAAATTCCTCCCACCCATAAAATTGACTAGATACATATATGACTCTGAATTGTGTAATAAATTATTTCCTCATTTCAATATATGAATTTTGAAATTGAAATCATATTTCACTATAACTTTATCCTAAATATGTTTTGTAACACACTAATTTTGTAAAGTGAAACTAACCATGCCTCAATAAGAAAAATAAAATGAATGTATATCAAACTGGGATTTAAAAACCATCCCAATGCATGGTTTTCAGGTACCTATGGATTTTTTAATTTTATTATATGCGTTAGATTCAATTTAATATAGAATATTATCTATATTGACTAAAATTTCAATAATGGAGTGGAATTTCTTTATTTTAACCACAATCATGTTCCATCACTTTGTAGTTAATTTAATATCACACAAAATTCAAATCCCCTAAATTTCTATATTCCAAAATATGCTGGAAATTCAAAAATATCATGTTCCCATCCACTCTCACCTATTTAATTTCATTCAAAAAATATAAATACATAATTAATAAGGATATTTAGTTTCATTAAAAACATACATAGAAACATCCCACTGATATCTTTTACCATAAATATCTACTGGTAAACGAAATTAGTATTTTCCTTTGAAAATATTCCATGAAAACTTCCTATGAAATAAATATTCCAACTAGTAACATGTTCTGAAACTTTCCACTACAAAAATATTACATCTTACACAGTAAATTTCAATTGGTAAATGAAATTATAAATTTCCACTAAAATATTTATAGGAAAACATCCATGCCACTAAAAATTCCCACTATAAATATGAAATGGAAAGGTCAATAACAAACTTTAGATTTAAATTATTACTGGAATCTTGAATGAAAATTCCCACTATTATTGTGGTCTAAAAAATTTTCCCTCTTAAATGGAATTGGAAAATTCCACTGAAAAATTTCCAAAAAACCTTCCACTACACTGATAATTCCAACTCGATACATGTTCTAGTTGGTTCCTTAGAACAAAATTATGTGTACATCATGATAACATGTATTTATTTTTTTAATATAAATAAACTTATTATCACATCATGATTTTTCTTATGCATAAAAATTTATGTGATAATGTCCTAACAGTATTTGTCTCACAAAAAGGTCATAGCAGCTCCCCATAATGATGAGAACCCAGAAGTGCCATGATAGTGTTATTAAATATATATTATATTACTTGAATAAATAATTTAAGTGACATAAATTATACAATATATCACAGGTGGAGACTCATAGGACTTTGAGGAACCTTCTCATGTTGTAGTCCCTTAGTAATATCTAATACAAGTTATTTTTAAAATGAGACCCACTAGTAGGAAATCCAAATTTATATGTGTCATTTTATGTTCATATATATAGATGTTTTTATTTATCTTTAGACATTATGATTATTATTAATTAGTATTATAAGTTGTGAACTTTGATGTATTGATGAAAACCATGATGACATATGTTCGCATTGAGGTAAGATACATTGGGTGAGTCATGAGTAATATTGCATTAATAAATGATACGAGAAAGGATTTCTCTATTATATTCTTCAAAGAAAGTTAGTACCTTAGTCCCTATAGTAGAAATTATATAGCCTACATAAATCCATGTCTATGGTGTTCTATAGGATAGTTCAATTTCTGAAAATTCAAAGAAAGAGACATCAAGCAGAAAGGTTGATGGAACCAATATGGAGCCTGCTGGATTAAATGTATCATGATAAAGGAATTGTGTTACACAGTAAGTTTCTGTATAAGGAATTATTTTATTTACACATTATCTTCATTCTCAATGGGTACCTTGGCGTATTTCTAGACTCTAACATTGGACTTTAGGCTCCTTCCCTTAATTCCACTGAGAAAGATTCCTACAGGGTCACACACTAAGTAAATCTAGAATATAAGTTAAATAATATAATATTATTTATTATTTGATAAGATGAATTATTTTTATTCTAGAATGTGGTTTAATAAATATTCATGTTTTCTTGATTCCATATTTTGTCACCAGTTATCCGAGAAAGTATTATGGGAACAAAATATTTAATAAATAAATATTTATTTATTAATGAATAATGAAGTTATATTTTAATATTAAATAAATATTCATTATTCAAGGCTTGATAAATATTATTGAGTAATGTTGGATCACATTTAATTGTTCGGTTAGAAATAACATATATTGAATATTATTTTATTAAATAATATTTAATTTTAATTCATGAGTTTAGTGCTTTTTGAGAAATAATAATAATAATATTATTATGGACATGGGGTTCTATAAGGATTAAATAAATAATAAAGTGAACTTGTGTAATAATTTATTTCTATCCCAAGTTGTATATAAACCCAATTATATTATTTTTCAAGAGAGAAAATTCAGTTTTCTGTGCACAATGAAATCCATAGAATCCTCTCAAAGACCTAGAAGACTCCCTTATGAAATAACGACCCTAAGAATAGAGATCAATCTTCCTCAAACTTATACTCTATAGTTAATAGTATCATATAGAATGTTTTGTAATAATTTCATGAGGTGATCAAAGCAGAATGATAAAAGCATCCATATTTTCCACACAAGCACCCAAAGATTCCTATGAAGACGTTCAGATATCTATGGAACACATGTGGACCACCTCTAGATGGAGTATTCCTATGATTCCTACAACAAAAAAATGGTACAATGTAGATGAATGGTTAAAGGATCTAGATATTCCATGATATCACCTGAATATTCCTACAAATAGGTTCATAGATTTTTGGAACATGTGTGGATCACCGTTTGAGGGAATCTTCCCTTGATTCCTACAACACAATGATGGTAAAATATAGATCTATTTTCATATCCATTAATAGAGAAAGAATTTATTTGTAGGTAATTATCCATTTTATTAAATTAATTATAAATAATATGTGATGATCCTACATTTTGGATCAGGTTTTTATCTAATTTCTTTATTATTTGATCAATTTTTTTGATCAAGGTGTTTATCATCATGTAAATATTAGATTGATCATCAATCATGAATAAATAAATGTTGGGCATGACCCATCAAATGCTTCTACTATGCCCATAACCTTTATGTGGTATCATAGTAGTCACATAATTATTTCAAATTATTTAAATATAATTGATTAATTTACACATAATTAATTGGTGTTCAATTCTAATTTAATCATTATTTATTCCAAATTGAATGATCTACTTGTTCATATTATTTTATCATAAATATAAACAAATCAAACAATTTTATAAATGAAATAAATTCAAAGATATCAACCAAAGGTTCCAAGGATTTTATCTGGATAACAGAAGAGTACACACCATGTAACTCACAAGTACATGTCTTGTACTAGTGTTTAATGCAACAATAATTAATTCATAATTATTTATGGCCTATGTATTGATTACACTTGGTGCATTTAATTTTACACAACATGTTGACCAAGATAGCCTAGCGCATGGTTAGCCAGGGTAAACACTTTGTTACTTTTATATACGATGTCTAATACTTTAGTAACAGATGGGTCATGTATCTTATTACAGGGAGTACCTGATTGGGGATCATGTAACATAGAGACCATATGTTAGGTAGCACATGTATGTGATTCTTCCTCTAATATTTTTCATGGAAAAATTTATACAATGAGTCTATATTCATGTTCCACAAATAGACGATGACAAAACATAGACACCTAGTGTCTCTAATGTATAGGCTATGTACATTTACCAAATTACCAATAATTAAAAATAATTTATTAAAATATGAAAACCATATCAATATGTACTTTTGTAATGCCCTAACCCTAGTTACCCCAAGTCTATGAATTATTACATAACATTGGAATGATCACAAGAGATCATGTCTCGAAAGACTGATTAGTTTAGTAGTCTTGGAGGTATTAGATACATATATACATTTTACATTACACCAGGAAATGGAAAAACTACAACATTGTGTCTAATTTGAACACACTCATATACCTTAGACTATTCATACATTCCAATCATAATATACTTTTTCACATCCTGGGAAAAATAAAATATAAGAAAGGGGTGATCTCAGATGGTCAGTTAAGATAACAATATAGTTGAAACTATCATAAGAAAACATATAAATTTAAGGCAATATATAAGACTAAAATACAATCCTTTTAAACTTAAACTTCAGAATAAAATGGAAAATATAAATCAAATTATTCTATTTACTTTTTCACATGGATATTACACTAGTAGAATAATCACATGTAATTCCAATAACTAATTTCATAATGATGGAATGCATAATGCCAAACATCATAACCACATAGTCAAATCCTCGTTCCAAGACTAAAAATAATTTTTTTGTCCAGGCCTTGTGCCAAGAGAGTAGTTTGTCTCATGAGACCTACCAATTCATTGAGGGGCAATAGTGGGCCCCTCTCATCCCTTACGCGTCCAATGAAATCCTCATATGAAAAGGCTGAATCATAACATAAACATTCATATTAAAATTAGCATACAAAATGTTAATACTTTAACCATATACGATGAATGGTATAAAAATAGGACATACATAGTCAAACATATTACAAAAACTTCAATACAATATTCAATATTGTATCCTAATAAATCAACTTCAAACAAGCATAAAATCCAACAAAGGATGATGACATAGATGAAATCAAAACTATTTGAGAGAAATATCTCTTTCAATTTTGAAATAATTTAAAAGTCATTTAATTATAAAATAAAGATATTATATTAAAAATACACTAATAATCTTGTAATAGAAGATTTTAATGTGTTATAACTATGGAAAATAGCTGCACCCATCGTATAAGTTAAAAAACATTCTTTACTTAATTTGTCGAAAAGGTCATAAAGTACCTTGTTTGGAAATCGACAAAAAGATTACTTTCATTTTTTTTAAAAAAATTCAAACAAGGGTATAAATGAAATTAATCAATAGTATATTAAATAGTAAAAATGTTTGGAAATAAATTTTTAAAAAACACACATGTGGATGATAAATAAGACCCAATAGATACTTATATATAAACAACCTCAGATAATAAGAAGATTGTAAAATTAAAACTTACCATGTAATTTTACTTAGTAAAGGGTAGGTTAACCTCCTGCATAATGGAGAAATAATTGTTATAAAATTATACAATAATCACATACATAAATATGATATCATATATGATCTTATAATATTTCTCTGTTAATGATATTTTAGTAGTATCATTATTTTGGGTGTTAACTGATTTGTTTTCCTTTATATGTTTGGTTACGTAAGTAATGTTTGTTATGGATAGGATTTATTTTTTTTCATATCCATAATTATATTTTGTTCTTAAAAATTATTTTTAATCATAAAATAAAAATTATTCTTGAATGGTTACAATGGAGAACAAAATCTCATTGCATCATGGAGACGGTAAGCCGTACGTACACACGAGCGACAATATCATTCTATTAGTGGTGAAATAGTATGTAATTAGATGGTATATTATATATATACATAATCATTAAAATTTTATATTTATTATTTACATTATTTATACTCATTATTATACCCATCCAAATAATTAGGTGTTGAATAACAAACTACACCATGACGTGGAAACAGTAAGCTGCACGTACGCACGTATGATGAATTTTTCATTCATAGGACTGATAGAATAATGAATATGGTTCTACCATATTTGTAATGACATCTAAATTTTTATAAGGTACTTGAGTTATTATATTAGTATGGAAACAAAAATGAAAGAATAAGTGGAAGAAGAAATGAACTTTGAAAGAGGTGATGAAGTAATTACCTCTTCTTCAGGTTATTCCTTTTGATTTGAACAAAAGGGATCATTAGGTTGGCTTTATGATATAACAAATTACTATTAGTTTAAGTGAGGGTAGTTGGGAGGATATTTGAGTAGTTATTGGCTAATATAAATGGCTTTGGAGGTGTAAAATTAAGAGAAGGGGAAGTACCCTTTTATAAGAGAGGTGCGGGTCAGTTTAAGAAAAGCTCAAAATATTATTTTATTATAAAATGATTTTCGTTTTATAATAATTGAAAATAGATTTAGTTTAAGTATAAGGTGAGGATGGGTCTAAAATCTCTCAACCAATAGTATTTAGACAAGTTTAGGTCCCCATAATAACCTTATCTTTTATATTTAACTCTTAGTTAAAGAGTATAACATTTAACTTGTCTTCTTGTATTTTTATGTTTCATGGATAATAATCTTACTATAATATTCCAAAATAATATCATGTGGTTATTTAATGTTATATATATCATTATATAAGTCTTTTCTCCAAACCATAGACTTTAGGATTATTATACAATTTTATAAAATAGTATATTTTTTTAAAAACTCATTTATGTCAATTCTGAAAATATATAGTATTTTGTTTTTAACAGTCATAAAAACATTATCACTTTAAAAAAATTCATTCAATGAACCCTAAAATGTCATATTATCCTAGAAATTCTTGGAATGAATCAAAAGCCTCAATTTATATTTATTTTAAAATTTAAAACATCAATTACATTAGTTATTCATTAATAAGAAAATTACTACATCATCATTGTGTCATAAATAAATTTAATTATTTAATTTCTGAATATTATAAATAAAATACCATGATGTAATAAATATTATTATATTTATAATGAATATTTAGACTCTAATTTATCTTATGTGTATCTCTATATTAAAAATGTTTTAGTTATTAAACTTTGAATTTAACACTTTTAACTCTATAAAATAAAATAAAATAAATGTCCTAATCTAATACAAGTGGAAAAAAACGATCATATTTTTGTCATAAAGTTGATTTTGGTCTAAATTAACTTTTCCAATAGAAATAGGAAATGTGTTAGGGTAATTATAATATCATTTTTACCTTTAATTGACATATTTAATTTTAACCATAGTAAATAAAATTCAAAAAGTACTATTCACCAATAATTATATTCATCATATTGAGCCACATTTAGCTTACTGATGTCAACCGTGTCTATTAGATTTTTCAAATTCAATTCACAGAATCGACAAAATTATTTTTTATGCAAATTTTCAAATGTGCCTAAAAGGTGGGTAAACGGTGTTAAAATGTTCAATAAAATTTTATATATCAAATCTTATTATAAAAAAAAATCAAATAAATTAAATTGAAATTTTATAGTTATAATGTATCTATTTTTAATTAATATAAATTTAAATAAAATAAATAATTATTTAAATAATAAGTCAGTTTCAAACAATAGCACATTGTTTTTCACTATTCATAAAAATTGAAAGTTTTTATAAAAATAACAAAAATTAACCCTAATCTAATTTTTATTTTATGAATCCAAAAATAAATAAAATTTTGAAAAATAAAATTTATAAAATTTTAAAAAGTGGGTATTACTATTCATAACAGCTAGTTTGATTGGTCGTAATGTGCAAGAGCTTAAAGTTGTCTACAGCGTAAGCTATTTCATTATTCAAAGAGAGGTGTGCCATGGAAGCTTGGGGTGTTACAACTTTCTTGTGGACATTAAGTTTATATAACATACTATATGATGGGTTTTAATATATATAAAATTTTAATTAATATCCATGTAATGATCAGATCTACCTATCTTGTATGAGTCATATTACAGTTGTTACTCTACATTCATTAAATCATAACATGTGATAGAAAAATCTTGTAATCTGTGTAATCATTATGTTGATAGTAAACATCATGAAAGTATGTGATAAGTTGTGTATTCTACATGTGAGAATACTAAATAGTATATGAGTATAACACAAGTTGGGTAGTTCAGATGGGTACCCACCATGTTTCCACCAAGGTTCATTTTTGATATACAAAGATTATTTTAAATAAATTTATTTAATTTGTTTAAAATTATGATGAATGATAATATAATGTAAATTTAAATGAGAATTAATATAAAATATATCACTAATTAAAGAATTTAATTAATGTATTCAATTGTGATTTATCATTAATAAGAATGATTAAGGATTAAATGATAATTTTATTAAATGTGTAATTCATTTCATACATGTGGATGATCATGCGCACAGAGTAGACCATTATATGTGATTAGTTTCATTTAATTTATTATTAAATTAAATTGTTTTCCTGCATGTCATCTCTCTGATTATTATGTAAGGGTCTACATTCTCTTGTTTTATTTTATCTAAACCCATTCCCCTCGTCTTTGTGTTATTAAAAGCATGTGTAATGGATGGAGATACCTAGCTTGTGGAGGCCATTCACGTTTGGAGATAATGTGAAACAAATCTAAGAGAGATGCATAAGTGGATAGTTGGGAAGCTACAACGTGAACCCTAAATGGTTTAAGGTGATTTTCCACCAGGTCCATAGTTATTTTATCATCCTCTAGATAAACTGAACATTAGTAAAAATAATGATCTCACCACTTTATTATTTTATTTCGTTCATGATTCATGGTTAATAAATTATGGATTTTCTGTCATTATCACATAAATTAATGAATTTATAAGAATTAAAGATAGAAATTAAATAAATTGTTTTAATCATAGAAATTATCTAATACATGGTTAATAACATTATTAAATCCCCTTAATATTAAAAAATTTTAGTAAAGATAATAATTTAATATTTAAGAATAAATAATAAATTCCCTCAAATATTATGTCAATATATCCTTCCACTAATTCCGTTAAAATAGAACCATAGTTCAAAGTGCTTGAACATCCAATGTTGGGGTGCTATTAATTATCAAGGAATTCTAACATGAGGTTTTTGGTTGTCTTAATTAATTTCACATTGAGGGTTGACTGAAAAAGTATAAATTGGTTTAACTAAGATAAACGAGTTTAGAAAATAAAGTTTCAGGATTTCACGATTTTGGAGTCCACTCAAAATATCAAGGAACTATAATTTAATTCATTTTTCATTTATAATTCCTATCTAAAACCCTTTAAATTTTTTGACTAACCAATTTTGGGATAGTGGAAAGTTGAATATCGATCCTTGTCACTATAATTTATAAGTTACTATATTTTATGAAGTGAATGGTGATAGATATTGGGATTCAATAATATGGTGGGGGATTTATAAATATAATATTTATTTAACTGTCTAATTTTTTTTGAGATAAATTAGTAAATATCTGGTCATATTTATTATCAAAACAACAATAAAAATGAACTTAATCATATCACTACAATACATACATGAGAGGGGTAAACCTCTCAAGAGCACAAATTTATGAGAGTGACAATGGTGATTTCATGTAATCCTACTCCATTAAAGGAAATTATATGTTATGGAAGAACCTATTATGGATGATTATATGCATGATATACTAAGGAGGAGTAATCTCTCTATGATAAACAATTTAATGATTCTAAAATTCTTTAATTTTTAATATTATAATTCACGACCAATGAGATTTTTAAGCAACATGAAGACATGGATCTATATAACATGGTGTCTCACCTTTGCGATCTTTATCAATAGAAGGATAGACGAGAGAGATATGAGATATCCAATGATTTGTTTACAAATAATCTTTGAGAGTCTATGCTGGATGGGAATCATATTGTCAAAGATATTGTTAATAAAAAATGCTCAGACATCTTAGGGATTAAATCCCCAGATTATTTTAGAGTAGATATCATACTCCCATCACTACTGAAGACCTCATTCATTTTAATTTTTAATTATAACATGTGGAATAACGAGAGGAATATTTTTGTATAATATCACCCCTCAACTATTGAATTAGGAAGATGTGGGGACTTTAGTATGCCTTAGGTGATATCCATAATAAACCAAAGTCTATAAATAAATGATAAGGTATTCACAAGAAATTTATTGATGATTTTTACTTTGAAAATAAAACAACCAAACCAAGATAAGCATAATTAATGGGACTGCTATATTATGTATGAGTATATTTTAATACCCCTAAAAAACCACCAATCCAAACAATATCTGTATCCAATTCGGAAATGATAGCTGAAATAACTTAATGACACAGAATATATAAGCTTCATATCCCCCACCATGATCTAATATACAACTCAAAAACCATTCAAATGGTATAAATATGCATCACTAATGAAATGGGATACCTTTCCTTTTCTTGTGTCTCGATATACACATCAACAAATTTACCAATGTTCCTAAGTAGGGGGTAGGTATAAAACTAAGTAGGATTTCCCCAATGACTTCTAAACTCAATCCACAAGGATTGAACATGTTTTAAAATGTATATAAAACAATTTAAAACAAAATTTAATGAAGTTATATATGAAATCATAAAGAAATTTCTCCAAACCAAAACCATTTCTATTGAAAGAAACCAAACAACTCTTTAAACCATTTCACTTTTCCATTTAGCCAAACCCATTCTGTTTCACACATAAACCCTTAAATAAAACAATGAAACTTCATATAGCAATGAGTGGTGAGCCATATGTTTACCAAAACATCACTTGGTAAACCATTTTTATGGGGGAAAGTTTATACCCTTACCCATCCAACTTATTATGGGGAAAATTCATACCCTTATCCATCCCAAATTCACTTGAACACACACCAACCATTTATGACAAGAACCATGAAAAACCAATTGTGAAAAACCATTTATATAAAACAACCATTTTATTGAAAATATTTTCCTCATAATTTTACATGAATCAAAACAAAACCCATTTTTTTAAAATCATCATTTTAAAATCACGAAAAAAACACTTTTCAGAAAACTACCAATTTCTACAATTTCATAAACAATAACTAAAGAGGGTATCAATAAAACATTGCACATCAATTTCACAATTTAAATCATGTAATTTAATAAAATTGAAATAATTAATTCATGTTCTAATAATAGGATTCAATTTTCAAGTCAGTTATATTGTAACTTAAATGAAAATGATGAATGGATCAAATTTCTCAACAACCCAAATACAAACTCTTAAAAACTCGCTTAGAAATTACTCCCCTTAAAAACAACCATAAACCATAATTATTATCATCAAACCACAATGATATGTCTTGAATGAATTATTTATATGAATAAAAGATAATTTAGAAGAATAAAAATAGGGTGAACATCCAAGAACAAGAACTTACTAAGGAATTCAGGACTCTAACACACTAAGAATCGCTAACAGATCTCTTCTAGATCGAGAGGAAATGTCTCTACAACATTTCAATGGAATGTAAATCATGTTATCGGGTAAAAATTTTAAAAAAGGGACTAATAAAGAGATTCATAGTATATTATTAAAATTCATATTTAGTTTTTAAAGTTACATACTTTAGGTGCATGGTTTAGAAAACCATGTGAAAACCGCGCACTAGCCACTACCTCCAAACACCCTTCACATGATTTTCATGCATGGTTAGTCAAATCGTGAACCAACCATACTAATGCCTTTTTCAAACATTTCATGGTTTATCCCAGGATTTCACACGGTTTGGCCCAACCATGTTCCTACTATGCACCTGACCAATGAACCTAATTTTCAATTTCATGTTTTCTGGGAGGTGTTGAGTGGAATCTAATAACCATGATGAAATCATGAACTTAGAGAAAATACACAAAAACATTTCCAACATCCACTAAACCTTCCCAAAAACAACCCAATAACATTATATACATAAAATACACAAATAAAGGGTTAATTACCTAAAACTAGGGGTGCTCAATTCTCTCCACCATTAGTCTTTCCGTCCCCAAAATGTAAAAAAATACAATTTCCTAAAAGTGTTCAAGACATTTATTAACCATTTACTTATCAGGCTCCCATGTTTCCTCCAGAATTTGACAATGATTCCATAAAACCCACACTAGACCAATGATTTTTAGTGTAAGAATTTATCTTTCTTTTCCAAAATCTATATCGGTATATGATCCAACGAAGCATTAATGTCATGGTCAATGTGATTATAGATATTAATGTGGTCGGGATCAAGATGATACTTATTCAATTAAGATACATGAAACACATTAGGAACTAAAATGAACCATTTTGGTAATGCCAACTAATATTCCACCCCATTAACCCATTCAAGTATCTCAAAAAACCTATCTATTGAGGGGATAAATTGACTGTATTCCCAAAATGATGATTCCAAAGCCTTGGAGAGATTATAAATAACAAATGATCACTCAAATATAATAAAAGTGGGCATAAATGATAACACTCATACTATTTTTGATGACTTTGAGTTGTCTCCATTATCTTCCATATCAATTGAATATTATTTGTTGTCTCCTAGGCAAGGATTTCTCAAACTAGTAAAGTCTCACTTGTTCCTCCCCCCAATAGTGGATATTGATAAGTATGACCATAAAATGATTCAAAAGGATACATATATATATAGGAATAAAATACAACATAGTAATTTCTTTAAAAAACCATTTTTCTCATAACTTATACCTACATGGAAAACATAATATGCATCTTGGAATCCTGGGAAAAAATAAAACACAAGAAATGGGTGAGATAAAATGACCAGTAAGGATATAAATATAAATAAATATATCTTAAATAATAATAAACAACCAGGAAAGGTGAATAACTTAAAACACATTCCATTAAACCATAACCTTGAGTATAATATGGTAGTAATAAATCAGATCAAATAATGCTGGATAAATAATCACATACGTATGATAAATAACCAAGGATATTATACTAGTCAAATAATCAAATGGAATATGAATAAATACTATCATAATGAGGGAATTAAAAATGTACATTAAATAAAGGCACTGTCCAAGAAATAAACATAAATGGGTTTGGCCTTGGCCAAAACCTAATCAAGTTTTTATGATGAGACCTACTGATACGTTGAGGGGCCATAACCGGCCTCCGCAGTCACATGATAAGTCTAATGAATTCATCATATGAAATGGTTGAAAAATAAACAACATAAACATTCATAATTAAACTATCATACTAAATGTAAATACATTCCCCATATAGTGAACATAATCATAGACCTTCCAGAGAAATACAATGAATAGTGTCAAAATAGCACATACCCAGTCAAAATGATTATAAAATATTAAATAAAATATAATGAATGGTATCAGAAGAGTTCAAACATAAAAAATAATAGTATTTAACAAAGTATGTGGACATATAATGTTTGATAATATCCTTATATAATTCATGAGGATAATACTTGTTTTAACATTGAAATCACTTATTCTCAAAAACTTGTGTAATCAAAAAAGAAAAAAATTTCTTTCAAAATGTCTTTTTAATATTTTAAATGTATATTAGAAAATTAATTCATTATTAATGTGAAAAAATCCTCTCAATCTATTATAGTTTTTTTTAAAAATTCTTTTTAAATTTTGAAAAAGAAACATTTAAAAGAGTATTTTTAAAGGGAATTTGCTTAAAAATATCATATCAATGATGTGAGAGTTAATAAAATCATTATATTAGATGTAAATATATATAAAAAAAGTGTAAATAAAACTTAATTCAATCATACTTCATTTAAAAGACAATCATAGAATGACATAATTAATCTAGTATAAGTTTAACTCAAAGAATACAATTTGGGTTTAGAATTCCCTCACCTTAGGTTTGACTTACTATAAACTTGTATTAATCACATTTATAATGGTTTTAAAAATATTATTAACATATCAAATAATCGTATTAATATTTATTATATCATATATAACACCCTTATAATATTTTTTCACTTTTTTTATCAATAATATTTTATTCATTTCAACATTTTTGGTGTTAACTACATCTTTTTTCATGCATGTTTTGTCTTAAAGTCTAAATTATCTAGATTACGGTATAGATCCAACATTTAAAGAATAAAATTAATTAAATAAATATCATATATAATCACTAAATATATTTCGATAAACATTATTTAATTTTGAACTTAGAAAATGAATCACATTGCTTCGTGGGGATGACACACTGTACATACGCATGGGTGATGATATCATTTCTAAATGGTTGAAAGATTAAGTAAGTTGATGGTATAATAATTTTAAATAATCAATACAATTTAATTATTTTCATATTTATATCAATTAGTTACATTATTAGAACATCCATGTAATGATGTGATCAAAAACAATTTACAGCGTTACTTATAGACGATAAGCTGTATGTACACACGTGTTGTGCTTTTATTTTTCATTGGATGTATAAATGATAGAATAAAGTTTTTTCAGAATAATATCCTATAATTATATAGTTTATATTGGATTTATTATTTTTTAAAGGAAAAAACACATGAATGGGACTTAAAATAATTAATTAATTTGAATGATTTGGTAAAAATGATTATCTTTTCTTTTGCAGAAATCCTTTACATCTCCTCTCAAAGGATCTAGAGTTGGTATTTTTGGAGTAATAAGACATATAGAACTTATATATGGATGTTAAGAGAAGATATTTATAGATTTTGGTATATATATAATGCTAAAGGTTGTTAAATGAAATGAATGAGGGTGTTCCATTTTATAATTAAGGAGAAGGGCACGATTGGGAATCCACAAAATATTAAACTATAAGGATTGTTTTTATTAAAATACAACCAAATGGGAACATATTTAAAAATAATATTATATAATTTTGTAATATAATTATAAAATAAAATTTTAAATGTTTTATTTTTTACTTTAAACCATATCATTTTTATTTAATTTAGGTAATATATTTTAATTTTAATTATGGAAAACATTTATTTAATATTAAAAGGTTGTAATTTTTACTTATAAAATAAAAATTTGACCATAAATGAATAATTTTTTAAATTTTAGTCCAAATAATAATCAGTTTTTATTTATATATATTTTTAAATATTTTAATAAATTAGTATTTTGACAAAATATCACTCATGTCAATTTTGACAGTATTCATTACTTTGGCGTTAAGAAAAATAATACTCTAATATAACATAATTATAAAAAATTTAATGCAAAAAAATATGTCATAATAATATAGAAGATTCATTTATTAACTTTATTAAATAAATTTATATTTATTTCATTATTTTTAGTATCATTTATTTGATTATTTCATTAATAAAATAATTACTATGTCATTGATGCACAATTATTTAAGGTAATTATTTATTTGATAAATACATAAAATAAAATTACATGATGTATATAAATATTTTATATTTCCAAATAATATCCATAGTTGC
Source organism: Viscum album (assembly GCA_963277665.1). Classification (NCBI taxonomy): domain Eukaryota; kingdom Viridiplantae; phylum Streptophyta; class Magnoliopsida; order Santalales; family Viscaceae; genus Viscum; species Viscum album. The sequence continues at coordinate 1,042,409,605 of OY728133.1, read as the reverse complement.
AGGAATCATTTGAATAACACCATGTTGAAAATAACATAGTTATTAAATTATGAATGTGACATTTTTTCCATTTCATTAAATAAAATATTTTAAATATAATTACTCCATCCAAATGGTCCATATAAATCATGAATAAATTTATATCATAAAAATAAGTTTATTAAGTTAAAAATGGAAACTTAAATTCATTCATAACCTACCTTTTTCCTTATGTGGACATATAAAATACGTTTAAGACAAAGAAAGTAACATTTTGTGATCTAATTTAATTTAAATAATATCAAATTAATTATCATATAAGTGTCCATTAAATAAATAAAATTATAACCTAATTTTTCAAGGTCAGAATATAAACCATCCAACAAAATTTGGGAATGTTTTAGGGTTATTTTATAAAATTTATCCTTTTATTTTTAACCCGAATTACCCAATTTAACATTTCCCATGAAAACAAAATAATACAAATGTTACTATTCAATTTGGTAAAAAATAATATTGACCTATTTAATAATTTTTTTGATTCTAAAAAGATATATTAAATCCATTTTTCAATATTCAAAATAGAAAAGTTTCCAAATTTAATTTAAAATTAAACTAATAAAACACAACTAAAAATAGTTTTTTTAAAATGCGTTATTAGGTCAAAAAATGTAATCATACCAAAATATGGTATAATTATCAAATAAATAATATGATTCATAAATAAAGAGTATTTATGTAAAATTGGTGTCAAATTAAAATCTTAAATAGACTTATTATGTGTAAAATTGGATTTATTCTTATCTTATATATTCTCAAATATTTCAAATGAGTGTAAAAATATTTTATTGATTATATTATATATAAATTTCATAATGTGGTTAATACTATTCATTCCTACCAACTTAACGTCTAGGTTATAATGGTCAAATTTTAAATATTTAATAATATATCATGGTTTTAGACTTGGTGTTCTGTGCAAAAAAATCTATCGATTTAAAAGAGTCATACTATAAAAGATTGGAGTGTTACCTTCTACCCTCCTTAAATGAATTTCATCCTAAAAAATTTTAAAGTTCACTTTGTAAATCAAAAAATTATAATTGAAAATTAATTTTTAGGAAACCCACATCATAAATATGGTTAATAAAACAACCTCTTAAATGGAGGGAAGGAAAATGGGATGGTCACCACAAAATTAGTTTTCCCTATAGGAGAACATTATTGGGAATTTAAAAAATGGAAATTGAAAAAAAAATCTAACTATCATGTTATGATGAAAAGTGATACAGAGTGTGGTCATTCTAAATTATACCATAAAAAAACCATAAAAATTTTATCTGTTAATAGACAATTTATATCTTAGTAATAAAAAATAGATAATTTTTTTATTACAAAATCCATTTTATAGAGTTAAGAGATTATTATAATATTTAGAGAAACTCTTTATAAAATAAACTCACTTGATTTATTCCAATTTAATAATAATAATATAATATTTTTGTTGTGTTTCAATCTATTTCCACTTTAAATCATACAACTGGGGATGAATATTCAAAATAATTTTTTCATACATGAAGTATTTCTATTGAACCAAAATATCAATAAATCATTGTTTCATCTAAATATTAACCAAAATAGGAATATTTATGAAATTTTATGATAAATAATAATTAATCTTCCAATAATAATATCCATGGTTCAACTTATTTTATTCCATAAGTAGTAACCTTAAGACTCATTAAAAATAATTTTTTTCCAAATTCAAAGTCTAAAAAAATAATTAAGATCACTAAATATTTCAAATAAACTTACTATAAGATTTCCCCAAATTATGTAGCTCTTATTTTCACATAACAAATACATGAATATCGTAATAAAATTTTAACTTTTATAAAAACATTCAAGATTATAGAATTATAATTTTAGGTTGTTGAATATATTCCTTAAATCCAAACATATAATAATTGAAACAAAACATAAACCATCAAATCACTAATAACATTAATGGTCACCAATAATATCCCATAAATATCTATTTATTAATATCTCAAAATCAAGCACATATTAAGGGTTATATTTCCTAAATCTTATATTTTCAAAAAGATCAACTATAATAGAATCACTTCTCTTAGTTACTAATGTTTTTCATCAAATGATTAAAATTACTTAAAGAAGAAGTATTTTAGTACAATACTTATATATATCATTATTCCTATAAATAGAGAATTATTGATATAATAATAAAATAATAAAATTATTGAATAAAAAACATACATATTAATTAATTATCTTCACCTATGATGGTATCATAAGATCAACCCTGATCAATTAGCCTCTTTTGTGGTATATTCCTTTAGTGCTTGAGACATTGAATTGCATAGTGTCACATATCCTTTCATTTGAATCATTTATCATTAGAATAAAATTTATTAACCTTTAAATAATATGAATGAGGGACTCTCTATCCACACTTTTAGAAAACTCCCATTCCTCTTAAACAAGTACCATGGTGTTTCTTTCCATAATTATCACATCTGGCTCTTTATTATTTATGTTATTTACTTTATCCATCTTTTTAAATTTAATTACTCCTATTATCATTATTCCCTCAAGATTCAAAATACATAGATAACTATATCTTTGTCTCGTTAGAATATGAAGTTATGTTCTCATATGACGAGAGTGTTTGAGAGACTTGATCCCTTTGAAAGATAGGAATAAGACAGAAAAAAATATGATCCTTATTACTCATAGGATCATGTGCATTTATGAGGTTCCCATTAATTATTATTGGCTCCATTTCTAAACAATTTCATACACTAGATTAGATTATGAAATATTCAAACTAGTAAAACAATTAAAAATTTACATTTAAATAATCTAAAAATAATAATCTTGGATACCCCAAGAATATTCTCAAAGTTATTTATAGGGATATATTTCCCTAATATATGTTTTCTTAAATCTATTTTGTAGATTTTTTATTAAACATTATCTAATACCAACTATAAAAAACCCGACACTATTAGCCCAAATATAGAGGTTAATTTATTTGATTGGTACTAGGGTCAAGATATCACATCCCAAAGGGTAAAATTGTTTATTATTCTTGGTAAAATAGATACATACTTTAATCATACATTACAATTTAAAATATAAAATACAATATATTAATTCCTTTGAAAACACCATTATTCTTTTATATTATCCACACATTCCAAATATAATATTAATCTCGGAACCCTAGAGAAAAATAAATCATAAGAAATGGGTGAGACCGGATTCTCAGTTAGGTTATAAATATATTATAAGTAATCATAAATAGGCATAAACAATAATTAAATGTTAATAACTAGAAACACATAAATTAAAACATTAACATGAGCATAATATGGTAGAAATAAAATCTGATGAATTAATTCCATATAAATAATCACATGAGAATGATAATTAACCATAGATATTATACTAGTAGAATAATCAAATGGAATATCAATAAATTATATATGAATGAGTTAACACATAATTTGGGACTTTAAAACTTACCATCAGGGCCTCATCGAAGAAGTCTACATAAATGGGTAAGTCTTTGACCAAAACCTAATATAGTTTGTCTCATGAGATCTACCGATACATCTAGGGGTTATAGTGGTCCCCAACCATCAGTTATAAGTAATATTCATTCCTCATATGAATGGGTTGAATCATAAACAACAATTTTTTATTTAAACTAGAATACTAAATGTAAAATTTACCCTCATTCAATTAATATAATAATAAACATTCCATAGAAATATAGTGAATGTTGTAAAAATAGTACATCCCCAGTCAAAATAATCCTAAAATATTCAATAAAATATGGAAAATTGTATCATAATATATCAACCTTAATAGATAATATTATTAAAAAAGGGTTTTTACATTGATATCTTAATAAGATCACTAAAAAATATTGAGGAAAATACCCTTTTTAAATTTTGAAATAACATATTCTTAAAAAGTTGTGAAATCATAAAAGAAAAATTTTTATTTTAAAGTAACTTTAAATATTGTAAATTAATCTTAAAAAATAAATGAACAATTAAATTGGTAAAGTCATCTCATGTCATTGTAAGTTAAAAAAATCATTCCTTTTAAATTTTAAAAAATAAACATTTAAAAGAGTATTTTAAAAATAAATTCCATTACAAATATTATATCATTGATGTGAGAATTAATAAAATGATTTTATTAGCTATAAATACACAAAAAATGGAAATAAAACTTAAGATAATCAAAATTTACTTGATACCTAATCATATCATGACATAATCAGTGGTGTAGAAGTTTAACCAAAGGATGAAAATTGGGTTAAGAATTCCTAAACCTCAGATTGAACATCCCTTAAACGTGTCCAAAACTCTTATATAGTGGTGTTAAATATACTATTAACATATAATAAAATAATTTTAATATTTATTATATCTTATATGATCCCCTTAGTAAAATTTACCACTTGTTTATAAAGAATATTTTATTCATTTCACCATTTGGGGTGTCAATTGCATTGTTTTTTATGATTATTTTGTCTTCAAAGTCCCATTTATCTAGAATAATGTATATATCCAACATATCAGTATTAAAATTAATGTCCTATATATCATATTTAATCATTACATATATATTTTTTCTATTATTTAATGTGGAACATAGAAAATGAACCACATCTCTTCATAGAGAAAAGAATCCGTATATACGCACGAGTGATGAAATCATTTCCTAATGGTTCAAAGATTAAGGTAGTGGATGGTATATTAATTTTAAATAATAAATATCATGTAATAATTTTCATATATATCTATTATTATGATTATTATAACCATCCTTCTAATGTGGTGATGAAAAAAATTACACCGCTATGTGGAGACGGTAAGTCATACGTACACATGTATGGGGCTTTCATTTTTTATAGGATGGATAAAAGGTAGAATACGACAATTTAATAGGAATATAATATCATTATATATATTATAATTTATTTATTTTTTATAATGGAAGAAGCACATGAAGATATAGTAAAATAATAAATGAATTTGAATGATTTGGTAAAAATCATTATCTCTTCTTCGGCAGTCTTCCTTTAAATCTCTTCTTAGGGGTTATATAGATTTTCTTTTAGGTGTAAAAAGACCTAAAAAACATTAATAAGATTTTTTGTGGATAATTATATAGGGTTTTGTCAATATAAAAGGATCATGGTGGTTAAATTAAATGAATGAAGGATTGCCTTTTTATAATTGAGATGAGGTGAACCCATGGAAATCCTCAATATACTAAATTATAATAAATTGATTTTCTATCCAAATAAATTGAAATGGTCATGTTTTTTAATATAATATGAGATAAGGTTGTTAAATAATCATCCTATATATTTTTCACATGTTCTGAATTTAAGTTAAACCTTATCATTTTGATTGTATTTAGGGATCGTATTTTAATTTTAATAGTAGTAACAATTTATTTAATATTAAAATGTGGTAATTTATTATAATAAAATTTTAATTGGACCATAAATTAATAATTTATAAAATTTTAGAAATTTTTATAATCAATATTTATTTTTAATTTTTTTAATTATTTTTAAATAATTTAATAAAATATTATTTTGATAAAATAAGTTAGTGCCAATTTTGACACCATTCATTAATTTATCATTAAAGAATAATATAAAAGAAGATAAATTCAAAATAAAACTTTTAATACACACATAATATGTCATAATAATCTATTAAATTATTATATAACCTTAATTAGTTCATATTATTTTTATTATAATATTTTTAATACCAATTATTTGATTCTTTCATTAATAATGTAAATACTGCATCCTAATTGTATAATTGTTAACGTTAATTATTTATTGAATAAAATTTAAAAAATATCATGATGTAGATAAATATTTAATATTTAAAAATAGTATCTATATTCCAAGATATATTCTGAATAAAACAATGTTAAAAATATTATGGTTATTAAAATATGAATGCGACATCATTTTCTTTTCGTTTAATAAAATATTATAAATATCATAACCTCATCCAAATGGACCCCAAAAATAATAAATAAATTTAAATCATGAAAATAATATTAACAAGTTCAAAATGGGCACATAAATTAATTCATAACTGACATTTTTTCCATCTGGACACAACATATATGTTTAAGACCAAGAAAGTGACATTTTTTGATTTTAATTAATTTAAATAATTTCAAAGTAAATTTTATGAACAAGTGTGCATTAAATAACTAAAATCAGAACATTATTTTTTAAGGGTCAAATATAAATCAGCAAATAATATTTAGAAATTTTTTAGCTTAATTTTATAGTTTTTATCATTCTATTTTTAAGCTAAATGACCCATTTTACCATTTAGTGTGATTATAAAAATTACCAATATTACTATTCATATTGGGAAAAAATAAAATAGAAATATTTAATATATTTTTATATTATAAATAATAATATTAAATCCATTTTTAAATATTAAAAAATAAGTTTAATAGATTCTTTTAAAATTAAACTGATAAAACACAACTAAAAACAAATTTTTTCTTAAAATGAATTGTTAATCCGAAAAATGTACTTATAACAAAATAAGGTATAATTAAGAAATAAATAACATTATTTATATCTAAATAGTATTTTAGTGAAATTTATATCATATTAAAATTATAAATATGCATTTAATATAATGAAATTGATTATTTAATAAAAATTAGTACTTTTAATATTCACTGGAAAATATATATTTTCAGATAAATACCAAAAAATCACCCTAAGCTAATTTTGACATTCATATTTTTAAAATGAAGTTTACTTTTTCTAATATAATGTTTTTAATCGTTTAATAGTATATCGTGGTTTTAAACTCAGCATTGCGTGCAACATAAGATATCAATTTTGAAGAGACATACTATAAAATGTTGGGGTGTTAAAAAGGTTACTTGAATTAACATTTTGATAGGTTAAGAATCTCATAACATACTCAACCACTATTGTTTTCATTACAACCCACAAATCTTTTCTTTCAGCACCTTATAAATGTTTTGTATATAGGATGAACAAACCTCCTCAAATGGTGTGAAGCATTAATATTTTCTTATTGAAAATCCATAAGTACGACCATATTATCGTCAAAACACAACAGTAATCCTATATCAATATTCTATACCTTAATGGTTTCCCCTTCATTATGTTTTGATCCATAGAAACACATTTTGAATCTAATGACTGTGTCTCTTTAGCCTTCTCGACCAAATCAGGAAGAAAAGAAACTAGAAAGAAAACAACAACACTGCCCTTGTATTTACAATCCAATTGCATGCTAGCTATCAATGACATTAACTATAACTGATTTGAAGACGCTTTTTTCAAATAACTATATATATTTCTACTAAATACATCATACACCAAATTACTTCTACCATATGTATACATTAAGCCACAATTGAACATCTAAAGACAATCCATCAATATAATTGGACTTAGATTCAAATAAATTTGTGAGAAAATGTGTTTCAAGATCTTATAATCTGTAAGAACTGTAAATTTGGCACCACATAGGTAATGATGCCAAGTCCTCAAACCATGGACTCTAGAAGCTAATTCTAAATCATATTTTGGGTAGTTATTCTTGTGAAACCTTGACTATCAAGATCCATAAGAAACAACATGATATCCCTACATGAGAACACGTCTCAAACTAGATACCAAAGAAACAAAATACAACACATAGACTTATCTGAATTCTCACAATATTAATATTATTTCCAATGTAAGACAAAATTTAAGATCTTATAAATTATTATACCATTTATTGTTAAATTGGAATGGAACATATTTTCTATGAAATAGATTTCATTAGTGATGATCATCATTAAACTTCACAAACAAAGCCTTGGTAATAATCATCCTGACTAAGGATTTTATGTATCTCAAATAAATGTTTTTGAATTTTCCCAGAGAACACAACCTCTATCTTTTTTAAATTCACAGAAACACAAATTTTAGAAATTACATGACCAAGGAAAAATACCTCTTGTATCCAAAAAGTAAACATTTAATGTTTAGCCTACAGACTATGATCCCACAAATAACCCAAAAATATCACCAAGTATTGCTAATGCTCATCACCTATCCTTAAATTTACCAATATGTCATCCCAAAACACCACTAGAAAAGAACCCAGATACCATTAAATTATTCTATTCATCAATTAAAAAATGGTAACTGGTGCATTTGTAAGATTTAATGGCATAACCACATACTCCTAATGAACATATCTACTCCTAATTTTTTTTGAAAAAATCCTCCTTTTGAAACCAAAATTGCTGATATCCCAAATGAATGTCAATTTTAAAGAACAATTGGACTCCCCTGAATTGATCTAGTAGACTATCAATGCATGGAAGTGGATACTGATTATTTCGTGTAATTTGGATAATCTTACAATAATCTATAAAAAATAAATATATTTCTATCTACCTTTTTCTCAAACAAGACCGATCCTACCTAAGAAGATATACTAGGATGAATGATCCCTTTGTTTTACAAATCATACAATTAAAATTTCAATTCAATTATGTATATTTTTTATATAAGGTAATATAAAATTGAGATAGTAATGGTCTTGGGTGGGAGATCAATTGTATGCTCCACTTCTCTTCTGGATATAAACCTTGAAAAATCATTGATGAAAACAAGAAATAACTGATCAATGATTATTGTAAAACTGAAATATTTGATTCCATCCACCAATAACAAGGCCATATATTCCAATGGTATGAGATTATTCCAATTATTTTTCCAACAATCTCCTTTCACCATCCTTTATATTCTATTCTCCTCTAAATAGATGCTCAATTCCATCATTAGTTGTAAAACTAACCCTTAGAGTATAACAAATGATGTGATATTTGAAATTTTTTATCCAAAACATAACCAAGATTATATTATGGAAATCCAACTCAAAAATAGAGAAATCCCAAAACAATTCATCCCCATCAAGAATTATAAATAATTATTTTCACATAAAGGCTCAACATTCTCATTGACCAAGAAGAGTTTGATGTTTCAATATAAAAGGAATAATATATACATGAAAAACCATAATATAAATAGCATGAGAATAATTAATTTAATTAGAGAACCCATATAAAACAAATCTTGTATAAGTGTTGAATTCAAAATAATCATACCTCTCACTATTTATGGTCTAGATTGATCATCCCAAATCACATTCTCAACTCCATTCAATTTTTTACTCATTTCACTTTGTTCTTTTTTAGCCTATTGAGATTGATCTAGTTAAGGAGTCATAGTATTCCTAGAATAATCATAGCTATCTCAAATAAACTGATGATAATTATTCTAATTCTCTTATAGCATTGAATCATATGATTCATGTGAAACATGATATGTGTCCCAAGAACCCAACTTTGGATCAATTTGTTAATATCACAAAAGATGCCTCATTTGGTAGAAATTGTGGAATGCTCTTGGTGGTGTCATACAATCTCACTTCATATTATCAAAATAACCACACTAAAACATCCCAGATTACTCTTGGGTTTAGTAGAAAGATTCACTGATACAATAGTCTAATTTTGAGTCATTAAACTACCTTAAAAATAATTTTCCATCTTACTATTATTCTCAATATTAGAGTTCCCACCATTTACAATAAATATGATCATGATTCATACACATGTAATTCCTAATATGTCTTTTTCTTCCACTATCACTCTATTCACTATCTCTATATAATATTTTATACAAAGTACATAAACATTGGAGTGTATCTCAAGCCTAAAACTCGATTAAAAAACTCATTCCATTAAGGATGAATTTAGAGGAAATTCAAGAGAAAATGGAATAAATTCATAAATTTATCAACATAATATAACACTAATATAATCTTTTATTTCATTCTAAAAAATATTGTATTTCTAAAAATCTAAACGTGGGAGGAAAGAATTTTTTGATAAACAATTCTTCAGAACCATCAGATGCAATGCCTTGGTTTAATTTTTCCTGAACTTCTAAATCCCACCACTAGTGTGCCAGGTCCTCTATAATGTTCATTTCCGTCTTGAATTATATCTTAGTTGGTGTACCTAGTAAATCAAATATTATATTCAACTTATTCATCCACATCTTTACTTTTTTTTTTGATTTTGGATTACCCAAAAAGATGTGTAGATTATTCTTTAGTGACTGAATGGATGGATCCACTTTCCTTGGTTCATTCCTTATGTTCCCTACAAACATAGCTTGAAAAACATGTACAATACTCTAAACTAGTTGATGGTTCACTTGTGGATCAGGTGAAACCACATTATCAACTACGTCCTATGATTGGTTTCTTATATGTATAACGAGTACACTTTTCTATAAAAAATAAAAAATTCCATTTAGTCTCACTCTATAAAAACTGAGGGCTTAACAATTTTCAATTTTAACACATCACACATATCGCTACAAGGCTTTCCTAAATTACACATTTTCCTAGTTTTAATCTATTTTAAAAAAAATTGACCTTGTATTTTAAAAATATTACAATTTGAAACTATTTTAAAAAATCAAATATTTCTCACTGAATCATAAATCATTACTCAAAATTAAATTTTCACCCTAGTGGGAAGTCATTTCTATCGATGCATGTCATGCTATACTTTTTTTCTAAACCCATGTTCATGATATTACCACTCCTAGAAATGTTTCCAAACACTTACATACCCAAATCCATGGTAACATTGTGTTCAACATATATAAGTTAGCTACACCTATTTATTCCTTACATTTCAAGTTTTGATTATCTTACTCCTTACTACCATACAAAATAAAGAACCAAACAAAAAATACATTCAACTACAGGATTGAAAGTCACCAATGGATATTAATAAATGCCAAGGGCATCATAAATAGTTGGAGGATGATTTTATCTTTGAAAATAAAATAACCAAAAAAATATAACTATAACAAAAAACCACTATATGTTACATTAGTAAAATTTAATACACCTCAAAGACCACCAAACAAAACCGAACTATATTAGAGTACAATTTAGAAATCCAAACCATCAAAAATCAATGACACTGAAGAAATAAACTCGATATCTCCCAATATACTACATGATATAACTCCAGAAACCATTCCCAAGGTATCATGATAAATCACAAATGAAATGATATACCTTTTCTTTACCTGTGTCTCATTATATCACATAAGAAAAAGTTTAAAAGTTTCTTGATACAGGGTGTGTATAAAACTCAAAAGGATTTCCCCAATGAATTCCAAACTCACACGACTAGGATAAAACACCACATAAAATTTATATAAAATAGTTACAAACTAAATTTAATGAATTTTATTTCAAATATTAAAAAATGTTTTCAAACCAAAACCATATCCATGAAAGGAATCCAAACAAATCATTAAACCATTTCACAGTTCCATTTGGCATAACTGATTCTATTTCACACATCCACCCATGCATGAAACCATGGACCTTCCTATACTCATGAGTGGTGAGTCATTATGATACCAAGTCTTCCCTTAATAAAATATTTTCATGGGGGAAAGTTAATAGCCTTATCCATCTCACTTTTAACATAGGAAACATTGTACCCTTATCCATCCCAAATGCACATGAACACACACCAACCATTGATTCCATGAACCATGACAAACTAATTGTGGAAAAATATTTCAATAAAATAATAATTTTATCGAAAACATTTCAAATTTTTTTTATATGAATAAAAAGTAAATACATATATTAAAATCACCATTTTGAAATCACGAAAAAAATTATTTTCACAAAATAACCGATTTCCCAAATTTCACAAACCATCACTAAAGAGGGATTTGATATTGATTTTCACATCAATTTCACAATTTGAATCAATATATTAAATCAATTTAAAATAAAGACTTCAAATATTATTAAAATTAGTTGATCTTAGAGCCCCATACCTCTCAAATTTTGTAAAAATTAATAAAGGCACAAAATAAAAAAAGAAATTGAATATTATTAAAACATACTAAGATCTTATTCCCCTTAAAAAACATAACCATAAGTAACCATGAATGGAATAAAAAAGGATATAACTCTAATGTATTAGATATATGAATCTATGAGATGGAATAATAATAAAACTACGGGGAACAACCAAGGAAGAGAACATATCAATGTAATCCAAACCTCCATCACCCTAAGAATTTCAAACAGATCACTTCTTGAATAGAAGGAAAAGTCTATCTAGCCTTTTGGAGGAAAGATAATTGTGTTATGGATTAACAAGGGGAAAAATAAATATTAATGAGGCGATTAAGATTAGATATACAAAATATGGATATAATTTTTAATGTCTCTCAGTTTAGGTGGATAGTTATGAAAACCATGTGGAACCTCTGCACCAACCACTACATCCAAACACTCCTCACACAATTGGATTGCATGTTTAGAAAAACCACACACTAACCATGTTAATCCCCTAGGTCTAAAATTTCATGGTTTTTCATAGGAATTTTCATGGTCTATCCAAAACATGCACGAACTGTGTGCCTACCTAGTAAACCATGTTTTCCCTTCCATGGTTTCTTGGGGTTTTCTACAGTTTCTACTAACTATTCTCAAACTGTACACCTCCATAAGGGTCAAAAAATGTAAAAACTCCTAAAAAACATCCTAAATGTAACCCAATTACATTTTATACTAAAAATTGACAAATAAAGGGTAAATTACCTAAAATCAAGGGTTATACACTTTGAAAACATATTACATTGATCCACCAAGTGGATAAGGACATGGGGCATAAGAAAAAAAAATAGTGAATAAGGAAACAAAGAATAAGGTGACGTCGCTAAGACTCATATAAAGCCTAAAGATATCAAGAACCATCCTTCCAAGAATAAAAATATCTAGAGGTAGTGTAAGGAAAGAGATGAAGTATGTTTTTCATGTATAAAGAAATTCCACTGGGATAAGAACTCTACCCAAAAGAAAAGAGATTATAAAGATGAAATAATTATTGAGTGTAATCATTAAATAGATAAAAATTGGTTATTAGATAGAACTTTTGGTTACCTTGTATATATCTAATTCCTGAACCAAGTATATTTCCAAATATTTCTAGAGGATAAGTGGATTTGTGAACAACTAATGGTGTGAGGATAGATTATCTATCCATTTTTCACTACCACCATTCATTTCCAACATGAATAATATTATTTTTAATGGATTTTTATTAGGTACTAATTAGTACTAGAAACATAATTTCTTTATTCTACCTAGATATAGATGGTTTTGTTTTCATGTTCATAAATAAAAGTTGTTTCTTTTATAAATAAAACATATGTTATTGTATAAAACACTTAAATAATGGTATTTATGTATTAAATTATTAAAAATATAAATTAGAAATAGATAATGATTCATGTTCACATGAATCATATAACACCCACCTATGACATTGCTATCTCAGTCATGTTACTGAGAATCATTTGAAAAATATCTATCAAGAAGGTAATTTAGACTCTTCTATGATAAAACCACTTGAAATATTTCATGCTTGGTGACAAGGAAAAATAAATGAATTTTTATTTGCTGGAAAAGGTGAAAGGGCCATATAACTTATAAAATTGATACAGACTAAAGTGTGTGGCGAATTTCTAGTATAATCTTGAGGTGGGTATTCTTACATTATAACTAATACTAATTACTTGAGTATATATGGATATATATATTTGATGAGGTATAAGTCTATGTCCTTTGAAAAATTAAAATAATTAAAAATTACTCTATATAATCAATTTGGAATTCAGAAAAAAAAATATTTGATTAGATCATGGTGGTGGATATCACAACCAAGTGTTTATCGAGTTTTTATGATAGTTTGGGACTCTATATCGTCTCACTTCACCTTACAAAACACAGTGGAATGGTACTAGTGAAAGAGGAACCGTGCCTTGTTTTACATGGTAAGGTCGATGATGAGTCATGTAGATATTTCATTATCCTTTTAGTGATATAAATTAAAAACTACGGAATATACATTAAAATGAGTACCAAATGAAAAAAATGGAATTTCCATAGATTTATAGTGGAAAGAAAATTGTTTTGTCGCATACATGTTTATGGGGTTTCATGATGTTTGTTAAGGCCTTCTAAGCTAAAAAACTAAAACTATGGGGAAAATATGTATCATTTTAGAGTATCCAAATGAAAAAGGGATAAAACCTTTACAACGTCTTGAGATGGATAACATCCTAAAAAAGTATGGCGATAGAATGATTGAGTTTGATAAAGATGATGCTCAAGATACATAAGAGTTGGCACAAGAAACGATTCCATATATCCCAATGGAAGATGTAGTTCCAAAAGAATAAGTACTAAATAGGATCACTGGAGAGGTAAGAGAACAAGAAATGTTTTTTATAGTTACAGAATATAGAAACTCATTATTAGTGTACAATTATGACCATATATCCTAAAAAAAAGCAGTTGAGGGATTAAAATATATTATATTTTAGCTCAGGTACTGATGGAATGCATAACCTCATCCCAAATTTCAGAACTCAATCCTCATATATGAAGTAAGCCAATCATACAACCTTAATAGCGTTAATTTTCTTTTTTATATTCTCATCACCAAATTGAGATATTTTTATCTTCTCTTGTAAATATGTTTTATTAATCGTTTGAAAGAGGAAAGAAGATTACCCCTCCTTAATTATTCCAATATCTATATTTATTAGATCCATGAATATAGGATCACTCTCAATCCTCATTTGGGTTAGAAGTCTATGATCATTCCATCTTTATTAATCCACCACCTTATTTTCCATTCCTCGGTGGTGGTGTATTTAAAAATCATAGTCAATGAGTAACATCAGCCATCTCCTTTGCCTCATGTAGAGTTCATTCTATGTAAAATGTATTTAAAACTCTTGTGATCTGTATATATATCACATATTTGATCATATAGATAGTGTATCCATATTTTGAGAGGAAATATTATAGTTTATAACTCAATGTCATGAGTTTGATAATTTTTCTCATGAGTCTTCAAATGCCCTGATGCATAATAAATAACCTTATCATTTTTCATAAGGAAGCAACCTAGTCTATTCATTAATGAATCACTGTATATCATAAATCCATAATTTATAGAGGGAAGAGTCAAAATTAATGTATTGACCTATCTTATTTTAAATTATTCAAAGAATTATATACATTCTTTCATCCATACAAACTTAACCCCTTTATGTGTGAGCATGGTTAGTTGTTAGCCAGTTGGGTGAAATTCTGAATGAAATTTTGATAGTAACCTACTAATCCAACAATACTATGTACCCTAATTATGTTCATTAGTGTGGTCCATTCTAGGATTTCTTTTTTCTTCACAAGATCGTCTAAGATTCCATCCATAGATAAATTATGGCCAATAAAATAAACCAATTGAATCCAAAATTCAAACTTTCTAAACTTCCTATATAATTCATTTATTATACAAGTTTTCAGAATGACCTGCAACTGATTCACATTGTCTTCATAGATTTTGGATTTTATCAGTATATCAGCGATAAATACCACAAAACATTCATCAAGATATTCCTTAAGACCCTATTCATTATATCCATGAAAACTGAGGGTGAATTAGTCAATTTAAAATCCATTACTGTAAACTTCAAATGCCTATACCTGGTTTGAAATGTATTCTTAGGAATATATTCCTTCCTAACATGCAGTTGAAGATAACTAGATTGAAGGTCAATGTTCAAAAAAATTTGGGCTCCCTAAAGTGGATCAAATAAATCATCAATGTGAGGTAGATGATACTTCTTCTTTATTGTAATAACATTGATCTCCTTTTTGTCAATGTACAGCCTCATAGATTCATCTTTCTTCTTAATAATGAGAACATGGGATCCTTAATAGAGAAACACTAGTGGAGATAAATACATTATCACTCAATTACTCTAGTTTTTATTGAGTTCTACTAATTTCATAGTGTCCATTCTAGAAGGAGTCTTTGATTTAGGTATGGAACCATGAATTACATCTTTTGGGAACCCAACTTCCTACTCTGAGGGATATCTATGTAAATCCTTTGGAAACACATCAACATATTCTTATACAATAGGTATGTACTCTATATTAACATTCCTTTAATCACCCACAGTTACTGAGTTCCCTTACTCGCTAATAATTGAATTCAATAGAGATATTGGTGGTGGATCTAGATAAGAATCATCTAGAGAGGAATATTCTCCAATGATAAGGGATTAAACACCATTCAAAAAAATCACAACTTCACTATTATTGAAATAGATCATTGCATCATAACTTAGAAGTCAAATCATACCATATATTATATTAAAGTCAATCATGTTAATTATGATAAGGTTAGATACATAATCATGTTTATGTGTCATGAGTGGGACTAATCGACACATCTTTGTTACAATGATACATCCCCTAAGGGTTTTGACTGAAAACACCTTTATTAAATCAAATTGGATATGTCTAATTTTCTTGGAAAATTGGGAATAAATAAATGAATGTTATGATCCAGAATCAAATAAACGAGAATTGTTTCTTCCCATTGTATTCATTAGATTAATGACCCTTTTGTCCACACTTATAGCAGACTCCCATGCCTTTCATGCATTTCCTAGGATGAATCTTTACACAGTTATCACATAATGGAAATTTCATTGTTCCTTTATCTTTATTTTTTACATCACCTCATCCATGGTTATCAGAGTACCACTTCTTATATTGGTTCCCCAAGAACAAATTTTATTGAAAAAATTCCTTCTATGTTTTGATGGTAGCTAATACAATTTCATCATATGATGAATTTTTTTGAGAAACCAGCTCCCTTAGAATAATTGGATTAATACCTACAATGAAATGATCAATATTTTATTCTAAATCACTTATGTAATATATATAATTCATCTCTAATCTTCTAATGGTATCCTCATACTCTGCAAAACTCTCTTCTTCACTTTTCTTTATGCTAAGGGATTTACTCTTCATTTTAGTTCATTGTCCACGAGGGAAAAATTTATTGATGAATATTCACTGAAATGTAATCTATTCCATATTCTCTATTTTTTATCCATCCGTGGTATTCTGTATTAGGGACCACCATTGATCAACATCACCCTTAAGGCAATATTCTGCCAATACTACCTTTTCATTTTCATTGCATCTTAATGCTAGAAAATATCTTTTCAAGGGACATGATACACTAATCAGATATCACTGTATTGGTAGTCCCACTAAAAGATGAGGGATTATGTCACATGAAATTATCCAATACAAGAGTATCATGGTTATTCATCACAACCTGAGTACGTTCTCCCAATATGGTAATGATCTGATCCGCTCCGACACAGACTATGTTGACTTGCTCAGTGGGGAAATCCCTACATTATCCATGGGCATTGACTTAATTTAATCCATTATGTGCCATCACTAAACAACTGAATACACTAAATTAGGTCATAATGGACAATTTTTAACTAGAATACATTTAACCTTATTTGAAATTTTTTGAAAAGCTAATATCATAATCATAAATACGGTTTTTATTTACTTTTAAATACTTCATAATGGTTTGTAAATAAAATATGAATTATCATAATAATATAACCAAGTAATATAAAATAAGGTGTATAGTAAGGACCATTTTCATGTACCAGGATAACCTGGGTCAAGATAGAAACTCCTTGTCAAATCATTTACTCCTAAGTACATCAATTACAGATTCTTGTCCACTTGTAGTATCCATACAAAGATGTATTTTCTTGGAAGACCCAAATTGTATCTACCTTACCAAAATTCTTGGATGTCACTCTATGGTTATACTCACATTATATATTAGGGTATGTACTCTAAACTATGTTTACTAAATCAAGTTTCCAAGGTTACTGCTAAACTTCCTTTGATACCAATTGTAATGCCCTGAACCCCAAAGCCCAGAGCCAATGCATTATTTCATTATATTGGAATGATAATATAAAATATATATTAAATGACCAATTGGTTTAGATGTTTTGGATGTCCAGATTAAATACATGATACTCAAATTACATTTATAAATATTGAAAATACAACATGATTCAGAATAAACTGAAATAAACTACCTCCTTGAAAGCTTGTTTAATGTACAATTCTTCATAACCTGGTGAAAGGAAACAAAAAAACAGTGAGATAAAATGCTCAGTAAGGGTTAAATATAGTGTTATAATTATTAAAAAAATATGATAATAATAATAAATTAGATAAAACTAATATGGCATGATGAATAAATGAAAACACTTTCCATCAATAAACTGAGAATATAAATGTATCCATAGATTCTATCATAGTGAAAACCCCGTGGATAGTAATAACTGAATAATGAATAAAGTGAATGATTATTATTTCAAATTAATTTATCTAGAACATTAACTATTATACCATCAATATGGTTTAAGTATGTGGGTAGAAACCTGACTGGTTTTTAGAAATAATCTCAAAGGGTTTTCCGCCAACCGATTTGTCTCATGAGACATGTCGATGCATTGTGGGGCTATAGAAGGCGCCACCCATCAATAACAGTACAAATAATTCTTTATATATATATTTAATACAATAACAAAATTCATATTAAATATTCATATTGAATAATGGATACAGATTCATCAATATTTCCCTAGTTAAAATAACATTCAAAATAAACACCGCATGTGAAATAGTTTACAAATTAAGGAAATAATCATATCCATGATAAAAAAATGGATATCTATAATAATTATAATTTCAAATGAAAAATGATCTCAAATGGGCATTAGATACACCATATAATAATTATTATATTCATAATACCAAGTATGTCTCAAGGAAATGGAAATTGATACAAAGTCCCTTACCACATTGTAATCAATTGAGTCATATGAACAAAATTTAATAGTCAAAAAATAAATAAAATAATAAAATAAATATAAATATAATAATTATATTATATATAAAATATAATCACACACACCACATGCAATAAATAAGTGGTGAACAATGGAAATATCACATAATTAAATGTGAGATGAGAAAACCCCCAACTTATGCCCGAATGTGTTCTTCAGTTGATCTTAATGACCTGAATAATCAAATTTATCTACATTAATTAGTAAGTATATAACCTATTATAAATTTAATTGATTTATTATAACCTTTTTATGTTCATTCATGGTATTTTTGAGGGGTTAGATAGGTTCAATTTTATTGTTTTGGAAGTATTTTCTTCCTTGGTTTTCATGATCAGTTTTCTTGTATATGAGTATGGATGTTCAGGTAAAATGGAAGTTGAAATCCATAATTGAAGTTATGATTAATTAATGATCATCCAAAAGGTTAAATGATTATATATATTCTTTGGTTATTTTTGGGGGTGATTAATCATTATAAAAAATGGTAATGATAATTTCTTGGATTATTTTGATGGTTTTTTGATCTCCATGAACTCATTTTATTTTATAATTAAAGACCATGAGTTAAAATTATTCTAGAACATTAAATCTAATATATTACATATATAATGATTTTTTAAACCTTAAAAATGGTTTCATGACCCAAATTTAATATGGTAATTGAAATTGAAAACTCTTCGTCCTTGAATGTAATAAATTAACAAATCTCAGAAGATGTTTTAATTTTTAGTATAAGAGGAGGGGAAAAGAGATATGATGATGAAATATTACATTAGAATAATAAAATTCTAGTTCCTGTAATGTTCAATAATTATTATAGAATTTGGATGAGGGGAGGTGTGGAGAGAGGAACAAAATAATGGAACTTGTAAAAGAAGTTGAAAGAAAAAGGAAGAGAGGTTCACCTCTTGAGTAATCCTCCTTGAAAATGCCATTAAAGACTAAATATTGGTATTTTTGTGATAACAGAAGGTCTTGGACGTGGGGGAGTGGGGGGGGGGGGGTGGTGGGGGGTTTGGGAAGTTCAATTGGTAGAAAATAGGAAAGGATAAAAGCTTGTGTGGTGTGAGAGGAAGAGGTGGTGAGGGGTGGTTTATATAGTAGAGGGGAGGGGGATTTTTATAATATTTTAATCATTGGTTTATTATTTATTCCTTAGATGAGAAATAGTGATGATTTCATGACCAAAAATTGTAATTAGTTCATGAGTGTTTTAACTAATGGTTTTTGTCATCAACCATGATGCATGGAATAGTGTATTTATCTCATAATGTATTTATACAATAATTACCATATTTTACTATTCCCCAAAAATTAAATTATTTCAAAAAAATACCAAAAATTAACTCTAACCATTTTCTGAAATGTAGAATCCAAAAATAAACTCCATTTTTCAAAGATAATTTTTTGAATATGATATATTTAATTTTTAATTAAAATTATCATTTAATCAAAAAGTACTAACACTTAAAACACTCATCTTCATTTTTAAGGTGCCTAAATTTTATTTATACTTTCATAGATAATGTTACCACTCATAAGGGTAATATTATAATTCATAAGGGTACATTACTATTTATAAGGGTAAGTTACTCTTCATAAGGGTTAGTTACTATTCACCATAAATTAATTTGATTCTATCAGACTCCAAATATCACCCTGATCACAACCATGTATGTCTGTTTTTATAAATTCAAAACAAAAAAGTTAAAAATAAAAGTTTAATGGATAGGTTAGTACTATCTCTAATAGAAAACCATGTGTTTTTTCATATATACTCAGTTCTTTATGCAATATAAGATATCTAATGAATAGAAATTATTTAAGATAAATGTACCATAAAATGTTTTTGGTGTTATAATATCAAATAAATTAGATCTATGAATTTAAGAGAGGTAATAAGATTATAACTATATAGAACTACTAGTAACGATCACTTAATAAAGAATTTGGGCCTTTAAATCACTAATAATTTTCAAAGTATTACTCCTAGATCAATAGGAATTGTCTCTCAAGCCTTTAAGAGGAAACAAAATTATTTTATATCCAAAAAGAGTAAAATGATAGATTTATGAGGTGATTTAGATTAGATCAAAAAAATTAGATCTAATTTTTAATGTTGCATGGTTTATGTGAACGATTAAGAAATACCTGAAAAAACCTTGTGTCAACCATTGAATCCAAACGCCCCTCATTTGGTTGGATTTCATAGTTAGAGAAACCATGTGGCAACCATTATAATACCATATTTCCAACATTGTATAGTTTATCCTAGGAAATTTTCCCTTATTTGAGAAACTATACCCCAACTATGAACCTACCCCATAAATACCTTATTTCCATTATATGGTTTTTTGGAAGTTCTTCCTGATTTATACTAACCATTCAAAAACCTTGAACATCCATAAAAATCACAAATAATTTTCAAAACTCCTATAAAACATCATAGAGATAACCTGATTATTTTATATACTTAAAATCCACAAATAATAGAATTGTTTACCAAAATTAAGGGTTCTATACTTGTATAACTTCTTAATTTGATTCTCTAAGTGGGTAAAGACATTGTTCGTTACAAACCAACAAACCTTATGCTGAATAAGAAAATAAAGAAAAAAGAGAAGGTGACCAAGAAACATAAAAAATCTAAAGGTCCTCAGCACCATCCTTCCAAGAAGAGGAAGTACAAGAGGAAAGAAAAGGAAAAGGAGGCAGTATGTTTTACATATAGAATGAAAGGCCACTAGAAGAATAATATCACCCAAAATATAGGGAAATCTAAAGCTGTGTTCATTATCAAGTTTAAACTTTCAATATATACATATTGGTTATTAGATATAGCTTTTGGTACTCACATTTGTTTTCAAATGCAGGAACTATGTAGATACAAAATTATTTCTAAAAGAGGGTTGGATTTTTAAGCTTCCAATGGTGTGAGGCAGGCTATTATAGTCATTATTGATTTACACATTTAATTTTCAACTAAAATTATATTTTTTAAGGGAATTTTATTTGGTAACAACTATTAATATGAACATAATTTCTATATCATGCATAAATGTAGATGGTTTTTTTCATGTTCATAAATAAAAGTCATTACTTCTATAAAGATAACATATGATATGGTATGGAACTATAAGGACTCGACCTTAAACCTTACTTAATATTGATTTTAATGAATAATTCACATTGAGTATCTTTTTAGGTTTAGAGTTTTAGAGAATTAGGACATAACTGTTTCATCTCAAAAGATTACAAAGTAGACTAAGTTTCCATAAAATAAAAACTCGTAAAAAGAAACATGTCTAGTTCCATGTTCTAGATAGCATGACTTTCCCATGATCCCATCCTTGACCCTATTACACATTAAGTCCTGTGAAAAACATTTCAAAAAAAACTTGGGGATAACATAAAAAGTTCAGTAATGGATACAGAAAGAATGAAAACTCTTAGTTTTTAAAACATCAGGAAAACCATGTATACTTTATCAAAGTAATACCTCACCTTCATGAAGTAGTAAAAACTCTTCACTGAATAAAATATCATTACATACCCTTTTGTAACCAAAGTATTACCATAAAACCCATATAAAGAACACATAACATTTAAAGGTAACTTGGGTGACAAACATACTTAAGTGAAATAACCATACGGTCGACTTCCAAACAT
This sequence comes from Viscum album, assembly GCA_963277665.1. Lineage (NCBI taxonomy): Eukaryota > Viridiplantae > Streptophyta > Magnoliopsida > Santalales > Viscaceae > Viscum > Viscum album. The sequence continues at coordinate 1,042,386,930 of OY728133.1, read as the reverse complement.
ATCACTTAATGGAATAGCCATACGGCCAACTTCCATGCATACTTAATGGAATAGCCATACGGCCGACTTCCATACCGAATGTATTGGAGGTTATAACGTAACCACCCATCCTGGTATCCACAGAACCACCCGTCCTATGGTTTATCACGTAACCACCCGTCAAATGTCCAAGTACCATTATAAAATCATAAGACATAAAACAAATATAATGGAAAGAAAACATTTCCACACTTTGACCACAACATATAACTAAAATATATTGAAATAACAAATCCATTATAAAAACCATTTTCAATACCAAAATACATATAAGGGTATATGGTATCTATTTCATTTTAAAAACATCACGACTTATTGAGGAAGCCAAAGACCAAATAATACTCGCGGCGGCGAAAAAGGTCGTTGTCACCACGTACGTTAAAAGAAACATTATTTTTTGTCATTTAGTAAAATTCTTCGTAGAAAAATATTCCTTTTGTATAAAAGTAAAAGTAAAAGGTGTTCATACACCATATAAAAGATAGTTGTGTATAAAACGAAATATGCCTCAATGAAAGGAGATTGAGACGAAGTCACTTACCTCGGGTCCTACTTGACTCGATCATTCTTTAACGTCCTGAATAATAAACATGAGTTAATTTCTAATTTCTTAAGAACCTTTTCCAATCTTATTATTCCTTTTATATCACTTATTTCCATGTTATAAACATTATGTAATCATTTAAGTTACTATTGTTTGTTTTGTCGATATTTGGTTCTTAAGTCGAAAGTGGACTTCTTACAATTACATGTTGTTCATGTGGTCAAAGGTTCATTATATCCAGAATGATATGCATGATCTGTATATCATATATATCATATATATCCAGAATATACATGAAATTATAATATTACATAATCATTTATAGGTAAGAAATGAAATGCACCGTTCATGGAGACGGTAAGCCGTATGTACGCATGAACGCTACTTTTATTTTCATGTCATATTAATGGAATTAAAACTAAATGAGATGTATTTATATTTTAATTCCAGAATTATATTCATCATTTAGATGTAACATAGATCATATATATCCAATATATATATGTACTTATAATAGTACATTACATTTGGGGATAAGAAATGAAATGCACCGTTCATGTAGTCGGTAGGCTATACGTACGTATGAACACTACTTTCATTTCTTTGTCATACTTTAATGGAATGAAATAATAATTATATAAAGGTATATTATAATTCTAGTATAACATCATATATAATAACTTTAAATTCATCCTTTATATGTCCCACATATGGCATTAACGAATCAAATCACTTTGAGGGGGCGGTAGTCCGCACTTCCTAAAATGAAGATATCACATATACCCATAATGGAAGCCACAAAGGTATGACATAAAAGAAAAATACAGAACTTTAAGGAAAACATAAACATATTATATATCATATATAAATACAGTGATATCTTAATGGCCACCTTTGAAGGTGTTAGAAGAATATTGAACAATCATCGTTTCGTGAGGCAGAAATTCTCCATCCACAAAAACAGTATGTTATTTAACCATTAGATGTAGGTGTGTGTAAGTGTAGGTCGAATGATTCTTATAAAAACATACTAGTATATTTAAGATACTGTATTTGTTACAAAATAAATGAATAAAAAGTGTTTAGGGGGTTGGAGAAGCAAAATAAAACAAAAGAACACAAGTGAAGACATTACCTTAAAATCGGGTAACTCTCTTAGATTTGAGCTCAAAGGAATATTTGGGAAGACTTCCGCCCAAAGTGAGGATTCTAGGAGTAAGGGAGGGATGTGTAGAGACAAAAAGAGCAGACCTTGGCCGAACCAAAGGCTTGAGAGGTGTGGGTATGGTGGTAGAGGTGGGGGCCTTTTATAAGAGGAGAGGAGGGGCACTCTTGGAAAGTAAGGAAATGTTACTTTATTATAGAATGATTTTCGGATTTTAATGGTCCTAAATTGATTTGTTTCAAGGATAAGTTGTTAAGGGTTCTAAATACAGCCATCCAATAGGTTTTTTACATGTTTGGGTCTTAGATTTTATATTATCTTTCAATTTTATTTAAATCGTTAAATACTGAGGTAATCGCTGCATCATCATGGTGTCATAAATAATTTAATTTAGTTAATGTCTAAAAATTATAAAAAAAATTCTATTATGTTGGAAATATTTTTATATTTCCAATTAATATTTATAGTAAAAAATATGACTTGTATAACTCCATTTAAAAATTGTTTTAGAAAAGTAACTCATGTTTGTGACATTTTTACTTTAACATTAAATAAAAAGGTATTAATGTCATTTTCCTAACAAAGTGGCTCCATGGGGTCCCCAAGTTGACCCATGGATTGTCTTAGTCGGACATGACACATAAAATGAGGGTAGGAAATGTTTCTAGTTTATTTCATATTATTAAAACATTATCTTTACCTTAAACTACACTAATTACATGTAACCGCGATTAAAAACGTAAAAGTTACTATTCACCAAAAAATTATTTTAATCCCATTGAACCAAATTTTACATCTTAATGACAAACATGTATGTCGGATTTTTGAAATTCAAAACACAGAAGTGGTAAAATTTCATTTAAACGAAAAATCAGTTTTTATAAGTACCACATAGTGGTTTCACTATTCATCAAAAATCGAAGTTTTTCAGAAAAATACCAAAACTTCACCCTAAGATATATTTGATATTACGAATTCAAAAATGAAGTCAATTTTACAAAATTCAAATCATATAAGTTTCATTAATTAATTTAATAATTAATTCCCGCTTTCAGAGCAAATAGCGTGTTTTTATGAAGCAATAAGTATCAAAAGATTGACACTAGTTTAAGTCCGATTTCAAAGTGAAATAAATTCCAACAACCACTATTGGATTTAATGGTAAAAACATATTATAATTTCACTTTAAAACAAATTCAAAAGATAACATAATCATATAACTAAATTTGATTAAAAAGTGGTTTTGAATTAAAATACAACATTTTATAATATTCATTAAAAAATGAACTTTATCAGTAAAATAATTTTTTTTTACAGAAAGTAAATTTTGATGTCCCGATTCTAAAAAAGAGTTTTATTTGGTCCAATAGAATGTATAAGAGTGAACAAAACTATATTTAATGACGGTTCTCCATCAAAAGGTGATAAGTGAACCTTTAGTTAAAATTAGGCAATATATGCCCAAAATTGAACTCTTTCCGTATTTTAAGCCTTTATCTTCTATTAGAAAAAAGTAAAAACAGTTAAAAAACATATATAATCATATTTTAATTATTTCTATCTATTCCTGCCAATACAAAGACTATGTGTTAACTACCATTTAAAATAATATTATTTTATTACTAGTGTGCAACGTAAGATTTCAAAGAAACTCTTTGTTGCATATCGAGTACGCTATCGAACATAGCAACCCCTTTAAAGTAAAATTAATATTTAATTCGTAAATATTAATAAATATGAAAATATTTTATTCATTATTTACCTGGGATGTTACATCCTTCCCCACTTTTGGGAATTTCTTCCTCACAATTTTATTCACTTATCAAAATAAGTGGGGGTATTTATCCCTCATAGCATTTTCAGAATCCCACGTTGCCTCTTCAACCATATGGTTCTTCTACAAAACCTTTACCTGGTGAATCACCATATTCCGTAACACTTTCTCCCTATGGTCAAGAATCTGGACCGGCTGTTCTTCATAAGATAGGTTCTTTTCCAGCTGAACTACCTCTGGACTCAAAACATGAGATGGATCTGGCATATACTTTCTCAACTTCGAAACATGAAAAAAATTGTGCACCTGAGATAACCTCGAAGGTAATTCCACTCTGTATGCAACTGATCCAACTCTCTCCAGAAATTTATATGGTCCAATGAACCTTGGACTCATCTTTCCTTTCTTACCAAATCACATCACACTTTTCCATGGAGAAACCTTAAGAAAAACATTATCACCTACCTCGAAAGATAGATCCTTCCTCCATTTATCTATATAACTCTTCTGCCTGCTCTGAGCTGTTCTCATGTGTTTCTGAATCAACTGAACTTTTTCTGCCATCTCTTCTACCAATTCTGGTCCCATCAGATTCCTTTCACCCACTTCATCCCAAAATGATAGAGTTCGACACCACATCCCATATAATGCCTCAAATGGTTCCATCTGTATACTGGAACAAAAACTGTTATTATAAGAAAACTCAACCAAAGAAAGATGTTGGTCCCAACATCCCTGATAATCCATCGAACAAGCTCGTAGCATATCCTCCAAGGTCTGAATTGTTCGTTCTGACTGCCCATCTGATTGAGGATGAAAAGATGTACTAAATGTTAATTTAGTACCCAACGACTTCTGAAGGACTTTCCAAAAGTTAGAAGTAAACCTGGGATCATGATCAGATATAATGGAGAGGGGAACTCCGTGCATCCTAACTATCTCTTAAAGATATAATCGAGAAAGTTGATCTATAGAGAATGTATCTCGAATAGGAAGGAAATGAGCAGATTTAGTCAAGCAATCAATAATAACCCATATTTCATTATTACCTCAAGATGTCTTTGGTAATCCCACAACAAAGTCCATGGATATGTTTTCCTATTTCCCCTCCGGAACCAGTAAAGGCTGAAGCAACCCTTTCGGTAATTGCCGCTCTAATTTATCCTGCTGACAAGTCATACACTTTACTGTAAAATCAGAAATATCTCTTTTCATTCCATCCGACCAGTAATACTCTCGTAGATCTCTGTATATCTTAGTACTGCCAGGATGAACTGAAAATGGAGAACTATGAGCTTCACATAACAACTCTCTCTTCAACTATGAATCACTAGGCACACACAATCTCTTCCCAAATCTCAAAACACAATCATTATTAGTGTTGAATTCAGGCAACTTACCCTTCTGAACAAGATCTACCTTTTTCTGCAACTTACTATCTTGCTTCTATGCTTCCTTAATTCTGCCTGATAGGGATGATCTCACTGATACCTGAAACAAAACAGAAGAACTTCCGGCAACAACAATTTCCATGACAAAGTTCATCAAATCAAAAACCAAAGGATCTCATTCCAATCGTAGCATAGTTAATGAAGCATTACTTTTTCGACTCAAAGCATCAGCCACTTTATTTGCTTTTCTCGGAAGGTAATGAATTGTGCAATCATAATCCTTGATTAATTCCAGAAATCTCCTCTATCTCATGTTCAATTATTTCTAAGTGAATATATACTTTAAACTTTTGTGATCAGTATATATTTTGCACTTTACTCCATACAAATGATGCCTCCAAATTTTTAGAGAAAAAACAATAGCAGTTAATTCCGAATCATGTGTAGGGTAATTTATCTCATGAGTTTCTAACTGACATGAAGCATAAGCAATTACCTGATCATTTTTCATAAGGACACAACCAAGTCCCTTCAACGAAGCATCACTGTAGATAACAAACTCACCATTCTTGGAAGGAAGTTCCAAAACTAGATAATTCACCAATCTTCTTTTCAACTCCTGAAAACAACCATCACATTATTTTTTCCAGATATACTTAACACCCTTCCGAGTTAGCTTAGTCATTATATTGGATAATCATGAAAATTTTTCCACAAACCTTCAGTAGTAACCTGCCAAAGCAAGAAAACTACGGATCTCGGTTATATTTGTGGGTCTTGTCCATTCTTCAACAACTTTTGTTTTAGCAGGATCAACAGTTATGCCATCTTTTGAAACAATGTGACCCAGGAAAGAAATTTGTTGTAACCAAAACTCACACTTGATGAACTTTCCATATAGTTTCTTTTCTTTTAAGTTTTTCAAGATAGCCCTTAAATGACTTTCATGCTCCTCTTTACTTTTATAAAATACCAAAATATCATCAATGAAAACAACCACAAACTTATACAAGAACTCATGGAAAATTATATTCATGAGGTCCATGAATACAGAAGGTGCATTGGTTAACCCAAAAGGCATAACTAAAAATTCATAATGGCTATATCTAGTATGGAACGTAGTATTCGGAACATCTGCTTCTTTTACTTTCAATTGATGGTACACCGACCTCAAGTCAATCTTCGAAAAATACTGAGCTCCCTAGAGCTGATCAAACAAATCATCGATATGAGGCAAATGATACTTGTTCATAACAATAATGTTATTCAAGGCTCTATAATCAATGCAAAGACTCATTGAACCATCTTTCTTTTTGACAAAAAATACAGGAGCACCCCATGGTGATGTGCTAGGTCGAATGAAACCTTTATCTAATAACTCATTCAATTATTTCTTTAACTCTAAAAGTTCAACTTGAGCCATTCGATAAGGGGGTTTTGAAATTGGATTAGAATCAGGAACTAAGTCAACAATAAATTCAACTTCCCGATCATGAATAATACTAGGCAACTCATCGGAAAAAACATCAAGATACTCATTTACCATTGGCACATCATTAATCTGAATAGTTCCTTTATTTTAAACAATATGTGCAAGGTAACTTTCATTTCCATATTTTACTAGTTTCTCAACTTCCTGATATGTTATCAAAAGAAAGGGTTCATTCTTGTACACAAACTGAAAATCTTTCTGAAAAGAAACCATTTTAGCTCTGCAGTTAATCTTATCATGATAAAAAGAAATCCAATCCATGACCAAAATAACATCAAACTCTACCAGAGGAAAAACAATAAGGTTTGCTGGTAGATTCTTTCAACACACAAGGATAGGAAGGTTGTTATAATTCCTTTTTGTCTCAACGTTCCCTCTGGGTGTTTTTACAATAAGGTAAGGATTCATATCTTGAGATGGAATTTCCAATTTACTAGAAAACTTCTCAGAAATGAAAGAGTGTGTAGAACTTGAATCAAACAACACATTGGAATATTCTGAACAAACTAACAGTGTACCTGATACTACTTCATTCGATGGACCAACATCTAGTGAAGTTGTTGCAAAGGATTTCACCACCCCTTTCTGCTTGTAGTATGGCTGATTTTACCCCAGTTGAGTTCTTCATTAGTCGGTCATTTTCATAATGACCCATTTCATTACACTTAAAACATATTACCTCTTTCTTTTCATTGCCTGCTTGATCATCTTCCTTACAGTTATGAGAAATATAATCAGATTTACCACACCAAAAGCACTTACTAGACTTGGATAAACATTCTACAGGATTCATTTTACCACACTTCTCATAGGATGGATATTTGGTTTTCTTACCTCCTTGCTTCTTTGATGAATTATTCCCCTTTACCTGTCAACTGGTCCTCTTATTCTGTTTTTTGTCAAAGAACACCTGATCATTGGAAAACTCCATTTCCACCTTCTCCGCACATCGAAAAAGTTTTTCTTAACTTTTGAACTCACTAGAAGCTAAATCCCTTCGATACTTTAGATTTATCCCTGAGAAAAAATGGTTTATTTTACTATCAAGATCTCGTATGAAGTTTGGAGAATACCTTGCCAGTCAAGTGAACTTTTCTTCATAAGCAACCACTGAGTCATCCTCCTACCTCAATTCTAGAAATTGCTTTTCCATCCTAAGATGAACCACCTTAGGAAAATATTTCTCAAGAAACATACCTTTGAATTCATCCCAATGAAGATCATCAATATCATCACTATCCCTAATATTTTTCACCATCGACCACCACTGATCAGATTCTCCTTCAAAACGATAAATAGCAAGACTAACATTTTGATGTTATGAACACCCCATGACATAAAAAATCTTCTCCAGTGCTTTAATCCACCCTTCAGCTAGCACAGGGTCAGATGATCCTTTGAATGATGGGGGATGTTTCCTCATGAAATGTTCCACCACTAACATGTTCTTCTGCGGTTGATCTGGCTGATATTGTGCATGGATACCACCACCATTTATAGCCTGAGTTAACTGTGCCATCACTACAACAAACTATTCAGTTCCGATTCTGACCATCTTAGGTTGCTGATTTGGAAGGTTGTCTTCCTCCTAATGTCATCCCAACATAGCTGCTTTGTTTCCTCTATGGAAAACCATTCTGAACATAGAAATATCTTAGGCGAAGCAACATGGTAATCCGTAAATGCAATATCATTTCAGTCATACCATAAATTAACTTATAATTTAACAATTTTCTAAATCCTAAAGTTGTCTAAACCGACCTCTGATATCAACTATATGGCCTCGAACTTAAACCTTACTTAATATTGAATTAAATGAATAATTCACATTGAGGATCTTTTTAGGTTTAGAGTTTTAGTGAATTAGGACATAACTGTTACATCTCAAAAGATTACATAGTAGACTAAGTTTCCATAAAATAAAAACTTTTAAAAAGAAACATGTCTAGTTCCATGTTTTAGATAGCATGAATTTCCTTTGATCCCATCCTTTACAATATTACACATTAACTCCCATAAAAACATTTCAAAGAAAAACATGGGGTGAGCATAAAAATATCATTAAGGGATACACAAATAATGAAAACTATTAGTTTTTAAAACATCAAGAAAACCATGTATACTTTATCAAAGTAATACCTTCACCTTCATGAAGTAGTAAAAACTCTTCACTGAATAAAATATAATTACTTACCCTTTTGTAACCAAAGGATTTCCATAAAACCCATATAAAGAACACATAACATTTAAATATAACATGGGACATAAACATACTTAAGTGGAATAACCATACGGTCGACTTCCACACATATCACTTAATGGAATAGCCATACGGACAACTTCCATTCATACTTAATGGAATAGCCATACAGCCGACTTCCATACCCAATGCATTAGAGGTTATAATGTAACCACCCGTCCAGGTATTCACAGCACCACCCGTCATATGGTTTATCACGTAACCACTCATCAAATGTCCAAGTACCATTATAAAATCATAAGACATAAAACAAATATAATGGAAAGAAAACATTTCCACACTTTGATTACAATATATCCCTCAAATATATTGACATAACAAATCCATTATAAAAACCATTTTCAATACCAAAATACATAAAAGAGTATATGGTATTTATTTCATTTTAAAAACATCATGACTTGTTGAGGAAGCCAAAGACCAAATAATACTCACAGTGGCGGAAAAGGTCGTTGTCACCGAGTACGTTAAAAGAAACATTCATTTTTGTCGTTTAGTAAAACGTATCGTAGGAAAATATTCTTTTTGTATAAAAGTAAAAGTCAAAGGGTTTTATACACCGTATGAAATATAGTTGTGTATAAAACTAAATATGCCTCAATGAAAGGAGATTCAGACGAAGTCCCTTACCTCAGGTCCGACTTGACTCGATCGTTCTTTAACGTCCTGGATAATAAACTTAAGTTATGTTCTACTTGCTTAAGAACCTTTTTAAAGCTTATTATTCCTTTTATATCACTGATTTCCATGTTATAAACTTTATGTAATCATTTTGAGTTACTAATTTTTGTTTTGTTGATATTTGGTTCTTAAGTCGAAAGTGGACTTCTTAAAATTACATGTTGTTCGTGTGGTCAAAGTTTCATTATATCTAGAATGATATGAATGATTTGTATATCATATATATAATATATATCCATAATGTACATGCAATTATTATATTACATAATCATTTATAGGTAAGAAATGAAATGCACCGTTCATGGAGACAGTAAGCCGTACGTACGCATGAACGCTACTTTCATTTCCATGTCATATAAATGGAATTAAAACAAAATGAGAGGTATGTATATTTTAATTCCAGAATTATATTCATCATTTAGATGTAACATAGATCATATATATCCATTATATATATGTACTTATAATATTACATTACATTTGGGGATATGAAATGAAATGCACCGTTCATGGAGACGGTAGGCCGTACGTACGCATGAATGCTACTTTCATTTCTTTGTCATACTTTAATGGAACGAAATAATAATTATATAAAAGTATATTATAATTCCAGTATAACATCATATATAATAACTTTAAATTCATCCTTTATACGTCCCACATATGTCATTAACGAATCAAATCACTTTGAGGGGGCGGTAGTCCGCACTTCCTAAAATGAAGATATCGCGTATACCAATAATGGAAGCCACAAAGGTATGACATAAAAGAAAGATACAGAATATTAAGGAAAAAAATAACATATTATATATTATATATAAATATAGTGACATATTAATGGCCACCTTTGAAGGTGTTAGAAGAATATTGAACAATCATCGTTTTGTGAGGTAGAAATTCGCCATCCACAGAAACAATATGTTATTTAACCATTACATGTAGGTGTGTGTAAGTGTAGATCTAATGATTATTATAACAACATACTAGTATATTGATGATACTGGAGTTGTTACACAATAAATTAATAAAAAGAGTTTAGGGGTTTGGAGAAGAAAAATAAAACAAAATAACACAAGTGAAGACATTACCATAAAATCAGGTAACTCTCTTAGATTTGAGCTAAAAGGCTTCCTTGGGAAGACTTCTGTCCAAAGTGAGGCTTCTAGGAGTAATAGAGGGATGTGGAGAGACAAAAAGAGCAGATATTGGCCGAACCAAAGGCTTGAGAAGTGTGTGTATGGTGGTAGAGGTTGGTGCCTTTTATAAGAGGAGAGGAGGGGCACTCTTGGAAAGTAAGGAAATGTTACTTTATTATAGAATTAGTTTCGGATTTTAATCGTCCCACATTGATGTGTTTCACGGATAAGGTGATAAGGGTTAGAAATCCACCCAACCAATCAGTTTTGGACATGTTTAGGTCTTATATTTTACATTATCTTTCGATTTTATTTAAATCCTTAAATAATGAGGTAATCACTGCATCATCATGGTGTCATAAATAATTTAATTTAGTTAATGTCTAAAAATTATAAAAAAATTCTATTATGTAGGAAATATTATTATATTTCCAATTAATACTTATAGTAAAAAATATGACTTGTATAACCCCATTTAAATTTTTTTAGTAAAACAACTCATGTTTGTGACATTTTTACTTTAACATTATATAAAAAGGTATTAATGTCATTTTCCTACCATAGTGGCTCCATGGGGTCCACAAGATGACCCATGGATTGTATTGGTCGGCCATGACACATCCAATAAGGGTAGGACATGTGTCTAGTTCATTTAATATTATTAAAACATTATCATTACCATAAACTACACTAATTACATCTAATCGCGATTAAAAACATAAAAGTTACTGTTCACAAAAAAATTATTTTAATCCCATTGAACCACATTTTACTTCTTAATTACAGCCATGTATGTTGTATGTTTGAAATTAAAAACACAGAGGTGGTAAAATTTCATTTAAATGAAGAATCAGTTTTTATAAGTACCACTTAGTGGTTTCACTATTCATAAAAAATTGATGTTTTTCAGAAAAATACCAAAACTTCACCCTAAGATATATTTGATATTACAATTTCAAAAATGAATAAAATTTTAAAAAATTCAAAACATATAAGTTGCATTAATTAATTTAATAATTAATTCCCGCTGTCAGGGAAAATAACGTGTTTTTCTGAAATAATAAGTATCAAAAGATTGACACTAGTTTAAGTCCGATTACAAAGTGAAATTAATTCCAACGACCACTATTGGATTTAATGGTAACAATATATTCTAATTTCACTTTAAAACCAATTAAAAAGATAATATAATCATATAAATAAATTATATTAAATAGAGGTTTTGAATTAAAATACAACATTTTACACTATTCATTAAAAAATGAACTTTATCGGAAAAATACCAAATATTTACACATAGTAAATTTTGATGTCCCGATTGTAAAGAAGAGTTTTATTTGGTACAATAGAATGTATAAGAGTGAGAAAAACTATATTTAATGACGGTCCGCCATCAATAGGCGATAAGTGAACCTTTAGTGAAAATTAGGGCTTATATGCCTAAAATTGAATTCTTTCCTTATTTTAAGCCTTTATATTTTATTAGATAAAAGTAAAAACATTTAAAAAACATATATAATCATATTTTAGTTATTTATATCCATTCCTGCTAACACAACAACTATGTGTTAACTACCATTTAAAATAATATTATTTTATTACTAGTGTGCAACGTAAGATTTCAAAGAAACTCTTTATTGCATATCGGGTACGCTATCGAACATAGAAACCCCTTTAAAGTAAAATTAATATTTAATTCATAAATATTAATAAATATGAAAATTTGTTATTCATTATTTACCTGGGATGTTACAGAAACAATTAAATAATGGACTTTATGTATTAAATCATGAAAACAATGTATTGAAAATAGATATGAATAATGTTCACAAAAATCACATAACACCAAATTATGACTTCACAATCTTGGTCATGTAAACAAAGAAGCATTTGAGAAATCTGTTCAAAGAGAGTTATTTATACTCTACTGATCTAAAACCACTTGAAATATGTTATTCCTGTTAACAAGGAAAAATTACCAAGATTTCATTTAGTGGGCAGGGTGAAAGGGCTACAGAGAATATATAACTATTACACATTGATGTGTGTGGACCATTAATAGTTTAATATATAGGTGGGTATTATTACATCATAACTATTATTAATGACTTGAGTATGTATGGATATTTCTACTTGATGGGTTATATTTTTGAGTCCTTTGAGAAATTCATAAAATTAAATAATGATGTAGATAATCAACCAGGAAAAAAGATAATGGATATTTGATTGAATTGTGGTGGTGAATCTTTTATCCAAGAGTTTATTGCCTTTCTATAGTTATTTATAATTCTAACTCAACTCACTCTACATTACTCACCACAATGAAATGGTGTTATTGAAACGAGGAACTATACCTTTTTAGAAATGGTATCATAGATTAGAAGTCAAGAAGATAATTCATTATCCATTTTGGGATATTCATTACAAAGTATGACATATAAATTAAACTGAATAACAAATAATGAATAAAATAGAAATTAATTCAAGTTATGTGGTGGAATGAAACCCATTTTTTTCATACACATGTATGGGGTTGTGAGGTGTTTGTTAAGGACTTATGAGAACACAAAATAGGACTCTAGGGCACAAAGTGTTTCTATATTGTGGATCCTAAAGAAACACAATGATACTACCTATAAAAACACTTGAGATGGATCTATCCACAAAACGGATAGTGGGATAAATATTAACAATGATGATACTGATGCTCAACATACATAAGAGTTCATACAAGAATAGATTATACAGGTCTCCATAGAAGAAGTAGTTCTTTAAACACAAGTACTACGTAAGGAAAATATAGTGGTAAGAGAACTAGAAAGATATAGTTTTCCAATCACTATATATGGTGACTCATTATTGGTAGAAAATGTTGAACCTGTCTCCTACAAAGAGGTAGTAGAGAGCTAAAAAGATGTAAGATGGAAAGATGAAATGAATTATGAAATGATATCCATGTATCAAAACTATGTTTTGGTTCTAGTCAATGTAGTAGTTGATGTAAATCTTATAAGGTGAAAATGAATATTCAATAGAAAAAATGGAAGTTGAAGGTAAATAAAAAACCAATAAAATAAGGATAGTGGCTAAAGGGTTTAATCAATTTCAAGGGATTGACTATGATGAATCCTTTTTATCATTTTATATATTTAAATCCATCAGATTTACAGTTTCTATATTAGATTATCTAGACTATCAGATTTAGAAAATAAATGTCACAAAACATTCCTTAATCAAAAACTTCAAGAAGATGTTTATATGACACAACTAGAAGGGTTTGTGACTCAAGATGATTCCAAAAATATTTTTAAGTTGTAGACATCCATATATGGATTGAAGTAAGAATCTTGGTCATGAAACATTCAATTTGATGATACCATAACAGAATTTGGTTTCATTAAGAATGAATTCAAGCCATGTGTTTCCAAAGGCATAGTGGGAATGTAGTAGTCATCGTAATCGTATATTTCAATCTATTATTACTTATTTTAAATGAAATACTAGTCTTAAAATATATTAAATACTAGTTGAACAAGTGTCTCTCCATGAAGTAATTAGGTGAAGCAACCTATATTATAGGGATCAAGATCATTTGGGATATATCCAGGAGGCTTATTTGATTATGTCAAAGTACATACATTGATCAGAGACAAAATAGATTTAGTATGAAAAAAATTTAATAAGGCATTGGTTCTCGTGTCACATGGTAAACATATTTTTATGAAATTTTTTCCTATGACTCAAAAGGAAAAAAGATAGGATGAGTAAGATCCCATATGATTCACTAATAGGACCAATCATGTTTTACTTTTAATGTACTATACTTGATGTTTCCTCTACATTAATAATAGTAGGAAGATATCAATCAGATCTAACAGAAAATAATTAGTTTTTTGTTTAGGATATCCGTAAGTATTTGAGAAGAACAAAGGAAATGTTCCTAGTGTATAGAGAAGATGAGTAGCCAGTCATCAGTGGTTATACTAATGATTATTTTCAAATATATAAGAAATATATGAATTCGTATTTAAGATATGTTTTCTATCATAGTTGAAGAGTTGGGATGTGGAAGAGTTTAAAGTAGCCACTTGTCAGTGATTCTATTGTGGAGTCTGAGTATATATCACCTTCAAATGTATCCAAGGAATTATTTTTCATACAATTTTTTATTATTTAATATTGATGATGTACCAAGTAGTAAATAACCTATCTCATTGAATTTTGATAATAAAACCATGATGGCTCTTGCAAATGAGCCAATCTCACACCCACAGATAGAGCACATACTCCATAAATATCACCTCTTAAATGATTTTTATCATAGGGTCGAAATTGATGTAAGTAGATTTCCCATAAATGAAAACATGGTGGATACAAAGAAAAAATACCTATAAAAATAGAAGCATGAGTATCATGTGAGAGATACTAGAATCAAGGTTTTTAATAGTTGGATCTCGTGTAGGCGATAATCTAATGAATTTGTTTCCATAGACAAACTTCTATGTACTATATAATAACTTATATTCATAGTTCTGAATATTAATAATCTTTTTATCACATCATGATTGTTTTTCTGTGTAACATACTTTTTGATAATGTCCTAAGAATAGATATCACAACAAAAGGTCATAACAATTCCAGACTATGAAGAGTATTGAGAAGTTCCAGAACAACATTCTTAAATATTTTTTTTGTATCCAGATGAAATCATTTGAGGGAAAAAATTATATAGGATATCATGGGTGGATACTTATAATACTTTGAGGAAATTTCTTATGGCGTGTTCTCTTGGTAATATCTAGTGTATGATATTATGAGAACAAGACCCACCAATAGGAAATCCAAATTTATATGGGTCATTGGATATTCCAATTTTCAGATGAATTTATTGATCTTTAGACTTAAAGATTATTATTAATTATTATTATAATTCACTAACTTTTATGTGTTGATGAAAACCTTGGTGTTCTATGTTTGTGATAAGGTAGGATGCACTGGGTGTGTTACAAGTAATATTACATTAATGAATAATGCAAGAAAGGATTTATGCCTTATGTTTTTTTTAAATTAAGCTAATATGTTAGGCCCTTTGATGTAAATCATATTGCCTAAATAATTGATGGTCCTAGTATTCAATAGGAAGGTTCAATTTCTAAAAATTTTAAGAAATAAACATCAAGAACATATGACGGTGGAACCAAAATGAAACATTCTTTATTAGAGTTATAATGATAAAGAGATTATATTATATAGTAATAATATTTATGAGGTATTATGCCATTTATTTATTAACATCCTTATTTATGGGTGTCTTGGCATGTTGTCAAATGATGTCCTTTGACTTTAAGATGCTTCACATAATTCCACTGAGAAAGAGGCCTATAGGGCCACAAACTAAGTATATTCATAATCTCAGTTATATAATATATTATTATTTATTATTTAAAAAGTGGAATAAATATTTATCCCATATGTAGTTTAATAATTATTCATGTTTTCTTGATCACATATTTTGTCACCAGTTATTTGTTATAATGTTATATGAGTGTAATATTGAATAAATATTTATTTTCTATTTAGTGAACATAAAATTTAGTTCATTATTAGAAAATAGTGTAGTTTTATTAAATAGTTTAATAAATAGTTACAATTTATGGCCTGGTAAATATTATGTATGAATGAAAAACTATATTTAATGGACCAATGAGAAATAATAAATATTGAATATTATTTGATTTAATATTTTGAATTTTTATTCGCAAGTATAGCGCGTGTCAAGAAATATTAATATTAATATTATTTATGAACGTGGGATTCTATAGGGATTAAATATATAATAAAAGGAATTTTTATAATTATTTACTTCTATCCTTGATAGTATATAAACCCAATTATAATTTTTTTTAAGATATCTAATTTTTTTGTGTGCACAATGAAATCTAGAGAATCTTATCTAAGCCCTTGAGAGATCCCTTATCCAAGAACAATCCTGAGAATGGAGAGTGATATTCCTCCACCTTTTACTCTAGAGTTAAAAGATATCAAGAATAATTATTTGGAAGTGATTCTCAAGATGATCAAAGACGGACAACGTAAATGTTAGAATCTTCCATGTTAGCATGTGGATATTATTATGGTGACGTTCATTGATTTTTGGAACACATTTGAATCACTGCTAGAGGTAATTTCCCCCCTGAATCCTATTATCCAACAATAGTAAAATATCGATCCATTGTGATGTCCATCAACAAATAAAAAATATCTCACAAGTCAATTCATTATTTGCTAAAATTAATTATATATAATATCTTATGATACTATATTTTGGTCCTTTAATTTTATCCATTTTCTGTTTTCTATAATCTTATTCCATTGATCACATAATTTATCTTCATATATGTCTTGGACTGATCATTGATCCTAGAAAAAATAAATGTTATAAATGACCCATCATAAGCTTCAACACCACCCAAAACCTTCATTACATGTAGTGAAAAAAATATATTTGAAACATTTGGTATCATGGAATAGAAATTTACACTAGTAAATTAAATAGGAAATTTCCAATGATTTGTTTCTAGGAAAATATCCACTGCAAAAAAAAAATTCCACTAGAACCATGCAATATAAGGTTTCATCAGAAACATTAAATGTAAATTGGAATTCATGTACCTATTGAATTTATTTATAAGGCTATTGTATGTGGTGATTTCTAGTGAATATTGAACATTTTCTATATTGAATGAAATTTCAACACTTGAATTTGTTTTTTTTAATTTAACCACTATTTGGTTCCCTCATGGTATAGTTTGTTGAATACATCAGAATTGTCAATTCACTTAATTTCAGTGTTTGAAATATATAGGATATTCGACACAAACTCAGTCATATCTATCATCAAATTTATAATTATATCCCACAAATATAATTATTGAATTATTAAGTCTATTTTGGTGCATTGAAAAATTTCATTGAATCTTCTAATCAATATCTTACACCAGAAATTTCCACTGGTAAACGACACTAAAATTTCCCACTAAAAATTTTATAGGAAAACTTCCACTATGTGGTAAATTTCAATAGGAAATATGACATGAAAAGTTACATAGAAAATGTTATGTACCATAGACTAGAAATTATAACTATTTAATGACATGGATAATTGATAATGAAAAATTTTCTTGAAAATTTCAACTTCATAAAAAATTCCCACTTGATACATGAATTAAAAAGTTTCATAAAAAATATTCAATGTAAATTAAAACTTGAAAAATTCATTGAAAATACCCACTTTTATCTTACACTAGAAATCTACACAAGTACACAACATTGGGAATTTACACGTGTAAACTATATGGTAAATTGACATTGAAAATATTCCAAGAAAAAATTCAATGTGTTGAAAATTCTCACTAGAAACAAGAATTGTAATGTTCCTTGAGAAACCATTGATGTAAATTACAAATGATAACATGAATTAAAAATTATCATGGGTATCTTTCTCTATAAATTTTTAATAACAAACCATGTTGTGTGTGGTGATATATCACTTCATTCTATGCTATTCAAAATAATTATATTAATGATAAAATTTTTCTATGAGACAAATATGTGGGAAGAATATGATAATGTAAAACCCCTGTTATTTTAATTATTAATTATTAATTATTAATTTATATTAATATTTATTATTTTATATTTACCATATTCATAATATTATTAATTATTTATTTTATTATTAATTCTTTATAATATTATTAATGAATAATTATATTATTAATTAATAATTATATTATAAATTATTAATTTTCATATTAATTATTAATTATATTAATTATAATTTAAAATTTTATTATCTATATTATTGATAATTTATTTTAATTAGTTTTGTTTTTAATTATTGGTTTTTTATGTATTATTATTAGAATATTATTATTTTAATGTTGGGTAAATGAAACTAAATTTCACATGGAAAATCCATAAGGGATGTCAATCACTCTTCCCGTTAAAAGGGAATTTTGGGTGTATTTTTAGTTATATTAGGAAATTACTTAAATATAGGAAATTTAAATAAAAGTAATTATTTTATATTTTTTAAAATTTTTGTAATATAAATATATTTAACAAAAGAAAAAAAATAAAAAAAAATAAAATTATTTTTGGTCTAAAAAATAGGGTGAGTGTTATTTTTTTGATACTTGAAATGTTATTTTCTAAAAATTAAAAAATCATAATCCATTTAATTTAAAAACATCAAAAACTCATTTAATTTTTTTGTTAAAGTCCAAAATGTGTTTAAGATTTTTATTTAATGTAATGCATAAAAGTTGGTAACTTCTTGGGCGTGATGAGCCTACCTTTGGGTCATCCACACTTGTCAACCTATCAGAGACTGCCTGATGAGCGGCATGCTGCTAGGAAGAGCCATCAATGAGTGGCCCTACATCATCTAGTGTCAACATGGATGCCAATGTACTTTTATAAATATATTGATAATTATATAAATATATTTGTAAAAAACCATATGTAGAATATTTTTCCCAAATAGTTTTCATCCACATCTCACTTTCTATTCCCTATAAAATTAGAGCCCCCTAAATTCACCTAATCCATACAAAGAAAAGACATGGCATCTGTTGATTGGTGAAATGTAGAGATTGATGGAAAATCTCTAGTATGGGGGATGTTGTTCGGATATATCAACTGCTCGATCATTCAATTCCTCATCCACCACCTCATCACTGATATCATGGACACACATGGATGACCCATGATAACCACCGATATTTCCTATCATTTATCATCATGAAGGAACACCACCTATTTGGAGAGGATCATGAGATTCCTAGACAACAAGGGGATATTCATCACCCACCTTCCATCTATTAGTGGAGAAACACTCTATAGGTTGGATCCCTTGGTGGTGTGGTTGCGCCATAGAAGTGAGACGACAGTTTCCCCATTCATGTTACTGATGAGAAAACATGCCTTTGTGGATCCATTGTGTTTTATCATTCAATCAATCACCGACGGTGGGGTATCATTCAAAATATTCCATGGGGTTTCATTATGGGTTAACATAATCCAAATCATGGAGTTAAATCATTTTTTCAATGATGGGATGGTGTGCACAGTGATACTCTTGGTGAGGTTCATCCTGTTGGGGCGTGAAAATGAGTTCAAGATTCTGATTTTGACTGAAGTAAGGTCATTTTGGTGGCGCTAGAGATTCTGGGGGTCACCCTTGTCACAAATGACATGTCATAGGAAATTTCAAGTAACTTTAAAATCTTTTTAAAGGTGATGATAATAAATAATCCATATAAGTTAATGGTTTCCTTTTAATTAGTAATTATGTAAAATTATTTTGGGTAATGCATGGTTTGGGTTACGATGAATGCGTAAAGTTATTGAAAAACTATCAGAAATAAAAATTGAATAAAACTGTGAAGGTGAGGATCATAGAGGTGGTTATACATCCTAATGAGGGGGTAAATAATGAGGAAAAAGTTTTGTTAGGATCATAAATAATTGTATCTTTAGTAGAATGATAATTGTGAGATAAAAATCAAGTTAAAAAATAGAAAAATAAAATAAACACAATATATAATGTGAAAAAACCCCCAAATTAAAGGGGTAAAAACAATGGGAAAATAGAAGGGTCTAACTATAGTAAAATTGTGGGTAAAACATATTTCTCAACTAAAAGGATAAACACTAAAATTATTCTCTCTTTAGTATATAGAGAAATTCCTCATCATGTACTGTACTCAAATATGTAGATGCGTTTCATGGGAATCCAGTGTTGGAAACCGTTGAGGATATACTATTTTATAGATTGTACTCACCCTAATTTGGTCTCCCCTCCATGATAATGTGTCAGATACAACCATCTTGCACCTTCGTTTTCTCATCATCAAGACCCAATTCTTGAACACCACTATCCAGAAGACATTTAACACAAGGATCCATGGATTTAAAAGCATTAAATGATCAACCAATATCATTTTTAAATTGGTTTTTGGGAATAATCCACCCTACATCACACCTATGATGTTCTATATTTTTGAAAACGCCTGTTATGATCAATTTCCTCCTGCCATTGGACTCTATGTCTCACCACATAGGCCCTCACTGGGTTCCATCATAAATACCATGGGTGATAGGATGAAACCCCATATGGAATATGTATTAGGACTGAGAGACCTCGGGCTAGTATAAATCGATCTTGAAAAGTGTTATAAGAGCTATGGTGTATCCCAAGTGTTATGTAGGGTGGTTTTTCTCCAAAAAAAATTACAATGGTGGTGGTTACTCAATTGAATAAGTGAATCTATGGTGTCTTATGTAGAAATTATTCTTGATAATGGTGGTCAGGTAATGAGTCCCAATGATGAGAAAAATAGTAGTGTAAGATGGTTGAATCTGATGCATTATCATCGAAGGGAGGACAAATTTCATGATATTTATATTAAAGTGGTTATTTTTGGGGAAAAACCAAGTATCACAATAGATTCCACCTATAATAGTGGATCACATATAATTTTGAATGGGAGATTCATCCTATCACTCATGGGTTTTCAGATAGAACCCTGGAAGCACCTTTGTGTTGGGGATGAGAGACCTGGGGCTGGAGGAAATCAATCATGACAGGTGGTATCAGAGATATAGTTTATCCCAGGTGTAATATAGGGTAGTGAATTTCCAAAACTGATTTTAAAACAATAACAATTTCTCATTGGAAGCATGTGAATCTATGGTGAAATGCTTTAAAAGTCTTCCTGATAGGGGTGGTCAGGCAGTGAGTAATGATGAATAGAAAAATAGCAATTCAAGATTGTTAGATATTAGGCATTATAATTAAAGGGGAGGACCAATTGTGTTGTATTTGGTTTGAGGTTGGAATTTCGTACCCATTATTATAAGAGAGACACAATAATTTATGGAATAAAATGTGGTATAAGGTTTTAACCCAATAATTTTATCATTATTTAAATGTAATTTTATATTTCATTGGTGTAAATAAGTGGTCAGAGGTTGAGTGGCGTCAACTTTGGGCATCAACAGGATTTCTTCATTACACAATCAAAGAGATTCCTACATTTATGTCCATAAACAAAGGATATATAGATGTTTTAGTGGGAACGTGGGGTTAAAATTATTTTAATAATCCATGTTGCGTGTTGTTAAACTTTTTCAAGCCATGTTGTGTGGCCTTATAAGAACAGGTGGTTAACTTGGGTGTGACATATTGTATACCCACTATGGAAATCTGTGTTATTGTCCATAGATTATAAAAGGACCCTAGAGTATTACTCTCTATTTACTATTCTATAAAGATCCTGATTATGGTCTTACTCATGAATACAGTTATGTGGTCCTTAATGATGAAAGCACGATCAAGCACAATAACATTACAAATATTTTTTTGGATCATAGACTTCTTGCTGAGAGCCCACCCTCCCTCATGACATGGGGAATCATTTAGGCACTCTTTACTCTAATCATAAATGAGGTAGGGGTTTTAATTACCCTAAGTTTTCTAATTGTTTTCCTAGTTCATGAAATCCTCTACCTACATATTAGATATACATTGTATTTACACTCACATTCAGAGGCCTTAGTTCTCTATTTTTAAATTCTATATTTTTTCCAGTGTAAGAAGCTCACATAGACCCAATGTGTTCTTCTAGAGATGGTATTTCCACTCTTCTAAAAGGTTTGGGTTCTTACATTATAGATTAGGAGAGGTTTATATTTCACTTTACATGGATGTATTGAAATGATTAAAAAAATAATTTTCTTAATGGATGAGATTGTACTTTGTTACTTGAGTACCTCCTATGAGAATATTAGGGTCCATACTTATTTTCCATATTTATTATGGTTTAGTTATAACAGTATTTCATAATGTATTATGTATTTTATTATTTTACGGAATACTACTTGATATGAATATACTCAACCCTGCATGAGTTTTTCCCACATGTGTCATGTCTTGTATAAATTAAGAGTAATTCGACTATTTTATGGGTAAACTAGGAATAAAAGGTTTATAATGGTTCCTATTATTAGTGTTAGTTAGGTCATGGTTAAACATTAGATTTTCTGTATTGGGATAATATTCACCCTAGTTTTCAGGTTGGATGTACACTTTGGTTGGGCTTATTTTTTTCCATAATTTCATTTATTATGTACTACCATACTATATGTGATATGAATATTCTATTCTAGTCATTTTTCTCTAGCGTATTAGAGGTATGATTTTGGTGAAACCCTTATTTTATGTTCAATAAAGAGGTCCTTGGTGGGTCGGGTAATGTTATATTCAAAGTGGGAATTTATTTAGGGAATTTTACCTTATTATTTTAACCATTTTCAATTAAATAGTAAGAAATTCATTTTGAAATTCAAAATGTAAATTTTTAATTTTTTCTAATAGATATTTAATCTATAAAGTTAAATTAGGAATTACCAGTGTGATTTTATACTCATGATTTTAAATTGAATCAAATTTCATTTCATACAAATTTTCTTATTTTTTCCATCATATACATGTAGAAAATTGGGATTTATTCTATAAATTCCATGTGTAAATGCCATAGGGAATTTCAGTGCGATTTTCAACTAGAAATTTTCAATGGGCATTCAAATTTTAAATTTCACTATGAATTTTGATTGAATAAAATGTGAATGATTCATGAAAATCCCTCATATTTTTTTTATTATTTTCAATTATAAAATGGAAAGTTCCATTGGAAATTCCCACTGTAAATTCCATTATGAATGTCCTATGGGAATCCCATTTCGAATTTCCAATGTCAATTCTCAATTGGAATTCTTAGGGTTAATTTATAGTGTAAAGTTTAATTCTAAATTTACAATTTATTTTCAAATTGAATTTTAATGAAGATAATGATAATTTAAACTCAGATTTGGCAGTGAAAATTGTTAGCATTAATTTTCAGTGTGAATTTACCATGGAAAATATCTACTAATAATTTATAATAAAATCAAATGATATTTGTGATTTAAATTTTTCATATTTTTTTCAATATTTTAAAGCATATGTTGGATTTTTTTTGGAATTTACAAGTATGAATTTAATATTGGTTATTTAGTCAGAATAACATTGATAAATTTTAGCAGGAATTTCCAATGTGAATCACTTATGAAAATTTTCATGGATAATTTTAAATTGATTCAAATATAAAATATTCAAGTAATAATCTCCAATTATTTCCATAGTTATAAGTATATAATATAAATTCCCATTGGTAATATCTAGTGTGAGTTCCACTTAGCAATTTACGTGGGAATTTAACTAGGAATTTGGGGGTGGGGGTTCATTGGAAATTCCTCATGAAAATATCTCTATCATGAATTTACAATTACATAATAATTGTATTATGAATGAAATTTACCATGTTTTCCCGTAATTTTTAATTAGATAGTAATAATTTCCACTCTTAATACCTATTTTTCATTCCATTGTGATTTTTTTGGTTTGAATTTTCACTGTTAATTCCTAGTATCTCCCATAATTTTAAAGTGTTTTTCTTGGTTTCATAGAATTATTGAATAGTTGGTTAGCTCAATTAAAAAATTAAAACATCCTTTTAAAAGTGAGAGTGCATGTTGTTATTTTGGTGGAAAGTGGTTTAAATTCATTTATATTTACATATCTTGTTATAAAAGTTGATCTATTTATAAAACCATTAAATGATATAGAATTATTAAACTAATTATATGATAATTTTCTAAAGAAAATAGAGGTATGTGATCTGTTATTTTTTGGTGGAGTCTTCAAGGTGTTAATGCCTCTATATAAGAATCGAGTAACTTGACAATGTTACAATTTTTTAGTTAACACAATGTGATTTCGAAATTACTATTTGATTATTTATATTGTGTAATTATGCTTATAGTACATAAATATTTATACACCACTATATATAGAGTTCAATATTGTCAAGATGCAACATCGAGCTACAATCAAGTCCAGTTGAGGTTAAAAAAGTTGTTGCATCTTCCATGAGTAAAAAAAATCACCATCTACTATCAAAGTACGTATGAAAGATTTGTCAAAGGAGGATAAATTTTTTTATTTAGGTAATGTTAAGATAGTTATAAAAGTGTAGATATTTAATGAAAAAATTAAAATGAAGAATATACAAATTTCTTTTATGAGACATAGATAGAAGTTCAAGGAAATGAAAGAGATAAAAATTATTTATTCAAAGGAAAAAAGACATATTGAGGAGGTGGAAAAAAATAAAAATAAAAAACATCAATTACTGTTGTCATGGGAGCCATAGTATAATTTTTTGGAGTGGATGAAATTTTAGAAAAGGAGAAAAGAAGTAAATACTTAATATAGTGGTAGGGATATGGTATTAATGAAGAAGTGTGTGAAGAATAGGAAAATATTCTCATGTATATGAATATAACCAATTATTTAACCAATAAAAAATGATGATTTATTAAAGGATTGAAGAGTAATTATAGGAGAAAAAAGAATCCATATCCATATATATCTAGTGATGAAGGACAATAATTGAGTTTCACTAATTAAAAAAGGAATTCTATGGAAATTTTTCAAAACATTCAAGAAATATTTTCCAAATATATTCTTAAACTAGGTGAAGTAGTAGTATATTGTTTCAAAGAATAAAATAAGGCTTCATAAACTTTTGTTTTATGTTAAAGGAGTTATGCATTCTTAATACCTTTAACCAATTATTTTTTATGGTTATACATTTTACATTTTACTAAAAATATTAATGTATTCTATAAAAATAGTATTGTTTTCTTAAAATAAACTAAGAAGTAATTAATTATTATTTTAAAGAACATAATTTACTAGTTAAATAATAGGTGCACATATAGTGTAGTACATGTGAGGTTTTATTATTACTATTTACTGTAGTTATTTTTATGTTATCATAAATTATGTTTTTGAAAACAGGTTATAGATTCATACATAGTTATAAGTGAACATAAATGATAAATTTATTCTATGGATGTAATTATATAAATAGAATGTTTGACCTTCTTGTAATCGATTTTATAGTGATATTGAATTTCAATTATAAGTAAATAAATGACCATTATTTTTCTCTTGTTTAATTAAAACACTATATGTTATTTAATTCACAATGATTAAATGAATTATTTGATTTTATTCGGGTACTAGAGTGTCATGTATTCATAAAATGTGAAAGTGAAAGAAACATTATTGAGTAGGGTAGAAATGCATGGAATGAGAAACTATTTGTAGTTATTTTTCCAATATAAATTATAAAAATTTTAATTAGAAATTGTTAGTTATGGATATGAATAATAAGGTGTTAAATTATTTTAACTACTTGTATGTCATTTCAGGAACACGAAAAAGTGATTTCTCTATCAAAGATTCCATCATTGTAATAAAAACTTCTATAGTTATCAGAATTCATTTAAACACATCAAAATATGGAGTGGTCAATATTTTATTTTCACTATAGAATTTATATTTTAATATAATAGTGATTCATTATTTTCCAAATTTTTTTATTAATTCAAATGGGACATTATAGTAGGAAGCTTTCTACAACAGGGAGTGGCTAGTTTGGATTATGGTGTCATTATTTGTTATGAAATAGGCTGTTTTTAAATAAGAGTTGTGGATACTAAACTTCCAAATGAAAGGGAAGATAGTGAAGGGTGATTGTTAATGGTATATTACTATCTAGATGATCCTAGATGGATGATGTTAAATATGGATTTATAGAACAATATATTTATGTTTATTGAAAATAGTGATGTATAAATTGAAATAGTTTTTTGATACTAAAATTAAGATTAGTAAGAAACTTAAATGGTGTTTGGTAATAATCATAACTAGTGATTTATAGAAGGATGATATTGTTAGTGAGTATAGTGAGAAAGATATTTCTGGTTGATGAAACTAGGGATGAAAAAATTTGAATGGTGTTTAGAAAATAATATATCATTATGTAATAAATAGATATATTGATTGGTAAAAAACATAAATGATGAATTTTGGAATGCTTCAACCAAGTTGTTGGTTTAAAAAATTTCCCTTCCAATATGATTTTCAGTACATGTTTTCAAAATTGAGTGTTCGGGGAAACTTAAAGAAAACAAGTACATAGAAAATGTAATATAATTATATATATATAAAAAAAGTTCTTAAAAAGTTTCTTTTCATCATAATTTTTACATTTTGAGGACATCAACATATAAAAGAACCAATTATATGAATTATAATGTTTCCACTATATATTTAAAATTTATCTAAAGTGATAATTTATTCTATGAATTATGCATAGTTAATTTTGAGTTTTTTTATGAATTTTTCATGAAATTTATTATGTGAATTCCAATTGTTTTATAATATAAATTTTATAATCAATTTCTTGTGGGAATTCACCAATTAAATTTACCTAGAATGTTTATAATTAATTTAATGTTGGATTTCATTAGAAAACATTATCTAGTGTTTTGGAAAAAAAATCATATTGATAGTGTGAATTTCAATTGGTAATTCCTAGTTATATTATAGTATGTTTTTTTCTTTTAATTTCATTTTAAAATAATGTATAATTTTTAAAAAATAAGTACTCATAGAAGAAAATTAACAAGATATCTGAAATCTATAAAATAAGAAAAATGTTGATATATTTTTAGTAATTTGTTCTATAAACTATTTTTCTTCTATATTAGGACATTTTAAAGACATACATAGCTAATGAAAATTGATATATAAATTATAAAATGTATGCATTGAGATTTTGGTTCTAAATCATTCTATTCCATATTATTTTTTGGTGAATGTTTTGAAAAACTACTTTTCAGTGTAATTGGTGCTAGAAAATTCCCACCGTTGTGATGTATTTTTTTTCATTTCCTTAAGAATATGAATTTTTTAATACAATATCTGTTTCTAAAGAAAATGGTTTTCTGTTTTTGTAAATCCTAGGAATGAGTTATTAGTTTCTGGATTATCCACTCTAATTAAATATTAAAGTATCCCTAGTGGATCATAATAT
Organism: Viscum album; assembly: GCA_963277665.1. Lineage (NCBI taxonomy): Eukaryota > Viridiplantae > Streptophyta > Magnoliopsida > Santalales > Viscaceae > Viscum > Viscum album. Next base: position 1,042,359,394 of record OY728133.1, on the reverse strand, counting down.
CAGTAAAAATAGTTCACTGACAACCAAATAAAAATTGTAAGTTTTATTACATATTTTGAGATAACTCACCACTGTGAGGTCTATATGCTAACCACTAACTAAAAATATATTACCCTTGTAAATATGATATTCAATTATGCTTGGGGTGGATCCTAAGAAAAACATATCTTATTAGATATCCATCATGTAGATTATTTTTATATAATAGCAATTAGACATTTACATTAAGATATAAGAAACTATCATTATGATATCCATTATTTTCTTGCTCTATATTAGTTCAATGAAGAAACATAATTATTATATTTATAAACAATATGATAATATTTTGGAGTTCATTAACTTTAAAAAAAATATCTTCATATTGGTTTTATAGTCCCTCTCTTTCCAGTATTACAGTTAGTAATTATTTGTTTTTTGGTTTCTCTAAAAAATGTTTAAACCTATCACCACCTTTCCTTTTATATATCTTCAAAAATATTGTTTTAGATTGTTGTTGATAGTATATGATAGTACCTGTATTTTTTACATCAATTAAATTATTATAACTTATATAAATTATCTTTCATGATTATTTAGATTTTAAAACCCAATTGTATAACCCTTTTAAATGTCACAAAACTCTGTGACACGTTTTATTGTCATTTGGGACAGCTGTTGGAAACATTTTTTTTATTGTCATTCCCTTTTCAAAATTATTAATTGATTAGTCTACCATGTCAATTTAATAGGAATTATTTATCCGAATATTAAGAATATATAACACTATAAAGTATTCTACATCAATTTGGTGACACCCATGATTCAATTATAGTTAGTAATCTTTTTTCTAATGAAACATTATTATAGAGCACATAACTTCATTCAAGAATTTTATTAATAATAATATCCTGAAATTTTATAAATTTTATTTGATTAAATTAATTTCAATTATTAATTCATAGACACAAAATTATATTAGGATTAATTTGTGATATTTTTCAGAAATATTTGATTTCTATGTTAATATGGAAAATATCGATTCAACAAAACTGTCACATTTATGACATTATAATGATATAAAAATAAATTTAAGGTTTATGAAACGTTTTTGATAACAAAATATATATTTAATAATTGATATAATCCATAAAAATATATAACGGTTAACTAAGAAATATATTCTTAACATTTTGGAAATCTATGTAATGTTTTTGTTGAAAAAAACAATTTATTATTTTTATTTGTTTGAAAAGTATTTATAAATATCCATTATATTTAGTTTTTCTGAAAAAATAAGTCTCATTTTATTTAATACAATTCCATTAATTCCATTGGAATCAATATTAAATTTATTTTTCTGAAAAACCCTTTTATACTTAATATGGAATTTTTCTAGAAAACAGTTTTTCATCACATTTTGCAGTTTGGTTTTTAAATTAATTCATGAAACTTAAAAAAATAAAATATTATAAAAAGTATTTCATGTTTAATATAATAATTTCCAAATTTTTTAATGAGTCCATTTTCATTTTTGGTCTTTCTGAATTGTACCTTTAGCAAAATGCTAGTTATCATGGTAAGTTATAAACATGTGAAGAGGGTTAAAACTAAACGTATAAGGTTGAAAATGACCATGAAAAGTATATAAATTCTTTTATCAGTTCATATCTAAACACTAAAACATATTATATTTTTATATTATTCATTTTCTGATATTTTTATTTAGTAATACATTTAAATATTTTAATATTATGAAAAATCAAATGTTTTTCCTCTACCTCTCTTATTAAAGGACACCACCCATCCTATATTCTCCACCCATAAAGAGAATCTTAGATTGAACATTCCCAACCCAAGTAATTTCTTAACATCACCTATCTGGTTTTATAGATACCCTTTTTATTAAAATAATATCCTTATAATGCTTAAGGTTTACTCTAAAGGAGGTTTTCTAAAGAAGAGGTATTTCTCTCAACCAATTAATTTTATTATTTTTATTCTTATAGCAACTTTATTTTTGTGCAAACCATGATGATATAAGAACATAAAAAAATAACCTATAATTATATATAATTATGTTAATTTCATAACCATTGTCTATCTTCTTCCCTATCAAAGGGGAAATGAAAGAATTGTTCCTGCGTACATGTGGACTACTGCCTTATGAAGATGAAGTGTTTAAATTTTCGTCATCATTTATTATGGTTGGTCATTATGATGGATAAAATTGAAATAATATTTTATATATATATATAAATATATGATATTTATGACATAACTAGTTTTTTTAAATATAATATACCATTTACTTTCTTTCCCTTACACTCGTTAAGAAATGATAACGATGCTTGTGCGTTTGTGTGAACTACCACCTCTATAAAGTGTTGTGATTTATTTTTCATGTATTTTCTTCCTATATGATAATAAATACTAATACAATGAATATATATATTTTTTACATAATAATTAACATTATTTATGTTTTGAAACAATGATAATGATACAAGGACTATGACTACTAATCCGAAACAAAAATAAGAGTCAAAATAGTTGACACTGAAAATGCTGATTTTATTAAATAATTATTAATAAATTGGTGTATAAATATTATAATTTGGTCATATATGATATTATAAGAATTAATATTGTTATTTTATATAATTTAATAAATATTTATTTATTTTATAGTTGTTTAAAATCTCTATTTTTAAACTTATCTCATGAAATACATTTCCTGTAGTCATAACTATTATCATGTTTTTAGTTTCCTTTAAAAGATTTCATATTTATTTTAAAATAAAAGGATTTAGATAATATTCTATATTATTTTTATTTTTATATAATTTTTTTCAAATGAAAATGGTGTTTTCTTCAGGAAATCATCTTAGGATCCATTTAATCTATTTTCATCTATATCAACATCTTTTGATAAATATTATACTTTACTAGGGATGTAATATATTTATATCATTAATCTTGTTCAGTCTAGATGGATTGTGATTGTATTATTTAATTTAATGACTGGGAAAATATTAAATTTTGTATGATATTTTTTCAATATGAATTTTTATATTGATTATGTATTGAATATTTATTCATTTATTTCATATGAATATTGAATTGGACATAGTATGTTATAGAGGCCTATTATAGCCCCTCAGTGCATCAGTGGGTCTCATGAGATAATCTATTTTTTATATTTAGCATACAACTTACCAATTTAATTATGAAATCTTAGATGAAGGCCTTGAAGGTTAGATTATTATGTCATATATTTTACATTCTATCATTATGAAACTTTTTTTTATTATCCATTTGATTATTTATGATTCTTTGTAATTCATGGGTTTAGTCGTTTTTATGATATTATTTATATTTCATTTTTCATTATTATCTATCTTTGAAAAATTATTCATGCTTTATTTATTACATTATTTATTTTTTTGTATGATTTTCTTTAATAAGTATCTAAGATCACAAATTTTTAGGAATTCATTTCCTCAGGAAACTAAGAAGGGTTAACTGGTTTAAAAATAAGCTTATACATTGGTGTTTTGACATTATTTCTTTAGTAACTGTTGTCAAATACATTTTAGCATTAGTTATTTACATAACTAAAATTAAATAACTTTTTAAAGTGGGTTTTTAACTTTGGGTATATACTAAATGGTGTTAAAACAAGTTTTTTAACATTTTTTTATTGAGAAATCGATATTAAAAATTATTTTTTATCATTAGTTAGCCGATAATCGATGTTAAAAACACCCTTGGTGATAGTTTTTACATATGTTATTTAAAATATTGATATAAAGACAACAAGTTTTCTTCCCTCATAGTGATTTTCAAAAAATTTCATAATTCTCATTCAACATTTGAAAACCCCACATGAAATTTATGTCAATGTGAGAAAATTTATGGATATCAATATGTGTGTTTTTAGGCTTGCTATTTCACTACTTTCATTACATTCATCGATAAATCCATATCATCCATCCACTAATTTTCACTTCATGTATTTATTCATGGTATTTATATTTATTCTATCATTATTTAATTTTATTATTATTTCTCTTAGTTTATTTTTTTTGACAATTTTATATATGATGATGAATAATTCTTCATCGGATCAAGTTAAAGATAAGAATATTCTACCTGAGATTCATTGGACAAAATTTAAAATACCTCACTATTCAAATATTTTTTTACCTCAAGAGTTATTTCCACAATATAAAATTAATATTAGAAAAGAATATGTTTAATCAAAATACACTTAAATGAGAATATAGTTGACGTCTAAACATTATGTTTATATTTCGTGGTTTCCTTTGGTTTTTACAATTTTATACCTTATTTATCTTGTATTTTAATTTAAGTGATAAATAAATGTTGAAATTAATTATTAAAAAATGGGGTTTTTCATGTTAGATATTATATAACTTCTGTGAATATAGTTTTAAACATCAATTATTTTAACAAAACGTTTTGATAAATTGTTTTAAATATTAGTTATGCAATAAATGACATGAAAACCCATTTTCATCCTGATAATTTTGACTAATTTCAACATTGATGTATTAAAAACTAACGTGAAAAATAGTTTCCATTTCAGTTAACAATAATATCAATGTGAAAAATATATACAATGTCACATACAATATTTTCTCCAGATTACCAACCTTAGAAATATAAAAACATGATGTAGAAAACCCTATTTTAAAACAATGGGTATATGAATGATTCTAGGGATTTACAAAAAAATAAAGTCCTCAATATAATTTTTATGTTGTATTTATTGTATTTAAATTCAATGTGATAATAATGTTTGTATCTAAAATACCAAGACTTATAACCTATGTAATCCTTTGTGACATAATCCCTTATATTTCATGATAATGTCGAAAAATAATAACAGGCTCTAGGATACATATGTTTGGGTGTTACGGTTTGTATTAAAGGAAGATTAGTATAGACCATGGGAAGTTTATTTATGAAAACATATATTAGAAAATATAACCTTATGATAGACTATAAGGTTAAGTATAAGCGTAATAAAATATCATAAATATTTTTTTATAGTTGGGATTAAGTGGTTTTCCTATAAAATATATCCTTTTCTAGATACTAGAATGTTTATGAAGCTTTATAAAATATGAACTTAAATGAAAAAATCTAAAAGGGAAGTATTCAGTATTGACACAATCATCATCGATGCATGATTTGTGGGTATAAGATCGCACGCTAAGAAATTCACTCTTTTGGGATATGATTTTGTTTTTTACATGCTATTTATAAATCATTATATAATGTTTGAAAATATTTTTAAAACATGAAGATATTATAAAATATACTAATCTTATGATCTTAAGTTTATATATTCATAAATTTTCAATTTATATTATGTGTTACACCAGATTTGGAATTATATAATATGATTTAAAATTCAAAATATTATAAACTAAATTAGTATATTCCATTACTATGAAATGGAATATAGTGGATTGAATGGAATCTATATCAGCACACATAATCTATTTAGGGATTTCTCTTGTGGATAAGAAAATTAATTTTTATCAAGATATGGAGCTAAATAAATTATAACTATTTTTAGGAAACTATCTTAGGTTGTGACAAATACAAATTTTCATATAGAGAGGACTTATAAAGCCCAAAATGGTGAATCAATGTTGTAATAATTCATTTAATAGAAACGTCCTTTATTAAATGGTATTATTATTCCTTTTTTATATGAGAAGTGGATCAAATCCTTAGATAAAATATTTCTCACTTTGGGATGTAGAAAATGAGGTAAAGTTATCATGGTAGTTTATTACCTATGGACGATGTTAATCAATGGTGGTCTTTGATCTAGAACTCAAATGATTTGGAGGAAATAAATCTAATGGTTTAGAAGAATTTTGAGGATATATTATTTTAAAAACACATTCCTCATTAGATATGAGCTAATATGGAAAAGTAATTCTCCAATCTAATTAAAATGGAAGTAGAAAATATTATTGAACATGAATATAGCTTTATAAGGTTAGAAAATCATGCTAAAAATTATATAAATAATTCATGGAGTATTATAGATAATTTTTTGATTGGATAAATCATAGGCATAAAAGGGAATTAATCTCTTAGAAAATCATATTTTATACAGATATAGTTTCAAGTTCCATCCTGATAGAGAAATCATTCTCCAAGAATTATATTTTCTAGGGAAAAGAAAATAATAAGTGGGTGGATGAGCAGTTTGAAAAAGAAAAAATATCAAAATGGAATAAGGGACTAGTATAATTTTCAAAATGAAATAGTTATGGAAGGAAACACTAAAGAAAAAAATTGATGGTAATGTGAGATTCCTAAAATGTGGAGTAAAAGAAATCGAGATTGTGATTTCAAGGGAAATAAAGAAGTGTCCAATGTTTAATCCTTCAAATATAAGTTGGGTAAATATTTTAATGAATTCCTCAATCGTAAATAAAATCAGAATTAGATAATTACAATGGTGAATGGGCAACATTATGTGAATAATAAAACTAAGGATGGATATCTTGAAGATGCAGTGGAAGGTACATTGATCATAGACTCAAATTTATCTAATTATTTATCTAATTATGGATCTTAATAAACTTTTATATCTTCTATGTTTTACGATAAAATTTGATATTTCCCTATCACCGTAATATGGGAATTTTAAATAAACATTCTTAGAGGAAATATTAGTGCAATACGGATATATCAGTCAGTTCTTATTATGACACATAAATATAACCTATTTTTAAAGTTGAATATTATACATATGGTTGATTTTCATATATTCATGGTATGGATTATATTTCAAAATATAATATGAAAACTCATTTTTGGAAGAAGTATTTTTCAATATGTTATGGAGATATCGAATCCCTTGTATTTATATGGGAAATTACATCATCTGAATCATGTACAAATCCAACTCTAGTTTCTATCCTTCATTGTATTTTTGAGGAATAATAGAAGACACAACCTATGAATGGAAATAGTATCCTTTGAATAGTGTATGTATATATTGTGAAATAATGAGTTGATGTGTCTTCTTAATAACTACATGGACACACACTATAGTGTGAATTTTAGTTTTCCATTGATATCATCCCTAATAGAAGACTTATATTTAAGACTCCATACTAGATTATTATAGTGAAATTAATGTAACTAATGAAACAAATACATTAGTGGTATGATAAGTGATATATATTCCCTAGTGTTTTCCCATGGGGAGACACTATTTTGTTAAGAATAAATATTATTCTATGAGGTTGTGTGCCTATTATAGGGAAATAAATGACATTAATATAAAGAATAAGTATCATATTCTATATATTTATGACTTTTTTGATCTAATTAAATGAATTCAACAATTTTCAAAGATTGAAAATTTTCCCAGCTATTAACAACCATGATTAAAGAAGGAGGATATTCCTAATACAATATTTCATATGAGGAATAGGCACTATGAACTCAATACACATCAGATTGACTACTGTACCCTTTATTTTTATAGATCCGGTGAACAAATTTTTCAAGGATTATCATGATAATTTCATTATGGGTTTTTAATGGTATCTTTGCATACTCAAAATGTTATGATGAGCATAAGTGTCATTTTTTTATCATTCTTAAGAGTCTAATAGGAAAAAGTGTTATATAGAAAATTTCAAAAATGTTAATTTAGGGGTTATTGGGTTTATTTTTTTGACCATATTATCTCTATGTATAGAATATAAGTTGATCCTTCAATTAAAAATTAAGTGATAGAATAGAAAACTCTAATTAATTTAATTTATTTATCCATTTTCTGTGGATTATAAGGTTTATATAAACTATTTTTTTAAAAAAATTCTGGATTATATAACCCATTAACCAAGTTGACATATAATGTTGTTAAGTTGACATGGTTAGAATAATTTAGTTTTTTTTTTGAAAATTTTAAAAGGGTATTAATCAATGAACCCATATTGAATTTACCATTAGGAAGTGATGTATTTTTGATATATAGTGTTGCATCAAAAATGTACATGGATTTTTCCTTATGAATAATGATAGAGTTTTTTCCAATGAATTAAGGTAGTTAAAGATTCATGAATATAATTATCTAACCCATGATATTAAGTCGGATTCCATAATATTTGAATGGAATATTTGGAGATGTTTCCCATATGGTGAAACATGTATAATATATACAATTTTTATTTCTGAAATACATATTGTCAATGAAATAACTCATCATTGGGAAAAATGTAACAGTTTTAATTAATCAATTATTATGATTTCTAAATACACCACAACCCTTTTTAAAAAAATATAGAGGTCAACACATTCTCTAGGAAAGATCCTATGATCTCTAATAAAATGAGGTTTTAAAAATACCATGTATTAATAGATTTATTACATTTTTATTTGGGAAAAAATATGGAAGGGGAAACATAACACCTATTCTAAATTATTTAAAAACCACCCATGTTGGAGAAAATAAAATGGTCCCAGCTAGATAATAAGAATTTTGAAAATAAAATAAAATCATTGAATGATGGGATGATGGTATACAATAACAATAAAAAATATTTATTGAAATTTTGAAAAAAGGATATATGTTTCGTTGATTTCTAAGATAAAAATAGAACTATTATATGGAGATCATAACTAAAATTTCTATATTCACTTTAGTAGCACCATAATGTATTAGGATTTGGGGGATTTTTTGGATAATATGAAATATAAAAATAATGGCTATGTATCAATATTCATGGTTTTTATAAAGTTAAAGGTTGAGAGATAGAGTCCTAATAGAATCATGTAACAACTATCTATTCCATTGGAATATGATGATATTACTGTGGTATTTTCACTAGATTTCTAAAGACTCCAAGAAATAATTATGGTATATTGTTTATTTTTGATCACCTTCACAATTTTTTTCATTTTCACAATACGGAATAAATCCATCTTGAGAACCTTATTTGAAACTATATTAATGAAGTTTTTAGATTTCATGATACACCTCTTTTGAATGTACATGATCATGATCTATGGTGTAAAATGAAATTCAATAAGAGTCTTAAAAATTCTCTTGAAACTGAGCTACATTTAAGAACAACCTATCATCCTCAAACATATTGGTAGTATTAAAGGACTATTAAATCATTATAAGATATGTTGATGTCATTATCACTTGAATTTCAGGGTATAGGGGATCAATATTATCATTTGGTTTAATTCATATACAATAATAGATTCTATTCAATAATTCCAGTGGAACCCTATAAAACATTGTATGGTAATATTTTTCATACTCCAACATGATATGATGAATATAGATAAAGAAATCTTGTTGGCCTAGATCTTATTGAAGAGAAGATGGTGAAAGTGAAGACTATTCAAAATCATATTAAAGAAGATCAATGTTGAAATAACGTTATACCAATAAATGAAGGATGGATATAAAATTTTTAGAATTAAAAGGTTTTATAAGATACATAAATAAAGGGAAACTAATTCCTAATTATAGTAGACATTATAAAATTATTGAATGAATTAGAGTTATAACATACAATTTGTAAATTCCACTTTACCTCTCTAAAGATCACGATGTGGTCTATATCTTATTATTAAAGAATTACATGGAAAACCCAACTAATGTGCTAATCTATGGGGAAACCAAGTTCACACTATATATTCATTACTATGAATATCATATCTAGATTATTGACACCAGATAACAAGTGTTTTAGAATCGGAAAACTCAGCTGGTAATGATACTTTATAAAGTTATAAGATAAAAGAGGTGATATGTGGTTAAAAGACATTATAATTAAGAATTAAACAAATACGTTTATGAGGTTAAATTTTAGAACTTATTAGAATGAAATGTTTTATGGAGAGAATAACATAACACCTTATATTCAATTATAGTATGTAAACCTTTATTTTTAAATAAATAGTAGTATAATGCACATAAAATTATTCAATAATTAAATTAAAACATAATTTACCAAATTTTATAAAATTAATTTTATTAAATAAATTTCATTTTTGAATTCATTATATCAAAATTTTATTTGGATTAATTTTTGGAATTTTTCAAAAATAGTTTGTTTTTAGGTGAATAGTGAAAATTATAAATTTTAAAAAACTATCACTTTTATGAAATTATAATGATATAAGAATAAATTTAGGGTTTATTAAAACTTTTTGATAGACTCTATATATATTATTAAATAATAAAATTTATAAAAAAATAATTTTGACCTTATATTTATATGCCTTACATTTTGAAAATCTATGTAATGTTTTTGTATATGTACTATTTTTTATACTTCTCTTTTAATCATGTATTTATATGGTTACTTTAAATTTTGGTTTTGTTTTAAATAAAGAAAAGTGTATTTTAATTCAACATAATTTAGTTAATTACATTGAAATCAATATTATACTTTATTTTGTTGTAAAATCATGAATAGTTACTTTGGTAAAATTTCTATTACCATAGTAAGAGTTAAAAAAGGGTGAAAATTGTTAAATATAAATTGAAAATGGTTAAAATGACCTAAAAATTTGAATAAATCACATTTTCTAGTCGTATTTCAACCTTATCTCACCTTATATTCAAATATGAGTCATTTTAGAGATATTTTTCATTAGTAAATCATTAATATATTTTAATATTTTAAATAATCCAAGTGTCTCATCTCCCTCACTTATAAAAGGACACCACTTCTCATCTCTTATCCATATTTATAAAAGAACACAACCACTCATATCTTTATATTTAATACAGATAAAACCCAGAACTAGCTAAAGCATGATCTGTGGTAGTTTGACTTATAATACTGTAGTCTAGATTTTTGATTTTCTGATTTTATAGTATAAAAGACCTTATTCTAACCAAAATTTCCAAATTAAAAAAATGTGAGAAGTAATAAATTAATTTCTTGAATAATAATAAATAAAATAATAAATATAAACTACAGAATAATTAATAATAACCATCTATAACATATTTATGACATAATAAGAAATAAATAGGTACTCAATGCACATTTCAACATTCAAGAATAATAATAAATAAATTTTTTTAATTCAAATAAAACAATGAAATAGAATAAATTATCACAATGAAAGGTATTATATCATATAATTCCATCATCAAAGGGTGTATTGAAGTTTCGATGTGCTTGAGATGTTAAAACTCACACTATTTTAATAATCAATGTATTTTGTATGCCTACTATTTTAATAATCCTTGTTTTGCTCACATTTTGGTATACTTATGAGATTAATTATATTAATTATAAATATTTTCTATGAGAAAATGGTGTGGGAATAATATTACAATGTGAAAACCCTCGTATTTTATTTATTAATTTTAAATTTGAAAATTATATAATTTATTAATAACTAATATTTATCAAATTAATAAAATTATTTATTGTTAATAATATTACTGATAAATAATTATATTATAAATTATTATTTCCTATATTAATAATTTATTTTATTATTTATTTTTAAATTTTAATATTTATAATTATGATATATTAATTTAATCAGTTTTTTAATTATATGTTATTATTTAGGTATTATTATTATTTTTATATTATGAAATTAGTTTTGGAAAAGTAAAGCTGAATCCAACATGAAAAATAATATGTTATGCCAATCTCTCTTCTCGTATAAAATGGAGTTCTCAGTGTAGTTTTTAAGTTAGATTTGGGAATTATTTAATATAATTAATTAAATATAAAAAGTGTTATTTTAAATTCTCTTTATAAATTTTCTACATATATTTATAACCAGAAAAACAGGGAAAAAATAATTTTTTTTTAAAAAATCGTGATGAGATCTTTAATTCATTTGACACTCAAAAATCTCATTTTATAGAAATAAATAAATAAACTAATCCATTTAATAAAAAACAATTAAAAATAATTTTAAAAAACTTTCATTAATGTCCCAATGTTTTTCAATGTTTTTCAATCCAATATTAAAAATAAATAAATCATTTTCATTATTTTTTTAAAAGAACCCCAAAACATCTTTCCTCAATCATATATTTTTTTAACCCCCTAAATTTCTCTTACCTATAAAACTAAAGCCCCCTTGAATAACCTTAGTCATACCAAGAGACGGTGTGGCATCCAATAACTAGAAAAATACAGAATTGGAAGGATGAGCTGTGGTATGGGGGATGGTGACCAGCCACATCAACTCCTAGATCATTCAAACACAAAACAAAATAAGTAACCCATATAACTTACTTTATTATAGGAATCACAGATGGAGTGTTGAATATCTTTTAGAAATGATCTTCAACCCACTCATCATTGCCTATATAAAACATGTTCCCTTATCTAATTTGAATAAATATGGACTAATATATATATATATATATTATATGATATTGTATATATATAAATTTTCTGTTTAATTTCATGAATTTGATGTATTATAATTCATGTATTAAATACATGTTATAATAAATATATATATTTGGCATATATTTATTTCTCTTGAATGGTATTGTTATTTGTTATAATCCATCATGAATGGATTAATTGGCTTAACATCTCATTTAATAGGACTCAATGAATTAGGGGTATAATTTATATGGATACATTTAATATGTTCAACATGTTTTTATTAAATGAAAAATGCATCACAAATGACTTTATAAAGGGATGTGATCCCTTCTGTTGAGAACAAAAAATAGTGAGCAAGCCTCTCATTTATATCTTCCTCCCACACTACTATTAATTTTCTGAGATAAAGGTGCTAGAACCCATTATGAATTAAATTATCCACATGATAAAATTACAGATCCTTTGGCCGGTGTTCCCCATTATAGGCATGGTTCTTTTTTTTACTCCTACATGAACTTCAAAAAGAATTTTCCTTCATCATGAAAGAAGAATACTGCTACTATTGATGATTTCTAAGTATACTATTTATATAGTTTATTTACATGTTGATTCTCAATGATAGATCTACCTATGATTGGGTTATATTTCATAACATATGGTCATATGATGATCATATACAACCCATAAGTGGTATCAGAGCGATAGGATTATTTTACCTATCAACACATTTATTAATTTACAAAAAATACAGTTTAATAGTAAAATGATATTTTTCAATCCTGTAAATAAATAAGAAATCATCATATATATTACTCTGGTTTATTTAAATAAATAAATCATTTATTTTAATCATGAAAATTTAATTTGAATTGAATGATATTATTTGTCTATAAATATTGAAAAAATATTTGGAAACATTTATATAAATTTATAAATTGTTTTATGAATTAAATAACTAAACAATGTTTATGGTTTATTGATAAATATTTCTTTAAAATACCTCTTTAACAATTAAATGTCTTGATTTATGACATAGAAATAAATGGTTTATTTAGAAATAGTAAAAGTTGATGTATAAATGATTTTAAATTCTATCATATATGATATTTAGATTATATTAAATTTTTTTATATTAAATTTTTAATTATAAAATGATTATAATTCATGAAATATCATATAAATGTCATTTAACAGAAAATATAAAAGGGACTACATTGAAAATAATTTTTAACGTCTATAATCTTAAAAATTTATAAAAGGTTCTTAATTAGAATATAATTTTGAATAGTTAATAATAGTATATCTCATGTTTAAATATTTATATATTTTATTTATTTAGTGGATATTCCTAATTATATTCATAGTTATAAATTTTTTATATTATAAATGACTGTATTCCAAAATTTATATTATGAATTGATTCTTGGATAGAGCCTTTTATATCATGCTATGTTTTGGATCATAATATTTGGATTTTATCTACCATGACCCCAGTTTTTAATTTTATGTTATGAGGTTGAAAATATTTTTTGGGCACTAATTGTTCATATTAGGTGTTATGGTCTTAATGAATTGAGTTTTTTCTAGTGCAATGTATCCCTAGGTAGACGTACTTAGGGTCAGACCACCTACAATCATGAATAGTTTTTGTGGCTAATAATGTAAATAGGTTTGGATATCTATTTCTCTAGGCATACTCTTATGGAGTTATCTAATCTCTTATTACTCAATTCCTTTAAATGAAGTGTTCATGTACATCATGTATATGATGAATTTGGATATGAACAAATATTCTTGACTTATATTTTTGTGTGATTAAAAAATGATTTTGGGTTTTTTAAATTGTTACACATTAATTTAGTGTGAATAGATTAATTTAGTTATTTGAATAAGGATTACAAAACTAAATCATTCGCATTAGGCATAGACAAACTAGGAATAAAATATGAGAATATAATTATTTGATAGGATGTAATAATTAAGAATTTAATTTTCATATGTTGTATATTAAATTTGTGATACCATAATAAAACCCCCTTCAATACTAGGTGTGAGATTCCTTCAAAAGAGACTCATGTCAAGACCTTGATCATTCAAATGAGTATTGTCAAGCTCAACATGAGTACTCATAGATTATATAGTGTATAAAAATAAATAAAATAAGTGACTTAAGATTTTATTGTTGGGTATTGTTGAGCGCATTATGAGTATCCATTTATTTTATTTAGTTATCTTATTCGTGGAATATTTTATGTCTTAAACTCTCTTTGAATCCTTAAAAGTTAGTATACTATAGGAAAAGATTTGTGTGAATCCATATTATGAATTTTTATAATGAGAAATATGTTAAAAAATCCAATAATAATAACTATTATTATTGGGATAATTCCATACCAAAATAATTATTATTTTCTTACATGATAATCGATGTAAATTATGGTGAAATATAAATTTTGTCTCACAATATAGATATTATGTATGAGGTCATAATTTTTAGTTGGAAAAATTTTATTATGTTTCCATAATGAAAATATGTAAGACATGATTTACATTTGATAAAATATTCTATTTTTGAAAAAATAATCATCATCAAACTAATATTTATATTAATCCATGAAAGGAAGAGTTTAAAGTAATGAACTACAAAGAATTGTAGCCTAAGAAAAATTATAGACTAAGAGACATATTTTATGTGTTAGATAAGTTCCTTCCCATGTAACCACATGTTGAAGTTGTTCAATAAGAAAACAAATATTTTTATAGAAAAATGGAATATTTATTTTATGTTTCAATGGAATTAGATGTCAAATTACTAAAGGAATATTATTCACCACTCATATACTCAATATGATTGGTTACATCAATGATTTAATCTCATGTACTCAATATTATTAGGTATTTCAAATGATATTCAATATGATGGAATATATTAATTAATTGGTGATAATAAAAGTTTCTTTCAAGATTTATTGGTTATATAAATCAATTCTATAATTTTAAATGATTTATGATATCAATTGTATGTTTTAATTAGTGTTTTAAATATAAATATGGTTAGAAATATGAAAATATTTGAAGAATTATTATTTTTCAATTAATGGAGAAAAAGAGTTCTAGCATTGATAACTTAGATGCTTTAATCCTGGACAAACTCATCATATGATGTACACTATATCTAATTTAGATATTGAAAAAATCTTGTAATAAATTGTTATTCAAATAAAAGTATATGTGTGTTTTTACACCTGGTTTATGATTAGTTTAATTCGGTAACATTATTTAAATGTTAATCTCAAATTTCATATTCTGGTTATAGAATTTATCCTATTGTAGTTTTGGAAATGTTTTAAAAATTTGATTAAATTTAACGAAAAAAGATTACTTGATATTCACAAAGTGTTTATAATGAAAAAATTTGCATATGATGTCTGGATTATGATAAAATATAGATAGTACAAGTTGGTAAAATATTTAAAACAAAAAATTTGGTTGAAAATTTCAACAATTTTTCTTTGAAAAGAATATCATTTCCATTGAAACCCATGTACTTGATGAGAGGAATAATAATAATTAAATTTGGTTGGATTATCAAAGATATACCTATGGTGTTTATGACACTCCATTTAATTTACATATCATGTGAGGATGTTATATAAATTAATTATTCTATTTTTTAAGGTTTTGTGATACTGAATTCATATTTTACAAAGTGTTGTAAATATATATGAGTTCAAAATCGAAGGAATAATTGATCGAGATTATAGTTTATATTAATAAGATGATGTAAATAGTTACTAAATCGATAATTTCAAGGGAATGTTATTTGTAAATCATGGATGAATCTAAGTAAAATATGTGTATCTTCATCTCAATTATCTTATTTGATAATAGAGGATGTTAGATAAAAAATAGTTTTTATGATATGATTAAATGTAAAAACATGGTTTATTATTCATTGGATTTTTATAACATGTTTTGGGAAGAAGGTTTGTATAGTAGTGTTTATCTAGGATAACATTATTTATCGAGATATTTATTAAAATATGAGGTAATGTGTTCCCACCATCTATCAGTGAGATATTTTAATAAAGTATTCTTTATAAAAGGTAAGCTCCAAACACATAGAGTACCATATATGACTTGGATGCAATTTTTAATTTTTTAAATATTCTAATTAAAATGAAATAAATGTTATTTACTAAAAAAAATTATTTTTTTGTTTTGTCTTACAAAGATACTCTGAAATGAATATAATTTCTAAAATACTAGTGGTAGTAAGTTTGGACATACATAAGTTCAATGTTTTCAAATAAAAGATTTATCAATCATATTTTGAGAATTTTTTCACTTTAGATCCTAATTATTTATGATATGAGAGAGTGAAAAAAATGTAAATAGTTACATTTAGTTAATATAATAAAATAAATACCATTGTTATTCCATCTTAGTTAAATTCAATTGATTTCCTAAAAAGGTTTTAGAAATAACGGAAAAGACAAATGTAAATGGTTATATATTTTTATAATAATGAAGTTACTATAAATTTATCCTAAAAGACTTTAGGGTATGATGGCATAAATAATTTTATGAGTTATATTAGTTATCATAAAAAAATTGATATCCTAAAATAGTCTAGAATTTTTTGGTGAAGTTATAAAGTAAATAGGTAAATTATTTAGAAAATATTTCAAAGTATGATTTTAATAGAAAAGGTTCCAAATATGATGATGACATACATAGAAAGAGTTCTAAGTAGAAAATAGAATAGAAAAATATAACATTTGATGTTATAATGGTAAGGAGTTTTAATGTAAGTTTAAATATTTCAACTTAATGAATAATATTACTATATATCACCATTATTCAATCTAACTTTCTTAAAAAATTTCACTTCCTAAGGGGTTAGTGGGTGTGTTTTATCAATTGGTCACATAATGATGTGATGAAAATTAAATATGGATGTA
This sequence comes from Viscum album, assembly GCA_963277665.1. Lineage (NCBI taxonomy): Eukaryota > Viridiplantae > Streptophyta > Magnoliopsida > Santalales > Viscaceae > Viscum > Viscum album. The sequence goes on along the minus strand of OY728133.1, from coordinate 1,042,342,047 downwards.
ATGTTCAGAAAAGTAATCTATTACTCTTACAACCACATCAGATTAATGTTATACCCCTATAAGATATTGGTTGATATTGTTGTAAATGTGTCATTTTATTATAATAAATGAAATAATCTTTTATAATTCATTAATATATGATGAAAATTACATTACTTGAATGGCTAAATGATAAATATCATCTCCAAGTATAAAATTTGACTTTTTCCAAATTGGTAATCATAATTGGTTTTATTGGGTTATGATGATATGTAAAGGTTAGATTGAATGGATTCATACATCTGTTATAAAAAATTTTATATGATATATTGAAAAATATACTCTTGAGGAAATAAGTGTAGACTTATCTCTTGGACTGATCCTCTAATGTATACCTCATGGAATTATATACAATTATTCATATACTTAGGGGTGTATGAATATTATCAATCCTTTTTTACTTGAGGTTGGTGGGATAACTTGAATGAAAACCTTACAACTTCTATACCCAACTTAATCAATTCAATATTTTAAATTATCTAATCAGAGGGTGGTTGGGTATGTTACTGATCATGTTGTTGGTTGGAGTGAAACCAAGAGGGTATTTATCCACTAGTATGAAAAATAAAATACATCAATCCCATGATTGAATTGGACTAAGGAAATTCATGTTCATTCTTAGTTATTTCAAATATTATGTTTTAAACTACTAGACTATGTTACATGTGATGTTTATATGAGATAGATGATTGACATGTGATGTATTAATCTACTTAGTCTGTCTTTCTCATAGAATCATGAATATGATGGGACACCTATACTAGACGAATATGTTCTATTTCCAGTGGTCACTCAATGTCATGTAAAAAGGGATTATATAATATAAATATGGTGTATATGATACATCTTGTGGTGGAAATGTTCATATAGATATATGAGTATATTTTATGGAGTTCACACCCGACCCCCTAGTAGATTAAGTAGCACTAACACATTACTAATGGTCAAAATATATGAAATAGATATTTCAAAGTTATTGTCAATGCTTATAAGGATCGTAGGGTCACACAATTAGAATATAACATAATGTTAAAATTATAGAAAAATTATTTGCTCAAAATGAAGAGATTTTGATAAAAAACCATATCCAAAATATTTTTTATGGATTCACAAGTAGTTTTGAAGTTACGCATAAATTCATTATGGGATTTGAGTGAATTTGGGATATTGTTAAATAGGAACTAATACACACACACATACACACACATATTATGATATTATATATATATATATATATTATATTTAATTACATTTATTTCTTGTGTATATTTTAATGAATGTATTAAATATATGCGATAATAAATATATATTTGAAATATATTTATTTCTCATAATTGGTTTAATTATCTGTTATAATTTTTTATAAAAAGATTTATTTTCATGACTATGAAATGAATATGATTTGATGAATTATGGGAATAATTGTATATGGATACATTTAATATGGCTGACATGTTTTCATTAAACGAAAAAATAATCATTAATTACTATATGAAGTGATGTGATCCATCCTATTTAGAATAAGAAATAGTGAGAAAGCCAATGATATCTCTCTTCCTCCCACACTTCTATTTATCATCTTAGATGAAGGTTCTATGACCCCTTCAACATTTGGGTTTCCTCACGATATGATCATAGATCCATTGGCTAGTGTATCCCCTCAGAGGCATGGTTCTTTTATTTACTTCTATGTTATCTTCATCAAGAATTCTCCTTCACTGAGAAAGAAGAATACTACTACTATTTATGATTTCTAGGTACACTATTTAGATAATTTATTTACTTGTTGATTCTCAAATATAGGTATTCCTATGCTTGGGTCATAATTCATTGGATATGATCATATAGTGATCATATGAAACCAATTACTTCAACCTTCTCATAATTTTTTATATCAAACATTTTTCCTTCTCTAATTGTACCTTCACCAATCTAAGTGGGTTTATTAAATTTCATTTCAATATCATTAATATATGAATCCCATAAATTAGTTTATTTATCCATCAAATATCCCACGATAATTGATGAATCAAGAGGAAATCGATTTTGGAAACACCATTTCAGTACATTCCAATTAGTTATAATAGACACATCCACCAAAATTTCATGGGGATGATAGCAATTAATTCTCTAGTTGAATATATAGTAAAGTGGAATAGAATATGAAATTTTTTTGTTGAAATAGTTTATCTAAATATCATATCATAAAAAAAATATTTTCCTATAGTTTTTTCAAAACACATATGCAATGATTTCTAGAGAAGATCTATCTAAAAAAATTAAAACTTTAATAAATAACATAACATACTGGGTAGGAAAAAAATTTAATTATAATTAGTGTTGTCTGTTGAAGTAGAATATGATCATGTTTCATTTTTATCCTCTCTAATGTTACGCTCAGAAAATTATCATAGTTAGAAATATTAGAATAATAAACCTTAGGGACCCTGATAGTCTAAAAAATTCATTGAAATGAAACTGTCTTTATTACTCATCAGGTACTATACATTTGGAATATATTCCTTATTTGCATAACCCGACTATAAATGTAATGGATTTCTAAATAACATTTCTTATAAATCATGTCAATTGTGGTCAATCTCCATTTATTTCTTCTTGATTCAAAAAAAGGTACATAGTATATTATCATACATATTTTTTTCAATGTCAATCACATCCAAATTGTTCCATAAAATGTTATATTTATAATATGGAAATTCAAAGAAAGTAATTCATCATAAAAAGAAAGATATGGATTTTTTTTGAGCTTCATGTCCTTCAAAATCGGATAATCCAAGGTCGAACAAGTCACATCCTCCACATTTATCTTTTTTCGAACATCTACAACATCAATCCTCATTTTTATTTCAATGTAAAACCTAAACTTTGCTCTTTTGTTTTAGAAACCCTTAGGGGTGACTTCCACAGACAGATCAATAACATTAACCTTTTCTCCTTTGATTTGAGAAAATTTGAATCATTTGAAGCCATTGCGATTACTGGATGTAAGGAACTTTATAGTCACTGGAGACCCACCTCCAGATCATAAGCCATCCCCAAAATATATAAAATAATTATTAATTATAAAAATAAATTACTAACTAATAATTAATAATTAATTATAATTAATATTATTACTTATATGATTAATTCCTAATTATATAAATAATAATAAACAATAATATAATTAATAATTATTAGTAATAATCAATAAAAAAATTAATAATTAATCATATGATTAATGTCAATTATATAATTAATAAATATTAACAAAAAACTAAAAATAAAATATAATTAAAAATTAAAAATAAATAATTATTAACATATTTAATAATACATACATAAATAATAATTAATAATATAATTATTAATTAAAACAACAAACAATTAATAATTAAAAAGTCTTAAAAGTCCATAGATAGAGGCCAAAGTCAAACCCACTTTATATAACAATTGAAAATGTTGTATAAAAAAGAGGAGATGAGGTCAAACATGACAAAATTTCCATCATCAACACAAGAAATATTATTAATATAATTAAAAATATTATTAAGTGGCCAATACCATTATTGAGTGGTAATCAAATCCTTGACTGTACTAATTAGACACACATAATGTGTGTGTTGGTTCAAGGAGACATGGATGGAGGGGCAGACTATGTGGAGATTATTTTAGGCCCCGTGTGACTATGCGTACAATGGTTATTTAGATAGAGACAGGTGACCCACCTCTAGGATAGGGTCTAGAGATTATGGAAGGGTCCCTCAAATATGGTGGGTTTGGTTATGATATCTTTGCTAGGGTACATCGACTCTTTGGTTAAGAAATTCACCCTTCATATCCACATAGCTGAAATCAAGATCTCCCAAAGCATACCTGAAGGTGGTTTTTGGAAGATTGTGTGGAAGAAAATGTGGATTAAATGAGGTGATCATTGTAAATTACCGTGAACAAAATATATGATTAACACAGTGTTTATTTACTTTCTCATATTGAATATATTAAAATTGTTACAACAAACATTATTTATAGGGATACAACCACACATTTAAATAAAATTAAAAAAGATAAAAAAATTAAAGTCTAAGGTTTGGTTACATTAGGTTCCACCCAATACTTCAGATCCACACATTTAAGAACCCAATATTTTATTCACTGATCCTCCATTGCTTCAGTAGAGGTTGGTGTCATCCAAGGAAATATGAGATTATTATCCAACACCCCCTCTTAAAACCCTATTCCTCATGATCCAAGAATCTACATCATATCCAGGTGGCTATCCAATGTGTAAAATGACTTCACCATAGTCAATGTATTCCTTTTTATTGTATCCTTTGGTAGTGTCGATAGGATAGATTTTACTGATCAATTATTATCTTTTATATTTCATTGATTTTAGCTTCCTTGACGCTAACTAGACCGATTTATCTATAAGAAAATACAAATTTACATACTCCTAATTTGGTTCTACTATCTCATATATACTCTCATAGATTCAAAAAATATTGGGATATATATTTGAGTGTTCATATTCTAACAGATGTAGGAGTAAGTGGTGATGATGTCCTTGGTTCTTCAATTCCCCATTCCTAAAATGGTACTTCTTCAACTATATCTTTATCTTCAAGAATGATTCCTGCCTCTCTTCAATCATAATCATGATTCCACTTTCATGTCTCATTTTCACTAAATATAACATCTCTTCAAAATATAATCTTATTGGTTATGTGATTATAATACCAATATCCCATTTCTCGATCTCTATATCCTATAATGATACACTTCCCCCCATTTTCCTCTAGCATTGTTTTTTTTTCTCTAGGATCCTAACATATTCAATGAAACCAAAAATTATTAGATGATTTAATATTTTCTTTTGAGTTCTCCATGATTCATGTGGAATATTTTCATCCAGATTTCTACTTGGGATTCTATTAGGTAGATACATCGAACATAATTCTGCTTCATCCTGTAATGTCACAGGCACTCCTTTTTCTTTCATCATGCTTCTTTTCATGTTGAAAATATGTTGTGTTTTACTTTCAGATACTCTATTGAGTTGGGGTTTGTATGATGAATTTATCTAGTTCTGAATTCCACGATAATTGAGGTAATCTTGAAAACATCATATGTGTGTACCCCAACTCAATTAGATCTAAAAGTTAATACACAATGTTGGTGTTTATTTTCCACTAGAGCCATGAATTCATTGAATATTATAAACACTTATGACTTCATCTTGAGAAAATATTTTCATGTTTTCCTTATATAATCATCAATAAAGTTCAGAAAATACCTCTTTGTTCAATATTATTTTGTATTAAATGGACCACACACATCAGTGTTAACTATCTCATGCCGCATTGCAACTTTTTAGTTGGCCTTCATTGCAAAGCTGTTTTTGTGCTGTTTTCTTATAAAAAAACTTTAACATATTTTATTTGGGTGTCGAATGATAGGAATCCTATAAAACATATTCTTTCGTTATAATTTTATTAAAATTTAAATGTTTAAATTCATAATCCTGAGATTCCATAGCCAGTTTTTACTGTCACGTACAGTAGTCAAACATTAAAGTACATCAGGTTAGATCATAATTAAAGACATATGATTCTTTTACATTGGTTATTTTGTGACCATCCTTCCTTTATAATTGAAAATAAACATTTTTTATTTTACAATTTTATATGAAATCCCTTTTCCACCAACTTTCTGACACTAATGATGTTTCTCTTCATATCCGGAACATGTAATACATCGGTGTCGAAAGAATTATTTATGTATTTTTTCTTGATCATGATATCTCTTATTCAATATAAAAATATTATTAAGATATTTAAAAATGAAATATCTTCTCAAACCCTTTCATCCATTTTTGTAAACAGGGGTTTTTCCAGATCCTTTAGTTTTTTCTCCATATTCAAGGTACCACATATCTTTAATTTGTGTTGATCTTTATACCATCAACACATGAGAGTCTCCAAAATTATCTCATGCTTTGATGAAATTTTTATCCTCATTTTCATTCTATATGGTCTTATTATACCAAAATTTATTTCTATAATGTCTATATTTTTGAAAATCATTAAATTGAACATTTCCATTGTCCAGTTGGTGATTGTTGAATCCTTATCTTCTTTATCAACAACTTTATCATAGATTATAGTTTTAATATTCTCTGAATCCTCAAGTTGAGACTATTTGACCATATACTCCTCTTCTTGAATAAAATTCTATTTTATATAATCCTCTATATTGGGTTCTTTTAGATGTACACCTTTCCACTTTTCAGAGGTTTTGAGATGAAACTTTGATTGTAATGCCTGTTATAATTTATTGGTATTGCTTCGGAGGTTCACCATTTGTTCATGGGATTGTAGAGTCCAACAATTTTAGGAAAATAACATCTCAAGGTCCTTTTTTCTTCCCAATAAATGACTATGTAATCAAATTTTAGATTAAGGATCCCAAAATCTTATCACCTACCTTCATATCAGAAATATTTTCTCCATTTCATTTTAGTTGGTTAACCAAAACCATTACATGAGTATGGAACCCCACATTAGTTTCAGAAGATTTAATAAAAAAAGATTCAAACTCACCTCATGGAGACTATAATCGAATCCGCTTAACTTTTTTGGATCCTTTGAATGCTTTGCAAAGATTATGCCATAACTCCTTTGATGATTTAAACAAGGAAAATATTTAGAAAGTTTGTTCATCAAGGAATTTATAAATTAAGGATTTTACCTTGCATTATCTCCTTCACTCTTCATAAATATTGGTCTTTTAACATCTAGAAAATGAACCTATTCTACTTTAGTTTTTGGCTTGGTGTATCCATCCTATATGATGTCCATGACATATTGGGTTCCATGTAGTGCTCAAATTTTTATGCACCAATTATTGTAATTATTCTTATTCAGCTTCAAGAACAAAGTGTGTACAATTTCATTCTCCACTTTGAAGGATTATTTTTTGATGAGAAATAAAAGATGCATATATCTAGAAGGGAAGAGTATTTTTTTAATGTTAAAATCTATTATTTTTTAGCAATACATATTGCTAATTTTTTTTCTCTACAAATTAATGATGTTTTTTGTGTATATGAGAGGTAATTATTTTTTAAAAAAATATCTATAAGAGTGGAAAGAGAATAATAAGTGAAAAATCTAAGGGAAAAGATGATTCTTATGACAAAGAGAGATAATGTGGTGGTGTAACAATTTGTAGGATAGAGTGAGAATTGAAAAAGGGAGAACTAGCTTTTGACAAATTGATTCAACCTCTTGAAAATCGAAAATCATAAAAAATTATATAATTAAAAATAATTCATGAACTCTACATACTATTCATTTTATTCTTCATATCACCCATGTAATAGATTGAAAACTACTCTCATAGACCTATCTTGGCATATATTACCTTTGAATCTGTCTTGATACCACAAAAAGTGGTTTTTGGATATTAATTTGGAAGTAGATGTGAATCACTAGAGGTGATTGTAATAAATCCATTTGAAAATATATTGCATTATCTCTTGGTTTTTTTCATATCATAGATTGATGACATTAAAACTCTTACGACAAACCGAATTTATTATGATACAACCACACATTGAAATTAAAAAAAAATAGTGAAAATAAAATTCTATGTTTTTGTTGTAGAAGGTGTCACACAATCATCTAGATCCACACACACCAAGATACCAAATATTGAATTCTATAATCCTTCATTGTTGTAGTGGAGGTAGGTTTCATCCAAATAAATATGATTTTATTATCAAATATGACCCTTGAATTATATGGATATCACCTCTCATTTATAGTTATACATAAAGGCCATCCATCCAAATATCTCATGTATAGAGGCATCATTAGATTCCTTGAACATATGTCAATCTTCTCCACCCATCATTCATATCAATCTGATAAAATTATCTATTTGTTGTCTCCACTGATGGAGTGGATGCACCATGGATTTAATACCATCCTTTTTTCATTTGTGATGCTAGTGAGCAAACCTGCCTTTGCGGAACAATGATACTACATCAGTTAATCTGCCACTAATGGAGGTGTGTCTTTCAAAATGTTCCATGGGGTTCCATTTTGGGATTACACATTACATATCCTAGAGTTCAATCAGTTGTTCAAGGATTGTATGAAATGCATGGTGGAACTCATGACATGGTCCATCCTTCCGGGGTACATTGATGGTTTCAACCACATTGAATCACTAGTGGACATGGGAAGAGAGAGATTGATGTCTTTTGTGGGTATCACAATAGCTCACCCACACCTTAAGGCCATCAATATTGACTGACCAAAGAACATTGTGGTGGTGCCAGAGATTCTGGGGGCCTCCCATGTCACTGGTGACATGTTCCTGGAAATTCCAAACACCCATGTGATCTCCATGAAGAAGATTATAATAACTCATACATATAAATTTATTATTTCCTTTTATTTTATGACTTTATGATTATAGTGGTAAATGAATGAATAGGATTAGGATGAATTCATGAAGATAATTAATGTGAAGGGTAAGGATAAACTGAGTACAAAAAAATATCTACTACCAAACAAGACCAAACTTGAGTTTTGTGAATGAAAATAAAACCACCATGTACATACACATTTTATTAATGCTAAGAAAATAGAAATGCAATAGAGTTAAAACCCACAAAAACTGAGATAAATAAACCTAAGAACATAATTAGAACATTTAAATTTTTTTAACTTAATAAAAAAAGAAAAAATAGCACTTATACTATAGGAGTGGAAGACACTTCAGCCGTTCAGGTCTTTTGAAGATGGAAAGATGCATGAAAGACACTCGGACCTGAAGACACACGATCTTCTCTTCATGCTTGTGGATCTATCATTAAGAATGCACTACACATATTCCCAGAAGGAAGGATGTAATATCCACCATAAAATAGGGCATGGGATGAATCCTGGGAGATCTAAAGGCTAAGAATGTGCCATGATGAAGGAGTGAGCTAGGGCTTCACTAAAGGAAAACTGAGTGTGAAGATGAGAGAGGAGAGCTGAATGACCCAGTAACCAATGATACACTATATAGGGGAAATGAAACCCCATTACATCGACCTTATTTCCTTGAATTTAATAGTAAATGAGATCGCACCATGAGGCCACAAAAATTAGAATGCCAGTTGTGATGTTAAATGAGGAGCACATGTTGATATTCTAGATGAAAATGGAGTCATGAAAAATCAATGACCAACAAAAACACAACCCACAGATCACCAAGTTGTGCATGTGCATGTGACTAGTTGGCCGACCAATGTCTATGTCCCGAAGCAGTATTCCCACACATGTTAAACATGACCCAAATAGAAAACACCAAACAAAAATATAAAATTGAGCATTTACAATTTAAATGATATAATTTTTCATTAATGCATAATTATCAATATAATATAAATTGGAAAATTTAATGTGAGGGAAATTTCAAAATGAAAACACGAAATGAAAATCCATAATTTAAAAATATCCACCATTTTCAATTGAAAATTGGAGATTTTATTTCACCAATGGATATAGAATTGGAACGAAATTCAAACGATCTAAAAAACACATGAATTTAGACAAGACCCCAAATTTAGTCAAACTATCATCTGGGTTTATGTCAGTATCTATCTAATTGACACACCCAATTATAGAATATAAAATATATCTAATAATGTGTATCCTAATGTATATGTATTTGGACTTACTATGAAATTTTAAAATTCTTAACAAATGAATGACATATTGACTATCATAATATACATTTATAATAAAATGATAAATACAATGTTCATAAGAAAAAACCTCAAGTCATAAAGATTCTTTCACTTCACTAGCCAATAAAATATACTCATATTTTGTGGTTAAAAGTGATACCACATTCTGCATATTGAATTTCCAAGAAACGGGGACACAATATGATGTGAACACATAAATAGTCAAATATTTTCTAGTGTCCACATTCCATGTATATTTAGTATTTACATATCCAACTAGAATTCCAGAAGTGTTAACATCTTTACCATAACACAAAGATATATTAAAAATACATGAGGGATATCTAAGGGTTTATTTAATTGAATACCAATGTGGTTTCTAAGGTGTCATTATAAATATTCTAAAATTGAACATTTCATAGGAAATTTCCAGTGTAGAGAATATTATATAGTACATAATAATGGAACTTGGGATTTGGGGAGTGCAGGTGACTCGCGACCATGGCCATCGAGGTTCTCCGATCTAGAGTTCAACATGACTCTTCCTCACTATTTTCACTCAACGCTCGTGGAAGGAGAACCAGGACATGCCTATAATTTAGACAGAATAGCGATGAAAGACTCGCTTCCAAATCTGAGGCGCGATGCTCAGACTGTTGCTCATCGGGATGAAGGATCCTCAGATCTGTTGCCTGCTGTTACTTTCCAGGTTGAAGGAGATATTACTATTGATCGCCGAGATGATGGAATCTCGGATCTTTTGTCTGTTTCAAAAGTGGTTCCCTCATCCGATTCCCACGCTGGATCTGTGCCGGTTGTTGTTGATGAAAACAGGGTTGACGGTGTGCGTTTTTTTGAACCGCTGCTTGTGAATCGCCAAGCTGTGGCTGATGAATTTAGATCTATGGTAGATAACATGGCCAGTGGTGTTCATTTGGTGGATGGAGTGGGGCGGGATATGGCTTAGGCTGGGTCATTTGTGTCGAAGAGGGTGTTACCGATGAGTCTGTCCAATCCCCATATGAAGGCTTCATTGGTGAACTTGAAAGCTACATTAGATGGCAATGTAAAGGATCTGAGTGGGAAAGCATGTTGTCCTGCATCCGCACCTTTGTTTGCTTCATTTATTGACTCCCACTCATGAAGGATTCTATGAAAGGGATCAGCAGCTCATGTTGATGTCAGTTCTGAAATATTTGATGAGAGGATTGCAATTGGTAAGAACTCACTAATTTCACGTCTTGTTTTAGAGAAGGGTGTGACGTCATGGAAATTTGATGATCTTGTCAGAAAGGTTTGGTGCTTGTTGGGTTCCTCTGATTGGCGATGCGTTTCTCATGGTTGTGGATTCTTTCATTTCATTTTTACATCAAATGATCTCAAGGTTCATGCATGGTGTATTGGGTCCCTTTCTTTGAAATATGGATGGATTTTTCTTAATGAATGGTCCCTTGATTTCAATGCCTCTCGTGCAAGGAATGTCTTTTCATAGATCTGGGTCCATTTGCATGGGCATAACTGTGTCCTTTGGTATCCAAAGATTCTTCATGACATTGACATGGAGATTGGATCGCCTATTCTCATTGACAAGGAAACCAATGTTTTTCGGTTTGGATATTTTGCTAGAATTTTGTTGGAGGTTGATTTGAGCTCCACCTTGATTTATAATGTAACTCCTTCAACTCCCACTGATAACATTAATATTTATGTTGAGTATGAAAGGAAACCACTTTGTTGTACCGAATGCATGGCTGTTGGGCACTCGTTAAAGTTATGTCAGAGGAATATCTCATGGGAGAGATGTGAGATAAAAGGTCATCTGTTTACTCTTAGTAGAAAAAGATCTGAGGGGAAGCATGTGGACTTGTCAAATCATTAAAGAGATTCTCTCAGAAAATCATCTTCCACTCTGGCTGAGATGTTGGCCTCCAACAAACCAGTTTCTCAAGTGAAAGGGAAAGGGATGAGAGGGGATAAGTCTCCGATGAGTGGCCCCTCTAATGTTTGGGTTGATATTCACAAGGAGATTACATCGATGGATTGTCGTGAAATTACTCCCACTGAGTTAGTTTAGGTTGGACATTCTCCTAGCCTCTCTTTTTTTGGATCCCCTACTTTAATTGATCCTCCAACGATAAGTATGAATGATGGTCCTGATGTTGGCTTGAAGTGGGGTGACATCCCTGAGGTGTAAGAGATAGCGATGGGTTGCGGCGGACCTATCACTTTCAAATATGCACTTAATTCTGGGAAAGGGAAGGCTGATGATTGCCTAGTCTTCAATCCTTCTCCTTTGAAGAGACTACCAAGGAAGGATTATTATAACATACCTCATACAGTGTCTACAAAATCTTCTAAGCTCTCAGGATCATTCAATTCTTACATTCTTAAGATCCTCAATCTGGATAATTCCAACTGTGAATAGGAAACAAATGATGACTCTAATTATGGGAATGACATGTCTTATTATGATCTGTAATATTGTGTTTGAAGGATGAGGGAAAGTTCCTCTGTTTGACCCCACCCACCTCCTATGTAACTTTTTCTTTATTTAATAAATAGTCAGAATCTTTGCTTCTGGCTGATCTTGCTAATATATAGTACATAATGCTACCAATAACAATAGCATAAATGATTTTAGAACTAAACTATATATCATCAACAACTATGGGTGATTTTGTTAAAGAGAGTTTTAAGTGTTGTCCACGAGGTATATTAATAGTTTTTATAGACTCAAACATATATATATTGAGAAGAATAAAAACAAAATCATGATGAGAATGATAAAGTTACTTATTGGTTCTATCTCTAAATATTTCATCATATAATATTTTCTTAGCTGCACCTAAGTCTTTCATATCAAGCTTTACTTTTAATTTTGAATTACTAGAAATGATAAGTCTTATATTATTGAAAATCATAAGAATATCATGAACATAATGAAAATGATAAATCAATCAATTCTAATTTGATTTGAAATAAAGACGTGCATTATACCGATGCATTGTAAATTTGTTATCTATCATAAATGAATCAATTTTCATATACCAGTACCTCGATTCTTGTTTGAGGCATATAATGATTTATTTAACAGGAAAAATTTATATAGTTTTAATTCATTCGTTTATCCATTAGAATTTTTTAAATATATATTCAAATTTAAATAAAATTGTAAAAAGGCGGTTTTAACATCCAATTGTTCAATATGAAGATCATTATTGGTAGAAAATGAATGTTAAATCTTAATGGAATAATTTTTAACTTCAGGGGAACAAATTTCAGAATAATCAATACCTTCTCTTTGAAGGAATGACTTGAAAACTAATCTTTCTTTTTATTTGATTTTATTTCTATTAGTTTTATATTCATTTCTCTTAAAATTCCACTTATAACCAATAAATTCTATATTGGGTGGTTTATTATAAATAAACCATGTGTGATTCTTTCTTAAAGAGTGAATTTCATCATCTAGGGAAAATAACAACTATTTTGAGTCTTTTTCATTCAAGGACTGCTTATAGGTTTGATGATCATCATCTTTTAGATCCTAGGACACATAGAAATCATTGGAATCCATATAATATTGGATAAACTGGTTCGAAGGTATTGGGACCCTCCTTTCTCAATATCGGGTTAATTGATAATTCTTATTATTAGAAGGAGGTTCTATTTTAAAATTTGAACTAGAATAGGACTCAGAATCAGACCCAATAGTGGGATAAGATTCTGGTTGAGTAGGCAAGATAATATCATCAAAATTATCTACGACTCATATTCATCAGCCTATTCTCAGGCTAGTTCAGTCTGGCCAAATGTGGAATACGTGGTTTTACGAGAAGGGGACTCATAGAACATTACATTCCTACCAATAATAAACTTTTGGTAACTAGGTTTATCTACCAATAGTTTATACCCCATTAAAACCCTTGTTATACTGAATAAAGATGCATTGGAGAGGTATTGGTTCTGATTTATCAGTTTTAACATGTGAATAAGTTATACAAATGAAGAATCATATGTATGTATATGAGGTAGGATCACCATTACAATGTTATTAAAGAGTATTAAATTCATTCGAAGAAGAGGGGAAATTTTTTTAGGTATATAGAATTGCTAAAAGCCTCTACCCAAAAATATTTGGGGGAGTCCTGAGCATGAAAACATGCTTTAGACACATTTTAGGATGGCCCTATTCATTATTTATACTAATATATTTTTTTGGAGTTTCCCTAATAGTTAAATTCTTTTTAATACCTTTATACTCAATATAATGAGTGAATTCAGTGGATAGGTATTATAACTCATTATCTTTTCTTGTGGTTTTAATTTTTTCCCAATTTTGTTTTCAACCAAAGTTCTACTGCTTTTAAATGTTTATAAAATATCAGATTATTTTTCATAATGTAAATATGTAATTTTCTAGAAAAGTAATTTATAAAGTGAAAAAATTGGATCCTCCACCAAGTGATGTAGTTATAGCTATCCCCCATTGGTCAGAATGAATGAATTCAAGGGGTATAGAGGAATTACACAATGAACTATCAGAGGTAACCCTCTTGCCTGTTCCCATCATAGAATCTTCAAAAAATAGATGATTTATTGATGTGAGATCACTCAATAGCCCTGGCATGTTTAGTTATTCTAGACCATTCACTACTATAAAACACGCCTTTAACAATTTTGTTATTTATCAGTGCTATAAGAAAACACTGATAAATGACATATTAATGAGCACAAAATAAATAATCGATAAATTTAACAATTTATCATTTCTTTTATTTTAGTGTTAAAAAAGGAAACAAATATAATACCTTTATTTTTAGAACTGATAAATTTAATCATTTATCCGCACTTCACTTTTTGTGATGATAAACAGTAACGTTTATCATTGCTTTATTTTTATCACTGATAATGGGTACACTTTATCAATGCTTTGTGTTTATCACTGATAAATATTTCTTTGATCAACACATTTTTAGCGCTGATAAAATGAAATAATTAAATGAAATAAAAATAAAAAATGTTTTTATTAAAAAATATATTTCAATTTTTTTAATCAAATAATTTTTGATAAAAATGAATTGATTGATTATACATTATTAAATATTAAACAGTTAAAAAATTATATAATTAAGATTATTATTATTTTTAAGTTATATATATTAAATATATAGATATATATTAATGTATAAGAATATAATTTATATATTAAAAAATATTTATGTCCGTTACATTAAATTTTCATATATTTATTGAATAATGTTATATAATTAAAATTTAATATGAATTAAACATGTTGACTGATTGCATAGTACTCGACATATAATTGAATGTCATTTCATTTTTCTATTTAATACAAATCAAATGTGTGTTATATTGATTTCATATATATGTAATTAATTCATTTTTATATAAAATATTCACACACACAGAAGTTAACCATTTTTTCAATATTATTAACGTGTACCTATATTCTTAATTTATTCAATTTCACTCATTTTGTACATATATTCATTCACTCAAAATTAGATATTCATTAATAATGTTAAATATATATTTATAAAAAAATAATTATAATTAAATATTTTTATAAATGTACATTCACTATATTTATTCAATTATATATTTGTAATTATATATAAATTAATAATTTTTAAGAATTATTTATAAAATTATAAATAGATAATTATGTATATTTAAATAATTATTAAAATTATAATAAATTTACTTCAATAATGAATATATTTATTATATCTATATCTATTTTTATTTATTTAATATATATATGTATAATTATAAAAATATATAGTGATATAAAAAACTAATTTATAAAAATATTTATATAATTATAAATAAATAATTATAAAATTATATAAAATATATTTATAAAAAAATATATTTAATATATTTATATTTATATATATTTATTAAGTATTTATAAATATTTACAATTTTATTATTTATAATTATATTTATAAATCCTTTACCATTGCTTTAGTAATAACAGTTGATAAAAGAATCATTATCAATGCATTTTTTCCCATTCAAAAAGATGAGGATTTATCATCCCAAAGAAAAGCATCGATAAAATGAAAAATTTTCAGCATTATAAGTTTAGTGATGAAAAATATTGGTTTTATCTGTGTTTTTTTAACACTGATATAAGGGATCATTATGAACATTTATTGGTAAGCACTGATAAAAGTGTCCCGATCTATTTAAAAACCCTAACCATTTGGGAACCCATTGTTAAATAGAATAATTATGTAGAAGATACCCAATTTATGAGATCCTCCTCAGTGAATTGAAGGTCGAATCACAAAACTTGACTACCTCCAAACATCTCATCCGACATCCGAAGAGGGTATCAAATTCTCTTCAACCAACCGAGGCCGCCCTACCGACTTTCTTCCTGTATTTTTTGTTTTGTTTTTGATTTCTTCTTCTATGATTTGTTTAGGATTAATTTTTTATGATCTTTTGTTTAAAATTTGTTTTTGATCCATTATTTAGGGAATGATATTTTTCCTTTGATTGTATTTACAACCGATGTATGATCTATTGTTTATATTTGACACTGAACCATAGATTTATTCCTTGTTGTTTTATTGATATTCTTTATATATTCTTACTAAATAATTTTTTTATATATGTATATAAATGTGTAGAAATTTTCATGTATATTATTTTTTATTGACTACTGATTTTGGGAACATTAGTGGTTCCCTAATGATTATATATATGTTGACACCATTCATGGACACCATAGAGGACATGCAGCTTCAGATGCAATTTTTTAGGAACTAAATTAGTAAGGTGATGTATGTTATTATATTTGTTATATATAACATAGGATTTAATTCCTATAATAATTCCCTATGGTCATTAGTTTTCCTATGGCGTAGATTCAGAGGGACTATCCCCAGTTAATCACATGAGGATTTATCACATCAAGCCTTTACCTTTTCAATCATTAGGATTCCTTTAGTTAATGTTATGAGTGAATATCATGTTTTTATTTGTTTGATATTTCTTATAGACTATATTTGAGTGAGTTTTTATACTAGTTTGACATATTTGTGTGTCTATATATCTATTTAATTATTTATTTCCATAGTTGTTTGTCTAACAGGTATGTCAATATCGCATAATAAAGATTTTGGGTCTTGATGTTCATTGACCCCAAGGGATGTGATAGAATTTTTTTAAAACTATCATAATAATTGTTTCTATTTTGGGGGGGACCACCTACCATTTATTTTTTTTACAACCAATTTTTGAACCATAATTTAGTGACTTTGAGGTGTGTTAGAGGTCATAATATGATCTATCCTAGTGAAGTTTGGGTAATTCAGGATATGGTCATTACACTATCTATCTTCTAGTTAACACCTATAATGTTTAGTGATAATATCACTTATTATCTTCCTTTATCTCCCTCTATTTTTTTAAATTCCAATATCCCTTATTATGATATATGGAATATCTAGGTACTCAGATATTCCAGTGGAAATGATCCATATTTCCCCTATCAGAATTGTCTATAACATTCCCATTTGATAATGAACATCATATGTGTATTTAATTATATATTATATATAATTAATATTTTATGAACCTAATATGATGGATATGAACCAAAAATGGATGCACAATAATAGTTTGAAAAATGAATATGAATATAGAGTTAAAGAGTTCATGAAGTTAGCAAGAGAGCATGAAGATGACCCTTTTAAAATTATATGCCCGTGTTTATGTTATTGTTATTCAAGAAAAATTAGTCTGGAGGAGTTATATGAACATTTTATTTTGAATGGAATAGATCAAAGCAATAAAAATTAGATAAAAAATGGGAAATAACTAAATGTGGACATCGATTGGTATTATACAATGGTTTATGAATCATTTGATATGAATACCTTTGTTAAAGATGATGGAGATCACCTGGTAGAAATGACAGTGGAAATTTAAGTTGACCTTCATGATTGTACAAAGTTGTCTGAGGAGTAAAATAGTAGTTCCAAGAAACCATTTTATATAAGTTTTAATAAATACACAACATTTTCAACTGTATTGAAGTTATATAATTTGAAATCTGGAAACAGATGGAGTGGAACAAGCTTTATAGAACTATTTAGACTTTTGAATGATATGGTACTAGAAGAAAACGAACTACCATGCCAAACATATGATGATAAATGAATGTTATGTTCAATGGGAATGATATATAAAAAAATACATGCCTGTCAAAATGATTTCATATTATTTCATTGTGGCCATGAATCACTCATAAAAGGCCCTAAGTGTGGTATAGATCTATTCAATAAATATAAATCATGTCCATCAAAATATTTTTGGTACTTTCCTATCATTCCATGGTTTATAATAATATATATATATATTAGGGAACCGCAAGAAAATTGACATGGAATTAAGTTATAATAATTAATGGTGGGAACCTATGTCATCTAGAAGATTCTCCTCAGTGTGAGAAAATTGATTAAAAGTTTCCTATATTTGGATATGAGCTAATAAAATTTAATATTGGGTTATCAACATATAGAATAAATCATTTTACTGTATATAGTAGTAATCACATTATATGACCTATCTTTTTGGTAACTTAGAACTTTCCACCATGGTCATGAATGAAGTGAAAATACATTAGGTTGTCTCTTCTTATATCTGGACTAATGAAACCCAATAATGTTATTTATTTCTATTTGGCTACATTGATTGAAGAAACTGATGTGTGGTACATGTGTTACATTGTATGATTCTCATAGAAGTTAAGAATTAAAATTAAGGGACATGTTGTAGGGAATGATAAAAGTCTTCCTTTATTAGAGAAATTTATCAGGCTATAGAATTAAAGGAATATTGTGGTCTTGCTTTTGTGAAAAATTAACATACTCAGTTCGGTTGAAACATTCCTTAAAGACTATTTTTTAGGACATCAAATTTTTGTACCTTAACAACATAAACACTGATCCTGGATGATTGCATTCTATGGAAGTATCAAACAAGGTACAACACTATTTCCAACAATGGGCGATAAACTATAAAAAATGTAAAAAATATTGACACTATTTTTGATAATTTTTTTTAAAAACCATAGAAACATAAGATGGAAGAAGAGATAAATTTTATTCGAATTACCATATTAGAATTATCGGAAGGTTAGACATTTTCTTGATGACATGCATGTAGAAGAAAATGTATTTGATAGTGTTATTGGAACATTACTAAATGTTCCTAAAAAAAATAAAATAGGGAATAAAGGCTATGTTGGACTTGATTGAAATGGGTATAAGGGAAGATTTGGCATTGGTGAAGGTTAAAAGGTGTACTTTTATTCCTCCATCAGCTTACACTTTACCCAGACTATAAAATTTTAATTTTTTTCATTTTCCTTACTAGTGTAATAGTTTCACAGGGGTATTCATAAAATATCAAGAATTTCATTTCAATGACTAAATTTATGTTACATGGAATAAAATCAAAAGACTATCATGTTTTGATGAAATATTTAATGCATGTTTCATTTCGTTTCATTCTTTCCTAAAATATATGACATACACTAACCAAAATCTACTTTTTTTTTCAAATTCATATGTAGTAAAGTTGTTGACCCGTTGATGTTTCCCATCACAAATAAGGATATTTCAATCATATTATGTGTATTAGAAATATTATACCCACCATCATTATTTGATATAATGTTCTACCCGATGATTCACATGGCCAGAGAAGCTCAAATATGTGTTCCTATACATTATAGTTAGATGTGACCCATTGAATGGTATATATTTATTTTGTTTGGGTATGTCAAGAATCAAAGTTGACTAGAAGGATGTATTTTATAAAGATATATTGTTGAAGAAGCTATTGAATTATGTACCGATTAACTATCAGATGTTGAAAGCATCAGTCTCCCAAAGACTCATCACAAAGAACACCATGTGGGAAAAGGGGTTTCTAGAAGATATGTTTTTACAATTACTTTGATATAGTGGGAGAAATAAAATAATTACATATTACATAACATTAAGTATGTTGATCAATATATTAAATACCACAAATAAATTCTTAGAGATTGAAATCCATCAAAGGATGAAATATTTATATTAAATACAAAAAGAGAATAGTTTTTTGGATGGTTCATATATCTAATTTATAAGGATTTATCTATAAATCTGAATTCAATTTTCAAAAAACTTCAATGTCTAGATAGAGGAACAAATGAAAATATTATATCTTACATTGGGTTTGTTAGAAATGGTTATATATTCTATAAAAAAGAATAGAATAACGTTAGTATGATGAAAAATAGCAATGTTATGCTTATAGATTAAGCAAGACACTTATCTGGTTCCAAGGATAAAAATCCAATTTATGGAAATGTGTCATATTTTTGCATTATCGAACAAATATATGATTTTTATTATATATGCATTCAAGTGATGATTTTTTTTGCCAATAGGTTTTTAATATCAATGGAGTGAAAGTCGATGAAATGTGTTTTATGAAGGTGAATTTCTCTGTAGAAGGAAAAAAGATGATCCATTCATAATGTAATCACAAGTAGTGAAAGTATTTTATGTCTCTAATCCAATAAACAAGAGATAGTCTATTTTTCCACTGGAGACTAAAACAAATTTTGAGTAAAATGACAATTCATTTGAGGATGAAACTTTCATTGGGACATAACAATCAATTCATGTTGGTTGCAATATAGACAATGTCTTGTACGTTAGATGGTACCATAAAGAGGGGATTTGGATTCTCAAAAGAGGAACCAATCCTTAAAACCTTAAAAAATTGAGGTTAATGAGAAGGTAAAAGTGTTTTTTTAATATGTTATGTTTTTACTCATAATATTACATGTACTATACTACATTAACATAATCTAAATTTAATGTTTGACTACTCATACAGACAATTTCTTCTACATACGATGTTGAAAATCTCTTAAATGAACAAATTAAAATTAAATAAACCCTTTGAAATGATGCAATGGTAATGTTAAAATATACTTTCTCCATTTTACCAAAAAATAATAGAACATTTATTTAATTTTCATTATTCCTTGCTAAGTTAATTTATTTTAGAAAATTTTTGTTTATATGTCATACATTTTCTAGAAGAAAAATGATGTTATCTCTACTCAATCACAAAGGTAATGTTGATGTTTTCATAGTAAAATAATTTTACATATAATTAATTTCTTGATAAGTATTTATGTTTAATTTATTTTGTTTTAGTATTTATCACATAATAATTATTTTCTTTTATAGTTGGATTATTTTGTTTGAGTTCAGTTGCTATATCCAAATTTCACGCTTCTTCACCCTTAAAACCATTTCACCCATGTAGTTGTGAATTTGTCACCTTCATTCATGTTACTCCACTTCTATTGAAAGAAGATCAATGATACTATATCTACTCAATTTTAGAGGTAATATTTATGTTTTCATAGTAAAATTATTATCTATAGAATTAATGTATTGTTTCATATATATGATTTTTTTTATTAACATAATAGTTGTCTTCTTATACATGTGGATTAATTTTTTGAGTTTTGTGATTTTACAAAAATTTATTCCCCATATACCATAAAACATTTTCACCTATTTAGTGGTGCATTTATGATGTTCTTTCATGTTACCTCCACTACCTTTGTAGTAAGAGCAATGATGCTGCCTCTTTTCAATTACAGAAGAAATATTGTTGTTTTCATAGTAAAATCATTATCTATAGAATAAATGTATTGTTTCAAATGTAAATTTATTTCCATTTATTATTACACATATAATATTTTTTTCTTATATAGATGGATTATTTCCTTCGAGTTTTGAATCTATGCCCTTCTTTCATCCCTTTCAACACCAAAACCTCCAGAAAAATTATTCTCTCACAAAACATTTCACTCTTGTAGTGCTGATATTTATCACTTTCATTCAGGTTCCCCTCACTACTCAATCACATAGTTAATCTTGATATTTTCATAGTAAATTAATTTTCTATATAATTAATATATTATTTCATATTTATGTTTAATTTATTTCTTTTTAGAAACACTAATAATAGTTTTCTTCTTATACAGGTTGATTCTTTTTTTTCTAGTTGGGGTGGTTTTTTCAAAACTACATATACAATGATGGTAGTTCAATAATGAATGTCAATGGAAATCATGGTAACATTTATAGTTATTATTATTTTTAATGTGTGTAATAATTTGTTTTCATATAATTGTATAAACAAATTTTTGAAATGTTTATAATATAATATTTTTTCTAGTATTTGTATATTATGTTTTATTTTATTTAAATTATGTAATGGGACTTGGTTTTTTTGATATATGATGTGTTATTAGTGTGTTTCTAGTGCTGCTGTGTGCTATTACAGCATAAAGTAGTGGTGCTGTAGTGTGCTACAACTGCGTACTGCAATATGACCCTTTATCAGTGATTTTAAAAGCACTAATAAATATGACCTTTATTAGTACTTCAAAAAGTGTTGATAAAAGTCCTTTATCAGCACTTTTATTGGAACTTATAATAGTCCTAGGAATTTAACATCTCTTACATAGTCATTTCTTTTCTAGTGCTGATAAAGGCAATTTCTAGCACTGTTAAAGGCTAGTTTTGTAGTAGTGAGTGGAGCATACATGACCCGATGTACTATAAAAAGTAAGAGTGTTATAATTGTTAGGGGAATAAACACTACCCATGTTCCCCGAATCAGAATTTATATTCAATTCAAACAAACCATTGATAAGGGACCACATAATAATGGTTTTAGAGACTTTGGAGACTTTTAGAAATACTATTTCAAATATAAAATTGAACCCCTTTTTATCTATTACTCTTATAGAAACAAGGTTTCATTAAAGGTTGAGAACCCACCTAAGATTAAGTAAGGGGATTATAGAATTATCATCAAGTTCTAACAATATATAACCTATTCCCATAACGTTAAACCTATTATCATTACATAAGAGGACATATCCTTCCTCCCTTAAATCCAATTTTTGGAATGACTTACCAATGGGACACATGTGAATGGAACGACCTTAGTTTAAGACCCACTCTTGATTGAGTGCATGGATAGAGACATTAAGGACTTCAGTAGGGTCATAACCAGAGTCAACTAGAAGGGAATAGTCAGTGGGATGTTTGGATTCTAACCCACATTCGAGTTTCATATATCCATGCTTAAAATGCCCAGGATTACCACAATAGAAGCAAGTGACTTTCATTTCCCTAGAACAAGACCTATGTTTATATTCTTTATTATTATTGATTTTGTATTTCGTATAATATATATTCTAACCATTATATTTTGGTCTTTACCTAGAGAATTATATCTCCACATAATCTTTGATTTTATTTTTAGAATGAAGTTCTTTAGAATGAACGGGTAACGTGAAAACTTCCAGAGTCAATGAGTCTTGACCATAATTCAAGGTATCAAATAAAGTGTTGTAAGTATTATATAGAGAACTTAAGTGGATAAATAATTTATCTACATCACTAAATTTGACTTTGATGTTTGATAAATCTAACATAACCATGTTAAATTCATCAAGATGGGATTTAATATAACTACCGTGTTTCAATTTAAATGTAAAATTCTGATGTTTTTTATAAATCATGTCAACCAATAAAGATGTCATGTTTAGCTTCACAAGTTTAAGACAAATACTAGCACCATTAGATTCATAAAAAACATATCTTATAACATTATCACCTAGTGAAAGTGGTAAGGAGTTATGTTCCTTAACAAACACATCCGGGGTTACATTCAGGTATCCAGTAGTAGTCTGTATGGTTTTATTTACATTTATAATTGGTTTCTTAGCCCAAAAAGGGAACCAATTAGGCCATACTATACAATAAGGGATTTAATATTAATCCTCTATAAGTCAATGTCATTATCACCATAAAATTTCTCTATTAAATATCTCATTGTTGAGATGTTTACATACAGAGTAGATATATAGTTCTTGTGTACAATATTATAAATACACGCTCAACAATTAACCAATATCTTAGGTAAATGATTATTTTACAAAGAGGTAAAATATACAGAGGAATTAGAGATATGAAAATGGATTTAAAAAATGTTGTAGGGAGAAAATGGTGATTTTATAAGAGAGGAAGGTGATGAAATTGAAACAAAAACTGAAACTACAAAAAAATGAAATTAGAATCAGATCAACATCAACATAAAAATAGTGAGTGTCTTATACCACATTGCAAAGGTAAAGGGTGAACCAAATACAACCAGAACACCAAATCCAAAATAAGAAAAACACGAGTATTTAAGAATATATCAGATATTAAATAACCAAATGAACAAGATGCAAGTGTAGTAAATTAAATAACAAGAACAAAATTAATCACATGATTCAGTCATGTGGGTACCTACGTGAATGGTAATAACACCACCCAATATGAAATATTTTTTAATACTAAAAAAATATAAATGATTTAGCATAACAACCAACAAGAACCAAAGGAAAAAAAAAATGAATACAATTATAACATTTACAAGATGTGAAATAAATGAAACTTGAAATAAAAAATAAAACATTTTGTTCCTCAGTGGAAGACTCACTGGACGTCCAAATCTCTTAAATCTGGAATGATGCATGAATGATTCTTTGACCTAAAGACTTTACATCTTCCCATAGTTCTTATGGATATGTCATGAGAAGGTTACAAACTTCTTCCACCAATGAACAATGACATATATATAATAGAACTATAAATTAGTTTAATCTGGGGAGATTAGAAGGCTTAGTTAGAGATTTGACGAAATAGATAACTAGGGTTTCACCAAAGGAAACCTAAATGAAAAGACAATATAGGAGAGAAAAATGAATGAGTTTCCGAAGAGACATCATGTAGGGATGATGAAACAAGCTGTAACTAGCCTACCTTCCTAGAAGAAAATGACCAACTACATTATTCCAAAAATACCTATGAAATAGAACACTAGTGGAGAAGTGTAATGAGGTGAAAAGGTGGATGATCTAGATAAAAAGAGTGACAATGAAAATCAAAGACCATCAAATAGATCAACCTTTAGATCAATAGGGTGTGAATGTGCATGTGATAAGCGGGCTAACTAAATGAACAAGCCTATAGGGGGATGACCACGAAGGTTAAATGTATCCCATTTAGAAAATAACCTAGAAGTAAAATAAAATTTATAATTTAAAATATAAATTAGATAATTATGAATGAATGCATGAAGATCAATATATTATATATTGGAATATATAAGGTGAGAAAAATTTCAATATGAAAACATAAAATGATAATCCATAATTCAAATTGAAAAAATATTGGATGGAAATATTGAATAAATCATGGAAGGTGATCATCGTGGATGTGATCGTATGGCCTAATGAGGGAGTGAAGTATGAGGTTAAAATTTGTCATGATTTGTTTTTTTGATGAATTTCATGGATTTTAAGGATAATATATAGGTGGAGTTGCAATAAATATTAACATATGAAGCCTTTACTCACAACAAAATTAAAGAGATCATAGCATTTCTATCCATCGTGGAAGGTTATATAGATGTTTGAGTGGGTATGTGGTGGTAAAAAAACCCATATTTTAATATTCCTTGTTGTGTGTGCCGGATTATCACATTATCCTTTTATAATGAGAACAATTATATTAATCATAAATTTTTTCTCTTAGATAAATGTGTCGTAAGTATAATATGATTTTAAAACACCAGCTACTTTAGTATTCAATTTTTGTGTGGTGACCTATCAACTAAAAATTAGGGAATTAGTGGTGTGTTTCTATTGAACTGGTGGTGGTTTAAACTACCTCTTATTATTATAATGATGGTTTTCAAAACCATCACGTATTCCATGATATCTATTCATTTAATAGAAGTTCCATTAATTTCACATCAGTTTTGGAATGTGTAATTTTTAGACCATTTAGTTGTTGTTTCAGTTTCATTTAGAAATAATTCATTAAAAAATTACCCTAAAGAAATATATTACATGAAACTTACTATTTATGAAATATTTAGCAGTGTTTATGTTTAGTGTTGGCTAAGGATAATAGTTGCTAGAGATAATTTTAATTAATTAAATTACTGATGGTTACTAAAAATTTCCCATAAATATTTCATTTATTTTTGTATATTATTTAATAAAAAACTATAAATATTAAAAAACTAAAATCTATTAAACTAAAACATAAATGTGTGTAAACCCATCGTACATACATCATACATCCATCGTCATATATACAAACATCCATAGTCAGTATAACCTCAGTGAATGCATACCTCAATAAACCCATACCTCACTCATCGATATATACACATGAAATATGTCAATAAACAAACCTTTCCTAATATACATCCATGCCTCACCTCCAATAAATCTATATGCCACCACATCATCTAATTAACTAAAATAGGCCACATCATCTCATCAACTACAATAAAAAAAATTAATACTAAAAATAAAAAATTTAGAATTATAGTAGAATCATTTATAAAATATAAACATACAACAGAAATTAAGAACCACCGTGACTACCTTCTAAAGAATTTTTATATTAGAACGATCAACATCCTACCTACTACCGACATCTTACATCTACAATATAAACTAGATTATTTTTTAAAATAAAAGTAAAAGAGAAAAGAAACATAATATTTTAAAATTTTTGAACATAATAATAATTATTTTATTAATAAAAATAAGTGTTAACATAATTCAAAAAATATATCATGAAAAACAATTTCAATACATAAATTTACCTATTTAAGATATGATTCAACAATTGAAATTGAAAATGGATTTGTAAATATTCTAATTAATTTCAAAACCATTGTTGAGCTAACTTGAAATTTTCTTAATAATTTCTAAAAGACTTTGATATCACATCATATCCTATATTTAAAAAATAACACAACGATGGGATTTCCATGATTTCACATCTACCTGATGTCATTTTCAATTGGTTTTACCATTATATGAATGTTTTTGTATTTTAAATCACTAGAAACACATTCACGACTATCCCATTAAAACCGTAACTTGAAATGACATACCTTAGGTACCTACATTTGAAAAATTTATCTACAATAATTTTTATTTGTATTTTGGGAGACAAATCATCATTTTCTTGGTTTTGACCCTCAATATATGATTTTAAATTCATCAGTATCTTTAAAAAGTGTTTACCATGTAATTCTGACCACACCGCTTGTTGAATTGACATGTTTTCCACATGTACATGTCAAAAATAACTCAAAAAATTGGTTACCTAGAATTTCATATTAAATTGTGGTCATTTTCTAGGGTTTTAAAAGTTTTACACACATTTTTTTTGTTTTAAAACAATAAATACATTTTATATAAAAGCTTGAGAAATCTACAACTTAGAATGATTTACATTCAGTTACTACATTTCAAAAATCAATTTATTATTCTTTTCCCATAATTTTATGGAAATTTAACATTATTTTCTAGGTTTTGACCCCCAGAACACATGTTATTAAAGGCTTTGATACCTTTAAATTTGTTTACCAAGTTATTTTAACCACAGAACAAGTTGATCTAATGTGTATTATATGCATACACATCAAAAATAAATCAACTGTAGTTGTACCATGATTTCACATCTATATAAGGTTTCTTTATATGGTTTGTAACATTCCACACATGTTTTATTTTTAAAAAAAACATAAAATATGTTTATGGCCATATAGATAAATATTTGACTTATAATGAAGTGGCATTGGTTCCTACACTTCAAAAATAAATCTATGGAAATTTTTCAATGATTTCAAGGAAATAAGATACTATTTTCCTTGGTTTGACCCCCTGACACATGTTTTCAATGGCTTTGGTAGCTTTAAAAATTGTCTACCGAGTCATTCCATTCACAATGCATGTCAGATTAACATATTTCCTATATGTACACATAAAAAATTACTCAAAGGTTTTTGTAGCACGATTTTACGTCAATATGAGGTTGTTCTCTATGTTTTTGATAGTTACACATAGGTTTTATAGTTTTTAAAACACTAAAAATTAATTTATAGAAATAATTGAAAAATAGTAACTAAAAATGATGTGTAATTTGTTATTACATTTAATAAATATATATTTGGTCATTATCCGTTAATTTTAGGGCAATTAGATGCCATTTGACTAGCTTGACCCCCTAAAACATGCTTTTAAAGGCTTTGGTACCTTTTAACAGTGTTTACTGAGTCATTATAACCACATTGTGCATCAGATTGATATTTAGTATGTGTGTACATGTCAACAAAAACTCAAAAGTGTCTTTCCCTTGATTTTATTTTAATATAAGGTTATTTTATTTGGTTTTTACCATCCCACACTCGTTTTAGTTTTTTAAAATACTAAAAATTTGATTACGGACATCTCAAGAAAACTAAAACTTTGAATAACATTCTAATTGATTTTACATTTCAAAAATCAAACTATGGTCATTTTCCTATGATTTAATGGAAATACAACATCATTTTCATAGTTTTTAACCCATAAAAAATGTTTTTAATTGCTTTGGTACTTTTAAAAAGTGTTTACCTAGTCATTTTGACCTCACTGCATGGCTGATTGATAGGTAGTTTGTGCGTACACATCAAAATTCGCTCAATGATTATTGTCCCGTGACTTCATGTTAATATGTGGTTGTTTTGTTTGGTTTTTACTATTTCATGCATATTTTATTGTTTTAATACACTAAAAATGAGTTTATGGGCATTTATGGAAAACCATAACTCATAGTGTCGCACCATGAGTTCCTACATTTAAAAAAATAGATATATGGTCATTCTAATATACTTTCAACCAAATAAGATATCATTTTCTAGGTTTTAACCCCTCGAAACATGTTTTTAAAGGCATTGATACCTTTAAAAAGTTTGTACTGAGTTATTTCGACTACACTGCATGTCAGATTTATGTGTTTTCTATTAATATACCCCAAAAACATACATATGATGGTTATCCCATGATTTTATGTTAATATGGGGTTATTTATATGTTTTTAACTATTACATGTAGTTTTTTGTGATCTAAAACACTAAAAATACATTCAAAACCATCCCAAAAATACAGTAACTTGGAATGAAATTCTTTCAATTATTACATTTCAAAAATCAGTTTATGGTCTTTTTTCTTTGATTTGATGGCAATATGACATTATTTTCTTGGTCTTTACTCCCCGACACATGTTTTTAGAGGCTTGGGTTCCAAAATTGTTTTCCAAGTCATTTGGACCATAACACACGTCAGATTGATGTATTTTCTCGGTGTACACATAAAAACCATCTCAATTGTTGTTTTCCCATGATATAACATCAATATAAGGTCATTTTCTATGGTTTGGACAATTACACAATTATTATAGTGTTTTAAAACACTAAAAAGACAATTATGACCACCCTGGGAACACCGTAACTCAAAATGGTGTTCTATAAGTTATTACATTTCAAAAATAAATATACCTTCATTTTCTATTAATTTTAGGGAAACATGACATTTTTTTACTAGTTTTGAACCCTCAACACACATTTTTAATGGCTTTGGTAACTTTAAAACAACTTTAACTAGTCATTTTGACCACATTGCATGTATGATTGATGTGTTTTCTATGTATACAAGTTAAAAAAAACTCAAACTTGGATTTAACATGATTACATGTTAATCTAAGTGGATTTTCTATGGTTATGGACATTTCATGCACATTTTAGTGTTTTAAAGTAGTAAAAATGAATTTAAGACCATACCTAGAAAATTGTAACATAGAATAACATTCCATTGGTTCCTAAATTTCAAAAAACATCATATAGTAATTATTCTATGATTTCAAGGCAATCTAATGTTTTTTTATGGTTTTGACCTCGTGACACACGGTTTTAAAGGATTTTTTACCTTTAAAAAGTGTTTACTGTGTCATTCCAACCACACCTAATTTCAGATTGACATGTTTTGTACATCTACAAATCAAAAACAATTCAATGATGTTTCTATCATGATTTCACATCTATATGAGGCCATTTTATATGGTTTTGACTGTCCAATGATTTTTTTAGTGTTTTAAAACACTGAAATCATGTTTATTTCCATCCTAATAAAAACATAAATTAGAATTTTGTGAATTAATTTCATTCATTTTAAAAATAAATACATGGTCATTTTTCATTGATTTAAGCAGAATCTGATATCATTTTCCAAGTTTTTACCCCATAATATGATTTTAAAGGATTTGGTACCATTAATAAGTGTTTACAAAGTCATTTTGACAACAATTTACTTCATATTTATGTATAATATGCATATACAAAATTACAATTAATCATCAGTGGTTTTCCCATGATTTCAGGTCAATATGAGGTCATATTCTGCACTTTTGACCATTCTATGCATGCTTTAGTGTTTTAAAACACTTAAAAAACCTTTATAACAATTTTGGGAAAACCATAACATAGAATGATGTTTTGTAGGTTCCCAAATTTCAAAAATAAATATACAACCATTTTACTCTATCTTTAGGGTAATTAAATGGTGTTTCTTAGTATTGATCCCTCAACAAATTTTTTAAAGGCATTTTTTACATTTAAAAATTTTTTATTGAGAAATTCCAACCACACCGTATGATTGATTGATGTTTTTTTCATGTTTATATGTCAAAAAAATCATAATTAGTCATTCAATGATTTAATGTCAATATGAGGTTTTTTAAATGGTTTTAACCTTTACATGCACATTTAAATGTTTTAAAACACTAAAATGCATTTATAGCCATCCCAGGGAAATCATAACTTGGAATGACACATAGTTAGTTCAAACATTTTAAAAATTAAATATATGGTAAATTTAATATGATTTTAGGTTCATTTGATGTTGTTTTACTATTTTTTTCCATAACACATGTTTTTAAAGGCTATGTTACCTTTAAAAAGTGAATCCCTAATATTTTTACCACACAACATGCAACATTGAGGTTTTGTCTTTCCATACATGTCTAAAATAAATCAACATAGGTTATATAATGATTTATCTCTAATATGAGGACATTTTCTATTTTTACCACCACATAAATGTTTTATTATTTTTAAAAAATTAGAATGTGATTACAACTATACCGGGAAAACCATAACATAGAATGTAGTGTCATCTAGTACTATATTTGAAAACTAAATACACGGTAATTTTATTATGTTTTCCGGGAGCTTTGATGTATTTTTTTGGTTTTTTACACCTTAACACAAGTATTTGAAGGCTTTGTTAACTTTATAAATATTTTACGAAATCCAAACCAAGAAAATAATCACCATTTGTTTTCAATCTTAACGATAGTGATCAATAATTCATTTTTGATGTATAAGAGTCAACCACATGTCAATTCAGAACAAGATGAGGTTAGTATGAAAGTAATTTCATGTTTTCTATATAAAATATTTATTTTATTCTTAATAATGGAATTTATATGTGTTCATTTAAAATGTGATAATGATCTATGGAATTTAAAATTTACCTCAGCTAGATAATCTATAAGGCTAGAAATTTCCTTGGGGATCACACTAATCATCTTCTAAAATATATAAACTAAATCATTTTAATTTATGATAAGAAAATATACTATGTTTTCTTATTATAGTCTTGTTCATTCACTTTTTTATTCAATCTTGAAATTTCTCTTTGTGATTCTCGATTAATGGATGTACTTAAACCCCCACTAGGTTTAAAAATAATGAATGGTGATTCCAAACCAAAGAAATCTAATGGAGTTCTCCCATAACAAAATATTCATACACATCTGAGATCCTTATTCCCTAAAATGATTGCAACTACATTAATATGGTAAATGAATTATGGTTGTGAAGGTTTTACATCCTAAAATCCCTGAATTTTAGCCTATTAATACAAAATATAAGGAATTCTTTTTTAAATTATCTGAAATTTATAATATTATCTAATTAATAAAATTTTCCCTATTGTTTATTGTTATTTCATTACTATAAAAACCTAATAATTAAAAATAAATTATAATTAGAAACATTTCTTAAAACCAATTAATTGGGGTAGGATAGATGTATCAAACAATGAAAAATTAGAATTTTTTGATACATGTAGTAGGTCACATTTAATTAGGATTAAGGATTGTTTTTTTCCATAATATATTTTCCATTATTATATTTTTATATTAATTGAATAAAATAAAATGGATATGAATTATACTTACTCCAAGGTCTTTGGTAGGTTCATTTGAAAAACTTCCATCATGTTTCATATGAACTTTAAACTATATTTCTCTTCAGCCAATAGAGAATCATAATTAATTATCCTTTATAAAAAATATAAACAAGTTATATAAGACCTTGATCTATAATAAATTTATATAAAAAATTATGAATAAAATAAAAACCAAATTTTTTTTCCAAATAATTATTCTACCCATCGATGTGAGGAATGGACATTTTTATCACTATTCATAATAACTTTTTAAGTTAATTCCAACCAAAAATATAATCATTGATAAAAATAATAATTTTATTGCATTTTTATTATTAATATACTATAAAATATGTAAATACTTCATGATATGCATATTTGTTAATATCGACAAACAACTTCCATCACTGACAAGAATACCTTTAGGAACGTTCTCATACATCTTTTGTAATCTTCAATATGTATCTTTAAACTCATTCCCTAATTTATATTTAAAATATATCCATTTATTGCCCAAATTTATTAAGTTCCATAGGTGTGAAACGGAGTCAAGGACATCAAAATAAAGAAATATCTACAAATAAAAAACATAACACGTTATAAGTACATTACATAATTTTAGTCATGTATTTTAAAATTGTTATCAAGTTATATTAAATTAATATTACTATTAATTAACTATCAATGACCTAATTTTTCAAAGTTGTGTAAATATGACTCTAATCTTTATAATTAATGGGAAAAATCCCCATCTCACAAGAATAATGCCCTAGCATCTATCCATATATTTCGTCATCATCATAGGTTGGCAGCCCAAACTAATCAAATAGAATTATAATCTTGAAGTCCTTCAGGTCCCGTACCTAAAAAATGTTCATATTTGTATCCATTATAGGGTAGTATTTATCTATTTGACAAATAAAATCAACAATTAAGAAAATATATAATTTTTCTTATAAAATTAAATGAATACCAGTAATGGTAACTTTCAAATATCCCTTAGATAATGAGGTGACCAACTACTCCATCACCTAAGGATAATTAGATGATGGGACACCGAAATTATCTAGGGAAACATCTAGCTTAGTATTAGTATCTTGTATAACACAATCACTTAGATCCAATGAAGCTAACATTAGTGGTGGCATGCTCCGAGATGCTGGTCAGAAAGGATTCTATTTTTTATTTTGATAATTCATGAAATTTAAACGGTTCAGATATATTAAATTTATAAAAAATTTCACAAAATAAATATTTTACAAAAAAACTAAAATAGTGTATATATGTTTGAAAGACTTACCAATAATAAATTGTAATATATTTTCATCACAAATTTATATATTCAATTATTTTCACGTTCATTTTCTTTATTATTATTGACCGCTATTTCCATGAGTGGTTTATTTTAACCCTCTATTACAAGTTCAATTGTTTTTATATTGTCATAAAAATTTGTTCAATGTTTTTTGCTTGATGGGGTTCAATGTCACAATGTACCAATTTTTATTCATTGCGCATATCATATAAATATCACTTATTTAATTGTAAAATAACACTCCAACCTTCATGTATTTCATCATCCACATAATAAACCTCCTATGCTTGTTAATATAATATTAATGGATCTTGCTCCTCACACTCACTGGAATTGATCAAGTAAGAGAAGTCAATAAAATTAAAATGTAAAAAATATTTAATTATACCTCTATCAATGTGTACCGACTTTAATTTGAACTAGACAACTGAAAACTAAGAATAATATTTTAATTAAATTATATTATTAATATTTCCATAGTATCCCACCTTTTCAAATTTAAATACACCCCTATTTTGAGTTTTTATGTCTTCTTCCTGATAAATTATAAAAAAAATGCACCCATGAATATTTTACACATTGTCTCTTAGGATTTCATAGTGGACCTTGAGTAAAAAAAATAAAATCATTTGATATTTCATATTTTTTTTCAACATTAATTATCTAAAAAGTACAAGGATATATATTTAACAAATAAAAAATAACTACAAGTAAATAACATGAATATGAGTATATACTTACATGATGGGAGAACCATTAAACAATATTCTTATTAATAGCTTTTGTTACTTCTAGGTCATTTTTATCTTGAACCCTTAGTCTTCTCTTTGTTTGACATACTGATTATTTAACAAATGGATCTTCAATAATACTATTGAGTATCACATATCTATGTTCTTTTTTGAACACCAATTTATTCAGTGTAAAATTTGACCCCTTTCCAATTGGATTTCCAATAGTTAGAAATATTGATGATTGGTTTTTAGAATGAGAATGAGTGGAGATAACTTCAACATGTACAACATTATAGAATCTAGTCTCAATCCCATCTAAATACTTGGAATAGAAGGTCAAGAAATCTTCATAAATGAAACCTATAATAATAGATCCTTCTAGTTGAGATTTATTCCTCATATTTGATTTCAAATTAACTAAGTACCTGAATAAAAAATATATGAAAAATATTAAAAACAAATATACGGAATAATTTTATAAAATTGAATTCACCAATGAACATAAAAATAATATCCATCTACCTATCAATTGGATGTATCCATTGATAACGAATTAGTCTCCCAAGTTTAGCTTATCTGACCAAATGAATAGTCATACAAATCATGACTATGAAGAATGAAAGAAGAAATAAAACCTCAAAATGAAAAAGTTTCAATATAATTCTTTCTTAATGTTTTCAAATATAGATTTATTTAGAGTTTATTTTTCACAAAGACCTCTTAAAAAGGTCCAAAACTCAACTACAACCATATTAATTTTTCAGGTAATGTATTACATAATGTAAATACAAAAACTACGCTATCAGAATATGTGACTCATAAATTTTCAATCTATTAAAATTTCAATTTTTTAAGTCAACACACCATTATATGTTACATATGTATCCATACGACACTTTTAAACTTTTAAAAGTTCAAATCAATAAGACATTTTTCACTGTAAAAATAGCCGAAGGATACTTATCGTTAATATTTTCCTAAAAATCATGCTTTATATTTACTGACTCCAAATCCTTCGGAGAAATAAAGAGATCCTTCAATTTACCCTTCTAAGTAAGCAGTCTGA
Organism: Viscum album; assembly: GCA_963277665.1. NCBI lineage: Eukaryota > Viridiplantae > Streptophyta > Magnoliopsida > Santalales > Viscaceae > Viscum > Viscum album. The sequence goes on along the minus strand of OY728133.1, from coordinate 1,042,306,884 downwards.
GAATGGCATTATCATAGAAGTTTTTTTCAGTATGAATTACATCAAGATTATGATGTATCAATTTAAACACTGAATAAGGAATCTTGAAAAATATACTCGTATACCTCCATTATTGTGTTTCAGCTGCTTCAAATAATATACCTCATTCCCTTTTCCGCTTCTTCACAATGACTAATTTTTCCAAAATCTTCAGTGACATGAATTAATTATTCCAAGATTTATAAACCTAATAAAACCTTCAGTAGATTTACCAATTCAATATCTATATTGAATTGTGTCTTGATAATCCTAAATTTATGAGAAACATAAAGAAATTGATGATGAAATATAAAACACCATTTTATTCTACAAGGTAATCCATAAGGATAAAAACTAAAATAATTGTAACAATTGGGTCCCGTTGACAGCATAGACACCCTGCCTTTAATATGGTCGTCGGGCCCTGTCCCACTATGTACCACTAGTTACCCCTCAGACACGTGCTCCCCACCCCGAGGCCTACTGACGTGCCTGAACGGGTCATCTGACTATTGATAGTCCCCATAGGAGAACACATGTCCTTTCCAGTGTGCTTTGTCCTCATTCACACACACCCTGGGAAACTTCCTAGAAGGTCATCCATCATGAACACTACTTCCGACCAAGCAAGCTTAACTTTTGAGTTATAATCAGGTAGGCTTTCGAAAAGGAGGGCACACCTTATTGACATGAGTCATATCATTTAGTCATTTAACCCTTTATCATTAGAGGGTGTTATAATAACCCCCTTTAGAGCACAACGTCCTCGTTGTGGGCCCCACATCTCAACCAAGGTAGTGCACTACACTTAAGGCTGGGTAAGACCAATGATACTAAGTGTAAAAACTGGGTCATAGTGATAGCACAGACACCAGTTGGTCGTTGGTTTCTGGCCCACCAAGTACCACCAGTTGCCCCGCAGACACGTGCTCCCCACCCTAAGGCCTACCCACGTGCCTGAATGGGTCATTTAACTATTGATAGTCCCCACAGGACAACATATGTCCTTTCTAGTGTGCTTTGTCCTCATTCCCACACACCTTGGGAAACTTCCTAGAAGGTCACCCATCCTGATCACTACTCCAGGCCAAGAATGATTAACTATGGAGTTCTAATCAGGTAGGCTCCAGAAAAGGAAGTTGAGCCTTGTTGACATGAGTCATATCATTTTGTCATTTAACCTTTTATCATTTGAGGGTGTTACAATCACCCCCCCCCCTTTAGAGCACAACGTCCTCGTTCTGTTCCCTACATCTCAACCCAGACAGTGCACTACACTTAAAGCTGGGTACAACCTATGATAGTAAATATAACAACTTTGTCCCAATGAAAGCACAAACACCATACCTTCGACATGGTCATCGGGTCCTTGCCCGCCAAGTACCACAAGTTAACCCACATACATGTAGTCCCCACCTTGAGGCCTACCCACGTGCCTGAATGGGTCATCTAACTATTTATAGTCCGCATAGGCCAACACATGTCCTTTTTCAGTGTGCTTTGTCCTCACTCGCACACACACTGAGAAACTTCCCAAAAGGTCACCCATCCTGATCATAACTCCAGGCCAAATAACACTTAACTGTGGAGTTCTAATATGGTAGGCCCCCAAAAAGAATGATGAACCTTGTTTACATGAGTCGTATCATTTAGTCATTTAACACTATATCATTTGGGGGTGTTACAATCACCCATTTGTCACGACCCGTCCCCCGGGGCCCGTACCGTGACTACCCCAAGCCCGCATTCAATAGTCCAGTGGCTGGAGACTAGAACCGAAAGGCGTATTCCCTAAAACTAGGAAGGAATTTCCTTTATAACCTGTAAAAACATACTTCAAGCACAATGAGAGATACGAACACAAATAAATATTTATAGAAAAAAGAGTGCTGAAAGTTAGAGGGGCAGAAATATAAGCCCAACAATAAAGGTACAAGTTCAACTGCAATACAATACATCTGAAGAAAGAGAAATAAAGCTACATGGTCATCCTATGAGGTTCCTACCTAAAGGGTAGGAACATATTGCCTCCTCAGCACTCAACGTTCTCCCGTATCCTCTGCGTACCGACATGCCGTATGCTCCACCTCCGGGCACCGTCCAGTCCTGGTACCCTCGTCGTCAGTCAACACTGTCTATTGTCTGCACCAAGCATAACAAGGTGGGGGCATATCTCATGCAGGTGTGAGTATAACGATACTCAGTAGGGACCCCAATACCCTCAAGGTCTCAAAAAATCCACAAATGATAAACTGCATAGCATGAAATCAACCGACAACCATATTTAGGTATATTCCCACATATATACCTAAGTTATTAAGTATTCCCATATCAATCAATAGGAATCATAGAGTCCAACTTAAAATCCCAATCTCAATTGTTCCACAAAGGAAGTAGTATCATGAAGGTAAGTACCACATAGGTCATCCACACAGAAGAATACCACCAACGTATTACCACAATGGAAAGTACCACACAGGTACGAACTCAGCTCACAACAGGTATATCTTAGGTAAAATTGTAAAGATGATTAGATGTAACTACTGAATCATATTACTCTATTAATAGGTAGACCTAATAAGGATCATAAATCATCATCAGACCCACAGAGGATCGTAGTACATCATCAGACCCACACAGGATCCTAGTACCTCTTCAGACCCACACATGATTCTATTACATCGTAAACCCCACCCAGGATCCTAGTACATCATAAGAACCACACTAAATCCTAGTACATCATCATTATGTTGTCAGAACCACACAGGATCCTAGTACATCATCAGTACGTTGTCAGACCCCCACAGGATCCTAGTACATTATCAGTACATCATCAGAACTACACAGGATCCTAGTACATTGTGAGTACATCGTCATACCCACAAAAGATTCTAGTACATCGCCATACCCACACCGAATCCTAGTACATCTTCCATACCTCGTCAGACCCACACATGAGCCTAGTACATCATCACAGCCTGCTAGAGGATTCTTGCACTAAGCTTGCTCATTTCTGGGAGGGTCTTCTCCTCAAGCCACTGGTCAATACTCCAACTACCGAAAAGTCCCAAAAAAAAGTATCCCAAAGGACTTCCATGGCATAGGGGTCTCAACGAAAGAGATAGTTCATCAAATAGGCTCTAGGTATGTATGTTATTAACATTTTAGTCCTGAGGGCCTAGTTGGATTTGTGCTCAATCCAACCCGAACATTCCCTAACTTTATCCAAATCTCTAGTGGGTTATACCAAAGGGACCGTCCTGCTCCAAGGTTTCCATCACTGGAGATGGTTCGTCAAACGAACACTCAGTTCCAAAGTTATGTCTAAAAGAGCAGAAATGGGTCGAAGTTGGACTCGGTCCGGTCCAACCCGGTTGGACTGACCTGGCCTGGCAGCCCGGCCTAGCATTGTTGTGTCGTGGGGGCCATGGGACGATGTGAGGGCCACAAGGTGGCAGGGGGGCCATAGGGAAGTGCACGAAAAGAAGGGTGGCACAAGGGCTTTGGGGGGGCGCAAGTTGTGTTGTGGGGGCCGCAGGGTTTATGATGTGGCGTGGGGGCCATGAGGTAGCATGAGGGGCCATGGGGGGGGGGGAGGGGAGGCACCGGGGTCCCCTGGGCAGCGCATGAACAGTAGGGCGGGATGAGGGTCGTATGGCGGCACAAGGTGTCGCAGGGCGGCATGAGGGCCAAAGTGCATTGCTGGGGCCACTGTGCCGTGCGGGGGCCACATAGTGGCACCAAGGGATGGGGGGAATGGGGCAGACCAAGAGCCGTGGTGCAGCGGTCTGCCACAGCTGGCCGTCCCCTCCGCGTGATGCGGTCGCGTGCTGCGGTTTCTTCGACAGCCGGTTCGGCCGAACATTCTTCCTTCACCACTGCGGAACAAGCCACAGTTCTCTTCCATTAGGTGGCATCTTCGTGCTATTGCCTTCATTGGGAAGAACACAACAAATAATCCCATGAATTGTGGATAGGTTGGGCCATGTTTGTTTGGCCCACACTCTCCGTGTTAGAGCGGTAGTAAGTGACTATGATTCCTTCTTGAATTATGAAGAGTCGTCAAGATTGGGAAAGGGGAATAATCAAAACAACAATCCCTACCATGTCATTTTTTGGAGGAGGTCTCTAGGAAGAAGTCAAAGTTGTTGGACAATGTCGGAATTCATCATTGGGGAAGTGTTCTTCATTTGGAGAAGCATTCTTCATTGGAGAGAATAATCCTCCAAAATCTCTCCTCCTGCCAATCCTTTCACCCAATTCGACCCAAAAGAATGAGGTACTAATAAGATACGTTTTAACAATTTAATTGTTCACACAAATTTTATTGTTATCATTTTTTTTATAAATCCCAAGGCTCTTTTTATTAAAAACAGAAACAAGTAAACAAAAAGAGTAAAGCAGTACAATACACTGAAATCATTGGCCCTCATTATGAATGCCCAATTTTTTTTTCTTATATTGTATCCAATCATTTGTTCCGAATCTCGTAAGGCACCCTGATCTAAAGCACAACCTCTCCCACGTCTGTGACCCCTTGAGTAAAGCGCTTCAAGATTCCTTGCTTGTTGAAGAAGGATTTCAATGTCTTCATATGAACTTGATTCCATAGAGTGTTGAGTTGAACTCAAGTCTGCTCAACCTCGTCCTTGCCCATGATTTCTAGGGGGTCTTCCATGATTATCATTTTTCCAAGAGCCATCATCCTTCCTTGCAGTAGGATCCAACTCTATCATGTGGGGCTCCTCTGTCATCTGCTGATTTTCCAGCTGCTTTGGTGGGTGCAAAGTCGAGGTTTCCTCCTCTTTTCGAGGAGGGTCAACAAATACAGCCTTTGACTTACCTGCATCACTACATGGAACATTAGAATTTCTCACCTTCTCATGAGAAGATGGCTACGGATCATCCTTGCCAGGTGAGGGAAACATGGGTGATGAAGCCCCAACATCACCCTCAGGATGTTGGAAATCTTTTAAGGGAAACATATCAACTCCAGGAGGAACATCCACAGTGGGATCAGAGGTTGGATACAAAGGCATTTTTCCAGCTTTTTTATCATCACATGAATGTGTGTCAGAGGAGGAAGAAACAACTTTCACCAAAACAGAATCATCTTGAACCTTGGGTAGGGGGGTCTGGGAAACAGTGAGACCCACTTTTTCCGGATCCTGAGTGAGGTCCTTTGCAATATGAGTCTCACAATTCCCCCCGTGCTCAACAACATCAGCCCAAGACCGAGTGCAATGCTAGCTAGTGATCAACTAAGGTTGATAATGCACAATAGGTGGGTTCATAATATGATCTGCTATGTTATCTGCCAGAGTATTATGCGTAGCAATAGGCTGAGGTGAAACAACCTTCTTTTTATTATTGTCAAGATCGCATTGGACATAAGGAACAGACATCGTCTGAGTAGTATTAACAGAAATCAAGGCATCCCCATTAAAACCAGTAGTCTGTGCAGTTAAACCAGAGCTATCGGCCTTCTAGCGATGTGATTTTTTGAAGCAGGAATGTATATCAAGCCCATGTTTAGCACAGGAAGCACAAACAATTGATCTTCTACAATTTGAAGAAGCATGACCTATAGTCTAACAGTCTGGGAAAAACATGGGGAGGTTTTCATATTCAATTTTCAGTTCCAATTCATCAACATCATTAGAGAGAAAGGACTTATCAATTAATGTAGAACAAAGATCAATTTGAACTAAGAACCTGGCATAGTGTCCATACCTGGCAGCTTCCGTTTCCATATCCAATTTTATTAGAACTCCCATTGCTAGAGAAATATCATATAGAATACGACGGTGCCAAAGGATCCAATTTAAACCAAATACCTTCACCCAAATCTGAACCATCGTATTTCCTATTTCTAGGGGGTTGAATCTTATGTCCCATTCTTGGATATGCAATGCTCCAGGATTGAAGGAGATAGATCTGTGACCCCAGGAATGCATCTTAAGGTCTTCGGATGGAAATAAAATGTGGTTGAAACCTTTCCCTAAGGAGATACATTTCCAAGAGTCGAAACCCCAGACATCCGTCAAGCGTTGTATTAGAAGTTCAAGCTTCCATGGCATAGAGCCTTTCGGCAAGATGAGTCTGGCAATGATAGAGTGCGCCCCCATCTCCAGTCTTTCCGATATAGCATCCATATCAGCTTTGACGTGAGCTAATGTGCCTTTCCAACGAATACCAGCATTCAAGCCTTTGAAGTAAGTAAATTTGAGGTTATGAGAACTGACCTCATTTCTATTCAAATCCGAGGGTTTTCGATTCACGAGCACTGATTCTACCTAGAGTTTATGATAATCAAAACGCCCTTGTGCGAGAAATTCTGCCATTGATGTCGAAGACGGAGGATGCAAACCCTAATCGACATTTCGAGAAGCCGGGGAGCGTTCCGCGATGCTCGACATCTCACCCTGGTCCTTAATTGTCATCATTAATTTTTTATTGGGTCCAAAAATTAAATGGGGTATTGGAATAATTAAATGATGGGAGGAAGTCCAAGAGCAAACTCTTAATTAATGAGGGAGTTCAAGGGTTTTCTCTCATTAAGAGGATTCCGGTGGCCCCAACCACTAGAAATCGAATTAGGGATTTTAGGCTCAGGTGGTCCCCACTACCATAACCATTGTAGGGGGTTTTAGTTCAGGTGCTATCAACCTTTATAAAATACACATGGGAGGTTTCAACAATAAACGAAAAATGCTAAACCTTTTTATTTTATTTTATTCCTTCATAAAAACACAAAAACCAACATTCACCCTCGACAAACTGCCGTCGAGGTGAAAGTATCCTTAAGCGATAACCAGCAATGCGAGTTCAATGGTGTCCTCAGATTTTATTTCTGAGAACTAGTTCAAATGTTACAAAAATCCACTCACAAGTTACTGAACATACACTAAAAAAGTTCAGAAATTCATTCTGGGCACACCGGTCCTTGGAATCACGTGCCGTCAATTTTTTCAGACATGTAAAATTCCCATATAAATAAAAAAATTACATGTATGTTTTGGGTCTTTACATTCTCTCCACATTAGGGATTTGCATTCCTGAAAGCCACATCACAAAAATAGGAAAACAAGTGGGGGTACTTAGAAGGAATCTGAGCCTCTCGCTCCCATGTGCAATACTGGAGGTTCCCGTGCTACCAGCGAATGTGCACTAGAGGTATCGACCTCCATTGAAGGACCCACTCTTATCCATCCCCAATATCCACTGGAACCTCCAAAAATGTTTCCCCATCATCGCTTTCCAATTTGATGTGGTTGATGATGTGAGATGGGTCATGCACGTATCTCCTCAGCTGGGATATGTGGAACAAATCCTACACCCGGTGAAAATCAGGGGGAAGTTCTAAGTGGTAAGACACCTCGCTAACTCTGCTGAGGACCTGAAAGGGTCCAATGAACCTCAAAGATAACTGGACACCCGACCAAATCTCCACAAACCTCGTCGAGGTGAGACCCGTAAAAAGATGTGGTCTCCATCCACAAACTCCAGAGGTCTCCATCTCCTATCGGTATAAGACTTATACTTGCTCTGTGTAGTTTTTATCTGCTCCTGGATGATCTGCACCTTCTTTGTGGTATCCCGTACCATCTTTGGTCCCACGAGTGCTGACTCCCCTAGGCATGTCTAGCACAAAGGTGATCTACAAGGTTGATCGTACAATGCCTCAAGAGATGCTTTCAAAATGGTGGAGTGATAACTGTTGTTGTATGAAAACTCCACCAAAGGGAAGTGATCCTCCTAGCTACAACCGACGTCAAGGATGCAGGAATGCAGCATGTCCTCGAGGGTCTGAATGGTCTGCTCTGTCTGGCCATCCTTCAGAGGATTAGAAGGCAGGGTTCAAACAATGATGCATCCGAAACGACTCATGAAACCCCTTCCATATCCGGTAAGTGAAATGCACTTCATAGTCAGAGACAATCATCATGGTTACTCCATGTAGCCGCACAATCACATGTACCTAGAGGCTTCCCATGATCTTTATTGAAACCTTCTCTCTTATCGGTAGGAAGTGATTGGACTTGGTGAGTTGGTCGACAATCACCCAAATATAATTATGACCTCTAGATGTACATGGATGTCCTGTCATGAAGTCCATGTATATCTCATCCCACTTCTACTATGGGAACTCTAAAGGCTGAACCGTGCCTGCTGGTACCTGATTCTTTGCCTTAACTTACTGAAAGGTGAGGCATCGAGAGACAAACTCTACTATTTCATTCATCATTCCTGGCCATGAGTGCTGTCTTTGGGGATACTGGTTAATGTTATCCACTCTTGGATGTACCGCTAGTGAGGATGTGTGGAACTCCCTCAAAACTTCCTCCCGAAGCGACACTAGTACCATGGTATGTCCTCTAAAAAGGAATACATGCTCCCCACCAATAGAAAATACATCAGGTTCCTATCCTGTGGAAATTTGAGCATGTAGATCCTCACATTTATTGTCCCCATGCTGCACCTCCCTGACTCCCTGAAGATGTGGGGGAGTGACTTTAAGATATTGAAGAAAAGATGATCCATCCTGATCCACAAAGGATATCTGCAAAGAGGCCAGCAGCTTTGTCACCTCACCTAGTAGTTATATACCAAATATCCTGCTGAGTGCATCTACTACAATGTTCCCATTCCTAGGAGTATAGACTATCTTGAATTCATAGTCCTAGTGGAACTCAAGCCAACATCTCTATCTGAGGTTCATGTCCCTCTGAGAGAAGATATACCTAAGACTCTTGTGATCAGAGTACACTATAAAACGCTCGTCCATAAAGTAATGTCACCACATATTCAAGGAGAAGACCACTGCTTCTTAATCTAGGTCATGGGTAGAATAGTTCTACTCATTTGTTCTCAACTATCGAGAACTATATATGATAAATGCTCACTCCTACATTAGGAAACATCCGAGCCCGGTCCCTGATGCATCTTAGTAGACTATGTACCCTATGACCATCTCGGGAAGCCTCAAAAAGGGGGCACTAGTCATCCTTTGTCTCAAATCTTGAAAAATCCACTAGAATCTCTCTGACCACACGAAGGGTTTCCCCTTCTTCGTCAACACTGATAAAGGTGCAGCAAATCTAGAGAAATCTAGCACAAACCACTAGTAGTATCCATCCAAACCCAGGGAACTTCGTACCTCTGTCACACTCTTGGGTGGATCCCAAGCAAGGAACACATCAATATCCACTGGATCTACTGCAACTCCAGCCTCTAATATGACATGTCCCAAAATGGGAACCTATAGGATCCAGAACTTGCACTTCGAGAGCTTACCATAAAGCTGGAGCTCTCAGCATGTGTCTAGAAATATCTGCAAATGATAGTCATGCTCTTCCTCAGTAGCTGAGTAGATCAGAATTTCATAAATGAATTCCACCAAAAATCAATCAAGGTATGGCTGAATGATACTATTCATGAGACCCATAAACAATGTTGGATTTTTGGTTACACCGAATGGAATAACAAAGAACTCATAATGGTCATACCGAAATCAGAAATCCATATTATGCACATCCTCATCTCGCACTCTGAGCTGGTGATAGCATGATATGAGGTCTATCTTTGAGAACCATTGTTCTACCTTTAGTTGATCAAAGAGTTCTTCAATCCTCGGAAGTGGGTACCTGTTCTTCATGGTCATCTGGTTTAGGTTCCTATAGTGAACACAAAGTCTCATTCTCCCATCTTCCTTATTGGAAAACAAAATCGGGGCATCACAAGGAGAAAAACCAGACAGAATAAACCATTTCCCCTATATGTTATCCAACTATAACCGCATCACATGAATCTCTATGGGAGCCATCTGATATGCTGGTGTAGATATCGGTGCCATCCCTGGGTACAAGTAAATGTAAAAATCCACCTATTTGTGAGGAGGTAGACCCAGAACATCATCTATGGTGACATCCGTGTACTAGTACACCACTACAGGATAGCTCGGACTCTCCACATTTACCACTCGGAGGGTAAGGCTATCCAAATGATGAGTGATCAGCTGCACTCTCCTCCGGGTAAGTCTATCATGTGCTCCAAAGGCTCCCTTCTCACTGGTGAAGGTAAACCTAATCTCATCCATGCAGAAAGACTGCACTTTGCACTTAATACAGTCAATCTGAGCATGTACTATAGATAACCAGTCCATACACAAGATGACATCGTAAGGCCTTGATGCTGCTACTAGGAGATCCCAGCCGAAGCTATCAGCTCCTAGAGCAAGCTCACACTGCTGGACCTAGTGCGTAATCATTGAATACACTCCATTAGGAGTCTCTAGACGTAAGGATTGAGCCAACATCCCCATCAAAATCTTCGAGATCTGAATAAGGGAAGTAGAAATAAAATAACGACTGGGACCTATGTCTATAAGTACTGCAACTATGGTGGAGTAGACATAGATCAAACCTCATATCATCTATAGTGTTCCGTTATCATAGGCCTTAGATGCCTGGAGATGAGCTCACCCCTATCCTCCTGCTCCCTGCGGTCGCGGTGGACCACCTGGTGGTGGTGGCAGTAACATATCAAATCGTCGGCCACCTCCAGTTGCATGACCAGCTCCTCTGCCACGTCCGCTTGGTCCCGACAGACCTCCTCGATCAAACCTCTGTCTCTGCCTAGCCAATCCCTCAACCATCTGATGATCATCCGTATGGTGGGTCCGGAAGTCACGAGCCATGTGACCCTTCCCGCCACATGATAAAAGTTGCATGTTCCTCACAAGACTGGATCTGTCTCTGACACCCTGAACAACCAATCCTGGGTCATGCGGTCATCCACCAGTAGGTCTAGTGCTCTGGCACATCTGTGACATCTGTCAGCTGCCAGCTGCAGAAGACTTTGCTACGCGATGTTTGATGGTGTGTCTCTCTGCAGGTGTATTCTCAGAAAAAATTCTCTCCACTAAGAGGGCTCTCTCTAACACCCCCACCTGCATCAGGATGCTGAGAGACATCATCGAAGCCCTGATCTTCCACCTATGTCCCTGCTCAGAGGTCTGGGCCCTGAAAAATTGGTCCTGCACCATATCAGTGGAGTAGCATGAGAGGTCATTGAACCTCTTTGAGTTCTGATTCATAGTTATGATGTCCTGCTACAGAAGAAGAAGCTCCTATATGCACACTATGTGAAGAGTTAATGAGACAAAATCTACCTGAAATAGGCTCTCGTAGTCTGCCCAGAGAAGCGTCACCCCGTTATGTACTTGAAGCATCAAACTCCACCATCTACCTACTGAAACCTATAGAATACTAGTCGAAAGGATCACCATGATATAAACTGGTGTCCCTACCTGTCGGAAAAATCTCACCACGACCTCCAGTCAATCCTTAGCCGCTGTGGTTCTGCCTATCCCCTGAGCCTAGGTGTCCTCTAGCACTGGTACTCATGAAATGTGCTCAAGAGATGTGCACCCTCTACTACTTTGGGTGGTGGCATCGGTGGCCAAACAGGTAATGGTACCGCAGGTGCCTCCTCTCGTACTTCTACTGGAAGAGGGCCTCGCACTGAGGCCTCGTTGCTCGGTGGGCTATCAGTGCGTACTATATCTGAAACCCTAGATATCTGTCTGTGTGGAGGAATCCTAATAAGAAAAAGGTGAAACATAGTTAATAAGTTATACCTGGTGAGACGACTTAAAGATTTCCCAAAAAAGACTTTTGAAAGCACACAAGCAATCAGTGTTTTCGTGCACTAAGTCAGAAATCAGAAGTCAGGGTCTTGGTTTATGGATACATCAGACTCCACAACAACAATAGATTCCCTAAACTGATAACCACACACACTACAGTTAACACTATATCCCTTTAGAAATATTAGAGTCCAATGTTCTTTGGTAGAACCGACTCCTCTGATACAAATTTGTCATGACCTCTCTCATGAGGCTCGTGCCTTGACTACCCCAAGACCTCCTTCCATAGGCCCTGGGATTGAGACTATCACCGAAGGCGTATTCCCTATAATCAGGAAGGAATTGCCTTTATAAACTAAAAAAACAAACAACCAAGCACACAATGAGATATGAACACAAGTAAAACTATATAGAAAAAAGAGTGTAGAAAGTAAGAGAGGCTGGAATACAAGACCAATGGTAAAGGTACAAGTTCAACTAAAAAAATACAATTGAACAAAAATAAATATAGCTACTGGGTCATCCTATGAGGTTACTACCTGAAGGGCAGGTACAGATCATCTCCTCATCACTCCACATCTGATCGTCTCCTCTATGTGCCGACAGGACGTATGGTCCACCTCTGGGCACCGTCCTGTCCTCATACCATCATCCATAGTTAGCACAGTCAATCATCTACACCAAACACAACAAGGAGTGGGGATAGCCCATGCAGTGGTGAGTATAACGATACTCATTAGGGACCCTGAGTCCTTCAAGGTCTCACCAAATCCGAAATGGATAAACCACATAGCATGAAATAAAGTGACTACCGTACTTAGTTATATGCCCATACATATACCTAACATATCATGTATGCCCATATCAATCAGGATAAAACACAGAGTCCTACTCAAAATCCCAAGATCAACTATTCCACAAAGGACTACCACAAAGGTAAGTACCACACATGTAAGCCACAAAGAAGAATACCACCAATGTATTACCACAAAGGAAAGTACCACACAGGTACGAACTCAGATTACACCAGGTATATCTTAGGTACAACAGTAATGATGAATATATGTAACTACTGAATCATCATACACTGTTAAGAGGCAGACCCATGAAGGATACTAAATCATCAATAGACCCATGGAGAATCATAGTACATCATCAAACTCACACAGGATCTTAGTAGCTCATCAGTCCCACACAGGATCCTAGTACATCGTCAAACCCACACAGGATCCTAGTATATCATTAGTACATCGTCTGACCCACAATGGATCCTAGTACATCGTCAGTACATCATCAGACCCACACATGATCCTAGTACGTCATCAGACCCACACATGATCCTAGTACATCGTCAGTATGTCTTCATAACCAATCTAGATCCTAGTACATCTTCAGTACATCATCAGACCAACACAGTATCCTATTACGTCGTTAGTACATCGTCAGACCCACACATGATCATAGTATATCGTCACATCCAGCTACATGATTCTCGCACTAAGCTGGCTCGTCTCTGGGAGGGACCTCTTCAAAATCTAATTTTCAATACTCCAACAACCATGAAGTCCCACAAAGAAGTATCACAAAGGACCACCACATCATAGGGGTCTCAACGCAACAAATGGGGCATCAAATGGACGCCTAGTCTATACGTTATTAGCCTTTTAGTCCTGAGGGCCCGGTTGGATTCGTGCTCGATCCAACCCGACTGTTACCCAACTTTTTCCAAATATTCAGTGGTGTAAACCAAAGGTACCTTCTTACTCCAAGGTTTTTAGAGATGCAGACGGTTCATCAAATAGAAACATGGTTCCAATTTTATGGCCAAAAGAGAAGAAATGGGTCGAAGCTGGAACGAGTCTGGTCCGACCCGGTCGGACCGACCGGACCTGGCTTACTGGGTCCAGCCCGACCTGTGCAGGGCGGCCAGGCCTAGCGGCGGGGCGACCATGGTGCGGCATGGGGTCTACGGGGCATCTTGAGGGCCGCGGGGTGGTGTAGGGGCCACAGGGCGGCACGAGGGCCACATTGAGGTGCGAGGGCCATGGTGCGATACTCTGCCATGGCTGGCTGGGTAGCCAGCCCTCCCCTCCATGCGGTGCGATCGTGCACCATGCCTTCACCGGTAGTCGGTTTAGCCGACCGTTCTTCCTTCACCGCTATGGCACAAGCCACAGTTCCCTTCCATCGGATGGCATGGTCACGTTTCCTTCTTCATCGCGAAGAACAGAACAAATTATCCTAGGAATTGTGGAAAGGTCGGGCCATGTTCCTTTGGCCCACACACTCCGCGTTATAGCGGTTTCAAGGGACTATGATTCCTTCTTGAATTATGAAGAGTCATCAAGAATGGGAAAGGGTAAAATAAAAACAACAATCCATATCGTGTCGCTCATTGGAGGAGGTCGCAATGAAGAAGTCAAAGTTTTTGGATATTGTCAGCGTTCTTTGTTGGGGAGGCATTCCTCGTTTGGGGAAGCATTCTTCATTGGAGAGAATAATCCACCAAAATCTCTCCTCTTTACAATCCTTTCCTCCAATTCCACTCAATAGAACGAGGTTCTAATAAGATATGTTTTAACAATTTAATTATTGGCACAAATTAAATTGCCATCATTAATTTCTGGTTGGCTCCAAAAATTAAATGGGGTGTTGGAATAATTAAATAATGGGAGGAAGTCCAAGATTTAACTCTTCATTAATGAGGGAGTTCAAGGGGTTTCTCCCATTAAGAGGATTCTTGTGGTTCCCACCACTATAATTCAAATAGGGGGTTTTAGGATCGGGTGTTCCCCACCACCATAACCCATGTGGGAGGTTTTAGTTTAGGTGGTACCCAAATTTATAACATCCACATGGGAGGTTTCAACAAATAATAAAAATGATAAACATTTTTATTTTATTTTATTCCTTCATAAAAACACAAAAACAAACTTTCACCCTCAACCAACTATCGTTGAGTTGAATGTATCCTTAAGCAAACACCAGCACTGTGAGTTCAACTATGTCTTTAGATTTAAATTTTGAGCACCAGTTCAAAAGTTACAAAAACCTGCTCACCCGTTTACTGATTGTACCCAAACAATGTTCAGAAATTCATTCCAGGCACACCAGTCCTTGGAATAACTCACCATCAATTTTTGCAGACTCAAAAAATTCCCATATAATTAAAAAAATTACATGGAAATTTTGGGTCTTTACAATTTCAAAATGGAAAAACCAAACTAGCATGAGGGTTCCAACTAGAAAAATTTTATACTAAAAAATTCACTAATTTTCAACACTAAAGAAGCATGCATATTAAATATTTTTTTCATTAAACAATAACTTGATCCAATTAATTCATCCCATAATTGTCACAATTCTTTGACTACATGTGGAAGGTATACATCATTTTCATTTACATGAAAATTATTACTAGGAATAATCATGGAAATAAAAAAAGAATCCTTCTTTATACAAATCAATGGAGGTTTATTATAGGAGATAAAAATAACTAGACAAATTCTATTATTATCACATAAATAACCAAAAGTTTATAAACAATTAGAATCCAATCCCAAACAAACATTACTAGGATAAAAATGAATATATAATGAATAAAAAATCATTAATGATGTTGAATGTTTTGGATGTCTCATCAACCATTCATTACTATCCTGAGAAAACCACATCATGTAATATGCACCCTTAAACGACATGAATATCATTTGAAATAATGGTTCTAGAGGAAAGTAGTGTAATACCTTTACCAAATTTTTCTTCTTCTGTTTATTCCTCTGGTTGCATTGAATTATACTCTATTTTTTCTATTTTTTCTGTTATATATAAATGAATTCTTATTATTTATTCTTTATCAAAATCTTATCCTAAATAAATCATGAAATAATTTGGCCATGAATTTGTCTTTGTATAATCAAGTCCATGTTTTTTGATGACTTCATTCATATCAAAGAGTGATGTAGGGATTATAGATTCACTAAATGCATCACAAATCAACATTAAAATTATGGGAATTACATTTTTGGTAATTCCACATACACACTTGATATTATAAAACTTAATGAGAGAAGATAACTTTGAATACATGGGACACACTTCATACAAATTATTATTTTTTGTATTTAACTAATTCATAAATCTTTTTTTTTCTGATTTTTTAAGAAAGATTAAAATAATTATGATATTTGATGGTTCTATTGATCTATTAAAATATTTAAAATTTTATCCTGTAAATCCAAATATATTATTTATCAAATTTATAACTAAATTATCCTTTAGAGGGTAACTTAGTGTTTTGTTGATCAAATTTTCATTGTTTTAAATATACATAATATTCAACTTATCATGAAAAATCCAACATAAAAATTGAACAAGAAACTATTTCAATGTCAAAGGATCACACAATCTATTTCAATTCAACCATCTCTTCAATTTTCAAATAGGATACATACATTTTATTCAACCATCCACTTATCGGTTTTCAATTTCACTGTCTAAAAATTATTCCATACCCTTGGCATACTAAGGTGTGTTTTGAGGAAAACTACTCCAACTCTTATCCATATGTATTGGATTACCACTCTTATACCTATCAATTCATATATAAATATATAAATGGTCAATCAAACAAGTAAAATCAAAATTTATCACCACTCTAATTTATATATCATGATCACCAACTCTATCCTTTAATTCTATAAATATAGTATATAAATTCCTGGTGAATATAAAACTATGAAATTTTTTGAATCATGCCTAACATATCTTTCTTCATCCTCTAAATATTAAAAATTTTAAAAATAAATCATATAGAAATATATAAAATAAATAATAATATATCACATCAAATGCACATCAATACTTGTAAAATGAAAAAATAAATCAAAATTATAAATTAAAACATGATTATAAAATAGATATATAAAATATTGAAACATATAATAATAATAAAAGAAAAAGTAAATCAATATGTTTTATATAATCATGATTCCAAAATTGTCAGATCTAATGAAATAGATGTTTAATGTTAAATCCATACAATATAAGCCTCTGACTTTGAAATTGGAAAAAATAAAATTATAAATCATATTCATAATCTTAAATTAGAATAAAAAATTAAAATTTTTACCTTATGATTGGGGATCACACACATCCGAGAAAAGGGATATGGTATTTCTGTTGGGGATCAGTCTCAAAGAGTAGGGGATTTGGTTCACATAAGTACCTAGTATGGGGGGTCAAGGTCATGGATGTAGCTGGTAGGGGGGGCAGGGACATAGCAGTCACTGGTGTGGAGGGGGGGGGGGTCTGGAACATGACAGCCACCGACAGGGGTTCAGGCTCACAAAGGTCACCGATAAGTGGGGTAAGTGTCAAGATAATATCCAACAACGGTGGTTGAGGTTATGACAGTCACCGAGAAGGTGGGGGTAAAGGTTTCCGTGAATGGGGTCAGGGTCGGGTGTTAGTGAGGGGAGTGTGAGAGGTCAAGGGTTTTTCATGGATGGGGGGTATCAGGGATTGTGGTAGCCAACTGGTGGTTCAGGGTCGAGGGTTGTTGGCATGTGGGTCATGGTTATGGGTCTTATAAGGGAACATGATGTGATGATGTTTGGGGTTAGGGTTAGCCGAAGGGTGAAAGAGGGGAGGAGGGGTTGGGGGGTCACTGACAGAGGTTGTTGGGGTTGGGGTCGAGGGTCACCAGTAGGAGAGTGGGGGGGGGGGAGGACGTCACTAAGGGAGTATGATGGTTGGGGAGGGTAAGGATGGGGAGATAGGGGAGGGGGAAGATAAAAATTACGGTGTTTTTAAAATAATTACATACAGTAAAAATTAAACCACTGCTAAATGTAAAAATAAATAGATATGGTGGGGATTTCATGAAACTAGATCTATATATTTTTTAAATATGATTTATTTAGAGGATGTTATTCGAATCACCACTAATAAACCTAAACTAAGACCTCTTTCTCTTAGTGATCCCATCATGCAGTCATAAGGATTATAATTATATCCACTTGTATAAAATATTTTTAACACAACACATTTTTAACATTTTTTATAAAATAAGTGAAAATATTTTTAAATTTGGATATATAAGAACCGATATTAAATTTAAATGGTTTTTATTTTCTACATCATTTATTTAGAAAACGATTTAGAAAATTCGGTTTAAATTGTTCGTTTTGGAATAAGAAAGGTTGATAAATGATTTATAAAGTCTATTATTTCAAACTGACATGAAATGTTTTTTCACCTCAATTATTAAATAAACAACATTATATTCCTTTTAAATTTTATAAATCATTGATTGGTCTCATTTTGGGGAATTTCCTTCTAGTGATTGTGGTCTCATTTCTATCAGGTATAAACCCTATTATTATTAGTGGAATATGGTAACTAACTAACACCAAAATGAGCACAATAATGAATGTGAAATGGAAATAAAAAATGTTTCCCTTCAAACAAGGCTTAAAATAAAATCGAATGCATAATGACTACATATACGTGCAAAAAAATAAATGTTTACAAATGAAAATTTTAACATGCAAAAACTATATGTGGAAAACAACACGAACTAGTCTAGAAAGTAGAATCCACTAACAATCAAGTGTAAATTGTAGAGACTACCAAAAAATAGTGGGATCTAAAAAATAATACTCAGATAATATATTGGATCTAAGGAATTAATAAGATTCAATGTGAATGTTTCATGATAAATAAATCCTAATATATCTAACTATGAAAGACAGATGTTCACTATCTAAATAAAATGGGTAGATGAAAAACAAAAATATCATATAAAATATCTCCTTGATGAAATATTATCAGACTCAAATAATTTCCCTGGTTGATGATTTGAAACCTGCTCCTTGAAACCCTAATTGCACCATTCTTGGAAGGAAAAGATCACCACACCTAGGATGATAAAAGTGTATGGCGTCCAAAAAAATGGCCATCCTTAAAATACCATAACCAATATTTTCAACATATATAAAATATTTTCTTATTTAATTAGTTTATTTTTCATGATATTCATCCCAAGTGAGGAGTCTCCCCAATAAATTACCCTATTAACTCAACTTGGGATCCCCACCAACTCTACAATCAGTCCAATTGTCTCAAATTAACCTAGAGGTAAGATCTTGTTCAATATGTCTAAACCATTTTCCTTAGTGTGGATCATCTAAAGATATATCTATCTTGAATTAAGGACAATATGGATCTAATGATAGAAAACTTTGATATTATTCCACCTAACATGAAAGGTGGTATTATTTTCCAACAAATTTCACTTTGACTATCACAAAAATAAAACTTACATGTCCTTATTAAAATTGAGATTTTTGATAACGAAATTTATCCATAAAACTTATTTATATGCCTCTCTATTTTCAAAAAAATCAGACTCAATGGTAGATAAAGTTAGACATCTATTCAATCTAGACTACCAAGATACAACTCCCCATAAAATAGTAATCAAATAACTAGAATACGACTTCCTAGATTTCATATATCCTACCATTTATGAATCTGTAAATACAAAAACCATAGGTCACTCACTACCAAAATACATTCTTAGATCAGAACTACCAGAACGAAAAAAATATATATTCTACTATATTCTAATCATATATACCAATTTAAGATAGAAAACAACTGACCACACCAACTTCATGAGCTATATTTGGTGTGGTACATACCATCACATACATCAAACAACCGACGACATATGAATAAGGTTTGTGTTGTATCTTTTCTCTCTCTTAATCAGTATAAGGCAATAAATTGGTACTAACCATAAAATTTAAATGAATATGATTAATAAAAACTTTCACTCTATCCATAGATAATTTTCAAATAGCCTTATCAATATATCTCTCCTAACATAACCTTAATTTCTTGGAATTTCAATTATGATAAATCGAATTTCCATGAATCTTTTTTGTTGGCACCTTGTTTTTCATCACATAAGACTAAAAACTATCCTACTTCAATATGTCAATTATAAAAGAATCATGTCCAAAAATTATCATATCATAAACATAAATCAATATTATAAAAAAATCATCATCATTGAATCTTTGAATAAAAACATAATGATAATAATATGTATTCCTAAAAAATTGATGAAAAATAAATGATTCAAAATTCTTATAAAACCAATTTAGTTCTTGCCTTAAACTATAGAAACTCTTCTATAACATTAAAATATAATTCTATATACCTTTTTGAATGAAACCCTATGGCTACACTATATAAATATCTGTGGAAAAAAGTTGACTTCACTTCAATCTTTTCAATATGTAGATCCAAACTAGAAACAAATCTAAGAACAACCCAAATGGTTGATGTTTTGAAAACTTGTGATAAAATATCATCAAAATAAACACATATATTATAATGGACACCCTTAACAAATAACATTTCCTTCTACTATATAGTAGAATATATTCTTCATGTTTAATCCAATAAATACATCGATTTCTCAATGATATCATACCTATTGGTATATTTATAATCTCAAAAGTGTGGTTTTTATGTAATGATATTATCTCATAATCCATTATCATAACCCATGCATCATTTTGATCACTTTCAATAACCTCATAAAAATATTTTCTTTCCCCCCTTTAGTGAGGATAACATAATCATCAATTGAATACTGAGTAAAAATAGTACAATGCTGAGATGACCTATAGAGTGAAAATGTGGGTTCTTTGATTACCCTTGGAACTAGATCATCACAATAAAATAGTGCATCAAAAACATAAAATACAACTTATTCACTATGAACCTCCTTATGCACATCAACACAATCATCAAAATTGGCTACATGAGGTAACTGTGACATAGAAATTGGATCACGATCAGAAAATTCATCCGATGATGGGGAAATGGATTTGAATTCCTTATAAATATTATTATAGTCTAATCCCCCTTAAAAACCTAATCATGGATTATAATAAGTTAAAAACATTTAGGATCATATAACCTATACACAAACTCATCATGTGGATAGCTAATAAATAAACACTTTTATGACTTACCATCAATATTGGGTCTCTCATCTCTAGGAACATGAACGGAATCATTGCAACCCAAAACACATAAGTGATCATACATGATCTATTTTCCATACACTACTAGAAAAGGGGGCAGTGTAGCCCCCCAGACTCGGGCGACCGCCATTGGCGGTCGCTAAAGCTAACCAATAGCAACCGCCAATGGCGGTCGCTAACCTACATAAAAAAAACGGGGGGCTTCTGCCCCCCCCCCCGCGCCCCCTCCATCGCAGCCCTAACTCCATCGCCGCCCTCCCTCGCCGCCCTCCCCTCCCCCGCCGGCCGGCCTCCCCCGCCGCCCGGCCTCCCCCGCCTCCCGGCCTCCCCCGCCGCCCGCCCTCCCCCGCCGCCCGCCCTCCCCCGCCGCCCGCCCTCCCTCGCCGCCTGCCATCCGGCCTCCGGCCGCCGCCCTCCGGCCTCCGGCCGCCGCCCTCCGGCCTCTCGGCCCTCCCCCCCACCCCGGATGACACCCGCACCCCGGACAGCCCCCGCTACGCACTCCGGACCACCCCCCGCACCCCGGACGCCTCCCCGAACCCCTGACAGCACCCCCCCGCACACTCCGGACCGCCCCCCGCACCCCGGACGCCTCCCCGCACCCCGGACAGCCCCCCCCCCCCCCCCCCCCCCCCCGCGCACTCCGGACCGCCCCCACACCCCGGACGCCTCCCCGCACCCCAGACAGCCCCCCTGCACTCGGACACACCCCTCCGAACCCGGACAGCCCCCCACACCCAGGACATCCCCCCCCCCCCCCCCCCCCGCACTCGGACACCCCCCCTCCGAACCCGGACAGCCCCCCGCACCCCGGACAGGCCCCCCGCACCCCGGACACCCCACCCCGCACCCCCCGACAGGCCCCCTACACCCCAGACAGCCCCCCTCCCCCGCACCCCGGACACCCCCGCACCCCGAACACCCCTGCCCGCACCCCTGACAGGCCCCCGACACCCCGGACACCCCTCCCCGCACCTCGGACAGCCCCCCCCCCCCCCCCCCCCCCCGACCCCGGACACCCCCCCCTCGCTGCCCGTCCCCCGTCCCCTCACCGCCTCCTCTCCTCCAGCTCCCCGCCGCCGCCGCTGCCCGTCCCCTCCCTTGCCGCAACGCCTTTGGCTCCGGCTCCCCTTCGCTGCCTCCTCTCCCTCGCAGCACCGCCTTCGGCTCCCCTCCCTTTCAGGTTTGTAGCTCAATCAGGTAACATGAGCTTTCATAAATTATCTAATCATTTTATAAATCCTTATAAGTTTTAATCCTCACTTTTGTAAGTTAATTCAGTCATAAATATTTAGGTTGATTAACTTTCTGATTATTTAAAATTCATTCACAACTAATTATTCAATCCATTTTTTGTTTGATTAACAGTTGCACAAGTTTGATTTATTAAGAACAATCCAATTTATCTTTTAAACACTTTGGACTCATTACTGATATTTTGTATGACTGCAGACATGTCAGGGGAAGAGGCAGAAAATCCACATCATCCATCTGAGGCATCTACGTCTCAGGGTCGAGGTATGTTTGAATGTCATTGTCTATATTTTTTATGTAATTGACATATATATATATATATATATATATATAACATTTGTCAATTTATATATAAAATTGTTTTCAACAGGATCAGACTCGGCTGCTTCTTCCTCTCACAGGAGAGGCCCTGGTCGTGGCATATTATCATGGAATTCCGACATGACGATAGATGTTTCATTTGATGAGGTATTTCATCCCGTGGGACCGAATGCCCCGACATTTATTTGTCAGCTGGGTCATATCATACGTGACCCACATCAATTTCCATTGACCACGCGTGATTGGTCTTCTATCCCTCAGGACACATTAGATCGTCTATGGAGGGAGGTTCAGGTAAGAAAATAATTTTACTTTATTTTCTATTTATAAATAATACTAATATGTTTGATTATTTTCATTATAGCAAAATTTGAAAGTATGCCCTGAAGAGTTTCGGCCCGTGTGTATGAGAAAATGCCGTAAGCTTAGGAAAGATTATAAAGGCAAAGTGAAGAGGGACCACTGGGTACCAAATGTGGGTGCCCTTGACATTTTGGAAAAAGTCCCGAGAGGTGTCCTCCCAGCTCAGTGGAGTGACTTGGTTGCATATTGGTCTACTGAGGGTGTTGCGGTTTGTATATTAATTATTTTGCTGTATATATATTTTCAAGAATATGTGATTTGCTTGAAATTTGAATGAATTGAATGTAGGAGGTGTCAACATGCCATTCGGAGAATCGAGCGTTGCAGGGACCAGCTCACAGGCTCGGGACTCGTCACGTGTCTCAGATCCGACATGAGGTATATATTATTCATTTTTTAATTTATTAATTAATATGGTTTTGTGTTTATATTCTTTTAATATACAGTTGCGAGGGCAAGGTGCAGCAATTGATAAAATGTCGGTGTGGATAAGGACTCGTGATCGCAATGATCCAGAGGTTGCAGCATTGATAGTAAGTGTCTGTACTTACCAATAATTACATAAATCTATATATTAACATATATATATTTATATATATTTAAATATTTCACAGGATCAATTTGAAGCTGAGTTAGAACATCTGCCAGAGGACCAGCGACAGCTTCCCATGCGACGGGATGAGATCTTTCATCGCATTATTGGTCGGGACGGGCATGGCTATAGTTTGACCTATGAAGCAGGGATTCCTCGTTCTGTAGTGTCACGCGCTGCGGTTTTCGGTCCTGCTGTTGCTCATATGACACAGCAGATGTCAGATTTTAAGGCACGGCTGCGCGCTTCCGAGGAGACAAATACGCAATTGACAGCTGAGGTTAGAGCACTGCGGGAATATGTGCGTCGAGCTGATGGTACAAGGGATCATACGACGCAGGTATATACTGTATTTATTTATTTAATTTAAATTAATTTTTTTTATTAAAATATTTATAATGTTTATTTGTTGTAGGCACCTGGCCCACCAGAAGGAGGTAGCAGTGATGGCAACGCGTGACGCACCATATATTCACGAGATATGTTTTTTGTTTTTACTGGTAGGGTTGACATTGATGTACTGTATTTATTCATTTAAGTAATGCATTATTACCATCCATGGTGGTCTTTTAAATATTTTATACACATATTGAGTTTTTGATCAGATAATCTTGAATGATTCTACATTTGAAAAAGTCGAACTAATTCCAACAGATCAATAAATCTGATATTATAGATTATGTATTATCCAATATATTTTTTATAAATTTATATATGGTATCGATAAAAGAAATATGTATTAATTAGATGTTATCACTTTTATTTTTCACTTTTGTAATCAATGGGATTACCTTTGCACCCCCGGAGAGCCCCCCGCACCCCCGTACAGCCCCCCGCACCCCCGTACAGCCCCCCCCCCCCCGCACCCCCGTACAGCCCCCCGCACCACCGTACAGCCCCCCTCACCCCCGTACAACCCCCCGCACCCCCGTACTGCCCCCCGCCACCACCGTACAGCCCCCCGCCACCCCCGTACAGCCCCCCGCACCCCCGTACAGCCCCCCGCACCCCCGTACAGCCCCCCGCACCCCCGTACAGCCCCCTGCACCCCCGTACAGCCCCCCCGCACCCCCGTACAGCCCCCCGCACCCCCGTACTGCCCCCCGCCACCCCCGTACAGGCCCCCGCCACCCCCGTACAGCCCCCCACACCCCCGTACAGCCCCCCCCCCCCCCCCGCACCTCCGTACAGCCCCCCGCACCCCCGTAAAGCCCCCTCGCACCCCCGTACAACGCCCCGCACCCCCGTACTGCCCCCGCCACCCCCGTACAGCCCCCCTCCACCCCCGTACAGCCCCCCGCACCCCCGTACAGCCCCCGCACCCCCGTACAGCCCCCCCGCACCCCCGTACAACCCCCCCGCACCCCCGTACAACCCCCCACACCACCGTACTGCCCCCCGCCACCCCCGTACAGGCCCCCGCCACCACCATACAGCCCCCGCACCCCCGTACAGCCCCCCCCCCCCCCGCACCCCCGTATGACAACATCCGGGGCGTGAATTGTGATATGGTCGGCCAGACGGCACCTCATTCGGAGGTGCCGTTTGACCGCGGCGGCCGGAAACGCGTTTCCGGCGCCCTAAAACACCAAAACGGTGTGCGGCGGTCCAATTGGGAGAAAACGTGCTCCGAACAACCTGAAACCGCACGGGAACGATAGAAAATATTACTCCTGAGATGCAGGAGGAGGCCGCACGTCCATCGGACGTGCGGTGCGCGCGACACGTCCGATTGTGTCGTTTTCAGCAGCGCGGCACACGCTGAAATGGCGCGTTGGGGGGTCAAAACCACCCGAACGACCTCCGAATGCCACGAAACCCTACGAAAACATCTGGGGCGTGAATTGTGAAATGGTCGGCCAGACGGAACCTCATTCGGAGGTTCCGTTTGACCGCGGCGGCCGAAAACGAGTTTCCGGCGCCCTAAAACACCAAAACGGCGTGCGGCGGTCCAATTCGGAGCAAACGTGCTCCGAACGACCTGAAACCGCACGGGAACGATAGAAATATTATTCCTGAGATGCAGGAGGAGGCCGCACGTCCATCTGACGTGCGGTGCGCTCGGCATGTCCGATTGTGTCGTTTTTAGCAGCGCGACGCGCGCTGAAATGGCGCGTTGGGGGGTCAAAACCACTCGAACGACCTCCGAATGCCACAAAACCGTACGAAAACATCCGGGGCGTGAATTGAGAAATGGTCGGCCAGACGGCACCTCATTCGGAGGTGCCGTGTGACCGCGGCGGCCGGAAACGCGTTTCCGGCGCCATAAAACACCAAAACGGCGTGCGGCGGTCCCATTCGGAGAAAACGTGCTCCGAAAGACCTGAAACCGCATGGGAACGATAGAAATATTATTCCTGAGATGAAGGAGGAGGCCGCACGTCCATCGGACGTGCGGTGCCCGCGGCACGTCCGATTGTGTCGTTTTCAACACTGCGGCGCACGCTGAAATGGCACGTTGGGGTGTCAAAACCACCCGAACGACCTCCGAATGCCACAAAACCGTACGACAACATCCGGGGCGTGAATTGTGAAATGGTCGGCCATACGACACCTCATTCGGAGGTGTCGTTTGACCGCGGCGACCGGAAACGCGTTTCCGGCGCCCTAAAACACCAAAACGGCGTGCGGCGGTCCCATTCGGAGCAAACGTGCTCCGAATGACCTGAAACTGCACGTGAACGATAGAAATATTATTCCTGAGATGTAGGAGGAGGCCGCACGTCCATCGGACGTGCGGTGCGCGCGGCACGTCCGATTGTGTCGTTTTCAGCAGCGCGGCGCGCGCTGAAATGGCGCGTTGGGGGGGTCAAAACCACACGAACGACCTTCGAATGCCACGAAACCGTACGACAACATCCGGGGCGTGAATTGTGAAATGGTCGGCCAGACGGCACCTCATTCGGAGGTGCCGTTTGATCGCGGCGGCCGGAAACGCGTTTCCGGCGCCATAAAACACCAAAACGGCGTGCGACGGTCCCATTCGGAGCAAACGTGCTCCGAAAGACCTGAAACCGCACGGGAACGATAGAAATATTATTTCTGAGATGCAGGAGGAGGCCGCACGTCCATCGGACGTGCGGTGCGTGCGACACGTCCGATTGTGTCGTTTTCAGCAGCGCAACGCGCGCTGAAATGGCGCGTTGGGGGGTCAAAACCACCCGAACGACCTCCGAATGCCACGAAACCGTACGAAAACATCGGGGGCGTGAATTGTGTAATGGTCGGCCAGACGGAACCTCATTCGGAGGTGCCGTGTGACCGCGGCGGCCGTAAACGCGTTTCCGGCGCCATAAAACACCAAAACGGCGTGCGGCGGTCCCATTCGGAGCAAATGTACTCCGAACGACCTGAAACCACACTGGAACGATAGAAATATTATTCCTGAGACGCAAGAGGAGGCCGCACGTCCATCGGACGTGCGGTGCGCGCGGCACGTCCGATTGTGTTGTTTTCAGCAGCGCGGCGCGCGCTGAAATGGCGCGTTGGGGGGTCAAAACCACCCGAACGACCTCCGAATTCCACGAAACCGTACGAAAACATCCGAGGCGTGACTTGTGAAATGGTCGGCCAGACGGCACCTCATTCAGAGGTGCCGTTTGACCGCGGCGGCCGGAAACGCGTTTCCAGCGCCCTAAAACACCAAAACGGCGTGCGGCGGTCCAATTCGGAGCAAACGTGCTCCGAACGACCTGAAACCGCACGAGAACGATAGAAATATTATTCCTGAGATGCAGGAGGAGGCCGCACGTCCATCGGACGTGCGGTGCGCGCGGCACGTCCGATTGTGTCGTTTTCAGCAGCGCTGCGCGCGCTGAAATGACGCGTTGGGGGGTCAAAACCACCCGAACGACCTCTGAATGCCACGAAACCGTACGACAACATCCGGGGCGTGACTTTTGAAATGGTTGGCCAGAAGAAACCTCATTTGAAGGTGCCGTTTGACCGCAGCGGCCGGAAACGCGTTTCCGGCGCCCTAAAACACCAAAACGGCGTGCGGCGGTCCAATTCGGAGAAAACGTGCTGCGAACGACCTGAAACAACACGGGAATGATAGAAATATTATTCCTGAGATGCAGGAGGAGTCCGCACGTCCATCGGACGTGCGGTGCGCGCGGCACGTCCGAATGTGTCGTTTTCAGCAGCGCGGCGCGCGCTGAAATGACGCGCTGGGGGGTCAAAACCACCCGAACGACCTCTGAATGCCACGAAACCGTATGACAACATCCGGAGCGTGAATTTTGAAATGGTCGGCTAGACGGCACCTCATTCGGAGGTGCCGTTTGACCGCGGTGGCCGAAAACGCGTTTTCGGCGCCCTAAAACACCAAAACGGCGTGCGGCGGTCCAATTCGGAGCAAACGTGCTCCGAACGGCCTGAAACCGCACGGGAACGATAGAAATATTATTTTTGAGATGTAGGAGGAGGCCGCACGTCCATCGGACGTGCGGTGCGCGCGGCACGTCCGATTGTGTCGTTTTCAGCAGCACGACGCGCGCTGAAATGACGCGTTGGGGGGTCAAAACTACTCAAACGACCTCCGAATGCCACGAAACCGTACGAAAACATCCGGGGCGTGAATTGTGAAATGGTCGGCCAGACAGCACCTCATTCGGAGGTGCCGTTTGACCGCGGCGGCCGGAAAGGCGTTTTCAGCGCCCTAAAACACCAAAACGGCATGCGGCGGTCCAATTCGGAGCAAACGTGCTCCGAACGACCTGAAACCGCACGGGAACGATTGAAATATTATTCTTGAGATGCAGGAGGAGGCCGCACGTCCATCGGACGTGCGGTGCGCGCGGCACGTCCGATTGTGTCGTTTTCAGCAGCGCGGCGCGCGCTGAAATGACGCGTCGGGGGGTCAAAACCACCCGAACGACCTCAGAATGCCACGAAACCGTACGACAACATCCGGGGAGTGAATTGTGAAATGTTCGGTCAGACGACACCTCATTCGGAGGTGCCGTTTGACCGCGGCGGCCGGAAACGCGTTTCCGGCGCCCTAAAACACCAAAACGGCGTGCGGCGGTCCAATTTGGAGGAAACGTGCTCCGAACGACCTGAAACCGCACGGGAATGATAGAAATATTATTCCTGAGATGCAGGAGGAGGCCGCACGTCCATCGGACGTGCGGTGCGCACGGCACGTCCGATTGCGTCGTTTTCAGCAGCGCAGTGCGCGCTGAAATGGCGCGTTGGGGGGTCAAAACCACCCGAACGACCTCAAAATGCCACGAAACCGTACGAAAACATCCGGGGCGTGAATTGTGAAATGGTCGGCCAGACGAAACCTCATTCGGAGGTGCCATGTGAACGCGGCGGCCGGAAACGCGTTTCGGGCGCCATAAAACACCAAAACGGCGTGCGACAGTCCCATTCGGAGAAAACGTGCTCCGAAAGACCTGAAACCGCACGGGAACGATAGAAAAATTATTGCTGAGATGCAGGAGGAGGCCGCACGTCCATCGGACGTGCGGTACGTGTGGCACGTTCGATTGTGCCGTTTTCAGCAGCGCGGCGCGCGCTGAAATGGCGCGTTGGGGTGTTAAAACCACCCGAACGACCTCCGAATGCCACGAAACTGTACGACAACATCTGGGGAGTGAATTGTGAAATGGTCAGCCAGACGACACCTCATTCTGAGTTTCCGTTTGACCGCGGCGGCCAGAAACGCGTTTCCGGCGCCCTAAAACACCAAAACGGCGTGCGGCGGTCCCATTCGGAGCAAACGTGCTCCGAACGACCTGAAACCGCACGTGAACGATATAAATATTATTTCTGAGATGCAAGAGGAGGCCGCACGTCCATCGGACGTGCGGTGCGCGCGACACGTCCGATTGTGTCGTTTTCAGCAGCGCGGCGCGCGCTGAAATGGCGCGTTGGGGGGTCAAAACCACCCGAACGACCTCCGTATGCCACGAAACCGTACGACAACATCTGGGGCATGAATTGTGAAATGGTCGGCCAGGAGGAACCTAATTCGGAGGTGCCTTTTGATCGCGGCGGCCGGAAACGCGTTTCCAGCGCCATAAAACACCAAAACGGCGTGCGGCGGTCCCATTCAGAGAAAACGTGCTCCGAAAGACCTGAAACCGCAAGGGAATGATAGAAATATTTTTCCTGAGATGCAGGAGGAGGAAGCACGTCCATCGGACGTGTGGTGCACGCGGCACGTCCGATTGTGTCGTTTTCAGCAGCGCGGCGCGCGCTGAAATGGCGCGTTGGGGGGTCCAACCCACCTGAACGACCTCCGAATGCCACGAAACCGTACGACAACATCCGGGGCGTGAATTTTGAAATGTGCGGCCAGACGGAACCTCATTCGGAGGTTCCATGTGACCGTGGCGGCTGGAAAGGCGTTTCCGGCGCCCTAAAACACCAAAACGGCGTGCGGCGGTCCCATTCGGAGCAAACGTGCTCCAATACTTGTCCGGAGTGTCTTTCTTAAATGTAAACATAGTTGATAAATTGATAATATAATAATTAGTAAATATAGCCTCACCCTCAAAATGTCTAGGAAAATTAAATTTTGAAAGAAGACAATGAACTCTTTCTATCAAAATCTTGTTATTCCTCTTAGCTACACTATTTAGGAGAGGTGTCTTAGGTGGTGTATTATGATGTCAAATACCTTCCAACCTGAAATATCAATAAAACAAATCATAGTACTCACCCCCATTTTTAGTGTGAATACATTTCAACTTCTTCCTAGATTACCTATTAATTGAAACCAATAATAGATTAAAAACAGTAATCACCTGAAATTTGGAATTAAAAAAATAAACCAAAATATTACATGAGTAGTATTCAATAAATGAAAAAAATACATCCATTAATTTATTTATACTTCAAAGGTCAAAAAACATAAAAATTTAGTAATTCAAGTAATTGTGACTCCTTGTGAAAATGATGACCAATGAAACTCACTCTACTCTATTTTCAAGCCATAAAATAATCACACATGTCCAATTTGACACTCTTAAAATATTGAAGTAGTTTTATTATCCAAAAAACGAATTTATTTCACACTGATGGGGTGGATATTCTAATTCTATAACATTGAATTAAAATTACACACAACAATGCAAGTAGTATCACCAAAAATATAATCTCTAATCTAATATAAATCTAACTACTTATTCCTGCTATCCACAATCATGGATACCTTGGAAATATTCCATTGGAAATCACTAAAATATTGATAAAACCATTATCATCAAGAAAACATACAGATATAAGATTCATAACTACCTCATGTTCATGTCATGTATTCATCAATATTATCTTACTTCTTGTGCTAGTCTCCAACAAATAGTCTCGATACCTAAAACATCACCATGAACATCATTACCCATATCTAAAATCCAATAAATTTCCTAATATATAAGATGTAAAGAAATTATTCCTTGAGGTCACATTTAAAATATCTACCACTATCAATAAACCAATAAGAATAATTAAAATCAATATTAACAGAGCTGTGAATAATAACAAGATAAACCTCTTATAGTAGTGGAGACGCAATCATCAGAATCAATATTTTATTTTTCTAGTTTTCGGTAATTCTGTTTCCTCTTTTCATATTATACAAAAAAAATTTAACATGTTCTTTCTTACCATATTTATGACAATATAAGCTTCTATTATTCATTGTATATTTTATTATTGATTTTCTCTTACACTAACTACTATATCCTTGTTTATTTTCATGACATCCCCCTATTCTCTATGAATAAAAGTTTTAAAGAAGATTTATCGTAAGTATATCTCCATACCACTTAAGTAAAAACCCCAAACATAAAAAAACTAAAATTCATAACATAATTAGTTGAAGAACTGGTTGTAGTAACTTGCAAAATCCAACAAGAATTGGTTGGAGTATTAAAAAAAAATAGATCTAAAACCTCATCTTAAAAAGTAATACCGTATGATAAAATTGATCAAAAAACCATTTATATTCACTCTAATAGTCATCAAAATAAATACCTTTTTTGAACCTCAAAAATATCACTTGTTTAAGTTAAAATAAAATTATTATTTTTTGTCTGGGAAGCATAAGTAATCACAAGATTCTGCCATAATGTTTTGGAATGGGTGTTATTGAAAATATTAATCATCACATTTTCTTTGGCCCACTGATGATTGAAACCACAAACCATATCATGCTCAAAATCCCAATATTCATCAGATATTCCTTTTGGTTTTTGAGTACTAAAATCTGATAGATTCATTCACTTGAAAAAAAACAAGATCCTTCATTTTTAATCACCTCATATAGAAGTTGTAACCATTAAAATAAATAATCCAAATATAATTGGATTCAATAAATTATATAAATAAAAACAAAATCCATTAATACCATATTTAGGGAAAGATAGTAAGTGAAAATTTCAGAAATAAATCCTAAAGAAAACATACTGGGAAAAGGAATAATTTTCCCCTTAAAAAATACTAAAAAATTAAAGTGGATGCATAATGATCAAATATCTGTGCATAAAAATAATTTTTGACACCTGAATTTTTTTAATGTGGATAACTAAAAAGTGAAAAACCACATGACCTTTCTAGAAAGAAGAACCCACTAATAATCGTGAGTATAAATAAGAGACTCCCAAAACTGAGTGAGATCTCAAAAATAATTCGCAGTTAAAATAATAGATGAAATGAATAAGGAATATATAATCATCAAGAATCCTTAAATAAAAAATTCATCTTAATAACAAAATTAGAAAATATATAACCATTAAATATGGATTTTCATAGTCAAAATAAAAATAGGTGATGAAAAAACTAGGATCTAGTCAAGGAGTTCCATAGATTAAATCCGACCATTCTCGGGGAATTTCCCCGGTTGCAGATATGAACACCACTACCTAGGACCCTAAATGTGCCATTCATGGAAGGAAGAGAGTTCCACACCTAGAATGAGAAAAGGCTGTGGTGTCCAAAAAAATAATCCACCTTAAAGCCACACAACCCATGTTTTCGATATATCTAAAATATTTATTTTTTTCCTTTTATTTTTTTGGTTTCATGGGGGGAGGCCCAAGTGAAGAGGTTCCCTAAAAAATATTTTGTTTCTTTATATTAATGTTCTCTAATCTCATCATCTTATATTACCATCATCATTGATCTTCAGATGTCATGTGATTATAGGTAAAATCTCTCGGTGGAAAACCTAATCCTTTATTTCCTTGTTTTAGTGTACTATGATTTCATCATATTGAATTATAATCATCATCAACCATCAGGTATTACCAGCAACTATTTTTTATCTCTCTGTCCCAAATTTCGATTTTCACCATCTCTTAATTCATCCCCTATTAGGTATATATTTATTGATCATGTTTACTAATACTATTTTAGATATAAAAAGGTATATATAAATTTAATAATGTTGATTTCAACTTTTTTACTTGAATCATCCTCTCCGCTGTTATTTATTAGATAAAATCATATTATATTTAATTTTAATTTACTGATAATTTTTTTATAATGTTTTTTTCTACATTGGTTGATAATCTAATTAATTTCGCATTACCACTATCATCCACCCTCAAGTGTCATCTACCACCACTTTCATTTTCATTGCATTGTATTTTCATTATCGTTATCACCTAATTCATCACAAATTTGATATATATTTTTAGTTCATGTTTATTTTCTCTATTTTCCTTGAGAATATGTATGTTTTAATTAATTAATGTTGATTTAGACTTGTTTTGTTAATTCTTACCTACCACTACTAATATTGTTTTCATTTTTCCGCTAATTATATTTTTTGTTCCAATTATTCATGTATGTGAGGTAATTTTTAATTGATGTATATTTATTTTGAGGTTTGATTATAAGATAATTTAATGAAATTTTTTTATAAATAATATTAACTTAGTAATTAATATCTATCTAAGATATGTTTTTTTTCAACATTGGACTCTAATCTCATTCATTTGGCATTACCACTGTCATCCACTATCAGGTTTTATCAGTTGCTATATTCGATCTATTTTCCCTATATTTTCATTATCATTGAATCTTAATTCATCTCTTATTAGGAATATATTTATTATTCATGTTTATTTATTTTATTTTCCTAGAATGTTTTAATTGATGAATGTGGATTTGGACTTTTTTTCTCAAATCATCACTATCACTACTAGAATTTTTCATCACTATACTATTTGTATTTTTTGTTCTGATTATTCATGAATATAATTTATTTTTTATTTGAGGTATATTTGTTTTGATGTTATGGTTATATAATTATTTGATTAAATTATGATTATAAATAATTTTAATTTATAGATTAATCTTTATCTAAGATAAGTTATTTATATTGGATTAAGAATTTTGAATGTATAATAGATTATAAATTTTGAATATATTTATGTTATTAGGATAATTAAATCATGTGTTTTGATTTATTAATGAAATAATAATAGTTAAATATGTCCAATGTGTTTTTATCTTATATGTTATATTTATTTTAATTGTGACAAATTTTATGATATTTTAATATTAATAGTTATAAAAAAATGAAATAATAATAACTTATTTTCAATTTTTGAATTTTTTTCTAGATAATAATTAATCTATTATAGGTTAATAAATTTCTTAGAAGTGATGAATATGAGGAAGGTGTTTATGTTTTTTTATTTTTCTAAATGAAATGTTCTAAACAACAACATGTTTTCCATTCCATTATTGTAGTGTTTAAATATAAATAAGTTAAAATGTTGAGAGATCAAATATAATTAAATTTTCCATGGTTTTAATCAGAGTTTCGACCCCTAGATTTGGAATGGTGTAACTGGGTAGAATTTAATATCTATTTCTAAGGATAAATAGTAAGATGTTAATTCTATTCTAATAAAAGAAATGATTCAGGATATTGAAGGTAGGAAAATTGATATTGAATAGATAATTGAGTTTCAATATGATTATGTTGACAATTGTTTTTATAGTTAGTATACAATTTATAATTTTATTTACATTGTTAATATTGAATAACTTGTTGGTGAAAAATGGATGGAGTGAAAATATTTTTACAGAGTTTTTAAAATTGTTGAAAGATATTATTTGAAAAGATAGTGATATTCTAGATTCAAATTATAAAGAAAATATAATATTAATAATTTTGGGTTTAGGGTACAATAAAATACTTTCCATCCCGAACACCTATATGCCATATAATAAATGTTATAATTTTTTTGTCATTTTTCCAAATTTTGGGACCTCACACTGTATGTTGAATTAAAAATAATATATTGATTTAACAATTACAATGAACAGTACTAATGAATTTTAGTAACCTCCAATAATTCATCATTTGAAATGTTTATTTTGAAATTCAAAAGATGAAAAAGGGTTAATGTGGCATGAAAATGAGAAGACATGTGATGGAAAATTACATCATCTTGTTAGTTTTCCACAGTGGAAGAAAATTGATATAAAATTTCCAATATTTAAAAATGAATTAGGAAATTTCAAACTTGGACTATGAATAGATGGAATGAATCCATATAAAATCCATTGTATCACACACTGTTCATAGACTTTGTTATTGGTAATTTACAACTTATCTCATGAATTTTTTATGAAGTGAAAATATTTCATGTTGAGTTTAATGATCTCTATATCAAAACAATATGGAAATGATATTGAGGTTTTCATGTCACCATTTATTAATTACTTGAATATTTTATGGGAGGAAGGTATTAGGGTGTATGATTCTAATAAAATAGAATATTTTCAATTACATGCATTGGTCTTGTTCACTATAAATTAATTATCAACGTATAGAAATTTTTATTGATACAATGTTAAGAGGGATAAATATTATCCAATATCTTAACAATGATCTTCATATTACCAACTGCAATAGTAGATGAAAACAATGTCCATGGGTCATCAAAGGTTTTTGTTTACAGATCAATCTTATAAAAGATTAAAAATAATTAAATGGCTTAGAAGAATTTTATATTTCTACAAAACCTTTTTATTTCAATCAGTATTTATATAGGGTAAAAAATTGATGCGTCATTCAAAAAGACAAAAATATATAACAATGATAGAAATATTTGGAATATATGGAAAAATTTTTTTTAGCTAAAATATTGGTGATATCACGAGGTCAAACATAACATTGATTTCATACACATGGAGAAAAATATATGTGATATCTTTATTTTATCATTTTAAGATATTAAAGGAAAGAATAAAAATGGTTTGAATGAATGATTGAACTTACTCACAATGAGAATACCATTAGATTTATTTCCCACTCCTGATTGAAGGTATACATTCCTACACCCAACTTGTGATACATTATCCAAGATAGAGAAAATTAACTTTTGTCAGTATCTTCATGATATCAACGTATCTTAGGGTTATTCTTTCAATGTACAAAGAATTTATTAAAGGATTTGAAGTTAAAAGGTATTACATCTCATGATTGTCATGTCGTGATGATATAACTCCTGTTAATTACATTTCATGGAATATTTCCAATCTATAGTATGAATAACATAAAGGTGTTTCATTTTTTCAATTCAATTTATAATAATGGGATTTATCTGAATTCATTAAAAAATTTGGAGAATGAAGTTGTTACTATAATTTTTAAATTGGAAATGTATTTTCTTCCATTTTTTATTGATATAATGGTTTATGTAATGGTTCACTTTGTGTGAAAAATAATTCTTTACGGACCTATGTATCTATGATGGATGTATAATTTTGATATGTATATAAAGACAATAAAGGGGTATATTAAGAACCAATATTTATCTGAATCCTCTATTGTTGAGAAGTATATTTTTTAGGATGTTTCATAGTTTTCTACAAGCTACTTATCAATAGTGAAGAGCATCCGTTTTCCTAAATCTTGGCTTGAATGAGTCAATTATGGGGGATAGGGGATTTTTGGTTTGAATGTAAAATATTTGATATGTGAATAGATAAATAATGTACATTTATACTTCTTGAATAACATAGATAATGCTCATTCAGATATAAAATTTCATATTAATGTGTTAAAGTAATTCTATCCAAAGAATAAAGATATGTTGATTTTTAATGATCACACCCAAACTATTTTTCCATGTTTTAAATGGACAGTTATTGGTTGATATAATGAATTAGAAACATTATGATGGTTAGTGGGTGGTCAAAGTTTAAATTTGATAACATGGTCAGGGTATGACATTAATGGATATACATTTCCCATGAAATATTTGTGAAATAATAGTGTAGTTCAGTATTGTAGTGTATTGGTGTCTATAGAAGAAATTATTTTTTTAGTTCCAAAGAGATATCCCAATCTGTGTGTCAGGTGCATTTATATAGTTATTAATGAAATATGAGATTTTTTACATTAAATTTGATATTATAGTGTTTAAATGGAAATAATTAATCGATAGAAATAGTCAGAAATGTTAAATTTGGAATGAAACTAGTCAATCTGAATAGATTGGAATATATATCTAATAATTTTATCATAAAAAAACATGACCTTTTAACATATTTTTGATCGATCTGATATGTAGTGTCCTATTCTTTTTCAAGTAAAAAATAGTACGTTGGTTATGATATTCCTGATGAATATTATGATTTTTGAGATCCCTACTTCTATGGAAAGATTCATAGATATTATTGATGAGCATATCATAGACATTGTTTATTCCACATAGACTGCACATGATAAATTTTTTTTGGAAACTAATAGTTTAGTACATTCATAATATTATAGGCAACATATTATTATCTCTAGTTTACTGTATTAAATTTCAAAAAAATGGTTGATAAATTAGTTTTATTTTATTTTTAAAAATAATATTATAACTAATATGTTTTTTTGATTATATATATATATATTTGTTTTTTTTCATATTTATCCTTGCGTAACTAATCTATTTGTTGATTTAATTGAAAAAAATATTTTAAATAAAAATAAAAATATTTTTATAGAAAAAAATATTCAAAAAAAATATTCTATCTGGTGTAATAAATGATTTATTAAGTTGGAGCATTTTTACTATTCACACACAATTTATATATTTTTTCACTATTATATTTATTTTCATATCCCATTATTTTTGTTAGAATTATAGTTAACTACTCTAAATTGTTTTACTAGAAATGTGTTTATTCTAGTTTACTTTTTGTTGGATCATTTTTAATATATTCAATGAATGTTATTTTGGGTGTAAAAAATGGTGTTATACATTAGAGGATTTTTACAATTCACAAACCATAGTTGGATTTGTTTCCAATATTTTAGGTCATTTCATATCTCATTAATATTTTTAGAAGTTTAGTTAACTATAATGAATATGAACAAACATGTGTTTAGTTATGTTTTTTTGATAATTTTTCATTTTTTATTTACATTTATATGTAATTGTTGGATTTTTATATTTGTGTACTAATTTCTTAATACTATGATTTATATAACAATGATAAATTAATCATTTGATCCACTACATACAACTGGAGAGGATTATACACATACCACTTGGGAGGAACAAATATGTGCTCTTGTTTATGAACATTATCATCCTTTTATATAAGGCGAATTTAGTAACATGGTGGAAAAAGAGATCGAGGGTTAGTAAACATGGCACAAACAATTTACCAAAATTATCAATTCCAAAATGTTAGGACCATAGGATACCAGTTGAATTTAATGATAAGGATATTCCACAAATCATAGATTCAAAACAATTCTAGAATCTATTAACATAAAAAGTTAAAAGAAAAGTTAGTATTTTGATTGCTGATTGGGTAAATGTTTAAAAAATGACAAAATATTAATTATAGGAGATCATTTTTCATAAGATAATTTGTTATTATTTTTTTATCATGAAATTGTTAGAGTAATATATTTTTTCAACATTCTCATCAGATGAAATATGGTATACCTGATAGTTGAGGAGTCAAAAGGATATGTTTATCATTGGATTCTAAGAGATTAAAGGATTTTAAATCAACTATTACATACAGTTTCCTTATTTTTCATAGAAAAAATCATAATCCATGTTATATATATATATATATATATATATATATATATATATATATGAAGACACATAGAAGAAATGTTTTCAATAGAAGACAATGAGAAGCATTTTTGTATGTGTGATGCTACCTTTTACAAGTTTATTTATATTAATGATCATATTAATGATTTATTTATTCTTAATTTATAAAAAAGGATGATATCTCATTAAGATATCCAAAATTTAATTGTATACACTCATACATTATCTTGGAGAGGGTATACTTTATTGGAGAACAAATGAGAGCTGAAAAATGTAAAAAACTGAGAGATGAGTCTCCAAGATTTATAGAGGTTAACTTTCCTCCCCTACTAGACATGAAAAATGGAAGAGGCATCAAATGATAAAAAATGGACAGTATCTAATGGAAGATTCGATGGTTTCATGTGAGATGATTGTAAAATATTTTATTTATTTATTTATTTATGTTAAAT
This sequence comes from Viscum album, assembly GCA_963277665.1. Classification (NCBI taxonomy): domain Eukaryota; kingdom Viridiplantae; phylum Streptophyta; class Magnoliopsida; order Santalales; family Viscaceae; genus Viscum; species Viscum album. The sequence goes on along the minus strand of OY728133.1, from coordinate 1,042,268,128 downwards.
AAATTCCTTATATAGTATGGTTCACTACAAGATTTTTTTAGATATTTTATATAGGAATCTATTGATTATCAGAGAACATAGGATGTCTTAATAGCTAAGGGTAGGAGGGATATTTTAGCCAAAACATTGGTAAATATTGCACACTTAGTCGTTGTATGACTATACATGGAAGTTGTATTGATAAAAAAAAGTGATTCCTCATTTTGAAACTTCTTAAATAGAGGTTGTTTATAAAAAAGTGATCCTTAGAAGCTACAATTCAAGATATTCATGAGATGATGGTGTAAAGGATCAGAACTTTGTTATTGTTTATGTATGAAAATAAACAACAAAATTTTCATGTTATTGATCCAACTTTTACACATCTACCTATAAATCACATTCCTCCACCTCCATTTGTAGATACTACTCCTCCTACTTATCCTAGACCACCTCCACCTATAGAACCCACTCCTCATACTTATCCCACCACTACACCCCTCCTCCACAAATTTCAATTTATTGTGAGTTATATGTTGATGATCTATAATATCATAGTTTTTCACATGGTATGATATATTGTATTGGTGATACCATTCATCATCAATATAAAGATATTGAGAATAATAACTTCCCTATAAATGATATTAAAGATAGACCATAAAGAACACCATTTCCTACAGATGAGGTGAGTGTAGGTGGAAATATTATATGGCATTTTATTTTGTCCATATAGACTTGTTTGAAAAATTACCATAGAGGAATGTGTATATTATATCACTTATTTCTTTTCACTATTATATTTATTGACAGTATAAAATTAATATATAAATATATTTTTATAGGAATACATTAAAGGTAAATAATTACTATATAGACAAAAAAATACAAAGTGTTATAACTTCATATACAACTTCTAATAGTGTTGATATATTGTAAACATATTCAAATTTTTTTCTGGGTGTTTATAAGATTATAATAGAAAAATAGAATTTGTAGGTGTTTAATAAATATGGTTCTTAAAAAAAAAGACATCCTAAATCTTTTAAATGGATATGAGTTGGTCATCAACACGTTGCATGTTTTTCCATGTGAATTGATAAACATAAAACTCTTCATTAATTTATTAATTTTTTATAATCGTGTTTGTTTCGTATTGGGTATATTTATTCAATTTTTACATAGCATGACATGGCACTAGTATATGGATTTATGGACCAAAAATTTATTTCACCTATAGTGATGATAATGACTAATGCCGAAATAATAGTTTATATTGATAAAATACTTCATAAGAATGCAATTATTTAGTTCTATATGTTTTCATATCTTTATGAGTATGAAACATATATATCATAAAGTGTTATATTTATATAAAAAGAATATCCACTCACAAAAAAATTCTTACATATCAATTTACATAATATTTAATGTGTTTTTTTCTAAGGGAGAAGTCACTTTATTGGTTATGCTATATCCATGGCAAAGTGAGAGAAAATTTTAAAATTATATTGAATAATTAAGATAATTATTTTAATAGTTTTTTATATTATAATAAAATTGAAATTTATTTTATTAATACTATTTTCAAATTGGTATTGAGATTTATTTATAGTAAAAACAAGAAATAATATCTCTAAGATCTGATATGTAAAAGCAAAGGTGACTTTTCATTTACAATTACTAAATTTTTGATGTAGTACATACAAATATTATTTTAAATTGAAAAATTATGTTAAATATAAATTTAAAAAATAAGGAATAAAGGAATGTGGGTAATATGTTTTAATATTTGTGTATGAAATAATTTCAACTGAGATAATTACAATGTTCCATAAGGTTATATTTTTTATAAAATTTATCTTGAATTTTACATTAGTTTTATTTAGAATACATATTAAATGATTTATTTTTAGTTTTTAGTTTAATTATGACCCTCAAACTTATATTTTACAACACCTAATATAAATAAAAATTTAATTGTTGAATAATTTCACTTGTATTATTAGATTTCATTTTATCTTTAATAAACATTTAAAACTTGAAAATTAAAATTGTAAATGTTTCTATTATTGCACTTTTTATGCTACTGAATTATTTTTCTTGTTTTGATTTTTTTATCTATGGATGTAATGATGGTAAGGGAATAAATATTATAATTGTTTTAATTTAAAAATAAATTCTCACATCACATAAAAATAACTGATGTCAAAATTAAAAACAATATCAACCACATCAGTTATGAAATAACTAAAGTGAAAAAGTGTTTTATAGGTATGTTTTTTAGAAAAAAATGATAAATGATTTTTCATGTTGGTATTTTGGTAAAAAACACAAAAAACATCCACATAAATGTCTTTGTAACGTACATTTTTTTAAATGATGGGGAAAAATTATTTATAAATTTTCCTGCAATAATGTTGTTTACTACTCGATGTTATAAAAAAACTGGCATGAAGAAACCAATTTTACATCAGTAATTAATAATTAAATTTTTCTAAGAGAATTATTTTTGGGAAGAATATAATAATTTCAAAACCCCTACTATCTTAATAATATTGTGTGTTGTTTTATATGACTTCATATTATAAATATTTTTTAGGAGCTTGATGTGGTACATAATAGTAAAGATCCTATCACATTATATTGTGATAATCTTGCAACAGAGTATCTTGAAAAAGAGAAAAGGTAACTCCAAAGGAAAACACATAAAATCTATATGTATCACCTCGTGAAGTATTTTTCTCAAAGGGGAGATGTTTTAATACATAGTGTTTAAACAGAAGAATAGATAGAGGATCCCTTTACTAAAGGTTTATTTCAAAAGAAACATGAGTATCATGTTAGAGCTAGTAGACTATGATTTGTTGGAACTTGAGTCTAGTGATAGTGGTATTATGTTATATTTGGTTCCCAAGAAACAACTTGTGTGTAATTTATGATAACTGATATTCATCACTTTGAATATTAATTAAATCCTTAACACATCATTATTTTTCTATTATGTGACATAGTTTGTGATAATGTATTAGGATTAGATGTCACATTGAAAGGTCATAATAATTATATGTTATGATGAGAAACCATAATAGCCATGAACCTAATCTGACCAGTGTTCTTTGAGAACCCTTCCTTTAGACTTACTGACTCCTGGAAACATTTCAACTTGGTGATTTGATACATGATCGATCAAATTTCAATAATTTTTTATGTTTTATTAAATCTCACATATTATTTATTGATCTCTTTTTTTGGTTGCAGTTTTATGTTATGTTAATAATTTTTATTGATCATTTGATGTTTCATTATTTGTTTCTTATTGATAAATCTTGTGTTTAATATCTAGAGAAGAGATCTTATATTGGTTATGGTATAAGATGCATGAACATTAATGTATGTGTTAATAAATATTCTATACGGGTCATTTTCTTGTAGGAAATATATACTAAGATGGGGAAATCAATGTTTAGGGCCTCTTCTAATTGTTTCAAGAATTATTTTTTGTTCTAGTGTATGGGTCACATTACGGTTGGTGAGAAGAAAAATTATATGTTGGGTGGTTTTGTCTCTAGCCTTAATTTAGTGAACCACATGAGCTATATGTTTTATAGATCTTTTTTGAAATGATTTTTAGTGTCACACTTGAAATTATTCATATGCATGCATAAATGGATTTTGATAAAAGGTGGGTTTTCCCTTTGTTTTGGTAAAATGATATGGTTTTCAAAGTAATATGAATTGGTTTGTTAAATTTGTTCTCAAAGAATTGTTTTGATATAAAAATGTTTGTTTGGAAACTATTTTAATAATGTGATAAGATCGTTGAAATTAGTTTAATTGTTCACCACGTGGGAGCCTTGGGTACCTGATAGGGTGTTTAATATTATGCCTTTAACTTATTATCTATTGGTGGGTTCACTCATGGGGTGTTACACTCTTCCCTTTTCCTAATTACTCTAGTAACATGATTATCTAGCACCACTGAGTTTTATTAATGAGGTCTTACTCTATTCCCTAGGTCATGTTATTCTAAGGACTTGTTTAGTTCACACAAGTATTATATTGATTATTGAGTTATGACAGACATAGAATCCCTAGACCAATGTTATTCTAGGGGTGATCTCTATTGTGTTTAGTTGTGATTGTTTAGGTTCAAATGATATATAATATATGATTTTATAAATTTCAAATGATTTATTTGAAAAATGTTCTTTTAATTATTTATATGGAATTTATTTTAAAATATTTCAATAAAGGATATATTTTACCATTATTTTTATATAAATGCGAAAACTATTTTATCATTACATGTTTATTATATATTGAGGATATTAGGGTTATTTAATAGAGACTTTCTATAGACCACTAGAGTGGGATACTACTGGTCTTGTTTTTCTCACACCCATCACACACCTGTAGGGGTGTATAGACCTTGTTTGTTTGATGTTGGAAAGATAAATACATTATGGTGAGATGATGAGGTATACTATCATATAGGTATGGGATTCTGGTGGTGACATTGTGGGATGTTTCCCACATGTAACATATAATAGGATTTGGTAGTTTTTTCCCTTTTAATATTGTTCTCAGTCATGTACCTTGTGTTTTGGCTTGTTTTTATAGGTTTACCACAACCACTCTTGGATTTCAATTATGGAATTTTTTCTTCTATATTTTATCACAATTCATATATTCTATGTAACTTGTTTCAGGTTGGGAAAATTTTTGCCTCTATTTATGGTTGAATATTTGGGTACTAGTCACTAGAATGAATAACATTATATCATGTTATAATTTATAGATTCAGTCCTCCCAGTACATTTCAAAATTATTTACCAAGGTTAAGAGATAAGATCAAGCTTGAATAAGAACAACATACAAAATTTGACAACATACCCTGAAATCCATTATACCTACATATCCATATCCAATTAATTTTATCTTCAAAGGTAAAGAATTCAATAAGAACCATCACTAGGGTCCCTAGGATTAAGATCACTAGGTGTAATATGTAGAGTGACGTGGATATATTTTAAATACAAAATTTCATATTAATTAATATGGCATGAATGGTTTGGTGATATAGTTTATCAAACCATACACCAACAAATCAAGGATCCCTACATATTCAGGGAACATTCATGTTTTGTTAAACCCAACACAAACTACGTTTTTTATACTACTAGATACATAATTACATAGAAAAAGGTTTCATAGTTATCTCTTACTATGAAGCAACCATGCTCCACATAGTGCACCTCTCTAATAAGCTACATGGATACCTAGGGAAACCCACATGGTTTCCCCTAACCATACTCAAACCATGCACACCCTTAAAAGGATTCTAAAATATTCCAAAACCTCATAGAATCTGACCGATGCTTCATCTAAACAAACTATAACTCATAATAAGTTTAAATGAAGGATGAAACAATGCCTACTAAACATGAAATGTATGAATCCATATCAATTCCCCCATTAAGTAATTATCATCCTTGATAAGTGTCTCGAGAGGTCCTACTTGAACAGCATGTGGCACTAATTTGACATATCTATCACTCACTCCCATTTCTCCTTGTAATTATGTTATTTATTCCTTGAAACTCAAATGAGAGGCATCAACATCCCTCACAGTAAATTTTCACTCAAAATAACAATTTTCAAAGGATGTTTCTTCAAAATGAAGCATGCACCTACAAATAAACTTTTTTATTAATTACATTCAATGGATTGAACTATTTATTTATATGTTGAGACATAAGGAACTCATAATGAATACCTCAATGTTATGAGGAAAATCAATCATTGATTCATCATCTAGATCCATTCCACTATCTCGAATGATCCCAAAAACCACAATGCCAATTTCTCATGCCTATACAATTATTGGTGTACCAATCAAGGTTATACCTACAAGAAAAATTCACTACTAAAAAACGGGAAAGGGAAGCGCGCCCTTATAACAGCGCTAAGAAAAACCGCTGATAAAGGATACCCTATATCAGCGCTAAAATTACAGCGCTGAAAAAGCTAATGTTTATCAGCGCTTTCTTAGCGCTGATAATAGTAATATTTATCAGCGCTAAAAAAGCGCTGATAAATATGATCTGTATCAGCGCTAAAATTTTAGCGCTGATACAGTTGGTCTTTATCAGCGCTCAAAAAGCACTGATAAAGGTTCGCCTATATAAGCGCTAAACAAGCACTGATACAGAACACCTCTATCAGCGCTCAAATTTCAGCGCTGATATAGGGTATCCTTTATCAGCGCTCAAAAAGCGCTGATAAAAATTATCTTTATCAGCGCTAAAAAAGCGCTGATAAAGAGACCCGTATCAGCGCTAAAATTGTAGCGCTGATACGGGGAATCTTTATCAGCGCTTTTCTAGCGCTGATAAATCATAATATTATCAGCGCTAGAAAAGCGCTGATAAAGCTAGATTTTATCAGCGCTATAATTTTAGCACTGATAAAGGTAACCTTTATCAGCGCTTTTTTAGCACTGATAAAACCTTAGTCGACTTTTTTATCAAGTCGGTCGCACAGTGCCCTCGTTTTATCGCAGCTAAAGACCTCGCGGAACCGTAACCCTGCTACTCTTCTCCTGAATACCGCTGCTGTGTTCGCTTCGCCGGAGCTTGCCGCCCTCGGTACACTCGCCGTCCTCCGCCGCCCGCAACAACCTCGGCCGACCTCCACCGCCTGCCGCCCTCGGCTGCCCGCAACGCCCTCGGCCGCCGTTCTCGGTCGCCCTCGGCTGCCCTCGGCCTCCCTCGGCCACTCTCCGCCACCTCCGCCGCCCTCCACCTCACTCGGCCGCCCTCGGTCGCCCTCCGCGGCCGCCTTCCGCAACCCGCAACACCCTCGGCCGCCGCCTTAAGGTAACAATCTATGAAGAAGATATATATGTTTTCATATAGATAGATTGTGTATAGCTGATTCTCTCTAAGTGTACTCATGATGATGTCCAGATGTTGGGATTGATCATCATTATTTTGGTATTACACCAATATGTCATCCATAAAACAACTACAATCTGGTCTAGGTACAAGTGAAATATTCAACTCATCAAGAGAATAAATGCCATGGGGAATTCGTCAACACAAATTTTATTATGAAGAATTCATAAAAACTATACATGATTTCAAAATTAGTTTATAGTATATCAGAATTTCTCAACCTCAAATGATGATAAACAAACCTTAGATCAATCTTAGAGAACAATATGAAACCCCTCAGCTGGTCAAATAGATCAAAAATACAAAGAAGTGGATATCTGTTCTTAATTTTCATCTGATTCATATTCTATTAATAGAAACACATATGTAATGTTCTGTCATCCTTCTTGGAAAATAAAACATGAGATCCCCAAGGTGACATACTCGAGCAGATGCACCCTTCATAATCTAACTCCTCTCATTGAGTTTTATGTTCCTGAATCTATTCTTGTTTCATTCCGAAAGGCGTTATATAAAATGGCTCAACTCCACGCATCAGCTCAATCATGAAATCAAAGTCTCTTTTAGGTGGTAGCCCTGATCAATTCTCATGAAACACATCCTGGAACCAGTCTACTACTGGGGGAAATATTTCTTGTTTCAATCCATTATGATCAAGAAAAATATTTGTAAACTGGTCTATGTTCTCACCTAGTTGTGGAAGAACTGGTCCTACATGGTCTACCAAGACATCCCATTCTCCATAAAAGACGTGGGCTCTACCCTTATGAGGCATGACAGTCACTCATCTACGGTAACAATCAATGTGATATTGATTAAATACCAAAAATTACATCATCACTATCTATTCAATACATATCATATCAAGCATGTATAAATCCAAAATGAAACAATACTCACAAACCATGAGGGAACATCCCTTACGAAGACAGATGCCTTCTAATCACACCCCCAATGGTGTGTTGACCAACATGATCCCACAAAAGTACTCTAACACAAAACAGAAACCATTTACCAAGAGATAAGATATAAAATAATGAGAGGATCCCCTATTACAAGTCTCCTTTAGGTTTCCCTATTCGGTGCTCTGTACCAATATAGATCATCCATCACTACCCATATTACAAGTGTTCATGTAGAACCTATATATATGAACCATCATGATACATGATTGACACTTCACTAGTGGTCAAAGTCATAGGCCTAACATGTGACCAGACCTACCTCATTGATTGAAGATGACTAAAAACCTCTCTAAGAGAAAAATCCTCTCACATAGATACTCTATCCACCACCACCCTAGTGGAAGATATCATAATGGTGAATCCTACTATCATAATATGTACCACTAGATCATTCAATTGAAACCGCCCTACCACCACTACAAGTCTCCTTTAGGTTCCCCTTGGAAATGAGAACCTGATCCACCACCTCAACAAACCTCATAAAAAATATATTTACCTGGGACTTAATCTCACATCTAAGTCCATCCTAATTTTTTTTCATAGATACCTTATCTCCTGTCAACATTAGATAAAAACATTACTGGTATGTGAAGAATATAACATAATCTATCATTATCAAACATAATTATGTCAAACATATTAAATATTCATATTTTCATTTCCTCAATGTCGTAGGTTAAAAGTGCTCCATGAATATATCCTAGATTTTCTTCCAAGTCATTCCCTCCATATGATCATCCCAAGACTAAATATCACAGTAGATCATTGTTGGCCCCCATAACATATACGCTACCAACTCTACCCTATTCTACTAAGGAGTAGAAAAGTTATCTAGAATATTCTAGATGAACTAAATTTTTAACTTATCTACCTTGGGTCCACCCTCTCCAGAAAACATCAGAGGGTGTTGCAACTGAACCTCTATTTTCAAGTCAAACACACATGGCACTTCCAACCCTTGTCATTTCTTCATAAATTGTATAAAACAAGAAAGGTAATCCAAAAACTAATATTCCCTCTATCACTCATGATTAATGGGGGAACCTGTACCACTACTAGAATGAATCCTGAGTTCCTATACAAATCATAATAGAGATGATAATGAATTTTAAATTGTATAATGGATTATTTATTTTAATTAATCGTTCTTTATCTCACATGCATTCTAAATATAGTTTTTGTATCCTGAGTGCCTATACAAATCAGATAGAAGCTCTAGTGGATGCGTTTGGTTTCTCTCTGATAAAGGTATCTCTCATCGATTGGAAATCCTCTATCTCCTGTTATATCCTCCTTATAGAGTGATAGATAATCATCTTTTTAGTGAATCTAATATTCTTTTTTATGAATCTTGATTATAGGTTAGACTACTTGATCTCCTTCCAAGGAAGTGGTTCCCTTCTACTGTATTTGGAAGTCTTATTTTGTGTACTTGAACCATAAAGACTAATATTTGAGATTCAAATAGGATGAAGATGAATAAAGATTGGATGGATTCTAATCGTTTAACAATAGAGTACGAGAACGGAGTGAAAGAGTTCATCAAGTTTGCAAAGGATCACACAAAGGATCCTTCTCAAATCCTTTGTCCGTGTTTATGTTGTTGTTATTCTAGACTACTTACTCCAGAGGAGTTGGAAGAACATTTGATATGTCACGGAATAGATCGGAGTTATAAATGTTGGAATAAACACGGAGAAAAAGCGAATGTAGCTACTGGATGGGATAAAACTGCGTTTTATGGATCGTCAGATATGAATACAAATATAGATAATGAAGAAGACCGTATGGAGGATGTGATTACAGATGTCAATGATGATGAAGATCGTATTGAGGAAATGATAAAGACAATTCAAGATGAACCCCGTGATTGCCCAAAATTGTTCGAGAAGTTAAAGAGTTGTGCAAAGACGCCATTGTATGCTGCTTGCACTAAGTATACAACATTGTCAGCTATACTAAAGTTGTATAAATTGAAAGCAGGCAATGGATGGAGTGATGTCAGTTTTACGGAACTACTTGCTCTCTTGAATGACATGCTCCCAGAAGATAATGAGCTCCCAAGCCGGACATATGAAGCTAGACGAATGCTACGCTCGATGGGAATGATTTCCGAAAGAATACATGCCTGCCCGAAAGACTGTATATTGTTTCGAAAGGAGAACAAATCACTTACAGAATGCCCAAAGTGTGGTGCTTATCGATACAAGAAAGATAAATCCAATCCTACGAAAGTTTTATGGTACTTTCCAATCATTCCAAGGTTTAGGCGTTTATATGGAAGTGAAGAAACTGCAAGACAATTGTCGTGGCATGCAGATAAAAGAAATAAAGATGGGTTATTACGTCATCCGGCCGACTCTCCTCAATGGAAGAAAATTGATCATGAGTATCCTGAATTTGGAAAAGAGCCGAGAAACCTTCGTCTTGCGTTATCTACAGATGGAGTGAATCCTTTTGGATTTCAAACCAGCACTCATAGTACATGGCCTGTTATGTTGATAAATTATAACTTGCCACCCTGGTTATGCATGAAGCGAAAATTCATCATGTTATCTATGCTTATATCAGGACCAAAACAACCAGGTAATGATATTGATGTTTATCTGACTCCTTTGATCGAGGATTTGAAGTTATTGTGGGACTCAGGTGTAATGTTGTATGATGCTTATAAAAGTGAATACTTCACGTTGAGAGCGATGTTGTATGGGACAATAAATGATTTCCCTGCTTATGGAAATTTGTCAGGCTATATCATTAAAGGAACTCAAGGGTGTCCCGTGTGCGAAGAAGATACAGAATCAATTAGGTTGAAACATTCATCGAAATCTGTGTTTCTAGGACATCGTAGATTTCTACCTCATCGGCATAAGTACCGATCTTGGACGACATCATTCAATGAAAGTTCAGAAAAACGCACAACACCGTCTCCACTAACAGGTGATCAGCTGTTTGAGAAAGTAAAAGATATGAACACTGTTTTTGGTAAACCATTTTCAAAAAACCTTACGAAAATCGGTTGGAAAAAGAGATCAGTTTTTTTTGAATTACCATACTGGAATTGTTTGTACGTCAGACATTTTCTTGATGTGATGAATGTGGAAAAAAATGTATGTGATAGTGTTATTGGAACGTTGCTAAATTCCCCTGGAAAAACAAAAGATGGAATTAAGGCAAGGTTGGACATCGTTGACATGGGAATACGAGAAGAGTTGGCTCCCGTGAAAGGTGAAAATCGAATGTTTCTTCCTCCTGCTGCTTATACTCTTTCTAGGGCAGAGAGATATCAGTTTTCCAACTTCTTTAATGATGTAAAGGTTCCAGAGGGGTACTCATCAAATATCAAGAACATTGTGTCAATGAATGATTTGAAGTTAAAAGGTTTGAAATCACATGATTGCCATGTTTTGATATAAGATCTAATTCCTATAGCTTTACGTTGCATTTTACCCAAGAATGTTCGTCATACGTTAACCAAACTTTGTTTCTTTTTCAAAGCTATATGTAGCAAAGTTTTAGACCCGGGGAAATTGCCAGCTATGGAAAAAGAAATTGTCATCATATTATGTGAATTAGAAATGTTCTTCCCGCCAACATTATTTGATATGATGGTTCATTTGATGATTCACTTGGTGAGAGAGATTCGACTTTGTGGTCCTGTGCACTATAGATGGATGTATCCTGTTGAACGGTATATGAAGATTTTGAAAGGATATGTCAAAAATCGAAGTCGGCCAGAGGGTTGTATAGTGGAGCGATATATTGTTGAGGAAGCCATTGAATTTTTTATTGAATACCTATCTGATGTGGAAAGCATTGGTCTCCCGAAATCTCGTCACACTGGACGCATTGAGGGTGGGGGAATTTCTGGAAGAGAAGTTGTAACAATCAGTATTATAGATCAGGATCAGGCTCATCTTTATGTTTTGAATAACAGTTGGGAGGTTGCTCCATATATTGAAACTCACAAACAAATTCTTAGGCAGTTGAATCCATCGAGGGCTGAAAAATGGTTAGCAGATACACATAATCACCAGTTTATAGGATGGTTTCAGGACCATATTTTTAAGCAGTTTGATGAAAATCCGAATTCAATTTCAGAATGACTTCGATGGCTTGTGTATGTATTATCTTACAGTGTGTATGTAATTAATGGTTATACATTCTATATGGATGAACATGATGAAGAGAGTACCATGAAAAATAGTGGAGTTACACTAGTGGCTGAAGCGATGCATGTTTCTGGTAGTAAGGATAGAAATCCAATTTATGCAAATATGTCATACTTTGGCATTATCAAACTAATATGGGAGTTGGATTATACGACATTTCAATTTCCGATTTTTCAATGCAAATGGATTGATAACAATAGTGGTGTTAAAATAGATGAATGGGGATTTGTGAAAGTTGATTTTAGTAAAGAAGGGTACAAAGACGAACAGTTTATAATGGAATCACAAGCGGTACAAGTTTTTTATGTTCCAGATCCCGCAAACCGAAAGTGGTTGATTGTTCTGTTATCGTCCAAAACTATTGAGGGTTCCGATGAAAATTCAGTTGAGGACAATCCTTTTAGTGGTACATCACAATCAATTCGGAGCGGTCCCAATGCAGATGATGTTTTGTATGTTAGAGGAAACCACAATGAAGGGATTTGGATTGTCGATAGAGGTGTCAAATCTCTCCAACCTTTGAAAAAAAGAAAGAGAGTTCCGTAAACAGGTTATATTTTGTTTGTAATATAGATCTTGTTATCTCATGTTATTATCTTATCATTACAGAATTTATGTAATTTGAATGAACTATTCAACCAATTTTGCAGATAATGACTTCTGCACATTCTGGTGCTCCTAACCTTGAGACTGAACAAGTCTCTCAAGCAGCAGCTGCTACGGCTGTTGCTGCTGCTGCTGCTCCTGCAGCTCATGCTGCTGCTACTGTTGCTCCTGATGCGGCTCCTGCTGCTCCTACTGCTGTGGCTCCTACTCCTCCTCCTGCTGTGGCTCCTGGTGCTCCTACTGCTCCTGCTGCTGCTCTTACTGCTGCGGCTCCTGGTGCTCCTACTGCTCCTGCTGCTGCTCTTGCTGTTGCGGCTCCTTCTCTTAGTGTTTAGGTCCAAAAACCATCAGAACATGCCGTTGATATCATAGTAGATGAACATATAGATGATGTTGATATCGATGAAATGGTCGGGAATGAAGGACCGACGTCGCAGAAATCACAGGTGCATCGTAGTTTGACAGTGTTAGCCAAAATTCTTAAGGCGAAAAGCAAAGGCATCAAATTTGAAGTCGGATGGAATGCACGAGGCCAACATGTGAATCCCAACAAGGCTATGTTTAGCAGTTACATTGGAGTGTTCACTCGGCAACGCGTGCCGATTGACATAGATTCATGGCACCATGTTGTGTCCGGGTTGAAGGCTGTGATCTGGGAAGAAATTACGGTAACATTATGAATTTATTTCTTTAATTAACTAGGAAATAAAATGATGAAACAATGTCTTACTCTTCTAAATCTCTTGCAGAGTACATTTATAGTAGACGACTCACACAAGGATTATGTACTAAGGCTTGCAGGAAAGATTCATCAAGGTTTTCTTACTATTTTAACAAGATATCACCTGAAAGATTCTAAAGGTAAAATAAACCCGCACCCACCCATTGTCTATGCGCACCTGATATCCCAAGAAGCATGGGATGCATTTATTGGCCGTCGTGGGGATGAGAAGTTTCAGGTACATTGTGAGTGATAATAAGTTGTTTGAGGATACCTGTATTCATCACTTTGATTGTCAATATTTCATTTATGAAACAGAAACTCTGTACTGAAAATAAGGAACGTGCATCAAATCCAACATACCCCTATCGTAAAGCAAGGAAGGGGTATGCTTCATTAGAAAAGAAAATGGTACGTATTGTAAATTTACAGTAATATTGTTAGGTTCCAATAAACAACATCATAATTATCTTTCTATGTTTATATTTAGATTGATGAATCTAAAACCAAATGCACTTCTATCCCACGTCATGTGATATGGAAGGAGGCACGTGTGAACAAAGAGGGGAAGTTAATAGATGAGAACACCCAAAAAGTGTGGGAAATATGTGTAAGTATGACACGATGATAAAAAGATTTGTTTAAAATTGCTATTACATAAAAATAATTAGTTTTTTTCCTATATCTGACAGTCACAGGAATCAGTTACTCCTGTAGCTGATACAGACCTATTATCAACGGCTTTGAAGCAGCCAGAAAAATACGGTCATGTCAGAGGTGCAGGGTTTGGGGTGACACCCCGAGTATATTTTGAGAAGAAGAAAAAAATGGATGATACAGAGAAAAAATTGGAACAAATGAGCGAAAAAATAGCAACCCTTGAAGAACAATTGAAATGGCAGGGAGAGTTGCTAGCAACTTTTATGGGTGGGAAGTAAAGGGAGGACACAACTCAGGAACAACCACCGCATGAACATCCTGCCCCACCCCCCACCAGCTTTGAGGCGAGCCATTCACCTAAAAAATTGTCTTAGCCATGGTAATCAATATTCTAATAACGGTTCCCATGAAATATGAATCAGACAAACACTGATAATTTATCTGTACTGATCTTCTACAGGGTGATAATGATTGTGATTTATATCTGTCAACACCCACCTATCACCTTGTAGCGAGGGCTACAGTGTTAAATATCCCAGATGCCACACTGCATAATAGACCACTTTCAAAAGATCATCTGAAAGGGACGATTACTGTAGCTCATGAGCCAAATGCAATGCTACCTATTCCACTTGATGACGATGATATTCATACGGTCGAAAAGGCTATTGGGACATTCATTGCATGGCCGACACAACTTGTAAGAGTACATGCAGACAAAGAGGTATTTATTTCCTTTTATTTTCAAGTTAAACCCTTAACAATTAATGAAAAGAGTGTCTGAATCAATGATTGTTGTTATAGACGGAGAAAGGAAAGGGGGTGACTAACATCGGCTCGAAACCATCTAAAGGATCGACCAATCGATCCCAAGGAGCTACTGAAAGCACAATAACACCACCTGTTCTCTTTCCACATTTACTAGCATTGAAGACTCATGTGGATACGAAGCTAAAAGATGGTAATAGTCATATAGTGATTTTCGAAGATAATATATATGGAGAGGAAAGTCAAGATTTTGTTTCTGCTGAAAATGTAAATGAAATCCTTGAAAACGGTTGGTTAGGCGTCATTGTTGTAAATGTATATATGAGGTATGTTTCCATGAATTGATTTTCTAAAAGCTGATCTAATGTGCAAATTATGACTAAATGCATTTTATATTGTTGACAGACGCATTTATGAAAAACAGTTGAAGGGATTTTCCCATGAGCCAAGATTTGGACTGGTTAGTCCTCATATCACATCAACACACCAAACAAAAATAGAGTCATCAAAAAGGGATGCAATAGTGAACGACTTGCTGAAAACATTTGAACGCAAGATTACAGATGACAGACTTTTCCTAATACCAACCATGCAGGGGTAATACTCTACGATTAAAGCATATCAATTATATTTTCACTTTTTTTATTAATTATTCCTTTTTGTGCTTTTAGGCAACATTGGTTGCTAATTGCGGTGAACTTGGATACTCCGAAGATTTATTTTCTGGATTCAAAGCTAGGATATCCATCAAACCGACCATACATGATGGAGTTTGTGAATCTGTAAGACACTACATCTTACATTTTAGGTCTAAACATCAATTTATATAATATATATTATCTTTTACTGAGGATTCTGTTATGAAAGGGTGGTGTACCAATATCGTCTAAATCATGGTATGAGGACAGGGGCTAAGCATAAGGAGCCGAGCAAGTACTACGTCTGGACAAATATCAGGGTATATATAATAAAATTTCACTATCCAAACACATCTCAACAAAAGTTATTTATTCTCCTAATGATCAATTTTTTTTGCAGTGTCCAAAACAAACAAACGATAATGATTGCGGTTATTATGTTTTAAATTTATGAAAGAGATCGTTTTTCATCAGCAAACTAGCATCCCTAAAGATGTATTTTCAAAAACAATTACTAGTTCGTTTAAGTTATTTATTAATTCTTTATTTTTTTATTTTGCAGTACTACTATGACTGACAAAAATCCTCATACTCACAAGACGATATAGATGTGTTCAGAAACGAGTGGGCCGCATACCTGATGACAGATTGTACACAAATACAATGAAGATCTGACTTGGGGACATGTACAATTGGTGGTCATTTTTGAGAGGGGTTAAGGGGATCAGAAGATGAAATATTGTTGTTTGTAAATGTTAGTAGAAAAATTGTAATTGTTATTAAATAAAACATTCTTTCTCCAATGAGTCATTTTTCCATTTTAACAGATGATATGCACCAGCAACATGCAAGAATGTTGAACCACTAAAATGGTCGCTCTCTTGTTTAAAATGGACACCACTTTAATTGAAAACAACAACTGACCTACGGAAATCCGACCAGACGCATCTAGATTGCCTTCATCCTTTAGGAGAACGATCCACGGGTCCTTGGTGACGTGTACGAGTCAACTCCGCCTCAATCCGAGGCACGGTGTGACCGCTACCACCCAAAGGGTCGCTCCCTTGTTTAAAATGGACACCACTTTAATTGAAAACAACAACTGAACTACGGAAATCCGACCAGACGCATCTGGATTGCCTTCATCCTTTAGGAGAACGATCCACAGGTCCTTGGTGACATGTACGAGTCAACTCCGCCTCAATCCGAGGCACGGTGTGACCGCTACCACCCAAAGGGTCGCTCTCTTGTTTAAAATGGACACCACTTTAATTGGAAACAACAACTGACCTATGGAAATCCAACCGGACGCAACCGGATTGCCTTCATTATTTAGGAGAACGATCCACAGGTCCTTGGTGATGTGTACGAGTCAACCCTACCTCAATCCGAGGCACGGTGTGACCGCTACCACCCAAAGAGTCTCTCTCTTGTTTAAAATGGACACCACTTTAATTGGAAACAACAACTGACCTACGTAAATCTGACCAGACGCATCCGGATTGCCTTCATCCTTTAGGAGAAGGATCCACGGGTCCTTAGTGACGTGTACGAGTCAACCCCGCCTCAATCCGAGGCACGGTGTGACCACTACCACCCAAAGGGTCGCTCTCTTGTTTAAAATGGACACCAATTTAATTGGAAACAACAACTGACCTACGTAAATCTGACCAGACGCATCCGGATTGCCTTCATCCTTTAGGAGAAGGATCCACGGGTCCTTGGTGACGTGTACGAGTAACATGCAAGAATAACGGACCACATTTCTTTGGACTTTGGACAAAAAAACCAGTAAAATCTCCAAAATACCTTCATATTATGCATGAACCAGTAAAATCTCCAAAATACCTTCATATCACGCAGAATACGAATGCGTTTGGTCGGTTTTCCGTATGTCAGTTCTTGATTTCACTTAAAATTAAGTCCATTTTTAACAAAACATAGACACTGTGAGTGGTGTCGGCCACATCGGGCCTCGGATTGATGTGGGGTTGACTCGTACACGTCACACATGAGTCATGGATCGTTGTGTAAAAGTATCAACACAATCATAAGCCGTTAGATCGGTTTGGCGTGTGTACATAAAATATTGTCCCTTTTAAACAAATTACATACACTTGGAGTGATACCGGTCACACCACGTCTCGGATTGAGGCGGGGTTGAGTCATACACGTCACATATAACCCATGAATCGTTGTCCTAAAATGTCAACACAATCCGAAGGCGTTTGGTCGGTTTCCCGTATGTCAGTTGTTGATTTGTCACTTAAAAATAAGTCCATTTTGATCAAATCAGAGGCACTTGGAGTTTTGTCAGCCACAACAGGCCTCAGACTGAGGCGGGGTTGACTCGTACATGTCACATTTGAAGGTGAGTATGCATACACGATAGTTGAACTTCTTAGAGAAGAGTTTCTGGAAGAGTATAAAAGACATGGAGCAATGAAGATCATTAGAGTGTTGGAGCAAATGTGGCTGCTACAAACAATGTGGAAATCGGCTTGTGCAAAGCGACCTAAGTTCCAACTTGCAGTTATTGTACTCTATTTTTTTCTGGAAGGTATCAGTTTAAATGCATTTTGGAATGATCATTGCTAGCCATTGTCTTTGAGGTTTTTTTGACAGCCGAGGGGAAAGGGTGGGGTCTGCAGACATTGGAGGATATGTCGAAGGGTGATTTTGTGTGTGAATATGTTGGAGAAATGTTAACTCCTGCAGTTCTGAAAAGAGTCACTTTTTAAAAGAAAGTCACGAGTTTAGATACATCTCAAGATGGTCAGTTTAAAGACATTTTGAGGGACACTACTAAAGACATGCTCAGATATGCACACATCCCCCACTTTTAGATCGTTGTCTACTACAATGATCTTTCAACCAAGATATCCATTAGAACGCTCATGATACATAGAGCAATTCACTGCCCAACTTTGAGAATGATCTGAAGCCCAAACAATGACAGCATTATGTTTTTCCTTGAAAATTCTCTTGGCGAACTGGAATGGCAGTAGCTGCACACATGAAGTGACATGTAGAGATGCAAAATCACAAGAGTGAGTTTCCATTCCAGTTCGCCAAGATAATTTTCACAGAAAAACATAATGCTGTCATGGTTTGTGCTTCAGATCATTCTCGAAGGTGGCCAGTGAATTTCTCTATGTATCATGAGCGTTCTAATGCATATCTTGTTTGGAAGATCATTGTAGTAGACAACGATCTAAAAGTGGGGGATGTGTGCATATCTGAGCATGTATTTAGTAGTGTCCCTCAAAATGTCTTTAAACTGACCATCTTGAGATGTATCTAAACTTGTGAATTTATTTTAAATAGTGACTCTTTTCAGAACTGCGGGAGTTAACATTTCTCCAACATATTCACAGACAAAATCACCCTTCGACATATCCTACAATGTCTTCAGACCCCACCCTTTCCCCTCAGCTGTCAAAAAAACCTAAAAGACAATGTCTAGCAATGATCATTCCAAAATGCATTTAAACTGAAACCTTCCAGAAAAAAATAGAGTACAATACCTGAAAGTTGTAACTTAGGTCGCTTTGCACAAGCCGATTTCCACATTGTTTGTAGCAACCACATTTTCTCCAACACTCTAATGATCTTCATTGCTTCATGTCTTTTATACTCTTCCAGAAACCCTTCTCTAAGAAGGTCAACTATCGTGTATGCATACTCACCTTCAAATGTGATGTGTACGAGTCAACCCCGCCTTAATCTGAGGCCTGTTGTGGCTGACACAACTCCAAGTGCCTCTGTTTTGTTCAAAATGGACTTATTTTTAAGTGAGAAATCAACAACTAACATATGGGAAACCGACCAAACGCCTTCGGATTGTGTTGACACTTTAGGACAACGATTCATGGGTTATATGTGACGTGTACGACTCAACCCCGCCTCAATCCGAGACGCGGTGTGACCGGTATCACTCCAAGAGTATGTATTTAGTTTAAAATGGACAATATTTTACGTACATACGCCAAACTAATCTAACGGCTTTTGATTTCATTGATACTTTTTCACAATGATCAATGACTCATGTGTGACGTGTACGATTCAACACCGCATCAATCCGAGGCCCGGTGTGGCCGACACCACTCACAGTGTCACTGTTTTGTTAAAAATGGACTTAATTTTAAGTGAAATCAATAATTGACATACGAAAAACCAACCAAACACATTGGGATTCTATTGAAACTTAAGGAAAACTATACATGGGTCAAATGTGACGTGTAAGATTCAACCCCGCCTCAATCAGAGGCGCGGTGTGACCGGTATCACTCCAAGTGTATGTATTTAGTTTAAAATGGACAATATTTTACGTACATACGCCAAACCGATCTAACAGCTTCTGATTGCGTTGATACTTTTTCACAACAATCAATGACTCATTTGTGACGTGTACGATTCAACACCGCATCAATCTGAGGCCCGGTGTGGCCGACACCACTCACAGTGTCACTGTTTTGTTAAAAATGGACTTAATTTTAAGTGAAATCAACAACTGACATACGACAAACCGACCAAACGCATTGGGATTCTATTGAAACTTAAGGACAATGATCCATGGGTCAAATGTGACGTGTACGAGTCAACCCCGCCTCAATCAGAGGCGCGGTGTGACCGGTATCACTCCAAGTGTATGTATTTAGTTTAAAATGGACAATATTTTACGTACATACGCCAAACCGATCTAACGGCTTCTGATTGTGTTGATACTTTTTCACAACGATCAATGACTCATGTGTGACGTGTACGATTCAACACCGCATCAATCCGAGGCCCGGTGTGGCCGACACCACTCACAGTGCCTCTCTTTTGTTCAAAATGGACTTATTTTTAAGTGAAATCAACAACTGACATGCGGAAAACCGACCAAACGCATTTGGATTCTATTGAAACTTAAGGGAAATGATCCATGGGTCAAATTTGACGTGTAAGATTCAACCCCGACTCAATCCGAGGCCCGGTGTGGCCGACACCACTCAAAGTGCCTCTATTTTGTTCAAAATGGATTTATTTTTAAGTGAAATCAACAACTGACATACGGGAAACCGACCAAACGCCTTAGGATTGTGTTAACACTTTAGTACAATGATCCATGGGTCATATGTGACGTTTACGAGTCAAAAAGTCTTCAATCCGAGACGCGGTGTGGCTGGTATCACTCCAAGTGTATGTATTTTGTTTAAAATGGACAATATTTTACATACATACACCAAACCGACCAAACACATCCGGTTTCTATTGAAACTTAAGGACAACGATCCATGAGTCAAATGTGACGTGTACGAGTCAACCCCGCCTCAATCCGAGGCCCGGTGTGGCCGACACCACTCAAAGTGCCTCTGTTTTTGTTAAAAATGGACTTAATTTTAAGTGAAATCAACAACTAACATACGACAAACCAACCAAACACATTCGGATTCTGTTGAAACTTTAGAAAAAAGATACATGGGTCAAATGTGACATGTAAAAGTCAACCCCTCCTCAATCTGAGGCCCGATGTGGCCGACACCACTGAAAGTTCCTCTGTTTTTGTTAAAAATGGACTTAATTTTAAGTGAGAAATCAACAACTGACATACGAGAAACTGACCAAATGCATTCGGATTCTATTGAAACTTAAGGACAATGATCCATGGGTCAAATTTGATGTGTATGAGTCGACCCCGACTCAATCCGAGGCCCGGTGTGGTCGACACCACTCAAAGTGCCTCTGTTTTGTTCAAAATGGACTTATTTTTAAGTGAAATCAACAACTGAGATATCCACCCCACATGTAGTGTAGACCCTCCCCCAAGACTTGGCATGAATTTTTGAGATACACAAACATGGGGTGGATTACATGGCTTTCTTACATGGAATATACCCCACTACACGTCTTTAATGAGCCAGCTACGCAGTTTATCCCTTGTACAGATACACAGGAAGAATCACACGAGATCGACGTCATGTACTAACATAGGGCAAGGGTGCATAAGAGGACACAAGATCAAAGGGTAACACGTATATGTTTTTTAACATGCCATGTAATTTCCTATTGATATGACATGTATATTCACACAGGCAGCTGAACATTGGAGTTACCCAGGGTAAAGCGACAAGGCATGTGACCCTTTAAATGACACATAATTTTATGTACCATGATTGATCTCTTTGAACACTATATCAAGGACATATTTCATTAGGGTTGGCTCCCATGATCCTTCCTAGGATGGTTTTGGTATCTTTTCCGACTTACGGTAGTACGATCGCTTCAGCAGGACGTCCTAGACATAGTTGGAGTCTCTCTGAAAGTCCTAGAGTGTGATTATATATCTATTTTTGAGGTCCAGGTAGAGTCATGTATCAACGCAACCAATCCTACCAGACATCGATCCTATATATAGAATGTTAATCTTGATGTCTCATTACAGTCCCCCAATTTATGATATGTTACCTTTTTTGTATTAATATACATAATTACTAAGGGTGATGGTTGGGAGAGTTAGGATATCCTTTTTATGTATTGCAGAATGATTCAAGGAGCACGGGCTCTGCACGATTTGTCAAAACCAAGTGGCAATCCAAGGAGAAACAATGCATAGTGGAATGTTCTAGTATTTATCTTCTGAGTTGTGTAGGAATATTTTGTGATACTATGTAATGAGGTAGTTTTGGTTTCTGGGTAGATGGTATCTAAATCATGGTAAGAACACTTTTTGGTTGGGTTGTGATCGGTTGATGACATGCTTGTGGTTGATATACTGGTTTTTGTGCAGGTCTGTGGTTGATATACTGGTTTTTGTGCAGGTCTGCTCGGCTGGCTGTACTAGTGCAGGTTTTTTATTAGCAGCAGGGATGGATTTAACAGCGCTTTTTTAGCGCTGTTAAAGGCGACATTTAACAGCGCTAAAAAAGCGCTGTTAAAGGCGACATTTAACAGCGCTAAAAAAGCGTTGTTAAAAGAGATATTTAACAGCGCTAAAAAAGCGCTGTTAAAGGCAACATATAACAGCACTTTTTAGCGCTGTTAAAGGTTTCCTTTAACAGCGCTTTTAGCACTGTTAAAGGTATCCTTTAACAGCTCTTTTTTAGCGCCATTAAAGGTGATATTTAACAGCGCTTTTTTAGCGCTGTTAAAGGTGACATTTAACAGTGCTAAAAAAGCGCTGTTAAAGGACCCCCCCTTTATCAGCGCTGAGCTTTACAGTGCTTTTCTAGCGTTGTTATTGCCTGTTTTTGTAGTAGTGAAATAACCCACCAATGAAAAAATATGAGGTATTTGTTTTAGGTCAATAAAATAATATTTTACCCTCTGTGTATTAATCAACCCTATCCCATTTTATTACACCAACTCATAGGTTTCCTACCCTAAACATTCCCTGATAACTATTAACTCATTGGGATTTATTCTAATTACCCATACACTATATATCACTCAAGAAAAATAGCCATGGTACCATTTTTTTTACTTTACAATGTTTTATGGTCCAAAGGACACTTAATAATTATTTTAACATGACTCATCCTATAAATAAAGTGATGAACTATATAATCTCTAATCATTATTCTCATCTAAATATCCAATGTTTTAAAATCCACCTATTGTGCTTATAAACATCCCAACATTGTCTACCCATGGGTTAGTCTCATCTACACACCTATCCTAATTTAAATTATGAAATTCCATCACTATTAAAGCATAAGCATGACTATATCCCACTGTTAGGGAAATAATAACACCCATAATAATTTCTTAAAACTCTCATATTGTTTCAAAACATCAAATATAGAAAAACTACTCAAGGACCCATCAAATCACTTGGACATGAATATTTCACTCTGACCTACAACAACATTTTTTAGTCTTATCAGGGACCAAAAAAATTACAGGATTTTATCACATGATAGTTGAGAATCCATTTAATTTCTAAACCATATCATTGAGTTCACAACGTATAACGGCTTCCCAAATCCATGTTCTTCCACCGCATTATTTGACCCTTGATGTGTCAAATTTTTCTCCTCAGATTATATGATTTTCTGACATACCTATAACACTATGACCTAGATGGCACTTCTTAAATCGTCAAAATAACCTCACCTTAGGCATCATTCAATCCTAGATGATTAGGTCAAATTAGATAAACCTTTACAACATATCCATGGAGGAACTCTAATAAGATGCAAAACCAATTTTACAACCATTAGTCACCAAAATCACAGACTACCTCCACAATATCTGGTAAACTATCAACCATGAAACCTATTTCAAAACCAAAAATTAACCTTAATGTGTTCTAAATAAACTTTTAAACACTAACATTATATCTATATAATGAATCAAATAACTCAATTTTAATCTCAAACCCTTTCAAAATAGGCTACCATGCTTTATGTATGTCACTCTGAATAAACCCACTAAAACAGAAAATCTTGACCAAAAGTATAAATTCATGGCCTTACAACTCTGATTTATCAACAAAACATTAATTTATTTTCTAAAAATTAGTTGGAACTACTGGAAAAATGCATACCACTGTGAAGTGCAACAATATTTATCCACAAGGCCAACTGGACACCAAAATAGTTCCCAACTACTAACCCCTACATCTCGAGTGTATGCAGTGATAATCCTCGCTTCTCCCATAGAGATAATAATAATCCTCATCATCACCCTAGACAAACATGGTTGAGGATTTACTTTAACCCATCTTCTACAAATAATAAACTTCCACATAGGCTTTACTTTAAATTTATAAACTTGTTCCATAATCTTTGTACATCCACTGAACCAAAATTCTTGTAAATAGTTTACTAGAAACCACAATAGATGTTCTACACTACTAAATAAACCTAGAAAAATATCTATAGAAACTTAATAGAAAACCTCCACCCCCATTTGTGTGAATACACCATGATGAAATATGAATATTCTCAATACATTCCCTCCTAGGGTAGTTCATTAGGAAACCTCCCATCAGATGCTCATCCAAACACACTTAATGTTTTGGTGGCATTATTTCTAAATATTTCTTACTAATGTAAAAAACTCACCCAATATACACTACATAATGAATTCTCAAAAACCAAGGTTTCTGAGACCATATATCCCCAAAATCAAAAGGTATCACATCATGCTCTTATAGTGTCCCACCTCTTATCAAACTCTCGGAGCACCATGTCTTGCATGGTTTATACAACTATAAGGAACAATCAAAATCCTTTCCTCACAATAAGGTCTAGCTTTGGTTTCCAAGATGAAACAATAAGATAAAACATCAACCTTACCCCATACTATCCTTCTTAAAAATCTACCAAGGACCCGCCGTCATGACATGAACACTTATTTCACACTATTAACCCCATTATAGGAAATATAACCTTAGTTAGAAGCCCATAAGATTCTTTCGGAACTCATATTTGAACTACATTTGAGGCCCTTATAATCTCAATGGTTCAAAATTTATAACTAATATATTATCTAAAAAATCAAGATGCTCGGTCCCATATTGAATGAGTATCCACACTTATGGTTTCTATGACCTAGGGAAAACAACACTTATCACATACTCCCCAAACATACCACCCGCATGACACTTAAGAAATGGAGAAAAACAAACCCACATTCAACACAAGGCCTATGAAACCTAATCACCCCACTAACCAGTACAGAACCACTATTTTTCAAGAAAAACAATTATCTTAACATTACTTTTAACATGAATCACACACCAATAGATACATCACAACTATCCATGGTTACATAAAACATCAAAAAATGTCTCCCACATGTCTCTAACAAAAATAACACCCCAATAACTCAACATCTTAAGGGGTTTACGTCACACTCATGTTTCACAATACCAAATAATTACCATAACCTTATCTACTGACATTATAAAGAGTCACTAATTTATTACTCTATAATATCTCAATCCTAACCACCCCTTACTATGGTTTTCTATGAGTGAAATATCCAAAGAAAACTAGTCAACCACTATCCAGCTCATACGCTAAAGAAGGGAAATTCAATTAGCCACAAACATGTAACACCACCACTCAGGATAATATTAAACAAATGAAACACTACCTTTCCCCACAATTTACATCAATAAAGGTAACAGGAGGGGTTCAAGAGGGTCTCACACAAGTATTATAAAAACTCAAGTTTAAAGTTCCAAATGGGTCTCACAAAATCTCATCTTATTAGAACAAGACATTTACAACTATTTGAAAATTATATTAAATACTACATTTTCCACCAAAAAATTTTAGGGAAACAATTTCAAAACCATTTAGAAAACATCAAATACAAGTCCCCATTTTCTAAAAAATATTAATAAAAATAACAACAATTGTTCCCAATTAAATTTTTTTATGAAAACCACAACTCTATTGAGTTCAATACCATACCGGAGACAAATACATTTTTATAATACTAGTTATATTCAATTAAATCAAAGAAAATATTTCAAAATTAATTTTCATAAAAAAATTATATTTAGAAAACACACAACTTTCTAAATCACTTGGAAACCATTAAAACAATTTTCTTCTAATTAATTTATGTTAAAAACATTTTGAATGAACAACCATAAATGAAATTTCAAAAAAGAACACATAAACTAAACTTAACTCCTAAAAAAGGATAAATTTTAAATTATCAACACTTATACATTATTCATAGTCATACGTAAGAAAAATAAAACAATAAAATCTAAAGAAATTTAATGCCACCAAAAATGTATTTATAAAAACAAAAAATATGTTATTACTAAAATTAAATGAATTTAAATATTTACCAGTCAATGGGAAATATTTAAATGAAAGTTGAACTATCATGAACATAAAATAATCATAAACTCATCAAATATTGGAAATCATCCAAGAAAAAATCAAATCAATAATAACACTAAAATCATTTTCATCACTTGGGGTGAAATAAGTCAACAATAAAAGTAAAAACCAAATAAAAAATACCACCTTCAGTAACATATCTATTTATTCATACATGGATTAGATAATATTATAAATGAGTTATTTAATATTTCATGAAAAAAAATTATATCCTCTATAAATTTCTTAATATCTAGATAAAATAAAAAAGTTTAGTTCAAATTCGATTTTTTAACACCCTAAAATGAATCACCTACTCTAGGCTAGAGGGTCACCTAACCTCATGCACGACTCCCTCAATGAAGCAGGATACCAAAAAATGGTGAGGGACTAAGTGGAATCATGGAGAGGGTGTTCGATAATTTTTTTAATAATAATAGCACATAAAAATTAGATTAAAAAAATAATAGATATTGAATAAATGACAAGATCGTTATCCTATTCTATAAGAATATGGCCGAAAAAATCTAGCGCAACATGTTAAGATATCTCCACATGAGAAATATCTATTTAAAATAAGGAATAAAAAATAAATATAAGAATATTTGAAATGAACACCAAATTATATGCCATAATCACCTTGTTCTACCCTATTACTCTTACTCAACTACACTTAGAAGGTTCACTCCCACCATATAAGATCAGTGTCGAAGAGTCTTCATGAAAACTATGGTGGACATTCATGGTGTGAGTATAAAACCCAGTAAGGCACCAAAGGTTTTTCCTTAAAATAAGTGAAATTGTTATTAATAAGTTTATATGATTAAAGTAATGTAACTACATAAGTAAATAATATTGTTTTGTGTCATGATGCACTAACCATACTTCGAGGTTCCACAATACTACCTTCTTCGACTCCCCTTTGATAGAGATTTTATGTTTGGTTTCCATTAATCTTAGAACAATCCATAAGTATAATGTAAATATTAGAATAAAAAACAAAGAAATCATGCATTCGGTCTGGCCATAAGGCCTTCATGCCCACCCCACTATTATAGGTTTGGTCACAAGGCCATCATGCATTACCAACTATCACAGGTCGGGCCACAGGGACATCATGTCAGACTATCAATCTGAGGATATTCCATAATTACATCATTACCCTGTATGTATCCATCAATAACCCTTTATTTTCTCTCACACATCATGTCATTAATTATATAACATGAAGGGATTAACCAATCCAAGATGGTTTAACCTCTTACTTTGATACCAAATATAAGAAGTGTATGTTCCATACAAATATATACATAAATTTTTTTTTAGAAAGGAATGTAATAAGCTATAAACACACCCGAAAACACAAAAATATAACATCAAGAGATGTATCATATTGAACACATGCATATAAAAGAATTTCATGTCAAGTTAGGCCTCTTCGATCAAAGAAATATTTATAATATTTCAAGTCATATAATTTTATTGGAAGGCCATAAAATGGCAAAGACTTCATAAATTAAGAATATATAAGGCCAATATCAAGGTTTTACACACAAATAAAGACCAATCTCTAAATATCCCTATAACCATCCAAAAATCACCACATTAAGAATCGAGAGTGAAGACTATGAATAACGTGTCAAGGGGTAAGATCAGTTTAGATTTACCCAATAAGATCCAACATAATGCATTGATCTAGATGAATCCAAGAATGATCATGAAAAAAAATTCATTCCACCTTTCTATTCCTCATCAATATAAAAGGAATCATATTAAATAGCATTATAATTGTAACATATAGTCATGACAGTCTTAGTCCAGATTTATTACCAAGGAGAAAAGAGAGGATCTAGAATGACTAAGAAGAATGGAGGACAACCTAATAGATACCTCAAAATAACCAGGATCAATATATATATCCAATAAAATTTATTTAAATAGGGAATAAATTCATCAAGAACCACCATTTGAGACCTTAGGTTCAAGTTCCCAAGTGTAGGATAAAGATTGGGGGTTTTCAAGGATGTTTTGGGTTAAAATACCAATTTTTCAAATAAATAATCATGAATTCCGGTTTTTGTGACGCAGTTTAGCAAACCATGCTCTAACTATATTCCAATTCCATATAACCCATTGCACATCTCCAATAGGTCACACTATTACCTGGGGAAACGTTAATGGGTTAATGTGACCATGATCCCCTTTAAAGGATTCTAAATCATCCATCAAATCCATAATCTACTGAAATAGTCACTCAAATAAATCATAACCCAAAAAACATTTAATGAAATTATGAAGCAAGCAAAAAACCCCTAGAAAACCTGAGGTCATTACAACTCATTTGGAAAAAATAAAACATCTCATATTTGTATTCAATAATATATCGTCAATACATTGTATATAGTGCATTATCAATGTGAAAATGTTCCTTTAGAATATAAATAATGAATTATTGAACAAAGATTATAATTCTTGATGATATAAATATACATCTTATTGATTTTTTCTATAACACAAAAACACCTATATTAACAACCCGACGATTCCTCATCTATACCTACATATGATCAATGGGTAAGACATTCCTAAATAACTATATCAAAGGTGAAAAATATTACATATCCTTTTTAATATATGAAGGAAAAAAGGAATTTTAAAAATAAATTATACTTAAGCAGCGATAGGTGAAATATTACAAGTCTATTAGGAGTCCCATGTAGTAACCAATTACATGAATGAGGACTAGAATCAATCTATATTCAATGTATCTAGTTTTTAAACATATAAAATATTAATCTTAGTTATATATAAAAAGAAATAAATCTCACTATCATCAACTTAATCGACCAAAATTAAACCAAATCCATCCACTAGGAAGAAAGAAATCATAAAATGAATCATTGAATGATATCTTGTACACCCATAACTGGTTCATAGTGATCTCTCTTCACCCTTACATTTTAATATTTCCATAATTCTCATAAATTTACAATGAAAACTAGAAAAAGACCATCTATATAACATTTTAAATTATAATTTTCAAAAAACAATCAGTAGAAACAATTTATCTAGAGAAATATCGTAAAAATTTAAAAATTAATTTTACCTAACCTCCCACCAAAATCTATCAATTGTATCCAAGGGGAATGATGTTCACTCCCGATTAAACAATGTGAATCTATGGGGGATCATGTAACATATTTTTCAACCCATGAATCAATGAATGCATCCCCTCTCAAACTAGATAAAAGGTCTTGACAAATAAAACATCAAATAGATTACTATAGTTCAAGGATTTAACCCCTATTTTTGGTCCCCTGCATCTTCCAAAGGACACTCCAGATACCATTGAAAATAAATTTATAATGTGGTAAAAAGTATAGTATATTATAATTATTAAATTAGAAACTGATAGGGAAATTTATTTACAAGAAATTACAGTCAATTAACTTAAAATTGAAAACATACATACCATTAATGATCAATGAAGTACACTGAGATTCTTATTACATATCTATATCTCAATAAATATATTAAATTTAATAGTTAAATTATTTTACAAATACCTTTTAATAAGTTTAACAGATTATAATAAATATTTACATGTAAATAGAATAAAATTTCTTGTATCATTCACTAATCATAACATTTTATCATATATCCTTCAATGGTTACAAAGACCCGTTGAATATATTCCTATCATACAACTATTATTGTCTGGTCAATTTTTTTTCTCAGGAAATGAAGTAATATATGGATCTTCTTCTTCAATTAGAAAACCCACCCTACATTAACATTTTCCACAAATCTCTAGTTCAAATTGTTTAAAAAAAAAGTAAACATGTTCTATAATCGATGTTAGTATAAATGAATTTTTGATTACTCCATCATCATTATATATCTTTTAAATATCACTAAAATAAATTTCAAATGGTTCTCTTAATTTCATAATATAGTCCAAAAAAATCAACCTTTGATAATATATATTTTAGGCCACTATAGTATATAACTTCAATGGTGTCCCTTAAGAGTCCATAGTAATATCCTGTATTGATGGATGGAAAACCATTAGAATATTTTTCATTGGTAAATTCACATAAACATAGATAATAGTAAATCAAAATATATTATCGTCCAATGAATTTTAATAATGATACATTAAAAAATTGATTATATTCTAGTTGATTGAGTTCTTAAGTCACTATACAAGTGCCTGATACTTATCTTATGAATCTATAAATTTCATATATGTTAATGGATTATGGTGTGCGAAAATGAACCTTTGATATATTATAATAATATTAAATCACTTATATTTTCATACATTAGTATTGAACCACTCATCAAATGTATTAAAATTAATTTTTGGATCTATGGTTCAGTGGAATGGGCACTCCCCATTTCAAATCAGTGATATACATCCTAAATTGAAGAAAAACATGTGAAAAGAAAACAAATTAATATAAAAATGAAAAAACATAATAGTTCTCCCATATAACAAATTTTTTTACTAGAATGATTGATGGTGTGTTGAACAAACCATATCAATGATCATCAATCCACTCATAGTTATCTATATCAATCATTTTCCCTTCTATAAAAAGGCCTTCATCAATCCAAGAGGGATTATTAAATTTCATATCAATGTCATTTAGACATGCAACACATAAATTTTTTCATTCATCCATAAAATAAACCATGATAATTTATGATTCAAAATGATATCTATTAAGAACTTACCATTTCAATATATTCAAATTTTCTTATAATAAATGTATCTACCTAAATTTCATGGAACTTATAGTAATGAATTCACAAATAGAATATATGATCAAGTAGACCATTTCATAAAAATAAATAGTTAAAATATTTCCTCAAATGATATAATGTAAGAACAATATTTTCTTATATATTTTTCAAATCACTTATATGATAATTTATTGAATGGATTTATCTAATAAAATTAAAACTTCAATCAACTGGTTAATAAAATAGGTAGGAAAATAGCCAGGAATTATAAACTAAGTTAAATTTGGAAGTGGGATATGATTATTTTATCTTTTTATACCCTATAATGTAAAGTTTTACACATTGAAATTTCTGGAAATATTTGAAAAATAAGCATCAATCACCCTATATGTATTCAAAATTTATAACAATGGCTTTATGTTTTAAATCATTAGGTACCATGCAGTACAAATATATTCCTTATTAACTCAACCAATTATAAATATAATGGTTTTCTACATGAAATTTCATATAAATATTATCATATTTTGGAAATTTCCATTGATTTCTACTTGACTCCCCAAATGGTACATAGTATATTATCACTTTCATTTTCCTAAATGTGTATCATATGAAAATTTTCCATAAAATGCCATCTTTTTAATATTATAATTCAAAGAAAGTGATTAATCACAGAAAAGAAGATTAATTTTTTAGAGCTTCTACTCTTACCAAACTAGATCATACACGTCTGATCAAGCAACATATTCCACATTTATCTTCTTCCTCACATCTTCTGCATTAATCCATTTCATGGTTTCCAACTAAACCCTAAAATCAACTTTTTTGTTCAATAAACCCTATAGGGTGACATACATGGACGTACCACTATCAAAAGCATGATTTCCATTTGATTTGTGATAATTTTTATCCTTTAAGGCCATTGAGATCACTTGAAATATGAAGATTCAGAGTAACCAAAGTCCCACCTCCTGATCGTAAGCTATCCCCACAATATAAATAATAATTATAAATTAATAAAAATAACTAATAATTAACAAATAATTATTATTAATTATTAATATTATTATTTATATAATTAATATCTAATAATATAAATGATAATAAATAATAATATATCTAATAATTGTTAATAAATGTTAATTTTAAGTAATAAAAAAATTAATAATTAATCACATGATTAATTATGAATTATATAATTAATTATTAATAATAAATAACTACAAATAATAATACAATTAACAATTAATAGTTAATATTTATTAACATAATCAATTATTTAATCCATAAATAATAATTAAAATTAAAATTAATAATTAATAATTAAAAATTTAAAATAGTTATCAATTTATAATTAAAAATACATAAAAGTCCAAGGATATATCTCAAAGGGATAACCCATTAATTAAAAAAAATTAAAAAAAATGATAAAAAATTGGATATGACAGTACTAGAGAAAAGGATTTTTACAATTATTTAATAAACAATCAACAGTTCTAAAAAAATATTGATCTAAGGGTTGTTAAAAGGGGCCCCTTTATCATTGTTAATTATAGAACTTAGAAAGGTCCCCCTCTATCAGTTCTAGAAATAATTATATTAAATGCCATGTTGTTTAAATGTGTTTTTGATGTTATATAACACTATAACAACAAAAAGGAAAAAAATATATCCCATAATAAAAAAATACAGAATTTGAAAAATAAAAAATTCATTTTCTATAAAAAGTACATCAAAATATAAAAAAACTATGTTATTGAAATTTCCATAATTTTTTTGTATAATTTCACTAGAAATTACAATTTATCACAAACATTTAAAAAAAGTTAATAGTTTCATTGCCTTTGGCACCCGACCGTCTCAAAAAATGCCCAGTCAGGGTATCAGTTTCCAAAGAGACCACTATAACTCAAGAAAAGAAATAAACATATATAAGAAACAATTATTATGTTAGTAATACTATAAATTAATAAACTAAACATAAATATAAAACAATACATTAATAAAATATCAATTTAAACTGAAAACAAACACTTATATGTCTTTCTGGTCACACTATACATTGAATTTAGGTGTTGATGATTGCTACACATCAAAAATGACTTATGTATCACTATCTTAAAGTATCAAAACAATACAAATGAATTTTCCCTATTTTGATTATGACAACTATCTTTTTTACTAAAATTTCATTTTAAGCTAAAAACATACACTTTGAGTTATATAGGTAACATCATGTGTTTTTTTTGATGTGAGACCGATTACTACATGTCACAAGTGAAATATGAATTTATTTCCTATATTATCAATGTAATCTGAGTGTGTTTTCTTGATTTTCAATTAGTGAACCATGTTTTGAATTGATTTTTCAATTTTAAACTATTAATAGACACTTTAAATCTTATAATAAACACCATATATCAGATTGATGTGTGGCTAATTCCTTTAACAGAATGTGTTTTCTCAAATTCGATTACATGTATTTTGTTTTATGAAAATATAAAATTTAATGTGAAAACATGCACTTTGAGTCAAACCAGACACACCATGAATTGGATTGATGTGCATATGATTTTTATACATCATAAATAACTCATGTATCTTTTTCTACATGTATCAAAACAACCCATATATATTTCCATAATTTTTAGTATGTCACTTATCTTTTTTACTAAAATAAAAATTTTAAATTAAAAGACACACTTTGAGTCATACTGGTCACACTATGTATTATATTTAGGTTTGGTCGATTCGTACACATCACAAATGTCCTATGGATCATTTTTTAAAATTTCAAAATAATCCAAATTATTTTTCTTTGTATTGAGTATTTCCCTTGTGTTTTTTCAGTAAAATGGAATTATAAATTAAAAATGCACAATTTTAGTCATATCAGCCACATTTTTTGTCAATTTGGCATGAGTATAAATCCTACACAACAAAAATGACATATAATTTTTGTAAATTATCATGAAAAACCGAGTACATTTTTTTTGTATTCCATGAGTGATACATGTTTTGAACTAAATTATAAATTTTAAAGCGATAACATACATTTTGAGTCATTCTAGGAACATCATGTCTCTAATTGAGGTGCATACAATTTCTATATTTCAATCATGACATATGTATCATTATCTTAATGTATCAAAAAAATAATAATGCATTTTATTTAATTAGAATAAGTGAATATTATTTTTTTATAAATTGTTATTTTTATATAAAAATACACAGATTGAGTCTTACCAGTAACACCATATGTAATATTGAATGAGATTGACAATTATGTGTAAAAAATCAAATATGGATCATTTTACTAAAGTATCAAAACAATCCAAATTTATTTCCTTGGTTTTTAGTATACCAATTGTGTTTTTTACCATAATGTGATTTTAAAATGAAGACATGAACTATGGGTCATACCACCCACATCGCATGTCATCTTGATGTGAGACTTATTAAAAAACATCAAAGATTACATATGAATAATTTTACAAAATTATTAAGATAATTGGAGCATGTTTTCACCCTTTTTATTGAGTTACACACATTTTTAACAATATTGTTAATATTAAATAGATAATGGGCTTATTGAGTCATATTAAGATCACCGTGTGTTAGATTGAGTTAGGATGATTTCTATACATAAAAAATTACTTATGGATAAGTTATTTAATGTATCAAAATAATCCTAATTTTATTTATTTGTTTTGAGTATGTCACTTATCTTTTTTTACTAAAATGTCAATTTAAAAAAAGACACACTTTGAGTCATAATGGTCACTCTGTGTGTCAAATTGAGTTTCAGATGAGTCCTACTTTTGAACAATGACTTGTGAATTTCTTTCATAATGAATAAAAACAATTCAAATGCGTTTTATCATTTCTATGTATGTCACTTGTGTTTTTTACAAAAATACAATTTTAAGTAGAAAACATGCTCTTTGTATCAAATTGGTCCCATATTGTGCCAGTTTAAAGTGAGACTAATTCCTAGACATGAAAAATTACATAATAAAAATTTACTTAAAGTATCAAGATAATTTGAAATCTCTTTCTTGGTTTTTGGTGGGTCACACACTTTTTGAACAAAAATTTCAATTTTAAACGGATTACAAACATTATAGTCATAATTGGAATATTGTGTATATTATTAGGGTGAATATGATTTCTACACATCAAAAATGAATTATGGATCATTTATATAGAGTATCAAACCAATTTAAATAATTTTTCTTTGTTTTTATTATGTCACTTGTCTTTTTTACTAAAATTTCTATTTTAAATAATAAGACACATTTGGAGTCATACTAGGAACACCATTCCTCATATTGAGGGGAAAAATAATTTCTAAACAACAAAAATGACTTAGGGATTGTTTTCATAAAGTATCAAAAAATGAATATGTTTGATTTGTTTTAAATATGTCACTTTTGGTTTTTACCAAAAAATAATTTTAAAATGAAAAAAACATTCGAAGTAACTTCGTTGACTCCAATAGGATAATAATAATTAACATTGATGTCAATAAATATAATAGGCGGTGATTTTCGGTTTCAAAACTTATTTTAAAAAAATTTTAAATTAGGAAGAACACAATACGTTATAAAGTAAATTTATCAGACTCAGACATAGTCCAAATGTTAGAGTGAATATCCGAATCACATCGAATCTGATTTATATGAGATAATGATTATCTTTATTAGAGTTAAAATGATAAAACAAAAAATATATATTGTTATGAATAAAAACTAACTCTATATTACATGAATAGGGAGTATAAACATGAAAAAAATAAGAAATACCATAATTTGTAGCTATAATAATTTCTGATAATATATTATTCAATGATTTACCACATTCAACATTAATAGTAAGGTAGATAATAAAGTTGACTAACAGTGACCACATTTTTATAATTACTTTAAAGTCTATCTTTTCATACCATGAAATCCCATAATGTTATATTTGGAATAAGATCTATCTTATTATTATTATAATACCATGATACAATGATCAATGTCAATATTCCTAGCCCCAGATGCCCTCAATATGATGGATTAGATTCCCTATCTTCATATACCTGGAAGCCCTTGATCATAACAATGATAAAAAACATAATACAAATGAAACATTTATTTAGGTAACAACCTAGACAAGGATCACTTATAATTAAAACTCTTTTATGTATTACAATTACTAATAATGAGATGTTCATGAAAAGAAAACATTATAATACTTGAGTTTCAAAATGAATCCGCTCAAAACTCTTCAAATGATGAACTATTTATAGAATAATCTTCAATAGTCATATTTATGAGTTTGTTGCAATGGCCCTGATAGATGGATCATGACATATAACAATTATATGGCATAATTGAATGTTTTTTTTCAATTTTTACAGATTTATATTGTTAATGTCATTCCTTATGACAGAAAGAAGTATTATATACTTTAATTATAAACATATAATCATCCAGTGACCTTTATTATCTATTTTGAATACAAAAATATTGATGAGGTTTAGTCTAATTATTTCAGTATGAGACTTAGTCTAATGGTTATGACTTTTTTCAGTTTTATAGACAAGAAAAATGTCTATCACTTGGTCTAATAAAAGGTATATCAGATATATCAAATGCATAATCAATCCAATAATTATAAAAAATAATATTATGTTTATATTCATAATACATTAGAGCCTTTTATATCTATGGTAAAAGCTATTGTTTTCTACAAAAAACAGACTAAAACACATGGGACATAAAATTATATTAAAATTCTTATAAGAAAGTATTAGTGATTTCCAAAAATAAATAATAGAAAATTAATAAGTAATTCTTATGACTCAATGATTTCCCACTTTTTAGAAATTAAAAAATAGAAAACCTAAATGGGAAAATAATATGAAAATCATACAACCCTTTTTTCTTTTATGAACTATGAAGATATTATTTAAAACATAACTACCATTGAGTTTGTAACTCATTGGAATACAATATCGAATACAATGGAGAGAATTATAATGATTATTCTTTAAATAAAAAATCTCCCTCTTTGGGAAATTTATACCCTAAGGATAACATCTTACCAATAAGATAAAGAAATTATCACCTTTAAACTAAATACCACCCCTTAATAAATCATTCCCACCTTTTGTTTCAAAAATAATTGTGAAAGAATCCAATGTTTCTAGAAATGTTTGAAAATATAACATAGGAAAAAATGAATGGAACTAACTAATCATCCATGAAAAAACTGAAACAACATGTAACCAATAAAAGTTTTAAAAAATTATGACATAAAAAATTAGGATGAATATTAATTCATTCAATAATAGTTTAAATGTTTTAAAAAGAACACAAAGAGTTCAAAAGAAAATAAAATCATTTTTTCTTCATCATGTTTTTGAAAAATTATTTTATCTTCTTGAACACATGATGATATTTATCAATCTTTATAATTCTTTCTTTTGGAATCTGGTATTGTTTTCTCATCCATTTGACTTCATCAGATAACCCTTTATTTTCATCTCTCATTATGATCACATCATATTTAAAAGATCAGAGTCTTCTCATATCAAACAACACATCTCTAATATTTTATTTTAGAACTTTTACATCCTCATTCTAGTCATCTTTGGCATCTCTAAATCCCTCAAAAAACTAAAATCTATCTACCGTATCTGAGGATAATTAGTTGAAATATTCTTCTAATAATAACATAAGTTTATCTACATCTATAAACTATTCTTCATGCTCATGAATATCAGTATCAATCTGATTTCACCCTTTCACCATTTTATTATATAAGGACATTTGAGCTCTGAACTTTTGATAAAAATATTTCAAATTGGTCTTAATATTTTTAAATGTGTCTCTCAATAATATTAGTGACACATATTTTTCATTCATAGATTCCTGAAGAATATTACAACTTGATTCAATATTGGGTAGAAATATAATATACTTTTTAAACCTTTGAAAGATAATAAAATAAAATCCACATCTTTATGAGAAATAATTACTTCTGACTCTGAATGATCGGGCTTAGGGTGATGTAGTTTTGTACTTCTGGTTCTAGTGTTTACTTACTTTCCTTTCTTATCATATTTTATAGAGACTTTATTAACATCATAATTTTCATGAATTTCAACATCCTTATCATTATCATAATTATCCAAAAAAAATTCACTAGTGTAGAAAACATTTTTTACGTCACTATTTTTTACGTCGGTTATATATAACCGATGTGATAATCTGTGAAACGTGGTTTTTTATGTCATTTATAAAATAACCGACTTAAAAAATGCAGCGAGTTTATTTTTAACGTCGGTTATAAATTAATCGACATAAAAACCCAAAGAGTGGGGTTTTTTACATCAGTTATTTGATAACCGACATAATAAATGAGTTATCTATAAGTTTTATACATCGGTTATTTTATAACCAATGTAATAAACGCGGATTTTGAGGCCTTTTGGACGTCGGTTATTTTATAACCGACGTAACAAAACAACCCACAAAAGTTTTTTACGTTGGTTATTTTATAACCCATGTAAAAAACTGTGATTTAAGATGTATTTTTTTGGTCGGTTATTTTAAAACTGACGTAACAAAACAACCCACAAAAGTGATTTATGTCGGTTATTATATAACCGACGTAAAAAACTATGATTTATGATGCGTTTTTATGTCGGTTATTTCATAGCTGAGGTAAAAAAACCAACACGTGGATTTTTTTACGCCGGTTATAAAATAACCGACATAAAAAAAGCCATATCTGATACATTTATAACATTGGTTATTATAATAACTGATGCTATAAATGTAAAAAAAAATAGTTTATAATGTTGGTTATTAAATAACCGATGTTATAAAACATTTAAAAAATTAACAAGCCTGTGGGTTGTCATTTATGATTTTTCGATCGACAGTCCGACAACTCATCTCTCTCACACAGTAGACCCTAATCGGCTCGTCGATCTCGCTACGTTAAACTCGTTTTGCCTTCATCATTTATCATCTTTACTCTCCTCTGATCTATCATCTCAACTCACAACACTCAAGTAATCCGTCCACGAATTTATTTCGTACGTTGTTTTCCCGAATAGTCTATATTTATGTTTTGCGATTTTTGTGTTTAAAATAGGTAAAATTCTTCCATTTCAAACCCTCTTACCTCTTTTTGCCAACACCATCTTATTTATAATCTCAAGATCTATTAGATCGACTCGAAATATTCACTTAAACCTCAACTACTTCTATTTAGTTTTTTTTTTGTTTCGCGAATGCCTCACATTTATGGTAATTTTTGTTGTCATAGACAACTAATGATCCCATTCACCTATATTACTACATAGAATGGTTATTGATTAAATGTTCAAATTCGGAAAGAATATTTCATGTGTTGTTGTTTCTTATGTTTATCCTCTTTTATATGAGAATCTATTGGACATATAATGTAATGGTTGTTGACCTCTATGACCCTTCGATGCATCGCTATGTCTCATTATTCGAAATAAAAATGTGTTCTGCTGAGGGCTTCCCCTAGTATTTTTTGAGGCCTTGGCCAAGGCCTTGACAGTATGGTTAAGATATCTAGAATTATCCATTATCTCATTATGATATTAGTTATTGAGAAAACTTGTGATCATTTGACTAGTTGAATATAATTGGTTATTTTTAATTATCATATGATCATTTAAGTAGCCATATTTAATAATATTTAATTCCATCTATTTCTTGCTGAAGTATATATTAAATGCATGTGTTTTTAGTTGTTCACCATGCCTAGTTTTTATATGTAAACCATTTTTTGGGGGTTTTTTGGGGGGTGGGGGGCTGTCCAGAGGGTTGGGGGTGTCTAGGGGGTGTCCAAGGGGGTGGGTGTGGGTCGGGGGGCTGTCCAAGGGGGTGGAGCCTGTCCAGAAGGTTTTGGGGGTTGTCCGGGGGGGGGGGGGGTGTCCAAGGGGGTCAGGGGTGGTGTCCATGAGGGGTGGGAGGTGCTGTCTAGAGGGGTGGGGGCTGTCCAAGGGGTTTCCAAGGGGGTGGGTGGGTGTGGGGGGCTATCCAAGGGGATGGAGGCCTGTCCAGAGGGTTTGGGGGGTTGTCCTATGGTGGGCGCTGTCCAGAGGGTTGGGGGTGTCCAGGGGGTGTCCAAGGGGGTAGAGGATGGGGGTGGTTTCCAGGAGGGGTGGGAGGTGCCGTCTAGAGGGGTGGGGGCTGTCCAGGGGGGCTGTCTAGAAGGTTGGGGGGTCTCCGGGGTGGTGTCCAAGAGGGTGGGTGGGTGTGGGTGGCTGTCCACGGGGGTGGGGGCCTGTCCAGAGGGTTTTGGGGGTTGTCCGGTGGGTGGTGTAGGTGTCCCGGAGGGGTGGGAGGTGCTGTCTAGAGGGGTGGGGGGCTGTCCAGAGGGTGGGAGGCTATCTAGAGGGTTGGGGGGTGTCCCGAGGGGGGGGGGGGGTGTTCAATCGGGTGGGTGGGTGTGAGTGGATGTCCACGGGGGTGGGGGCTTGTCTAGAGGGTTTTGGGGGTTCTCCAGGGTGTGGGGGGGGGGGGGAGGTGGGGGGCTGTCCAGAGTGTTGGGGGGTGTCTAGGGGGTGTCCAAGGGGGTAGGGGGTGGGGGTGGGTACAGGAGGGGTGGGAGGTGCTGTCCAGAGGGGTGGGGGGATGTCCAGGGGGTGGGAGGCTGTCCATAGGGTTGTGGGTGTCCGGGGGGGGGGGTGACCAAGGGGGTGGGTGGTTGTTGGTGGCTGTCCACGGGGGTGGGGGCTTTTCCAGAGGGTTTGGGGGTTGTCTGGGGGTGGGGGGGGGGATGTCCAGAGGGTTGGGGAGTGTCCAAGGGGGTAGGGGTGGGGGGTGCTATCCATGAGGGGTGGGGGTGCTGTCTAGAGGGGTGGGGGCTGTCCCGGTGGTGGGGGGGATGACCAGAGGGTTAGGGGGTGTCCGGGGGGGGGTCCAAGGGCGTGGGTGGGTGTGGGTGGCTATCCAAGGGGGTGGGGGCCAGTCCAGAGGGTTTTGGGGGTTGTTTGTGGGGGGGGGGGTGATTCTCAGGATTACTCCATTTCTCCAATTTTCTATCAACCATGTAGGCTCCATGGTTTTCTTTGATTGAATGGAATTTAAAACTGTTATATCTAACAATATTTTGTTATAAAAATAATATTCAAGTATATTTTTTTTAAATACCAATAGATTTGTTTTATATTACAAAATTTTTTTACATTCAAATTATGATTTTTTTCATATAAACATATATTTGTCTTATCCTAAAAATATATATATATTTTGATATTTGTTATAGGTAATAATGAGTTAAAGTTGGATTATGGCACATTGAATGATCAATGAATATGAGGGAGGTGTTGACGCCTTTTTGGAATTTGCTAAATGAAATGTCCCAAGTAGTGACATTTTTTTCTGTCCTTGCCTAAAATGTTTGAATATGAAGAAGTTGAAAAGTAGAGAGATAAAAGATCATCTTATTTTTCATGGTTTTAATCAGAGTTATAGCCCTTGGATTTGGCATGGTGAAACTGGATGAAATGTCACTGATGATGATGATTCACAAGATGGTAACTCTGATGGAATTAATGAAATGATTCAAAATATTGTAGAAGAACAAATTGAGATAGAACCGATAATTGCGCGTCTATATGGTGATGCTG
Organism: Viscum album; assembly: GCA_963277665.1. Taxonomy (NCBI): domain Eukaryota; kingdom Viridiplantae; phylum Streptophyta; class Magnoliopsida; order Santalales; family Viscaceae; genus Viscum; species Viscum album. The sequence goes on along the minus strand of OY728133.1, from coordinate 1,042,226,413 downwards.
AAAAACCATTATATCCTAGTTGTACAGTTTTTACGATTTTTTCGGCAGTGTTAAGATTGATTAACCTGAAGGCGAAACATGGACAGAGTGATAAAAGTTTTACAGAGCTGCTACAATTGCTGAAAGACATTCTTCCAAAAGATATCGAACTTCCAGATTCACATTACAAGGCCAAGAAAATATTATGCCTAATGGGATTGGAATATATGAAAATACACGCCTGTCTGATTGACTGCATTATATATAGGAAGGAATATGAATTTCTTTCAGAGTGTCCTAAATGTGGGACCTCACGGTATAAGGTGAAAGAAAAATCACAGGCTGATGTAGGGATTACAAAGCTCCCTTCAAAGGTATTCTGGTATCTTACTATAATTCATCATTTCAAATGTTTGTTTGCTAATTCACATGATGAAAAAAAGATTAATATGGAATGATGACGAGCAGGTATGTGATAGAAAAATACGTCATTCAGCTGATTTTCCACAATGGAAGAAAATTGATACGCAGTATTCTACATTTGGAAGTGAAATTAGAAATCTCAGACTAGGGTTGTGCACAGATGGAATGAATCCATACCGAACCCTTAGTATCACACATAGTTCATGGCGTATTTTATTATTAATTTAAAACCTCCCTCATGAAGTTTATATGAAGCGCAAATATGTCATGTTGAGTATAATGATCTATGGACCAAAGCAACCCGACAATGATATTGATGTTTACTTGTCACCGTTGATTGATGATTTGAAACTGTTATGGGATGATGGTATTAGGGTGTATGATTCTTATAAAATGGAATATTTTCAGCTGCATGCAGTGCTTCTATTCACTATAAATGACTTCCCTACATATGGAAATTTGTCTAGATACAGTGTTAAAGGGCATAAAGCATTTCCAATTTGCGAACAACATACTTCATATTGTCAATTGCATAATGGGAGGAAAACAGTGTACATGGGTCACTGAAAGTTTTTTCATATGAATCACCCTTATAGAAGAATAAAAAAGGAATTCAATGGCTCACACGAATTTGATACTACTCCAAAACCTTTATCCTCTGATCTGTATTTTGAGAGGGTGAAAAAATTGATGTGACATTGGGAAAGACACAGAAATCTGGTAATGATAGAAATATTTTTAAGAAAAGGTCAATATTTTTTGAGCTACCATATTAGAGGTATCATAAAGTTAAACGTAATAATGATTTCATGTACGTGGAGAAGAATATATGTGATTGTTTGATTAGAACATTGTTCGATATTAAAGGAAAGACAAAAGATGGGTTGAATGCAAGATTAGACTTACTCTCAATGGGAATACGTTTGGTGTTAGCCCCCACTCCTAAAAGAAGACGAACATTTCTTACCCCGACTTGTCATACATTATCGAATAGGGCGAAAATTATCTTTTGTCAGTGTCTTCATGATATCAAAGTGCGTCATGTTTATTCTTCAAATGTAAGAAATTTTGTCTCAGTGAAGGACTTGAAGTTGATAGGTATGAAATCACATGATTTTCATGTCATGATGCAACAAATTCTACCAGTTGCATTGCGTGGAATATTGCCCATTCATGGCAGAAATACTATAATGAAGTTGTGTTATTTTTTCAATTCAATTCGTAACAAGGAGATTGATGTGAATGCATTGAAAATTTTGGAAAAGGATGCAATTTTTATACCTTTTCAATTTGAAATGTATTTTCCTCCAACTTTTTTTGATATAATGGTGCATTAAATTATTCATCTGGTATGAGAAATTAAGCTTTATGGACTTGTATATCTTCGTTGGTTGTATCCTTTTGAAAGGTATATGAAAATATTAAAGGGGTCTGCTAAAAATCTATATCGACATGAAGCCTACATTATTGAAAATTATATTTCTGAGGAGGTAGCAGAGTTTTGTACGAGCTACTTGGCTGCAGCGCAACACATAGGTTTGCCTCCATCTTGCTATAAACAAGTTAATAATAAATCCTTAGACCATTAAGAAAATTCCATACACCTCATTATCTAAATAATGAAGCCCCACTCAATGTGGTCATAGGCCTTTTCCGTATCTACATTAATGATCATATTTGAACCCCTCATCTATTTATCTATATCATTAACCATTTCTTGATAAATTCCTATTTCCCCTAGGTCTGACCTGCCTTGGATAAAAGCATTGTCTTCCTCTAGGTCCAAAGAGTTGATGAACCAAGATAATCTCTAGTTTGTGATGGAGAGGCGAACTTAATATGAAAAGGTACATATGATTATCAGTTGAAATATGATGACTAAGGATAGGTCTTTAACATTTTGAATATGTACTGGCATTATAGTACATATAACCAGGGGACGGTTTACTCCTTAGAAGAATTATTAGATGGAATAAAAAATGTATTTCTTATTGATTTCCCAATATGTAACATATAATGAGTTGGAGAATACATATGGTTATAGTGAGATATCTATGTTGGGAGAGCTAGTAGAATCCTAATCCTTATCCTCTTATAGGACACTAATAACCACTGAATTAGCCTGATCGGATACCAACCTTGGAATGAAGTTGAATAGGAAAGCATGTCCTTCTGGGTAACTATTCAACATACTGGGGTTATGCTTTCATAGAAGGGAATTGAAAGGGGCATTGACCATACCTCCTATATCATCAAGGTCACTGATGAATGAACCATATTCATGCCAAAGTTTGGTACTGATGTCCCAATATTTTTCCTTCAAGAAAGTGTGAATGAAGGTCGAGTTATGATCACCTTCTTTGAGCCAGGTCTCTTGAGATGCTGAAAAAAATTCATCTCGTGTTCCAGAAGAGATTCATTATGATGTTATTTTTTGAGACCTATAGTAACAAAGAGATCATCATCCCAAGATTATTCAAGGATTACTTATGTGTTGGATATTTCACTATAGATATCTTCAAATATCTCATTATTTTATAGGAGTGAACAGACCCAAGATGTGAGGACATCTTTAAAAAACCTAGTTTATTATGTAAGCTGGTCAACCTATCCCATTAGATGGGGGTATCCCAAGATTGTTTCACCACTTGAATGAAGTCAGGTTGGGACGTTGAGCAGTTGGAGAAGAATAACTGCCTATTACCCATATTACCCGCCTTTAGGTTGATGAAAAGGGTAGTGGTCCGATAGTAAACATACCAGGTGAATGAATTCTATGTTAGGGTAGGAGGAGAGAGCCCAAAGGATACTTAAATAATGCTGTAGTGTGCACCAGGTCTTCTGAATTCTTTTCTGTTTATTGTACTAGGTAAATTTTTCCCCTGAGTAACCCAAATCCATTAATCCCTCTTCGACAACAAAGGATACCATGGAATTCATTTCACCATGATGGAGAGTACATCCCCCATTATTTTAAAAAACCTCAATTATCATGTTAAAATCACTCTTTCCAAACAATAATCATCACTTGAGTTGGTAGATATTAGGTAAATCCAGAGTTACTCCCGTATCTTTGCTTCACATTTTGAATTAACAAAGGAAAAGAGACATATTTCTCTTTAAATTTTGTCTTTAACAAAAATGTGATGATTTGATACATTAAGCTTATCAATAGTAGAAACTGAGTTCCAAAACACACAGATGTTGTGGTTGATAGGTTCTTCATGCAGTCAGTGTATAAATCCAATTCCTCCTGTGAACTCCCCTATTCTTGAGGGACTTTTCCTCGGTTCCAGAACAATTACAATACATGAATTATATTTAGACACCTCATAGGATGGGATGTTTGTTTCATCCCAAGATCTTAATCCATAGGAAGTCTAGATGATCACTAAAATCATTGACAAACTTTTCACCAGGAATGGGCCCTATATGTTAAAAGTAGAGTTACTTGAATGTTAGAATAGAAAAACATTCTCTTCGATTAATCTCACTTGCGTACCCCATTCCAATATGATTTATGATATAGAGAAGGATGATATCCCCAATATTTATCTTGAGAGGTGAATCCTTTACTCTTCTACAGTTATGATCAATGTGAGGGTGGAATCGACTGAAGGGATAAGGTACTATAGCTATTGAAAATCCTAAGTGAGGTGTAAGAAGCAAATGAGTTCCAATGAGAAGTTGTCCTTGGGGGAGAGGAGTAAAAAAATATTTCTATTCATTTGGATGATCTGAATGAGGGATAGAGGGGGTAGAAGGGGGTAAGAGTAAGTTTCCCATATTTATTTCTTGAATTTGTGGGATATTTCATTTTTCTTGTAGTCTCCTTACATCTGTATAGGCACCAAAACAATTTAATGATTGGTAATTAGAACAAGAAAAATATAGTACTATATTCATCATTATTTTATTGAGAGGAACCAATATTTTGGAATTTTTATGTTATTTTTGGCGTTTCTTAATGATTATAAAGTAATTTAGACAATCATGGATTTCTTCATAGATCAAACCAATTGAACGTAGCATTAACTTAGTGTCATATGTTCAGAAAAGATTCTCATTATCCTATAAGAGAATATCATTCAAGAAGCCATGTAGTCTTATTAACTATGAATCACCCCATCCATTTCCATATTTTAAATTATACATCTTCATAATGGATGACAATGCTATGTAATTAGTTTAACTGTTATAAATTGATTTCTTTTCACAAATCTTTAACTATTTTGGATAATCATGAAGTTTATATTCAACTATAATTATTATTTCTAAAATATGATCATACTAATCATTCATAGATATAATCAAATCCTTGATTTTTTCATCGTTATTGTACATATATATAATCATATCAGATGATCTATAAAATGTTGTCTTATCCCATAAAATAGTTACATTAATTTTTCCTAATGTTTAGCCAAACATTTATAACTTTAATATAGTCTATGATAGATTACGTGTTCTTATAGATCCTTTGGAAAAAAATATCCTTTTATATTAACACTACAACCATTGAAAAATTATTTGAGAAGGGTCATATGAATGATCTTTTTCAATCTTGATAAATTATTTTACCTCATCCTTACACACTTTTGTCATAATATTTGAATAAATTAATTTTCATCTCATATCTATCTTATTTTATTATGTAATATTAAATTTTAACATAATAAAAAAATAGAATAACGATTTCATAGAATAAATCTACATTACTATTAAAAGATTACTATAAGGTATGATTATTATTAGTTATGATTTTAAAGACATATTTTTTTATTAATGGATATGATTCTAATAAAGCGTGTTATCATTAATCTTTTATATTTTATATGAACATAATATATGCTGTATTACACTATTTCGATTCCCAAGAGAGACAACTCCCCTATTAGAATGAAACATAGTGGTGATCAATATATGGTCGTTAATAAAAAGTATCCAAACTATATATCTAAATCAATTCTTGATAACTATTTTTAATAAAAAAATTACAATAGGTTAGATGTATAATTTTCTCTCTCAACAGTTGGAATAATATAATTTCCATATTTTTGTTTCCTAAAAATAGGGAAATATTGAAATATGATACACAAATGGTACCTAAAAATAAAATACCAATGATAATGACTTGTTTTAAAGAATATATTGTGGTTTTAACACATGGGATAGTGTGGGACAATTTGAAGTAAATATGTAATTTTTTTATTTTAGTCCCTGGGAGCATGAGGGACAGTTGGAACATGGAGCTGATTACAAATTATACACCACCAAAACACTTCATACATAACATTTTCAGTCACCACCTTACATGATAAGTGGGAAATGATGTTGTGGTGCTCAGTTAGGATCTCCATTAAATTAGAGTGATAAATAATGAAAAATTAGTGAAAATGAACATGGAAGTGGGGGATAGGGTAATACAATAATGGATTAAGGGAAAATTGATTGTGTGGAAGAATATATCAAGAAGAAACAATGTGTTTTTACTTATTTTATATTTTTTACAATCATAGATGAAGTTACAATGTTGATAATTCCTTATAAAATTGATTTAATATATTCTAATGGATTGACCTAATCAAACATTTTGTGACACTAAAATTATAATCTGATTACATTAAAAATTCTTCTAGAAATAGATGTTTAATAAAGTTAAATCAGGTGATGATTTTATTAACTTTAAAATACTCAAACATAATATTTAAATGATGTTATTCTTGAATATAGAATATTATTATTGAATGAATGATATCATTAATACCAATATAATGAAAAATTATGGATGTTTCTATTGAGTTTTTATTATATGGATAGAAGTATAAAATCCATTTGATGAACATATTTATGTTCAGCTGATAGAGGTAATGTTTTTGAATGATCAGAAAAAGGGTTCCTAAAAAATTAATTAGACAAAGTAAACATGTTAAGATCACTAGAAACAATTCTATGATAATAAGTAACAGGATGAGGTATCTGAATAAATTCATATAAAAGAAGTGTTTTAGAGAATTAATCAGATAGATCCATCTAATGACATAACATGAAAGAAATAAGACTAATGATTTTAGGTCATCAGATAGTGTCCTTATAAATAATCCATTAGAAAATGAGTTCTATATAGTGTCCACTAAATTTTAAAATATCATATAACATTTTAGTAGAAAAATTCTATTGGATGAAAGAAGTTTCTAAAAGCATGAATCCGAAGAAGTTTTTTTTTGATATTTTATAGTCTTTTTCGAATGCATTAAAAGGGAAACTACTAATATGGTCATTTAGTTATTAAATAATAATGAATTATATATCATTATAAATTCTAGGGATTTATGATGTTTATGTGTTTTTTGATTCATATGTTTTAAGTAAAGTTCATTACATAGAAGTTTTGACACCAATAATTTATGAATTATAAATGCTTTAAATAATTTAATGTTTTATATGGGATGTTTAAATTTTATGTTCATATGTCTCTCTTAATTATTATAGGATAACCTCCTATTTAATGAGATTTTCTTTCTTTTTTGATGTGTGTGTCTTTAGTACTAGTAAAAGTGATTAAGATTTTAGTTTTAGACAAATGTGATCTTATCTAGATGCCTCAGACATTGTATCACCTGAATGAGTGATACAAAACAACATATTAAAATATTTTTGTATCATATAATAAAGGGGAAGAGTTTATTGAATGAACATATATTCTATTGATATCAGTGAATGTCATACAAAACAATATTTTTCTACCCATTAGTATCATTAATTTAAGGTACAATACATATGGTATCATATTGAGTCATCAGTCCAAGGGTAATTAATAGAGAGAATGGGATGGGTTGGTATGGATAATGAATTTGACAATGCGGTTCTTTCTCCATCATGTCCTAAAAAATGGATGTAAATAAAGAGAATAAATTCTATCAAGGAAAGTATGAATCATATTTAGTTGCATAGTGGTAATGTTGAATCACGTTGCTGAAGGATATTTTATTAATTAAAAATTATTAATTCAATATAGTTATTAAATCAAAATTATTTTTTTAAAAATAAATTAATTCAAAATAATTAATTCAAAATAAATATAAATCCAAAAATATTATTTCCAAATAATTATTAATTCATAAGCTTCAAATAATTCCAATTTACTATTTTTAAACCATTTGAAACTACTCTCTCTAATTTAAAATCATAAAACTCTATTTTAAATTCAATGAAAAATTTTAAATATCCTTTATTGAGATAATAATTGAGATAAAAAATATAATACTCAACCCAAAACATCATAAAAATCTAATATATTAACATTAAAACCAATAATTTACCCTTTAAATCACATTTACTTTATAAATATAGGATGTATCGTATCCTAATAAATCATTGGGAAAGTTTTTATCAGTTCCTACAAATAAATTTTCACGATTAAAAAACAAATTACCCTTTATTTAAAATAATTTTTTAACAAAACTTTTATCAAATAAAAACATTTGTTGGAAAAACAAAAAATGAATTACATATCAAACTAGCTTATGTAAAATCACTCACTATTTTAAAATAATTCCCTTCCCATTTGAACCAATATTTTAATAATTGAATATCCCAAATCAACTAAATAACATTATCAATTTATAATCATGATATTTTAGAATGAGTAAAAATATGACAAAAAATCCATGGATAATTACTGACCCTAATCGACTATGCCATATGGCCGGAAAGCCATGTTCCAATCAAATTATTATAATAGGGTGACACTCAAAACTATGTACAGAGGCTACACAAAGATTGAAAAACTCTATGATCTTACAATGTGTCATTGGTTCAACTCTCACTTCACCCCAAATATTAATATATTTATTAATAATACAAATAATATCTAACTGAAGAGGAAGGAACATCAATATAAATTCTAGTACATAAACATATGATATAGAAAAACTAAAACTCAAGACATGACATAACTTTTCAAGAAAATTAAAGGTTTAGAATGAGTAAGATCTCACGACACCTGAGTCAGATAATTTGATTTGCGATGGGTGTTTTTAAGCATTAAATGTGTATTATTGTGGAAAAGTCTGCATGCTTATGTTACGATGGGAGTAGGGTGGTGTCAGGAAGTGAGAAGTGGATCTTTAGTTGATGAAAAAAAATAAATCAAAGCATAACTTAGATTTGGTGTGGATTTATTTTTACAAGAATATCAATGAATACAAAGAGGAGTGGAAACAATCGAGTTCTATGAGAGCTTGAACTATACAAGCAAGTTGAATCTTTTAGGTTTCATTTTAAAATATTATGTATGACCTTTATATGTGCTTTCAAAAAAGAGTTGATAATGATTAGTTTTATCATCACTACAATTGTAAGAGTTTATAAAAATACTCTCTATCAATGTTTAAAAAGTGATGATAAAATGTTTCTTTATCAGAGAAACAATTCTATTACAGATAAAGATGACTTTTATCATCACTTTTGTGGCGCTAATAAAGATCTCATTTTAAAAATATAATAAATTTATATAATAAATTTAAATTTAAATAATTATAAATAAAAATTTAAATAATTAAGAATAAATATTTAATGAATTAATAATACATATTTAAAATCAAAATTATAAATAAATATATTTATTATAATTTCATATTTTTTTAAAAACGTATATTTTAAATTATAAATATATTTATAAATAAATTTATTAATAAAAAAATTTATTAATAAAAAAATTATATAATTATATATAATTATATATAATTATATATAATTATACAATTATAAATAATTAAATATATTTACATAATTATATATATATATATATTAATTTATAAATATAATAAATATATTTAATACTAATATATATTTATTATAATTTTATAATTATATATATATATATTTTTTATTATTAAAAAATGCACAATGCCTCCAAAGCATCAACCACATGTGATGAGGGTCAGAATGAAAATCAGATAATTAATGTGGCTGCAAAGAGAAAAATTTCCTATAATAAATACAATGGTGATTATTTTTCTTGGGAAGTGACCAGTGTGGACATTGAAAGAAATCCAAGAAATGTATAGGTTAGTGGTTAGATTCACACGAAATTTCATTACGACTCTTCCCTCAGAAATTAGCGAGGATGATGAACAAAAAATTAAGGATAAACTACGATAAAATGTAGGTAGAGATAAATTTTATGATGATATTATAGATGATGGAGGTGGTCCATGAAAACAGGCCATGGCGTGGAGGAGGTGTCAACATCCTCTCAGTTGTGGTCATGGGTGTGGTTGACACACCCTGAGTCTTCACTCCTAGAAATAAGAAAAAAATAAATTCATGGTCTTTGACCTCTATTTTTTTTTACTTTTTTGGATTTTATTACTATGATTTTTGCTAGTCCTTATATTTCTATCAGAGGCATATATTCTTTATCTGATTGCATCTTCTTCTTTTATTTTCATAATTCTTTAATAAAGGGGCTTAAACCCCAGCCTGTTGAAAAATATATTTATTAATATATGACAATCTATAATTATAAATATAACATATATATATTTATTATAATTTCATAATTATTTTAAAAAATATATTTATTTTTTATTATAATTATAAATAAATTTATTTAAAAAGTATTTATATATAATTACAAATATATTTATTTAATAATATATATTTTTATATAATTATATATAATAATGTAATAATCAATATTTATAAAATTATATATATATATTAAAACAAAAATACATATATTTATAAATATTATAAAATGTTTTATTATTTAAATATAATTTTTATACAAGGAACAACAAGAAAAAAAGGTAAACTCAAAATCCTGGAATATTTATTTAAAAAATAACTACACAAAATGGAATATTGGAGGATATAGTGTTAAGTAATGACACAAATAGTTCCACAAAAATAATTGAACCTTCAAAAATCATCTTTTTTGGTGTCTACCGCTCCTTCCTCAGGAGCCACCCTAACTTATCAGGTGCCTAACTTTCTTGCATTACATTGGATCCTACCAAGTTTCATCCTAATCATCTATACATAATGATTCGTTCTCCCCAGAAAGGGGTTAGATGTAGCAATCTTAAGTGGATTTATTTTTGATATCAAAATAGAACTATCATGAACATTTCTGAACACCTCACGAAACAATACCCTTCAATGAGATCAATTCAATATATCAATATAAGTAACTATATTATTATTAGGGTCAGAGTCTAGTGGGATAGTGACACCCTACAATGTTTCTACCACATTTTTTGTTAAGTCATACCTATCCCTTGGGGGGAGTCCAATGAAAAATCAATACCCCCATGGTTTCTTTCATAGACATCACTACCTGAAAATCATTGGGATTATATTTCTTCACTTTCTCCTTTTCAGTCATATAAAGAAACGTAGTCAATGAATTTCTTAAGATTTTGTGAGGAATATATTAAAATTCTATTAATTTATAATTGAAATCCATCTTCATCCACTACTTTAACTTTACACAATATTTTAGTAGTAACAAGTGATTATTACCTCAGGTCATGATCAACTTCCCTCAAAATAGTTTCCTCATAGTTATACTATCCAAAGTAGGAATAATTCTCCAATAAAACTTCAGTGCTTATATATATATTATCATGATAAACCATAAGTTATGAATCCTATTCAGCTACATCAACCCATGAAACCTTTAGATCTAGTGGTGAGGATCTCTTATTTCCACCTCCAATGTTATTCAATCCAACAGCAGTCTCAGCCACATGAATATTTTCCATGCTTGTTCTTAACCCCTCAACCGTAGAATCCCTATCAACAATATTCAACCCCATACCTTTTTCTAAACCATAACTTCCAATACATGAATCCTATATAAGATCAACTGCATAAGAAAATCCATCCATTTCCCCTAAATTGAACCATTTGGTTCAATTTCCCACACCACTATTTCCAACACCATTTTAATAACATCATCTAGCCATAGTCTAGGTCCCTATATCCAGAATCATTCCATAAATTTCTATGTGATCACCAATAATAGTACTTTGAGCTTCCCTATAATGAAAACATCCATAGTGGTTTCCAACTTTCTGGTTGTGAGAGTAAAGTAAGTTCCTCCAACACATCTTATAAATGTTCCCAAAGGATTTAGAAGTTCCACAAAAATATTTTCTTCTATTATATTCAAGAAATTGTTCAATACAAAAACAAAAATAACATATTTAATTAAGATAAGGTAAAATCTAACCTCGATGAGAACCCTTTCATAATTCCCATAGTATGGACACTTAGTCTCCCAGTCAAATATGATCGAGACACTAATAGTTGAAGAAAAATCCCATAGAATATCATGTTTCCATATGAACTAGGTCAAACCATATATGCACACCAAATATTGTAAAATTAAATATTGACCTTATTATGAAAAAAGAGAGGATCTGAGTCATGTATATTAAAAAAATTTATTTTATGAGGAACAAGACTATGACCATAAGCTATGGTCTAGAGATCTTTTAAGGGAAAAAAGTGATGATAGAAGACCATCCCAATAGAAAAAATATTCCATCCATTGAAACCCCATATTCAAAGAACATGATTCCCTATGTTTTTAAGTTTCCTTGGGTATTCTTATTGTAAAATAACAAATGTGCAATAATCACGTACTTATATTAATCGATTCAATCTTCTTGGACCATGTGATTTTCATCAACAAAATCCAATGAACATTTATAGGTGGATCAATTCTATAGACTATTGGACCACCACAAGAGGTATGAGAAGAACTAACGATATTTAGACCCTATCATCACAGTATGTGGGTCATCTTCTGGACCCTTCGATGAGGAGGCTACAACAGGTGAAGAACTGAGGAGAGGTCCTCCAGACTGCAAGTCATTATCAAGGTCCCAAGGAAGTGAAATTGTTCATGAAGAACGCTAGAAATCTCCATGGCCGTCTTGATCATCCGATACTACTATACCCATAAAAATAAACATATTTATAATAATTTTATATTTATTTATCATTATTTGTTTATTTTTTATTATAATAATAAATAAATATTTTTATAAATATTTTTATATAATTATATATATGTATCTAATTGTATATATATTAATAAATATGTACATATTATTAATGATGTTTTATCAGAGTGTGATATATATTGAGGTAAAATTTCCCATGTTCTTTATAATTAGGAAGAAATCCTCGATAGGTTCAAAATTTGTAAACCCTCAATTATTGCAAGAGAATGTTTTCACATGGGACACAAGTAATAGAAATCAGAAGACCTGAATCTTTAGCTTGTTGAAGTTTGGGACACCAATGTACTGATGTTCATTCATATTTGCCACAAGTAATTCAACATTGTTCTCCCATTTATGAGTAAAATTGAAGAACTTGGGGTCTCGATTCAATGTTTGTTATACCAGGTATGCTGAGTATTTAGGAATGAGATCCACACTATAATACATTTTTTGTTCACAATGCCAAGATCTAATTTGGGGTCTGAATCTTTTATCTCAACTATATCATGTGGAACCCATGAATCCTTTTGGACATGGATTCGATGATTGAAATTCTTATCAAAATGGATAAGGAAATGAAAGAGTCTTATTATGGGAATTTTTCTCGATTTCTTGTGGAGGTGGATATTAGGTCCATGAGAATCAATAAATTGGTTCATTCCACTATGGATGTTAATCTGGATCTATTTATAATGTTTGAAAATTTAATTTCATTCTTCCCAGGCTATTAGATAATTAGTCATAATAAGGAAAGCAATTACAAAAGTGTTCTCTTATATTCTTGTAATTGAAAGGCACAAGATATTTCTCGATGCAGACAAAGGGTGAATAAAAGGATATTTTTCATCCATAGGATGCCACTAAAACTTCTCAAGGAGTGGATAAGGCTCCTAATGTAGGTTATTACTTTCTTGTTTAATCCCTATGAGAAAAGGAATAATGTACTTTTACCTATTGAGGATGGGTAAATCTGTGATTATAGGAAGGATAGTGGACACATGTCATGGGACGAGATATTAAAATAGGGTATTTCCCCTAAAAAAGGAGAAACACATTCTAATGAACCCATTAAGGTGAAATACAATGAACTAGTAGATGAAAAAGAGATTGATGACCGGTAATATAGTAAATAATGATTTATTTCTTCAACCGCACACATAGGAATAAAAAAATGAACGCTGAGGCACCAATTCATTCTAAGACTATAAATGTCAATATAAATCAGAAATTTATGATTGAACCTATTTTGGAGATGGGGAAATCTGGGTTACCTACTGATTCAAATGAAAAGGGAGCATCCATCACAACTCTTGAGAGCCTTGGTGATGTTCAATGGTTTCATGATAGTGATGAGTTGGATGCAACGTCCCGACTTGAAGTATATAAAACCTGGGCCCCAAGCTGGTGTGCCACATGGACCCAATCATTTATACCCATATGATAGAGGATACTGACTAGTAGAAAGGGTATAAAGTGGTATAGTGGGGGAGACTAGCCCTATATTAGATTTGTAGACCATATATGATAAATACGGAGACAAAAATGAAATAATATGTAAACATACACAATAACAAATGGAGTAGTAACCCACGATAATAGAAGCACAATATAATAGATATAATAAAAAACATAAATTTTAAAATAAATTTTTTTAATATTATTTAAATCCCAATGGCTAATTCATATAGAATGATTTCCTGGAATGTTGATATATAGAAATGGGAAAGATAGTTCAAGAATATACAACATCCCATACAAATCTACAAAAGGACCAAAGATAGATCCACTAGCATCTCTATGAAATTATTGTTCCTCTACTCCCACTATCCAACTATAAGTAAAATTAATCAAGAATATATAACATTGTGCTTTCTTTTATCCATACGTACATACTAGAAATGAACTAATGTACCAAAGGTGACACGAGTAGGGTGTGAGATAAAATTCCAGTAAGGAAATACTAATGGTGCCTAGAAATAATCCAAGTATTTTATATAGAAACAAAATTTTATAGGTCTATATATTAATAAAAAACAATGAATAAATAAATAATATCCATCCTAGGTTCCTATAAGACACCTGGATGGATTTACCAACATTGACATAATCTGGAATGAGAGTTTAAGAAGTAACCATATATATAGTAATAATATATATATATATATATTATAGTTATATGATATATCCACTTATATGCACTATGTTTTTGAGAATATATGTATCCATATACCTATATACAAGGAACTGTCTGGGTTGGGGCATAACTCCAGAATTTATAACCAAGAAAAATGAGCCAAAATGATCCAACAAAGGTTATGTGACCGAAATATCATAATTAATGTGAGAGGCCAAGCTCATCACTTCAGAATCGTTGGGTGAGACATTCTGACCAAAAAAATTACAGAGGAGTGTGGAACATCATTATAATCCCCTTAATATAAGTATAATGGTGAGATACATCATGCTCAATACATAATGTATGGGAGAGTGAAACACCATGCTCAACAAGCCCCTTGACCATTGTTCCATAGCCAATATCAATGGCATAATCGTAATAAGAGTAATATCATTTGGAATCACCACAATATATAAATAATCATCAAAACAAATATATAAATGGTTTTTATAGCTCATATAATTGATATATAAAAGCATGCATCAATTGTAGTTCCCTTACCACCCATTTTCATTCATTATAATTAATCCAGTTAATTCATTTAAGAAAATAAAGCCAACTTGAATCTATTAAGTTCTATATAGAAAATAAATTTATTGAACTAAGATAAGGAAATTACATTTCATGATTTGTAAATCACATAGGGTGTTCTCTTTCAACTAAGTAAGAATATAAAAGTGTAGGAAATTCTATTTTTAACCCAATATGAATGCTTAGAAGGTGTTTGGTCTTTTAATAAATTATTTTAAAGAGAAGAAAAAATTCATCAAACCCAAATAGATTCCAATAGTTGACTTTAAAATCCTCAAACATCATGAAAATATTCAGTGGGATTAAAACATCACGCATAAAACTATTCAGAAATGATGAAAAAAATTTAATGCAATGTGCGATAATGGCTATCATATAGAAAAACAATATATATATATGAAAAAAATAAATTTTAGGGAAAAATAAAACTCTAACCCAAGGAACATAGATAATTACTTATCCAATAATGGAATTAGATTATAAGTAGATTAGAAGAAATGAAAGGAATGGTCTAACGCAGTAAAAATTTGGTGAATGAGCTCTTACTAAAATAGCGTAAGATATAGGAAGAACATCTGGAATATGAAGAAAGGGGATTTGAGATCATATCAAGATATATCCAATTTTTTGGATAGTGGTTTATTTTGAGTTTAATCCTTAGTGATATCATAGAAACTAAAACAGTTAGGAGGAGAGTCTTTGGGAGAGGATAGAGGGGCTCCATGCTAGAAATGAGTAGTGGAAAATAGAAACATTTGTTAAAAAAAATTTCAAGGTAAATTTGGTAAATTCACCCATTCTGATAGGGGTTCACAATTTTGCGACTTGGTTATCAAAACCATGCAAATAGTGTGTTCCACTCCACTACCTGAGGAAATACCCTGCATGGGCTAGGCACACTGATTACCTAACTGTGTGCAAGATATATACAAGGATCTATACCAAGTCCCTCTGCAACCCATAAGACCATGCTCCTAGGATTTTGGATTTTAGGAAAAATTATGTTGACCATATTCCTCACTTTTTATCAATTCACAATTTGAAGCAATCATGTGGGATAAGCATAATGTTTTCTCTAAATCATGTGACTGAGTCTATTTATTCAAAAACCAGGCTTCTGGGCTCTAAAAATATGTTCTCACCATTTTTTCTTCCTTAAATCCATTATTGAACATAACGATAGATGTATTAAGTTATTTAAACACAAAATAAATGATCCATACCTTTAAGAAATGTCAGGTCAACATAACCTCCCCTATTTAAAGAAACACACCCTGAGTTGTCTTTATAAGGATAAAAAGGTATCATCAACAACGACTCTAACCATTGAGCTAAAATATAAATATCCCAATCCCAGGTATCTTCCTTTACTCATATGTGCTTCCATAGCACCCAAATTATAAGAACTATCCTACATCAAAGTTTCTTCATACTCAGATACACATTATTCCCATGGTAGATATCAATGGAAGAATCCATCTCTAACCCAACCTAGGTAGGATAGAATATATGAAACAAGTCTAGATAATTTTGGAAAAGTTGAGATACATGATAGTTATAATGCATAGAATGGTATGTCAAAGTAAGCTCTATCTGGAAAGACACTGGTCCAATTTTTTCAAAATCGTACAATGTCAAACAAATCAAGAAGAACACTTAACCTACATATCAATACATTGATGGGCCAACCAGGGTGAGAATCATAAGAAATACCAATCTATGACCATGTACTCAAGAGGCCATTGGTATCGATTAGCTTATAGTTTCTATATATACTATTCTATCATCAAAAACATTATGATCAGCTGGACCTACTATGTAGTCTCTTTAATGAGACACTATCCAAGAAAAGCTACCTCCCATGCCTTTAACTAGCATATAGGTAATTATAATGTCCTACCATACAATGCCTCATAAGGATACATATTAATTATGGCCTAAAGGTTCTTATTATAGGAAAACTCAAAAATGGGTATGTGTTTCTCCCAAGAATCCCCTAAGTGATGTGAACTTTCATAGGGAATATCCTTTAACACCTAAATAATGAGCTCTGTTTATCCATCATTTCGGGGGTGATAGTTCGTACTCAAAAGCTCTTGTGTACCCAACGACTTCTATGACTCCTTCCAAATCTGAGACGTGAATCGAGGTTCCCTATCAGATATTATAGAACATGGATCTCCATGAAGATGTATGAACTTACTAACATATATCCTTCCAGTCTCATCTACCCAGAAGGTCTCTTTATAGGTATGAAATGTGAAACCTTCATCAAACAATTAAAAATTACCCAAATATATCATTTCCATGAGGTGATCTTGGTAAACCAGTGATGAAATCTCAAGAAACATCATCCCATTTACTCTTAAGAATATAAAATTATAATAAAATTCTTATCAGTCACTAATGTTCTACCTTCACCTACTGATAAGTGGAACACTTAGTGATATACCCAATAATACCGCATTACGTCACAGGATACCAATAGTGGTGACATAAGTCTTGATATACCTTTGTGACACCCGGGAAACCGAGGATTGAATTTCCTACATCATCTTCTATATGAAGTCTATTGGGACCCATGCATACCCATGATAGATAAAAGTTTCATCCCCATCCATGGTTCAACCAAATGATGCATCATCAAAAGAGATAATTTCCCTTACGACCAAGCCATCAGTATGATATAGTTTCCTCATTCTCCATCATTCCAGAATGGTAGAGGTTACTTCTATGGATATGAGGACAGTATGAACATGATCTTATTAAACCATAATATTCATATCTAAAAACTATTCTAGGAGCATCCATTAACCACTAGCCTCATGAACCATTTGTTTATGAGTTATCCAGCTTATATAATCAACTACAACATTGCCTTTCTCAGGTGTGTTGGTAAGATCAAAATCAAAAGACTATGGGTATTCAACCCATCTATGTTTTGTGATATTTATATCATATATCATAATGATGTAATTGAGGACTTTGTGAGTAATAAATACCACAAAACTCTATCAAATTATGATGTGGCTCTAATAATGTAGAGCACAAATAAAAACTATCGTGAGGTCATGTGTCAGGTAATTCGACCTGTGAGGCCTTAAATGATGAGAAACATATATGATTAATCACTCATCCTACATCAAAATAGAACCCATCCCAAAAAATGAAGCATCCTAATAAAAATATAGCTTCTTCCAAGATCTAGAAGAATTAAGATTAACATTTAAGTAAATCTACAATTCAAATCCTAAAAGGATGCTTTACGGGATTTTGACCATACAAATTTAACACCCTTCTTTTTCAAACCATTAAGAGCTACTACAAGGTGTGATAAATCCGAGATGAAGTGTTTATAATAACCATATTTCCCCAAAAATTGCCATTTTTTCAAGATGATCATGGGATACTCCCAAGAAATTACAACTCTTAGCTAATATGGTTCTAAGGATACTCATGATCCAAATATGATATGACCTAGGAAGTGGAATTTATCATTCCAAAAGTTGGATTTACTGATATTATCATAAATATAGTTTCCCTTAGTGTGTTGAGAATGATCTCAAGGTGATATTCATGGTCATCTTGAGAGTGATAATACAGAAATATTCATCCAATAAAACTACCAAAAATGAATCTAGATATGGCTGGAATAACTGATTAGTTAGATCCATGATATCCACATGTTAATTTTTAATACCAAACGATTTTATCAGGAGCTTTAAATGACCATACCTACTCAAAAAAATGTTCAAGGTATGAATGATTACCTAACACACACCTACTGATAGGTTGACATTAAATCAATCTTTGAACACATGCTCACTTCTCGAAGCTGATCGAAGGTGTTATATTTTCGAGGATGTGGATATTGATTCATTATAAGATAATTCAACTGTTAGTAATCAATACGTAGCCTAAGGGTACCATCTACATTATTATAACAAGGACTGATGAACTCCATGAAGATTTTATAGGGAATATGAAGCCTTTAAACCCTAGGTCTACCATCTATTTCATGATATCCTTATGCTTTATAGGTTCCATCCTATGAGGAAGAATGTTCATTGTGCTTATCTTTGAAATAGATCAATGGTAAATTCAATGTAGCGCCCCGACCCCAGCTACCCAGAGTCGGTGCATTACTTCGTAACATTGGCATGATCACAAAAGATCAAGTCTCGAAAGACCGATTAGTTTAGTAGCCTTGGAAACACTATATACATTCATAAGTCTTACATTACATCATAAGGTGAAAAACTACAATAGAAAAGTTTCCATAGTCCACACTAATATCCTCTTCTGACTATCCCGGAAGGTCATTCATAAAATACTTCTTCACATCCTGGAAAATATTAAAACATTGAAAGGGGTGAGCTCAGATGCTCAGTAAGGATAAAAATATTGCGAAAGCTTTGATAAATAATCATTAACATTTATGGCAATGTATAACTAAAACAAAAGCCTTTTTAAACTTGATCTTTAGCATAATATGGAAAAAATAAAATTCAATAATGCCATTTACTTACTCACATGGATATTCTACTAATCGAATAATCCCATGCAATATCAATAACCATTTTCATAATGATGGAATGCATAATGCCAGACATTCTGAAATATTTTGTCAAGGCCTCGACCAAGACGTCTAAAATGATTAAGGCCTCGGCCAAAACCATAAATCAAATTGGGAAAGGGCCTCAGCCAATTCCACGTCTAGTTGTCTCATGAGACCTACCGATGCATCAGGAGCTGTAGCGGGCTCCACCCGTCACTTATTAAGTCCAATGCATTCCTCATATGAATAGGTTTAAACATATCATAAACCATAACATAATCGTATCACATAAAACATGCATAAAAGAAACATAACATTTCCACATTTCAATCACAAGATATCAATACAACATATTGATATAATAAAAATGCTTTCAAAACCATTTTCAATACCAAAATAAAAGAAAGTTAAAACATTGTATTTATTTTTCATTAAAAAAAATGATGGCTTGTAGAGGAAGCCAAAACTCAAATAATGGTCACGGTGGCGGAGAAGTCGTTGTCGCCGCATAATTACGGAAAGAAAAACATTCCCTTTTTTCGTTTAGCAAAACGCTTTGTATAAAAAAGATTCCTTTTGAATAAACGTAAAAGTCAAAGGGGTTTATACACCGTATAAAAGAAAGTTCTGTCTAAAACCAAACATGCCTCAATGAAAGGGGATTGAGACGAAGTCCTTAAAAAGATCATTTTTAAAATAAAATAGATCTATTATGTGTATTAACTATAGGTACACATAAAGAAAGTAAAAATACAAAATAGGACATAATAATATCATGACATAATTTGAAAGTAGGAGATTAACCCAAAGAATGGAAGTTGGGTTAAGAAATTCCCTTACCTTGCGTCTTGTCCTGACTCGACCGTTATTTAACCTCCTGAATAATAAACTAGAGTTAATTTCTATTTACTTAAGAACATTTTTTATGTTCATTATTCCTTTTATATAACTTATTACCATGTTATTAACATTATGTAATTATTTAAGTTAATAACGGTCGTTTTGTCGATCTTTGGTACTTGAGTCAACAATAAACTTCTTATAATTACAAGTTGTTTATGTCGTAGAATATCCATTATCTCCAGAATTATATTCATGATTTAGATTTCATATATATCATATATATCCAGTATATACATTCATTCATAATATTACGTAACATTTAGAGGTAAGAAATGAAATGCACCGTTCATGGAGACGGTAAGCCGTACGTACGCATGAACACTACTTTCATTTCTATTTCATATTTAATGGAATGAAATAATAATTATATAAAGGTATAATATAGTTCCAGTATAATATCATATATAATATCATTTACTCCATCCTTTATACATCCCACATATGGCATTAATGATTCACATCACTTTGAGGGGGCGGTAGTCCGCACTTCCTAAAATGAAATTATCGCGTTTACCCATAATGGAAATCATAAAGTATGACATAAATGAAAAATAAAGAAGCATAAGGATAACATAAACATAATATATATATCATATATGAAAATAGTGTCATAAAAATGGCCACCATTATAGGTGTTAAAAGAATTTGAACAATCATCGTTTCGTGAGGCAGTATTTCGCCACCCACAGAAACAATATGTTCTTTAACCATTAGATGAAGGTGTGTGTAAGTGTAAACCAAATACTTATCATAACAACATCCTAGTATATTTTAGATACTGGTGTTGTTACAAAGGAAAGGAATGAAAAGAGTTTAAGGGGTTGGGGAAGCAAAATAAAACAAAACAACATTAGAGAAGACATTACCTTAAAAATCGGGTAACTCTTTTTGATTTGAGCCAAAGGCTTCCTTGGGAAGAATTCTGCCCAAAGTGAGGCTTCTAGGAGTAAGGGAGGGATGTTGGGAGAGTATGTGGGCAGATGTTGGCCGAGAAAAATGGCTTGAAGGTGTGAATTAGGTGGGATTGGTGGGGGCCTTTTATAAGTGGAGAGGAGGGGCACTTTTGGAAAGTAATGAAATGTTATTCTATTATACAATGCTTTTCGGATTCTAAAGGTCACAAACTTGTATAATTCGAGTCTATAGTGATAAGGGTTCTAAATATCCTCATCCAATAGGCTTTGGACAAGTTTATGCCTTGTATTTTACATTATCTTCTCATTTTATTTAAATCGTTAAATAATGAGGTCATCGCTGCATCCTCATGATGTCATAAATAATTTAATTTATATAATGTCTAAAAATTATAAAAAAAATACTATGATGTAAGAAATCTTTTTATCTTTCCAATGAATATTTATAGTCAAAAATATGACTTGTATAACCCCATGTAAAAATTGTTTTAGTAAAACATTCCATGTTTGTGTCATTTTTTTTACTTTAACATTAAATAAAAGGTATTTATGTCATTTTCCAACTAAAGTGGCTCCATGTGGTCCCCAAGTTGACCCATGGATTTTCTTGGTCGGAAATGGTACATCCAATTAGGGTAGTACATGTTTCAAGCTCATATCATATTATTAAAACATTATTTTTACCGTAAACTACACTAATTACCTCTAATCGCGAATAAGAACTTAAAAGTTACTATTCACCAAAAATTATTTTAATCTCATTGAACCACATTTTACTTCTTAATGACAACCATGTATGTCGTATTTTTGAAAATCAAACCACATAAGTGGTAATATTTCATTTAAACGAAAAATCAGTTATTTAACTACCACTTAGTGGTTTCACTATTCATCAAAAATTGAAGTTTTTTAGAATAATGCCAAAATTTCACCCTAAGATATAATTGATATTCTGAATTAAAAAATGATTTATATTTTACAAAATTCAAAAAATATAAGTTTCATTAATTAATTTTATAATTAATTTCCGCTGTCAGAACAAATAGCGTGTTTTTAAGAAACAATTTATATCAAAAGATTGGCAATTTTTTATGTCCATTTTCAATGTTAAATTAATTCTAATGACCACCATTGGATAAAATGGTAAAAATATATTATAATTATACTTTAAAACCACTCAATAGTATAACTTATCTCTAAAA
This sequence comes from Viscum album, assembly GCA_963277665.1. NCBI lineage: Eukaryota > Viridiplantae > Streptophyta > Magnoliopsida > Santalales > Viscaceae > Viscum > Viscum album. The sequence continues at coordinate 1,042,203,704 of OY728133.1, read as the reverse complement.
ATTATTTTGATAAAAAAAGTTGTTTTAAGTAATTTTCACTATTCATAAAAAATTGGAAGTTCTCAGAAAATTCAACTTTGTATAATTTCTATATTACAAATACAAAAATGAAGTCCATTTTGAAATATAAAATTTCTATAATTTTTAAAAAGTGGTTATTACTATTCATAACGGCTACTTTGATTAGTCGCGGTGTTTTAGAACTCGAAGTTGCGTACAATGCAAGCTATTGCATTATTGAATGAGAAGCGTATCATAGAAGCTCGGGGTGTTACATTCTCCCCTCCTTCAATAAATTGCGTCCTCGCAATTTGAAATTTTTCTTGGAAAATAAAAGGTAGAAAATACCTTTGTAGAAAACCCACATTGGAAATAAGGTTAATAAAAATATAACTTTAAAAGAAAGAAAGATAAGTACAAAGGTCACCCGAGATAGCCCATACTAGGATTCTATGAAAATATGGATATGGAAGAAAAACAAACCATCAAGGTCTAATGGAGAGTTGTAGAAAACTGGATTAGGAGAAAGTTAACAATAAGAAAATCACAAACTTGTGATTGGTTAAACGGTCATTGAATACCCAGTTGGAAAAGTTAACCGGCAACGTTTTTGTTTTAAGTTACCTTTTATAAAGTTAAAGAATTTATTTAGGAGATTTACTAAGAATGTAAGGGAATATACATACTTGTCATGTAGACATTCATTCTTTAATAAATCTTTACCAAAAACCCATCTTTCACTCTAAAAGGTAATAGAACTCAAAAATATTATACTTATACTAATTGTATAAGGTTCCAAATGTTAACACATACCATTTAGATTAGTAAAATTATTTTGTAAAATCAGGAACTTCCTGTAGGCTAGTGGTAGGAAATAAAGGCCTGTCGCACTATGGTTGTGGGTTCGATTCCTACCGCTTTGTCCGACGCGACGGGTTATGCCCCACCCTGTAGGTTGTCCATTTCCTAAAACTATAGTATTATAATATTCCAAAAATAATCTTCATAAATTTTTTAACCTTAAACAATACTATCCAAAGATCAACTTAATCCACTCCAACCCTTATAGTTATCCAAAGTACTTCTGTCCAACTCACAGTCCAGATTTTATGAGGAAGGTAAACATAATGAAGATCCTTTTTTTTCTGCGTAACAACATGTGAACACCTTCATCATGTATTCTTTTAAAACACTGCAACATACTGAATTACCATAAATTCTTATTGATTACATTCATGATCCCTTATTCCTTATAGAAAACTAGATATACTCCTTCTATCCAAAAATGTATACAAATCATTAATCATTTTCAAGGATGTTAAGAATATCCAACATAATTTATCCGAATCAATCATGTCTTATTCCAAAATCACTATCTCGGTATCAGAACCATATTATGGTTTATATTTATCTCAACCATATATTTTCCAAAAATTTAACCTAATGTGGAGTCACTTTTCTTGGTTCCACACAATCTCAAGTCCTAGATGAAATAGTACTGCAGTACAATCCTTATATACTCCATAATTATTATAACCAGTACATCATTGATCCAACACTCAAATTACAAAATTCTTTAATAACAACATAAGAACACTAATCATTCCGCCTCATCTGTGGTAGTATCATAACTTGATTATTATCCAATAACATCATTTGGGGCATGCTCTGATGATTTGAACATTGGTTTGCGTAGTGTCCCCACTCCTTGCAGATGAAGCATTGTACATTTGAAACCTTTTTCTTACCCTTGCAGTCACGCACTTGGTGTCGTTTTTCTCCACACTTATAACACACTCCCATTCCCTTCAGGAAAATTACAAGGTGTTTCTTCCCACTGTTATCACATATTGGAAAATTCTTCTTTTCCCTCGTCCCTTTATCCATCATTATCTCTTCCATCCTTTTCTTCTCTTTCATCCCTTCAAATCTATAAGACTCAGAGAATTGTCTACTTATCTTATTAACACATGATACTATTTCATCATATGTTGATAACACAGGGGAGAGTATTTCCCTTCTAAATGTTTGCTTAATACCATGAAAGATATGATCCTTCTTACTCTTTGGATCATACGTATTGATGGAGTTCACATTCCTTCTACTGGGCGCCATTTCTATACAATGCCATAAAATAGGTTAGTTTATGAATCGAAATACATAATAACAAACTTGAAAACACTTATAATAAATTGAAATATTTATGGATATAATCCATAATCATAAAAAATGTTTTCTTTTAGGAAGTATATACTCATAACCCTTCATAGTGGTTTGTAAAGAAAATGTGAATTATCCTAAGAATATCCCCCGGGAGTGTCGTAACCAAGAGTGCAGCAAGGCTCGTTGTCGTGCACCAGTTCCTGTTCGAGTCTAGCTCAAAGCGGTGTTTTTGGGTTTTACCCCTAGGTACATCTGTGCCAAAGCTGCCTCTACCTGCTTGTATCCAGACAGGGATGTATTGCTCAGAAAACTCACAAAATCTCTACAATAACAAAATCCTAGGAAGTTCTTCTATACTAATCCTCAAAGTCTATCTTTGGGCTATGTGCTCTAATCAGAGTTTATCTAAATATAGCATCCAAGGTTAGTACTAAACCGCCTCTGATACCAACTGTAATGCCCCGACCCCAGCTACCCAGAGTCGGTGCATTACTTCGTAACATTGGCATGATCACAAAAGATCAAGTCTCGAAAGACCGATTAGTTTAGTAGCCTTGGAAACACTAGATACATTCATAAGTCTCACATTACATCATAAGGTGAAAAACTACAATAGCAAAGTCTCCATAGTCCACACTCATATCCTCTTCTGACTATCCCTGCAGGTCATTCATAAAATACTTTTTCACATCCCGGAAAATATTAAAACATTGAAAGGAGTGAGCTCAGATGCTCAGTAAGGATAACAATATTGCGGAAGCTTTGATAAATAATCATTAACATTTAAGGCAATGTATAACTAAAACAAAAGCGTTTTTAAACATGAACTTTAGCATAATATGGCAAAAATAAAATTCAATAATGCCATTTACTTACTCACATGGATATTCTACTAATCGAATAATCCCATGCAATATCAATAACCATTTTCATAATGATGGAATGCATAATGCCAGACATTATGAAACATTTTGTCAAGGCCTCGGGCAAGACGTCTAAAATGATTAAGGCCTCGGCCCAAACCATAAATCAAATTGGGAAAGGGCCTCAGCCAATTCCACATCTAGTTGTCTCATGAGACCTACCGATGCATCGAGGAGCTGTAGCGGGCTCCACCCATCACTTATTAAGTCCAATGCATTTCTCATATGAATTGGTCTAAACATATCATAAACCATAACATAATCGTATCACATAAAACATGCATAAAGGAAACATAACATTTCCACATTTCAATCACAAGATATCAATACAACATATTGATATAATAAAAACACTTTCAAAACCATTTTCAATACCAAAATAAAAGAAAGTTAAAACTTTGTATTTATTTTTCATTAAAAAAAATGATGGCTTGTAGAGGAAGCTGAAACTCAAATAATGGTCACGGCGGCAGAGAAGTTGTTGTCGCCACATATGTACGGAAAGAAAAAAATTCCCTTTTGTCGTTTAGCAAAACGCTTCGTATAAAAAAGATTCCTTTTGAATAAACGTAAAAGTCAAAGGGGTTTATACACCATATAAAAGAAAGTTGGTATAAAACCAAATATGCGTCAATGAAAGGGGATTGAGACGAAGTCCTTAAAAAGATCATTTTTAAAATAAAATAGATCTATTATGTGTATTCACTATAGGTACACATAAAGAAAGTAAAAAATAAAAAATAGGACATAATAATATCATGACATAATTTGAAAGTAGGAGATTAACCCAAAGAATGGAAGTTGGGTTAAGAAATTCCCTTACCTTGCGTCCTGTCCTGACTCGACCATTCTTTAACCTCCTGAATAATAAACTAGAGTTAATTTGTATTTACTTAAGAACATTTTTCATGTTCATTATTTCTTTTATATCACTTATTACCATGTTATGAACATTATGTAATTATTTAAGTTAATAACGGTCGTTTTGTCGATCTTTGGTACTTGAGTCAACAATAAACTTCTTATAATTACAAGTTGTTTATGTGGTAGAATATCCATTATCTCCAGAATTATATTCATGATTTAGATGTCATATATATCATATATATCCAGTATATACATTCATTCATAATATTACGTAACATTTAGAGGTAAGAATTGAAATGCACCGTGCATGGAGACGGTAGGCCGTACATACGCATGAACGATACTTTCATTTCTATTACATATTTAATGGAATGAAATCATAATAATATAAAGGTATAATATAGTTCCAGTATAATATCATATATAATATCATTTACTCAATCCTTTATACATCCTACATATGGCATTAACGATTCACATCACTTTGAGGGGGCGGTAGTCCGCACTTCCTAAAAAGAAATTATCGCGTTTACCCATAATGGAAATCATAAAGTATGCCATAAATGAGAAATAAAGAAGAATAAGGATAACATAAACATAATATATATATCATATATGAAAATAGTTTCATAAAAATGACCACCATTATAGGTGTTAAAAGAATTTGAACAATCATCGTTTCGTGAGGCAGTATTTCGCCACCCACAGAAACAGTATGTTCTTTAACCATTAGACGACGGTGTGTGCAAGTGTAAACCAAATCCTTATCATAAATAAATCCTAGTATATTGTAGATACTGGTGTTGTTACAAAAGAAAGGAATGAAAAGAGTTTAAGGGGTTGGGGAAGCAAAATAAAACAAAACAACATTAGAGAAGACATTACCTTAAAAATCGGGTAACTCTTTTTGATTTGAGCCAAAGGCCTCCTTGGGAAGAATTATGCCCAAAGTAAGGCTTCTAGGAGTAATGGAGGGATGTTGGTAGAGTATTTGGGCAGAGTTTGGCTGAGCCAAATGGCTTGAAGGTGTGAATAAGGTGGGAGTGGTGGGGGCCTTTTATAAGTGGAGAGGAGGGTCACTTTTGGAAAGTAATGAAATGTTATTCTATTATACAATGATTTTCGGATTCTAAAGGTCCCAAACTTGTATAATTCGAGGATAAGGTGATAAGGGTTCGAAATAGCCTCATACAATAGGCTTTGGACAAGTGTAGGCCTTGGATTTTACATTATCTTCTCATTTTATTTAAATCGTTAAATAATGAGATCATCGCTGCATCATCATGATGTCATAAATAATTTAATTTATATAATGTCTAAAAATTATAAAAAAATAATATGATGTAGGAAATCGTTTTAGCTTTCCAATGAATATTTATAGTCAAAAATATGACTTGTATAACCCCATGTAAAAATTTTGTTAGTAAAACATACCATGTTTGTGTCATTTTTTTACTTTAACATTAAATAAAAGGTATTTATGTCATTTTCCAACTAAAGTGGCTCCATGGGGTCCCCAAGTTGACCCATGGATTGTCTCGATCGGCCATGGTACATCAAATGAGGGTAGGACATGTGTCAAGCTCATCTCATATTATTAAAACATTATTTTTACCTTAAACTACACTAATTACCTCTAATCGCGATTAAGAACTTAAAAGTTACTATTCACCAAAAATCATTTTAATCTCATTGAACCACATTTTACTTCTTAATGACAACCATGTATGTCGGATTTTTGAAAATCAAACCACAGAAGTGGTAATATTTCATTTAAACGAAAAATCAGTTATTTAACTACCACTTAGTGGTTTCACTATTCATCAAAAATCGAAGTTTTTCAGAATAATGCCAAAATTTCACCCTAAGCTATAATTGATATTCCGAATTCAAAAATGATGTCTATTTTAAAAAATTCCAAACATATAAGTTGCATTAATTAATTTTATAATTAATTCCCGCTGCCAGAACAAATAGCGTGTTTTTAAGAAATAATTTATATCAAAAGATTGGCAATTGTTTATGTCCATTTTCAATGTTAAATTAATTCTAATGACCACCATTGCATAAAATGGTAAAAATATATTCTAATTATACTTTAAAACCACTCAATAGAATAACTTATCACTACAAATTATTTTTATTAAAAAAGTTGTTTTAATTAATTTTCACTATTCATAAAAAATTGGAAGTTCTCAGAAAATTAAACTTTGGATAATTTCGATATTATGAATACAAAAATGAAGTCCATTTTGAAATATAAAATTTCTATAATTTTTAAAAAGTGGTTATTACTATTCATAACGGCTACTTTGATTAGTCGCGGTGTTTATAACTCGAAGTTGCGTACAATGCAAGGTATTGCATTATTGAATGAGAAGCGTATCATAGAAGCTCAGGGTGTTACATTCTACCTCTCATATAGGAGGTAATAGATAAAATAAACAAGAAATATGTACTTAAAAATATCGACAAAAATTGGAAAAATAACTGGTCATAACCCTTGATATTCTATCAAGTTACTGTTGATCTGAGATTTTACTCTACCCAGCCTTTACTGCTTATGTCTATCTTAAAACTCATAAATTTCCAATTCTCCCTTAGGTATGAGCCTACCACCCTCTGGTGATGTAAACATATACCTTCAATGATAGTTTTCAATATGGTCTCGATAGAGAAGTAACTAGTCCATCATGATAATCACAAAAAATTATTTCATGCTGAGGATGAAAAGATTCCCTATGAATAGATATCCAACTATCTCATGGAAATAATACTTACATTACTGAAAGGTCAATGATCAGATACCAAACATGGTATCATGAATCATTATTCCATATAAGTGCTCTATCTCAAGGCCCAAACTCACCAAGATAGTATCATATATAAAATAGTTTTATATCGCTATGCCAAATAAATAAGACAGTAATGTTGATTCTAATGTAATTGCATATCTAATAGTAGAAGTTACAGTGCTCTTATCCTCTATAACAGGATCCATTTCATATAACTAGATTTTACCGTAGCTCTAATTTGCAACCTGACTACCCAGAGTAATCCCGCTCCGCTGGCACTACGAATCATGATTTTGATTTCCTCTACCTCAACAACCACCTCGGCCCGAGTGGCCAATGGTATTCCAACTATAAACCTGAGGATATAATACTGTCCTTACTCCAAAATATGGGGTAGGTTTATATCCCGATTTCCTAATCACAGATAGAAAATTTCTACAAAAAACTGGATGTGGACCATCTAGCTACTACCCATGCATTCCACTGGATCACACATACACTGAGTTTTATTATTTCCTACCGCCCACACTGGTGACATATAAACAAGCTGATAGTACATGTTCTTATATGGATACTACCCCAACATGAAACCTCATAGAAATTATTTTTCCCACTAGAAGCAATGATGATAGATCTAGGGACCAAACCACCTTGGTTCTCACTATCAACATCCCTTAGATTTCTAATTGTAATGAGTTCCTCATTAAATCTCCTAGAAATTGTAGACACCCAAAATACATTGACATAAGATTAGATGGAATACACAAACCCATCCTCAAATAGCCTCACATTACAATTAAAATAACTATAAAAAGTAGGCACAAAATTCTACGTCTTAGTAAAATGATCATAATAATCCATGAAATAAATTCATCCCTGCTAAATGTTCAAAAAATATCTATCCCATATAGCCCTAAGAATCTGTTGTATTAAATAGTAATAAAATATCTTCTTGAAGTCCACCCAAAACATTTCTTCATGTCAATATACCTAGTTAATAACTTCCCACCATCATTTGGAAAAATATCAAATCATATAAGCTGAAAGTTTAGACCACCTCTTTGTAGGAATCCCCACGTTATGAAATATAGATACCATGACCTCCATCCATGACTCTACTACATGTGGTATACCATCCCAAAAGGTGGGATGTTGATTCTTGTGAAACTATCGAGTCAACACTACAATATTTGGGACAGGTTGAGAAAAACCATTAACAGATTTCATCATGCAAAAGAAACCCTTTTTGAACTTGTCGTAGGATCCATTATTATGAATAGTAGGTGTTTTTATAGGTGGAAGTACATGATGGATCATGGGAAGCTTATGTACCACCACCTATGGTGCATGGTCTTCAATTCCATCAGAGATTACGACTCTAAGACGTCATAGCGGAATGACTCTTAAATTCCAAATTTTCTCCTCAAAAGAGAATTTGATAATAAATATATCGTAAAAGTATAACAACAACATGTACCCAACCTTTCTATTAATGAATTAACCATATCTACCTACTCCCAATTTTTGGTCTTGAAGGTATAGAAGATACCATAAGAGGCCATAAAAATGTTTAATAATCCCATTTACCCACTACTATGTATAGGCTTAGGGTGAGTTCATTGTTTCAAAATTCAATTTCATTTAGAATCATATTTTTTTGACAATTCCCATTAAATAGTTGAACCAAATAGTTCCCTAGCCTCTATTAATAAGGGCCCCATTCACCTCATGAATGTAAATATTTCATCCACTTAATTCATACCATAACATGTTGAATCCCATGAAACCAATGGTCCATTACTCAGTGTTCCATAGTTGGATGCTTAGGGTGTCTCTTATAGACTAGTCATGAAATCACTGTTAGGTTTCAAAATTCCCTCTAAGTACTAAATATATTTTTTCAATTATAGGTAATAAATTTCAGAATATTTCGATACATAATAATTAATAATAAACATTATGCAATAAGAAAAATTAATGTAGGAAATAACATGGCATATAAATATCCATAACATATTATTCCTATTGTGTCTATGATTATACATGAAGTTTAATCCCTTATTTCATTAGGCCATGGTGAAGGAAATTTAATTTTATTAATAAAAATACAAGTATAATAAAAAAAGTGTTTAATACAACAGTGAATTCCATCATGCATATCCTATAAAAAAACAACAAGAACAACCCATCCTAGGTAATTTAGCTTTACCAGGTACATGAAATGACAATACCCAAGAACAAGCTCATTAAAAAATTCCATTAACTCCTAGTCAGTAGCTTAATACTGAAAAAAAGACAATAGGGAAAAGTGATCTTTGATATTAATTTTTAATGTCCCGACTTGTAGTCCTTCAAAAAGGGGCCTCGAGCTAGTGGGTCACATGGACTCAAGAACTCATCTCTATACACCAATGGTTGCTAACTAGAAACAAGGGTCTAAGGTTGTATAGTGGGATAAAATAACCCCATATTAGTGTAGAATAATGAATATTATAAATAATTTGACGATAATAAAAGTATATATAAATAGACACTATAACAACTTAACTAGTAACCCACCATAGAATAAGCACAATATAAAAGATATAATTAACAATAATGGAAGTATAAATAACTATATATATATATAATAATATAAAAAACAAAAAGTATGATTCATATACAATGATTTCATGGATGCTGATATACAAAAAAAGGGAAATATAAGACATGAATATACAACAGTTTATAAAAACTAAAAAAGTCTAAATGAGTGCTTCAATAGAATATTGAGCCTATTATCAGTCACTTAATTCCATTATCCATCAATAAGTAAAATTAATAAAGAATATATTATAGGTTTCTTTCTATTATACATACATAATGAAAAGTAATCTACTCAGATACAAAAGGAAAACTGAGTAAGAATTGAGATTAAATCCTAATAGGAAACCACCAATGGTTTCAAGAAAGTTTATAAGATGTGTACATAGAAACAACGATGTGTAGCTGAAAATAATAATAATAATAAATAATTATTAAATAAGTACCATACAACTCACGTTCATAAGAGACACCTAGTTGGATCAAGATGCTTTAGAATAAGTCGATATGAGAGTCAGATCAGTTACCGTATATATTGTAATAATATATATATAGTAAATTAATATACTGTGTCTACGTGTTGAACTAAGTACATGAGGATGTATGTAGGAATATTTTTGGATACAAGGTGTTGGATGGGCCTAGGCATAACTCAGGAAGCTATAACGAGTATAAATGTGCCTATAGGATCCAAAATAGGGTACATTCCCCAAATCATGTAAATAATGTGAGACATTATTCTCAAAACCCAAGAGATGTGGGTGACACATCATTACAAACACCCTAAGAGAAGAACATGGAGAATCATTCTCATCTCCCAGATACAAGTATAATACTGAGTGACATCTTTCTTAACATTCGATGTAAGGGAGAGTAAAACACCATGCTCAACAAGTCCCTTAACCATCAATCCATAACCAATATCAATGAAATAATTATAATAAAATTAATTTAATATTTTATCAACACATTATTATAATAACAATCAAATCCAATATATAAATGGGTGTCACAACTCATATTATCAATAAATAAAATCATGAATCAATTAGAATGGCCTTGCCAACATTTTCACTCTTTATAATTAATCTATTTAATTAATTAAGGCAATAAAAATCAACATGAAGTTAAACTATTCTTTATAAGATCTCAATTTTTTCAACCATGATGTGTAATTTATATTTCATGATAATCTAAGAACATTGGAGGTGCTTTAGAAACTAATAAATCGTGTAAAAGAGTGGGAAATTACATTTACAACCCAGAAAAAATTGTTAGAAGTTCTTTGGTCATTTAAAGAATTATATTAATGTGGGAAAAACATTTGGAACACCCCATGGGGTGGATATAGTTTAGGTTAGTAGCCTCAAACCACAAGACAAGTGTCTACGAGAGTATTAAATCATCCATATAACTATTTTGAATCTAAGAACACAATTTAAGGCAATACGTGACAAACGCAGACATGTGGCATAATGATATATCTATAAAAAATATAAATTTTATGGATGAAAACTAGACCACCTACCTTAGGGCCATACATGACTCCTAATACAATATCGACTTCAGATTTATAGTATATTGGATGAAAAATAATGAATTCTCCAACACCATTAAAATATTGAGAACAAAATCACACTAAAACTGTGTAAGAGATCGTAAGACCAACCAAGATAAGAATAATGTTTATTCAAGATCTTATCGAGATAGATCCATTGCTTCGGATGCATGTTTATGGAGAGACTAGATCAAGGATATATCAATGAACCTAAAAGAAGGAGGAGAAGAGACATCGAGAGAGGACAATGAGTTGGGTTGCATTCTAGGCATGATAGGAGGAAAAAATAAACTTAATTTAAAAACATTTAAATGAAAAATTGGTAAATTCACCCATCCTCATAGAGAATAAGGATTAGCCACATGGTTTCCCAAAAAATGCACTAACCATGCACCACTCCCCTACCTATGGAAATGCCTAAAATAGGCTAAGCACACGGTTTGTATAACCGTGTCCAAGATATGTGTAAAGCTCTATTGAATGTCCCTCTACAACCCACATAGGCCTGAAGCTGGGATCATATGGTTTCAGACAAACCATTCAGACCCTACCCCCCTCTATCAATCCCTACATAGCTAGGAGTAAGCTTGTAGTCTAGGTGGCATGGTTTCTCTTAAGCGTGTCGCTGAGTCCATTCATCAAAATACTAGGGTTCTGAGATCTGAACAATTCTTGGTCACCCTTATTACCTTTGTGACTCCATTATTTAACATCATAAGGTCCATATTAAGGAATTTTAAAAAAATGATCCATTCCTTTGAGAAAAGTCAAGTCATTACAGAGGACCTCCCATGACCAGTGGATCTAGACATGTCCTACAAGAGTATAATGGCAGGGGCACTAGAATCAAGGGCATGCAAAATTCTTTTGTTTCCAATGTGACTAATACATATGGTTACCCACTAGACTCTCATATTTTTTTTTATTTCGTTGATATTTTAAACAGGTCTAATAATAGGGAGCTATTCAATGAGGAATTCAGAAACACTCATGGAGCCATCCATGTTGAAATATCAGTTGGCTCAGGTATTGATGGCGACACTACCACAGATATGAGAAAGGGAAACACTAACATTTATCTGTGCTAATAAGAAAACACTGATAAAAGGGGGGCATTTATTAGTGCTATCTAAAAGCATGGATAAAGCTACACTTTATCAATGCTAAAAAAGCACTGCTAAAAGTTCTTAATAAATACTATTGTTAATTTATATAAAATTCTTATATTTCGATATATATAAATTCTTTAAAAAAAATATATATATATATCTAAATATATATATGTAAATTATTTTCAAATTATAATAAATTTTTTAAATGAAAAATATAGTTATTTATTATATTTATAATTATATAGGAATACCTTCTAAAAATATTTATTTATAATTATAATTATTAGTAATTATATATATTTATTTATCTAAATATTTGTATTTAGTGAATACATACATATATATATATATATATAAATTTATACATATATACAAATATTTTTATTTATAAGTATAAATAAAATATTTATATATATGTAAATAAGTATAAAATTATAATAAATATATTCATTATATTTAAAAGTATAATTATAAATAAATATTTTTTTTATAGTCATAAATATATATATATATTGAAACACTTATCAAATTAAAATGAATATATTAATTATATATATTTTTCTAAGTTTATAATCATTTAAATAAATATATATTTATATTGAAATAATTATAAAATTATATATAAAATATTAATTTTAGTTTCACCATTATTTAAATATATATATATATATATATATTAATGACTATGAGTAAATATATATTTATTTATAATTATAATTATAACTATAATAATTATATGTATTAAAATTTTATAATTTTTTAAATATAAATATATATTTAATTAAATAATCATGAAATTATAAAAAATATATATAATTAATATATTTATTTTAATTTCATTAGAATATATATTTACATTTATATTTATATTTACGACAAAATCTAATTAATATATTTATTTATAAATATTTGTATATAAGTAAAAATATATTTGTTTAATGATATATTTTTATTTTGTAAATATTTTTAATATAAATTTATAATTATTTAAATATTAAAATATATTTATTTATGTAATTATGAAATAAATATGAAGTAAATATATATTTATTGCATATATATTTTAATTATAAATAAATACATACTTATTTATAGTTATTATTATAAATAAATAAATTTATATTTATTATACATATAATTTTATAAATACATATAAAAATATAAATAATTTTTTATCATTATAGATTTATCAGTGCTAAAATGCACTGATAAAATGTTTCTTTACTAGTGCTTTTTAGAATTGATAAAAGCATATCTTTATCACTACTAAAAAGGCCCTCATAAAGGTTGTCTTTATCACCACTAAAAGTTTGGTTTAGACAAAGACACCCTTTATCAGTTCTTTTTTTGCATTGATAAATTCTTATCATTATCAACAGTAAAAAAGCACTGATAAAAGTTTATCTTTATCAGTGCTTTCTAATTTATCATTGAAAAAAACATTCATTTTTAGTGTTTTTTAGTTAGTGTGGATAAATTCTTCCATTAGTTCATAAAAAAACCTTAACATTCTTCTCCTTACTTCACACACCTCAAGTTCTCCCATGAAGCCTTACCCTGCCACCACTCTTCCTCTTCCACCCCTCCTCATTTTTCCACCCTTCCTACTCCGCTATCGCTGCTCCTCATCCTCTTCTTCCTCGCTATTGCTGCTACTCCTCCTCCTCTATTTATGTCTTTATGAATCCTCCTCCTCCTCCTCCCCATTTTCACTACTCCATGTACTCCTCCACCTCTGTTGCCAACCCCTCCTCCTCCTCCACTACTGCCACCAAATTCTCTTCCAACTCGTCACTGTGTTTCCTGACCTGACCCAACGAGGCTCGAGTGACGACTCCACAAGACCACCTCTAATAGGTCAGGGGATAGTGACTTGCACTGAGTAGACTATCACACACACGGAAGCATTATTCTAATGTACATGTACAAAAACACCCACAAACACCACCATGAAACAGTGCATAGATATATACAAAAATTGAAAAGAAATTCACACATAAATCTATCCCAAAATAGAGTCTTGAAGATGAACAAAAAGGGTGTAACTAGGGCCCAACAAAAGAAAACTACAAAAGCATCCAACCCGCTCTGAAGTAGGGGATCGATGTCAAACATCTACTGGTAAAATCCCCAGACAAGCTTCGTTGAAGACCCTAGTCAATAAAAGTAAAACACTATTCCTTATCCGGGACCAACTGGGACTCCGTCAAAGGACATGTGGTGTACACAAGACACAATACATGTGGGGAAAAACCCGTACAGGGGTGAGTATAGTGATACTCAGTAGGAACCCCAAAAACCCCAAACCCAATCCAGAGTAACTAAAAGTAATTAGTTAACTTGATCCAGCCTAAGGGAACCCAATGAGAGAGTAACTCCATCTCAAGACCATACATGGATATACATGACTATTCATATCGAAGTATCTAGCATGTTAACAAAAATGGAACATACCATAGGACTCCAAAAATAAAACATAAATATACTCAGATCCATCACCAAGCCTCACTGTCCCGACCATAGACTATCCACAGTGAAAAAGTCGAGGTTCCAACACCACAATAAGAATGGTATCATGAGGTACTGACCTCATAAATAGAAAAAAGAGCTAAGCCATCCCTTATAGAATACAAAACTAAAGGGGAAAGCATTGAAAACTCAAATTTGATGATACAAACACACTATCCTAGATGGAACTCAACTGAGAGAATCCACTCCATTAGTAAAACGAAAAAATTATGCACCCGACCATCCCGCATGATACTTATCCACGAGGGCATTGTATATAGAAATCCCCATTGAATAATTTAACCAATGAATAAACTAGCTCCAACCAATCATGTTAGGGATCACACCATGGATCATCCATTGGGGCACACCTAAAACCCTAGCTGGAATACGACACTCAGAATAGGGTATCACACAACAACTGGAATCTAGAACAACTTGTCTCCCAAAGTATAATCGCTCGAGTAGTGTTGGTCACTCCGATACCAAGAAATCTATTGAGGAAAAAGTCACAATCTTGATCTGACACCCTGGAGATCATATCTCTTGGATAGGGGATCATATCCCATGTACTACAGGTCATGATGATACCACAAACCCCACCTCATGACTCATAAAACCCACCAAAGAAACCCAAAAGAAGAGATATCAATACACAGCTAGAGGGGAAACTCTGAGAGCTCATTGGATATTTTTACCTTAATAGATCATCATGGGTAGAAGATCAGGTCCTGTGTAAATATTATTCACACTTATTCTACGAAATATACCATGGGAACATTGTGGGACATGAGGATCGCACTGAACTTCACAGGGAGATACATGCTTCAAACCCACAAGGTTTTCAATCAAAGAGGATTGTGACAACTCACACTAGAAAGAGGGAATGCACCCGCACTACACGTATGCAAAGCAGTTGAATAGGGGTCACATTATGTTGAAGGGTACATGGTACCGACACCCTCTTAGTTGTTGAAGAGGGGTTATAGTCTGGTGAAGGGGATGTGATACAGAAACCCTCTTAGTAAAGGACCAGGGGGACCCACTCAACCCAGCTAGTCATAATGCCACTATCCAAAAATAGGGGAACCACTCAACCTAGGTAGTCAACATCACTAAACAAAGCAATCTACATGAAATCGCCTGTATACCTCATCTCCTAGGCCCAAACCATGAACATCATCGCATTCTACCCAAAAAAACATCCGGGATAGGCTATTCACTCGGCCAAAATGGACAACTGGTGAAAATAGAACTATTAACCACAACAAGTGCTCATGGGGCCCATTCCTCAATCATGAAACAAATAGAAAAAATTGTATCACCGTGATGCTATCAAGAAAAACACACGAGGTTAACTACTCACTCATCCAAAATATACACCTGAAAAAAGGTAAATTTTACCACAAACACCCAGAATGGTCCTCTTGTGGCCCACAAACTGATTACGGATTAAGAACCTGAAATTTATCTTTAAACATACAACATTATATTAGGGTCACAACACCATTGACATCTCGTCAATCAGATGTTCTTTGTAGAAGTTATGGAGGTTCAAAGTTGAATAATAATAAAATATTATTATTATTTCGACACTTCATGACCTCTAGGCCCTGAACCCAAGTCATAAAATCAATGAACCATGCTAAAAATATCCATCTTGATGCAAGGTTCACATCACTACAAACGACATGTGAAACGGACCCCTAGATTGTGAGCTACTGGGTTTTAATTTAAAACCTTCGTCCAAACTGGTTGGACTGGCCCGCTCTGGCCAGTCCTCACCGCATGATCTGGCCCACTCCAGCTGGATGAGTTCACTCCCCCAGAATGCAGCCCAGCCATGCCTGCCCACCGACCCTAATGGCCCACTCCAATACCCCAGAACGTCCCATGTTTTTCCTCAGTCTACCGGACATTCTTCATGCCTGCAAGCCATGCCGTTACCTATCAGCTGGTCTCTTCCACACCCTAGTTTTGCATCGCCTTACTCCCTACAGGACTCCACTATACATAGACGGAGACCACCGTGTGGCTACCATATTCCTCCATCACTGACATTGGAATCCTTCATCACTGACATAAAACCATCCACGAACCACAGGGACCACTCTGGTGGTCTAAAAATTAAACTGAGACTTGTTATTAACCCCTCAGGACATGATTTACACATAATTGATGAAAAAATGGAAAATAGACCTTAAATATGGGTTAAAAGTTGAAATCTTAAACCATCTACCTTTTGGAGAAATGCCGATGCTTTTACACGTTATCTGTGCTCCAAAGCTGATGCTCCATGATTCGTTAGTGTTTGCCGTCCTGATCCGTGATCGATGACGCTTTGTTTGCACAATTCATTTTTCATCGACAAGGAGGAGGAGGATAAAGACCACTTTCTGGAAAACTAGATATGGAATAAGGGGAGGGATATGATTTAATTTTGTTTTAATTAAATCCTATACACTTTACAGATCGACTCTCGAATGCCTCTGAACTGACCCCCGACACTAACAGAATTTATGTCACACCTAGGGTAAAGATGATGTTATGAAACCAACCGAAATCACACAAGTTTTATCTGAGACTCTATTCAGGATTAATGAAATATATATTCCAAAATAAATTAATTTAATTTATTTATGGAAACAACCGTGAATATGTTGTCTATTGCAATCCCACACCTGCAAAAGTTATAGCCTGCAAATGGTAAACAAAACACTACAGACACATCGATTCCCTCATATTACGGATCTGAGCAACTGTTTAAGAGATAACTCATTTAATACTCATGCATAGTATAAAAAATACTTAATATTTTTAAAAAATTTATTGTGAGAACACCATGAATCAGAATAATATGCCATTTCTGCTCCTAGCTCTAGAATTATTTGTAGTAATATTCCAAAGTCTTGTAGGAAAAACCTAAGTCACTACATCCTACCCACCTTAAGGATTTTCATTACCAAAAATAAAATGCCTAGGAACAAGGGAAAGTACCCAATATCTCCACTATGACACCCATGATAGAAAGATAACTAGAGGTTCATATGCTGCAAAAAATTTGAACCAAGAAGAACCACAACCCAAGAAATAAAAGAGAGTGTTTACAAACCTCATAGGTAGTTTAACGCCTCAACTAACACTCTAAACCCTCAACGAGATCCATATAAACAATAGGCCATGAAATTTAACACCCAGGGCCACCCTCGTCGGTCTACAACCACCCTGAATGAGCCCCAAAAAATCTCAATAGCTCTTAATAGTCTATTCCAACACCAACGTGATGCTAAGGAAAAGACCACCTCATCAGCCCATCTCACCACATGACTGGTGCCAATGAAGAACCGTTGAAGTTTGATACAGTCCACACCTTAAGGGAACTCCATCAGCTAAAGGATATCCCATCACGTAAGGCTTCATAACAAAACTACAACACCTGAAGAAAAGCATCTCCACCACCAAGAGAACTAATAGGGTTTCCAATGTGTACCTGCTGGGTCTTACATTCCCTTAATAAACCACTACCAAAGTACGAAACCATCCTCAAACTCACAGGTTGAATGAAATAATCTTTTTCACCTCAAAACTAGCCTTTTTGGGAGGTAGTGACTCTCCCACATGGGTTTGGATCATGCCATAAGGGTGCATCTTAGTGGGAAAAGTGTCCATCCTTCCTTAAAATTTGAATCCCTAATGAACCACACCCCAACCTCCTTGAGTGTCTCACATTCAAGATGATTTTGAGAATGCAAGTGAATTAATGAATAACAAAGGATTTCATAGGCCCTCACACTAGGTCTTACCGAGTCCTCATCTACCAACACACTGCTAATCCTCATGCACACAAGTCAAAGTGACTCAATCACCACACCTTGATACTATCTTCTTTGGAAGGCACATAATCACCCACATGGTTTTTATCACATCACATAAATGTTTCTCAGTGGGGGAAGAATCTCTCTTCATTGTATAGTCAAATCTATGTCAAACAACACCAACCTAGCGCCTTTCTAACACATCTCTTCCTTTACTATCCAAAATCCTGACCCAGAACCCATGAAGTCTATCGTTATGGAAACATATTGAACAATTTCTAGTTGCGCCATAATGAAATAGTATATTTGAGGTGCAGACTCAAGAAGGATCTAGTCCTATATGATCCATGTACCATTATTCCTCTATGCCAAATATCCCATTATACCGAATTAAAATGTAGGTTATCAAAGTTCTGGTGTATGGATTCATCAGATGTCTGTATTGACAATAGAATCCCTGGCCCGAGAGACAAACTTGATACATCCAAAAACTGATGTTATAAAATCCAAACCAAGCTCACGGCTAGACTAACTATGCTCTGGGGTCCCAAAGTTGGAACCTCCTAAAATAAAACTTTGTCATGAGTTGACCCTATGGGGCTCGAGTATTGACTCCTCAATCCCAACTCCAATAGACCAATGTCTTGTAACTAGAGCCAATTAGTCTATCACACAAATGGGAGGACTTATCCTAACATACCGATACACACGCACCAAAAAACAACTCATGAAATAGTGCATTGATAAATAAAACAAAATGAAAAGAAAATCATGAATACTTCTATCCGAAACTAGAATACAGTATAAGTACAAAAAGGGTGAATATTGGTCCCAAAAAAAGAAAATCGCAAAAGCATCTAACCTGCTCCCAAGGAGTGGATCACATTAAAAAATCCTCTTGTAATATCCTCGACCAATCATTTTTGAAAACCCTAGTCAGTATAGGTCCTACACTATGACTACACCAGGTCCAACTGGGACTTCACTGAAGGACCTTTAGTATGAACAAGCCACAAGAAATGTTTGGGAAAATACCCTGTAGGGGTGAGTATAAATACAGTAAATAGGAACCCCACAAACCCCAAAACATAATGGGAGTAATTGATATTCATCATCTACCTCAACCCATCCTGAGGGAACCTAATGTGAAAGAAAATCCATCTCAATATCTTCCTTGACTATACCTAACTAGTCACCTCGATGTCCCTAGAATGTCAAAAAAAAAAAGACATACCAAGAGACTCTTAGAATAAAACCCAAATATAATCATCTCTATCTCCATGAGTCAATGTATTGACCATGGACTTTCCATGGTGATCAACTTGAGGTTCTAATGCCACACTAATAATGGTTTCATGATTTACCAGCCTCATAGACATAAAAAATATCAAATCCATCCTTGATAGCATGAAAAATGATAGGGTGTAACATAAAAAACACTAAGTCGATAATCCAACCACACCATCCCAAAAATCACTCAACTAATAGATTCCACAAAATTGGAAAATCAAAATAGGTAACACCCAACCATCCATCATGATACTTCATCATGAGGGAACACTCAACATACAACACCATAGAAGAAGTCACCTTGTGACTAAACTAGATCCCAGTCTTTAGGTAGCCAATCCAACCCATGATCTATCAGGGAACACCTAAAACCCAACATGGAACACCGCACTCAGAAAGGGGTATCGCATGAAAACTCAAATCTGGAACAACTCGTCTCACATAGGATCATAGATTGAGAAGTGTTGGCCACACCAATACTAAGAACTCCTTTAAAGAAAATTTCATGATCTTGATCTGACACCCTGGAGATCGTATCACTCGAATAAGGGATCATTTCCCATTTACTACCAGTCATGAAGATATGACAAACCCCACCTGGTAACTCATGGAACACACCGCAGAAAAACGAAAGAATAGATATTGATTCACAACTAGAGGTTCATATATCATGGCTCACTGAGGCTATATCCCCTACTGGAACATCCTAGGTAGATGATCATTTCCAGCATAAATATTTTTCAAATTATTCCATGGAATCCACCAGGGAAACACAAATGCATGTGAGGATTGTGCCAAACCTCTCGGGGTGATACATGCTCCCAATAAACTAAGTCTACTATCGAAGAGGATTGAGACAACTCACTCTAAAAAAGCGGTAAGGCACCCGCACTGTACGTATGCAAAGAAGCTGAAGTGCAGTCATAGTCTAGTGAAGGGGATGTGATACCGAAACTCTCATAGAAGTTGAAGAGGGGTCACAGTTCAGTAAAGGGGACGTGACACCAAAGCCCTCATAGCAAAAAGAATTGGGGGACCCACTCAACCCAGCAAGTAGTTTTGCCGCCATCCAAAACAAGGGGTAACCACTCATCCCAACTAATCAACATCAGAAACCTAAGTAATCCACATGAAATATCCTAAACAATGTGTCTCCTAAGCAAAAACTGTAGTGACCATCACGTTCGTTGGGTAAAAAACACGTAGGATAAGATATTCACTCGCCCAAAATGAAAAACCTGTGAAAAGGGTACTATTCATTGCGACATGTCATCTTGTGGCCCACACATCAATTTTAGAACACATTTAATAGATCATTACATTGCGATGCTCTCATAAAAGCACATAGGATCAACTACTCACTTGTCCAAAACAAACACCCGGTGAAAAAGGCACATTTCACCGTAAACACCCAGAATGGGCCTCCTAGGGCCCATAACACATATTCAGATTAGAAACCTGAAATATATCTTAAAACATCCAACATACCATCATGGTCAAAAGACCACTTGCGGTGTGTCAGTCGGATGATTTCTGCATAAGTTATGGTGGGCCTAAGTTGAATAATAATAAAATATTATTATTTTCCGCCTCAGTCTGTCAGACCTCCGCCGCACCCACGTGCAGTGCGGCCACCCACTTGTCAGGATCCTTCGCACCCTATAACTATGCGACCTCTCTTTCAACCAGACTTATATACACCCCAATGGACACCACTATTCTACTGATAGATTTTGGCTTCATTGCCACCAGAATCCACACTTGTCATCAGAAAACCCTCCACGTACCACTAAGATCACTTCGGTGGTCTAAGAATTAAACTGAGAACTGTTTTGGGACCCTCAGGATAATATATACACATAATAATTGAAAAAATTAATGAAAATGACTCATAAATAGGTGGTATGAGATAAAATCTCAAACCACCTACCTTTTTGAGAAATGAAGATGCTTCTATGATAGATCTGCATTTTGGACCTCCTGCTGCATGATCCGGGAGAATCCGCCATCAAGATCTGAGACCGATGACACTTTTTTTTCTTAATCCATAATTATTTATAAAGGAGTATGAGGGAGGAGACCTCATACATGCACACCACCTATGTAAGATGGGGAGTAAGGAGATTTAATTTTGTTTTAATTAAATCCTCTCCACTTAACAACCCACCTCCTAAACATATCTGACCCAGCACATGGCACTGTAAATGTTTTATATTTCACCAAGGGTAAACACGGTGTTCTGAGCCCAACCAAGTTCTCAAAATTTTGATTTTGAGACTCCATACACAAGTTATTAAATCCGGTGTCCAAAATACATTAATATATTTTATTTATGGAAATGACCTCGAATACTTTTTCTACAGTAGACCCACACCCGCAAAAGGTATACCCCACCTAGGGTAAACTGCATGCTCCAGTCACAACTATGCACTCAGTTTTCCGATCTGAGCTACGATTTATGAGATAAATTATTTCAACCTCATGCATACTATAAAACATACTTAATATTTTTTTTTAAATTTATTCTGGGCACACTTAGCCTCCAAATCACACATCGTATCCATACCTAGCTCTGTAATTATTTATAGTAATATTCCGAAGTCTCATTGGGAAAACCCCGCATCACTACACTATGAATATATCATTTTCCACCACCATGTACCACTTATTTGAGGCCAGGTGATCCCATTTCCACCATTCTACCATAAAGATCTCCTCCGTTGCTGCACATCCGAATCTTGGAATCTTTTTTAAATCTCCATATGTTTTGTGTTACCTTATGCACTGCCTTATGGGATACTAAAAAATTTATTTATTAACTATTGAATAATAAATTATCATGAAAGTGTATTTTAATTGAAATTTTAATGAGTAGGTGACATAAAAGTGGTAAGATATAGATTATATATTTTTATAATGATGTTTAATGTTAAGATGTTTTCAAGAATTATTAGGAATTCACTAGTGTATATTTTATTAATCATGTTTATGTTTTGAGAATGTTGCACCTATGTATGGAAGAATGTGTATGTAACCCTTTATGTAATGTGGTGGTATGTCTCTATGGTAGTGAAATTTTTAATTATCATTATTTCTATCATGTAAAGGATAAAGCGTGAAATTTATGCATGTGAATTTTTCATTTTATAATCTGGAAGCATGTTTTAGCAATACTATTAAACTTCAAATTAGGTTATTTTAATGATATTTTAGTATTTAAATTAATGATATATTTTAGTATTCTTCTATAATGTGTTGATATATTTTATTTGTAGCATTTTTTTCTAAAACTAAAATTTGTTATTCTAAAGGCTAGTTAATTTGAATTTTAGTCTTTATTTAGTTTATGATTATAATTTCTATGGCGATTAATTGAAATATGTGTGGAGTGATCAATGTTAGTGATATATCATCCTATCTTGGTTATGTTCTATTTATTTAATTTAATTGATATGGTCACATTCCGTAAAAGGTTAATCTTTTAAAGAAGGAATTTAGAAATATATTTAGATATCTACAATTAGGGGATGATGTTGTATTGAACACACTAAATGCTTCTGAAAATAATAATGAAATGGGGATTTGATGTTGTGTTTTTTATTAGGATTGTTGTGGTTGGTTGTGTTATATTTGTTGTGGTTTGTGTAGTCTCAGTTGGTAATTATTATGGTTTTTTGGGTGTTTCAATGTGTTATGAAGTATGTGTGGCATTTAGTCTCCTTAATAAACCAAATAAGTTGTGATTTTTGATATGGATGTGGTGAATAGATGATTTTATGGTTGGAGTGATGGATTAACTATTGTGTTTGTGAGATTAGGGTGTTTTGGTTAGTGGTAGAAGAAGGAGATGATTTTTTGGTTTTTGTAGAGAATTTTAAGTGGTGACGAGTTTAAGTGTTTCATTTGACTTGTTATGGATGTCATGATGTGATATAGTTTATATAGAAGAGGTGATATGATGTTGTAATTAATTTAGATTGGTTTAGTGGTTACACGTGATGTTGTGCATAGGAGAAGAATATGAATAGTTGAAGGATCATGATCTGGAAGTAAATGATTCATGAATCATGTAGAATATGGTTTCCCACATTGAGGAGATTTGAATTTATGTTTAAAAGTATCATGTCTAAGTTACACTTATGTCTTTATCGATCAATTATTCACTCCTCAGAAGTATTATTGGTATAACATTATGGATTCATAAAATTTATTCATGAGATACATGATTAAAATATTATGGATTTATATTTTATAAAATGTTGGTTATTTTTTTATACATGTATCCTTTATAATGTGTTTCCCTTGGGATTTATGTATTTGGGAAAATTCTTAATTGGATATTTTAAAATGATAAGTGTTTTGAAAAGTTTATTAAAAAATTATATGTTTGAAACAAACATTATTTTTCTTTTAAATAACTTTGAAATGATTTAAAAACTTTTCTTGGAGTGAGGTTGCATTCCATGTGTTTGTCAACCCATTTTAATGGATTTAATAATGGGATGTGAGTATTTTGAATGTATATGTAACACTGGTTTCATTTTAACAAGGGGTGAGTGGTGTTTTAAATTAAATTTTTTAAAATATAGAGTGTTTTTCCTCATTTTAAATTATTATGATTATTGGGTCATGAAGATTCCATGAATGAATTATAAAAAATAAATTAGGGCTTTGAAAAAGTGTGTTTGAAACTGATTGGCTTATTTTAAAATGTGTGAGTTATTTTAAAGAGGAATTTGTGTAAATGGGTTTTTAATGAGATTTAAACTGTGATCATATAAATAGTTTTTAATAGAGACTTAAAATATATAATTTTTTTATGCTTGGTAAATTTTTATATAAATGTTTTGGGAATTTATTTTGTTAAATATTACTAGTACCAAATCAAATAGGATGGACATGAATTAAGAATGGATGGCTAAAAATTGTATGAAAAAATAATATGAAGATTGAGTGAAAGTTTTCATAATTTTTTAAAAACATCATTCTATATAGCCCTTTTCAATTCCTTTTTCTATGTTTACATTGTTGTTATTCTAGAAATATTAGTCCAGAGGAGTTAGAAGAACACCTAATCTATCCCAGAATAGATAAAAGTTATAAATGTTAGAATAAACACATGGAAAAAGAGAATGTGGCTAGTATATGGGATATCACTATATTTTATGGATCATATAATATGATTATCAGTGTAGAAAGTGAAGAAGACCATATTAGGAATGTGATTGCAGGTGTGAATGACGATCAAGATCCTATTGAAGAAATGAAAAGGACAATTGAAAATGAACTCCGTGATTAACCATTATTTGTTTGAGTAGTTAAAGTGTTGTGTAGAGATGCTATTGTATGGTTATTTAACTAAATATATATCATTTTCATCCATATTGATGTTGTATAATTTGAATGTAGTCAATTAATGGAGTGACTCCATTTTTACATTATTACATTCTCTCTTTAATGTCATGATCCCAGAAGATAATGAGCTCCCAATATGAACATACGATGCAAAAAATTTTCTAGTATTGATGGGTACGATCTATAAACGAATACATGTCTACATGAATGATTTTATAAGCTTTCACAAGGGAAAAAAATATCTTAGAGAATGACCAATTTGTGGTGATTCTTGATACATGAATGATGAATTTGGTCATATGAAATTTGTGTCGTGCCTTCCAATCATTCCAAGGTTCAGGCACCTATATGGAGGTGAGGAGACTGTAGGGTAATTGAAATGGCACTCAGAAAGAAGAAATAAATATAGTAAACTACATCACCTGATAGAATCTCCTTAATAGAAGAAAATCAACAATGAGTATCTTGATATTGGAAATGAGCCAAGAAACCTTCATCTGGCATTATCTACATATGAAGTGATCACTTTTTGGATTTCAAAGCTGCACTCATAGTATGTGGCTGGTTATGTTGGTAAATTATAACTTTTCACTCTGGTTGTGCATGGAATGAAAACAAATCATGATATCTATGCTTATATTAGGGACTGAAACAAATGGATAATGATATTGATGTAAATTTTTCTCCATTGATTGAGGATTTGAAAATATTATTGGATTCAGGTGCTATGTTATTTGATGCTTATTGAAATTATGATTTCACATTGAGAGCCATGTTGTATGGGATGATAAATAAATTTCCTTCTTGTGAAATATTTTTAGGATATAGCATTAATGAAACACATGGCTATCCCATCCTCAATAAAGGTACATAGTCAATTAGTTGAAATATTCATCTAATAATTTGTTTCTTGGACATCAAATATTTCTACCCTGCCGACATAAGTACCGATCGAGGAAGAAATCATTCGATAGATTTTCCAAAGAACATACAACACCATCTCCACTAACAGGTGATCAATAGTTTGAGAAAGTAAAATCTGTAGACATTGATTTTGTTAAACCATTTTCAAAAAACATTAAAAAATCCATTTCAAAAAAGTGATAATTTTTTTAAATTACCATAATAGAACTATTTATAAGTTAGAAACATTATTGATTTTTCCATGTTGAAAATTTTTAATGTGATAGTGTTATCATCACATTGCTAAATGAACCGGAAAAAACAATGGAATTATGGATAGTTTTTACATGGTTGAAATTGGAATATGAGAAGATTTGGGGCCAGTAAAGGGTGAATACAAACTTTTATTCCTCCAACTAATTACACTCATTCTAGGTAAGAGATTTATTAGTTTTGAAGCTTCTTGAGACATAAAGGTTCCATAGGGGTATTCATCGAATATTAAGAACATCATGTCGATGACTGATTTAAATTTAATGGGTATGAAATCACACGACTGCAATGTTTTTATGTAAGATATAATGCCTATAGATTTATGTTGATTTTATTCAATACTTTTCATTATAGAGTAACCAAACTATGATTATTATAAAGCTATATGTAGATAAGTTATAGACCCGAAGAAATGTCTATGTACGGAAAAAGAAATTTCTATCAATTTATGTGAATTTAAATAGTTCTTCCTACCAACATTATTGATATGATGGTTCACTTGATGTTTCACTTGGTGAGAGAGATTTGACTATGTGGTCCAATACACTATAGATAGATGTACCCCATTGAAAATTAAATGAATATTTTGAATGGGTATTTCAATAATAGAATTCATCCATAGTTTTGTATTATGGAGCGATATATTGTTAAGGAAGCCATTTAATTCTATACCAAATAACTCTCCAACATGCAATGAATTGGTCTATCGAAATCTAATCACACTGGGCGACTTGCGGGTGAAGGAATTCATATAATATATGTTGTTACAATAAATATTATAGATTGAAAGTACACCAGCCTTTAAAATTTTCATAATAGTTTGGAGCTTCTCCATATGTTGAAATCCACAAATAAATTCAAAGCCTTTTGAATCCATCGATGGATAAAATATGGATATCAAATACACATAATCAATAGTTTATAAGATTGTTTGAGAACCATATTTTAAAAGAGTCTGATGAAAATACTAATTTAGTTTTATAATGACTTCAATGGAAAGATGGAGGACTAAGTGTGTATGTGTTATCTTATAATGGATATGTAATTAATTGTTATATGCTCTCTACAAATGAACATGATGAAGATTGTACCATAAAAAATAGCACATTTACCATCGTGGTTGAACCGATATGTGTTTTTGGTAATAAGGACAAAAATTCAATTTATGGGAATATGTCAAACTTTGGAATCATCAAATAAATATGTTAGTTGGATTATACAACATTCCACGTGCCTATTTTTTAATGCATGTGGTTTTATAATAGGTGTTCCATTAAAATAAATGAATTTGGATTTGTGAAAGTTGATTTCAGTAAGGATGGGTACAAATACAAACCATTTATAATGGAATAATAGGTATTACGTGTATTTTATGTTATAGATACAACAAACTAAAAGTGGTAAATTGCACTATTATCGACCAAAACCAATGAAGGGGTAGATGAAAATTCAACCAAGGATGACCCTCTCATTGGGACATTGTAGTCATTTCGCAAATGTCCCAATATAGACGACCTTTCGAATGTCATAAGGGACCATAATGAAGGTATTTGGATCATTGATAGAGGGGTTAAATCCTTTCATCCATTACAAAAGATAAAGAGAGATTAAAAATCAGGTTTCATTTTTTTGTAAAATAAATCATGTTACCTCAAATTATTATACATTATCTGCTAGCTTTAGGTAATTTAAATTAAATTTTAAACCAATTCAATAGATAATGAGTTTTTCTTGTGTTGGTTCTCCTGATCTTGAGGATGAATAGTTCTCCAAACCTAATGATACTCCCAGTGTAGACAAATGACCCTTTACACATGTCGGTGATCCCATTCCTGATGAACAATAGGTTACTCAACCTACTTCTACTCTCAATGTAGAGGTACAATAACCACATGTGCATGTCGATGGTACTACTCCATAAGAACGTACTAACTATGTTTATTTTGGGGAAATGGTAGTATTCGAAGGACCGACATTGTAGAAAAAATATGAGTGTCATACTTTGAAGATGCTACATTAAATAATTAAGGTGAAATTAAAAGGCTTAAAATTCAAGGGGGAATGATAAGGGTCAAAATTTTAAACCCAATAAGGACATGTTCAATAGTTATAATGCAATCGTCACTCAGAAATATATACCGATTATGTAGATTTGTGGCACAATGTTATGCCCCGGGCTGAAGACACTAATGTGGGAACATGTCATGGTATCATTATGATATAATTTCATTATTTCACTAAATAATTAAATAATGAAACTTTTACTTACAAGTCATCATCCATTGTAGAGAGCATTTATAATAGATGTATACCATAATAAGTATGTATTAATGCTTGCTAGAAGGATTCATGGATGATTTCAGACAATCCTAAAAAGACATTAGCTTAATGATGATTAGAGGAAAATAAACCCACACCCACTGGTTATCAATGCACACCTGATAACCCAAGAAGCACAGGATGCATTTACTAGATGTTGTGGAGATTCATATTTTCAGGTAAATTGTGTCCAGTAATACGTTTCTTGAAAATATGTGTATTCATCACTTTTATTGAAAATTTTTTATTTATGAAACATCAATTGAGTGCTGTAAATAAGGAATGACCAAAAAAACTAGAATACCCCTACTATAAAAAAATTATGGGGTATGGTTCACTTGAAAAAAATAGGTATGTTTTTAAATTTGAGAGTAATAGTTTTATGTGACATGAAACAAAAACATAATAATGTTCCTCTATTTATATGAAGATTGATGACTCGAAATGCAAATCCACTTCTATCCCATGCCACATTCTATGGAAGGAGGAACGTTTAATTAATGATGGGATACTAATAGATGAGAAAACAGAAAAATTGTGGGAATCATCTATATGTATTACATAATAAAAAATTAGTTTGTTTTCAATTTCTTGTACATAAAAATGATAACATATTTTTCAATATTTTCTATCTGACATAGTCATAGGAATTAGAAACACCTATTCAGGATGCACACATAATGTAGGTGGCCTTAAAGCGGCCAGAACAATATAACCATGTCAGAGGTGTGGGTTTTTGTGTGACTCCCCAAATAAATTTTGAGAAAAAAACAAGAGGATGATCAAACTGAATTAATAATACATATGAAAGAAAGAATATATACCCTTGATGGAAAATTACAATGGTAGATGGAGATGATTGACACATTAATGAGGGATAAGAAAAGAGAATAAGAATATTGAGAACAACCACCACATTGAGATCATGCCCTATCTCCACCATCTATGGGGCTAGCCATTCCCCTCAAAGAGATGTATTAGCATAGGTAATAAATATTCTAATAAATATTTCCTTGAAATTTAAATCATACAAAAACTTATTCCTTTCATGTAATGATATTATATAGGTTTATAATGACTATGATTTATATCTATAAAAACACACCATTTACCTTGTGCCAAAGAATATGATTTTCAATATTAAAAAGGACATTCTACACAATAGACCACTGCCCACAGGTCATGTGTGAGTTTCAATCACATTAGCCCATGATCTAAGCACATATCTACCTATTCTAATTCATGATGATGATATTAAGATAGTAGAAAATGTTGTTGGAACATTCATTAAATGGATATCACATCTTGCAAAAAATCATAGTGATAAAGGGGTATTGATTTTGAATTAACATTTTATACTAAACCTTTAATAATTATGGAAAAAAGTGAGAATTGATGAATATTATTATAGATGGACAAAGATAAAGGGATGAAATGAAATACCATCTTAAAACTATTGAAAGGATCAACAAACTAATCAAAAATATCTATTGAATGAATAATTACCACAAATTTTCTATATCCACATTTATTATCATTCAAGGCTCTTGTGAATACAATATTAAATGATACTCTCAATAAGAAAGTATATTTTGAATGAAATATGTATGGAGAGAAATATAATTAATATATTGGTGTTGAGATTGGAACTGAAATCCTCGACTATAACTAGCTATCCAGATTAGTTGTAAAGGTACACATGAGGTATGTTCTCATGATTTCTTTTTCTAAAAGCTGATATACATTTTCATTTATGAAAAAAAACATTTCATTTTTTTGGAAAGAGTATATATGAAAAGAAATTGATGTGACTTTCCCATTAAAAAATTCATACTCTTTAGTTCTCACATCACCTCTACAGTTGAGAAAGAAATAGATACAAAAAAGGATAAAATAGTGGCATGTCTGATCGAATCATTTGAATGAAAAATTTTAGTTGAGAGACTATATTTAATACCAATGATGCACTGGTAAGACTTTACAATTTAATAATGTAAAATATATTTTCATTTAATTCATTAAATATTCAGTTTTTCTTTTTTAGGCAGTATTGGATGCCCATTGTATTACATTTGGACACTCCAATGATTTATTTCATTGATTCAATGCATGGATAACCAATAAAACATCCACACATGATGATGTCTGTCAATTGTTAATACACCATATCCAATGATTTAGAACTAAACATCAAGTTATATAATTTATAATATATTTTAATGAGGATTATGCTATGATATGGTAGTGCATCACTATGGTCGAAAAAAAGAATGAGGCTAGGGGACAAGGACAAGGATGAAGACAAACACATTGACTGGTTCATTATCAGGGAATATATAGTAACATTTCACTATCCTAACACATTTAAAAACAAATTACTTATTCACATCAATTTTTTAACATTGTGTGAATCCAAAAAATGAAATATAATATTGTTATTATGTTTTTAAACTTATGAATTATATCATATTCCATGAACAAACTAGCATCCCTAAATAGGTATTTTCAGAGGTGATTACTATTTCATTTAAAATATTTTCTAATACTTTTTGTATTTATCTTTTTTCGGTACTACCATGATTTTAAAAATAATTATATTGAAAAGATGATATAGATATACTCAGAGATGAAAGGGAATCATACCTAATGAAAAAATGTAAACAAATAGCACGAAGATGTGAATTTCGTATGTAGGGTATGAATTTATAATGTTAATACAACCTTATAACATATTTATGCTCATGTAATAATTATATTATCATAAATATCTTCTATTTTACACATATTAAACATCTATGATAACCCTTTTTTATGTTACATATCTTTATGTTATGACTCAAAATGGGTGTTTTTAGTTTGAAATGTCATTTTCATAAAAAAAGAGAACTGACAAAATGAAAACTAAGAAAACATATTTGGATTATTTTGATAATCTAGCAAAATGATCTATAATTAATTTGTGACATGTATGAATCATATTAACCTCAATAGGACACACTATGTGATCATTACAACTCAAAGGGTTCCTTTTTATAAAAAATTCACATTAATTCAAGTAAAAACAATAAGTGACCTACTGAAAACCATGAAAACAATTTCAAATTGATTTGATACTTTTGAAAAATGATCCATGAGTAATTTTTGATATGTAGGACTCAGACTCACCTTAATACGATACAATATGTTTCTTGTATAACTTAATGTTTATATTTTTTTTTCAAAATCTATATGAATTTATGTAAAAAGAAAAAGTGATGTACTAAAAACCGAGAAAACACATTCAGATTGTTTTGATAATTTAATACAATGATCCATGCATCATTTTTGATAGGTAAGACATGACCTCACCTCACTAAAATGCACAGTGTGGTAGGTATAACTAAAAGTGACTATTTTTTTTAAAAAAAATTGGCCTAAATTTAAGAAAAAACAACAAGTGAAATACTAATAACCAAGAAAATTCATTCAGATTTTTTTCATACACTAAGAAAAAGGATCCATGAGTAATTTGTGATGCATACAGATTAGATGCATATCAATAAGAGCTTGGTGTGAATTTTATAACTAAAAGTTTATGTTTTTAATTAAATTTGACATTAATTTAAGTAAAAACCAAAAGTGACATATTGAGAATGGAGAAAATTAATTCAGATTAATTAGATATTTTATTACAACAATATTTTAGAGATTTTTAATGCGTAGGGATCATCCATGTAACACCCCAGGTAAATAAAGAATATGAAATTTTTATATATATCTCTTTTTTTGAATAAAATGATAATATTAATTTAAAGGGAACTCTATGCTTGATGGCTTACCCAATACGCAACAACGAGTTCCTTTGAAATCTTACGTTGCACTCTAATAATAAAATAAAATTATTTTAAATGTTAGTTAACACGTAGCCATTGTATTGGCGGGAGTGAATAGAAATAACTAAAATATGATTATATATGTTTGTTAAATGTTTTTACATTTATCCAATAAAGGATAAAGGCTTAAAATACGAAAAGAATTCAATTTTAGGCATATATACTCTAATTTTCACTAAAGGTCCACTTATCAACTTTTGATGGTGAACCATCATTAAATATAGTTTTGTTCACCCTTATACATTATATTGGACCAAATAAAACTCTTCTTTAGAATTGGGACATCAAAATTCACTTTGTGTAAATTTTTGGTATTTTTTCGTTAAAGATCATTTTTTTAATGAGTAGTGAAAAATGATGTATTTTAATTCAAAAACTCGTATTAATATAATTTATTTATATGATTAGATTATCTTTTGAATTAGTTTCAAAGTTAAATTGGAATATATTTTTACCATTTAATCCAATAGAGTGGTCTTTGGAATTAATTTTATCTTGAAATTGGACTTAAACTAGTGTCAATCTTTTGATACTTATTGTTTCATAAAAACATGCTTTTTTCTCTGACAGTGGGAATTAATTATTAAATTAATTAATGTAACTTATATGTTTTGAATTTTTTAAAATAGAAATCATTTTTGAATTCGGAATTTCAAATATATCCTAGGGTAAATTTTTGGTAATTTTCTGAAAAACTTCAATTTTTGATGAATAGTGAAACCACTAAGTGGTAGTTAAAGAAACTGATTTTTCGTTCAAATGAAACTTTACCACTTCTGTGATTTGAATTTAAAAATCCGACATACATGGTTTTAATTAAGAAGTAAAATGTGGTTCAATGGGATTAGAATAATTTTTTGGTGAATAGTAACTTTTATGTTTGTTAATCGCGATTAGAGGTAATTAGTGTAAGTTAACATAAAAATAATGTTTTAATAATATTAAATGACCTAGACACATGTCCTACCATCATTTTATGTGTCATGGACGACCGAGACAATCCGTGGGTCAACTTGGGGACCCCATGGAGCCACTTTGGTAGGAAAATGACATTAATACCTTTTTATTTAATGTTAAAATTATAATGTCACAAACATGTATTATTTTGCTAAAACAATTTTTATATGGGGTTATACAAGTCATAATTTTAAGTATAAATATTCATTGGAAATATAAAAAGATTTTATACATCATAGTATTTTTTTTATAATTTTTAGACATTAACTAAATTAAATTATTTATGACACCATGATGATGCATCGATTACCTCATTATTTAACTATTTAAATAAAATTGAATGATAATGTAAAATCTAAGACCTACACATGTCCAAAACCTATTGGATGAGTTTATTTAGAACCCTTATCACCTTATCCTTAAAACACATCAACGTGGGACCTTTAAAATCCGAAACTCATTCTAAAATAATGTTACATTTCCTTACTTTCCAAGAGTGCCCCTCCTCTCCTCTTATAAAATGCTCCCACCTCTACCTCCTTACCCACACCTCTCAAGCATTTGGCTCGGCCAACCCCTTCCCATTGTGTCTCTCAACATCCCTCTATTACTCCTAGAAGCCTCACTTTGGGAAGAAGTCTTCCCAAGGAATCCTTTGAGCTCAAATCAAAAAGAGTTACCCGATTTAAAGGTAGTGACTTCTCTTGTGTTCTTTTGTTTTGTTTTACTTCTCCAACCCCCTAAACTCTTTTTATTATTTTATTTTGTAACAAATCATGTATCTTCAATATACTGGGATGTTTCTATTAGAATAATTATTGCTACACTTACACACACCTACATCTAATGGTTAAAGAACATATTGTTTCTGTGGATGGCGAATTTCTGCCTCACGAAACGATGATTGTTCAACACTCATATAACATCTTCAAAGGTGGCAATTAAGATGTAAATATATTGATATATGATATATAATATGTTTATATTTTACTTAAACTTCTGTATTTTTCTTTAGTGGCATACCATTATGGTTTCCATTGTGGGTAAAACATGATAATTTCATTTTAGGAAGTGCGGACTACCGCCCCCTCAAAGTGATTTGATTCATTAATTCCATATGTGGTATGTATAAAGGATGGATTTAATGTTATTATGTATGATGTATGTTACATATAAATTATAAATATAATTCTGGAAATAAAATATACACACCTCTCATTTGGTTTTAATTCCATTAATATGACATAGAAATGAAAGTAGCGTTCATGCGTACGTACGGCTTACCGTCTCCATGAACGGTGCATTTCATTTCTTTCCTCTAAATGATTATGTAATATTATAAATACTTGTATATTCTGGATATATATGATATCCAAATCATGAATATAATTCTGGATATAATGAATGTTTTACCACACGAACAACATGTAATTGTAAGAAGTCCACTTTCGACTTAAGAACCAAATATTGACAAAACAATAATTATTAACATAAATGATTATGTAATTCTTATAACCTGAAAATTAGTGATATAAAAGAAATAATGAACTTGAAAAAGGTTCTTAAGAAAGTTTAAAGTAAGTCAAGTTTATTATTCAGCATGTTAAAGAACGATCGAGTCACGTCGGACCTGAGGTAAGGGATCCTACTCCTCTCTTTCTTTTTAAGTACACTCTTTTATGTCATTCCTTTTAAGCTCATATTTATTATTATTTGGATGTTATTTTATATTACTCATACTGTACTTATTTTGTTTATATTATGGGAGACCCTATTTTCTCTCATCAATCCATTCTGGAAGTTTTGAGTGGCGCCGTTAGGCTGCCGAATTTTCATAAGAGATCTAACCTCTCTCTTTCTTTTTAAGTACTCTCTTTTATGTGATTTCTTTTGAGCTCATATTTATTATGTTTGGGGATGTTATTTTATATTCCTCATACTGTACCTTTTATGGTCATATTATGATAGATCCTATTTTATCTCATAAATCCATTTTTGCAAGTTTTAAGTGGCATCGTTAGGCTGCCGAGTTTTCGTAAGGGATTTTTCATCTCACATTTATTCCCGTGACATTTATGCTACATTTTCCACTATTTTATTTTAGTGGTGTATGTAGTGCACATTATTATACACTTTGTGTAGTATAATTTAATTTATTGTTATTTACATATTCATTGTATGACCCTTTTTCCATGGGGTTTACTTTTCGAAAGTTACCCAACTCGGTAAAGGGACCTTTCACCCTCCTTTTTTTAAAAGACTTATTTTGTTATGTCTTTTAATTCACATACTATTATGTTGGGATATGTTCTTATATATCCTTATTTAGGTAAATTTTATGTAAATGTGATGAGATCTACTTTATCTCTCTCATCAACCCTTTTTGTAAAATTTTATGTGACGTCGTTAGGCTGTCAAATTTTACCAAGGGTACTTCTTAACCCAATTTCAATTTCTTTGGGTTCAACATGTAGTAATTGAATATGTCATCCTTTGAATATGTGTGAATGAACTTTGATTTTTTTACACTTAATATCCACTTATATTGGATGTATTTATATTTTTCACACATAATTATGAGATTGATTTATCCTTAATTTAAGGATACCTTCTTTATAATGGCTTTCATCTCATTTTACATTTCTTTTGAGACTTCATTGTTGTTATGAACCAATTCACCTTTATATGGTGTGTATACTGTCCTTTGACATATTATATCATGAATCCCTTTATTCTCATGATATTATAAAGTTCAGATTAAATGTTATTCCGCAATTATTTGTATTCAAGAGTCTCTCATTTTGTTAAAAACTCTTTAACAAAAATATCGTTTAAATGTTTGAATGATTTATTATTCTAAATATTTATCTTTAATGTCCATGTTTTCAAAATGGTTTTCAGTATTTATTTATACGGACATTAATGTTTTAAAATTATAATTCCAATAAAATATTGAAAGTGGTATGGGTCACTTTGATTCAAAAATCTCTTTTAAATGTTTTTTGAAAATGGATTGATTAATTCAATATCTTGGAATTACTTATTTTGATTGAAAATAAAATGTTGTTATTGAAATATTTATATTTTCAATAGTTTATGTGTAATGATGGTACTTGGACATTTTACGGGTGGTTACGAGATAAACCATATGATGGGTGGTGCCGTGAATACCAGGATGGGTGGTTACGTTATAACCTCCAATGCATTGGGTATGGAAGTCGACCGTATGGCTATCCTATTAAGTGATATGTGTGGAAGTCGACCGTATGGTTATTCAACATATGTATGTTTATGTCCCAAGTTATCTTTATATGTTATATGTTCTTTATATGGGTTTTATGGTATTATTTTGGTTACAAAAGGGTAAGTAATGATATTTTATTCAGTGAAGAGTTTTTACTACGTAAAGGTGAAAGGTATTACTTTGATAAAGTATACATGGTTTACTTGTTGCTTTGAAAAACTAACAGTTTCCTTCTATGTGTATCCTTTACTGGGCTTTTTATGTTCATCCCAAGTTTTTGAAATGTTTTCCACCGGACTTAAAGATGAATAGGGTCAAGGATGGGATCAAGGAAAGACATGATATCTAAAACATGGAACTTGAAATGCTTCTTTTTAAGAGTTTTTATTTTATAGAAACTTAGTAGAAGTGTCTACTATGTAATTGTTTGAGATGTAACAGTTATGACCTAATTCTCAAAAACTCTAAACCTGAAAATATCTTCAATGTGAATTATTCATTTAATTCAATATTATGTAAGGTTTAAGGCTGGGGCGTTATAAGCCATATATCAATATGATGTATAGAGTAGTCGGTATAACTCATAGTGTCTCTTTTTATTTAAAATTGACATTAATTTAAGTAAATAAAAAAATTTACATATAAAAAACCAAGAAACCAAATTCAGATTATTTTTATTCATTAGGAAAATGATACATGTGTCATTTGTGATGTTTAGAAATCAATTAAACCGCAATCCAATGAGACGTGTGACCGGTATGACTAAAAGTGTCATTTATCATTTTAAAATTAACATTTTAGTTCAAATTGTGTCACTCACTAAAAACCATGTAAACAAACCCAGATTGTATTGATTATTTAAGACAATGATTCTTATGTCATTTGTGATGTGTATGAAGCATTCTCACATCAATGTGACACACGATACAATCAGATGATTCAAAATTCATATTTCCAGTTTGAAATGAAATTTTAGTAATGAAAACACAACTAACATACTGAAAACAAAGAAAACACATTCTGATTGTTTTGATACATTAGGAAAATGATCCATTAGTCATTTTGGATGTTTACGACTCATCTTCACCTCAATATGACACCCGATGAGGCCAGTATAAATCCAAATTAGTAATTATTTAAAATTCATATTAATTTAAAAAAAGATGTACTAACATACTAAAAACCAATAAAACAAATTTGGATTGTTTTTATATTTTACAACAATGATCCATAACTCATTTATACCATGTAAGAGTCAACACCACCTTAATAGGACACATAGTGTGACTGGTATAACTCCAAATGTGTGACTTTTATTAAATATTTTGTTTAATTAATGTGTTGTTTAATATTAATGATTATTTTATCTCTTTATAATATTACAAACATAATATTTATTTTATTATATGGGTGGTATAGTTTTATCGGGTAGAGATGACTTGTTTGGAAACTGATACCATGGGAGAAGATTTTTTAGAGGGGATCACTGGTGTCAAAATATGAAATATGAATGATTTAGAATGTTTGCTGGACAATTATAAATGTATTTATATAGAAAACTTATTTGAAATGTAAATATAAGTTTTTATTTTTCTATATACCATGGGTGGATAGTTTTTTATTCTTGATGTCAATTAAATTTATATAGTGGGGTTTCTTATAGGTGTGTTGTGTTTGGTGTGTAGGTTTGATTGTAGGTTCTACTGGGTGTGATATAATATAAATAGCTCACTTACAAGAGGGTAACACTTTATCATCATAAATGAAGTGCTCATTAAAGGTTATCTTTATTAGTGCTAAATATAGAGATTATAAAGGGGACCCCATTATCATTGTTGTGATTAACAATGCTTTTTTAGCACTATTAAAGGCAATTTTATCCATTGTTAATGGTCATATATTTTGTAGTGTGAATAGGATCTGAGACCACTTAATGATCCCATCCCATTATATAATAATGATGGGACTTGGAAATATCAAAAAATATGGAGTGACTGACATCCGAGAGGTAGGGGTGGCAATAGACTCTGTTGGTGAATTTTCTTTTCATATTTATTGGATTGTTGTCATATTTTCCTTATTGCGGTGTCTTGTCACCAGATTTCATTCTCCATATCCCCTTGTACCATGTGCTTATTTTATTTTTAATAAATTTCTGGACCATGAGTCAGAACCCATGGTTTACACTTTTCTAAGTACATATATTTAAAAATTATTTATATATAATTATAAATGTATATATATATATATATATATTAATATATATATTAGGTTCTTTGGTGTAACTTACACCGAAATACACACCCACACATCCAACCCCTAGTGGGAACACTAATAGAAATACTACCTATACCAACTCATCTATACCAATGGTTTGTAAAAACCAATAGTATAGGTCCCCTTTCCCAAGGGTTTTCCAAAACCACTAGGATAAGACAATTTGGGACAACTTTTCACAATAGTTTTTGAAAAGTCCACATTGAGACCCTTTTCCTAATAGTTTTCCCAAACTATTGGGAAACCCCACTTTGAGGTCACTTTTCCAAAAATAATTTCAAAAACATTGGGAAATGGTGGGTATGTATCCCTCTGGTTAGAGGAAATTTTTTGGGAAAAGGACTATCCCAATGTTTTGGGGAAAACTGTTGGGAATGGTCTATAACAATAGTTTTCCCAAACCGTTGGGATATGTTTATCCCTATGCCAAACCACCAAATGACTTCCCAAACTATTGGTATAGGCTATACCAATGGTTTGGGAACCTATACCAATGGTTCCAAATCATTGGTATAAGCAATTTTTGCATTAGTGGAAGGTCATATCCCCCCAAAAAGAAAAACCCACCCATTTATTGGTCTAAAGACACATACAAATTATTCCCCCAAGCCCTCACAAAATTTTCCCATTAGACCCTTTCATTTTTATTTATCTATAGCCCCAATTCAACACAACACACAATAATTCTTTGATACTATGTGCACTAATATGTCATTGTTTTCATCCCTAGAACCGTTATGAGGAATCACTACAAGCAAACATGACTCTTCCACACACAACTATGGTCAATCCCCATCATACCTGCATTATGAGATCCCCACAATGATGCCACCAAAACCTATTACCATAGTCTCATCAGTCACCATCATAAAGAAACTATTTTTCATCACCTAATCTAATCCCCTCGCCCAAATTGTGGGTGACGATCGGAAACCAATCCCCACCAAATATGTTGACAGACCACCTCACCCACCATTTAGCGAGGGTTTGCCAACGCATTTTCCACTGAAAGCTCCGATTGCAGCACCAAGACCCAACAAACACAGATTGAGACCAAAACATCCCTCCAACCACTATCGTTTCCTACCAAGAGGAGTCCATCCACAAGTCATTTCCCAAGGGAACCCAACACCAACAATAATGCTAATAATGATTGCAGAAGCATCATTATATCCATTTTCATGACCTTGCGCCGCCATTATTGAAATGTCATCTCTGTGGAGCATCAGAAAATCCAATCACCCACATATATTAGACATCCTTCCCACATGGGACATGTTATACATACAAACGATCGAGGCAGGACCACTTTCCTGGATTTAATCGGGCATAAATGGTGGAGGATGGGGTTTTGATCCAGTGTCTATCCAAATTGATGCCATGGGGGTATAACTGAAATCACCATTTAATCTAGACCTTATAAGATAATATATTACAATATTTAATTATAATTATAATAAATATTTTTTTATTAAAATATATATTAAATAATTTAAAAAAAATCAGTGTATATTTATTTATTTATAGATATAATTAAGATTATATTTATATAAGTATATATAATTATAAAATTAAATGTATATATTTATTAATATATAGGTACGTATAATTAAAAATATATTAAATTTATTTTTTATTTAAATATATTTATTATAATTTTGTAGTTATTTAAATAAATAAATATATATAATAATTTATAAAACTAATTATAAATAAATATATTTATAAATATTTGTATATAATTATAAATATATTTATATTATTACATATTTTCTTAATTATATATATTTACCTATGGGGATGGGTATTCTTGGTGGCACTATAGATTCATGGGGGGGTGGCGTGGCCAATGATGGGTGCCCTAGAAAAATGCGAGGGGCTAGCAATGATAGAAGGATTTCTTTGGCTCATTGGGTTTGATGATGAAACCATGATATCAGTACTGACGATGACGGAGGGTTAAAACAAAAAAAAATATTTTCATTATTTTTATTTTAAAAAAGCACATAAAAATAAAAATCTTATTGATTTGATCGACCATATATTTCATCATCATCTCACTTTTGGTTGCCTAAAAAACTATAGCCCCCTGTTATCATCTAAGCTGCACCATGAGAATACAATACATCCTCTGATGACTAAAACACAGAGCTGAAAGTCCAAGGACTGGTATGGAGCAAGGTATTCAAACTACAAGTCCACTTAGACTCATTCAATACTAGTACACTCGGATTGTAGACTCGACTTGTAGATCTCTAAGAGTCAACATTAGTAATAAAAAAATAGTGTGAAATAACCTCTACCTACTGGAAATTATATGCCAACATAAAGCTTTTCCCTACTTATAAATCCCATCCACCGTAATAAAATTTAGAACCACCATCAGAACACCCCAAATGAATTAAGACTATCAACACATGATGTAGTATCTTCATTCAGCACTCCTTATATCATTCAAATTATAGATTAAGACCACCCCAAGATTAAATTCCAAAAGCATCCAAGAAATTACATAACCTACCATCTTCACTATTATGCACCACCTCACCCCAAAATACTACCTGATAACCATGGAACCCTTGTACCATATTTTCACTAGCAATTGATTTCCCCATACTAGAACTAACAAACCATATTATGTGACCCATCTTTCCAAACCAAATGAACAGTCTTCATCACCATGAAACTTTTACATAAGAATATCAAGATTTCAGGATTTCAACACTCATCACTAATCAACATGCTTGTACAATCCCATTTTAGCACAGGTAGCTAACATTAAATTATTCATCATATCACAAAATATTTTCTAAATAAAAAATCACTTATCCATCCCAACACACACATATATCTTTATATATATATATATATATATAGACACACATACACACACATACTCACCCTCCGTAAAACATAATTCTATAAAAATCTAATAAAAATATATATTATTCAACCTTGCATTGCTATAACATGGAATATATTTTTCTAAACCAAAATCAACATTCATGGAATTAAAAAATGAAAAAAATAATAAAAATATCATCAATTCAAATCAAAATTAACATCAGATCACCAATTAACATCTAAAATAAGAATAATTTAAACCCAAAAAATAAAATTGATATTTGGACAAATAATTATGATCATTAAAGAAGATACCAATAATTAAAATTTAAATTAAAAACAAGAAATATCAATTTCACATAAAATAAATTATAATAACTAGAAAAATCACATAGAGAAGGTGATAGAAATATTATAGAATTACTATCATAGATTAGAGATAATTTTTGGTGCACAATGTTTTTAATGAGTATAGATTTTTTGTGGAATATGGTACAAGATAAGTAGAGGTGATGGAAGAATAACTACGACCAGTTGTTTTCCAAAGACACCCATTAGACCTTCACAGCCCCATGTTGATCCACCATTGAAAAATACAATTCTATAACCCTCATCCACACCACAACGGATTTAGGGATAACGTGAAGAACACATCGAGTTTAAATAAATTGAAAAATGATTTTAAAACACAAAAAATCTACAATGAAAACCATAAAATTGAATATAATGCAAGTGTGATACATGATGGAGAGAGGCTTCCAAGATGTGGTGTGTCATTTTATGTGAAGCGGTTCTAGCAGAGTTGGGTTGTGTATGAGGCAGCACCTTCGGTACAACATAGGTGGATTGATCATGTGATGTAGTTCCAGTAGAGAAGCGATAAAAAATGGAAACCCAACACAACATGATGTGATCAAGGTCTTAATGATTCTTAGAGAAAAAATCAGCTATGTTAATTTTAATATTTTAAAAAGTGGTGGGTAGATCACTCTCACAACTCAATGAGTCTTCAAGGGAGGGCATGTTTTCTTTTATTTTACCCAACACTAGATAATTTTTACAAAAAATGATTCATGCAGTAATTCGAATTTGTGGGGTAGAGAACACATGTAGTCTCCAATGTTTTTTGAGGTGAATCATAATTTAATGTACCTTGGTATGTAGGATGGTTTTGGGATAGGTCGACTACCAAGTCATGAAACTTATTATCTATGTCTGCATCACCAATATCATGCACTCCCATGGAATACACATGGCCTCTACAGATCTGAACAATCATTTACAATTAGACATAAAGTCTAGCCATCCCAATGTCACCATTATCAAGTGAATCATGATACTTCTATCCTACAATGGGATCTTCAACTTCTATACTAAATTTAATTCTAAATGATATCTCGATGGGTTGGCTCCCCAAGGGAGTATTTTCTCAATGGAAGGGAGAACACCCTTTCACCATTTGTGCGGTTGGTGAGAAAACCCACCTTGGTGGACCCATAAAACTACATCAATAAATCTATCAATGAGGTTTGGGTACCCTTAAAATTGGTCCATTGGGTTCCATTTTGTAATTAAACATTCCATATCTCATAATTTAATCAGTTGTTCAATTATGGGATGGCATGCACGCGGAACTAATGATGATAGTCATCCTGACATCTCCCCCTATTCTCTGTGACTAAAATCTATGAAGATGATTTGTACTGGGTAATTTTTTTCTGATTCTTTCACCAGAACATGCATCTATCTGTTTTAGAGGGAACACAAATATTTCCCCACATTCCTGCTTTGTAAAGGTGAGTGACATCTGTCTCTTGTTCAGGGATGTTTTCTCCATTATTGAAATGGGATGACGGGATGTTAGTTCCTCCTTCATTAGATTCATCCACATAACTCGTCGCATAGTACGGGTCTCCATCATAGACAAGATGTTGTTTGTGAAAATTTTTGTAGTTCCATTTCTTTATGGATGTTGATTAATTAAACTAATTCTGTTAGAACA
This sequence comes from Viscum album, assembly GCA_963277665.1. Taxonomy (NCBI): domain Eukaryota; kingdom Viridiplantae; phylum Streptophyta; class Magnoliopsida; order Santalales; family Viscaceae; genus Viscum; species Viscum album. Next base: position 1,042,160,044 of record OY728133.1, on the reverse strand, counting down.
TTCCATGGGGTCCGTTTAGGGCATCAACCTTTATTCGGGGGAGTAGTCACATTGGACATCACGGGCGTTTCTGGACGCTGGAACACAAGTGCATCTGCATTTCTTCCTTTTATGATAGGTTTTCTCAAGGGTGTGGAAGCCCGAGGAATCCCATGTCGAATGTGGGTAATTTTATTCCATAGTCATGTCATTAAGGTTTTCCTTAACTTCCCAGGTTTATCACAGGGTATGCCGTAGGTTAACCTCTAGCGGAGACGGATCGGACTGATCAAAACATTGATAATAGTGAATCAGATGGGTGTAACCCTAGGACAGAACACTGATGTGGTGGATAACTTGTGGTTAGTTCCCCGATTGTTGTTAGGAGAAGTGAAAAATTGGGTGATATGATCTCACCAGGATGTGGTGGCCTGAGTATGAATCAGGATTGGTACAGATAGTTGAGTGAAGTGAATGGAGAATGTGATGGGACAGTCATAAGTGTGACAGTGATGTTGGGATTGAGTCTTGAAAAGACTTCCTACGTATCCCTTTGTCATGGAATCAATTTCCATGTAGTTTGGTGCAGCGATGGGGAACCTAAGGAGCCAAACAGCATGGATGGGACCCAAAAGGAAACAGAAACCTCAAGATGGGGCATGATCTTCTCGAGACACAAAGGATCGAGGGAAAGACTATGATGAGACATGGTTGATGGGATAGAATCTCAGGGAGGCTTCCTATGTACCATTCCTTAGGAAGGATCAATGTATTTGTAGTTCTGGGTGGCGGCATAGAATCATGGTGTACGTAGAGGACATTGGCCTGATGACATGCTGGGGGTTACACATGGTTAGCAGCCCAGGGTTGGTCTGTCATTCAAAGGGTGGACTAGAGATGTGGGTCCTTATAAAAGGGACTTAAATGGATTACTATCGATTGCAGACTAGAACCACTTAGCACTAGTTTGGTGTAATGGCTTATCGGTGACTGCGGTTTCAACGGCTTGCCGCTAAATGAGGTTCCAACGGCTTACCACAAGTTAGGGAACACAAAGTCTTACCATAGATCGAGGTAAACAATGGATTACCATCTATTTGGGTACACAACATATTACTATCTATTGGGGTACACAATGAATTACCTTCAATTTCACTAGACAATGACTTACTGTCGATTGGGGTAGACAATAACTTACCATCGATTAGGGTACATAACGACTTACAATAGATTGGGATACACAATGACTTACCGTCAATTGGGGTTGGAACTCAGAGTGGCTTACTTCGTACCTTTCCAAGGAAAGAAGGATCAAACACTATGTAGATCAAATGGGTGCATTTTAACATCTTTCAGGACAAAATGGGGGCATATAGTTTTGTGTCATGTTGGATGACGGCGGAACGACATGAAGTGGTTAGGACTGATGGGTGTTGGTCTTGAACCTCATGGAGGCTTTCTACATACTTCATCTTTTCAAGGATCAATGCCCACATAGTTTGGAAGTGTTTTTTGTACCGATGTGAAGGGGTCAGGTCAAGTAGGTGCGGGGCATGAACCTCAAAGAGGCTTCCTATGTACCTCGCCTAAGCAAGGATCAATGTCCATATAGTTCGAAATGGTGGATGCATTTTAACATCATGTGGGATGAAGGAGTACTGATGTGAAGGGGTTGGGTCATGTTGTTGTTAGGATTCAACCTTATGGAGGCTTCTTATGATCCTATCCTTGGAAAGGATCAAAGTCCATGTAGTTCGGAATGGGGGTTGCAATTTTATGTCTTGCGGGATGAAGGTGAACCAACATGAAGGGGTCAAGTCAAGTAGGTGTTGGGATTGAACCTCAGGGAGGCTTCCTATATACCTCACCTCGGCAAGGATAAAAGTACATGTAGTTTGGATGTGTATAGGGATTACACGCTATGGATACACATAGAGGATTTCATGGTCGATGCTTACTCTAAGCCAACATGAGTCATGCTCGTTGTGAGAAACAAGAGGAATCAATGACCTGATTATCACGTTGCGAAAGGTGCGTCTTTGGGAAATGGAGTGGGGCTTAACCATGGTTAGTGTCCCCAAGAGTAAATAGGGGCTTACATATGGTTAGTGACCTGGGGAGATAAGGATTGATACTAACTCTATGGTGGAGGACTAATGAAGACAGATCCCAATGGGAGATGTATGGGATATCGAGGATCCATGTTCCCCTCTCACCACTTATTTTTTGGAATTGAAGAAGAGAGAAAGAGAATTGGTGCTGCCTCCTGCATGAAAGCCTAGGGTCTTACACCAAATTGGTCGCCCTTCCACATGGAAAGGCACTGCTCCAGGAAAGAGGATATCATTCCATGTGGGGAAGATCTCACTCCCATAGAGACGAGTGGGAATAGAGAATGTATGATATGGGGCACCCCACATTTGAGGCCTCGAGAATGGCCACAATTCAATGTTACGTGCTAGGGATGATAGTTCATGGTAGTTTAATGTCATGTAGCTCAAGTGTGGCTAGTTCACTCTGCACCCCTAACATTTACATAACCGGTATGGTTTAACCATTGGTAAAGGGAAAGAACCAACAATGTCATGTTGAGGGAGTGTCATGGAGTGATCCACTGAGGGGCCCAGGTTAATGTGGATATGTAAAGAGGAAATAGCCATTAGCATGCCTATGTGAAGGAGCATAAGGCTAATAATGGTAACATGAACCACCACCCAAGTGATTTTAAAATCACTTCGTACAAACTTGTAGGGTCGTATGAGAGAAGGGTGTGTAAATAAAGTGTTTTGTGTGTAAGAAGTACCCAAAGATAGTGCCAAGGAGAGAAAAATCAAACACAGGCTAAAGGGCACACACAAGGAGAATGGTGTACACATAAATGAAGTGGCTTATGCGTAATATGCATGTAAAGGGGGGGATCGTTGCATGAAAAAGGATGGGTTGATATTAAAATAAGGCATTCATGAAAATGGAAGATGTTTTCCTGCAAAAACCGGGGGAAGATATTTTTTTGCGTGCAAGTGGAGGGGTTTGCGCGCAAAGGACCCAACACATAAGGACATGGGTGAGGGTCAATCCCTAGTGGTCCCGTATGAAGACGGACCCCTAGGAGATCTGTTACACAAAATCCCATACCTCGAAGTCATCTATTGGGAACGAAAGTGGTGAATTCCAAGAAAGAGAGATGTTTCATCTTCTTCAGCTGCCAGAAGTGGGGGTGGGGGGAACTTCTATTTATAAGAGATTAGGAACTGCAGGTGCACATAGAATTTGGCCTACATGGAAAAATTGGACCCAGGGTTGGTGGAAAGTAAGTTCCCATGTCATCGCACAAAGTCACTTCAGGTTGAGACCTTTTTATGCACGAGGATGCAGTTTTCCGCACGAGGAATCGGTTTTCCGCACACCACTCTGGTTTTCCACGCACCCTTTTTTATCTTCTGAGAATCAATTTCCAAGTTGAAATATTCCATTGTTTTCTCAAAGGATGACTTATTGTGTCCTTCAGTGTATTTCAGTGTCTACAGATTCTTCCCCTCTAAATTGGATATGTGAGGGGGAGCGAAGGTCAGATTTTGAGGGAAGCACCAAGATGGCTGCCCCTTGCAGAGGTGAGCATAAAATACATTCAGGTTCTTCTAAATAATTTTTTCATGCAAGGAAACCCCACTTCGTGCCTATAATACCCATTGGAAGTCCCATGGTTCGTAAATAATTTCTCACGCAATAGGATTCAGAGCTCTCGTGTGTTAAAAACTCTTCCGCATTTGCATAGAATTTGTTCTGTTTGATGCAGAATTCCCAGATCACAGCATTGGTTTTCTATGCATCTATCATTTTTCAAGATAATCATCTATTTTTCCAAGCATCCATCCTAATTTTCATGTACCCTCCTCATTTTTCACATGCCTTGCTGATTTTTCCAGACATCGCTAAGGAAAATGGCCGCTGATCAGAGAAATGTCGTGAGGGAAGCTATGTATATCGTGAGGAGGGATGAGATGAGTTCTAACCCTAAGGTTTATGGTGCAGAGATAGTCATATCAAATAACCAATCCCTCTTCAATATGAAAACCCAAGACCAAAAGGTTTACCCACTTTCTGAAAATCTACCGATGTGGGACTTCAGTATTTTAGAGAAGGTACTAGTGCCAATATTTGAAGTCGATATGCTGCAGTCATGGGTGACATGTGGGGATGATCTTCCATGATAAAACATAAAAAAATGGAAACCCTTATAGAGATACTAGAAACATTCCCATTTACATCCTCAACCCAAGGACTAGAACTATCTTGAAAGGTGAGCCAGTCATGGAGGATTCTCTTTCACATTATGTGAGTACCTTCTGTCAAAGCATTACCGACGATACCAAAGACTGGCTATAGGATTGGGACCTCATGTCTGGAGGAAATTTCACCAGTTAATGGGCTTGGGCATACTAGGTACAATATTTATGAGATCAGTTCGGAATAGAATTTTTGCATATTGGGCTATTCGAGGTGGTGTGGATGTCGTAGTTCCATTTCTACCATCAGTAAGAACTTGGGTCGGAGCAGTTTAACCGGTGGTCCCTTGATTTTAACACATTGCACCCCCATCTTGGGGAGGTTGGCATTAGAATTTACGACATCCACTGTATAAGTGGTATCCCGTTAGACGAGCACTAGTATTATGAGTTTCTTTTGATAGAGAATATCTGGGGAGATAGGTTGCGAACTTCCATTCTGACATGGAATCTGCTGGAACTTTCCAAAGAGAGACTGGGAGTCACGGACTTTCTAAAAAATTTTTCTTATCTGAAGAGGTTCAGACTATTCCTATATAAGGACCCAAATGTGAAGATTTCTTGGTGAGGAAAAAAGTGTCTAACCATGGATGAAAAGTGCTAGAGTGGGTCATTTTTGAAAATCATAGAGATGGGATACTACCAATCATGGGGTTTTCGTGCGGATGAGAGCAGAGAACCGAACGTATGATATTTCAGATTTCTCCCTACCTTCCTGAGTGGATGGATACTTCTAGTAAAGAAATCCTAGATGGAAACTCACTTGGAAACATTGGTGATGGTGGGGGTTATGGAATTTAATTAGAGGTTCAAACTAGGGGCCCCATGCTATCACGACTGTAAGCCATCAAGGGCAGCATTTCAAGAGGGGGATCACCGAGGAAGATATGTGGCCCTTTCCAAATCCTAAATGGTTGGATTGATACTCACTATAGAAAATATACTTTCCCAAATTCTATTCATCCTCTAGGTAATGTTCTGCAACCTTCCTTGCTAAAGATCATTGGGACCATGCCATTGACACTCAATGAAAAAGGGATAGGGATCAGGATCGGGAATCACGCCAAATTTACATTTAACCCATTCCCAATCCCATCCAACTATATGGTAGATACAGGGAAAGGCTTGCAAGAGAAACATAAATATTTAAAAAACCTTAGAGGTGGAGTGCTTGTGGCTTGGGTCAATGAAAAGTTCCTCTACATTCGATTTGTGTCTTCAACGTTCACTAGGCAGTTTGGATGCACCCAACGGATGCCGAAGAAGGTGTATAATGATGTTCAAGAAATGAAACACCCTTGATTTCTTCATCAAATGTGCTGATATTCACAAATTATGGTTCTTGTGAGGTAATTACCTTTCCCCCAACTGGAGTTAATGTTGTCCTCTCAATGAAATAAGATGACCATTGGGTGGCGACATACCCTGAGTTATTCTTGTAGAAATGAGGTCAAAAAATCAAGGTGGTAAGTGTGGAATACATGTGTCGAGAAAGCAGGAAGGGTTAAACTAGGGAGGAGAGGCCATGAACAAGTCATATAGTTGTGTTAGTACAATTCGGGACCTCAGTAGTAGGAACGTCACATGGTGCGGCCATTCCCTCATTGTCTGGTGAGAGAGGGGAACCTAAATAATCTTGTGGTGTGGATAAGGAGATTCCTTTGGAGTAGTTAAGGTATCTGCTTCAACCCTCTGAGGATGCAATCTTCCCTACGTTGTGGTCAGCCTAGTTGACCCTATGCTAGTCAATGAGAACTAAATCACTCTAGAAAGAGATGGTATAGGATGGGATCCAGATGCCAGAAATTGGACTCATTATGATTGACGACAGATTCAGATTTCATCGTCATCACATATATCAAATGACCATGGATGTGTATGAATGTCAGTGGGGGCGGCGTGAGGAACTGAATCTCTTGGTAAAAGTGAAGCTCGTATAGGATCATGATCCATAATGAATTAAATCTAAAGATGACGATGGGGATGATGAGATAGAGGAATGATAATCAGTGGAGGAAGAAGAAGAAGAAGGAGAAGATGAGTTAGAAATAAGGGGAGTTGCAGAGGAGCTTGGAGGAGGAGGGTCTGAGGGGATGGCTTGCTAAGGGAGTCCTGGAGAGATTAGTGATGTTTCTGGCTCTAACACGGACATAGCTGAGAAAATCATGTATTCTTTAATTCATATCCTAGCATTTCCTGTATCCATTTTCATAATCACCATCTGATCTTTTTCTTTGTTTAGGGACATCTTGGTGCTGGTGGTCAGGGAGATCCATCCAAGGGGGTGAAGGTGCACTGATAGAACAAGGTGGGGAGCCATCACCCATCATTGAACTAACAAGTGCTGAAGGATCTCTTGCGGCTACAGCTCCTATAATATCTGAAACACTGGAGGTCGATGTGTTGAGCTCTTTTATGTTTCAATACTCAAACATTCATATCTGTCATCAAAGATCTCTACTGATTAGGGAATTTATCATTTATTCAATAATCATGATATTGGAGGCTCATCAGGCCACTAGATCTAGAAAATCCATAGATGATTCCATGATGAACGCACCAAACCACTTAGAACACACTTCTCAAACTGATCCGGTCCCAAAACCGGGTGAGAAAATAGCTATGGAAACTGATGATATCAACATCAGGGTGGGGTACGAAGTCGGCATGATAGAAATTACTGAAATTAAGATAAGAGAGGAAGGTTTCCCATAAGATAAATAACCTAATCCATTGGGAGGATTAAAATAAGTAGACCCTACTATTGATTTTTCAGCTACGTTCACCAAATATCAGCCTGCAGACCCTAAGGAGATAGATGACTCTGATTCTGAATCAACTGATGAGCGCCGTATGTCTCAACACAAGGGGTAGAAGTGTTTCAAATTCTTCCTCAGTCATCCATTAGAAGAATGGATAAATGTTTGGGATCACTCTTCACCTGGCTATTCTTTCTCTACACTATTGGGTTAGATGCTCACTATCTTAATGTAATGATCTGTTATTACATGGTTGAGAAGTTATAGGAGAATAACCAATTTTCTGACATTGCATGATTCTAGAAAGATTTAGAGAATAACCATGCATTCTAGAAGGCAGAGCAGGAGGTCCGACACCGTGAAGAGAAAGCGAACAAAAGAAGGAATTCATGGCAAACCACTCTGATCTCATTGAGAAATTGAGGTCCCAACTGGTGGATACCGAGGAGAAGATAGTGCAGGTGCTCTACCAATTTATTGGGCTTTAAACTGAACAAGCATGATCATAGACATGGGAAAATGAATTACGCTCTACAACCGCTACTGAAGAGAAGGATCTTAGAGGGTGGGAAGCAATGTTGTAGTCCAAAATAAAGAAGGTGGAAAAACTGGGGAAATACATCCCAAATGATGATTCTTAAGGGACCTATTTTGGCTGAACCCATAAAAATATCCTTCATTTTAACTTCAAATTCGGAACTATATGCATGAATGGATTATTCAATTGTTTGTTCTATTAAATTCATCATAACCACAATCATGAAATAATTAGAAATCCATCCCTATTCTCATGTGGGTCATGCCTGATGTGAGAAACAAGGGATGGTCACATTATCACTTCATTTGAATCTGGAAGTGCCAAAAAAACTTCATGAATTTAGGGAATAAACAACCCATCTGGTATTCCAAGAAGAAAGGGGGAGTCCTGAATGGAGAATGATGTTCTCAGAATAGTCGAATAACCATTTCCCCAATGTGCTCTACTTCACGAGCAGGGTAATTCCAGGTGTATTATAATCAATCCAAACATAGGGGAGTGAAAAGTGTAAATCACGAAACCCAAAATTCAGAACGTAGTTGGGATGGAATGATAATTAAGGATAAATGTTGACCGTTTTCGAAACGCAGTACCCTTATTGTGTTAGACTAAGATGGGGATATCAAATGAGGGCCTAATGCTATCCATGTTCAACACATGGGGCCTAACTACAAATTTTATCCATTATTCTTCTAGAACATTGGCCTCGAACAGTAGGTGAGTCATAGGCCAAGAATAAATACTATTAGGGTGTTATTTTAGACATGAAATAGGATGATGATCCAACTAAAGTGAACAAAAAGCATAGAGGGTGGAGTTACTGGTTACTTGAATGCATTTCAAAACTATTGAAATTACTCCATCATGGTGAAAACACATTAGGTGGGCACATCGTTCTGATCAAGGATCATACCTACTTCCAGACAAGACCTCTCTAGTAAGAATCTGGAACACATCATATAGATGCAGATGAAGAAAGGAATAGTTTAACGTCATATGACCGCAAGAATTCTCATAGTTTTATGGTCATACTGCCTGGACTGAGGTTGAGGCCAATGAGGTAGAATTATTAATTACCCTGGATATGGGCCCAGGGTGAATGGTTCAGACGTTTCTATGTTTCCCATGAAGATGAGAATGAAGAAAAATGTAGTTTTAAAAGGATAACGTGGTCATAGACCAACACTGGCAGAGGGAATCCCCTCTAGAGACAAAACTGGAGCATCCCATAATATTTATGGAGCATTATGAACATGTTTAGGGTATAGATATAGTTACATGGTTACCAACAATGGGAAAATCTAGTGCAGTGCATATCCCGATGTGAATGAGGACATAGATGACCCATATCACATGTTCCCAAAAGAGTTTGGGCCAAGGGGCTGGAGAAGAGGGGAGGGGGATGGATTTAATATTTCTGGGGCTGGACCCAAAGATAGAATATTCGAACATTTCAAAATATCCCATGAGTATGGGAATCAATACACACATAGTGTTGGGGGGGGGGGGTTGTCTTATGGCCTTTCAAATAGGGAATTGAGAGATCTTAATTTTATGATTTAGTGTTCAGAACAAAGATCTTAGTTTAAGGTCTTAGTGCTCAGAGTTGTGATGGTAAAGAATGAGGGAGACACATGGTGAAGTAATTATAAAACCCAACGTTAATGGGGATGTGGAGTCCATATCAGCATGTGTTCCATGGGGATATTTTAGGTCAAGGGACTTGAAATTAAAGTTAGTCTAGACCGAGGAAAATTGCATGGGCATTTCTACTTACCAAATGAGAATTGGAATCAAGCCATTCATTGTTCTGGATATGGCACGGTAAGGTACCAGTGCTAAGGATAATATGGTTTTGTGGGTCTGGTCTATGCACCAAAAGATGCAGCATTTGGTAGATCTTGTTTATCCTTTAGGATAGATGTGTGTGCATTTTTTTGTTAAGTGCTAAGAATAGGACGAAGTTTCTTGGATTCACTATAAGGATAAATCCATAATTAGGTCGTGAAAAATGGTATGGTGGCTGACCAATACCAAACATGATATCCCCTTGAGTGAGGACATCACAATGTGGTGCTGTTTTTTTGTCATGCATCCAGGATGATAGTGTCACGGTTTAGGGTCATAGGATAGGAACAACCCATTGGGGGGGGGGGATGTGCATGGCGTGACAAAGCATACCTGACGTTATTGGGGATGAGGTCCACACCACACCATGTATAATTTAGAGGATGAAACCTCTGGACGAGGGGCTAGAAAAGGTCATAAAATATGGCGATAGACCTATGGATGAAACATCTAGTTTTTCCTATGTATCCCATGATGATGGGAATCAGGACATACATAATTCTGAGGGTGTAGTTTAACATATTGTTGTACATGGGGTATGAGAGACTAGATCCTAGAAGGAATTTACTTGGTGAAACTATTGCAAACCCGATGTGAACATGGATGTAAGTCCTACTCCACACCATGTTATTCCATGAAAGTTAGGGCCACAAGGCCAAACAGAAGAGGTAATTAGAAAAACCTAAACTGGACCCGAAGAAAATATGTCTGGGAGTTCCTATGTATCCCATGAGCATGGGAATCATGCTATACGCAGTTCTGAGAGTTACGGTTCTTACGCCTTATAGAATGGACATAGATGGAGATCTTAGTTTAGGTCTTAGAGCTCAGACCATAGAGAAGAAAAACTCTTCCAAGCAAGTTCAAACCTCAATCTGATCCCTAATCCCATGTGATCTATGCTCGATGTGGGAAACAATGACAGAGATGGCCATTACAATGCATAGAATACGTGAAAGTGGAAATCAGTGTGGTTCCCCAACTGATGCTTTATCATGGATTTTTCCTCCTAATGTGAAAATGCACACTGAGCGATATTACCAAGAATATTGAAATTCCACTTGGATATGATGGCATGGAAAATGATTTGAATCATGCAACCAACATTTAGGGCTTGATGGTATTGATGTGACAATGGAGGATAACTGTTTATGGTGTTCAAAACCCAACATACATATCATGTGACCTGAAATGGGAATGAAAAATGAGCATCGACTACTGACCAAACTTACAATGCGGGAAATGTATCAATTTTCCAATCAAAAGCATCAAGGACAATGGCCTGAAATTGAAGGAGATCCCTTTGGCTGAGCATCCATGCCATTTGGGGGTCCTTCTAGATGTAAAAGATGTTTAAAGCCCAAATTAAGGGGAAAACAAAGCCTAAAAAAATGGAAAATATCATATCCAGGTAGAATCCAAAACTATAGGTCCTGAACCAAATTGCACGTTGGTACATTGGTGATCTACCAATAAGGGTCGAGGGGCCTAATTCAAGAGCAAATGACTCAAAGAGATGAGTGTAGAATATGGTAAGGGGGAGCTCTTAGGAGGGAGAGGTATATGGCAGGGCTATTAGAATTCTGACATAACTTAAGACATGGAGTCCATACCACTCCATATACATCCTCCAAAGAAATTCAGTCTAGGGGGTCAGAAAGATTGGGGGGTTTCTATGAAATAGGGTTGGACCCAAAGACTAGATGTTCAGGCAGTCCTATGTATCCCATGAGGATGGGAATCAATCCTCATGTTGTTCTGAAGTTGTAGTTTAATGTCTTGAAATATGACTATTGATGGAATGTGTTTATCATGGTGATTATCCCAACATGAATTAGGACATAAGACCACATACACCATGCCTTTCATAATTCATAGAGAGAATTCAGACCAGGTGGATGAGTGAAAGGGGAGATGAACCTGGGTTGGACCATTGGACAAAATGACTGGGTTTCCATTCATATACCTTGATGATGGGAATCATTCCACACATTGTCCTGGATATGCCATGCAGTTTAATGTCATGTGTAAAATATGTTATAGATCATAGTTATGGTCATAGAGCTCAGACTGTAGATATCTAGTATAAATTCAAGGAGGATGATGGAAGATGAAGAGATATCCAAGGAGGGAAATACATGGTGCAGTCATGATGAGCTTGACATGAATGAGGGAAAAATACAACATCACAACATGTGTTTCAACCCAATGTGATTTTTTGAAGTTCATGCTGGACCTATAGAAGAAATGTCTGGGCATTCGTATGTATCCCATATATATGGGAATCCCGCCACTCGTTGTTCTAAAAAGGGCCATGTTGTTTAGTGTCATGCGGTTAAAACATGACAGGTTAGAATAATTATAAAGGGAACATGGTGTGATCATTATAATCCTGAAATGAGCAGGGGCTGAATAAGCCTACACTACCCCATGTGGGAGCCTCTAAGAGAACTACACCCAGGGGTGGTAGTCAAAGAGAAGTGTTTGGGTGATGGACTCAAGATAAGGCATCTGAGCGTTCCAACATATCCAATGTGGAGGTAAACAAATCCATACATAATTATTGAGATGTAGTTTAGTGTCTTGAAAGATGATGGTGGTGGGGAGATCTTAGTTAAAGATCGTAGAGCTCAGACCGTTTTTTAGTTTATAGTCATGTGGGATGAAAAATCAGTTTAATGTCATGCGTGACGTAAGAGTTTAAGGTCATGTAAGACCTTATATAGTTTAACATCATGTGGGACAACATGAGGTTTAATGTCACATGATACATTATATTTTATGTTTATGCAACACCCAATAAATGGTTATGAAAATTATTTCTTGAGTAATTTGGCATTGGTGGGAGAAGATACACGCTCTCCATCCCTGGTAACTGGGGAGTACACGCCATTGGGGTAAACATTGTGAATGATGCAAGGTACATCCCATTTGGGCCCCATATTGGGTGGTTTCATACCAGGTATCATTGGATTTATCAGGGCCTACACTAGGTCACCATGTAAGAAAGAGCGGAGGCAAACCTTCTTGTGGAAAGCACCGGCTATCATGTTCTGATGCCTTTCCAGATTGTGTAGGGCATGAAGCCTATTATCTTCAAGCACTTACAATTCAACTAAATGGATTTCAGCTACCTTATTTGGTGCTTGCTGATTATAGAAAATTGTGCATAATGAAGGAAGCTGAATCTCGATGGGCTGGACATCCTCCATTCCATACACCAATGAGTATGGTGTTACTTGTGTGGGATTTTGTGTCATCATCTGATAATCCCAAAGGGTGTTGGAATTTCGGTATGACCAACTCTTCTTATTCTAGAAAAACACCATCTGAAAAATGTTATATAGGGTTTTTTTAACTCCTCAATCTTCACATTTTCTTTCGTGTGATAGTGGGGGGTATGGTTAGAATGAATATTATACATTGCATACAATTCCATCAACTCGGCTGCCTAGATGTTTTTTAAAATATCATTAATAATGACATGAGGGACTCAAAATTTGTAGAAGATGTTAGATCTCCCAAGCTCAATGATCGAATGTGCCTTGACCTCCATGAGCGGAACCTCTTCTACCCTCATGGAAAAGAAATACATAGTGGTCAGGATGAATATGCACTAAAGATCTGTCGCCAATGGATCTGGTACCATGACATCGAGTCCCCCGACCGCAAGGGGCCAAGAGTACTCGGTAGTGTAAAGAGGATCTGGCGGCTGATACACAATGTTGGCATGAATTTGGCATGCATGGAACCTCTCGGTAAACTCAATGGAGTCACGAATAATAGAGGGCCAAAAATATCTCAACCTTCATATCTGGTGAGATAATTTTGGCCCAGTATGATGAGCCTCACAAGAACTAGCGTGGACCTCCTACATGACATCAGAAATCTCAACTCCTTGAATACAATGAAGGAGAGCCCCATCAAAACTGTGCTTGTAGAGGATCTGCTCTACCCAAGGACCACTATAGTGGGTAAATTACAACACACAGTTTCATATTCTCCTATTCTTGGCTCGATCTGCTAGGAGATTACCGTTTTGGGGGTAGTCGAAAATGGTGGTCCTCTTGTCAAGATTCACTTCAATCAATGCATCTGGGGGACCTGGAGTTTCTGATGTGGAGGCGTCGACGGTAAGGTTGCCGACCTGTGGGTTTTCCTCATTGTCTAGAGTTACAGGGGTTATGACTCTTCAACGTGCCACGTTGATAATCAAATAATCATATTCAGGATCTGCAAGTGATGCAGTTATGCTGGCAAGGCGTCAGATCGACCGTTTTGGGTTTGGGGAATATGAGGAACCTCTGGCTGAGATGTGAACTGGTCCATTGGTAGGAGGGTTCTTTCCAATAGTGGTACAAGTTTTGACTTTCTGATGACATAGTCACCATTGATCTACTTGATGACTAGTTTTGAGTCCCCTTTCAAATGAAAGTGGGGAAGATCATCCTTGAGGGCCAACTCAAGGGAAGTAATGAGAGCCTAGTATTTTGTCTCATTTTTGGTACATCATTTAACAACAGGAATGATTATGGAAGAATGGCCTGTGATGGGGTAATGAAGACAATACCTAAGCCTACTCTGTTGAGCCTGGGGTCATTGAGCCTTCTTCCAGTAGGGCTCCAAGAAGCAACATCATAGTGCATTTTATAGTAGATGATTGCTTGCTCTACTGAGAGTATTGCCTCATCAGAAAAATAAGTTCCCAGAGTCTGGTCCATGAGAGATGGATTGGTGGTAAGTAAATATGAAAATTCATTCCCCTTAATATTCTTTTAAGGGAATAACATGATTTCAAAAAACTGGAGGATCACTTCCCATAGAGCTAGATGACCCTTCAACATTGGGTGGTTCAGGATGTACATTAGAGAATCCACTATGGAACCAACATTACCTCATGGTGCATAAAGTAGTGTCACAATTTATGTACCATGAATACTAGCTCTAGGAATCTCTTCTTGATAGGGGAGTATCTAGTATCCGTATCGAGGATCATGTATCTAAGATAGTAAAGACTATTCTCTATTACTTCATTGTTCTTCTCAGTGAGAAGGGAACTGAGAGATTGTTCTAGTGTATTCACATAAAGGACCAGTGGTTTTCCAGAAATGGGTGGAATTAGTAACTATGGATGGAACAGATACTGCTTAACTTCTTCAAAAGAATTTTGACATTCCTTATCCCATTAGATGATAGTGCCATTCTTCATGAGCTGAGATAAGGGCTTACACTTGCCAGAAAAATTCACGATGAATCAAAATATGTAGGCCATGTGGCCTTGAATGATTTGAAGATACCAAATTTTTCTTGGGGGTGAAATCTGGATGATGGCCATGATTTTTTCCGAGTTGATCTTGATGCCCCAGTATTTGACAACGAAGCTGAGAAAATTTCCTTAGGTGACCCCAAAGGCACACTTCAGTGGGTTCATATTTAGGTGACGAGAACAAAAGAAGATGAACACTTTCTGAAGGTCTCTAAGATGGTACTGACATTGGTGAGAATTGACCACCATACCATCTACTAAATATTCCCCTAATTTCCCAAGGATTGTCTTCAATATGCAATACCTACCATAATAATAGGTGGAACCTACATTATTTAGTCCTAAGGGCATTACCTAGTAACAGAAAGTACCATGTGGTGCCCTGAAGGTTATAAAATATTCATCATTGTGGTCCATTTACATATTATTATAACCTTATTACCCATCCATTAAAGAAATAGATTGGAACCCATCTGTGGCATTGATCAATATATCTTTCATGGGAAGGGTAAAATCATCCTTCAGACAGTGACGATTGAGATCCCAAAATTCAATGAAAACACTATTCTATCTATTCTTCTTCCTCATGGGAACTATTTTTGCTATCTATCTGGGGTACTGGAACTCATTTACTAAATTCTATGTAATGAGCTTATCCACTTTGGTTGCAACCATGGAACTATGAGAATGGTGCATATTTTGGAGAGCCTTCATAAACCCATGGCGATTTGCTGGGAGATCATGATGGTGGATAACTACCTGGGGATATAGTCCCACCATCTTGTAATAACTCCATGAAAATAAATCACGATGTTGTTTGAGGATGTCTGCATACTTTTTTTTCTCTTCAACAGTCATAGAGACACTAATTAATGTGGTTATCAGATCTTTCTTTCCACTAAGGTTCACCTATACCAATTCATCAACTATGGTCGAGACACCCTATTAAAATGTGGGAGGATCATCCTCTAAATCCTCTTCCTCACTTATGGAGGAGGTATCCCTGTTGAGATTATCTTCATTTGAGTCAATATATCCTGATGGGAGACTGGTAACGTCTTGAGTGGTGGTAGAAACTGCATCGAGGGACTCCTGTGCTGCTAACACCATTGAAATGAAAGATATTGATCTAATCCTCTATGGTCTGTGGCCTAAGGGTTGACGCTTGATGATATAGAAGAAATAGTGATGCATTGACTTTACATGGTTTATCCCAGCCCGGAAAAATATACAAGTATTGCATATTGTTGTTTCCATGTGGTGGACTTCCCGATATCTTATGGGCGTAGAGGGCACTGGGATCACTCGAGCCTAATTCTTTTAGGATTAAGGGATGATATTCCGGTATCACATAGACTTGTGAATTTTCTTCCACCACATTCTATAAAAAATGAAGCATTGTCCCATATCCAAGGTCATATCCTCCATTCCTTGGATTGGAAATATGTAAGCATCATCCGGATTTGTCTATAGGTCGGTCGGAGCCATCGCATGTTCGACCTCGTTAGCCATAATATTTTTGTCCTTGACCTTGTAATAGTCGATATCAAGAGAGTGGGATTCACAATAGGAAAAGGGATACACATCACCTTTGAGAATCCCAACTTGACTATTAAGGGAATACTTAAGGAACTGGTGATATGATGAAGAGACGCCCACATGCAGGTGAATCTATGGCCTACCCATCAATGCGTTGTAATCAATGTCTTGCGAGACAACCATGAACTCGGTGCTGGCTACTAGACCACTGAATTGGGTCTTCAGGCAGATTTTTCCAACCAGTGTCTATTCTGTCCTATCATAACATTGCATTTTTAGGTCATAGGGACTCAAATCATCCTAAGATAGCCCCAATTTTTGATGTTTTTGGGTCAGGAAAAGTTGATCCAAGAGCCTATGTCGACAACATAGTGACAAAACTCCACGCAATTTAAGTGGCTAGTGATGTACAATGAGAGGATGTGACCTTATATAGGAGATCCTTCATCTTCTCTAGAGAACAAGATAATAGCCTGACATTCAGCATTCTTGACTGCCACAACATGGAAGACTTTTGTTGCTTCTACCTTTATCTCAAACATGAGGGGGCTTATTAAAGTCTCAAAAATGGCTTCACACATATCAAATAATAGGATAGGTGACTCAAGGATAAATATCCTTTAAGGAATATTTACAATATACTTATGGACATCATACTTCCATGCCAAGTGTGAATTTTGGCTTATAGAAGGTTGTTCCTCAGCAGAGGAAATGACTAGCCCTTTTGGCTGAACCGATAGTTAACTAGTGCTTGAAACATCTTGATGATCACTAGTCGAAGCCTATGGACTGACTACTGGACGAAATCCAGATGACTGAGACTTATCCGTAATAGAGTGTGGCTGATGAAGCCATAGTTTGGGCAGCTCTTCGTATTAAAGAAAAACAAACCACAGTGAGGGAAGACCTGATGACATAAGATGAGAAGGTTGGGCGTGTTGAGCTCTACGTTGGGCCTACTATCTAGTTTCAGTGGGATTCACATAATTGATGGAAGTACTGATTGAGGCACTTTGATGACCCATATTTCCATGACTCTATAAAATCTGGAGATTCCTAGGAACATTGGGAGGATCCTCCTAGTGCTCCTTGCTGTTAGAAATCATTCAAGGGGTTTCCCGGTTCCACGGTGTTAACTGAGGAATACCCTTTAATGTCACTTGAATACTCCTCCACTACTAGAAAGAAGATTGGTGTAATTGACATCTCTATGGGCATGAATTCATCAAGTTTACGGGATGATGAGGAAATTGGTGAGGGACTTTTTTTCCTTTACATTGTCGACACCTACTCTTTTAAGCAGAGAAATGCTAAGTTGTTGAATCATAAATACTAGATGTGGGTGACATGAAAATTTATGAAAGCTTAGGTCAAGTGAACCATACACAGATAATACCATGGGCATGAGTGACTCTCATATGAGCCATCCAGTCATCAAACTTCTGAGATCTATGGTTAGAAACCAGGAGCCACTCACCATCGCTATCACTACCACTATCTGGATTCACGATGACACATTCCACCTATGCTGGATATGGGCCTAAACTCACAATAGTGATATCAAACTAGTCTTGAAGGTAGTATTTAAACACATAACACTATTTGAGGGTGTGCCCCATGATCTAATTATAGGGGAAGTAGTTGGGGGGATTAGTGAGATCCGCCTCTTCTGGTCTTTAGCATTCATGAATATATAGATGTCCCTGTTCCAAGGCACTGTCAAAATAACCAGGGACCTGAGTGTCATTGAATAAGTAGGTCTGATTTCTTCTATCCGGGAAGTGGGATCTAGGATCCTGAAACTGACGAGGGGTTAGAGGAGCCTGTCAAGAAGGTGGGACCTGGTTATCTCTCCTGGGTGGTGGTGGAGAATTATGAGGGGCACCTTATGATTCTTAGGTGGGTGTTACTGGGCCGGAGGGAGCGCATGAGGTGGATGGACATTATGAGGTTGTTGAGGTGCCTTCACTGGTAATAACTTTTATTTTATAGGGACCTCAATCTATTCCACAACAAAGGGTTCAGACATAGGGACCCTTCTTGTGGGAATTTCAGGAGGTAATGACTGTGCCTGCTTGGCCTACTTCAAGGCTTCCTCAAGTTGCTGGGCCTTATCAAAGATGTCTTAGAATCCCCTAGGGTAGTTATATGTAATGAGAGAGGGGACCAGTTCTGTCTTGATATTCTTGACACAGCTTGTCAATATCTATTCCTGTGTTAGTGGCATATCCAAGGAGTATGAGAGGCCTTCCCACTGGGCAATGAAGTCTGGGATGCATTTGTCAGGACTCTGCTTTCATTTGAAGATATCTGCAATACTCATCTTCTAGGTGGTTGAGGTGAAATGGTAGAGAAACTATATACAGATGTCTTCCTAGCTGGCGAATGACTTGATTGGTTGTTGGTTGTACTAGACAAATATAGTCCCTTCCAATGTTTGTACAAAAAATCAGATTTTGGAGGCCTCCAATTGCGTTAGAGTTCCCAGCATGGGTCCACACCTTGAGATGAAGTGGAAAAAAATGTTATACTGGGTCACCCATCCTTTTAAAGGGGGAAAATGATGGATTTCCGAAACATGGGGGTTTGGGCATATCATCCAACCATGCCAAATACGGCTTACCATCTTGCAGGATTACCACCTGTCGAGTCTCCAATGCCTTGAAGAGGGAAATGAGTGCCTCTATTAGATCATCTAGGTGGGGATTCTTGTCTTGGAAAGGATCCATGTCCACCAGTGCATTTTTAGGTTCTTTATCATGATAAGTAGGCACGTATGCTCAGGGATCGGCTGGTGGGATGGCCCGCATAGCTGCTGGGGGACCCTTAGTCAGGTCCCATGGATTATCACACCACTTAGGTGGATTTATTGACGAATACCGCACCCTCTTGCCCTATGTCCCAGCCTCTATCCTATCTGTGTGGACAAGATGGTAAGGGTCACCTGGAGCACATTTTCCAAAGAGATGTTGGGCCTAACGCTACTACCCTAGTTGAAGATCAATATAGTCCAACCGTCACTCCATGAATCATTTAGTAAGGAGTTCATCTACCTTCTTCTTATACTCTGCGATTTTTTGAAGCAATGCGGTCTTTTTGGGATCGTCCTCTGTCTTCTGCACTAACCCAGATGGGTCTAAGATATTTATGGTTCCAAGGTGCTATTTTCCCTTAATGGGATCCCAAAAGAGTGTTAATGAATCAATAGGTACATGAAGACCCAGTAAATTGATTTACTGGAGAGTGATACTTCCCAATAGATCCAATAGGTGTGAGACTCCCTCAGGGGTAGGTCTTCTCCAAGAAGATCTAGCTCATTCTCTCCCACTAATATTTTGGCCTTGTAAACCATGAATCTACCTGTAGGAATATCCTCAATATCGTATAGAAACCCAGGATGGCTCTAGATAGAACTAAAGTGGAGGGCATCGAACTGCCCCAACCACAAATCTTTACATGGGGGGAAGCTTCTTTGATACACCTGTAGAGAAGTTTAAAACTCTAGACACATTGTTGTTGGAGGGTCCTATAGAGGCATGGTGACTCAGGGGGTTGGGCCACATTGATTGCATCTAAGTAAACTAGATGACACCGTTGACCAATGTATTCAAAGTGTTCTTGAATCTTGGGGTAATTCACTCACTGATGAAGAAGAAGATAGCATATTTCCTAGAGGGGCTGGAAAAAGAATCCAACTTCGTCTAGGGTGAGAGATTCTGATGCACTGAAATTCAGTGATGTGACTGGAAAAAACCTCCCTGAAAAATTTTCTACCATAATAATGTCCCACAAGCTCCTCATCTTAGACACGAGGTCTAGCCCTTTGTTACCCACTTGTCAACTGGAGGTGACTGGGGAACCGATAGCGATACTGAAGTAGACTGATGAGAAGGTAGGGAAACATGTGGAGAATATAGAGAGTGGGCCGACACGACACCACATCTCATGATATCCCTTGTAGAGTGTAGTGACTTAGCCACCACATTGCGATAAGACGAGTTGTTGACCACATTTTCTAACATAGGGGATATGGATGTGAGCGGTGGGCCATGTAGTTTCTCAGCCGTCATCGATCCCTAGAATAACTCTTCATGATCCTTGGTTGAGTTAGAGAGTGATCTTGATGATGATGGTTTCTATTTCACGGCCCGACCCAGGGGAGACACCATATCTTCACCCTCCTAGATGTATTTGTGATGGGAGGTAGGGATCTTGTGGACCTCGCAATCTGGAAGTATGATTCTGAAACGCCTCATCCCTTCCCCAACCGCCAACATAGAGGGTCGAGGTGAGGATTACATTGAAAAATCATATGCTAACTCATAATCTGAGAAGAAGGTAGGTTAAATATCGATCTGAATATTCTCGGCATTCTTTTTATGGCAGTGGAGACCAACCCTCATGCCCTGAGATGGATATTCGAGACCTGGTAGATTTTTTTCATGGGGAGGTCCTTCAGTTGAACTGGTGCTAGGGTAGAGAGGACTTCCATCTGGGTGGGTTGGGGTGTGAGGAGCACCTGGATAGATGTCAAAGGGAAAACGAGGATGACCTCTATTTCCACTAGTTGACATGTGAAGGGAATCCTTGTGGGAAGTTCTGGAGCGGGTAGGACCTCCACTGGAGAAGGTGGGAGCATGGGTAGGATCTCCATGCTTATTTTCTCTAGAAATTTCAGTGCGAGGAGTGTCCTAAAATTGTTTGAGCAGAACATGGGTAGGACCACTGTGATTGG
Organism: Viscum album; assembly: GCA_963277665.1. Lineage (NCBI taxonomy): Eukaryota > Viridiplantae > Streptophyta > Magnoliopsida > Santalales > Viscaceae > Viscum > Viscum album. Next base: position 1,042,139,094 of record OY728133.1, on the reverse strand, counting down.
TGTTTATGAAGCAAGGAAAAGCTCTACTTCTCTAGTGGCTGGGACAAAGAGTACCCTTTTTGGAAACTGTAAGGACATGGGGAAGACCCCCATGACGACGGTTGACCAAATGTGTAGCATCTTTACACTAGCGACCTGTGATAGGAGGAATAGCTCCATACCTGTGGTCATGGGTGCGATGGAGGTTTCCATACTGAGCATCACAACAATGGGGGAGACCCTTGTTTGGATTGAAGTAGGCATGGAGAAGATTTCCATGCCGATCTTGGGAGCAGTATGGACCCACTCTCTCATTAATGATGGTAGAGGGAGGTCCTTCGTATTGGGTGTCATTTCCATGGGTCTTCCCGTGATGGGTGCTACCTGTGTCGATGACTAAGAGAGTCGATCCAGGCTGCCCGTTGGGTGGTTGGGGCCTCAATCTAAGCCGGGCATATGAGTTCCCCTACTCAACATAGATTGGGGACTGATGGTATACGTTAGTAGTTGAATGGAACATGATAGTCAATGATTTTGACACCCCTCGGTGGGCGTCCTCTTTAGCCTGTGCCCAACACTGGCATAGGGTTAACTAGAATGGGTTCAGTGGTGCAAGTGCATAGAATAATAGCTCCTCAACCCATGGAGATAGATGAGAGAATTTATGTGGCCTAGTGGGAGCCATTCTTGGGATCCCTTATAACGTGATCCCGCTTGGGCTAGCCTAGACATCCATCACCTCATCGACATAGGGGAGGGAGTCATCGAAGAGTTTCAGGGAGAGGCCCCTAAAATGGTTGTGTGTCAGAGTAGGGAGAAGTGACTACCTATGTATCACTTGGTAGTCATGGTGGAGACGTGGTGTAGAGGCCACTATTTCTTGACAGTTTATATCCGGGGTAGAGATAATCCCCTCCTCGTACTGTCAAATAAGGCCATTTATCACCCTCCTCTAAAAATTTTTAGAAGGGAAGACAAGCATGGGAGACTAGCATCCGTTGACACAGAGGATACCAATGGAATGTTGAGGCCATGCGGGGTTGCCACGTTGATGTTTCCCCTGCCCGTACGTTGTAGGTTGGGTGGTTATCTATTTTTTGGGATGAAATCCTGGGTCCTAAAATGCAGGGATATTAAAACATTAGTGCTAAAAGAAGTAAAGTGATGTCCAGTGCCCTAGGGACATTTTTTTCCATGGTTGGAAAGAAGGATGCACACTGAAAAAGTTGTAGACCGGGATTCCCAACATTCAATTGCCCCAATTTCTGGTGAGTTTCACACTAGGGACACTATTTTCATGGTGAGACCCGACGCCAGATTCATGGATTCGGTGACATGCTAATCCACTGATGTCTTTAATGCTATTAATATCTACATTAAGGAGAATAATTTAATCTTGATTTCACCATTTCTGTTTCCGATACTTTCCTGGGGGCGTGCATCAATCTATTTTAGTGGATTCCTAGCTATTTCCCCGTATTCACGCTTTCTATAGGCGGGCGACATCGATCTCTTGTTCAGGGAAATTGTCTCTATGATCAAAATGAAATTATGGGATGTTGGTTCCTCCTTCCATGGATTCCTCCTTGGAACTCATATCATAGTCCAAGAATCCCTTATAGACATAAGATGTTGTTTGTGAAAGTCTTCCTAGTTCCATGTCTTGATGGATGCCCTTTAATTACACAGCTTCTTTCAGGACATTCCAAGGGGTCTGGTCTGGGCAACAACCGTCGGTTAAAAGAGTAGTCAATTTGGACATTGCTTGAATGTATGGATTCTAGAACACTGGCATATCTAGGTTTCTTCACCTTATTATAGGGATTCTTGAGGGAATGGAATCCCATGGAATCCCATGTCAAATTTAGGGAATTTTATTCCATAGGCATATCTATGACGTTTTCCTCAGCTTCATGTGTTTAACATAGGGTATACCATGGGTTTAAAATCTAGAAGAGACATATCAGACAAATCAATACTCTATTAAGAGTGTATTAGATGGGTGTAACCCCAGAAGAGAACACTGATGTTGGGGATAATGTGTGGTTAGTTACCCGATTGCTACTAGGTGCAACGAAAAAGTGGGTGACATGAACTCTCTAGGATGTGGAGGCCCATGTAAGAATCATAATGGGGATGGATAGGTTAGTGAAGTGAATTTATAATGTGATGGGAACACCAAAAGTGTGATAGTGATCTTGTGATTGAGTCTCAAAGAGACTTACTATGTATCTTTGTGGCATGGAATCAAAGTACACGTAGTTCGGTGGGGTGATAGGGCACCTGAGGTGGCGACCCACATGGAATGGACCTAGAGGAAATAGAACCTTAAGGTTATGGAATGATCATCTCAGGACACAAAAAATCGAGGTAAATTCCATGAAGAGACATGGGTGATGGGATTAAACCTCATGGAGTCTTCCTATGTACCATGCGTTGGCAGGGATCAACATCCACATAGTTCAGGATGGTGGTATAGAATCCCTGTGTATGTAGAGGGCAGTGACCCAATCACTTGATGGGGGTTACACACGGTTTTCAGCCCAGGGTTGGTCTGATACTTAGAGAGAGGACCAGAGATGTGGTTCCCTACTAAGGGGATTACAATAAATTACTGTTGAATTCATACTACAAAGTCTTACCGTTGGTTGGGTGAAACGACTTACTGCTGACTGGGGTTCCAATGGCTTCCCTTTGAATGGGGTTCTAATGACTTATTTCTGGTTAGGGAACACAACGAATTGCCATCAATTGGGGTACACAACATCTTACCTTCAATTGGGTTACACAACAAATTACTATCAATTGTTGTACATAATGAATTACCATCGATTGTAGCACAGAATGTCTTAACATCGAATGGGGTACACAATGGCCTACCAAGGATTGGGGCACACCAAAAATTACAATCGATTAGAGAACACAAATAATTATCATTGTTTTTGGTACACAATGGATTACTATATATTGGGGTTTGACCTCAGGGAGGCTACATACGTACCTTTCCAAGGTGACATGGATAAAAGCCCACCTTATTTGAACGGGTGCAGTTTAACTTCTTACAGGACAAAATGGGGGCATACAGTTTAGCATCATGTAAGAAAAGGGTGGACCGAATTGAAGTGGTTGGGCCGATGGGTGTTGGGAATGAACCTTAGGAAGGCGTGCTACGTACCATGACTTGGAAATGATCAATGTTAACATAGTTCATAATTGTTTGGTGAATTGAAATGAAGGGGTCAGGTCAAGTAGGTGCTGGGCTTGAACCTCAGGGAGGCTTCGTTTGTACATTGCCTCTTCAAGGGAAAAAGTCCACATAGTTTGGAATGATGGATCTAGTTTAACATCATACATGATAATGGTGAAATGACGTGAAGGGTTTGGGTCTAGTATGTGTCGGACTTCAACCTCTGGGAGTCTTCCTACATACCTCTCCTTGATAAGGATCAAAGTCCACATAGATCGGATTGTTGGATGAAGTTTAACACCATGGAGGAAAAAGGGGAAGTGACATGAACGGTTCGGGTCAAGTAGGTGTTGGTCTTGAAACTCATGGAGGCTTCCTGTATACCTCTCCTCTTTGAGGATCAAATTCCATGTAGTTCATAAGTGTTTGGGGCTTACACGCTATGGCGACCCGAGAGGATGTCATGGTTGATGATTACACTATGCCCATATTATTCATGCTCAGTGTGAGAAACAAGAGGTAGAAAAAGACTTTATGATCACATCGTTAATGGTGCATCCGTGGGAAGTGGATTGAGGCTTACATGTCATTAGCGACTGAGAGAGGAAATAAGGGCTTACATGTGGTTAGCAACCTAGGGAGTTGGAGATTGGGACTTACTCTAGGTTGGAGTCCTGGTGATGAAAATTACCAGAGGGAGAGGTATAGTGAATAAAGGATCCTTGTGCCCCTCTCACCTCTTAGTATTTGGAATCAATTTAAAGAGGAGTACAAGGGGTGTTTCCTTTTGCAAGAAAGGCTAAGGGATTACACCAAAATGGTTTCCCTTCCCCGCAGATTGGCGCCAATCCAGAAAATAAAATCAAATTCCATGTGGGGAAGATCTTAATACCATGGAGAAAAGTGGCCATATATAATGTATAAGATGGGGAACCCAACCTATGATGCATGGGGCGAGGCCATAGTTTGAAATCATGTGCTGGGAAAGATAGTTCTTGGATTTTTAATGTCTTGTAGCTCAGACGAGGTGAGTTTACTCCGCACCCCTATGACATACATAACTAACATGATTTAACCCTTGATAAAGGGATGACAAAAGCAATTTAGTGGAGAGGGGGTGTTGTGGAGTGATCCACTAAGGGGACCATGTTAGCGTGGCTATGCAAAGAAGAAATATCCATTAACATGCCTATGTGAAGGAGCATAAGGCTAAGAAATGTATGGTGAATAACCTCCCAAAATAATTTGAAATAACATCATATAATCCTAGAGGGACATACATGAGAAGGTTGTGCAACATAGGAGTTTTGGGTGTAAGAATTTACCAAAGATGGTGCCCGTGAGAGTGTCATTGGACACATGCTAATGGGTTCACACAAGGATAAAGTTTTTCTTGGAAAAGAAGAGGTTTGTACACAATAAGAATTTAAAGGGTGGTCTATTTTGTGGAAAAGACCAGGTTGAGTGGAATAAAAGGTGTACATTTAAATGGATGAGGTATTCATAGAAAAAATGTGGCATAAATTTTTTGTGCGCAAGGGGAGGGGTTTGCGTGAAAAGGAACCAACACATAAAGAATTGGATGAGGGTCATGTCCTAGTGGTCCCACATGAATGAGGACCCCTGGGAGACATATCGTGGAAAATCCCATACCTGTAAGTCATTTGGTGCTCAGAAGAGGTGAATTACATGCAGGGGAGATGGTTCGTCTTTTTTAGCTTCCAGAAGTGGGGGGGGGGTGCACTTTTATTTATAGGTGATTAGGAGCTGAAGGTTCCTACAGAATTTTTCCTCTGTGGAAAAATCAGACCCAGGGTTGGTGGCACATAAGTTCCCATATTTCACTCAAAAACCACTTTATTCTGTGATAGTTTTCCATGGGAGGAAATATTTTTCAACATGAAGAAGATGTTTTTTTCAAAACACTCCATTTCTTTGTGTATACTTTTGGCTCTTCCCATAATCGGTATTCGAGTCAAAATATTCCTCCGTTTTTATCCAAGGATGCCTTCTCATGACCTTTGGCTGGTTTCAGCGTCTACATACATCTTCTGACCTCTTCCTTAAATATAGTAGACTTCCAAAACAGAATGTCATAGAACCATTAGAAGAACAACTATTCATAGAAACATTACAAGTCTAGAATGAATTGGGTAAAATATTAAGCAATAGAAGATCTAAGATTTAATCATTAAAAGTAATACCCATAACATAAAATTAATAAAAAATACCTATTATCCACAAAAATAGTTATAAATAGTTGTACCTTATTTGTTCCTCAAATTCATCACTTTTTTAGGAAATAAATTTATTGTTTTTCATTTAGGATGAATAAGTAGGCTTATGATTCTCCCCAAATTTTCTAGTATGAGAGATGTTGAGAATATGGTTTATCACATTGTGTTTTATCCCTAAAAAATGATACCACAAAAAATCATTTTGAACCTTTTATTAATTATAAAAAATTATTTTTATCATCTAAGCACTAAACATAAAAAGTTAAATTCACATGAAAAAATGTTATTTTATTTTTAATCTCTACATATGGAATTTGGTTCTATTCTACAAAATAATATAAATGTAATTAGATTCCACAATTTATTATCATAAAAACCAAAACCTTTGATACTAGATATTGGCAAATATGAAAAGTGGAAAACACATAGATAAACACCAAAGCAAACGTTTAGTATAAATAAATATTCTTCTCCTTCAAACAGGCCTGAAAAAATTAAACCGTATGAAGAATAATCAAATATATTTCATAAAAACAAATGTTGACACTAAACTTTTGAACATGGAAAACCCTAAAGGAAAAAACCATATGACCTAGTCTATAAAGAAAAACCCACTAATAATCAAGAGTAAAAATTAGAGACTCTAAAATATGAGGGGGATATAAAAACTAGTACTCAGTTAAAATAGAATATCAAAGGATGATAACATATTTAGTCTGAAAGTAGTTTGAAATGAAGAACACATCCTGATAACAAAATCTAAATAGACCTGACCATAATGGAAAAAAGTTTTCTATCTGAATAAAATGTGATGAAGAAAAACAAACTGATTCAATTAAATATCATCTTAGAAAAAATACGATTATACATGGATAATTTCACATGTTATAGATCTAAAAACTACTACCTAAAACCCATAATACACTATGTTTGGAAGGAATATATCACCACACCTAGGAATAGAAAAAGAGTGTGGAGTCAAAAAAAAATGGTGCACCTTGAACCCCATAACATGTCTTTTCAAAATATCTCAAAAAATTATTTTTATTTCCTTATTTTGTAGTTTTCATGTGAGGTGGCCCAAGTGAGGATATGCCATAAAAAATACATCATTTTTTATTTAGTTATACTCTAATATCATCATTTTTCCTTACTAAAATCATAAAACATTAGGTTTCATTGGATTCTGGTTTTGATCTCTCATGTGGAAACCCCAACCCTTCATTTATTCCTTTAAATGGACTCTGATGTCATCCTCTTGCATTACCATCATCATCACGCTTATCATATTTTCGACTTCCAGTTTTGATCTTCCCATACTGTATTTCCAGTTTTGTTATCTCATCATTAATCCCCTATTAGGTATATATATATTTTTTTATGTTTATTATTTCTATTTTATATGCAACAATGTATGTTTAAATAGATGAATTATGATTTCCACTTTTTTTCTTGAATAATCCCCACCAGTACTATTATTTGATGAAATCATGTTATATATAATTTTAATTTAGTGAATAATATGCATGTAAGGTTTGTTTTTATCTACAATAGGATCTAATCTCATTCATTTGAAATTTCTACAGTCATCTACCCTTAGGTATTGCAATCCACTTCTTACATTTTCTATGTGCTATATTTTTATTGACATAGTATTCTCATTCATCCCTTTTCAGGTATATATTTTTGGATAAATTTAATTCTTTATATTTTTCAAGGAACAAGGTATGTTTTAATATATGATTTATGATTTTAGATTGTTTGTTTTAATCGTCCCCACCACTGCTAATATTTTTTCACTTGTTTTTTATTTTTATTTTATGTTCCAATTATTCACACATGATAGGTAAATTTTTTGTTGATGTATATGTTTTTTGAGTTTTAATTTTCTGATTACTTATTCAAATATTATTATATATAATTTTAATTTAATAATTAATATGTATTTAAGGTGTTTTTTATCTACATTGGGCTTTAATATAAATAATTTCGGATTACCACCATTATCCACACTTGGGTGTTATCAGTCACCTATTTTGACCTATATTCACAAGATTTTCATTTTTTTGACTTCTCATTCATCCATCCTCAGGTATATATTAGTTGTTCATGTTTATTTGATTAGTGTTTTGGGTATTTTTTAATTGATGAATGTGGATTTTGGAAACTTTTCATGAATTATCTTTGCCACTACAAATATTTTTCATCTCTTTACTATTTTTATTTTTTGTTACAATTAGTTATTATTAAATGGTATTTTTTATTTTATATAAAATTTATTTAAGATTATTATTATATAATTAGTTGAATAAAATATTTTTCTAAATAGTTTTAATTTTACTAACTAATATGTATCAATGATATGTTTTATTTATGTGTTTGAATAAAATTTTTTAATGTATAATGGTTTATAATGTTTTAATATTCTTAAGGGACCTTGATAAAGTCAAAAAATATTTTGGTTTTTAATGAAAGATAGATAATTTAATATTTTTAAAGTGATATTTTCTTATTCAATATGTTTAATTTATTTTATTTGTTGAAAAATTATAATTGTTTTATTATTTATAAAATAAATACTTAAATTATAATAACATATTTTAGATTTTTGATATTTATTATAGATAATAATGAGATGAAGTTGGATTAATACACATTGTATAAGTTATGTATATGAGGATGGTGTCGATTTTTTTTTTTGTATTTTTATTAACAAATTTCTCCAAACAATAGAAATATTTTCAATCCCTACCTGAAATGTTTAAATATAAATAAGTTGAAAAGTAAAGATACCAAAGGTCATTTAATTTTTCATTATTTTAATCTATGATATATCCATTGGGTTTTTCATGGTGAAACTAGGAATAATTTCAAATCTATTGATAATTATACTTTACAAGATGAAAAGTATAATCAAATTGAAGGAATGAATCATGATATTGATGTAAAAGAAACTAAAAAGAATTGAAAATTGAGCGTCTATATGATGATGCCGAAAAACCATTCTATGTGGGTTTTACAAAATTTATTATTCTTTTTCATGGTGTTATTTTTTATTAATTGAAGGTGAAAATGGAAGGAGGAAATTTTTTTAAAAGGTTGTAATAGTCATTGAAATGAATTCTTCTAAAAGAAAAAGATTACACATTCATGTTATTATGCATAGAAAATATTATATCTTATGGGATTGTGTTTAAAGAAAATATATTAATAATTGAATGATTTTATTCTATGTACGAAAGGAGTCAAATTTCTATTAAAGTGTTATAAATGTGGGATGTCATCGTATAATTTAAAAAAAATCACTTTCTAATTTAGTGGTGTTATAGATCCGTACAAATAAATTTTAGTGTATTCCAATAATTTCTCATATTAAATTTTTATTGGAAAGTAAAAATAATGAAAAAAATAATATGAAATGAAGATGAGTGGACATGTGGTAGAAAATTATAAAATCTAGATGATTTTCCAGAATGTAAAAATTGATCAAAACATTCCTATATTCATAAATGAAGTTAGAAATCTCAAACATAGAGTATGAATTGATGGGATGAATCAATATCAAATACTTAGTGTGGGAAATAATTCATGGACTATATTATTGGTAATTTTCAACTCATCCCCTTGATTTTGTCCAGATACAGTGTTAAGGGGAATAAATCTTGTCCAATTTTTGAAAAATAAAATTCATATTATCAACTAATACATGGGAGAAAAAAGAGTACATGTATCATCAAATATTTGGTTTATAGATCACCCTTATCAAACATTACAAAAATATTTCAATGACACACAATAATTTTATATTAATACAAAACCTTGTTCCACAAATAATTATTTTGAGAGGCTGAAAAGAATTGATGTTGCATTGATAAAGACACAAAAATATAGTAATGATAGAAATATTTTTAAGATATTTTTAATATTTTTTTTTGATACCATATTGAAGATATGATGAGGTCAAACATAACATTGATTTGAATAACATGGAGAGTAAAATATATAAAATCACAATTGTAACATTTTTAGATATTAAAGGAATGATGAAAGATGTGATAAATAAAATATTAGACTTACTTTCAATGGGAATACGTTTGGAGTTAGCTCCAACTCTTAATGGAAGGTGAACATTACTTTCCCTGACCTTTCATACATTATCCAAGAAGAATAAAATTATATTTTTTTCAATGTATTCATGATTTTCATGTTTCACAGGGTTATAATTAAAATGTAGAAAATTTTGTGTCATTAAATGATTTGTATTTAATAGGTATGAAATCTCATGATTGTCACTTCCTGATTCAATAACTCCTACCAGTTTAATTGTGTGGAATATTTCCCATCCATATCAGAATGATTATTATGAAGGTGTGTTATTTTTTCAATTCAATTTTTACCATGGTGATTGATCGGAATGATTTTAATATATTTGAAAATGGAGTAGTTTATATATCTTTAAAATTGTAAATTTATTTTCCACCACCTTTTTTTGATATAATGGATTATCTTATTGTTCATTTTCTATGATAAAAAATCATTGCAAACATGGATATCTATATTGGATTTATACTTTTTAAAGGTATATGAAGATATTTAAGGGGTTTTAATAAGAATACATATTAAACATAATCCTACATTGTTAAGAAGTATATTTTTTATCATGTTATGTAGTTTAGTAGAAAATAATTATCTATAGTGGAGCACATTGGCTTTCCATCATATTTCCTTGAATGAGTCAATTATGGGAGAAATGGGATCTATGGTTTGAAAGTAAAATCATTGATAGAAGAACATATAAAATGGTTACATTTATAAATCTTGAATAACATAGATGATGTTATTCCATATATAAAATTTAATATTAATGTGTTAAAATAATGTCATCCATAGAAGAAATATTCGTGGATTTCGAATGAAAATAATAGAACATGTTTTACATGGTTTAAAGAGATTGTGCTTTGTAGATCAGATACATTAGAAACAAAAATATTGTTAGTGGGTTGAATAAGATTAAGTTTGATAACATGGTTTGGGTATAAAATTAATTTCTATACAATTCATATGAATTATATGGATAATAGAAGTGTTGTTCAGAATAATAGTGTGATGATGTTCAGAGAAGCAATGCATTTGTTGAGTTCCAAATACAAAAAAAATATCTTCATCATGTTCATATTATAGATTCATTGATGAAATATTAGAGGTTTATTATATTAAATTTACTATTTAGTATTTAACGGAATATAGTTTCTTAGTCAAAATTCTGTTAGAAATGATGAATTTATATTGCAACTAGTCAATTTGAGTCGATTTTATTACATAAATGATCATTTCATCATGGAAACACTTGAAAAAAAGTTTCAATGTTATTAATCAATTATATAAGTTGTTTCCTATTGTTTTAAAAGAAATAAAAATTGTATTTTAGTAACTATAAACATGAGGAAGATTAAAATTTATGTGATATCCCAACCTCTATGGAACGATTAACATATAATATTGATCAGAACGTCATAGAAATAGTTTTTTCTATATGAAATGACCTTAATGAAAGAATTTTTGAAAATAATACTTTAGTAAATTTTCTATATTATAGGTATTATAGGTAACATATGATTATATTTTTTCTACATTAAAAAATTTAATAAAATGTTAGATATATTAGTTATTTTCATTATTTGAACACATATTATAACAAATAAGTAAAATGTTTTGATTGTATTAGTTTTGTTTTTTTATTTCACCATGTTAATTCTTAAGTAACATATCTATATGTTGATTCCATTGAAAAAAAATTATTTAAATATAATATGTTAAATGAATAGTTAAAATATTTTATATATGTGTATACTACAAAATATTATTTTTTATGTAAAATATAATTTATTTGGCTGGATCGTTTTTACTATTCACACACAATTTTTGGATTTTTTCATTCTTTTATATATTTTCATTACCCATTACTATTGTTAATATTTTAGTTAATAGCCTCAGAGAATAAGATTCTAAATGTGGTTAGTTTAGTTTATTTTTTATTGGATCCTTCTTCATATATTAAAAAAATATTATTATTATATAAAAGATGGTGTTATGAATTGGAAGATTTTTTCTATTCATGCCCCATTTTTGGATTTGATTTCCTTTGTTTATGTAATTTAATATCTAAATAATGTGGAAAAATTGTAATTAACTATAAAAGAATATATATATACATGTTTTTAGATTATTTAATATTATATTTAAATTTTTTCATATATTATTTAAATTTTTATGTAATAGTAGGATTTTATATTTCTGCACTAATTGTTTGTTACTTTGATTTATATGATAATGATAGATCAGACATATGATCCACCACATACTTGTGGAGAGGATCATACAAATACTTCTCAAGAGGAATGTACACATTCTCTTATTGATGATCCTTCACATCCCTCTATATAATATGTATTAACATATAAAAGGGGAAATGTGTTTGAGTGTTGAAAAATGTGGTTGTACACATATACCAAAATTATTAGTTTCTCATATTCATTACCAGAGGATAACAATATATTTTAATGATAATGATACTCCAAAAGTTCCAAATTGAAAACCATTAAAGAATTTTATTATTGGGAAGAATAAAATAAAAGTTATTATTTTGATTGACGATTGGAGAAATTTTGACAAAAAAATATGTCAATTATAAAAGACTATTTTGATAAGTTAGTTTTTATTATAATACTTATCTTGAAAATTTTAAAGTAAAACATGTTTTTCCCTTTTGATTTGATGAAATACGATAGACCAGATATTGGAGGAGTTAGAAAGACATGTTTCTCATTGAATGGTATGAGATGGAGGTATTTTAAATCAACCTCCATATTAGATTTAATTTTTGGGAATATAAAATATCATAATCTAGGCGATATATATCCATTTAAAGATGAATATACATGGAATAATTATTTTGAAATTACCTGACGAGAATTGATTTTGGTAAGTGAAAAGTTAAATTTTATATGTTTTTTTATATTAATGATCATATTAATGGTTTCTAATTCATAATTTATAGAAAATAAAGAGATATCATTAGGAGATCCAATTTAGAAATGTATACCCTCATAATTTATACCAATAAGGGTATACCTTATGGGAAGAACAAATTGGAGCTAAATTTTTTCAAAAATAGAGAGTTGAATCTTTGGGATCTATATAGTTTAACCCTCCCCCCACTAGACATAAAAATGTAATAGTGCTTGGATGATAAGAGGATAATATTTTACGAAATAGTTATGGGTTGTATCCAAGGGGATTGTTATATGTATACATTATTTTTTTATTTATGTTAAATAAATTCTTAATATATTTTTATTCACTATGTTTTTTTAAAAATTATAAATTGAATTCTCTTAAGGAGTATAGAACATAGAGGTTCATCATAGTTTGGGGTAGGAAATATATTTTTGATACAAAATTGGGATAGCCCAAACACCTTGGTCATATATGATTATACCCAACAGGTGTATCGATAAAAAAGTATTTCCATGTTTTGAAGCATCTTTGATGGAGTATTTTTAGAAAAAATATAATATTTGGAAGATTTAGTTAATGGTATCCATTAGACGATTGTGGAAATGATCAGTGCTTTAGTACAATTGATGTTTGTAGCCATACAAAGGTTGTTTCTTGCTACAAATCCCACTCCCCCAACCCCACACAAAGACCACACTTCTCCACTTATTCATATAGATCACAATCATCTTACTTATCTTAGTCCACCTCAACCTACAGACCCCTCCTCCTAATTATCATACATCTACACCCTTCCTCCCCAACTTCCCATTTATTGTTAGTTATAAATTAATGATCTACAAAATCCAATTGCTATATATGGGATGATATATTTTATTAGATATACAATTCATCATAAAAAGGTAGAGAGAGGGAGTAGTAGGCTCACATTAAAAGATAATATAGATCATAAATAATATAATTTCCTACATATGAGGTCAGTATAGTTGGACAAAGTATCAACCATTTTTTATTTTGGCCATATAGAATTTTTTGAAAAATTTCCATAGAGGTATGAATATATTATATCCATTATTTTATTTTGATATTTTTTTAATATTTTAATGTTTATATATTTATCTATTTTTGAAGTAATAATATAAATTTAACAAAATATTATACATAAAATATCAAAAAAGTGTGTTATGACTTCAGATACAACTTCTGATAGTCTTGATAGATTTTCAACATATTAAAATTTATTATTTTGAGTTTATTAGATTCCATTGGAAATTATCATTTTTGGGTATGTAATGAATTTTTGGATTTTGAAAGAATATATCATGGGGCTTGTAACTAGATATAAATGGGGCATCAACTTGGTGCATCTTTTTTCCATGTTAGTCAATTAACATAAATATTTTTAATTTATTGAAAATTTCTACTTATGATTGTTTTATATTAGGAATATTTATAAAATATTTACAAAAAATGACATGAAAATTGTATATGGATTTATGGAAACATAATTTATTTCACCTATAGTGAGTATAATGAATTATGTAGAAAAAAATATATTTATTTCTTAAAGAATTAAAAATATCACAATTATTCAGTGTATGAGGCCTCACTATCTTCAATATTATAAATCATACATCCTATAAAGAGTTATAAGTCACTTAACCGAATAAAAAGTCATAATAAATTTTATTATATAAAAATTTCAATTGGATGTTGGGTTTTTTATTCAAGGGATAAAACACTTTACCAGCTATTCTCTATCCACAGTGAAGTGCAATAAAATTTTAAACCTATATTGAATGTATATGTTTGAATATTTTAATAATTATTTATATAATGAATTAATTTATATTACTTTATTCTAATTATTTTTGAATAGGCTATGGTATTTATTTATAGATACAATAATAAAAAAGATCACCAAGATCTGATATGTAAAATCAACGGAGACTTTTCTATTACAATTACTAATTTTTGTACTACATAAAATTTTTATTTTGAATTGAAAAATTATTTTAATCAAAAATTTCATAAAAAATAAGCATTAATGTAATTTTGATACAATTTTTTAAGATTTATGTATGAAATAATTAGAAATAGGATAGTTAGAATGTTCTATAAGGTTTTATTTTTTTATAATATTTTTAAATATTTTGTCATTTGTTTTATTCCAAATACATGTTAAATGATTTCATTTAAATTGTTATATTTTTTATTACACCTACCCTAATATAGGACAAGACCATAAAGGCATAAAAATATAATGGGTGAATCATTTCATAGGTTTAATTGTATTTTAGTTTATTTGTAATATATATTGAATACTTGAAAATAAAAATTGTAATGGTTTATGTTGCTATTGTGTTTGTGCTACTAATTTCTGTTATTATATTATTTCATCTCTTGTAGTAATATTGGTAGAATATGAAATTTTAGGATTTAATTTAAAATAAAAATAATTTTTCACATTTAATAAAAATAACCAATGTGAAAAATGAAATATAACTATTACAACATCGGTTATGAAGTATCCAAAGTGAGAAAGTATTTCCCACAATAGTTTGTTTTAGAAAACTAAATTTGTAAATGATTTTCCCATTATTTATTTGATAAATTACATGAAAAAATTACACCAAAATGTATTTATAACTTTCTTTTTTATTACCTAACGTTAAAAACATAATTAAAAAATCACCAACACTAAGATTGTGTTCTAACCATTGATAAAAAATCGATTTCAAAATTCCTTTTTTTTTCTCTAGTGAGTACTAACTAAATAAGTAAATAATTAGTATGTTTTTCAATAATATAATAATTTGAAAAACCTTAATATATTAATAATGTTGTGTGTGGTTAATTATTAAATAAAATTCTAAGAAACTTTTTCCATGAGCCTGATGTGGTGCCTAATAGTAATGACCCTATCAAATTTTATTGTGATAACACTACAATGGAGCCCCTTGATAAAGAGACATGGTAAAAACATGGGATAAAGAATATACTTGATAAGTACCACATATTGAGATATTTTTATTATAGGGGTGAACTTTCATTAAGCATAGTTTCTCTAAAATAAAACATGGAGGGCACCTTGAAAAAAGGCCTATCTCAGCAAAAACATGAGTATCATGTGAGAGATGGTGGACTGAAATTTGTTAGTAGTTGTCTCTTGTGAAGGTGGTAGTATATTGGAGTTGGTTCCCTATAAAAAAAATTCATTGTACGTTATGATATCATGTAATTTTTTTTTGATTTTTAATAAACTCATTGACACATGATGATTGTTCTTCTATGTGAAACAGTATGTGAGAATGTTGTAAGAGTAGATGTCACACTAAAATGTCCTAGTACCTCTATGGTATGAGTAGAACATAAAAGTTACAAGAAATTTATCCAACAATTGTTCTTTTAGTGTGATTCCTTTGGAATAATTTTCTTCTTTAATCTTTTTCACATTGAAATTTAATCCCAAATTGATCGATTTCCCAAGGTTTTGAAAGTTTTATTAAATATATCCCATTATTTATTGATATATTTGTTTGGTAGTAGAAATATACTGCATTAATTACATTTATCAATTGTTTTTCGTTTCATCATCTATTTCTTATTGATGTATCATTTATTTGATAGTAGGAGGGTAGATCTAATGTTGTACATGGTACAAAATGTGTGACCTTTGAGGTATGTGTTGATCAATATTCTTAAGAATCCTTATTCATACAAAAACATTATTATATTATGTGGGAATCAATTTTGAGGGACAAATATACTGTTTTAAAATAATTCCCTTTTCATACAATGTTGGGGTCCTCTTGTGGTTGGTGAGTAGTGCAAGTGTGATCCAGGTGGTTACATCTCTAACCTTTTCTTAGTGAACCACATATTCTCTATATTTTTCATTGTTTTTTCTAAATGATATTATGAATGATCCTCAAAATTCAAGACATAATGGAATTAATATATTTTTATAAAAACAAATTTCCCTTTATTTTGTTACAAGTAATTTTTTTTTGAATCACTAAGAAATTTTTTATGGAAATTGTTTTTAAAGGAAGATTTTGTTGAAAAAATGGCTGTTTTGAAACTATTTATTAATAGAGTCAAGCATTTTGAAATTATTTTAATTGTTCACCACATGGGAGTCATGGGTACAAAATAGGGGGTATAGTATTAGGTATTGTCTTTATTCTCTATCAAGGGGCGGGGGAACACTCATGGTGTGTACCTATATTTCCTTGGCCATATTTTTCTTGACAATTGATTATCCAAAACAATTGGGGGTTCATCAAAGACACGTTCTTCTATTCACAAGGACATATTATTTTAGGGTCTTATTTATTTTACACTAGAATCGTATTTATTATTGATGTGTGGTATACCAATCTATTCTAGACATATGTTATTCTAGGGTTGATATCTCATGTTCTTAGTTGTGAATTTTTGGATTGACATGATACATGATGCATGATTTGATAAATATCAAATTTTTAATTTTAAAAATGGAATTGTAATTGTGTATATGGAATTTGTTTTAGGACTATGAAAAGGGGAAGTATTTTACCATGCATTTTATATAAATTATAAAATCATTTTATCATGCCATTTTTTTTATATTTGAGAAAATCGGAGTTATTTGATAGAGAATTTCTATGGAAGACTTGAGTGGGATATTAATGGTCTTGTTTTTTCTCACACACTGAAGACACCCTTAGGGGTGTGTAGATATTGTTCTCTTTGATCCATTAATGAGAAAGGCACTATAGTGAGGTGGTTAGGTCTCCTCCTAGCTGGGTATGGGTATCTGGTGGTTACATAATTTGATTTTCCCATATCTCACATATAGAATCCCTTGGTAGTTGTATGTGATTTTATTTGTTTCTTATATGTGTAACTTGTTTCTTTATCTGGTTTCCCTATTCGTATTGCGACCACTATAAGTTTTCAATTATAGAATATTTTCTTAGTTTTATATAACTGTGTATATTATATGTGTCTTGTTTGAAGTTGGGAAAATTGTTCCCTCTATTTTTTTTGGATTTATTGGTGGTAGTACACAATATATAATCATATTATATTATGATATACATCATAGATTTAGTCATGACATCCCAAGTCTTACTTATTCACCTTATAGAAGAGATAAGACCTTAAAAGAATAGGAAAAACATTCTAAATCTGATCACATAACATGATATCCATAGTACCAACACCTCTAAATCAAATTATGCCTCTCCCAAAAGTGAATAAATTCACTAAGAACCACCACTAGATTCACTAGGTTCTATATTCCTAGGTGTAGGGGGAATAATTATGGGTTTTAGTTTAAAATCCTAATTTTAAAAATTATTAATCCCACATGTATGGTTTGGTCACAAAAATTACCAAACTGTGCACCAACCATGAAAGTCCCACTACCTCATTAGGGACTTGCATAGTTTGATAAACCCTACACAAACTATGATTTTTCTTATATTAAAATATAAATGGTCACATATAAAATTTAACTTGGTTATCTATAATTATGTTACAACCATGTCCCATATAGTTTTCCTCCCTAAAAAGTTTCATGGTTACATCGGTAAACTCTTACGGATTCCTCTAAACATGCTCAATCCATGATCAACCCTTAAAAGGCTTCTAAATTTGTCTAAAACCTCCAAAAATATACCCTATACTTCACCCAAAAATTTTATTACTGAAAATAGTTTTATATAAAGGTGGATCAATTCATAATACACATGGAAAGCCTATGACCATTACAATTTCCCCCTATTATGACCTATCATCCTCAAGAAGGGTCTCTAGTAGTCCCACTCAAATATCATGGACCACTTATCCTGGACATCTAACTATCACTACCAAGCTTCATTTTAAATATATTCCTTCTTCTATGAAACTCGTACGAGAGGTATCAACTTACCTAGTGGAAAATGTTCACTTCAATAAAAAAGTTTCCAAAAATGTTCCCCAAATGAAGAATCCAATTCCAAATCAAATTATTCATTATCAATTACATGATAAGGATCCAATTTGTACATTCAAAGATAAGAGTCAAGGAATTTATCATGCAGAGTTTTATGTTTTGAAGAAGATCTATTCAAGAATCACCTATCAAGATCCATTCCATTATCGCAGACAATCCCACAAGCAACAATACCAATTTCCATAGCCTCCATATTTATTGGTGTTCCAATTGAGGTCATACCTAAAATTATAATTAGTCATCCATGAAAAAAATACATGTTAATTAACATTAGAATTTATAATAATATTTTATTCTATGAGTAGTAACCAATCATGTCCTGATTAATTCTCTCATCTCAGAGGTTTCCTATACTAGAGTCATCCAGAATACTAATAACTCGTTAGTTTTTCTTCTAATGACCCACACACCGGATCTCACTCATTTCCAAGAGCCAAAGTACCCACTTTTGTTACTTTTTTAAGTTTTAATGTCCAAAAGACACTTAGTTGTGAATTTTTCGGTGTTTTATCCCAAAAATCAGTCAAAACCATATAATATCCAATAAAAAAGCTCACGTAATGACCCATTCCATGATACAAAATTCAACATCACTAGTACATTTTTATTACCTATGACCAATAATCATGATCAATTTATGTTATCATACAATGAAACTCTTCCTCTTATGCATATTCACAGTACAATTATCTCTACCCATGGGGTTGGTTCATCTACACACCACTACTAATGTAAACTATGAAATTAAATTAATAATTAATCACAATCATGACTATATAAAAATATTAGGAAAACTACGACACTCAAATTATTTTCCTAACACTCCAAGAATGTTTCACATCATAGAACATAGAAAAACAACTCAAGGACCCCATCAACACACCTGGACATGACTCTTTCACTCTGACCTTCCACCATTATTCTTGGTCCTATTAGTGAAAAATAAAATTATAGGCCATTCTCACATTAAAGTTGAGAACCCCTTAAATTTATTAACCATTTAATTGAGTTCACAACCCTTGATGGCTTCCCAAATTTAGGTTCCACCATATTACAGTTCAATCTTTGTTGTGACAAAGCATTCTCCTTAGATGAATAAATTTTCTCAAATACCTATAACACCTTGATATAGAATTCACTACCTAAAACCTCATAATATCATCACCTCATGAATCATTCGTACCTCGATAATTTAATCATATAAAAGAAATATTACCTAAATACAAGTGGGGGAACTCTTGTAGGATTTATAACTAATTCTCCACCTGTTAGTCATCCGAATCCCTGACCACCTCCACTATCACCACAAAACCATTAACCAATACACCTAATTTGAATAAAATCATAATATTTTCTAAACCTACTGTCATAAACCAAAATTCATGTCATCATAAGAATAAAAAAACTTGCTACTGATCTTAGACCATTTCGAAAAGGCCACCATTATTTAATTGTTACACTCTGAAAAAGCTCACTAGAACTAAAAATCTAGACTAGATGTATAAATTTCCGGCCTTACATCACATATGGATCTTCACAACATGCTTATATTATCCAATACTTGGTTTTAACTATTGAAAAATACACATACCACTATAAAGTATAAAAAACCCTATCCACAATGCCAAATGAACACCACAATAGTACCCAAATAAAAACCCTCACTTCTCGAGTGCGTGTAGTGCTAAACCACAATTCTTCTATAGAGGCACAAACAAGCCACATTATCATTGAATCATTCCTTGGATGAGTCCTTCCATTAACCTATCTTCAAACAATTATTCTCTTCCACATAGGCTTAAATTTAAATTTCTAAACCAGTATCAAAAATTTTGTGTTTCCACTAAGAGAAAATGATTGACCATTGTTTACCAAAAACCACCACAGATGTTCCACACTCCGCTAAAAACCTCGAATGAGTTATATAGAAGCAAAATAGAATTATTCCACTATCCTTTTCCTGAAACATCATGAATAAATATATAGATTCTCAATACATTTTATCTTAGAGTATTTCACTAAGGAACCAACCATAAGAGGCTTTCCCAAATAGACCTAATGTTATGTTGTATTTTTCACCAATATTTAATACCAATGTAAACAAGCTCACACAATATACATTACTCAATAAATTTAGAAAAAACCACGGTTCATTAAAACATATAACCCGAAACCTCAAAGGTATCACAACACGATGTTATATTATGCCAAATCATATCAAAATATCTGAAAACTATTTCTCACGTTGCTAATGCCATTCCAAGGAACAACCAATAGAATTTTTTCACTATAAGGCACAACTTTGGGTTCCAAGATGAAACCATAAGCTAAAAATTCCACCTTACACAGAACTAACCTTATTAATTACCTACCAAGGGTCCCCATTCATGACCTAAACACTTATTTCATGGTATGAACCCCATTATAGGTAATATTACCATAGTTACTAACATTTATAATTCATTAAAAGCTAATCTCCAAACCACTTCCATGTCCATGAGACTCTCACTGGGTTATACTTTTTAACTAATAAATTTCACAAAAAAACATGACGATCGATCCCATATCAATAAAGTATCAACACTTTAGGTATTTATTACAGGGACACACACAACTACTCACCTATTCTCTAAACATCACACTCGATTTCCATTAAAGGCAAGGAGAACAACCCACTCTCATGCCTAACAAGGACTATGAAACAGGATCACCCCACTAACTGGTAGAGAAACACTAGTCGCCAAGAACAAACATCATCCTTAAAGTACATCTAAAAAGAATCTCATTCCAAGAGATACATCTTAATGGTCTAGGGTCACATCACACATCAATATATGTAACCCACATGTCTTTACGAAAATCAACACCACAGTAGCTTAATCTCTAAACGGGTTCACATCTCACTCAAGGTTCACACAAATACCTACTTCTCATAACCTTCTCTAATCACATTAGAGAGATCCATACAATCATTAAAGTTCTACATATTAGTCTAGCCCACCACTTATAAGGGTCCACTTCTTATGTAATATATAAACCATACTAATCAAACACTTCCAATATCACACCCTAAAGAGAGGCTATTTACTGAACCACACATATATAACACTGCCACTCAGTTCATGATTAAAAAAAAACAAAACATTACTGTTAACCATAATTCACATCAATATCAATAATAATAGACAATCAAGATGGTCTCACATATATATTATAAAAATTCTTGTTTAAAGATCCAAATAGGTCACAAAAAATCCTAACTCCGTACACCAATCCATTTCATCATTTTAAAAATCCCATTTGAAACCAAATTTTCAACCAATTTTTTTTTTTGAATCAAATTTCTAAACCATATAGAAACTATACATTAAAAATCACCATTTTCTAAAAAACATGCATGAAAATAAAAACTATTTTTTTCATTTAATTAAATTTTATATAAACGAACACTCCAATAAGTTCATGAACGGACAGGGGATAAATACCTTTTCAAAATAAAAATTATATTCAATTAACTCATTGAAACCATTTCAGAAAATATTTCTCATCCAAAAATTCTATTTAAAAAAAATCTTTCCAAATACGTTAAAGACCATTTAAACCATTTTATTCCATGTGAATTTCATTTAAAAAAATTAAAATGGTCAAACACAAACAACATTCCAAACAAAGTACACATAAACAAACCATATTACCTACACAAGTATTAAGTCTATATTATAAAAACCTACACATTAGTCATCGTCATGCATAAAAATGTAACATAGTCACACTATTAATTTAGTATCACAAAAAATTTAATTAGAAAAGCATCAAGCATGTTATTAATAAAATTAAATAAATTTAAATCTTGATGAATCAATAGGAAATAGGCACAATAATTGTGAACCGACACGCCCATCCCTGATACATGAACTCATCAATTATTTCCAATTATAGAAGTGAAAATATCATAAATTATATCAATAAAATCATGTGCATCACATGCGGTGTAATAGAGAAACAATAAAAGTGAAAACTAAAAAAATAATCCCAATATGTATACGTAGAATTTTTTTTATACATGGGTTAGATACTCCAAGACAAAAGTTCCTTACTGAGTCTCAAAAACTTATATTTTCAGGTCTTACTTTCTTATATAGCTAAATAATATAACGAAAGTGTGATATAATTTTTTGACGCCTTGGCCTAAATAGATCAATATGGTCTAGAGGGTCACCTGAAATCATGGTGCCTCCCCATATAAAAGAGTTTTTTTAAACAATGACAAGAGAATAAGTGAAATTATGGGTATTATATTCTATTAGTTAGAGGTAACTATAAAATTATAAAATGAGGGAAAAAATTATAAGAGTAATAGTGGAACATAATAAAGAACAAAAAATTAGAGATAAGATAAATAGAATAATTTTTGAAACCAACACGAATTTCTATCCTAGTATCACCTCATTTTACCCTAATCCTCTTGCTCTACTATACTAAGAAATGCCACTACCCATGTATGAAATCAAAGTCAAGTAGTTTTCATTCACATTAAGATGGTCATGTATGGTGTGCGTACAAAACCCGATAAGGAAAAAAAAATGTGTCCATAACATAATTGGAATAGTTATATATATATATATGTGTGTGTGTGTGTGTCTATGATAAATAGAATGTAACTACACAAGTAAACAATCATGTATCAGGTCATTGTGCACTAAAAAAGCTTTAAATTACCTTGGTATTACCTACTTCAGTGCCCCATAATTAGATAACATAAGTCAAGTTTCCATGAATCATAGAACTAGACAAAAGGATGATGTAAATTTCAGAATAGACAATGAGGATATCATTGCTTGGGCCCTAAAAAAAGGTAATCATGCCTTGGGTATGGCCACAAGGTCATCATGCCCATCCATCTATCATAGGTTAGGCCAGAAGGCCATTATACCCCACTAACTATTACAGGAATGGACACTAGGACATCATGTATCAAGTTCAGAATTAGGACAGGACATGATGCCGTCTTGAATTACTATTTATCACTCAAGACCCCTCCATAATCACCACACATCATGTTATACATGCTCCCACTCTAAGGGACTAACAAATCTACGATGGGTACACATGTTAAATTGATAAGAAATATAATAAGTATACCGACCATAAAAATATATACGTACAAAATCCATAACAAGGAAATTCATGATCTACAGACACACACATAAGCATTTCACATAAAGCGATGTCTCATAAGACACACACACACACAAATAATAAAATCATATAAGGTGTGGTCACATGGACCACATATATATAAAAAACATGTCATATAATACTATTTCATATGGTGTCCATAAAATGATAAAGACTTCCTACCTTAGGAATATATTAGATTAATATCAATGTTCTCAAAACAAATCTAACTCACACACCAAATATCCCTAGATCCGGACCCAAATCACCACATGAGGAATCAAGAGTGAAGACCAAGAAGTAAATGTCATGGGATAAGATTACATTATACAGACCCAGTTATTTGTAAAAAAAATTATCTAGGTAAATACGAGAATGATCAAGAAAAAAGTAGATTTCCATCTTCCTTTTCCTTAAGAATCGTGATGGAATCACATTAAATCAAATTCGATTTCTGAGATTTGATCATGGATGTCTAGATATAGAATCATCACGAATTAGAATAGAGAAGATCTAAAGAGAGTATGAATATTTAAGGACAACCAGTGACATACCTTAGAATACGCGGGACATACATCTCAATATCAAATAAAATTACTCTCATAAGGGAAGTATTTATTTAGAACCTACAATGGAGTCCCTAGGTTTAAGTGCCCTAGGTGTAGGTGGAAGAATGATGGGATTTTTTGGATTCTTTGATCTAAAATCCTAATTTTAAGAATAATTAATCATCTTTCTATTGTTTTCTCTCATGGTTTACCAAACCATGCACCAACCATGTGACAATCGCTGCCTAATCAGAGCACACAAATGGTTAGGATGCATGGTTTGGTAAAAAAATGTGTAAAACATGATTTTTGGCACTCTTCCAAGTTACATGGTTAATTGTGGAATATCACACAATTATTTCTAAATGGGTTCCAATCATGCGCTACCCGCTGCTACTCTCTAATTGGCTGTACATTAACCTGAGAAAACCTACTTGGGACCCCCCAACTATACTCCCCCATAATGGCTTTTAAAATCCTCCAAATCTCTCAGAAGCTACTAGAGGATTCACCAAGACAAATCATAACTCAAAATTTTTTTTAAATAAATGATGAACCAAGGAATAACTCACCTAGAAAATATGATCCCATTAAAATTCCCCATGACACAATAAAATATCTAATCTTTACACGTAATAATATATCAGTACTCCTTTCGCAGCTGCGCTTGGTAAAGGTCAATGATTTTATGTTGAATATATATACATAATTTTTGAACAAAGATGAATATTAATTGATGAAATAATTATTTATTTTTAATAATATTGTTATATAACATTGAAATTATAGCGACTAACAACCCGATAACTACCACAGATCACGTGTTAGCCAACACTGGGTTTTATCAGTGAAAAACATAAAACGCTAATAAAGGATAACCATTACCAGGGCTAGCTAAAAGTGAAGATAAATGTGTACCCAATATCAGTTCTTTTTTATCATTGATAAAGTTGAATCTTTATCAGTTCTATTCTTAGTATTGGTAAAAATATTTAATAAATAATATTATTAATATACATAAAATTATAATATTTATATAGGAAATATAATATTTTTTGTATACATTAATTAAAAAATGAATATAATAATTACAAATAAGATATACTAATATGAATTTTTTAATAATTCAAAAATTTATATAAATATAAATGATGTATTGTTAATATGGGATATTTGACCTTGTATATTTATATCAATGTCTATGTGCATATAAGTGTATGCATTATGTTGTGTGTATGTGTATATATAGATGTTGTACATGTATATATGTATGTATGTGTATGTGTACGTGCACATGTATGTGATATATATATATATATATAGAACATGTGTACATCTCAATATATGACATGTACATAGAAATTTTATTATAAATTTATAAAATTATAAAATGTTTTGAAAAATATTTATAAAATTATAAATATATTAATAAATATCTAAAAAATCATAAAATCATAATATATATATATATAATAAATATATTTATTGTATTTATAATTAAATATATCAATATACTAATAAATAAATAAATATATATGTATATAAAAGTTCTAGCAAGAAGCCAAAGCTCCTGACCATTTATTAAAATTAAAATAAAATGAAATTCATACAATAAAATAATAACAGGGTCAAGCACATAGAAAAGCCATCATCCATAAAAAAACAATATATGTAAAAAATTCACTATAAGCATGATCAAAATCATGAACAAAATCTACAGCTTCCCTAGAAGAATCCTACTCTAAATAGGTGTTATTTTGATTGAAGAGTGAAATATAATTATCCTTAATTATCTGATACTCCAGGGTGAGATGAGCCTTGGAATTCATACCATACCCTCGTGATGTAACCTAGTCCTCCCAGCCACATCCTCGACCACAATTTTTTGGATCACGACCATGCTTCAAAGCCTTAACATATTTCTATGCCCCTTATTTCTCTTCCCTCCCCAACTCAAAAAATCATTTCTCCAAGAGAATATTCTCATTGACATTAGTAGTATCAATGTACACTGATGGGACATCAACTTCATTACATCTGTTACAAATAAGAACTACCTGAATTAGATCAAGCACATCAAATGTATTTAATGAGGTAACATGTAACCAACCCCTGATCTAACTAGGAGAGGAAATGTTATTAACCATAATCCCTTTATCTAGAAGAGTAGACAAACTCTTCCTATGAGAGGAAATCAAATATTGATCATTGAGAATTTACTATCCCACTTTAGTTTGGATAACATTTTTAATTTTCTCCAAATCATCAGAGTCCATAATATTATAACTATTCTTATTATTCTACTCACATGACATAGTAGGTTCATGCACATTAGGCTGCATTATTTGAACCACCAAAAAATTCTCATCCCTTAATTCCTTCCTTAGAGAGGAAGATGAATCCTTCAAAAAATAAACATTCATATCATAAAGGTTACCCCTTTCCAATCCTGCAGACCCATTATGCAACTAATCCTCTAGATGTGCATGTCTTCCTTGTGAGTGAGTAGAACTATGTAGAGTACCCCATGCTTGATCATCAGTTGTATCCCGAGAATATTTTGTAGATCGATCCTTCTTATTGAAATTACTTTAAAATTTCCCATGAATTAAACAAAATGAGGAAGAATAAGATCTTCTATAATTCCTAGATTCATGTCCAGTTATCTTTCATATTCTGTAGAATTTAACAAAATTATCATATTTAATTTTAAGATCAATCTCATCAGATTTAGTGGAGAGATAAATTGTTTCAACCATGGTAGTACCATCATCAACGTTAATAAGAAACCTAGCAGAGTGACCAGAGAGAGCACAATCAGTTTCATTTTTAGTTTTTATGTGTGAACCAATTGAATGTGTAATATCATAGATGACCATCTGGTACAACAACATCTAGTTAGGACCAAAAATATTGACCCACAATTGTGCATATGAGTTAAATTCCTCTAATGGGTTGAACCCTTTGTCCCATTCACAAAGGTGAAGAAATATAGGATTAAGGAAAATTGATCAAAATACCTATGCTCTAAATTTCTAATCATCTAAGGGAAATAAATGCAGAAGAACAATCTTCCTGGTGAGATTCATATCCATTAATAAAATCACCAAATTGATGATAAGAACATGACTAAATCATCAAAATTCCATGGTTTTGAACCCCTTTGTTGATAAAAAAGAACTTTTTAATGCATGCTCTAAAATCGAGACTGGGATATTCAACCTTATATCATTCAGAGTGGTTTTTCAATCTTTAGATCTAAGACTATCATATCAATGGGAGTCGAGATGACCCTGAACTAGAAAGGATTAAAGGAGAGGATATTTTATCAACAAAAAAAAATTAGACACTTCATGAACGTGGGATATAGCAGGAATCTGCAACCCAGTGGCGGCATGATAGAACAAACACCAACATGACTCCATGGGTGCAGATCTGGAACACCAGTAGCAGTTTGAGTCTATAGTGTCACAAACTCGATGGTAAACCAAAAAAAGCTTCAATGTGACTCCAACGGTGCAGATCTGGTCCAAAAAGACTCAATTGGTACGCAGATCTAGTCCGGCATGACTCCTGCAATGTAGATCTGTCCAGACATAACTCCATTAGTGCAGATCTGGTCTAGTGAGACGTCAACAATGTGATGGCGGGGATCTGGTCTGACGGGACTCTAGCAGTGTGGATATTGTCCAGTGTGACGCTAGTGGAGTGGATTTGGTGAGACACCAATGAGACTGACAACGACATGTAATAAATATAAATATATATATAGATATAATTACCTAAATATATATAATTATATAAATATATTTAAGTATATAAATATGTTTATAAATATATTGAAAAATTTATAAATACCATTATATATAATTATAATTATATATATAATTAAATAATTATACAATTATACTAAATATATTTAAATAATAAATATATTTATTATTTTTATAATTATATATATATTGATAAAAATATATAAAAATATATAATTATATATATATATATATTATGTAGCTAGGGGTACAATTACACAGAAACACACACACACACCCACACCAACACCCATTGGGCCATACATACAGGTTATAGCCCCCCACAGGGGTAACCCACCCATCAAGTCTCATTTTTATTTTTTTTATTAAGAATGGTTTGTAGGTCCCTTACAATTCATGGCACAAAAGACCCAATCATTCATTGATAGTAGACCCATTTTTATCATGAAAATATCCACCACACCCATCCACCATCTCCCCATAATAAATCCCCCAACGTCACCATAGACACCACTATAAGCTCCAGAAGTCTATTGGTTGAAGTCCCTCCTCATAACCAACCTCCTCTTCTATGGTGTCCCCCCATCCCCAGTGCCCATAGGTGTCCATTACACCATGATAGAAAACTTCCAATGTCTTCATGACATAAGATAAATTCACATAATCCCCTAAAAGAACAACATGGGGAGGGATCAAAACCCAAGGTAGCACACCTAACACCATTCTCGTCACCATTGGTTCGTACTCTATACCACTATTATTGGATCCACTATTGACTTTTAACAGAGTTTAGTGTTCCTCTACAAATATTTAAAGTTTTCCCATGCTTTCAAATCCTGGTTCACCACATGAATATTGCAAGGTAAATTTCATTGTCATCGCACATGGGTGCACTTCCACTCACTCTTTTTGTCATCCCCTCCAAACCTGCTTGTGACCGACCAACACTGAGAATCAACTATATCACCTGACTATGTCGTCCCCTCAGCCGTTATGTCGAGACAATCCTACCCACTTCTCTATGATATAATAGCATTACCCATAGCCTAAGGTCACTCCCTAAACTATGGAAATACATATCTATGATTCTATCACAACCGCACCACAACTATCATCATCATTCACCAACAAAGTAGGCCCCAAATAACTCACACAACACATAATGATGATGCAGATCAATTTCACTGCTAGCATAAAGTACGCCCACACAACCACCCCAAAATGAATTATAAATAATTTAGAGACCCCAAACGTGAAGTACATGTAAATTACCATACTTTTGTGGAATAATTAATACATAATAAAAACAAACACACAAGGACCATAATAGTTTAGTGTCTTTGGAAACTCAGAACATAATCTTCTAATCGTGGTGAATGATCTTCAACATCTACCATAAAAATCTTCCCCTTTGTTTTCCTACCTAAAACCTTTCTTTATATCTTGGGGAAATGAAAACATATAAAAGGAGATCTCAAATGCTCAGTAAGGGTATGAATGGATAAAATAAAACAAACCATATACATTTGGACTTAAAAACATGAACACAATGTTTAAACATCAAAATCTTGAGCAATGACATAAAACATGGTAGTACGTAAGGCATAGATCATAATGGAACATCAATCATGATAAAATATCATGGAAATAAAACTTTTAATTATGGAAAAACATTAAGAACATGATATTATTTCCATAGTAGCCAAGGCATTGCTACCAAGACCATCATAGTGGACAAAGTCCCTTTCTAAATCGAGTTCACTCCTCGTTTCTGTCCTATAACACTGAACCAGATTAACTTACTGTTCCAGAAATGTCTATCTAATGAAATTTAAATCTTTACCCAATGCATTTGTGGTAGATATAGGTCCCACCCATCTCATAGTGAAATCATTTTTACTTGTTCCATAACAAGTAAATAAATCATTCATCATTACCCAAAGTATAAAATGGGTTTCATAAACATCATCCGATCATTACATAATCCATACAAAAAATGGATATCATTTCAATATAAGAAAAATGAAACCATGTAAATCGTTGAGAAATTATACTTGAAACATACACATATGAAATAATTCTATCTTACATGGAAAAAGTTTTTGATAAAACACTTGAAATGAATTCTTGAGGAAAATATTCTTTATTCTTCAAATTCATTTTCTTTTCACAAAATGAAATGAAATTATAAAAAAAGGATTAAATCTTGTAGAGTAAACTTCATGAAAATAAGGTGTTATGAAACCGTAAAAATATGTTCATGCAGTATAAGCTAAAAAAACATTCTTCTTGTACTTTTTCTGAAAAATTCAAAAAGTACCTCTTATGGTAAAAAAAGATTCCTTATATAACATGTAGTAAAAGTAAAAAATGGGTAAAAAGGACATTAAACATACATGAAACCATTTTTATAAAACAGGGAAATGGATTATAAATATAACCCTAGTAAATACATACGAATAAACAATCTCGGATAAACACGAGATAGGAAAAGTTGTCCCTTACCTTAGGTTCGATATGCTTAGAATGTATCCGAACCTCATGTATAATGATTTAAATAATGTCATTGAATTATTAAAGAATTATATTCAATGTTATGATATAATATATGGTTCAATTATGACTTTATATTACACGTTCTTTTGTAAATTCAATGTTAAAGCAGCATTTTGGGTAAAATAGTTTCATTTATCCTAAGTGTTTTGACTTGTTGTTCTTGATATTATTACTTATATCCTGATTTAATTAATTCCAGAATTTAAATCATGATATATATATATATATATAATATATTCATCATATACATATATAAATGATAGATCGATAAATGGAATGAAATACACCGTTCATGGAGATGGTAGGTCGTACATACGCATTAACGCTTTTATCGTTTCATTATTGAATTGAATAGAATTAAGTAGATGACATACATATATATATATACATAAATCCAGTATCATTATTATTTCATATATTTCATTATTATTCATTATATATACTTTATAATCATTCATGTATGGTTGACATGGACAATGAATCTCATTACGTCTTGGAGATGGTTATCCTTATGTACGTACGAGCGATGATATAATTACAATGATTGTGGAATTGTATTGAAGTGTATGTATAATATTTAAGAATAAATATCACTTTAAAATAATCATATATAGTTATTTATTTACACCATTATACCCATCCAAGTAAGGTGGTGGTCGAAAACAGATTACACCACGACGTGGAGACGGTATTCCGTACATACGCAAGCACGGTGAATTCGTTTTCCATAGGATGGATAGAAGGTGAAATAGGGTTGTTTCATATTTATAATAACATATAATTATATAAGTAATACTGATGTTATTACTTTATAGTTAAACAAATAATGAAGAGTAAGTATATGAAGAAATAAACTTGGAAGAGTCGGTAGAAGGGATTACATCTTCCCCGACGCACCTCTTTTAAACTTCTTCTTAGGGCACTAGAGTTGGTCTTTTGAGAAGACAAGATCCTATATTATATAACTATAAAGGTTGATAAGAGGAATATTCAGGGGTTGGCCGAGATTCAAGGCTCAAAATGGTGTGAAGAGATGAGGGAAGGGGTGCCATTTTTATAAGGGAGGAGAGGGGCACCTTTAGAAAAAACGTAAACAATTATTTTATAATAAAGTCATATTAGGTATATAATAGCTCAAAATTGATTTATTTCATAGGAAAATCAGGGATGGGTCGAAATACTATCAACCAATAGGTTTTAGATTAGTTTAGGTTACTATTTTAACCTTATCATTTAGATTTAACTCTAAGTTAAATAATTTATCTTTAACAGTGTCTTCTTGTTTTCTTACACTATATGGTTAATAAACATACCATAACAAGAAACATGAACCCAAAGTGTTTAATTATTATTATATATAACCTTCTATATTTCTTTTGGATGATCCTTAGATTTTTAAGAATAAAATAACAATTAATAATATAATATTTGTTTTAAAATCTATTTTATGACAATTTTGACACTATTTGGTACTTGATTTTTGTGAAAATCATAACAGAATGATTAGTTTGAGAAACGTTAATTAAATCAATACTAACATGTCATATTAACCTATAAAATTAGTTTAATTCATAAAAAACTTCACATTACATTTATTTGGGTATTTATAATATCAATTATTTTATTATTTCATTAATAAGGTAATTACTACATCATTATTGTGTCATAAATAAATAAAATTATTATATTTCTAAAAATTATAAATAAAATACCATTATATAGGAAATATTTTTATCTTTATAATGAATCTTTATAGTCTAATTTATCATATGTATAACCCTATATTAAAAATGTTTTAGTTATTAAAATTTGATTTTAACTATTTTAACTCTCCTTTAAATAAAATAATAATAAGTGTCATAACCTAATAAAAGTGAACCTAAAGGGTAATATTTTATTCCTAAGGTTGTTTTTGGTCGAATTAAACTTATCCAATAGAATTAGGACATGTGTTAGGGTAATAATAATATCATTTTTACCCTTAATTAACCTATTTACTTTTAACCGTGGTAAATAAAAGTCAAAAGTTACTATTCATTAAAAATTATTTTTATCTTATTGAACCACATTTTACTACTTGATATTAACCACGTCTCTCAATAGTTTGAAATTATACTCCTAGAAGTGGTAAAATTATGTTTTATGTAAATTTTCAAATTTTCCTAGGAGGTGGGTAAAAGACGGGGAAAAGTTCAATAAAATTTGTATATATCTAAAATTATTATAAAAAGACTAAAATTAGTTAAATTTAACTTATATAAGTATTATGTATAAATTTATACCTAAAGTAAATTTATATGAAATAATTAATTATTTAAATAAAAAGTCAGTTTTTAAATAGTAACATAGTGTTTTCACTATTCATAAAAAATTGAATGTTTTTAGAAAAATACCAAAGATTCACCCTAGGATAATTTCGATATTAAAAATCCAAAAATGAAGTCCATTTTGAAAGATAAAATTTATAAAATTTCAAAAATTGGGTATTACTATTCACAATGGTTAGTTCATAATAATATTATAATAATAACCCGTTTAGTGAAACTTGGTATTGTGTAATACACACGCTATCGAAGAAGGTCTTGATTGCGTGTAATGCAAGCCATGTCAGGGCTGCGTGCCGTGAAATCACTTTTTGGTGTTGCATATAACATTATCAAAACTTATTTCATTTGTACATTAAACAAAATCTATACTTAATGTTGCATATAATAATTTCCACAAAACGAACTTGAATTTTTGTGTAACACGAGCCAAGAATAGTGTTGCGTCTACTGCGAGCTAATACAGTGTTGCGTATAGTACAAGCTAATATTGGTGTAGTGTATAATAGAATACATCAACGAAATGAAAAATAATATATCTTATAAAATCTCAGGGTGTTACATTCTACCCCCCTTAAAATGAATTTCGCCCTCAAAATTCATCGCGGTTGTAAATAGTTTACTACTTGAAAGTTTTTTTCATAGAAACACACATCATAAAAAATAATACTAAAACATAATTTTAATAAGTGAAGTATGAAACATATCGGTTAACCAAATTAACTCATCACTGTGTTTTTACATAGTATAACATAGGTGAAAAAATGGATATACAAGAGAAACCTAACCATCATGTTCTGATGGAGAGTGGTAGAGAACATGGTTCTGAAAAATCAAACAATCACAAAGCCATAAATTTGAGATTATCTAAGGTACCATCTTATTCATCATATATAGGCTTACTAGGATTTTTTTTTTCATTTTCAAGATCATTTCCCTATTGTTGATGAATTTTTACATAAGGAGAAATAATTACATGATTTTAGTGTAATATCATCGTTGGTCATTCCATGAACAATTTCCACTTCAGCTCTATTTAATGAAATGAAGTTGAATTTGTCATTCATGAAGTGTTATCAGATCAAGCAATAGAATGATAAGTATTCCCATATGTTTCTATCACAAAAAGGTTAGAATAAGTTATTAAATATACATGAGTCCATATATGGTGAGTTTAATCATATATCATATCAAAAATGGCCTTATACTTCATCTATCATACCGCTTAATAAAATTAAACTAGTTTCTACTAACAAGGGACTTCCTGTAGGCCATAGGTAGGTGATAAAGGCCTATCACACTTTGGTTGTGGGTTCGATTCCCGCAACCTTGTTTGACGTGACGGGTTGTCGCCCATCCTGCAGGTTATCCCTTTTTCTAAAACTATAGTATTATAACATTCTATTAATAATATTGAAAAAACGTTCTAGCCCTAAACAATACTAACATATGTCCAACATAATCCATTCCAATCTATAGGCTTATCCAAAATACTTTGGTCCAAGCTCATAGTATAAAGAAAAAAATTACTAGAAATTTCATCTGTCGATCATGTGAATACCATCATTTATTCCTCATATATCATAAGATATATCTTGTTGATCGCATTCCAAACATGTGAATACCTTAATCATATATTCTATTGAAACATAAATTATCTTAGAACCATAGTGAAAACATGAATGCTGTCAAAAGGTAACTCTTTCCACATACCAAAATCCCAAATATTCTTTATACTGAAACCATGATATCACTTTGTCCTCATATCAGTCATGATCTCATTAATACTATCAGAGATTTCATTATATCCTTATCCTTTATTTATGCGCATATTAAGTGATTTCAAAAAATATCTGAAAAACCTTTCATGGTTACTAGTACCATTCAACATATACTTTCAAAAACATAAGGAAAAACAATAGTTAAAAAATCCTTAGATGTCTCATTATTCCATAGTACCATGAGATTACTTATACAACATTACTCTTGATAAACATGTAATCATTCCACTTCCTTCTTAAACCATTGACCGATCTTGAACAATTCTTTCATCTCACATATCATTTGTAGTCTCTTTATCATCATCAACATAAATACTACCCATACGGCCATACTGATTCTCTTCATGAGACTTTCCCTTAGGTCATTGGTTTGCATAATTCCCATACATTCCACCTTTAAAACATTTAATATTTGTTTATATCGTAGAAATACCATTATCCTTGTCCATGGTGTTAACTGATCCTTTTCCTTTTCACTTACTGGATTTGTGTCCTTCCTTTCCACACCCAAATCATCTACCAGTTACTTTGAAAAATTCTCCTTGATTCCTATTCCCATAAGATTTACATGAGGGAAATTGAACTTTCTTTCCTCTATTATAATCATGAAGCTCCATCTTTCTATTATTTGATGAGTCGCTATACTTACAAAAGTTGATATTATTGATAATATTGCGAGATTGCTAATTAGGCATAATAATGATGTTTTGAATTCTAAATCCCATTTCATTTTTTTCTCATGAATAATATCATTCCATTGTCCATCATATCCTCCATTATTGTGAATCTTCATGTTTCTGGATATTTTTTAAAATACAAAAAGAACAGCATGCGAGGAAAAAATAATGCTAGAAAAAAATAATAATAAAGGGGGAGTACCTTCAATATATAACATCTCATGTTTAATTCTAATATCGTTACCATAATTCTATGACTATAACCTATACATGTACTTAACCTTAGGGACATCCCTAGACATACCTCAGAAATATCTCTAGGGATCTCAATAAAGTTCTCTAATCCCAGTTTCCAAAGGTTGACTAAACCTTTCCTCTGATACCAAATGTAGAGAACCCAAACGTGACGTACATGGAAGTTACATTACTTTTACTGAATACTTAATAATTAACAAAAACAAACACACAAGGACCGTAATAGTTTAGTGTCTTTGGAAACTCGGAACATAATCTTATAATCATGGTGAAAGATCATCAACATCTCCCATAAAGATCTTCCCCTTTTTTTTCGTACCTAAAACCTTTCTTCATATCCTGGGGAAAAGAAAACATATAAAGGGGGAGCTCAAATTCTTAGTAAGGGTAAGCATGAAGAAAATAAAACAAACCATATACATTTGAACATAAAAACAAGAACATAGTTTTTAAACATCAAAATCTTGAGAAATGACATAAAACATGGCAGTACGTAAGGCATAGAACATAATGGAACATCAATCATGATAAAATAGATTGGAAATAAAACTTGTAATTGTTGAAAAACATTAATCACATGATATGATTTCCATAATAACCAAGGCATTGCTGCCAATACCATCTTAGAGGAAAAAATCCCTTTCTGAATCGATTTCACTCCTCGTTTCAGTCATATAACACTGAACCTGATTAACTTACCGTCCCAGCCATGTCTATCTCATGAGATATAAATCTTTACCCAATGAATTGGAGGGAGATATATCTCCTACCTATCTCATAATGAAATCATTATTACTTTTTCCACAATATGAAAAAAAAATCATTCATTATTACCCAAAGTATAAAATGGTTTTCATAAACATCGGCCCATCATAACATAATCCATACAAAAAAGGATATCATTTCATCATAAGAAAAGTTAAACCACGTAAATCATAGATAAATTATACTTGAAATATACACATATATAATAATTCCATCTTATATGTAAAATGGTTTTGATAAGACACTTGAAATGAGTTCTTGAGGAAAATATTCTTTCTTCTTCAAAATAATTTTCTTTTCAAAAAAATCCATTAAATTTTAAAAGAAAAGGATTAAATCTTGTAGAGTATTCTTCATGAAAATATGGTGTTATGAAACCATAAAAATATGTTCATGTAATATACGTTAAAAAACATTCTTCTCGTACTTCTGCCGAAAAAGTCAAAAAGTACCTCCTATGGTAAAAAAAATAAAGATTCCTTACATACCATGTAGTAAAAAACAAAAATGAGTAAAAAGGACTTTAAACATACATGAAACCATTTTCAGAAAACAAGGAAATGGATTATAAATATAACCCCAGTAAATACTTACAAATAAACAATCTCGGATAAACACAAGATTGTAAAAGTTATCCCTTACCTTAGGTCCGATATGTTTCATACGTATCTGAACCTCCTATATAATGATTTAAATAATGTCATTGAATTATTAAAGAATCATATTCATTGTTATAAGGTCATATATTGTTCAATTATGACTTTATATTACCCGTTCTTTTGTAAATTCAATGTTAAAGCAGCGTTTTGGGTAAAATCATTTCATTTATCGTATGTGTTTCGACTTGTTGTTCTTGATATTATTACTTATATCATGATTTAATTAATTCTAGAATTTAAAAAATGGTTTAAATATATAATATATATTCATAATATAAATATATATATTATAGATCAATAAATGGAATGAAATACACCGTTCATGGAGATAGTAGGTCGTACGTACGCATGACCGCTATTTTTATTTCCTCATTTAATTGTATAGAATTAAGTATATGGAATACATATATATATATATATATAAATATAGTGTCATTGTTATGTCATATATTTCGTTATTATTCATTACATATTCTTTATAAACATTCATGTATGGATAACATGGAGAATGAATCTCATCGTGTCTTGGAGATGGTAGTCTGTACGTATGCACGAGCGATGATATCATTACCATGATCATGGAATTGTATTGAAGTGTATGTATAATATTTCAGAATCAATATCAATTTAAAATAATCATATATAGTTATTTAATTACACCATTATACCCATCCATGTAAGGTGGCAGTCAAAAATGGATTACACCACGACATGGAGACGGTATTCAGTACGTACGCACGTGCAATGATTTCATTTTCCGTAGGATGGATAGAATGTGAAATAGGGTTGTTTAATATTTATAATAACATATCATTATATAAGTAATATTGATGTTATTACTTTATAATTAAACAACTAAAGAAGAGTATGTAGAAGAAGAAAGAAACTTGAAAGAGTCGGTAGAAGAGATTTTCTCTTCCTCAACGCACATCCTTTAAACATCTTCTTAGGGCACTAGAGTTGGTATTTTGAGAAGAAAAAAACCTCTATGATATAAATAGAAAAGTTTATAAGAGTAATTTTCAGGGGTTATTCAAGCTTCAAGGCTCAAAAGGGTGTGAAGAGAAGAGGGAAGGGGTGCCCTTTTTATAAGCGAGTAGAGGGGCACCTTTGGAAAAACATAAAATATTATTTTAATATAAAGTCATATTCAGTTTAGAATAGCTCCAAATTGATTTATTTCGAATATAAAGTGGGTATGGGTCGAAATAATTTCATCCAATAGGTTTTAGACAATTTTAAGTTACCATTTTAACCTTATCATGTAGATTTAACTCTAAGTTAAATAATTTAACTTTTACCGTGTCTTCTTGTTTTGTTATACTATATGGATAATAAACATACTATAAAAGACAAAAGAATCCCAAGTGGTTCATTATTAATATATATAACATTATCTATGTCATTTGGCCGATCCTAAGATTTTTATGAATAAAATAACAATTAATAATATAATATTTCTTTTAAAAACCATTTTTTGTGAATTTTGACACTATTTGGTACTTGATTTTTGTGAAAATCATAACAGAATGTTCAGTTCGAAAAAATTTAATTAAATCAATACTAACATGTCATTATACCTTTAAAATTAGTTTAATTCATAAAAAATTTCAAATTACATTTATTTGGGTATTTATAATATCAATTATGTTAATATTTAATTAATAAGGTAATTACTGCATCATCATTGTGTCCTAAACAAATTAAATTATATACTGTCTAAAAATTATATATAAACTACCATTATGTAGGAAATATTTTTATCTTTCTAATTAATCTTTATAATTGAATTTATGTTATATATATCCTTATATTAAATTTTTTTAATTATTAAACATTGATTTTAACTATTCTAACTCTCTTTCAAATAAACTAATAATAAGTGTCATAGTCTAATCAAAGTTGACCTAAAGGGTAATTTTTTAGTCCTAAGGTTGTTTTTGGTCAAATTACACTTATCCAATAGAATTAGGACATGTGTTAGTGTAATAATAATATCATTTTTACCCTTAATTACCCTATTTACTTTTAACTGTGGTAAATAAAAGTAAAAAGTTACTATTCACAAAAAAAAATTTTTATATTATTGATCCACATTTTACTCCTTGATATTAACTGTGTCTCTCATATTTTCGAAATTCCACTCACAGAAGTGGTAAAATTATGTTTTATGTAAATTTTCAAATTCTCGTAGGAGGTGGGTAAAAGACGGTGAAAAGTTCAATAAACTTTATATATATATAAAATTATTATAGAATGACTCAAATTAATTAAATTTAACTTATATAGGTATTATGTATCAATTTTGACCTAAAATAAATTTAAATAAAATAAATAATTATTTGAATAAGAAGTCTGTTTTTAAATAGTAACCTAATGTTTTCACTATTCATCAAAAATTGATTGTTTTCAGAAAAATACCAAAAATTCACCCTAGTATAATTTTGATATTTCTAATCCAAAAATGAATTCCATTTTGAAAGATAAAATTTATAAAATTTCAATAAGTTTTTATTACTATTCATAACAGCTTGTTCATAATAATACTATAATAATATCTCGTTTAGTGAAACATGGTATTGCGTACTACACACGCTCTTGAAGAAGGTCTTGATTGCGTGTAATGTAAACCAAGTCAGGGCAGCGTGTAGTGAAAGCTCCTTTTGGTGTTGTGTATAACATAATCAAAACATATTTCATTTATACATTAAACAAAATCTATACTTAATGTTACGTAGAATAATTTCTACAAAACGAACTTGAATTTGTGTGTAATACGAGCCAAGAATAGTGTTGTGTATACCAAAAGCTAATACGGTGTTGCATATAGTACAAGCTAATCTTGGTGTAGTGTATTATAGAAGACATCAAAGAAATAAAAAATAATATATCTCATAAAATGTAAGGGTGTTACAAATAAATAAGTAATTACTAAATCAATTTTAAAATTGTATGAAATTTATTTAAATAATATTTTTTTATTATATTTATAATTATACATACTTATATATTAATAAATATTTAAATAATTTTATTATTATATATATATATATATTTATTATTATATACAAATATTTATAAATATATTTATTAATATTTATAATTAAATAAATATATTCTCATTTATTATAAAATAATATTTATATTAGAATAAGTATATATATGCAAATATAATATACAAATATTATTTATAATAATTTTTTATAAAAATGAATCTTTTTTCATAATATTATATATACAAAATTATCAAAATTATATTATTAAAAATGATTAATAGTTTATTTATTTAAATTAAATAAATGATTTGTATATATTTTAAA
The DNA here is from genome assembly GCA_963277665.1 of Viscum album. NCBI lineage: Eukaryota > Viridiplantae > Streptophyta > Magnoliopsida > Santalales > Viscaceae > Viscum > Viscum album. The sequence goes on along the minus strand of OY728133.1, from coordinate 1,042,098,855 downwards.
TAAATATAATATATTAATATTTTATTTAAACAATTATATAATATATACATGAATATATTTATGTAGATATATATTTATATTGATATTAAATAATTTAATGTAAGTGTACATGTATAACTGAATGTTTGTACTTGTATGTTTATGAATATATGTTTGTATGTATATATATATGTGTCTGTGTGTGTACGTGTACATATGTATGTATGTAATTCACATAAATGTTAGGTATTCATTTTTTAATATTATTGTAATTAATTTAATTTTATATATTCATTTATTATTATATATTAATTTTTTGAAAAGGATGGGGCACAAAGATCCTTTTATGGAATATAAAATAATTACAATGGAGGAACATGTAAGTATAACATATTCACGAGCTAAAAATAAATGAATGAAGCAATTAAAATGCATGTAACTCCAGATCGAGTGCTCATGTTGTGGTGAGACAAGTGACCACCCATTACAAGACGATGTTGACCTCTTCTCCATGTTTTCACCAAAATCCATGACCCATCTCTGTCATCTAGGATCCTGACAACCATGACTTCCTCCAAATCTTCTACCAAAAGTGCATGATAACGACATTGAAAATCACCCTTACTATAAGAAAATTAAATAAAATCAAGAGTTATGCATACTAACCTATGAAATAAAATTTTAATTCACTGTTTGAATCTTAGAAGATGTTATTATTGTAACAATACCTAAATTATGGATTTCTCTGCCTCTATAAGTTTCAGAACACAAGCCCATTGATGGATTTAAAATTGTATTATCAGGGGTTTTCCAGCCATCTGGGCTAAGGTCAGAGCCTACCGAATTCTTACATCAAGTCTCCATGGATCATTTTTTTTATCAACATCCCTTCTTAATATAGATTTAACAGTATTAACAATCTATAAATCATTGATAGAATCAAATACTAAAACAAAAAAAACCTTGTTTGAAACTATAACCAGTATCCCCATATGTGTACTTTATCATATATGAGTGTCTATAATTTCTCAAAATAGTATGTTCCTCCATAACATCATTCTTCTTAATCCCATGTTCATAATTAATCATGGAAGAGGCCAAATATTCATTATGACCTAGAGTAATTCTTGGAGAATCAACAAATTGACCACCAAGAAGGGAAGTGTATTCATTCTTTGTAGCGGTTGACATCCTTTCATTATCCTTTACAATTGAAACCAAATATTATTTTATGAAGATAATAAAAATGAGAAATATTGGATTTGGGATTCTATGAAGTAGAAACATCAAAATTTACCTTACCATTGTGGTTCTTTCAGAAAATCATTCTTTTACCCTACCGAAATTTTTAAGCAACACCAGCATGTGCCTCAAAGACCTTAACATCTAAGATGTATTTAGATTCTTATCCATTATGATATTTCATAATTCTTCTTGATAAATAATTATTAATTAAAAATCAATAAATATTAATGTGATGTTACTCAAAAATGCCCACCCATGATTGAGGCTTATGAGTCACTGGATTAAGAACACCAGAATCACCTTCCATCGAGGAGATGAGTCAAGTCTGGGTTTTAATATTTTTGGGCATCCATCCTTTAAGGGATTGAAAATAGGGCCAAGATTTTGGGTTCTATAAAAAGTTACTTCATAATAAATAAGATTAAATTCACCTGGTGGATTAATCTCTCTAGTAGATGATCCCTTAAATCACCAATAACATATTTATTAGGTTTTTCAATCATACAATTCCATATCCTTAGACAATGTTGTAACTCATAGACCCTAATATGGAAATTAGAACATAAAAGGTCTTTCCAAATGGTAGATTTCTCAGGACCAATGATTTGACATGCTTCATAGAAAAAAGGAAATTTTCCCAAATTCAGTTTTGAGATTAATCTCATCATTAGGTGTGGAAAAAACCACTATATGAATCAAAGTAGAATTCAAATCAACCTCAACTAAAATTCAAGAATATTGGCCAAAACATACCATTTTTGTGGTATAATCCAATCGAATTAGAATGCCAATCATAGATGTGATATCAAATATAAGAAATGGATTCCATAAAAACCAGTTGATCACATGGATTTCAACCCATATCCAGGTGCATGTTTCATTGAATTAATTAATGATAAAATTCAAGCATGATTGATGAAGTATCAATGTACCCAACATTAGATTAATAAACTCCACACAATATGCACATAACTTCAATTCTGTATAAGGGAAGCCTATATGAAAAATCCACATCCTAGTGAAAGACACCTATGATTAGAGAACCCCTAGATAAATTCTAATCTAGATACAAGATCAAAAACCCTATAGAGTTTGAACATTTTGACATGGAATCACAAGTGACAACAAAGTATATATTCAAGTCAATCCATTTTGAGATGATGACATCCAAATACAAGACATGATCGACATAACCCTTCTTGATAATTTATTGTGAAGCCCTATTTTCAAGCAAAACAAAATAACCTCCACATATAATAGAGATGAAATAAAAACCCTTCAAACCTTCCTTCGCACGCACTTCACCCACCGTAGAAGCGTATAGAACTTTCAAGTCCATATTTTTATTTGAAACATATGAATAATGATTTAGACTTATTTTGTGATCCATGGAATTTTAAACAATGAAAATCGTCTGGGAACTCTTCTCTAGTTCCTCCACCAAGTTGAAGAATTTGTTATATATTCATTAGTAATGTTAAAAATATATTTAATGGTATTTTAATATTTATTTTTACATATATTTATTCATTATACAGGTAATACTTTCAATATTTTTGTAATTTATATCAGTAGTATTTATTCATTTTTTATTCAGTTTTAAAATATAAAAAATGTTCGAAATTAATATAATTAGTCACTTTAAATTATTTTTTAATAATTTTGTAAATAAATATTTGATTATATTATTATAAATATATAAAACATTATCAAAACATATTTATAAAGTTATAAATAAATATTTAAAAAAATAATTATAAAATTATAATTAATATATTTAAATAATAAATATATTTATTATATTTATATTTATAAATAAATAAATTTATATTTTTATATAAATACATTTATTATTATATAGAAATATTTATAAATATAATTATTTATAACTATAACTATAAATAAAAAAACTTCTATTCAAATAATAAAATTATAATAACTATATATAAGTAATAAATATATTTAGGATATTTATAATTATATAATTATATTTATATTTATATAATTTAAAAAAATATTTACATAAATTTATAATTATAAATAATTATATATATATATATTCAAATAAATATAAAGTTATAATAAATACTTTTAAATAATAAATATAATTGTAATAATTATGATTATTTATATTTATATTTTGATATAAATATATATAATTCGATAAATATATTTATAATTGTATATGATTATTTTTTAATATATTTATTTATATAAATTACGTGTTGGGGGTACGACTATGTTCAATAAAACACACATGCAAACATATTGAAGGAGTAACCCGGATCAAAGCCCTCCAGGAAGAGACCAGATAACTCCTCTCTTTATTTATACATATGTATATATATATATAATATTACCTCACACTCCACCATGTGTTGAATACCTTTTAGGCTATGGGATGTGACCCCTACATGTCACCTCCCATGCTTCACCCCCACTAGAAGACTGCAAAACATATTAGCATCACTGGTCCCGGACGTCGCCTCCCATGCTTCACCTTGCTGTAAGATCGCCCTGCCGCAACAACATCACCAGCTTCACGCGCTCCACCATCTTCCAGAGACCCCCAGCAGAGATCCCTTTTCACAACAGACTGACGGAAGAGTCCTGACTGAACCCAACTTCATCTCCAGCTGTCACGACCCGCCTTCACCAAAAGGAAGGAAGGGTCAGCAGATTGCCAGACCCTTCCTTATTTAAGTTGAATGAGAGATAATGACCCCCAAAACCCACCTTCAATAGGTCTCGTAGTGGCAACTAGCACTAAGGGTATGGAAATTTCACACAAATGGAAGGCATTACCCTTTTTATTTTATAGGATCGAGAGATAAGAAGAAGAAAACCCAACAACACCAAGGTAAAATGAAATGTAAATCCAACAGTAAACCATTCCCACATGCATGTTTCAAAAGTAAAAGCCACAAAGTGAAAAAGGTGACTACAAAGGTAAGTACCAAAGAAGAAAAGCAACAACTGCAACTGCCCCAAGGGTCCGAGCTAGTATGGTCCCACGTGATCCCCAAAGTCCTCCTGGAAACCTGAAAGCAGTTTTATATACGTAGGGTGAGCATACAAGTACACTTAGTAGGGAAAACCAAAGACTCTCATGCACAAGTGGGGGAACATACTAAAGTCACGTGAGAAAAAGAGTAAACCAAACACCTAACAAGGTAAACTATCCACCCAAGCCTCACCAAGGTACACTCCCCAAATAACGCAAGTCAAGTAATATATATAAAAAGAGCACATCGATGTTTGGGTACCCTGCGCCACTTTCCCACTGGTTATTGAGACATTATACACATCAGACCAATCCCACCATTCTCACCGCAATCCCACTACCACACCAGCCCGCACACACCTAGGCCACAACCACACGCAGTCCCACTGCCAAAATCCCGCCCGAACACACCTGGGACACAACTGTCACAGGTAACCACGCCTGCAAACACCTATCCCAGAACAACCAACACCACTCCCGAAGACACCTAGCCTAGAAAAATCCACTGCCACGCCCGAAGACAACTGGGCCTCATCCCGAAGACACATGGGAAACCACCTACCGCACACACCAGGCCAACCACCACACTACCCCGCCCAATGGTTCTTGGGGTAATAATGAACCTCATGCCATCACACCATTCCCGAAGATACTTGGGCTATCCGGGAAAGGGAGCAAAAAAGGAGTTAATTACCAGCCACTAAGAATAGTGTTGGGAAAAACACCCTCGCCCATGAAATGGGGGTGTTCGGCACTAAGTGCTCAACATGGGTGGGGCGCAAATAAGAAACAAAAAGCTACAAGTATATATATATATATATATATAGGTAACAAGCACTCACCCAAAGCTAGGTTTTTCTTCAAACAGCCAACAGATCACAACAACACTCAAGTACAAGTCAGGACTCTCGCCAACAAACCCATTTGTCCCATTCTTATTTCACGTTCAATGTTAATGTTTAGATAATTTCATGCACTACTGGGGAACTAACACCATAACTATAACCAAAGAAATGAGTCCATTCAATCATCAATTTAAACATTCTCTTCACCAATAGAGGATCCCACCCTAGTTTGAGATATAGACAAGTAACCACTGGGTCTTAAAACTCATAAACACTGAAGCCACATCAATAGAGGATCCCATCCCCAGTTTCATAACCACCGAAAGCATAAAAGAACAGGGGAGTCCATCCCCTCCCATATCTCCAGAAATCGACTCGTAAGAGAAAACCACCAAAACATTTCCACCAACACTATGCAAGGATAGTCCTGTATTTTCAGATTTAAAAGATTTTACACGTTCCATGATTTCAATTCCATTTTTACCGGTTTTAGCAGAGAAGGGATTGATCCTGGTGAATTCAATTTATTCATCCAGGTATGCGTGATTAACCAATTTACGTTTTACAGTAATAGTTCACAACCACAATAATCCATTTAAAACATCAGCAGGGGTTCATTAGTGTACAGACAACGACCACCAACGACCTCGATTTCAGAATGCATAAGACATCACAACTCAGAAAGATGATTTTAATATAACAACATCAACGATCACAGCCCCCCTTCATTCTTTACAGGGTTTGTTCATTATCTTTAATTAGGTCTGGTTTATCCCATTTCACAGAATCAAAAGCACGCCCACCCCGCATGATACAAAAAAGAGAGAGGCAAAGGAGAAATTCCCTACTTGTTGATAGAATATCGGCTTTTAGGCCGGGTGCGGAACTTTACGGATAACGATGCGGTGTGATCGATGCACCAGAAGCTGTTTGTGAAAAGCCAAAATCCAGGAAAGAGAAACCACGGCTAACCATTAGTTTATAAGAGTAGGGGACAGTTGAGGTGAAAATGCGAAACCGCGTAAGGCGCGGGGGTCATGGGTTGACCACGCAGCTCCACTCGTCATTATAGGGGGTCAGGTGGTTTAAACCGATTCATGAATTGATTAAGTATTTAATTAAAACTCTTATGCACGTTATGGGTCTTTAAAAAATGCTTAAATGAGCCAGAATAGGGTTTAAAACCCTATTTGAGAAAAAGGAGTGCTACTGGAAACAACTTGGCAAGGCCGGGTGACGCCGATCGGTCTCACTGATCTGTCACGCCGATCGGTCTCACTGATTGGTCTCACCGAGATGCCACCCCATTCGGACCCGGATTTTGGCAAAGGGAAGGACCAAGGGAGTCTGGGTCATCACATCAGATTCCTCTCAAACTATTCTCGTCCTCGAGAATTTAAACAACCCAGAAGGAAAGAATGGGTCCGAACAACCACCCCCAAAGATACCTCTCAATTGTGAACCTCGTTGTTAACTAAGAACACCTTCTTGTCACGAACCAAGCAACATACCATGCGAAACTGCCGGGTCATGTGGGTTGGGGAGCCTCCTCCGCCATGTCAAGATATTACCCGAATTGGGCGGCACTGACTCGCCTGCACGGGTTTAATCGCATCCACCTTAATGCGTCTTGATTAGGGGTTGGGTTCTCTCCTTACCCATAGCCGGGGCTTTTCACGCACAAACAGAGGAATGAGAACCAGTAAATTCCATAGCCAAAAGACAAAACTGTCTTCCACAACAGGTACAACAAGGAACAAAACTCAAAACAACTATGGGTACTGGGTACACATCTGTGCTTCCCTCTCCCACGTACACTGTTCAAGCCCACCATGTCTCTGCAACACATTAACCAAGGGGATGGTTTACCCGCGAAGCACCTTCTCCTTGCGATCCTCGATCATCACTGGTCTCTCCACAAAGGTCACGTCGTCCTTGATGTCCAGCTCACCCCAATCAAGGACGTGTGAATCGTCGTGTAGATACCAACGGAGCTAGGACACATGAATGACATCATGTATTTTTAGTAGCGTTCGTGGTAATGCTAGCTGATATGCCACTTCGCCGACCCACCGCAATACATCGAAGGGTCCGATGAATCAATGAGAAAGCTTACTCCCCTTGCCGAACCTCCGCTGCCCACGCCATGGGGAGACCTTCAAGAACACGTGGTCCCCAACCTCAAACTCCAAGGGCCTCCTCCTGGTATCAGCATACGACTTCTGTCGGTCCTGGGTCGCCTTCATCCATTCCCATATGAGCTGAACCATCTCTGTCGTGTTCTTCACCACCTCCGGTCCAAGGATACCTGCCTCTCCTACTTCGGTCCAACACACAGGTGAACGACATGACCTCCCGTACAATGCTTCAAACGGGGCCATACTGATGGTAGAGTGGTAGCTATTATTGTAGGAAACATCTACCAGATGCAAGTATCACACCCATGATTCTCTCGAGTCTAGAACACAGGCCCGTAGCATATCCTCCAAGTTCTGGATTGTGCGCTCTATTTTTCCTTCTGTCTGGGGATGGAAAGCAGTGCTAAGGCATAACTGGGTGCCAAATGCATGTTGCAATCCTCTCTAGACTCGTGAGGTAAACCGTGCATCCCTATCTGAGACTATAGACCTTGAAACTCCATGCAACCTCACCACCTCATCCACGTACTTTCGTGCCAAAGCATTTATAGTACTCGACTCCATTATTGCTAGAAAGTAAGACGATTTCATCAACCTATCCACTACCAACCAGATGGCGTCGTACCCTCCTTGGACCTTGTGTAGTCCCATTACGAAATCCATCGAGATGCCATCCCACTTCCATTCGGGGACATCTAGAGGCCGCAGTAGGCCGCCTGGAACTCAGTGTTCAGTCTTCAATTGCTGACACAGTAAGAACTTGGCCACAAACTCTGCCACCGCTCGCTTAACTCTGGGCCACCAAAACCTCCTCTTCAAACCCTGGTACATCTTGGAAACTCCTGGGTGTACCGCCAGGGGTGAGTTGTGGAACTCACTGAGAACCTTGCCATGCATCGCCTCCGGGACAAACAACCTTTTCTGAAAAAGCATCTGGTTATGACCATCCTATGTCCACCCTTTCGGAGCATTGCCCTGGTCAACTTGGTCACGCATCACTTCGCACTCTAGGTCTTCCAACTGAGACTCCTCCACTTGCTGAAACAGGGATGACTGCACTATCATCTGATATAGGCAGCCTCTGCTGCTAACCATCTTCGCATCCAAGTGTAAGGTGGCCAACTCTTCCATTGCCTTCCAGCCATCCACCGACTCTCGGACCGTATCCTTCTGCGTCCTCCTTCTCAAGGCATTAGCCACCACAATGCTCTTTCCCTCAGTATAAAAGATCTCAAAGTCGTAATCCTGGACGAACTCCACCCATCTCCACTATCTCAAGTTTATGTCCCGCTTGGAGAAGATATACCTCAAGCTTTTGTGATCTGTGAAGACCACAAAGCGTTCCCCGATGAGGTAGTGCCGCCATATCTTTAGCGCAAAAACGACCGCTGCAAGCTCCAGGTCATGGGCGGAATAATTACGCTCATGGGAACGCAGCTGCCTGGACCCATAAAAGATCACCCATTGTCGCTGCATCAATACAAACCCCAGGCCCTGTCTTAAAGCATCACAGAACACCTCATAAGCTGCCCCTTCTTCTGGTAATCTCAGCACTGGGGCACTGAACAACTTCTCCTTTAGATAGGTGAAGGCTGACTTGCACTGCTCACTCCATACAAAAGCCCGGTCCTTCTTGGTCAGAGCCGTCAAAGGGGCTACTACTCGAATGAAGTTGGGTACGAATCTCTGGTAGTAACCTGCCAGCTCGAGGAAACTTTGGACTTCCACCACATGATTGGGTGCTGCGCAAGAAACAACTGCCTCAACCTTTGAAGGGTTGACCGCTACCCCCTGCTCAGACACTACGTGCCCGAGGAAGTAAACCTCTCGTGTCGAGAGCTTGCATTTTGACAACTTCCCATAGAGCTGGTGTTATAGGAGGGCCTCCGAAACTTTCCTCAGGTGCTCTGCATGGTCCCCTTATGACCTCGAATAGATCAGGATATCGTCGATGAACACAACCACGAACCGATCCAAGTACTCCCAGAAGATAGAGTTCATAAGCCCCATGAACATAGCTGGGGAGTTCGTAACATTGAAGGGAATGACTATGAACTCGGGGTGTCTATATCTGCACCTGAACGATGTCTTCGGGATGTCCACCTCCCTCACTCTCAGCTGGTGATACCCAGACCACATGTCGATCTTTGAGAACCATCCTACCCCTTTCCGATAGTCTAAATGATCGTCTATCCTTGGAAGAGGGTAGCGATTCTTGATCATCACCTGATTCAGCCTCCTGTAGTCAATGCACAACCTGATACCACTATATTCTTTCTTTGAAAACAAGACTGGAGCACCCCACAGTGACGCACTCGGTTGAACATAACCTCTCTTCATCAGATCGTCAATCTGGATCCGCAACTCTCGTAGCTCTGAAGGTGCCATCCGGTAATAAGCCATCGAGATCAGATGAGCACCGGGCTGTAGGTCTATCCCAAACTCGATATCATGCAGAGGGGGTAGAGTCATCACCTCCCCAGGAAAGATGTCCATAAACTGACAGACAATCTCTGAAACTTCCACCATCTCAGAATCTACTGACTCTGCTGATAGCATGGCGGTCAAGGAGAGGAGGGGTTCCTCTTGTCTGTTGCCCTTCTGACTGCCCCACTCACCAGTGAAAACAACACGCCGGCCGCCCATGTGTGAGAACATGACCCTTCCTCGGAAATAGTCGATTATGGAACACACAGAGAATATCCAGTTGATGCCTAGGATGATATCATATGGTTGTATCTGTAGTAGGAGAAGATCCCTAACCGACTGATGTGGCCCTATCATCAGTCTACATCCTCGATAAACAAACAACAAGTCGGTCTGACCTCTGACTGGTGTCCTCAACACCAAGGGCACTGGAAGTGTCTCAGCATATAGACCCAAGGCGTGGACTAGACTGGGTACAACAAAGGAGTGCGAAGCTCCAGTATGGAACAAGGCATAAGGAAGAGTTCTAAACAAACTGATCATACCTCGAACAACCTCCTGCCCTGCTGGAACTGCTGCCTTTGCGGCGTGTAGATGTCCATGCCAGACTCTTATTCCCCTCGGCTATCAGCCACCTCCCCGACCACGCCCTGGTCGGGGCCCCTGAGGAGCATCCTGAGGTCGGCCTCCTCCTCCGACGTCTGCCCTCAGAGGAGCGGGAGCTCGCTGCCCCTGCTGCTGTTGCTGGAAAAGCCTAGCTGGAAGCTGTTGTAGGGGCGAGTGTTGGGGATATCCGCCACCGCCGTACTGCACCCGGTCCGGGCACTGACTTCAGAGATGTCCAGGGCTCCCATAGACGAAGCACCACGGTCCCGGGCCTGAGGGAAAATGGCGAGGACTGGGGGATCGAAACTGAAACTGTTGTGGTCTACTCCCTACTGGTCAAAACCTGGAGGGTCCTGACACCAGAGGCCTGGTGTTGACGGCCTTCCCCTTCGATGGTCCCAGCTAGATCCCCTCTCGGGACACACCTCCTAGAGCGTGCATCCTCTCCCCCACTTCGGCCTTCTCCTAGACCTCCAAGTAGGTCGGAATTGTAATGGTGGTAACAACATACTGGAGGGAGGGTCGGAGCGCCTCCTCCAAACGTCTTGCCCGAGACTCATCATCGGGAAAAAGGTCCGTAGAAAAACATAAGAGGTAGTTGAACTTGATCCCTAGCTCCCTCACGGACATACTCCCCTATTGTAGGGAGAGTAGCTCCTGTCTCTTTTCTGCCTTCATCGTCGAGGAGAAGAATTCCGCCCGTAACTCCCTCTCAAAATCAGCCCATGCCACCTCAGCCTCTCTTCTCTCCCCCAGGTAATGCATCCACCACTGAAGTGCCGCTCCTCGCATCTAGAAAATGGCCATAGGAACCTAGTACTTGGTTGGGGCCCGAATCATGCCAAAGGCTATAACTAGCTCCTCTAGCCAGCCTTCCGTCTTCATATCGGAGGTGTTTCCCTCATACTTCTCGAGGGAATGTCGCTGGAAGGCCCAAAGAGTCTTCTTCCACTGGTCGCCCTCTTCTTCTCGATCAGATCTCTGCCGATCGGCCAAGGTAGTCTCCGGGGACCCGAACTCCTGTACCATAGGTGGTCACCTTCCAGGTGCCATAGCTGCATGGTAAACAAGGAATGCCTAAACCCAAGTAGTGTAGAATATCATTCTTAAGACTTCATAAAATTTTAAATTTATTCTTAATTCCCGAGACATCCCAGAAACACAAGAACACAAGTAATTATGATGCATGTACCTTTCCTAGGGTATCTACCCTGAAATCAGTGTGGTCTCACTTGGTCGTTCGGTAGGTCCAGAGTCCTTACATCGGATCACGGGGGTCCCTAAAATCCTGTGTCCTAGATGGTCTTCCCTGGTCTAATTCACGTACCGAGGTCTCCCAACACTGTTTCCTTACCATCCCATGCAATCCTCACTGTGCCTAACTTCAGACTCCATCCTATCTCTCAACAATTACCTCTGATACCATTCTATCATGACCCGCCTTCACCAAAAGGAGGGAAGGGTCAACAGATTTCTAGGCCTTTCCTTCTTTAAGTTGAAGGAGAGATAATGACCCCCGAAACCCTCCTTCAATAGGTCCCGGAGTGGCGACTAGAACCAAGGGTATGGAAATTTCACACAAATGGAAGGCATTACACTTTTTATTTTATAGGATCGAGAGATAAGAAGAAGAAAACACAACAACACCAAGGTAAAAAGAAAAGTAAAGCCAAAAGTAAACCATTCCCACATGCATTTTTCAAAAGTAAAAGCCACAAAGTGCAAAAGGTGACTACAAAGGTAAGTACCAAAGAAGAAAAGAAACAACTGCAACTGCCCCAAGGGTCCGAGCTAGTATGGTCCCGCGAGATCCCCGAAGTCCTCCTAGAAACCTGAAAGTAGTATTATATACGTAGGATGAGCATACAAGTACACTCAGTAGGGAAAACCAAAGAATGTCGTGCACAAGTGGGGGAACGTACTAAAGTCCCGTGAGAAAAATAGTAAACCAAAAACCTAACAAGGTAAACTATCCACCCAAGCCTCACCAAGGTACACTCCCCAAATAACGCAAGTCATGTAATATATATAATAAGAGCACATCGATGTTTGGGTACCCCACGCAACTTTCCCACTGGTTATTGAGACATCCTATGCATCAGACCAATCCCGCCATTCTCACCACAGTCCCACTGCCACACCGGCCCAAACACACCTAGGCCACAACCATAGGCAGTGACACTGCCGAAATCCCACCCGCACACAACGGGGCCGCAACCTCACGTAGTCCCACTACCGAAATCCCACCCGCACACACATGGGACACAACTGTCACACGTATCCACGCCTTCAAACACCTAGGCCAGAACAACCACCACCACGCCCGAAGACATCTGGGCTAGAAAAATCCACTGCCATGCCCGAAGACACCTGTGCCTCATCCCGAAGACACATGGGAAACCACCTGCCGCACACACCTGGCCAACCACCACACTATCCTGCCCGAAGGTTCTTGGGCTAATAATAGAACTCAGGCCATCACAGCCTACCTGATGATACTTGGGATATCCGGGAAAGGGAGAAGAAAAGGAGCTAATAACCAGCCACTAAGAATAGTGTTGGTAAAAACACCCTCCCCCATGAAATGGGGGTGTTCGGCACGAAGTGCTCAACTTGGGTGGGGCGCGAAAAAGAAACACAAAGCTACAAGTATATATATAGGTAACAAGCACTCACCCAAAGCTAGGTTTTTCTTCAGACAGCCTACAGATCACAACAGCACTAAAGTCGGAGTCCAGACTCTCACCAAGAAACCCATTTGTCCCATTCTTAATTCACATCCAATGTTAATGTTCAGATAAGTTCATGCAATAATGGGAAACTAACACCATAACCATAAACAACTAAAGGAGTCCTATCAATCATCAATTTAAAAATTCTCTTCACCAACAGATGATCCCACCCGTGTTTGAGATATAGACATGTAACCACCGGGTCTTAAAACTCATAAACACTGAAGCCACATCAACAGGGGATCCCTTCCCCAGTATCATAACCACCGAAAGCATAAAAGAAAAGGGGATCCCATCCCCTCCCACATCTCCAGAAATCGACTCGTAATAGAAAACCACCAAAACACTACCACCAACACTAAGCAAGGCCAAGCCAGTATTTTCAGATTTAAAAGATTTTACACGTTCCATGATTTCAATTCCATTTTGACCGGGGTTAGCACAGAGGGGATTGATCCTGGTGCTTTCAATTTATTCAGCTGGGTATGTGTGATAAACCAATTTATGTTTTACAGCATGAGTTCACAACCACAACAAGCCATTTAAAACATCAACAGGGGTTCATTAGTGCACAGACAACGACCACCAACAGCCTCGTTTTCAGAATGCATAAGGCAACACAACTCAGATAGATGATTTTGATATAACAACATCAACGATCACATCCCTCCTTCATTCTTTACAGGGTTCGTTCATTATCTTTAATTTGGCATGGTTTATCCCATTTTATAGAATCAAAAGCACACCCACCCTGCATGATACACAAAAGAGAGAGGCAATGTAGAAATTCCCTACTTATTGATAGATGATCGGCGTTTAGGCCAGGTGCGGAATTTTACGGATAACGATGCGGCGCGCCCGATGCACCTGAAGCTGTTTCTGAAAAGCCACTATCTAGAAAAGAGAAACCATAGCTAACACTTAGTTTATATGAGCCGGGGACGGTTGATGTGAAAACGCGAAACTGCATAAGGCACGGGGGTCGTGGGTTGAGCACACGGCTCTACTCGTCAATAAAGGGGGTCAAGTGGTTTAAACCGACTCATGATTTGATTAAGTATTTATGTAAAACTCTTATGCGTGTTACGGGTCTTTAAAACACACTTAAACGAGTCAGAATAAGGTTTAAAACCCTATTTGTGCAAAAGGAGCCATACTGGAAACAACTCGACAAGGCCGGGTGACGCCGATCGGTCTCACCGATCGGTCTCACCGAGACGCCACCCCTTTAGGACCCATATTTTGGCAAAGGGAAGGACCAAGAGAGTCTGGGTCATCACATCAGCCCTCTCGTCTAAGACTCACCCACACAGTTCGGTTGCCAAAGACCCGCCCTCTTGGCCCATCAATGATGTCGTGTCAGAGTCTCCCTTACACCACTAGTTACCACATATTCTCGCATTATGCGCCACACACAATGTCGAGGGACTGAAGTCCCCATAGAAATCAAAATACCCAAGAATAATTAGAACAACCATGATTTGATCCTTATTTGATTGAGGTTTACGAGGCACCACTACCAACTATATTGGACACCAACTGCTATAATTATTTATGAATACAATTAGAAATAAATATATGTTTATTTAAATAATTATATAGTTAACACAAATAAATTTAAATAAAAATTTATTAAGTACACATATATATATATTAATATATATATATGTATATTTTTTAAATAAATATATACAAATATATAAATATTTTTATAATTGTAAAAAAATACTTATAAATAAATTTATTTATAACTATTATTATAAATAAATAAATCTATATTTAAATAATTATAATAATTATAATAATTATAATTAAATAATAAATATATTAATTATATTTATAATTTTGTAAAAATATATAATTAAGTTACTATATATAATTATATAAAGTCATATAATTATATAAATATCCAAATCTATGAATGGGTCATTTGGAGTATATAATTATATAATTATATACAAATATTTATAGTTATATGAAAATATTTTATAATATATTTATTTATAATTACAAATACAAATAAAAAAATATTTTTAAATATTTATAAAATTAAAATAACTATATTTATTATATTTATAATTTTGTAAATATATATATTAGTATGTAATATATATTAGTATATAAAAATATTTTAAAATATATTTGTGTAGAATTATAGTTATAAATAGTGAATAAGGAGATAAGGGTGAGAGTTTATCTCTCCTAAACATGGTGATTAGGGTATTTTCGGGATGGTGAATCAATCTCTTCACCCTTTGGCTAAGTCATTTAATGAGAAAGGAATGTTTATTCCCACATAAATTGTGGTGATGGATCTGAGGCTATGTTTATCATGCACATTGATTCCATTGTGGTGAATAAAGGTGTGGCCAGATGAACATTCTCCCACTACTAAGGGGTAGCTCTATGCTCCATCCTAAGGAAAGTGATTGTTTCTAATGTGAAGGTAGATCTAGATACTGTATTAGGGAGGTTATAAATCTTTCAGCATTCTATTATTGTTAGAACTATTCTACCGAGGTGATCCAAACCGATGAAAATATTGTGAATGATTGAGAAATGTTCAACAATTTGGGGCTTCCAAAACTGTAAATTTGTTACTCTTGGGAGTGAGTTTTTCAAATTCCTATTCCCTTATAATTTTTTTGAGACTCAACCATAGGGATTATGTTTGATCTTTTTGTAGCTCAGCCTTTCTCATATATGGGAGTCAGATAAACAAATCTACTTGATGACGGCAAGTTGAACCATTTTTCAACATTGGGTAAGAGATTAAAGTTTTAATTGGGTCCTTTGGAACCCCAAAATACTTTATGAAACAGCTATATCAATTTTTATTCCAATAAAACTGGATAAAGAAGCTGAAGTAGTCATATTTGATCATTTTTTTTACTTTTTTGGTAGAAGTTGACTTGGTTTCTACTTTTGTTAACTGTGTCTTTCTATCCAAAAAATATGAAGAGATAAATTTGAAGATATTTTATGAAAAAACTCCCATGTTTTTTGTGGAATTTAATGTTATGGGAATGACGATTCCACATATATAAGATCAATTGTCTATAGACTTTTCTCTACTCATGGACATGATATGGACTCATGTCACAAAATAATCAAGAATTAGGTGTAATCTTCTTTACCTAAGCATGGTGATGATTTCATGTTAAGTGTTAATAAATAGGTGAGAACTGATAGAGCTCTAGATCATGTTATTAATGTAAAACATGTTGTTTCTACACTTTTAATGGTGAAGTAGGTGTAATTTTATCTACTCTTGAGCGTGGTTATAGAGGTGAATCACCAAAACAATAGGTTAATACATCACCTGCATAGATTTATGGTAGTAAGAATAAATACTTTAGTAATGTTGAGTTCCAACTGGTGGATGTTGGTAGAGATGTTGATGCAACAAAATATGGTTTTATAATTGTCAAGGCTACTCGGAATACTTTTATTAGCCCACAAAAGGCTTCCAAAAACAAATGCTCTGATAGTACGAAGAGAAGATGGTATGATATTATAGATGATTTGGAGGAGAAGACTCAATTAAATGATAAGGATTCAATGGAAGATATTGAAAAACATTTGGATGATGATAAATGTGTACATATGAAACAAATTACTGCATACGGTCATAAAGGAATGAAAAGATTTGATCACTCTGTCAAGGGGACTGATTAGGGTATTGTAGATAAGAAAAAACATAATAAAAGGATATATTTGGACGATGAAGGATTTCAAATGAAATCTTATAGGAAAAAATTCTTTGTGGTTAATCAGGAGAGGTTGGAGGCAATGTCCAGAGTGGTTGATTCATGAAATAATGATTCTAGGCCATTGGAACCTTACACATGCGGTGCTATTTCTGTAGCTCTAATGTATTTTAGCTCACATGATCCTATTATCTCAAATTCAATATCAAATCTATATAGGTATGACCTAGCATAAAAAAACATACACCCATTAGTGTAGTCTGATACTATGAATTTCATGGATGTGGTGGTGATCAACCAAAAAATGAAGAATGGGAAGCTGTAGGTTGGAGATGATGAACTGGAAGAGAATTGGCCGCAAACTAAGTCTTGGAAAACGGGACGTCACCAAAGAAATCACAATGTAGGGAGTGGTCTTTCTCAATGGGATGATATGAAGGATTATGGAATTCTAGTGGATATGGATCCATAGGCTTTATAGTATTACACTATGGTTTGTCGATGTAGTCATCATTAAGGATGTGGATACCAAATCATTCCGAAGCAGGAAAATATCAAGTAAAATAATCTATGATTGTCAACCAAAGGAACTCACAATTTTAGTGGGAAACAACTAATGGTTATGAAAACCCCGATCAAGTCTGTTCATATACTTGGTTGTTTGTTTTCCCGTATTTATGAGGGCTTTCCTTTTTTTGAATCCATACAACTTTCCTGTCTCACTAACATATTTAATTTTCTAATAAATTTTCAGGGGAATGCGTGCTTTTCTCATAAACCTTTTGAGTATATTTATAAATAAATATTTAAATATATAATTAAATAATTAAATAATTATAATAAATATAATTCAGTATTTAATATATTTATTATAATAATATTCAGATAAATATATTATGTTATATAATATATTTATATTTATATTCAAATATTGTCACTAATGGTGCTGTTGAGTGGTACTCAACCCACCTCCACATATGGAGGTTTGTGGTTCAAACACTACCATTCAAATATTTCCCATTGGGTAACTATTTTGGGAGACATGTTGATGGCAAAGTCCATGGTGGGGGTTCTCAGGTAGACCACATGGCGGGAATGGACTCGGTCAACCATGGTGTAATGGATGGTGCATGAAATCTGGAACTGATGGGAAAGAAAGTGAAACTCCAAGGGGACAATGGTGCCTACACTGGGCATCATGAAGGTGAGTGGATGATGGTGAAGTAGGATGATATGTGGGAATTTGAGGTTTTGGTGGTACAATGGGATGTGTCTCTAGTGAATAATGAATGGCGTTGGCGGTTTGAGCTCTACCATGACCGAGGCAGCCTTCAGTGGGTGACAGTCAGGGTGGTCATGGTCATCATGGTCGAATGATATTTTCAACATGGGATCCACAATGGTAGGCTATATAGGTAGCCTTAGGCAGTTTTTTTGAGCCAACTGAAGGAGTAGATGATAATGAAAACACAATCTATAGTAGATTCATAAATTAGATTATTTGTTAGGGTCTTACATTTTGATAACATGATTCTTGATCACTAGGCCTATGATTCCATGTAATAAAATAAATAAAGATTTATGGAAGAGATATCCCTTGGGGGGGGGGGGGGAGACCTACCTATCCGACCTGTGTGTGTGGTATATGTGTATTTTAATGTAATTGTAACCCCAATATCCTATTACATAATAAATATTTCATTTGGAGTGGTAGTTATGCGGTTAACAGACCTCATAATCTTTCATGAAACCCATGATATAATACTTATGGAGGAATATTGGTACGTACTATAGTGATCATGTAAAAATTGGATGTATTCGTCTGTTTGGGCCTTTGAGACACTAGTATGGGATGACATACCACATAGGCCCTTTTATCAAAACAAAGGGGGAAGTGATATAGGTGTGATGGAAGTAGGGCCTTCAGGCCATCCAATGGTGGTCCTACGTGCCATGTAATGGGCCTCAATCCAAATGGGCCATTGGGCCAGAAAATAAAATATATTAATGGCTGGTTGGGGGGTTATCCTTTAGGGGGGCTATGACCTTTCTTTTTTGTCTTGTCTTGGTGTAGTGTATGTAGGTTGTTTTAAATTTTACCCCAAAATACTATTGTAATATATTATGAAATATTTATCATTGCTTTTATAGTGCTGATAAAGAGGGATTTTATCTGTACATCTTATTTTAGCACTAATAAAATCCCTCTTTATGAATTTTTTTTGGAAGCATCGATTAAAACCATACACTTCTTTTTACATTTAACCATAATTGACCACAAATCAGTCATGCATTCAGGCTCTCATGAAATTTAAACCTCACCGCCTCTCTCCCTCCCTCACCACCAAACTCGTTCCCTTCCTTCACATGCCATTCCTTCTCTCCCTCCCTCCCTCACTTCCACTCTCCCCCCCGCACCACTTCTCTCCCTTATATTCCTCCACTCTCCCTTCTTGCTACCACATTCACATTCAATGTCTATCTCCCCGATGCACTCTCCCTCACTCAAATTCCCCCCCCTGTCTCAGAATAATTGATATCCTTCATTAAATGATTTAACATTTTTTTATTTTATTTGCATGTTTTTAATTTTTTCCCAATGTATTTGACTTCCAAATCTCTTCCCTCATGCATTTAGAAGGAGTTTGAAAATTCATGTGACTAACACTTATCATACGTGACAAATTTCCACAAAAAATTATTGGTCACCCAAAATTTCCCACTCATTATACACCATTTTAATGAACATATACCATGAAATAGGTTTCTAATATATAATCATATGTATATTTTAATTTTTTATTAGTGGATTTCGGCGCATCATCACATTGAAAATTGAATTCACCTTGAATTTACCTAGTGCGGGTGAACAAAAAAATAATTGTATTATATTTTCCAAATTTTTTATATTTTTCCTAACATAGTCATTATGTCTGGGTTAAGCATCATTGAATAACCTATTTAAATGTCTAATGACTAGATATTTTTAATGATAAAAGCATCATCATTTCAAAAATAACTAAAGGGTACTAAAAATTAATTCCATATCATCTTGTGAAGTGGGATTTTAAGGGATAAAATTAGTAGGAAAAAATCAATACAATAATTCACCCCCACATATGGTATTTTATCTTTGAATCTATTGTGAAGAATAACCATAACAATATTAATTAATATAAGAATATCTATATATTCGAAATTAATTTTAACTTATTTTACAAATAAATTAGAATAAAATTAGTATTAAAGAAATGTATATTTCAAGTTCACATATTACAAACATAGAATTTCATGTCCTTTGGTTCTTTAAACGCACTCACACTCATATGATAACATTTTTTATGTATAATACAAATAATATCATATATATTAATATATATTTAGGTATAATTAATATTTATATAATAATATTAATTAATATAAGTATTTTTAAGTAGTAGAAATTATTTTAGTTTATTTTATATAGAAAATAATATAATATTAACATTATAATAAATGTATATAATTGAATATACACATGTATTTGTTGAATTCATTTATCACACACACACACACACAAGAACATGTCATTTGGTTCCTTACACAGGCACACACATATCAATATATGAATAAATATTGTTATATATATAAATTAGTAATTTAAAAATGAATCTTTAGATATATAAATAAATTTATAAAATGAACCTATATTGATAATTTTAGCAATATAATTTTAAAGAATTTCATATATTATTATAACACTTATATTATTAATTAATTTATATTTATTAGTATATATTTTTAAATCATTTATATGTGTAAATATAATTATTAATGTATATAAAATTATAATAATATAATTAATTATATATTATATTTTTTATAATATCTTTTAAAAATATATTATATAATTATAAGTATTAACTATTTTTTTTTGAAAAATCAATCGAATTTATAGATATAAAATTATAAATTAAACACATATACTTTAGATGTTGTGAAGATATACTTATATATAATTACTAAAATTCATCCTTTTAATTTTAATTTTTTATAATTTATAATATATTATGATAAGTATTTGTATATTTATGTTTTTCAAGTAAATAAATGTATGGATTATGTAAGGTTTCTTAATGAATATGCCACTTTTTGATAATTTTATAAATTTATTAGTCTTACCTTAATGTTTATATAATTTTTTTCTTGAATTTATAATGATATATTAAAATTTGTGAGTGTGATCACATGTGATCCCTTCCCCCTTGAGCATATTTATTTTTAAAGGACATATGTTGATCTCCTATATGTTGTGTTATGATAGAAGAACAGTCCCTCTTGGTCGCCAAATTAGTGCAATAGATGGTATATTAAGTTCATATAATACATAAAAGAATAATGATAACACACATTAGTAAAATAATAACCATTAATTATCCAATTTATGTATATAAAATCATATCAATTTTGAATCTTCCCTTATAATAATATTTTATTCATAAGATAATTTTTTTTATGAAATGGTTATTATGCATTATTTATTTTGTTAAATATTAATATTACTGAATCAAATAGGATGGATATGAATAAAAAATGTATGGATGCCAATAATATAGAAAACAAGTATGAGGATGTGGTGAACGAGTTCATCATGTTTGAAAAATATCACACACATGACCCTTCTCAAATAATTTTCCCAATTTTTGGTGCTGTTATTGAAGAGTAATTATTTCAGATGAGTTAGAAGAACACTTGAACTTTCATTGATTATATTGAATTAATAAATATTTTACTAAACAAGGTGTAAAAATAAATACATCTTGTGACTAGGATAATACCATGTTTTATGGATTACCTTATATTATTACAAGTGTGGAAAATGATGAAGACCGTATCAAGGATTTGATTACTAGTGTGAAATATTATGAAGATCATATTGAATAAATGGATGATAGTTGAATATGGATTTAATGATTTTATGAAATTGATTGAGAAGTTAAAGAGTTTTGTAAATATATCATTTTACAATAGTTCTACGAAATATATAGCATTATCATCCATACTAAAGTTATATAATTTATAATATTTCAATAAATGGAGTGATTATTGTTTTAATGAACTACTTGTTCTCTTGAGTGATATTCCCCAAGAGGACAATGAGGCACCTTACCGAACATATGATGGTAAAAAATGATATTTTTAATGTTTATTCTCTCTAAAATAATAAATTCCTATCAAAATGATTTTATACAATTTTATAGGTACCAAAATTCAATTAAAAAATTCGCAAAGTGTGGTGCATCTCAATAAAAAAATGATGTACTGATTCTTTATGAATTTTTTATGGTAAATCTCAATAATTCTATTTTTAGGTGCCTATATTGATGTTTGGAGACTGCATGAAATTTTATGTGGAAATAAGATACCAGAAATTAAATGATAAACTTTTTCACCTAAATGAATCTCCTTAGTTGAAGAGTATTGATCATGAGTAACCTGAATTTGGAAATTAGTTGAGAAACCATCATATTTAGCTATGTAAAAATGGATTAAATACTTTTGGGTTTCAAGAAAACACAATTAGTACATGTCAATTTTTGATTGTAAATTTTGACATGCCACTATTGATATATATGAAACAAATATACATTATGTAATCTCAAATTATATCAGGACCAACACATCAAGTTAATGATATTGATGTTTATTTGGCTACATTGATTGAAGATTTGAAATTATTTTGGGATTCAGGTGTTATGTTGTATGATGATTATAGATAGGAATATTTCACTTTGGGATCCATGTTGTATGTGATGATAAATGAATTTACTAACAAAAAACTGGTTGGATGCATAGATAGTTTTTTTTGAATTACCATGCTATAATTCATTGTACATTAGACATATTCTTAATGTCATTCATGTAAATAAAATTTACATATTAAAGTCATTGAAATGTTACTAAACGAACCTAGAAAGAAATGATATAAACGAGGCATATTTGGACATGATTGGAAGGTGAATATGTGACGAGTGGGCTCCAGTGAAAAGTTAAAAACTGATTTTTCATCCTCCAATTTCTTATAATCATTATTGGAAAGAGATATATAATTTTTACAACTTCCTGAATGATTTAAATGTTCTAGTGGTGTATTTTTTGTGTTAAATTATTATCATGTCACTGACTAATTTAATGTTAATGGGTCTGAAATCACATTTCAGTCATATTTTGATGAAATATCTAATTCATACAGATTTATGTTGAATTTTTCCCATGAACGTGTATCTTAAATTGGATAAGGTCTATTTATTTATCAAGGATATATAAATTAAATTTATTGACTTAGTTAAGTTGAAAACTATGGAGAATGAATTTTTTTTCAAATTATGTGAATTGGAGATGTTCTTCCTGTCAGTATTATATGATATGATGGATCTCTTGGTAAGAGTGATTCAACTACGAGGTTATGTACATTATAGCTGGATGTACCCCATTTAATGGTATATGAATATTTTTAACGTGTTTGTAAAAAATACATTTTCTCTAGAATGTTGTTTTGGAAGTTGATGTGTAGTTGAGGAAGAAATTTAATTCTACATCGACTACTCATCCAGTGTAGAAAGAATTGGTCTACTAAAATACCATCACACTGAGTGGGTTTTGGGAGGTGTTATTGATGGAATATGTGTTTTCACAAATACTCTACATATTGGTAGAAGGCTCACTTATATTTTTTTCCTTATAATTTAGAGGTTTCCTCATATAATTATATTCATAATGAAATTATTAGGCATTTTCATCCATAAAAGGATGGATTTTGGATATGAAATAAACATAATCATAAGTTTATATAATGGTTTTGAGAATATAATATTAATGAGTTATAAAAAAATTGGAATTCAATTTTTGAATGACATTGATGTCTAGTTAGAGGACCATGTTTACATGTATGAACTAATAATTTTCATGTCATTAATGGTCATATATTCTAAACAAAGGGGCATGATAAACCTTGTACCATGAAAATAGTAGAAAAAAACTTATGGATGATGTGATTCATGTATCTGGTATGAGTAATTTATGCTAATATAGAATAATTTCACTTCATCAAAAATAATATATGAGTTGGATTATATAACATTTCAAGTGAATATTCTTTAATTCAAGTGGCTTGATAATATGACTGATGTTAAAATAGTTGAATTGGGATTCATTAAAGCTGATTTCAGTATGTATGTTTACAAAGAATAATTTTTTATAAAAGAATCATTGGAATTAACTGTATCTTATGTTCCTAATCCTGTAAACCAAAAGTGTTAAATTGTTATTTATCAACCAAAACCATTGAACGGTCATATGTCAATTCAACCAAGGATAACCCATTCATTGTGATGTCAGTCGTATGAAAATAGATGTGGTCCTATATGATATAGGAGACAATAATGATGTGGTTTAGAGACAATATAGAGCGGTCAAATACAATAAACCTTTAATAAAAGTGCGTTAAGTAATAAAGTTATACATTTGTTCAAATATAAATAATGTCACCTCATATTATTATATATTCACTACTAAATTTACATAATCTAATATAAATTCTCAATTACAACTGTATGTAATGACTTCGGTACATACTGATTCACCCCATCTTGAGTAACAACATGTTTCCTAAAATGATGTAGTTACAACTACTAAGAAAAAAAACATTCTTCCCTTGAAGATTATATAAATCTAGAGGAATAAAATATTGATGATGTTGATGCTGAAGAAATAGTTAAAAGTGAATAACTAGCTTCTAAAAGAATAAGTGCATTGTTGCATGATAGTGTTAGAACGAATAATATGGAAAGAAACAAAGGAATAAAATCAGAGGTTAGATGGATTGAATGTGGCCAACAGATTAACATGTTGCATGCAAGATTTATAGGGGGTCAAAGATTTAATAATAATAATATATTATTATTATTTGAGAGTTTTGGGTACCCGATCTAAAATCCTGAAAAAGACATCCAATATTGGACTCATAATTTCCTTCTCGATGTCAGGGTCACACTTCCGCAGGCAGTTAGTGAAACCGAGGGTGCACATATAAGTTACAATTGCAACACAGTTTTCCAATGCTGCAGATGATTCTTCAAACATTGAGAAACATGATTCATTAGCCTTATGGTTAATTTTCAATTCCTCTGACACTATGCTTATCTTTAAAGACCTGTAAATTCAATGTAATTTTTTAAATTATATGGGAATTTTATAAGTCTGCAAAAAATGACGTCGTGTGATTTTGAGGCCCGATGTGCCCAGAATGAATCTCTGATGCCAATTTATCATGACATTGTCCCCTAGGGCCCAAGCCATGACTACCCCAAGCCCACCTTCCATAGGTAAGGGGCTGGAAACTAGCACCGAAAGACGTATTCCCTAAAACTGGGAAGGCATTTCCTTTATAACCTATAAACACACGCAACTGAGCACACAACCAGATAGAAACATGAGTAAACTAAATAGTAAACAAAGTGAGTAATGTATGTAAAAGGGGCCATAATACATACCCAAATGGAAGGTACAAGAAACTGAAATGTAGAAGTAAACTTGAATAGCTCCTGTGAACACCCTCCATGGATCCTACCAGAAGTGTAGGTACAACTCTCGAATGGTCATCTCTACAGTATGCCTTGTATAAGTCCACCTCGGACCTAACACCAGTCCTAGTAATCTCGTCCTTAGTCAGCGATGTCTATTATCTACACCAAACCCATCAAGGGGCGAGCATAGCTCATGCAAGGGTGAGTATAACGATACTCAGTAGGGACCCCGAGACCCTCAAGGTCTCAAAAAATCCATAAAGGATAAGCAAAAAATAATGAAATCAATTGACAACCCTAATTAGGTATATGCCCATACATATAGCTATGTTATCATCTATTCCCATCTCAATCATGAGGAAACACATAGTCCAACTCAGAAAGCACAAAGCTCCACTGTTCCTCAAAGAATGAAATACCATGAAGGTATGTACCACACAGGTATGCCACAAAGAAGAATACCACCAAGGTATTACCACAAAGGTAAGTACCACAAGGTACAGACTCAGCTCAAACTAGGTATTTCATAGGTACAATAATAGGGAAGAATAGATGCAACCACTGATTCATCTACTCTATTAAGAGGCATACCCATGTAGGATCCTAAAACATCTTCATACCCACAGAGGATCATAGTACATCGTCAGACCCACACAAGATCCTAGTACCTCATCAGACCCACACATGATCCTAGTACATCATCAGACCCACACAGGATCCAAGTACATCGTTAGTACATCGTCAGACCCACACAGGATCCCAATACATCATCAGTACATTTTCAGACCCACACAAGATCCTAGTACATCATTAGTACGTCGTTAGACCCACACAAGATCCTAGTAAATCATTAGTACGTCGTAAGACCCACACTTGATCCTAGTACATTGTCAGTACATCATTAGAGCCAAACAGGATCCTAGTACATCATCAGTATGTTGTTAGATCCATATAGGATCCTCATACATCGTTAGTACGTCGTCAGACCCACAAAAGATCCTAGTACATTGTCAGTACGTTGTCAGACACACACATGATACTAGCACATTATCAGTTCATCGTCAATCCAAAAATTATCCATGTACATCTATAGTACATTTTCATACCCACACAAGATTCTAGTACATCGTTAGTACGCCATTAGACCCACACATGATCCTAGTACAACATTAAAGCCAGCTATAGGGTTCCCTCACTAAGCTTGATCCTCTCCGAGAGAGTCTGCTTTTCAATATACTTGTTGATACTCCAACTGAAACTATGTCCCATGAAAAAAGTATCCCAAAGGACTACTATGTGATAGGGGTCTCAACACAATAGACGATGCATCAATCGGACGTGTGGTCAGTATGTTATTAGCCTTTTAGTCTTGAGGGCCTAGATGGATACATGCTCGATCCAACTCGACCATTCCCCAAACTTATCCAAATCTCATGTTGGGTATACCAAAAGGATCATCTCGCTCCAAGGTTTCGGGAGTACATTCAGTTCTTCAAATGGACGCCTATAGCTCAAGATATGACCTGATGATAGAAAATGGGTCGAAGTTGGTCCATGTTCAATTTGACCCAGTCGGACGGACCAGACGAGACTCGGCCAAGGCCAAACATGTTTGGGTCGACCTAACCCAACCCGCTGGATCTGGCCCAGCCCACTGTGTGCCCCGTCCCGCGCTGGGCATCCAATGTTTTGTAGTTATATTAGTCCCACCACTCTCATCCATGTTTCCAATGATTTAGATTCATGGCCCAATGTTGTACTTGCACTTATGACATTGATTTTTAAATATATTAGGGTAAAAGTATAAAATACATTATTTATTATACTAAGAAACAAAAAAAAAACAAAATATTTACTTAAGCATATTTGTCCATTGAATAGTGAATTTATAGTTGATTAATGTTGAATGAAAATTATATTATTTTTTTCTATAAAGGCTCATAATGGTTTTTAAAAAATTGTTACAATGTTTCATCTTAAAGAAAATTAAGGGAAAAACTTGAACCCACCAAATATATATGCACATCAGATAGTACAAAAAGTATGAGATGCATTTATTATTCATCATGAGGAGTAATCATTGCAGGTACATTGTTAATGGTAATACATTACATGAAAATATGTGTATTAATAAATTTTATAAATAATTTAAAAATTATAATGAAATAACTGAGCCCTGAAAATATGAAATGGGAAGAAAAATCAATTTACACCTACTGTATTTTATGGATGGGGTACACATCACTAGATAAAAATATCAGTACATAGTTGAAATCTACAATAATAATTTTATATGATATGAAATAAAAACTTAATTATATCACTCTGTTTATATGTAGATTGATGAATTGAAATAAAAATCCACTTACATCCCACATCATGTGACAAAAAAAGAGGAAAATTTAAATAAATAAGGGATAATAATAGATTAAAACATAGAAATATTATGGGAAACATTTATATGTTTGACATATGTTTTTTAAATTAGTATTCCTTAATAATATTTAATAATTTTCTTATATTTTTTATCCAACATAGACATAAGAATAATTATAAGTTATGACCAATTAATAGATGCTATCAGCTTACTTGAAAAGGATAGAAATGCATGGCCATGTTAGAGGTGCAAGTTTTTAATTGTCTTAATGAACATATTTTGAGAAAATAAATGATAAGGGAGACACTGATAATAAAATTGAAGAGTAATAGGAAATATTATCTACTCTTGAAGAAAAATATATTTTTCAGTCATAGTTTCTAGAAAATGATATAGGGAAGAATCAATGAGAAGAAAGGGCATATGAAAGACAGCTACATAATGACCCTCCAACCCGTACTAACATTTAGGGGATTTATTCCACTTAAAATTTTATCTTAGAATAGGTAATCAATATTTTTATAATTGTTTCTATGAAATGTGAATCTAGAAGACTCTAATTTCATTTCTTGTAATAATATTTTACTGATAGATAATTATTTTGATTTTTATCTAATAAAACCCACCCATCACCTTGTTCTGAGGGTTATTGTGTATAATATTCAAGGAGATATTTTATAGAATCGTCAACTTCTAATATTTCATGTGATATTGGTGACTAACATAGCTCAAGAAAAGGATAATGAGCTAATTATTCCACTTAATTATTCAAATATTTATATAGTCAAGATAACTATTAGAACATCCCTAAAATGGTTATTATATATTGTAAAAAAGATTTTCATCAAGGAGTTATTAATTTCTAATGTATTTTTCGAGAATTGTCTTTTACAATTTATGAGAAAATTTCTGAAATGATGATTGTTATTACAGATGAATAAAGGGAAGGGGGTGAAAGGGAAGGTCGAATAAAAAATATCTACAAGATCAAACATCCAATTTAAAAGAACATCAAAAATTATCTTTACCCAACCTATACAAATTCCACATTTACCAACATTAATGGTTCATGCATTTGCAATGTTAGAAAATAGTTGTATTCCTTAAATTAATTCTAAAGAAAAAATGTACAGTGAGTCCATTAAGGAATTTATCATTCATGAGAATGTAAATTAAATCCTCATTCATTATTGGATATAAGTCTCAGTTCAAAATTTATACATGAGTCCGATTTTCATGATTTTTTATCCAATAGCTAATCTACTATGTTAATTACGGCTAAATACTAATCATATATTATTAATCATATATATAAATAATATTTGAAGAAAAAACAAATGAATTTAAATTTGGAATCATTAGTCCTCAACTGATGCATGATGTGATTGTTATGAATATAATGTTTGGTTATCAGTCAAAAATAGGAATTTTAGTGCAAAATGAGTGTAACTCAATACAAACTGAGCCACTATTCTTGTATTGTCTTGAAAAGTTTGGAAAATTATTCATAACACATTTAAAACTTGTAGGAATATGTCCCACAAGAAACGATCACTGTATGTGATAAGTATGACTCAAATTGCACATTTTCTATTTTGAATGACATTTTATTAAAAAAAACTAACATAATCAACACCAAGAAAATGAATTCTTATTTTTTTTGATAATTTTGAATAAATATCCATATGTAGTTTTTTATGTATAAGAATTATCCTCATATCAATATATTGAACGATCTGACCAGTATGACTAAACGTATGATCATTTTTAATTTAATTTTTATAAACAAAGATAAGTGACATACTCAAAACATAGAAATTTTTTTTATTGTTTTTATAATTTTACAAAATGATACATAAGTCATTTCTAAGGTGTAGGAATCATCTTCACATCAAAATGAATCATGGTGTGCCTTGTAGGACTCATATTGATTGTTATCAGTTTAAAATTGACATTTTATTTCAAAACATCTTTTATTCACAACATACAATTTTAAAACACCCAAATCGCATTGATACTTTTGGAAAATGGTTCATAAATAATTTTTTTGGGGTAGGAATTAGTCTCAAAACAAAATAACCCACGATGTGACCAGTATAACTAAATGTATTTGTTTGTTCATTAAAATGATAATTTAGTAAAAATAAGAAGTGAAATACTCAAAAATGGAAAAAAAATTCAAATTGTTTTGATAATTTATTAAAATGATCCATATTTAATTTTTAAATTATAGGAATAATTTTTACCTCAATATGATGCATGGCATAACCTGTTTGACTAGAACTGTATAATTTATTTAGAATTTTCATTTTATTAAAAAAATAATTGACTTAATAAAAATAAAGAAACACATTTTTATTGTTTTTATACTTTATTAAAATGATCCATATGTCAGTTGTGACATGTGGTAATAATTTTGATCTCAATCCAATACACAGTGTGCTGGATATGACTCAATGTGTTTTTTATCATTATAAAATTGACCTTTTAGTTCAAAAAATGTTAATCACTAAAAACCATAAAAGAACTTATATGGTCACGAAAATTTAGGAAAATGATTCATAAGACATTTTCGATGTGTATGATTCATTATCACATCATACTAGAATAATATGTGACCAAAATGAATCAAAGTGAATTCTTTCAGTTTAGAATGACATTTAAAAAAAAGAAGTGACATATTCAAAACTATAAAAATACATTTTTATTGATTTTATACTTTATAAAAATGATTCATAAGTAATTTTTTGATGTGTATGAATAATTTCCACCTCAATTAATTTCATAGTGTGACCAGTGTGACTCCACATGTGACATTTTATTTAAAATTGACAATTTAGTAAAAAAGGGAATTGACATACTCAAGATGAATAAAATGTGTAAATTTTGTTTTATGTTTTTTTAACAAGATCCATAAGTTATTTTTGATGTGTATGAATTATTTTACACTCAATCAGATAATGATGTGCCCTATATGACTCAAAGTGTCCATCAACTGTTTAAATTGACATTTTTGTTCAAAAAGTGGGGCTCTTGTTAAAAACCAAAAAAATCCAAATTTCCTTAATAATTTAGGATAACTATTCATAAGTCATTTTTATGTGTATTAATGAATCTATCATCATATCAACACAGGATATGACTGATATGACTCAAATTTCATGTTTTCAGTTTAAAATGTCATTTTAGTAAATAAACAAATGTGACATACTAATAAACAATAAAAATGCATTAAAAGTTAATTAATAATTTTGGAAAATGATCCATAAAACATTTTTGATGTGTAAAAATCAACTATACATCAATTAGATTCACAATGTGACCCGTATAACTACATGTGTATCTTTTTATTTAAAAATGACATTTTTTGTAAGAAAGATATGTTACATACTCGAAAATCACAAAACACATTTTTATTTCTTTGATACCTTATAAAAAATGATCCATAATTCTATTTTTATATGAAGAAATAATCCCCACTTCAATTTGATGCATGTTGTTCATAATATGGCTCAAAGTGTATGTTTTCATTTTAAAATTGATGTTTCAGTTTAAAACACAAGTCACAAACTCAAAAAGCGAGAAGAAACATTCATTTTATTTCAATTCATTAAGAAAATGATCTACATTTCATTTTCCATGTAGATTAAAAAACCACACTGCAATATGTTACATGATGTTATTAGTATCACTGAACGTGTCTCTAATCAGATTAAAATTGAAAATATTGTTCGAAACATGTGTCACTGAATGAAAAATGAGAAAATATACTCAAATTGACATTAAATTTTAATAAAATGATTCATAAGTCATTTTTTTTGTGTATGAGTTAGAATCCTGTCAATCCAACACACAATGTGATTAATATGACTCATAGTGTGAGTTTTATGTTTATAATGACATTTAAAAAAATGTAAAATTGACATAATCAATAATAAGAAATCACAATAACATTTTTTTTGATAATTTAGGAAAACCATACATATGTAATTTTTATGTGTAGGTTTCAACCACACCTCAACCCAATCCACGATGTGACTGGTATAACTCCAAGTGTATATTTTATATAAAATTTACATTTTAGTAAAAAAGAAAAGTGACATACTAAAATATAATAAAACACATTCCTATGTTTTTGATACTTTAGAAAAATTATCTATAAATAATTTATGACATATAGAAATCACCCACACCTCAATTAAACACACAATGTGACTAGTGAAACTCAATGTTTATGTTATCAATATAAAATTGGCATTTTAGTTCAAAATGTTTGTCACTGACATAAAATTGTTAAAACACAGTCATATTATCTTGATAATCTAGGAAAAATATTCATAAGTCTATTTTGAGGTATATAAATCTCTCTCAACACAAACTAACCCACGATAGGATCTGTATGACTAGAATTGTGTGTTCTCAAATTAAAATGAAATTTTAGTAAAAATAAATTGAAACATACTCATAGTTCAGAAAACATATTTGATTTTTTTTCATATTTTAGGATAATGATCCAT
This sequence comes from Viscum album, assembly GCA_963277665.1. Taxonomy (NCBI): domain Eukaryota; kingdom Viridiplantae; phylum Streptophyta; class Magnoliopsida; order Santalales; family Viscaceae; genus Viscum; species Viscum album. The sequence continues at coordinate 1,042,066,711 of OY728133.1, read as the reverse complement.
AACTCATTTTCGATGTGTAAGATTCATCCACACCTTTATTAGATGTATGGTGTGAACAGTATGATACAAATTTTCCATTATCTATTTTAAATTCACATTTTATTACTTTATTGTTTCATAATTATTTATAGTATTACTAAAATAAGAATTGTTTTCTTATACATGTAGATTTATTTTCTCATGTTGGGGTGGTCTATTCAGAAGCGGTTACTATGATCAATATTTTTAAGAGGGGTTTGGGTTCTAAGGATAAGGAAACAAATAGTTTTTATGATTTTTTGTGATAAATTGTACTTGTTAAAATAATTTAACAAAACAATTTTTTAAATTTCTATAGTGAAGTATATTTTGTATTTTTGATGTAAGTTTAGTTTCAATTAAATATTTAATTTTCCATATCCATTATTTTTTGTTGTTGTCTATATTGGGTTCTTGTATTTTTGTCAATAGTGTTCTATTATTTTTATAGAACCCTTCAAAAACATGTAAGTAATTGATGATAGTTCTAACACTAATAAAGGGGAGCCTTTATCACTTTTAGAAGAATCACTGATAAAGGTTCACATTTATCTGTGTTAAAGTTTCACTAATATATTCCCACATTTATTATTTAATTTTTCACATCAATAAAGTTACCCCTTTATTAGAACTTTTATAGAACTGATAAAGGGTCCCCCATTAATGGATCATAGATCAAAAAATCTTTTAGAGTCATTGATGTATTTTTTTAGCGTAGTTAAAAAAATTTCTCTAGTAGTGGATGATTCCACATATATACATACATTTGATATATGGGATGACCTCAATTATATAACTAAATCATTGGTAAACAAAAATTAAATAATTATATTAATTTTACAGAAGAAAATTTTTATTATAATAATGATAAATGAATTTAAAAATTACATTATTCTAAATCTGTGACATGTGCTATATTCAATGTCTAGAAGGTTATCCCTTAATTTACCCATTACATTAAAAATGAGAAGACTCAATCTTCATTCAACACATTTAGTTATTAGTCGTATAAAATATTAAACTCATTTATATATCCAAAGCAGTAATTCCCATTATCATAACTTTAATCGACCATAATGAATCCAAATCTGACAACTATGAAGAAAAATCTCATAAAATGACTCCATATACGATGTATTACACACACAAAACTAGTAACCAATGATCTCTCATCACCCTTACACTGTAATCATTACATAATTTTCATAATTTTATGATGCACACTAGTCAAAAAACATCAATAAAAGATATGAAATTATCTTATTAAAATATTTAATTATCAAAAATAAAAATAAATAATATTATGAAAATTTAAGCATTAATTTTACCTAACCTCCCTCCATGATCGGTAAGTTTTTTCTCAAGGAAATGTCATCTAATCATGATCCATCATAAGAAATCTGTAGGGGGACATGTAATGTATGTATCTACTCATGAATCAATGAACTCATCCCCTCTCCAACTGGAAGAAATATTTTTTTTAAAAAGTCATCAAATAAATTACCATTGTTCCAGGCATGAACCCCTCTTACATGACACATATATATTTTTGAAGACACACTATATCATGATAATAAAAATTTCATAACATGATAAACAATAACTTATCTTTTAATTAATAAATATTAAACTAATTTGGGAATATATTAACATGAAATTATAGTGAATTTACATAAAATTTTAAACATACATACCATCAATGCCAAATTAAGTACCCTGAGCTTCCTGTGACATATATATATTTTCAAAAATACATTAAAATAAATTGATAAATTATATTATAAATTTTTTTATTCAATTTAAATAGTTTTATTCATTTTTATAAGTAAATGGAATCAAATTACTTGTAATCATTCATTGCTAATAAAAATCAATTAGATCTCTTTCAATGGTGATGAAGACCCGTTGAATATATTTTTATCATAAAACTATTATGGTTTAGTCAATATTATTCTCATAATAGGAAACACTAGAAGGTTCTTCATGTTCAACTATAAATCCACCATTTTCTATATTTTCACAACTACATTCCAGTTCAAATTAAAGAAAACAAACTAAACCTTCTCTACCATCGATGTCAATCTAAAGGGTTAATTACTTACTCTTTCATCTTTATAAATCATATTATTAAATTTTACAAAAATAAATAATAAATGGTCCACTTTAATTCCATAAAATAGAAATAAATATTTAACCTTATACAATATATATTTTTATCTATAATATAAATAACATCAATGGAGTTCCTCAATAGTACACAGTAAAAACTTGTATCGTTTGATTGAAAATGAAAACCATTGATTTTCATTGGTCGATTCACATCAAAATTACCAGTGGGAAATAAAAAAATGTTTTTATTCAATGACTTGAAATAACAAGACATAATATATTGACTATCTTCAAGTTGATTGAGTTCCTCAATCACTATATGAGTACCAGATTCACTTATCTTGTGAATCTCTAAATTTCATATAGGTAAATAGATGAAGGGGTGTGGAAATGAACTTTTAAGATATTATAATAATATTAAATCAATTTATATACATATAAAAGTAATGAACCATTCATGAAACATATTTAAATGAAGTTTTTTAATTAGAAGGTCAGTGGCATGGGCCCTTCTCTACTCAACTCAGTGATATATATCATAAATTGAAAACAATAAAAGTTAAGGAACAAAGTAACAATACAAATGAAAAACATCATATGTAACCCATATAATTTTGCTATATTTCTAGATTAACTAATAATATTTTTAACAACTCATTTCAATGTTCTTGAACCCAATTATCACTATTGATTTAAAAATATTTCCTTCTCAAATTGGACCTTAGTCAATCCAAGAGGGATTGATAAATTTAATTTTGATCTCACTATGAAACGAATCACTTAAATTGGTGCATTCATACATCAAATAAGATGTGATAATTGAATATTCTAGATGAACACTATTATGAACATAATGTTTCAGTATATTACAAGAAATTTGTAATTGTTGAATCCCCCAAATTTTTTTGGGACTACTAGAAATGAATTCACCTATAGAATATACAATGAATTGGACCATGAAATTAGAAAAATATAATTGAGATAGAATCTCAAAATGATGTAGCATAAACACAATACATTCTTATCTATTTTTCTAATCCATTCTATGATGATTACTTTAATAAATATATCTATAAAAAATAAAAACATCAATAATAGGCTCAAAAACATGTGTAGTCAAACAAAGATGAATTTTAATTTCATTTGACTATTTAATTAGAATAGGATTGTATTTCTTTTTATCCCCTATATGTTATGATCACCACATTTACAAACTTAAAAATATGATAAAAATAAACATCTGTCACTATGAATGTCTTCAAAATTCAAAGATTTGACTCTCTCTTTTTTACTCATCCTATGCTTTATAGTAGGAATATATACATTGTCACCGTCACCCAATTTTAAATGTAATGGTTTTCTCAATCATATTTATTATACAAGAATTCAGGGTTTTCTAGAAATTTTTATTGAGTTTTATTTGATTCCAAAAATTGTACATAATATGTTATTATAGAAATTTTTCTCAGTGATCATCATATAGAAAATATTTTTTAAAATTTAACCATTCCAATATAGTAATTTAATGAAATTAATTCATCATAAAATGCAGGATCTATGTTTTTCATTCATTTCTGCTCAAACAAAACAAGATCATCCATGGCCGAACAAGAGACATTATCTATATTTGTTATCTTCCAGAAATCTTTGGAATCAATCCACTTCCTAGTTTTAGAGTAAACCAAAAACTCAACATTTTTATTTTATAAACCATATGGGGTGACATCCATGTCCGCATCACTAATAACAACCTGTTTACCCTTCAATTTTTGAGAATGTTCATCCTTCAATGCCATCAAGATCCCATGACATAAGTCACTTTAGAGTCACTAAATACCCACATCATCATTGTATTTCTTCCTCATTAAATAGATAAAAATAAGTAATTAATAAAAAAATTAAAATAAAAATAAAAAATAATAAAATAATAAAAAATAAAAAATAAAAATTAATTTTTATTTTTATAATTAATAAATAATAATATAAATAATAATAAATAATAATATAATTTATAATTAATAATAATAAGTAATAAATATAATTAATAATTAAGTACATGATTTATTTTCAATTATATAATTAATTATTAATAAATAATAACATAAAAAATAATATTAAAAAATAATTAATAATAATTACCAACTAAATTAAATATATAATCCATAAATAAAAATTAATAATAAAATTGATAATTAACATTTAATATAAAAAAATTAACAAATAATAATTAAAATTCATAAAAGTTGAAGGATAGATCCTCAAGGCCTATCCCAATTATTATAAAAATATAAAAATGCAGGAGGAAAAAGAGTAGATACGGAAAAACGTGACAATATATGCCTCATCAAAATTAAACATGTTATTAACATAATTAATAATATGATTATGTGCCCACTTTCATAGTTGAGTGGTACTGAAATCCAATATTTTACTAATTTCACTCTCATTGTAGGTGTGTTGGTTCAGGGAATTTTGGTTTAAGGGGAATGACTGTAGGTTATTGTAGGACCCTCACAGGACTATGCGTATGGGGGTTATTTGGCTGGTTTGTGGGAATAGTGGTGGGAAGAAAATACCTCAATGATAAATGGGGAATGTTATTCCTAGTGGCCCAAAAGATCTATGGGGGTGTGTTGTGGTTGGAAATGTGCTCCCTACCTCGATGATAGGAGATGTAGTACCCCCAGTTTTATGTATGTAACCCTGGTTATATGATTTTTAAGTACATGAAGCATATGATAAATGGATTGGGAAATTTGGATACTTTTAAGGTGTCAAAGGGAAAAAGGTGGTGACACACAAGGTCCACATGGTTTTCCTAAACCGTGCAGAAGCCATGCAGGTTGTGTCACCTTGGACAGAGGAGACCGCACGGTGTGCACACGGTTTGAAAAAACCGTTTGAGGAGCCCGTGTGGAGCACCCCTTCTAAACAGTGACTACCGCACGGTTAGCACACAATTTGAAAAACTGTGTGGACTAACCATGCATGAAGTCAATTTACATCCAATTTTTAAGGATCTAATATATTTTATAACATAACCCACTCATTTTTTCTCCTAGATGGCCCTAACTCAGGATTTCTCTCTAGTGAAGGTTGTAGAACACTTACCAAGCGTTTTGGAAGCGATTTGGAGGGTTTCCATGGAATTTAGAGGCCGGTTGTCCAAGGTAAGTCTCATTTCCATGAGTTTTCTTAGATCTCCATCTTCCCCCTTGATGGATCCCTAGATCTACCCTAGATCTACGCCCAAGGTGGGTAGATCTATGTTAGTGGATGACTTTTATGTCGGGTTTTTGTCTTGTTGGTGATAGGGGAAGGAATATAAGGAGGTTTCTTGGTGTTTCGACCCGGTTCTTGATTGGTTTCACATAATGTTTTGAGGTAGGTGTCTTCACTCTCGATCCCTCTTTCTTAGAAATTAAAGTCTTAGTTTCAAATTGTTTTCCTTGATTGGAATGGTTTGTTTTTCTGATGTGAAAGAATGGATGAAACCCTTTTTAGTAGTGGGTGATTGAAATTGTGTGTTTTAGGAATGTGTTTGTTGATGTGAATTTAAAATGGTGATTATAAACTGGTTATGTTTTTGCTTCTTGAAAGAAATGGTGTTCGATAAATGGTTTGATGCTTTTTTGAATGGTTTTGAACACACTTGGTTTTTGAAGGGATTTTCATGGGTTGTGGTGTGGGTTCATATGCATTGGGGTGGATAAGGGTGAGAATTACCCCATCAAAAGGTTGGATACATTAGGGAGAGAAGTACCCCCATAAAAAAGGGACAGATAAGGGCGTGATGTACCCCCGTCAAGGTAGTCCACTAAGTGATGGTTTAGTGGAAGGATAACTCACCACTCGTGAGTATAGGGAGGTCCCAGTTGCATTCATGGTTGGTTGTGTGGATTTGTGAAATGGAATGAATCTACCAAAATGGAAATATAGAATTTGATTGGAATCTTTTCTAGGTTTCTTTTCTTGAGAAAGACAGTTTTTGATGGAAAATGGTTTTTACATGGAACTTGTTATATTGTGAACTATTTTGGAATTGATTTATATAAATTGTCTTATATAAATGTGATAACATGTTTTATCATAGAGGCATGGGTTGGGAAGTCATCAGGGAAAACATACTGAGTTTTATTACTCAGCCCCTGCTTTGGAACGTTGGTGCTTTTGCATATGTCATATACTAGGATGTTGTCAAAGGTAAGGTGTCACATGTTTGTTGCACCACATCATGATTCCTGGGAAAGGTTTTGGTTTTGGGGCTTGGAGTTTGTGGAGTATGGAGGTGGGTTGTCTTCTTGGGGTCTTTCAGCTTGTCCTTCTGCTATTTACTCTGATTAAGTGTTTGTTTCCACTGTGGTACTTTTGGTTGAGTCATGATAAAACAAATGGTTGAGTTGTCTTAGCTTTTATCATGCATCATTTTGTTGATTTTTTTGGTTATATTTGTTGGCTCTGTCGTAAGTTCAAAAAGGGTAAATCATCCCCCATAGTTTTGAAACCCTTCGGCATTTTTTCTAGCCTCTGGCGCCTTGGGAATATCGCTTAAGGACTAGTAATGACTTGTTTTACTCTCAAGGCAATGAGAATTGGCAGGTCATTACAAATTGTTTCAGTTTGTTCGGTCCTTGGGGTATAAATGAAATCAGCTTATTCCTTTCTTTGTAGAACACGTAGTCAACAGTTTTTGTGGGTATTAGCGTTTAATTCTTATATGTCTATTCCTTGGGTAGTCATATTAGGAATGAGTAAGATTTTTGGAACATGGAATGTAGAGCATAAAAAGATGTAGCTAACCTTTTTTTGCTGAACATCTAGTTACCATGGAGTTGGGTACATAAGTGTTTTAGAGACACTTATAGGATAACACATGTCATTGTCATGGGTTTATCCAATGAGATGAAAATGACATGCATTATAGGAATGTCTACCCACTAGGAGTGAATATATCATTTTGAGAAATGGATTTTGATTTGATGCAATATAGTGATTTCTGAAATTTTTTTAACTTGTTTTCAAATGAAAGACTTTGAAAAGAGAATGATTGATGTATTTTGAAAATGGATTGATTTTCAAAAGAAAGAAAATATGTTTTTGAAATGGGTAAATGGGGAAAAGCTGGATGTTTGGAAATCAATGTTGTGATAGTGATGTGAGAGATATTGAAATGATAGGCCGTCAGTTTCTAGAAAGTGAGACTAACGACTTGTGTTGTTTGCATAGAAAATGGCACCTGTTAGGCATCGTAGAAACCAAATGGAAGAGGCTGTGGAGAATGTGGTCGAACCTGAGCCACATGTGAACCACCATCTAGTACAATGTATAGTTCAAGCTTTTCAATCTTTGGACACTAGGAATTCAAGGGTTGAGTCAAGGCATGTAGACCATTCCGTCCAGTTACAGAAGCAGAATCCACCCATATTTCAAGTTGATTCTGAACTAGAAAGGGAGGAGGTGTGGTTGATTAGGATGAATCATATCTTCGATTTCATCGGCACACCAAAATGACTGAATGTAATGTTGGTGACATATATGCTGGAGGAACTTGGATGATAGTGGTGGGAGATAGTTGTGCAAGCTAAGGTGGATCAAGGCTTGGACTGTGAGGAATTTGGTGAATTGTTCAATAAACAATTCTATCCTCATACTATCAGGATCCAGAGGATGAAAATCTTTTTCAGCCTGAAGCAGGATAATATCTCTATCACACAATATGTGGCTAAATTCATGAATTTAGTGCACTTTTCACTGGAAGTGGCTGCAATTGCATCACTAAAGGAACACATCTTTGAATCGGGGTTGCAACATGAGATTCTCTCAAAGATATCTTTGCATTGTATTACGTATTATACAGAGATGGTAAACAGAGAAACAACAGCTGAAAGAGACATCTCAGGAGTTATGGGAGGAGGAAGCATGATGATACCCAAGGGAATAAGTGGGAACTCTACTGCTGGGAACAAGTGGAAGAGGGACACCTACTTACATGGTTGGAGTGAGAATCAAAATCAGACGGTTGGATCAGTGAATCTTCATACACAACCCATGATGAAAGCAATGTGTTTTCAATGCGGCTTGATTGATCACATGAAATGAGAATGTATAACACCACTGAGAGATTCCACAATTGCAACAAGATGGGGCATCTTCAGCGATATTGTCACATTGCTCCACAGTCGGGTGTTCGTGACACTTCCTATGTGTCGCAAGCATCTTATGCTTTTATAGAGAGAGGACAAAAAAGTAGTTTTTCTAGTAGAACAGATCTAGCCATGGTGGTTCTAGGAATACCATGACTCCTGAAGCATGGAAATCTCTACAAGGCTATAAAGAGCAAAGTGCAGCAACAAAGAAATTGTATGGATCAAGACAGGTAATTGTTTATGACCAGTCTGGACCATCTACGGTGAGAGGTATGATTCTTTTGAACTCAACCCTCATGATAGTGTTGTTCGATACTGGTGCATCACATTCTTTTCTTAATTATCGTATTGCTGATTTACTGAACATAAAACTTGAAATGATGCCTTCCGTGATAAAACATCAAACTCCTCTCAGTGAAAGAGAATGTAGAGCTTTCGTGTGTAGAGCATGATCTATTATATTGATGGATCTGAGCTGAAATGGGATTTCTTTGTGCTGTAGATGGATGTTTATGATATAATCCTGGGTAAGGATTCGTTTATAGAGTTCATGGCTCACATCGACTATTATAGCATAACAGTGAGTTTCCCAACTGAGGATGGAATCAAGAATCTCTTTTGAGAAGAAAGAGTGGTGAAGGCTGGTGCAACAGGCTTGTTGGCACTAGTAGTGGAAATGATATCTTACCATTTGGCTATGTTAAACATGGAATCGATTAATGAGATCGTGAATAACAGTTTTCCAGTAGTTGTGGATCAATTTACTAATGTTTTTCCGGAAATCTTCTTAGGGTTACCACTTGTAAGAGATGTGGAGTTTACGATTGATATCCTTCCAGGGACCAGTCCTATCTCACTATCATCTTATAGAATCGCAACAACGAAGTTAAATTAATTGAATGTGCAGTTGGAAGAACTGGAAAACAAAGTTTTTATTCGACCAAGCGTGTCCCCATGGGCAACACTAGTTTTGTTTGTAAAGAAATCAGATGGAACTTTAAGGCTATGTGTGGATTATCGTAAACTTAACCAAGTTATGATAAAGAATAGATATCTAATACCACACATTGATTTACTATTTGATCAATTTAGGGGAGCTTAGTGGTTCTCTAAGATTTCATTGTAGTTAGGATATCACCAGTTGCGAGTTCGGAAAGAGGATATACTAAAGATATACATCAGAAGCAGATATGGCCACTACGAATATATAGTCATGCCTTTTGGTCTTGTGAATGCTGCAACAATCTTTATAAAATTTATGAATCAGACATTTCATCAATATCTAGATTAATTTTTTGAGGTGTTTTTGGACGACATATTGGGGTTTTCATGAACAAAGGCTGAGCATGAGAAATGCTTGGTGATAGTGTTTGAAATCTTGAGAGGCCATCAGTTGTATGCCAAATTATCAAAGTGCAATTTTTTCATATAAGAGGTATGCTTTCAGGGCCATGTTATTTCTGAGAAAGGTGTTTTAGTGGATCCTGAAAAGATAGAAGTTATTCTTTCTTGGAAACCTTCAATGAATTTCTTTGAAATACAATTGGTCTAGCTAGTTATTAATGATGCTTTGTGCGTTACTTCTCACAACTAGCTTCACCTATGAAATCATTTCCAAAGAAGAAAAGTTCATTTCAATGGACTGAGGAATGTCAGAGATCTTCTCAAGAGTTGAAATTTCACCTTACATCAGCACCCATCTTGACTTTTATGAAATTCGGATAGGGGTACGTGGTGTATTGCGATGCTTTAGGATCGGGTTTGGGATGTTTTCTCATGCAATGAGACCATGTTGTTGCTAATGGATAAAGACATTTGAGAGTGCATGAAAAGAACTATCCAACCCATGATTTGGAGTTAGCTTCAGTTGTCCATTCCTTGAAGACTTGGCATCATTATCTCTTTGGTGTTAAATTCACTATGTTTACGGATCATAAGAGTTTGAAGCATATTTTCTCATAATAAGATTTGAATCTCTGGCAGAGGAGATGGATGGAGTATCATAAAATGTATGACTTTTAATTTATGTATACACCGGTTAAGGGAAATTTGGTGGCTGGTGAATTAAGTAGAAAGTTTTATGCTTTGTTGGAAAAAGATGCTTCATATGAGTGGTAGTTGATTTCAGTCCTAGCTGACATGCATGTGGAATGTGAAGACCGATATGATGTTGCAGTTTTATTTCTATTTGTGCTTGTTCCTGATTTGGTGGAGGTAGTAAAGGAGGCACAAGAATCCAATGTATACTATGTTGCAATGAGTTCAAAAATCAATGGTGGGGAGACCATTGAGGAATGGAAGTTGGATGGGAGTTCAGTTTTGCAGTTTTGAGATTGGATGGTTGTACCTTTAACTTATTAGGAACAACTCATTCATGCTTATCACCATTCAATATGGGATGTTTATCTAGGAACACAGAAAATGTATAAGGTGATGAAGGAACATTTCTAATTGAGTGGTTGAAAGGAAAGTGGCCGAGTTCATCTCACGGTGCTTAAATTTTCAGTAAGTTAAATCAGAACATCAGTGGCCAGTGGGTATGTTGCAGTTTCAAATAATTCCAGTGTGCAAATAGAGTAGATATCTATGGATTTCATTATAGGTCATCCAAGAACATTCGGGAAACACGATTCCATTTGGGTGTTAGTGGATCGACTTACCAAGTCGGCCCATTTCAACCCAATTCGTGAAACTCATACGGTGGAAGATCATTCAAAAATCTATATCTATGAAGTGGTAATGAGACATGGCATACCAGTTTCAATTGTGTCAGACAGAGATCTGAGGATCACATCTCATTATTGGCAATCCTTACAGAAATCCGGGAGAACTCAGTTGAATATGAGTATGGCATACCATCCTCAGACGGATGGGTAATCTGAAAGGACGATACAGACGTTGGAAGATATGTTGCGTGCTTGGGTAATGGATTTTGGTGGCTCATGGGATGAGCATATACCCTTTGTATAATTCTCATACAATAAAAACTATCAAGCCTTGATATTCATGGCTCCATTTGATGCATTTTATGGTCGTCCTTGTCATTCTCCACTATGCTGGGTGGAAATAGGTGAGACTTCACTAGTTGGGCCGAGCCTTGTCCAAGAAACTACAAAGAAGATTGAGTTGATAAAAAAGAGGATGGAGACGAAACAGAGTCATTAAAAACCTGATATGGATCATCACCGAAGACCGTTCTCATTTACAGTGAGTGATCATATGTTTTTGAGAATCTCTACAAGTCTTGGACATTGTCATTTTGGGAAGGAGGGAAAATTATCTCCTTGATATATATATTCCCTTTTGAGATACTAGAATTGGTTGGTGAGGTGGAATATTAGTTGGCATTACCACCACGGTTCAGTGTAGTGGATAATGTGTTCCATGTATCTTAGTTGAAGAAGTATTAGCCCGATCATGACCATGTGATCAGATGTGATCACGCTGACCAAGAGATGGATGCTTCATTGGTACATATTTCGGTGTGGATTGTGGATAGGTAGGATAAAGTCTTAAATGTAAAAATCATCGGTCTAGTGCGGGTTTTGTGGTGACATGGTCAGATTCAGAAAGAGACTTGGGAATGTGAGAAAGAAATGAAAGAACAGTGGCCAGAACTATTTCAGGCAAGCGATGGTTTTCTAATTTCCGGGGATAGAAAGCCCAATGGTGTGGAGTATGTAGTACCCCTAGATTCTGGTATGTAACACTTGTTTTATTATTTTTAAGTACATGAGGAATATGATAAATGGTTGGGGAAAGTTGGAGACTTTTAAGATGTCAAAGGGAAAGAGGTGGTGATGCTCGGGCTTCGCACAGTTTTCCCAAACTGTGCGGAAACCGTGCAGGTTGTGTCAGTTTGGACAATGGAGACTGCATGTTGTGCACACGGTTTGGGAAAACCATGTGAGGAGGCCATGCAGAGCGGCCCATCTATGCAGTGAATACTACATGGTTAGCACATGATTTGACAGACCATGCGGACTAACCATGCACGATGTCAACTTAGATCCTATTTTTAAATTTCTAATCTGTTTTATAACATAACCCACTCGTTTTTCCTCCTAGATGGTCCTGACATAGGATTTATCTCTGGTGAAGGTGGGAGAACACTTACAAGGAGTTTTGGAAGCAATCCGGAGGGTTTCCATGGTGTTTAGAGACCGATTGATCAAGGAAAGTCTCGTTTCCAGGAGTTTTCGTAGATCTCCTTCTTACATCTTGATGAATCCTTAGATCTACACCCATGGTGGGTAGATCTAAAATAGTGGAGGGATTTTATGTCGGGTTTTGGTTTTTTTGGTGGTAGGGGAATTATTCTAAGGAGGTTTTGTAGTGTTTCGAACTGGTTCATGGTTGGTTTCACCTAATTTGTTGAGGTAGGTGGCTTCTCTCTTGATACCTCTTTCTTAGAACATGAATGCATAGTTTCAAATTGTTTTCCTCGATTGAAATGGTTTGTTTGTCTGCTATTAAAGAATGGTTGAAACCCTTTTTAGTAATGGGTGATGGAAATTGTGTGTTTTTGGAAAGTGTTTGTTGAAGTCAATTTATATTGGTGATTTTAAACTGGTTTTGGTTTTCCTGCTTGAAAGAAATTGTTTTCAATAAAAGGGTTGATTCTTTATTGAATTTTTATGAACACACTAGGTTTTGGAAAGGATTTACATGGGCTGTGGTGTGTTTTCATATGAATTAGGATGGATAAGGGAAATAATTACCCCCATAAAAATGTTGGTTGGATAAGGGTGAGAAGTAACCCCATGAAAAGGGACGGATAAGGGCATGACATACCCCCATAAGGGTAGTCCACTAAGTGAAATCTTGGTGGAAGGATAACACACCACTCGCGAGTATATGGATGTTCAGGTTGCACGCATGGTTGGTTGTGTGGATTTGTGAAATGGAATGAATGTTCCAAAATGGAAATGGGAATTTGTTTGGAAACTTTTCTTGGTTACTTTTCTTGAGAAAGAAGGCTTTTGTTGGAAAATGGATTTTACATGGAACTTGTTATATTGTGACCTTTTTTGGAATTATTTTATATAGATTGTTTTATATAAATATTCTAACATGATTTATCCTAGAGGCATTGGTTGGGAAGTAATCAGGGAAAACCTAATGAGTTTCATAACTCACCCCCTCCATTGGCACGTTGCTACTTTTTTAGATGCCATATACCAGGATGTCGGAAAAGGTAAGGTGTCACATGTTTATATCACTAATCCATAATGCTTGGGCGGATTTGAGATGTTGGAGCATGGAGATTGTGGAGTATGGAGTTGGGTTTTCATCATGTGGTATTTCAGTTTGTCTTTCCGATGTTTACTGTGATTTAGTGATGGTTTCCACTGTGGTACTTTTGGTTGGGTTATGATAAAACAAATGGTTGAGTTGTCTGAGATTTTATCATGCATCTTTTAGTTGATTTGTTTGGTAATGGTTTTTGGATCTCTGGTATGTCCAAAAAAGGTAAATCATCCCCCACTAGTTTTGAAACCCTTTGGCATTTATTTCCAGCATTTGGTGCCTTGGGGATGTTGCTTAAGGGCTATCAATGACTTGGTGTACTCTCAAGCCAATGAGAATTGGCGAGTCAATATAGGGGATAATAATGTTGAAAGGGTCACTCAATATCGGTGGGTTTAGTGATGATTCCCTGACATCAGGACTAATGATGAAGAAGGGACATCCCAAAAAAGAAACCGTTTTCATTCTTATTTTTTAAAAAACCAATAAAAATATAAAAATTCCCTCGATTTTATCACCTATAGTTTTCATCCTCTACTCACTTTCTATTTCCTATAAAACCACAACACCCCTGAATCACATTATCCATACAATGAGAAGACAAGGAATATTTCAACCACTAAAAAATAGAACTAGAAGGTCAATGTATATTATAGAGTATGGTGTTGGGGAGAGTTTTCTCCTTGATCATTCAATTCATTTCCCACCTCCACATCACCAATATCATGATCTAATATAATGAACCAATGACCCCCATAGACCTGAAAAGACATTTAATGTCAGACATGAAGGAAAAAAATTCTAATGTTTTTTTCATGATCGCATCATGAGATCCCGTGGCTATAAGGGGATCTTCACCAACTATCATCAATATTGTTCTAGATAAATTCTCAACATGTATGCTCCCCTAGCAGATGGCTACCCCATAAGTGAGATACTTTGCTTTCTCAATTAATGATGGCAGTAGAAAAACTACATCTCATGGTATTTTGATAATTCGGTATTGGTGTCTATTTAAAAAGGTCCAAGATCACACAAAGGGACAAATCATATGCTCTATAAGTATCCCCTCTTGAAGTATTTTTCACAAAGGTGTAATGTTTCTATAAGAAATGTTTCAATTAAATAAAATACAGTGAACTCAATGAAGAAAGGAATATCTCATATAAAAAATAGCATCATTTGGGAGATAGTTGGATGAAATTTATTAGCAGTTGGATCTAGTTAAACTAGGAGGATACTGGATTTGGTGGAATGAAACCAACTTATATATACATTATGATAACATTTATTTAATTTTTTTAATGTTAATAAACACCTTAACATGTTGTGATTATTCTTATTTGTGATATAGTACTTGATAATGTCTTACTATTAGATATCACACAGAAATTCCATCGTAGTTATATTCTACGAGGAGAACCTAAATGTTCCAAAATTCTAATGGAACCAATAATCCTATAGAGGCATTCATTTGGAATTCTTATATCCTTCTAACTTTTCCACTTGGTGTATTAATATCAGATCGTTTGATTGTAAATTATTTGGTATGTTGAATGAAATATATCACACTATTTCATGATCTATTAGTTTATAAGCATATATATGCAGTATTAATTGGCATTATCATTAATTTGATGTCACATTCTCAATTTATAATTGAACATTCATGTGTTTGATCTCCTAAGGCTAGATCTCATGTTGTTCATGGTATGAAACATGTGAACTTTTAGGAATGCATATATTTCTCTTTTCCTCCAACCTTGTGAATATGAAAATTCGATTCTAGGAATTGGAAATCAATGTTTAGGGAATCTTCTTTTTTGTTCATGTGTTCCATTTCCTTAGAGTGTGTGGATCCCATTGTTATTGTTGTGTCACTGAAGTGTGTGTTGGGTGTTTCAATATATTTCCTTCCCTAGTGAATCACATGTGCTATTTGTTTTCTAACTCATTTCCAAAATTATTTTTTAAATTATCATTTAAATTATTGACATGAGGGTGTAAATTTATTTTCACAAAAGTTTTATTTTCCATGTTTGTCCAAAAAATAAGTTCTTTTCAATGCATTATTAAATGTTTTATAAATATATTTTTAAAAATAATTATTTTATGGAAGCTTTTTGTTTGGAAAATATTCATAAAATCTTACAATAAATTTGAAATTATTTGAATTTTTATCCTCATGAGAGCCTTGGGTACCTAAGTGGAGGTATTGTATTGGAACGTCTTCTGATTTTATGTCTGGGGGTTCCCTCAAGGGATTTTCCACTATTGCCATGTCTCTGTTGTTTTGAGGACTTAATTATCTACCTCTATTTGGGGTTCATCCATGAGGCAATCCTCTATTCCCTATGACATATTATTATAAGTAACTATTTAGTGCACATGAGTATTGTATTGATTTTTGAGTTATGAGAGATATAGCTAACCTAGAACTATGTTATCATAGGTCTGATCTCTATTGTGATTACTTATACTTATTTGTCTTGATCTAATATATTAGGCATTCCATTATTAATTTCAAATGTTTTATTTGAAAATTTTGATTTTAACTGTTAATATAGAATAAATTTTAGAAATTTAAAATAGGATAAGTGTTTTACAATGATTTTGATAAAAATGTGAAAACAATTTTATCATTGGATGATTTTTATATGTTGAGCATGATAGGGTAATTTGATAAAGATTTTCTACGGAACACTGTAGTGAGATCCTTCTAGGTTTGGTTTTCTCACACCTTGCACTCACAATTGATTTTTGTATATATTTTTTGGTTTGATGTAGGAAAGAGAACGACAATGAAATGTATAAGTAATGTATCCTATCTTCTGGGTATGTGTATCTTGGGATGAAAAGGTGGGATGTTTCCCAAAACATAGATATAGTATCCCTTGGTAGTTTTGTTTCCTTTTAATTTTTTTCTTAGATATTTACCTTGTTTTTTTGATTGATTCCATAGATGTATTGCGAAATCATTTGGTTTTTAGTTATGGAACATTTTCATTATTTTTTTCTCACTCTTCATATATTCTATATATCTTGTTTCTTTTGGGAAAAATTATTCCCTCTATTTGTTGTTGGATTCTTGGGTACTATTCACTATATATAATAATATTATATATTGTTATAAATCAATTATTTTGTCTTAATAGTACATATTATTGTCTTCACTATGTATAAGAAATAATATCCAGAAAGAACAATAACAACATTGCAAATTTCATCAAATATCATGAATTCTGAAGGACCAACATCTCTAGATCCAATTAGATTTTACTCCCAAGGGGAGTAATTCCCTATTAACCACCATCAGAGTCCCTAATATTTATATACCATGGTGTTTTAAGATGAAATAGGGGTTTTAGTTTAAAATACTAATTTTTAGATTAATTAATCCAACATTTATGGTTTTGTCACATAGTTTACCAAACCATGCACCAACCGCGTAAGGTTTACTATGTCTTTATAGAAATTTCATATTTTGGTAAACCCTACACTAAATTTTCTTTTTCTTATATTAAAATTTACACAACTATATATAAAATGTTTCACAACAATAATTTACCTTGTGAAAACCATCCACCACATAGATATCCTCTCTAACAAGTTGTATGGTCACTTGGTGAAACTCTCATAGTTTTCCTAAAACATGTCCAAACCACTCCCCCAATAAATGGCATTTAAAATCCTATAAAACCACCCAAAACCTACCCGAACATCCATCAAAACTATATATAACTAAAAATACTTTTAAATAAATTCTAAATCAAGGAAATACACACTAAGAAAGCTAGAGGACATTAAAATTCACCTTATAGGGGTTTTTTATCCTCGAGATGTGTATCTAGAGGTCCTACTCGAACAACATTGCATTCTAATCACACATATATGACTCTCACTCCCATAGTTCCTATTAAACACATTCCTTCTTCCATGAAACAAAAATAACATGCATCTTTTTCCCTCATAGAAAAGTTTCACTCTGATAAAAAAAAATTCAAAAGATTTTTCTTAATTGAAGAATATGTCCCCAACTTAACTTTTTTGTTATAAATTACATTATTTGGATATAATATGTAAATTTTAATCTGAGACACAAAGAAATAATCTTGTGTACCATTATGTTTTGAGGAATATCTAAAAAATGGGCCCCAATTAAGATCCATTTCACCATATCAAATAATCCAACAAACTAGTGTCCCAATTCCCCCTACCTTCATATTTTGTAGTGAACCAATCGATGCCATTTGTTAATGAAAACTCATCCACCCATGAAAAAATCCAAGGCAAATATAATTAGTATTTGTAATAATATTATCTTCTCTATGAAGTAACCATCATATTCTTGACTAATAGTACCCGCTCAAGGGTTTCCTATAATATACTCACCATGATAACTATTAACTCATTGATTTTTCTATTAATGAACCATACACCAGGTCTTGATCATGGAAAAGATCTAGGGTAGCCTATTTTAATACTTTACAAATTATTAATGTACAAAAGATTCATACTTATTATTATTTACATGATTCATCCCATGATTCAATTCAAAAACCATACTAGATACCATTATCAAGCTCACCTAATAAACCATGCCTCATTCAATAGGTCAGCATCACCAGTTAATTATTTTATCTTCGTTTACTGATACTTTCACATGGTTTTTATCATTTACCAATGAAAAACATCTTCTTATGGACATGCATAATCCATCTATATTTATCCATGGGTTAGGTTTATCGACCAACCAATCCTAATGAGATCTAATAAATTCCACCACTACTGATA
This sequence comes from Viscum album, assembly GCA_963277665.1. NCBI lineage: Eukaryota > Viridiplantae > Streptophyta > Magnoliopsida > Santalales > Viscaceae > Viscum > Viscum album. The sequence goes on along the minus strand of OY728133.1, from coordinate 1,042,048,394 downwards.
CATAAGTATGAACATATTATACTATTATCCAATATACTACAATCATTATTATATATATCAAATCTTAGATAGTTTGACATCATCAATTGTTGAAACACAACTCAATGACCCCATTGAATCACTTGGATCTGAATCATTCCCTCTGACCTACCACATCCTTTCATGGTCTTGTTAGAAACCAGTAAAATTAAAGTATTTTATCACATCATAGTTGAGAATCCATAAAATTTATAAAACATAACATTGAGTTCAAAACCCATAATGTCTTCCCAAAATCAGGTTCCACTACCACACTGTTCGACCCTTAATTTGTTATTTCAGACACCTTAGATGAACTGATTGTCTCATATACCTATTACACCATTACCATGAGGTCACTTCTAACCACCCCATAGAATCTTCAACTCATGTATCATTCATAACTCTATGCATAGTTATTATCAATGAATCCTTACAAACATAATCATGTAGTCACTTTAGTAGGATGCATAACTAATTCTCCACCCATCAGTCCCCTAAATCAGTAACCATAACCAATATCACCACTAAAACATAAACTATAAATCCTACATTGGAAAAAAAAATTCACTCTACAATTTTCTAAATCAAATGTCAAGCCCCAAACTTCTAGCTATCCTAATCATCACTTAACTTAGTGCTGATCTCAACCCCTTTCATAAAAGTACACCTTTCATTCATTATTCCACTCGAAAAAGACCCACAAGAACTAGAATCACATCCAAAAGTATTAATTTTTTCCTATAATAGTATTTATGGATTAACAACCCTTTGTAATACTATCCATTTTAGGGTCTCAATCACTAACTAAATACACATAAAACTATGATGGAACAACAAACCATATTCACATGGCCAACAAAACACCACAATAGTTCCAAATTACTAACCCACGTGACTTGAGTGCATGAAGTGATAACTTTTCTTCTTTAATAAAGACATGAACAAACCTCATCATCACCAAAGCATACCTTATATGATACATTAATTTAATGAATCTTAAAACAATGATGCTCTACCATATAAGATTCACTTTATTTTTCGAGGACAATACCACAACTATAATGCTTCTACCAAGACAAACTAATTGACAATGGTTTATCAAAAACATCCGAAGTTATTCTACACGCCTCCTAAAACCTATAAAATGTTATATAGAAACTAAATGAAATGAATCCACTCTCATTTTCATGAATAAACTATGAATAAATTCCAAGATTATCAATATATTTATTGTTATGGTAGTTTACTATGGGAATTCCCATTAGGGGAATTTCAAAAAACACTTAATGTTTAAGAAGAATTGTTCCCGATAATTTCACACTAATTTAAATTAGCTCACCAAAATACATTACTCAATGAATTATGAAAACCCATGGTTCATAAAACCATGTAACCCCAAAACATGATGGTATCACAACATGATCTTATATTACACCACCTAATATCAAGTATTCATACCACCATGTATCAAAATTTTTATGCAACTCCAAGGTATAAAAAATATTATTTCCTCGCTACATGGCCCAATTATAGTTTACCAGATGAATCAAATAGCTAAAACACCCACCGAAACCCATACCATCCTTCTTTAGAACATAAAAAGGATCCCCTATTACATCCTAAAACCATGGATAATTATACGATCCACATTACATGCAATAAGACACTAACTATTGGATATTATAATTCATTCAAGACTCTTAATTGAACTACTTTGAAGGACTTGATACTCGCACTGGTACGTACTTTATAACCAATAAATTACCAGAATGATCTTGACTCTCCATGACATATTGATCAAGAATCAATACATTAGGTCTCTATGAAATAGTTCACCTAACACAGCCAACATATTATCTAAATTCCCCACTCACTTTATACAGAAGGAAATAAGAAAACCCACTCACATGACTCTTAAGGCCTGTGAGACCTTGTCACCCCACAAATCGGTATAAAGTTACTTTTCCCTGAGAACAACCATCATCCGTACAATAATTCAATCCCAACTCCAACACCAAGAGATTCATATCAATAATCCATGGTAACATCACACATAAACCTATGTAACCTACATGTCTCCACCTAAAAAACACCTCACTAGATCAATCTTTGAAGGGGTTCATATTTCACTCAATGTTCACACAACGACATACTTCCCATAAACCACTCTACTCACTTTAGAGAGAGAAATATGATCAATACACGGCCAAATTTCAAGACAACAAAAACATTATAAGGGTACACTACATGGGAGAGAACAAACCATACTATTCATCCACTTCCATGTTCGTCCACAAATGATAGGCTATTCACTATGTCACACTTTTGGAACAAAACCACTCGGACCAAGCTTAAAAAATTGAAACATTGAATTTATCCCAAATTCACATCATCTAAAAAAACGATTCACTCAAGAGGGTCTCATAAAAATATTTTAAAGATTATGGTTTAATGTTCCAAATGGGTCTCAAAAATTCAAATCTCGATACACAAAGACATTTAAACATTTATAAAATCTTTTTTATAACCCAAATTTATAGACAAAACATTTTTGGAATAAAATTTTAATACCATTTGGAAACCATTAAATAGAAGTACACTTTTCAATAAAAAATTGAGAAAAATAAACACCATTATTCCCATTTAATTTTTTTTTATAAAAACCAAATCTCTACTGAGTTCAGGACCAAACAAGGGAAAAATAAATTTTAAAAATATGAATTATATTAATTTAACTCATTAAAACTATTTCACAATTACCTTTAATACAATTATTATATTTCTCAAACACATGACCTTAAAAATACCATAGAATTCATTTAAACCCCATAATGGAAAGTGACTTTAACTTAAGAAACATTATAATGATCAAACATAAATGACATTTAAAATAATAATATAAACTAAACTTATCACCTTCAAAAGTTTCAAGTCTATATAATCAACACCTATAAATTATTCATAGTGATGAATAACATAATATAACTAACTCATGAAAAATTAGTTTAATGTTACAATTAATGTTTTTGAAAAAATACGAAACATTTTATTATTGACATTAAATGAATTTCAACAATTATCTATGATATGGAAATAGTGACAGGGCATATGAAAAAAAATTCCCAGCCATGATTCATGTACTCGTGATATCATTCCAATCATCCATGATAAAATCCCATAGTTCATAACACTAAAATCATATGAATCACCTGAGGTGAAACAAGTCAATAATAAAAGTGAAAATGTAATAAATAATCAGACCTTTAAAAATATATCCTTTTGTTAATACATGATTTAGCTACTCCAAGAAATGAGTTCCTTATTATTTCCTTTAAAAATATTATATCATTTATATTTTTCCCAAATATCCATATAAATGAAAAAATGTTCTGATACAATTTTTTATGCCCTGGCATGAATCGCCTAGTTCGGGACAGAGGGTCACCTGAACTCATGCTTGCCTCCTCAAATGAATGAAGATTAAAAATTACAGAAAGGGACTAAGTGTAATCATGGGAAGGATATTCAATTAGTAACATGTAATAAACAATGTACACAACATCACAAATGATAATTTGAGCAACATCAAAACAAATACAGAAGAAATGACTAGATCATTATCCCATGCTACAATGATATGACATAAAAAATATAGTTCTAAAATTTAAGAGACCCACATATAAAAAATAACTATACAAAATAAAAAGAAAAAATAAATAGAGTAATATTTTCAAACAACCCCAAAGTCTGTCCTGGTGTCACCTTGGTCCACCCTGGTCCTCCTAATCAACTACAAATAGTAGGGATACTTCCCTAATATGAAATCCCTATCAAGGTGTCTTCATTTACATTGATATTTTCATAATGTTTGTTAGTATAAGACCTAGTAAATAACAAACAATGTATGATTACAATAAGTGAAATATTTATACATAAGTGTATACAATTAATGGAAACTAACTTCACAAGTAAAAAATATTGTGTCTTTTTCATCATACACTAACCATGCTTCCTAGTACCCCAGTAAAACCTACATTATCTCATAACTGAAAGAGATTGTATGCCTAGTTTACATGAATATTAGAACATTCCAATGGAAATATTTAAATATTAGATTATACCATAAAGAAATCATGTGTTGGGTCTAACCATAAGGTCACATTCCAAAAAACTCTCACCAGTTAGAAAAAAACTATCATTCCCCACCAACTATCATAGGTAAGGCAACAAGGAAGTCATGTCCCGCAGTCATTCTCATGGAATGCCACAATTCCAACATGAACTTCCTCGTATCATTAAAGGCCCCTCCATAATCATAACACACCATGTCATTTATTCTCCCCCTATAAGTGATTAACCTATCCTTGAAGGGTTCACATGATACTTTGAAACCAAATATAAGAGTTCAATTGGAAATAAAAATATATACATACACAATCCATAGAAATAAAATTCTTGAAATGCACACACACACACACACAGCCATGTCACATAAATAGATGTCTCACAAGCCACACATGTATACACAATAAATTCATATCAATATATTTATCACAGTCCAATGAAATATTCATAACACGTCATATCATACGGTTTTATATAAAGGCCATAAAATAGGAAGGACAACCTACCTTAAGAATATATATGTCAAACATAGATGATTTCCCCAAAAATAAAACTCACACACCAATGATTCCTAGAACTAACCCCAAATAACTATATGAGAAATCAAGAGTGAATAACAAGAATACCATTTCTAGATCTTGATAATATCATTTTAGTCTTACCCAATGAGATCCAACATAAAAAATTGATCTAGATGAATTCAAGAATTATTAAGAAAAAACTAGTTTCTACCTTCTTTTTCCTCAACAATATATAAGGAATCACATTAAATGACATTATAAATCTATGATAAGGTGATGAATGTAATATTCTAGATTCTTCACCAAATATAATAGAGAATATATTACATGAGTAATATTAACTGGGTTAATGTGATCACAAACCTTCAAATCCCATGGAATGGAATATCATGATCTAATAAAATTTTTCTCAAAAGGGATGTTATTCATCAAGAACCATTACTGGAATCCCTATATTCATGCAATGTAATAATATGATGAATAATGAGGGTTTTATGTTGGTTTGAAGTTAAAATCCCAATTTTAAGACTAATTTATCATGCTTTCAGGGTTTGGTCTCATCGTTTACCAAACCATGTAACAACTGTGTGAGGGTTACTACCTATGAAATGCACACACATGGTTTTGATTCACAATTTGATAAAACATGTGCCAACCATGAGTTTTATACATTTCATGTTACATGATTACCTAGGGAATGTCACACAATAATATCTAAATAACTGGAAATCAGGAATTACCAACTACTCCTATCTAATAAGACACATGATTATATAGAGAAACTTACATGGGATCCCCTAACTATTTTAACCCTTAAATTATTCTAAAATATTCCAGACCTACTATAATCTACCCGAGGATTCACCAAAACAAAGCATAACAAAAAATAGTTTCAAAAGAAGGATGGACAAAGCCCAAACAAACAAAGAATGTATGTGGTCATAATAATTCCCAATAACAAAATAAAATACCTCATATATTCATGAAGTAATATATAATTAATCCATTTTTAGTTTTTCTAGGTCAATGTAAAAATTTTATTATACAATATATATGATGAATTATTTAACAAAGATTAATATTCATAATGATATAAATATATATTTTTATAAAATACATTTCTATAATAAAAAAAACATTTGGATTAATAACCAGATCACTACCACATATCGTTCCTTAATAAACATTGGGTTTTATCAGCACTAAACCTAATGCACTAATAAAATGATTACATCTATCACTAATAGATAAAAGCGTTGATAATGGTAACATTTATCAGGGTTAAAAAAAGCACTAATAAAGGTGTACCCCTTATTAGTTTTTTTATAGAACCAATATAGGTTGATCTTTATTTTGGATATTCATAGAATTGATAAAACATTTAATAAAGAGTATTATTAATATGTATATAAAATTATTATATTTATATTAAAAAATAGATTTTTTATATAATTTAATAAAAATACATTTATATAATTAATATATATATGATATATTAATATATATTTTTTAATAATTTTCATAATTATATAAATGTAACTTATGTAGTGTCGATATATGATATTTTAAATTATATATGTATATCAATGCCTATATGCATATATGTTTTTTATTTTGTTGTGTGTAACTATATCATATATGTGTATATGTAGATGTTGTACACGTAAAGAAGTATGTTAGTTTATGAATATGTGAACAAGTAAATGAAATATATATAGAACATTTGTACATGTGTACGTATGGAATGTATTTAAATAGTTAATTATAAAATTATAAATATATATAATGTTTTAGAAAAATTATTTATAAAATAATAAATAAATAAAAATATTAAAATAATAATATAATTTAATGAAAATATTTAAATAATAAATATATATTGTATTTATAATTATATATATTTAAATATTATTTGGACGATGGGACTCAGGAGGAACCCTTATGGAAAATCTGATTGGTCTCATAGTGTTTTGGTAGTGATGTAATTTTCTCAAGATATTGAGGTCCAACTTATGAATGGGGGAGATAAAAATACCCCAGTAGAGCCAAGATTAGATGAATTGAAGCCATTTTACTTCAATTCTTGTGGAATTAGATTTGGGACTCACAATGTACATTCAAATTAAAAAAGAGGTCATTGATGAATAAATTTTTCAGATATTTAATTCAAACCATATTCACATTAATCAAGATTTTTTTATTGTTAGGTTCTATATCATTAAATTTTTTTATTATCACAAGAGTTGTTCTACATATCGGTAAACAATAATGGAAAACTGAGGATTTGGAAGAAATAATGTCCATTATCTGGGGATTCTGTGACTAGAAAGTCTTCCCCGTTGGGGAGGCCCACTTACACGTAATTTTACCCTCATAGTAGTTGAAGCATAATACATAGGGTTTTGGACCGATTTCACTCTGCCTAGGGACTACGTGTATCCTAGATTGGGATCCTCACTTCAACCAATTTGCTATCCGAAAAATATGAACTCAGATATAGGTTTGAAATTATGGTTTGAATTCAATTTTATGGATTCCGAATATCCTATTTTTCATTTCCACTATAATTGTCATCCCAATCATGATTGATCATGCTACAGAGGATGTTCGATTTGGTTACTTATCTCGCTTCTTGATTGTGGTGGATCTCAGCTCGATTCCTATTCGGTTTCTGACCACGTATACTTCTGAATTTAGTTTTGATCAATCTATAAGGATTGAGAGATTTCACATATTCTTCATTGGGTGCTATTCCATTTGGAATACCAAATAGAAATTCAAAAAATGGTTACTCTGGGCTGTTTGTTACATGAGAGGCCATGAGGATGACATTGTTAGGGGGAGTAGGATATGGTCCAACAATATTGAAGGTGTAGATGATATTGATTCTCCTTATGTTTGAGATGATATATATTAGAAGGAAAAGGATACTACTAGAAATGAATTATTCTCAATAAAAAACTATAATAGAGTTCTCTTTGTTGATGTTGGGTCATATGCGAAGGCTGTACAAAAGGACATGACATGGGAGCATGTCGTTGGGGTGGGTATTCCATATTCATACGATGAGATGAATTCTATAGAGTCTTCTTACATAACACCTTATCATGTTTATAAGGAACTTAATTCCTATAGTCAAATTGATCAACCATTAGGGGATCACACTGATCCCACTAATCGTAATGGAATGTCTACTTCCTTCCATCATAGGTGAAGGAGTGTAAATGATCGTGGAAACATTCCATTAGATGGATATGGAACTACTGTGAATTCTAAATCATTATAAATGGTCAATTATCTAGTTTCAATTATATTAGTTGAGGTGACAGATCGTAATTTTAAGGGCATGTAATGTAGAAACATGGATGAACACCAAGGAATGGATGAAAAATGTGATGAGCAGCTGATGGATGTTAAGTCCATTGATGAAAAGGTCACAGAAGAACTAGTTGATCAAAAGTTAATTTAGTAAAGAATGATTCCACCAAGGACCCATAAATGTACGAAAATACTTATGGATGAAGTGGTATTCCAACTAGTCACCAATAAGACATGAATATATCATTCCCTTTAGGCTAAAATTCTAATCAGATCACACCCCTACTAGTTGTTCATTTGGGTATGGATAAAAAACATGAGTGTTCTTATCCACCACAATGTAATGAACTGATTAAGAATGAATATGTCTCTTTTTTAGAAATTCATCTTAGGAATATGATAATTCAAGGGATGTGAACACTATTATTGTTCTTCCAGAGGACCAGGAATGTGAATGGCCTATTGAAGGTCTTAGAAAGGATGAAATTGTCTGGTTTCATCATTGGTTAAATTCATTTAATCTTAAATTGGAACGGATTTTTTTCTTAAATAATTATATAATAGTTCATAAGTTTTTATTCATTGACATTGATGATAGTTTACGATGTAACCCAAAAATTGACTTCAGATTTATCTTGGAAATTGTGGGTCTGTTTAGTTCCTGATGACTCCTCTGAATCGTCATTAGACAATGATGATGTGGTTCTTCAAGTAATCACATGGTGGAGATGTCTAAAACCAAAAGGCATGGGCAATAATCCTTGGATTAAAGGATACATATAGACTGATAATATTTTATTTTTATAATGTGATAATTTATACCTTTATGACTTATATTTATTCTTAAAATATTTATTTTAAGAATAAATTTTCTGTCAGGATTTGGCTTCCAAACCCATGACTAAACCATTTTGGTATATATTATATTATAAATTTATTTATAAATTTATTTATAAATACATATAAATATAAATATATATAATTAAAAAAAATAAATACAATTTTAAATAATTATAAAATTATGGTGGTCAACCCAACCTGATGGCCTTATACATTTTTTAGACAATCCCGTTTTTAACTAGGTTATGATGGAACCATTAAATATCCTGTAGGACTAGTGGAAGAAGTCACAATACATGACCCAAAGGCCTACATACCTAAATAAAAAGGAACTATTCCCCTCAACAATTGATTCATTGACGGTTCCTAGCTCCCCACATCGCTTGGATGATCAGCTTTCATTTCCCATGCAGAGCTGCATGGTTCTTAGTAGTAGTAAAAAATGTCATACCCCTTCATTATTCCTAATCAAGATAGATCTATATGGCAATGTCTACTTCTCTAATTCTCTTCTAGGTATTTCTTTTATATAGTCTAATATGATAGCTACATGGCTCAGAATTATGTGGCTGGGAGACATGAGGTGGCCTGAAGACCCTATGTCCTGAAGGCCAATGGTTTCCCAAAGGCCCTGTGACCTGTAGGCCCATACTATTGTCATGAAGGCCCAAATATAATAAATAGTTTCATGTTTTACATTATTTTACAAAAGGTTATATTATACTACAATAGTATCCTAGAAATTCACACCATACATATTTGATCTTGTGTCTTTCAGAAGCTACGTAGAAGCCTCTACCACTCAAGTACAAGATTTTAAACAATAATTAAATAATTATAATAAATATGTAAATTTTATATATGATTATAAATATTTATATATAAATATTTATATATACTTACGAAATTATAGATAAGTATATAATTATATATAATTATATATAATTATATAAATATACATAATTATATAAATATATTTCATATATATTTAATTATAAATATATATATTTATATAAATATATATAAATATAAAAATATGATTAAATATAGAAATATATATAATAAAAATGGTGAATTTGTTCTCTGAAGAGGAAGATAATATTTGACTTTCATGGAGATCACTAATATATTTTGGGTATATGGGATTAGATGAATTTTGATATTGATAATCTCAAATAAAATGAGACAATGATGAAGAATGTCAACTAGGATTCTCATCCTAATCATTATTCTTTAGACATGAAATCCATTTAGGACCTAATGGATGACCAGGATTTTATTGAAATCGATGAGAACCGATTCTCATAATATTAGGTGCTATTGGGAACTCCTATGAAAATTGTTTCTTTTGAAATATGAAAAATATATGATTTTGTCTGTAATCTCAATGGGGAGACCCCATGCGATGCTTGGGTTTTTTCCTTGATGGATTTTGATAGGATCAAAAGTTATTAAAATATCTTATCCAATAAGATCATGAGAAAATGTTATTTGACATTCATTGAAGCTAAATATGATTATCTAGAAGAATGGATCAACGAATGTAAGCACTCCATTATTTATTATCATTCTCTACTAGGAACTGATTCCAATTAGAATATTTCTGCACCTAGGAAGTGACTAGTTGACTATTGGGTCTTCCATGGTTAGAGAATGACCTATCCGTGCAATGGTTAATTTCACAATGAAATTTCATTTGAATTTATGAAGGAAAAAACCTAGAGATTTGGATTCGTAATCATTAATCTTGGGATTTTTATAATCCATGACTAGAATCCACATTTTGATCCTTTAAATTTGAAGAACATGATCACAAAAATTTTGATACATGTTCAGGGTTTTAGTTAGTTCCTTTATAACCTTAAAATTCTATGGTAAATTTCATAAAATGTTTAAGTAGAAATTATATTGGAAAAAGAAAATTTGAAAGAAAGGTAGGGTCACTTTTCAATTCTAAAAATTAAGATGATCTTTACACCCATTTTTCCAAGTCAATTTTTTTGATGGAAGATGGATACGGATTTGATTTATGGATCGAATTGATAAATCCCTTGGAATATATAATTTATGTAAAATATCAATGACACATTTATATAAATATTCACAGAAGGATGGTATGAAGATCTTGTGTGATGAAAGGTCACTCCATCGAATTTTTTTTCAAAATGATATCAATCACCAATGCCGATATAAGGAATTTGGTTGATCAAGGCACCTTGACTCAATTTTGGCATCTCACCTCTAATGACGGCTCCCTTAATCCTATGATGGAACCTACTTTTAGTGGTCAGGACGAAGGTAATAACACTAACTTATGAAATATGGATCCTATTACTAAGTTCCATGAGTATAATGAATGAAGTTATGTGATGACAACCCAAACTGATGAACATGGAATTATCCTCCACAATGATAGTGAGAAGGAATATTTACATAAATTTCATCAATATCGGGACAATTTTTATCTTCATAGGTATCAAAAAATGTTAAATATCCCTTGAGGTTAACTCACATTCCTTAGCACATTTTTAACCATGATAGTGGGAGAGGAAAGGTACCTTAGGGATGACTTCACCTCTAATATCTGGAAATTTTTTAGATTTTCTAAAGGGAAGAAGCACCATATCAATCTTGTTTGTAGTGAAAATCCTTGGGGGAGAAAGCCAAAGTGCCCTGTATCTATGGTAATTAAGTGACAACACATAAAAAGGTGTTTGGGACCTCAAATGATGTTGGGGAAGATAAAAAATAAGCCGAAAAAGGGTTTGACATCACGAGAATTTCACCTCAACCCAAAGGTGATGCAACACCTTGACCAAATGTTCAATTATAGGTCAGACCAAAAGACATTAAGTATGATTTTAATATGAAGTCTTTTAAAGAAATATAATAGGACACCAGACCAACAATCAAATTTGGTTGATGTTTAGATTGACCCATTTGTGAATCCAAACATGTTCAGGGTTTTGAGCACAATGGTGTGGGTATTGGGGGATGGTGGCTATTAAGGGAAACCAAGTGGAACCTTCCAATAAGACCCCTTGTCCCAGATCAAACTAAATGTAAGAGATAAGTAAAATCCCATAAAAATTATTTTCTTTAGTCTTTGTGACATTATAAATAGATATAAATGCAACGAGTTATTCTTTGAGGATTTTGTAAAAGCTCATGGAATCGAAGGACAACTCTAAAACATTGAGTCTGTAAATGTTAAGAGAGACCATAATCCAGGGTCGAATGGAGAAGACCCTCAAATTCCTAAGGATCCCACCACACTGGATGACAAGGTAATTGATGATGAAAACACATGGAAAATGTCCAAAAAACATGAAGAAGAACCGATATCCAAGAGGGAGGGGTGGTGGCCAATATTATTCCAATAGGTAAATACTTTTCTATATTTTCATGGGTAGATGACTGTTTTGTTCTTTGGGGATGTGGCTTATCATTTTATTCACATCCCTTCTCCCCTTGTTCTTTGTAATTATTTTTTCAATGAATTATGGATCCATGGGATAAAATTCATGGTTCACCAAATATTGGTACAAATATATATAAATATATAAATATATATTTGATTAGAAACACACACGTATATATGTATTTATAATTGAAATTATAAATAAATAAATATATATTGAAATTATTAAATAATTAATATAAATATATATAAATAATAATATATTTATTATATTTGTAATTATACATACTTACAAATTAATATATATATATATATACACATATAATTATATTAATACATATAAATATAAATATATATAAATATAAATATATATAGATATAAATATATTTAAATTTATAATTATACATATAATTATATAAATATATTTATAAATATATAAAAATATTTATAAAAATATTTATTTGTAATTATAATTATAATATATATATATATGTATATGAGATTTATATTATAATAAGTATATATATGTAAATATAATATATAAATATGACTTATACAATTTTTAATTGTAATGTTGATCTTATATTCATCATTTTATATATACAAAATTATCAAATTTATAGTAGTCAAAATTCATAGTATTTTGTTTATATAAATTTATTATAAAACGTGTATATAGTTAATATAAATATAATACCTATATATTTTATTAATAAAATTATATAATATATAAATAAATACATTTACTTAGATATATATTTATATTGATATTAAAAAATTTATAATATATGTACATGTATAACTATATATGTGCATGTGTATGTGTGTGCCTATGTGTTTGTGTGTGTATGTGTGGACCTGATGTGACATCAATGGATAACCAATCCATTGATGAAGATACTACACAAGATTAGGATGACCAATATCCAACACAAAAATAGTTGATTTCACCAAGGGATCGTAAAGGTAATAAAATTCTGGTGGATGAAGAGGGATTCAACATAGTCACCCCTCAAACATCCAAAACAAATGAGCCTCAATATCACGCTGTGTAGGTTTCACCTACTTTGATCAAAATTCAAGGTGATCGACCAAGTAGCAATTCTCCAATGAAGGTTGAGCATCCAAGTGGTGGTGAGAATGTGGAGTGGTATTATTTACTGCACATTACCGATTTAGTGGAAGCTGAATATGTGTCATTTGTTAAGGTCTAAAATGTGAAATGTGATATGGCATGAGAATGAAAATCTAGTCACACACATCCATAGGATTAGGAAGGTTAAATAACCACTGAAGGTCTCAAAAAAAGTGACAAAATAGTATTTTAATAACATGATGTCATTTATGCTAGGATGAATCCAGATATATTATGTTTCAATTACTACTTAACAGATAATAAATTGTTATCATTAAGCATTGAAGATGGATTTTTATCCAATAAAGCACTAGAATGTCCGTATCTATCATGGAAATTCCATATTTTCTCCAATATGGGGGACTTAGCCGAATCACCATCAGATGGAAGATATGATACTCCCCTAAGGGTTTACATACGACAGAGAGGTCAACATCTAAGGGGGTAAGGGGAGATTTCCACAGAATGTGGTATCAAAAGTGACTGACATGGATTGACTTACTATGCATGCCTATTTCCTTCAAATGTGGGCACATTTTCCCTTTTTTCCCATATATCTCCCCTTGTATGTTTTACTTTTATTAATAAAATTTAGGTTAGGGGTTTGGTTTAAAATCCCATGACAGATCAATCTTGGTATGCTTGTAATTTATATGAGTAATATTTATTCTTTTTTTGGTTATTTTTATTTAACATTTAAAATATGTTTGAAATTTATATAAATTATTTATATAAATTATTTTTTATTAATTTATAATTACAATAATCAATATCAAAATTATAAGTAAACAAATATTTTTTAAAAATTTATTTATAAAATAAAAAAATGAATCATTTTATAAAATATAATAAATAAATTTTAATAATAAATATATTTATTATATTTAGAATTATATATTAAAAAATATATATTTATATAAATATATTATTAGTTATATACAAACTTTAATAAATATATTTATTTATAATTATAATTATAAATTAATAAATTAATATTTAAATAATTATAAAATTTTAATAAATATATATAAATAGTAAGAATAATTTTTAAATTTGTAATTATATATTTATAATTATATACAAACACTTTTAAACTATATATATTTATAATTATAAATATACAAAAATATATATATTTAAATATTTATAAAATTATAATAAATATATTTAAAGAATAATTATAATTATTACATTTTTTATTAAATATATTTATATATTGATATAGACATATATAATTATATATAAATGTATAATTATATAAATATATTTATATTCTTTTGAATGGAAAGACCAAATACCTTTTATTAAGAAAAGAAAATAGAAAGAGGAAGACGAGTTTATGAAAAGTAAATTTTCATATTCATAATCAATACATTCAATTTTTTTAAATCTTATCCCCTATCTCGCACTCCTCATATCACATAGCATAACAATTAGATTACCCACACCCATGTCCTTGACCTTTGGGATGATGAACTCTTCTTGATGTTTTCACTCATTTCCACAACCCCTGAATGTTAGTATCATTCGAGTCAGATTTCTCAACATTATCTTGAGCATCCTTTTTATTAGAAGGTTCATCAAGCAAGTCGACCTCATTACTTTTCCCTATGAGGAGATGATCCTCATCCAGATGTATACGCCCTTTAGATAGAATATCAGGGGTTAGAAACAACACAACATACCTCTCGATTAGAGTTCTCTCCACTATCTTGTTGGGGTATATAAATAAATAAATAAATAAAATTATATAAATATATGTAAATTTATAAAAATTTATAGTTATATACATATATAATTATTTTCAAATATTTATAACTATATTAACGTATTTTTTAATATATTTAATATATTTATAATTATATAAATATAAACATGGTCATGGTTTTTGAAAACTAACCCATAAAAACAAATTTATTAATAAAAAGAATATGTACTATGAAAAAGAAAATTGTAGAAGGAAGTAGGCGGGTTGAACAAGGCACAAAATTCTCACATCAGAATAAAGAAACTAAACATAGGAAGTCAATTCCCACAAGTCCATCTAGTTCCCAAATTCATGGGATATCATCCTCTTTCCCTTGGATGTCAACCTCTCTGTCATGTCTTGGACCTTTATGGAGGCTCATACTCTTCTTCCTATGGTGATTCAAAGGAGTCATATTGAATGGAGTAGATCCAAAATTTCCATGATAGGTCCTGAAATTTCATCTCCGAATTGGATTAGAATCCATCTTAAATTTCATTTCCAACAACTTTTAGATTATTAAATTATCACTATAACCAAATACATCCAGATCCATTACCGAACAAATTAATTCAATTTTTGAATAAAACCGTTCATCCACTTATTTCTCGAGGCCTTCAAGAGACCATTCAACTTCCTGGTCCTATAGAGGTGTTATATGGTATTTTTTCCCACCTATTTTAAAATTCCAAATATAAGGCCTTTTTAAAAGAGTCATTTTTAATTTTCAATTTTTCAGAGAAATGGGATCGGTAATAACAATACACATGATTATAAAATTATAATTAATATATTTAAATAATAAATCCATTTAAAATATATATAATTATATACATATATAATTATATGAATATATTAATAATTAAATTCTAATATTTGAAAATATATTTATTTAAAATTACATATACTTAAACATATTTAAAATATATACTTTTAAATTTTTTATTTAGATTAATTATATTATTAAATACATATTAGTGCTTTTATAGAGTTGATAAATATATATTTTCTATGATCGTTTCATCTTAACCTTGATAAAAATCCCCTTTTTTAGTGGGTTTTTATAAGGAGTGATAAAAAACTTAAACCACTTTATAAATTTATCCATAATTGATAGTTATTCAATTGTGTCTTCAAGCATTAATGTAAGTGAAACCTCTCCACCTATCTCCCTCCCTCAATACCACTATCCTTCATTAAAAACATTTACTCCCTCCACCACCACTGATATACCTTCCTCGCATCGTGGTCACCGATATCCATCCCTTTCACCATCGTCACTTCTCTCCCTACTTGCAGTGGCGTGATCTACCACTATCTTTCGCTGCTAGGCACTCTCCCTCAATCTCATTCACTATATCTTAGATGAATTGACATCCACTGTTAATGAATTCAACATTTTCATTTATCATTTGGGGTTTTAAATATTTTTCCCAGAGGATTTTAATGACGACTCACTTCCCTCATAGATTTGAAAGTATTGTGAATGCTTGGGTGATTGACATTTATCATACATGCCATTTCACTACGGACAATTATTGGTGAACTACATTTTCCTAGTCATTCTAAAACATTATTGGGAAAATATTTTCTGACCTATATTTTTAATATATAATTATATGTATATTTTCATTTTATATTACTAGATTTTGGTGCATCATCTCAATGTTGATTGTATGCTCCTTGAATTAACCCATGGTTGGTGAACTAAACAAATATAATTGTATTATGTTTTACAGTGTGTTTACATCTTTACTGACCTAATTGGTGTGTTTTATTTATCATCACTAAATAATATGTTTTATGGGATACATAATAGATATTATTAATGATAAAATCATAATCATCTATAAATGAAATAAAGGGTACTAATAATGAATTGAAGATAATGTTGGGTAGTGAGAGTTTGAGGAAAAATTTGTTATGTTGAAAAAGTTCCACACCCGAATTCACCCCACCTATGGTATATTTTCTTTAAATCCCTTGTGTATCCTAACAATTATAATATTAACTAATATAAGATTTATTATATATTAGTTGTTAATTTTAGTTTTTTTGATAAATAAATTAGAATTAAATTATTAATATAGTAACATACAGGTTTAGATAAACTATTACATAGATAGACATCCATGTGCTCCAGTTCATTAGACGTACACATAGAAAAATGTGATAAACAATTTATGTATAATACAACTAAAATCATAAATACTAATATATAATTAGTAATTATTAATATTTTTATAAAAATTTTAATTAATATAACAAATTTTATATAGTTGTTATTAAATTTAGTTTATTTAATATATAAATTATAATAAAATTAATATTACATGAATTGTATATAATTTGATATAAACATTTAGGTGTTGAATTCATTTTTCACACAAACACACATATACATGTGATTATGTTCTTTAGAAACACACACACACACACACATCTATATTTGAATAAATATCTTCATATATATAAACTAGTAATTGATGAATTCAACATTAGATATTGAAATTTATTTTTAAAGGGAACCTATAGTGAGAATTTTGGTAATTTAATTTTTTAAAAATAATATATATTATTATAGTTTTTAAATTATTACTTAATATTTTTTAAGTAATGTATAGTTTAAATAATTTCTATATATACATGTAATTATTTTATGCATATAATTATATATTATTATAATTAATGATACACTTTAGAAAATATTTGTTAATTTCTATTGAAAATAATATTTTTAATTATAATTATCAATTAACTTATTTTTATAAAATAAGTACAATTTATAAATTTATAAATATAAATATTATATTTATATATATCAGAGATTTTTAATATATATAGATATAATTAACAAAAATTCCATTAAAATTTACTATTATATAATTTATAATATTTTGTGAAACATGATTATACATTTATAATTTTCTTATGAGTAAATAAATATATTATGATATCCAACAAGTTGAAATTTTGTGGTAGATCAATTCTAGGCAATTCTATGGTGTCTAGGGTTCTGGTTCGTGATGGATTTCTCTTTAGATTATCCCGCTAAGGGTTTGAAGGAGACATGTTCTAGAATCACAGATCCAGGAGTTGTGCCTTTTACTATCCCTTCACAAGTTCTTGTTGGAAAAAATAATCAAGGAGATCTGGTGATTTACCAAAATTACATTACAATAAATGAAAAGAGAAACAACTTCTCCATGGATTCCAAGCATGGGCTTGTATCCTCTAGATTCAAAAAAATGGATTTTTTTCTGCTGATAAAGCAAATCAAAAGCTGATATAGGAGATGCTTGAATAATGCAGGTTTTAGAAATTGGCTCAACTAATATTTCAGGGGAATGATTCTCCTTGAAATGTTGAGGAGTTGCGTAACTGACTTCTAAAAATTTTGGTCATCAGTGGATGAATGAAAAATGTAATGTGGAATTTAACATTTTAATATTTTTTTCCATTGGTTGAGCTCAAATCTAAGGTATGGGGCTTAGGATTCATCTCCATTAAACCTAAGATTTTTTAGATCCATGATTATGATCATTTTTTTAAATAAATCTTAAATGAAGAACTCATTTACATAGAAATGGTTTGGAATAGATAATATTCATTGGATCTTTTAAAATTCACAACTTCTCTGGGATATGTCCTCTTCCATTGGTGGTCCAATAAAGGTTGATCATGAAAATATACTTGAATGATATGAACAATTTTCTACAGTGCTTTTCAAGGTTGATCTTTTCTCAACACTAGTTGAATCTTTATTCTTCCTTGAAATTGATGGAAGACAGTAACTATTAATTGAGTTTGAGAATAAAATTCCTTTCTATTAAAAATATGGCAACATAGTGCATCTCAACGTGAATTAATGGAATAATAGATATTTCACCAATTGTAAACGTTATTGTCATTTCTTTCATAATTGTAAATTCAACATTTTCTATGGCGGTGAAGATGTTGCATATGATAATTATAGAGATCCTTCATGGAAAACGAATCAAAAAAGCACTAAAAACTCCTAACCAATCCCATTTTTTGATGTTGGGGCAGGGGACTCTTGTCCATGAAATGCCTCCCACAATAGCATTGGTGTTGTGGTTGGAAACTTCAATCAGGATGAAAATGGAGCATGCTAGAGGATGATATCCTATAATAAAAAAATCACTGGCTAACATAGAAAATGCATGAGATACAATGTAGATTTAACAACAGTAGATGACATTTGATGTTACCCTATTATTATGGATGAAAAAGTCCGTATTTTGGATTTTGAGCCCACTGTTCATGAAGATGTGGATGAAACATTGATGCAGGAGTGATCTATAGTCATGTGTAAAGTAATTTATAATGTTTACCAACCATTGGTAGAGGTGGAAGGAAACTGATTTTGATTTAATAGATGGAAAAATTATTTTAATAGGTGAAGAGGGATTTTATATGGTTACCCATATAGAGTCTAGTTCAATTCCTTGTCAAAATGTATCTAAGAATGCTAAACTATACTCACCTGAAAATAAAGGTGGAAGAAAATGGGGAAATAAGTCGTGAGGATGGAGTAGGTGATTATGTTTCCAATTAAGGAAAGGATTCAACTGAGGAGGGTGATGTCCCTATAGAATCTTGTCCCAATTAAAAGATACCTTTTTTATTGAAATCCTAATTATATATCATTTAAATGATGTTTTTCATGAGTAATTATGAAGTTTACATGGAGCTTAATGCATTGAGTCTCACAGTGAGTTATATGTTTAATATAGGATGGAAGGTCATGATGACATTTTGAATAAACCTATGTAATGGAAGGGAGAAACTATCCTAAGAGGTTATGGTGGCTCCTGTGTAAGGAGAGACATATATAAAATAATTTTAAAATTGATTATTTGGATGGAATGTTTTTTCTAGTTTTTAACATTAAAGCTGCTTTCTTCTCACAATTTGTTTACTTTTTTAATATTAAATTTTATAGGACCACAGATTTTAATCCATGGTTCATGAAATTATTTGTAAAAATAATGATTCTATAAATTATTTTAATGAATATTTAAAATAAATTTAATATATGATTTTTTTAAATTTGAATTTATAATAATAAATAATTTTTAGTTTAAATTATACTTATTTTTATTGTCATGAAATTATAATGATATATTAAAGTCATGGTATATGATTCCATGTGATCTATTTTCCCCCTCAAAAAACATTGTTTTTAAAGGCTATATGTTGATCAACACTATATTGGGTTATGATTGGGGAGATGTTTATCTTGGGACCTTAATAAATTCATGAGATTGTACATTTGGTTCATATAACATAGAAAGGAATAATTATAATCCACATCTGTAAAATCCTAAACATCAATAAACAAATTCATGTCCTTAAAATGACAATAATTAATAATTCTACCTTAGTGTAATATTTTAATCATAATATGGAATTTTTATATGAAATGGTTTTTATGATTAATTTATATTTTAAAATATAAATAAAATAGGATTGATATGAACCAAAAATGAATGCATGTCAATTGTATTACAAAAGAGTATGAGTATAGGGTGATAGATTTCACCATGTTTGAAAAATTGTATGCATATGAAACTTATCAAATAATTTTTCCTTCATTATGATGATTTAAATAAATAATAATTAATCAATAGGAGATGGGAGAACACTTGATGTGGCCTGGGATAGATTTAAGTTAGAAATTTTCGACTAAACAAGAAAAAAAACTAAATGCATCCAGTGACTAGTGTATGATACAAACCTTTTGCAGAGATTTATTGAGCATGTTTTTTGGTATTAATTTCCCTTGTTTTGATTATATCATGTTTTTAAATTACCACGGGTGAATATGTGTCAAAATTTTAGAAAACTGGAATGAAAACTAGTTGTGCGTAGTTGGTGCATGGTTTTTCCAATCTTTGCACCCTGGACTAGAAAACTGTGCAACCCCTCATAGAGAGGTATTGAATGACTGTCACACAATTTTTCAAATTTTGTGGCCTCTTATGAGTAAATATCTTCCTATAAAAGGCACATATTTCAGTTCCATGGTTTGAAAAACCATGTACCCCTACACAAAAAATCATTCATGTGTTTTATATTAACAAAAAAATTTGTTTTCAAAATACCCAAACCCCCATATTAACTCAACATCAACCCCAACATAGAAATCACATGTTCCACTCAATTTTGGAAGATCCCAGATGATTTAATAATGTTCCTAACCTTCTTTATTGGTGATTAAGATCCTAAATTATATATGTACACCACTCTCGGTAAGGGATACTAATCCTGTTAGGTTTCACATTATTATACCATTCTTCCTTCCTCATTTGTAGGGATGTTTTAATCTATTTTGTTTGATCCAGATATACATATATAGGACCTAGATCTAGTATTTTTGTATCTACATCTTGGACTACGGGATATTTATTCATTTATTTTGGATTTAGGTTATCGTTCGAGATGTCATACTTTACTATGTTATTCTTAGATTGGGTATATCCATTGGCGACAATTCTATATCAATCTTAAAGTAGGTGGTCAATTATTAAAATCCTAAAGTCTTGATTTCATTTTTTTATGTAATTATAGATTTTATATGGAATGATTTGGTATTATTTTTCATAAATTTTATTCGTTAATTTGGTAGATTAATTAAAATAGCGATTGTGAAATTGGGGATATTGAATTTTTTGAATTCAAATAATTAATGGTTGAATTAATTATTAGAATATTGGGATTAATGAATTAGATTAATTATTTATTGAATTAATTAAGTGTGATTGTTTTGATTAAGAAAATGATTTAATTGGGATTAATTAATTACTAAATAAATTAATCAAATTGTGGTGATTAATTTATTACTATATTAAGTAATGAGATTAAAATTATTAATTAATTACTAAATTAATTAATGGAATTGAAAGTATAAATTAATTTTTGAATTAATTAATATAATTTATGGGATTAATTAATATTTTAAATATTTAATGGAATGATGTGAATATGAATTTCTTGAATATGATTAATTATTTGGTGAATTAATTATTGTGATATTGAGATACCTGTGAAACTGTGAAATTGTAATATATGTGATAATCTTGTCTGTGACATGGTCTGATGCATTAAAATCCCATAATTATATGATGAATGGTAATAATGGAATTCAAATATGAATTATTATTTTAAATGGTATATATAGAATCCTGATATGAATAGTGAAAATTAATAGTAAAAATGGGATTTATATTTTAATTCATTAAAGTAATGGTGGTAATGACATTCAGATATAAATTGAGATGATTAATGGTAATAATGACATTCAGATATGAATTGAGATGATGAATGATAATAATGGAATTCAGATATATGATATCCCTTAGGGATTGTTTATACTTTAGAGCTTCTTGAAGTAGTTATTGATAGTTCGGGTGTTCTTTGGAACCTGATGGTTATGTGGTTAAATAAATAGTAACTGAATAAATGTTAATTATTTACTTATTTTTTATAATTTATTCCTAAAAAACTGCATACATTTCCTTGACTAGAAATTGTTTTAGATGTTCTTGGTGGTGACCTACTGATTTTACTCACAACCTACATGGCATGCTTGATTGGTATTAGAATAGATTGCATGGTTTCATGACCGGTTAAGGGAAAAGACCCTATGTAAGGTGGTATATTTGGGATGAAGCATAGATGAGGGAACCAAACATAGTTCAAGTCCCACATTGGAGCTGCTAATATCTCTATTTATTTTGGGTTTTTCTAATTAACACTTGATGAATATTGGAATAATATATACAGTGTTTAATATTGGATATTGTATTTATTTGTTTGGTCATCATGTGACATTAGTATTATTATGGTAACAATTATATATTTGGTTTATTGTCATTTATTTACATCGCTCTTCTATATTGATTAACATGGGTATAGACTCCCCATGACCGATATTAGATCATTACTAATAGTCTGTAGCATTTGGAATATGGGAGTCACACTTAATATCTTATAGAGAACCAGATCATGCATCAGTGTGTGTCAATTGGTTTGTGACATTACAAAGTGGTATTAGAGGGGTTTCAATTCCTTTTATTTTTATCACTATTTGGGAAAGCTAGACATGATAATATGATGGTTTACATCATTGTTTAGAGGTCTTACATGGGATTAGCTGACCCGTATATGACTATAAATGCTAAGTACCCATGGTGGTAGTGTTGTTATTAATGTGTGTTTTTAAAATGGATGTTATTTAACATCAAATGATGCACTTATTGTGTGATGTTATAAATGTTTTTTAGATTTTATGAGATTTGACATGTAACCCAGTGTGGAAAAAAAGTTGAGTATTCATGCAAAATTCTAGGAACATAGGATTATTTTGTGACTTCCATTATTTTAGGCATGCATGAGTAAACAGGTTCTAGGTATGTAGTAGAAATTGATTTTTTTTCCATTTATTGTGTAAATTTTAATGGAAATGGCACCAAATGTGAATGTGAAAATAACAGTTGATATTATATTAATAAATTAGACAAAATGTAAATAAAAGTTCTTGAAATGAGAAACTCGTATTTGAGAATTATTTTACACATTTTTAACCAATGTGGTGATATAAAATGTTAAGGTTTGTGATATTGCCTCAATTTTGACCTTATAGAAAGATATGGGGAATATATTATTATGGATGAATGAGGAAAACGTAATGTGAAATGTGTTAATGTTGTGTTATATTTCATGAGAAGTGTGTTTAAAATTGATGAGATATTCGTCCATGATGACTCTTATTGAGAGAACCACAAGATGGAATTACTAAATATTATTCTCTAGTGGTAGAACATGAGGAAATAATAGTTACAATGTTGAAATTTGAAGAGATGTTTAGAGTGAAATTTTCTTATTTTATAAAATTATAGGAAAGATACGCAGAGTGGGTTTCGAGGAGAATAGATGAACTTTCATAAGAATTTTAGCTTCATAACCCTCTTAAATTTATCATAGGTGGTAGAAATGAGGCATATGTGTTTTGAATTTAGTCAATCTAGAATATACATGATCATATAGAGACCACATCTGAGAAAATTTTCAATTTTTCTGCATATATGTTGTGAGGATCTGAAATGTACAGGTGGGATGCTCAGACCCGGATATGGTAGGTTGATGAAATGGATTGGTAAGTCTTCTTGTAGAATATCATGGAACACTTTTTCAAAGAAATGTAGAGATTGGGGAGAGAATCCGAGTTCTTGGTGTTGAACTATGGGAGTTTGTCTATAAAGGAATATGCTAGTTGCTTTAAAAATGTGTAGTGATCTTATAAAGTGCTATAAGGGGATGAGATAACCATGATAATGTGTTTCAAATATAGGCTTAAATGAGAGATTAAGTATCAAGTTATCCCATTTATGTAAAACAAGTTTTATGAGGTGGTGGATAAGGCTCTTATAACCGAGGGGAACATGAAGAAGACTTCCAATGTAGGATTGATGGTTTTCACTGGAAAATTAATAAGAACATATTTTAGGGGAAGGAAGTGTATCTACAAGAATGTCATCTAGGGGGGACAGTGGTAAAATTGGAAAGGGGGGGGGGGATCAGTTACTCAGGATCTCACCCATTTTACTTATCACTTGTGTGTTAAGAAAATCCACTATTATAGACACTATCCCCAACCATCGGTAGAGTGATGATCTTGATGTATGATGGGACATCTACAAAATTACTATAGAAACCCATAACATATTAGTAATGATTGAGAATAATTGAAGAATAAGAGTGTGGAAAGGGTGTATTCAACAACATAACATTATCTAATTTGGAGTTCTATAGGCCATTAAGGTCACAGAAGTGGATGATGTGTTTCCAGGAAGGAGAACATGTATCAATTGAGTGGTGCAACTCATGGGATTGATACTAAATCACAATAACGAGGGAAAGAACATTTACATGGTATTTATACAACACTAGTGGATAGTGAGGATGTTCCATCAATATTGATTGGAATTATTATTATAGATTCTATGCTCTATAGTTATTTATTTGATAGTTTTGAATTTCACAACTATATATTTACACAACCTATTAATGTTTTGAGATTGGATGTGGAGTTTTTTAGTGGGTTGATGATGAAAGATACACTTTTGGGAGTACGGTTGAGGGACATCTTTCTGAGAAAGGGGTCTTCTCTCATAGATGGGGAGTGTTTTTTTCTATTAGATATTTATATCCATTACATGGTAGGATTAAACCGAATTATGTGTATGGATTTTTTAACAACATAACATTGCCAAAAATATTTTTACAACAAGAGAGTGACGTTTAAATAACCCATGTGTAACAAATATATGAACCAGGGAGAATGGGATCTTCCAGTGGCCCATATAGGTCCAGTTTATCAGTAACTGGATGAGCTTAATGCCTGTTTTCTAGTATATTTTTGGATAATATGTCTATAGAATAAGATTTTGTTTCACCTATAGTGGATATGCTTTTGGTTGTTTCTCCTAAAGACTTTTTTAGGCTTCCACCTTAGAGAGACATTGAATTTACAATTGATCTTATACCATGGGATGATCTGGTTTCTATTCCATCATACAAAATGGAACTGAAATGTCTTTATGAGCTAAATACTCTTCTATAAGAGTTCACGTTTAATTATTTTATCCATCAGAGTATATTTCCTTGGGTTATCCTATTTTGTTTGTGGATAAGGATGAAGACCTATGTGCCTATGTTTCTATTACCAGAAGTTGATTTAAATGATAGTGAAGATCTGATATACTCTTCCCCATATTAATGGTCTCTTTGACCAGTTGATTGTATATTTCTTTCTCTCAATGATTTTCTTGTGATTAAAGTATCATTATTTATGAGTTAGAACTTTTTAAATACTGAGGAATGTGTTCCAAATAATGTATGGATTTTATGTGTTCATTGTAACAATGTTCGGGTTGAAGAATTCACTAAAAATGTTTATATCCTTGATGAATAGAATTCTATCTGTAAATGGATCAGATGTTGGTGTGCTTGTGGATGACATCATAGTGTACTACAAGATTCAATAAGACCATTACCATTATCTTGAAAACAACCTCTTTAAACTGAGACAACATCAACTATATGCTGAGCTATCTAATTTTCAATTTAGGATTGAAAAAGTATGCTTTTGGCGACACATCATCTCAGATAAAGGAGTTTTCGTGGACCTAGAAATGGTGTGGGAAATGGTTTCTTGGGATCAACCTAATATATGTTTTATATTCATACCTTTTTGCGAATAGATGGATATTATCATTGGTTTATCCAGGAATTTTTCCTTTTGGTAGAACCACTTTTGGGAATGAAAAATAGGATGAATTTTGATAGTTCAGAAGCTTGTGAAAATGATTTCTAGGAGTTGAATAACTGCTTGACATCGACCCCAATATTGATCCTACATGAGAGTATGTTGTAGTTTTTGACACTTTTTGAATAGGACAAGGAGTAGTGATAATGTAAGGAGATCGAGTTGTGGCATATGGGTCACTGTAGTAGAGGCCAAATGTAGGGAACTTCCCTATGCACGATCTCTAAATAGATATAGTGGTTTATGCTTTGATTTTTTGGTGGAATTATATATTGGGAGAAAATTTTATTATTTATAGATATCAAAATATCTTAAAGTACATATTTTCACATCATTATTTGAATCTTCTGTAGCATAGATTGGTTGAGTATATGAATTCATTTTACTTTGAGATAGAAAATATTATGAGAAAGGGATACATTGTGTCTGATTATTTAAGATGGGAAAATCAGATTCAAGAGGTTCAAGTGTATTGTGTTGAGTATAAGATGATGAATTACTAGCTAAGATAGATGTATTGGTTCAAGAGAGACGGACACAGATGAATACTGATTTAGTTTCAGTAGAGTATACACATTTGGGTTAGATCAATGAATGATTGTACGAGGATCCATAATTTCTTTCCATGAGGGAAATCCTTCAAGGTGGGGAGTCCCCTTTTAATTTGATCGTAGATTAGGATGATATCATCTATTTTGGGTATTGGTTTTTTGTGCCTACGTGTATGTGATAGGAGATGGTGCATGAATTTTATGACATAAACCGGGAAGTACATCTACCTGTGACCAAAATGTACAATTATCTACAGCAACAGTTTTGGTGTCTGAGAATGAAAAAGGGTTCATGAAATGAAACTACACCTATCAATAAGTGAAGTCTGAGCACCAATAGACCTAGTGGTTTACTATATCCATTTCCCATTTTGAAATGGAAGTGAGATGATGTTAGCATGGAATTTTTGGTTGTTATTCCATTTACACCTTAGAATATTGATGTTATTTCAGTGATTGTGGATAGACTGGAGAGATTACCACATTTCATACATATATGAGAGTCTTTTTACTAGAGTAGTGGTGAGAATTGTGTGTCAAGTAATAGTATCCCTTCGCAGGGTGAAAAAAATATTTATCAGATTATGTATCATGTTTTAATTTAGGATTCATGAAGTTACTTTAGAAGGCTCTTTGTACATGTGTTCTTTTGTGTATGAGATTCCACCCATAGACAGATGAGAAATGAAAATGTACTATAATGGTTGTTGAGGATATTCATAAAACATGTGTCCTATAATTTAGTGGATCTATAGAGAAGCACCTATACTTGGTGGAGTTTCCAATAACAATAGTTATCAGTAAACAATAAAGAAGGAACCATATGATGAAATTTATTGTAGGCCATGAAAATAACCACTATACTGGATGGATATAGGTGAGTAAGAATTGTTGGGTCAGAGTCCAATGATGGTGAAATATGATATGGTTCTGCTGATTTAAAAGCATATGGATATGGCTCATAGTAGACATAACTTGTATGTTGAGATACATCGATGAAACATAGATTTTTCAATGGGTGATTGTGTATTTCATTAGGTGTCACTCATATTGGTCCCCCTGAGATATTAATAGAGAATTTTGGTGCCGAGGATTGATGATCCTTTTGAGGATGTGGGGAGAACTTGGTTGGTGGCATTCGAATTGTATCTTCGACAGAGGTATAGTGTTATGCATGAAAATATTCACGTGTCCTAAATTCACTAGTATTAGCCAGACCCTTATTATGTGAACGATGTGGATTATGTTAAGGTTGATTATTATTCATTATTTGAGTAACATATGATATGTGTGATTGATCACAGTAAGAATGTATTACAGGGAATGACATTACTATTAGTTCGTGTATTGTGGAAACATTGGGTTCTACAAGAGGAGACATGGGAAATAGAATAATATTTGTGGGCTCAGTGTCATACTCCTTTTGACATAGAATCTTAGAGGTTCTTAGGAGTAAAACTAAATAATGAGCTGTTATATGGTTGGAAGATTGTAAGATCCCAACATTTTCTAGATATGTACTAGGATTATTTTAAGGTTTTATTTTTCTTTGTGGTGAGAATACATTTATGGGGTCTCAACATGGGTTCCAATGTGTGTAAATTAGAGGAAATTAGAAGGAATAAGGGAAGTACGTGGTTGGTGCATGTTTGTTTCCCAAACTGTGCCCCATGGACAAGTAGACTATCAAACCCCTCACATAAAGGGATTACATGACCCCCCAGAATAGGAGCATGAAGATGAAAACCCTACACCCCTCCCCCAGAAACCATCCATGAGTTTTTAATTAACCTGAATATTAGTTTTAAAAATAAATGAATCCCATGATACCTAAAATCAACACTAACATAGACATATCATATTCCACTCAATTTTGGGGCCTCCTAAAATAACTCCAAATGATTTCTACATCCATTATTCGGGATTCTAAGAATATAATTTAGACCTTTTACATCTCTTGGTATGATATGAAAATATCTTTTTGTTTCTTGTTCTTATCCCCCTCTTCCCTCAAATTTGTAGATATATTTTCCTACAATTTTTTGCATATAGATCTATATTTTTATGATCTACATCTTGGATTTTTGGATCTAGATATTAGACGATTATATATTTATTCATTTGATTTTGTATTTAGGCTCTCATTCTAGATCTCATTATTTACCGCATTCCGCTCAAATTTTGTATATCTGTTGGACAACATTATTCACCAAACATGAGGTAAGTGGTCCATTATTAAAATCCAAAAGTCATGATTTTAATTTCATGTATGAAATTGTATATTTCATATCAGATGATTGGAAATTGGGTTTCATAAATTGAATTTATTAATTCACTAAATTAATTAATTAAGGGATTGTGAAATTGGGGAAAATAAATTTATTTAATTGAAATAATTAATTATTGAAATAATTGTGGGTATATTGAAATAGTTGAATTGTATTTATTAATTTATTGAAATAATTAAGGATGATTGTTGTGGTTATAAAATTTGATGAATTGGGATTAATTAATTATTGAATTCAATAATTGAATTGTAGTGATTAAATAGTTGTTTGATTAATTAATGAGATTTAAATGATTAATTAATTATTTAATTACTGAATGAAATTTAAGGGATTGATTAATTTTATATCTAACTATTGGAATTGATAGTATTAAATAATATTTGAATTAATTAGTTGAATTATGGGAATATGCACTTATTGAATTTTATAAATTAATTTGTAAATTAATTAATGTGATATTGAGATACATGTGAAATTATAATTTTATAGTTGATGTGATAATCACGTGTGGGACATGGTCTACTACATCAAAATCCAATAGTGATATGATTTATGGTAACAATTGAATTCAGATATTAATTGTGATGATGAATGGTAAAAATGATATTCAGATATGAATTGTGATGATGAATGGTAACAATTACATTAAAAAGTGAATTGAGATGATTAATTGTAACAATGTAATTTAGATATTAATTTTTATCGTGAATGGTAATAATTAAATTTATATATCTTATACACTTTTGTGATAGTTAAAACTATGTCATAGGATAAATTGGGTATTGAGAGTTTGGGTATCATCTGTAATTGAAGGGTTATGTGATAAAAAAATGAGTAATTGAATAAATGTAAACTATTTAATTAATTGATTTTATTTATTCAGTATACAAATAAATAATTGTTTTGACTGGATATCATTTTATATTGTGTCGATGGTGGCCTACTGAGTTGTACGCACACCCTACTTGGGCTGCCTGATCAGTAGTTTTATAGATTTCATTGTTGTAGATGAGTTTAAGGGATAATTCCCTATGATAGTAAAATAATTTAGTATGGAGCATGGATGAGGGAACCAGACATGGTTTAAAACCTTCTTGGGAGTTTTAAACATATTTATTTATTTTGGGTTTTTCATTTTGACCATTAACATGGATAGGAATGACATATCTAATATTTATATTTGGATATTGTATTTCTTATTTTGGTCATCATGTGATATTGGTATTATTCTGATTATGTTTATATATTTTGGTCATTTTCATTTATTTTAATTGTTGTGATACTTTGATAAAGTGGATATAGGCTTCTCATGATCGATATTAGACTCTCCCTACTAGTCAACAACCTCTAGCATACGGGGTGGTGCACTTGAGGTCACATAGAAAATTGTCTTGAGAAACCAATGTGTGGAACCCCAGTCAGGACATTATGACTAGGTTAAGAATTAATTTTATTGTTCACCTGATAATAATACATGTATGTACAGTGGTGAAGATAATATTTGGTTTGTGACTGTAGGTGTGAATGATGATGATGATTGTATTGAGGAAATGAATATGGTAATTGAAGATGAACTTCCTAATTTTACAAAATTGTTTCATAAGTAAAAAATTTGTGTGAAGACTCCATTTTATGATGGTAGTACTAAATATACAACATTTTCAGCATTACATAAGGTGTATTATTTAAAAGTTGGAAAAGGATGGAGTGAAATCAATTTTATAGAAAGAATTTCTCTCTTGAATAATATTCTCTTAGAAGATAATGAGCCTCCTTGCTGAACATATAAAGCAAAATGAATGCTATTATCAATTGGTATGATCATTGAAATAAATCATGCCCTTACAAATGAATGTATACTAATTTTCAAGGATCAATAATTTTTTTAAAATAGTTAATATGTGGTGATTCTTGATATTTGAATGATGAATTCGATCCTTTGAATGTTGTATTTTACTTCCAAATCATTACATGATTTAGTAGCCTATATGGGAGTGAGGAGACTAAAAGTTAATTGACATGGAACATAGACACAATAAATATATATGGAAAAGTTTATCACCAGGGTGACACTTCCCAGTAGATGATAATTTATCTTGACTACCATGAATTCTGAAAATAGCATAGAGTGATTCTTCTTTTTAAATATTTCTATAGAGTGAATCCTTTTTGTTTTAAAAGTAACAATCGTAGTACATGGTTTTTTTGTTGGTAAATTATATCTTTTCATTGTGTTTATAGTTAAATAAAAAAATTATGTTATCTCTTCTTATATAAGTTCATAAGAATCGGGCAATGTAACTGATGTTTATTTGGATCCATTGTTAACGATTTGAAAATATTGTGGGAGTCAGCTGTTACATTGTATAATGCTCACATAAATCGTTTTTTCAAAAAAATAGATATGTTTTCTGGGAAAATAAATTAAATTCCTACTAATGGAAGTCTTTTCAAGATATAGAATTAAAATAACTAAAGGGTGTCCCATTATTGAAAAAGGAACACAATCAGTTAGGATGAATCATTCATCGAAGACTGTGTTTCTAAGACTTTTCATTTTTTTACCATAGCTACATTAGTATTGATCTTTGATGACATAATTTTATGATATTTTATAAGGTAATATAACACTATCTCCATTAATAGGTGATCAACTATTTCAGAGAGTAAAAGATATGTACATTGCATTTCACAATCCTTTTTTAAGAAACCTTATGAAATTTTGTTCGAAAAGGGATCATTTTTTAATTAACATTCTATAATTGTTTAAAGATCAATAATTTTATTGATGTCATGAATACGGAAAAATGTACGTGATAGTGTAATTTTCATTTTAATTAATGAACATAAGAAAATGAAATATGAAATTATTACCAGGTTGTATATGATTGACATCATAAAAATTGAATAATTGGATCCAGTGAATGGTGAAAATAATATTTTCTTCCTATAGCTACTTGTAATCTTTCTATGCATGAGAGATATCAGTTTTATAACTTCTTTAATGATGTAAATGTTCATGAGGGGTATTCATCAAATATAAATCATACAATTCTAATGACTTATTTAATGTTAAAGATCCTAAAGTCACATGACTATCATATTGTGATGAAATAACACACACCTATAGATTTACATTACATTTTTTTGATAAATTTATATCATATATTAAATAAAGTATGTTTATTTTTTAGAGATATATGTTGATAATTTATAGGAGTAAAAAAATTTCCGACTATAAAAATTGAAATTGTTGTCATATTAAGTGAATTGGAGTTGTTCATGACATTGAAATTATTTGATATAATGGTTTACGTTATGGTTCAATTTTTTAGAGAGATTCAACTATGCGGTCCTTTAAATTATATATTTAAGTACCCCAAAGAAAATTATATGATGATTTTGAAAGGGTATTCCAAAAATTAAATTCCTCTAAAAGGACGAATTGTGGAGTGATATGTAGTTGAGAGAGGTATTGAATTAAGTACCGACTACCTATATAGTGTGAAAATAATTGTTCTATAAAAATATTATCACAGTAATATGGTATTCGGTGAAGGAATTTATGGAATAAATGTTGTCAAAATTAGTTTTATAGATTGGGAGTAGGCCCACCTTTACATTTTTTATAATAGTCTAGAGGTTCCATAATATGTTGAAATAAAAAAAATAAATTCTTAGGCATTTGAATACATCAAGGGAAGAATGATTGATATTAAATACACTTAATCAACCATTTATAATGTTGTTTTAATACAATTTTTTTAAGAAGTTACATGAAAATATGGAATAAATTTCAAAATAACACTGATGGATATCTAAAAGACTAGGTTAGATTTTATTATCTTACAATGTTTATGTAATTAATTATTATACATTCTATTAATGTGAACATGATGAACCAAGTAGCATAAAAAATAGTGGAGTTACACATATAGATAAATCAATACATGTATCTGGTATCAATGATAGAAAATGAATTAATGTGATTATGTCATACATTGGAATCAAAGAGAAAATATTGAAGTTGTATAATAAAACATTCTAGGTTTTGTTTTTTCAATTCATTAGGATTTATAAAAGGATTTTTGTAAAAATATATGAATTAGTATTCATTATGGTGACTTTTTGTAAGGAATGGTTCAAATAAGAACCATTTCTAATGTAATCAATTGAAATAGTAGTAATTTATATTCTAGATCTCATAAAATGAAAGTGGTCAATTGTTCTATTATAGAATAAATCCAATTATGAGTCAGATGTCAATGCAACTAAGGATATATCTTTTATTGTGATGTCATAATCATTTCACTATGGTCCCAATGTAGATGGGTTCTTTTATGTTAGAGGAGGCCACAATGAAGAGATTTTGATACACGATAGAGGGGTCAAATATTTTCAACCACAAAAATGAGTGTTAAAAAATGGAGTCATTTTTTTAGTAATATATATTGAATTAAAACATATTATTATCTATTAAGTATTAAATTTATGTAATGTAAATTAAATTTTCAACAAATTATCTAGACGATGAATTATGAACATGTCGATTCTCCCTATCCCGAGGAACAACAAGTTTCTAAAAATATTGTTAATCCCAATACATATGAACATAATCATTCTAAAAATTTAGATCCTACCAACATAGAGGAACAATTTTTTGATGATGTTTATGCCGAGGAAATTGTATATGGTGAGAAATTAGTGACTGGACAAATTGGAACCCTAGTGTAATTCATGGTTATAAAAAATTATGAAGGTGAGAAACAAACGCATCTAATTCACTGTTTAATGGCATGCATGTGGCCAAATTATTAGCACAAAAAAGGTATGTTCCGTAGTTACATTGTGATCACCCATTACATTGAATTTATGATTAATGTATATTTAGGGCCTAACATAGTTCATGTTCTTTAAAAACTAATTTGGGAAGATATTCATATAACATTATGACATACATTCTTTATTTTACTAAAATGAAATTATGAAACATTGACTTTATCTTGATTATCCATAGAATAGTGCATTTATAGTAGATGAAACATGAACTAAAATATTATTAATGCTCAATGGAAAGCCTCATATGGGATTTTTCTTAACTCTCACAATGTTTCTTCTCAATGAAGTTGAATGTAAAATTACCCAACACCAACCAAAAAATGTATGCACACCTGATAAACGAAAATGTGTTGGATTTGATTATTGGTAATTGTAAGGATACATATTTTTAGGTACATTGTGAATGGTAATAAATTTCATGAAAATAGATGTATTAATGATTTTTTAAGAATTGTTAATTTATGAATCCACAACAGAGTTCTGAAAATAAGAAATGAGAAAAAAACCAATGTACCCCTATTGTAATGAAAGGATGTGGTATGCATCAGTTGAAAACAATTACAGTGTATTTTAAATCTATCATAATACTTTTATGTGACATGAAATAGAATCATAATTATGTTTTTTTATTTAAAATCAAATTGATTAATTAAAATTCATATCCCCTCCCATCCCACCTCATGTTCTACAAAAGGAGGAATGTGTAAATAATTTACGAATACTAATAGATGAAAACAAATATGAAGTCTAGGAAACATGTGTAACAATGTAATCATATTTTTTAAAGTTAGTATTACATAATAATGATTACTTATTTACCTTTTTTTATCTGACTTAGACAAAAGAATCATCATCTAATGTACCTGATTATCAACAACTATTAGTGGACTTGAAGTTACCATAACAATTTCGCCACGTCAAAGGTTCTAGTTTCGGGGGATCACTCCAAACATATTTTGTCAAAAGGTATTAACAAGGGGATACAGATAAAGAAATGGTATTGTTTCGTTTATTATTATATCCTCTTGAGAAAAATTTAATTTGTATCCATAGTTTCTATAAAATTTAATGGGAAAGAATCAATGAAAAGAAACAACTCAAGAAAAACCACAACATGAAGTTCACCCCACCCCCACCATCTTTGTGGGGATCTATTCCCCTCAATGAGCTATATGGGAAAAGGTAATATATATTTTTTCTAATTGTATACATAAAAATTTAATCATACAGACATTGATACATTTTACATATCAATATTCAATAGGGTAGAAATTATTGTGATTTATATCTTTCAACGACCACCCATCACAATATGGTGTGGGGTACCATGTACAATATCCAAGGTGATATTCTATACAATTGAAAATCTTCAATACATCATGTGATATTGGTTATTAACATATATTAAGAGCCATGAATTGAGCTTCTTGTTCAAATTGATTATGTAGACATTCATATGGTCTAGAAAGTTGATGGAACATTCATATCATGTTTATTAGATCATGTAAAAAACATTTCAACAAGGAGGTATTCATTTCATATTTATATTTCATGGAAAATAGTTTATAATTAATGAAAAAGGTATGAACATATACATATAACTATATATGAACAAATAGAAGGAGGTGAAATGGAAATTGAAATCAAAATGATATAACAGATCAACCACCCAAATTGAAAATATATTCAAAAAGTACCCTTACCCCACATGTTCAACATAAAAATTTACTATCACTAATGGTTCACATAAATGAAATGATAGAAAATGGTTATATAACCACAATTTATTCTGAATAATAAATATATGGAGTGGAAATTATATACAATACTATTACTGATAATTTAAATGAAATAATCACACATGAATGGATAATAGTAGCAATTGTAAATGTACACATGCGGTATGTTTTCATGATATTTTTATCCAAAAGTATATCTACTATGTTAATTATGACATAATAACATTAATGATTTTTAAAAGAAAATAGATGAGTACTATTTATATGTCAAATCCTTTGAAAATAAATTTGATGTCATTCATCCTCACATCACTACTACACAAGAATTCAAATGAGAAGAAAATATAATTGCAGTAATTTTGTAAAAACTGGCTACAATGTTTAAAAGAGACTTTATAAGTGAAATTCTATTCTTATAACCTAATATATAGTTGTAAAAATCCTCAATTTAATCATATCAAAAATATTTTATGTCATTTTATTACATATATTTTTATTCTTTAATAACATTGGTTACTCACTTTAGACAATTTAGTTACACCAAAAATATATTTTCTTGATCCAATTCATGGATACCCAAATGAATGATGAAATGTAATGACATTTATCAATTTTTAATACACCTATTATAATTTTTTACAAATGAGATTCATGTTATACATTTTATATTATGTTTTAATGAAAATTACGTTATGATAGGACAATGCTTAAATATCACCAAATTCATGGCATGATCACAATAAATGAATATAAGGAGTCTATCATCTTCTACACCTGGATAAGTAGTAGGTTATATAAATATATATTTTACTATAAAAACAACAATAAAAAATTACATGTTTTTATCATTGTTTTTGTAGTGTCCAAAAAAATGGAAATGATTTCCATTATTATGTCTTTAAATTTATGAAATATATAATATTATATCAACAAACTAGCATCATATTTTTAAATATAATTACTATTTAATTTAAAATATTTATTAATACATTAAATATATATATTTACAGTACATCCCAGACTACTGAAAATCCACTTATTCCTAAGAGGAAATAATGTTTTTTGGAAATGTACGGGTATTATACCTGGTGTCAAATGCATTCAGATAGTATGATAAGGTTAGTTCCTAAAAATTATTTAGATGATTTTAAAATATTTTTATATAAATTTTATTCATTTTACTTATAATTTTTATATAATACTTCATGAAAATGGTCTATAAATTATTTGTGAAATTTACGAATCAACATAACCTCATTCTGATACAATATGATTCAAATACGACATAATGTGTGTGTTTTCAGTTTAAAGTATAAATTTTAGTATAAAAAATATCACACACTCAAAACTATAAAAACACATTTTTATTTTTTTATTAATATAAGAAATGATCCATAATACATTTTTGGAATGTAGGAATGAGATTCACCTCAATCCGATGGAAGTTGTGTCTGGTATTACTCTATGGGTATGTTATCAATCTAAAATTTTAATTTTAGTTCAAAACATATGTCAATCAATTGAAAATTAGATAACCCAATCATATTTTCTTGATAATTTATAAAATTTATTCGTAATTAATTGCAACATTTTGGATTCTGTATCATGTAATCAAAATTAATCCATTCTGACTCAATGTGTTTTTGTCAGTTTAAAATGGAATTTTAGTAAAAAGAATTTGACATACAAAAAACAAATAAAACAAATTTATATTGTTTTTATAGTTTTAAAATAAGATTTAATATTCATTTGGGACATGTTGGAATCAACCACACATCAATCTGACACATTGTGTGACTATTAAAACTCCATGTGTGTCTTTTTATTGGAAATTGACATTTAAATAGAAAAAAGAAAATGACATTATAAAACTAAGATTTTTTTTATTGATTTGATAATTTAGTATAATTTTAAATACTTCATTTTTTACATGTGGGGAATAACCACACCTCAATATGATACACGATGTGCCTGGGATGACTCAATGTTCTTGTTGTTAGTTTAAAATAAACATTTTTGTTCAAAACATCTATCAGTCACTAAAAACTATGAATACCTGATTAAATTATATTGATAAATTATAAAAATGATTAATATGTAATTTATGACATGTATGGATCATCCTCATGTAAAATAGATGCCCAATGTCACCAGTATGACTCATAGTGCGTCTTTTGAGTTTAAAATGAGATTTCAGTAAGAAAAAAAGTGACATACTGAAAACCAATTAAATGATTTTTTTATATTTTGATACTTTAGTAAAATGTTCCATAAGACATTTACTATGTGAATGATGTAATTGTAACTCAATCCAACACACAGTGTAACCGGTATTACTACAAGTGTGTCTTTTTTATTTGAAAAACTGTTTTTTGTAAACATGAAAAGAGACATAATCCAAATGAATAAAACACATTTATATTGTTTTTATACTTTATTAAAATGATCCATAAGTCATTTATGAAATTTATATATCATTTGTACCTTAATTTAATACACAATGATCTTGGTATGACTTAATGTGTACGTCATCTATTTGAAATTGAAATTTTGGGTTTTAATGTGTTACAATCATTTAAACTAAGAAAAAATGAATGGATTGTATTGATAATTTATGAATATTCATAATATGTTATTTATGAAATGTTGAAATTGTTATCACATAAAAAAATTCCATGATGTGTCCCTTATGACTCAAAATACATGTTTCAAATTTAAAATTGCATTTTAGTAACAAAATAAAATTGGAAAAATCAAAACTAATAAAAAATAATCAATTTTTTTTAAAAAATAATGGAAATTATGGATAATTTAATTATGAAATATAGTAAATATTCACACCTCCCTCTGATGCACTATATGACTAGTACGAATCCATGTGTGTATTTTTATTTAAAATTGACTTTTAATAAAAAAGACATGTTATATACTCAAAATAAAGAAAACACAATAAGATTATTAAAATATTGTAGGAAAACAATCCACAAGAAATTTTTGAGGTTTAGGAAATATCCTCACCTTAATTTGATTCATAGTTTTCCATGTATGACACAAAATGTATGATATCAATTTAAAATGTACATTTTGGTTCAACAATTCTGTAACTCACTAAAAAAAATAGAACAAACCCATATTCTCTTGATAATTTTGGAAAATTATTTATAATTATTTTTATGTGTATAGATTTTTCCCACATAAAACAAACACATGAAATGATATTTATGACAAAAAGTGTGTGTTTTTAGTTTAAAATAAAATTTTATTAACATAAAAAAGTTATATACTCAAAATATAAAAAACCAATATTGAATTTTTGGATGCTTTATTAAAACAATCCATATTTCATTTGTGATTTAAAAAAATTTTCATGACCTAAATCTAATACACAATGTGGCTGATATGACTCCAAGTGTATATTTTTATTTTAACTTGAAATTATAGTAGAAAATAAAATTGATACACTCAAAATAAATAAAAAATACTTAGATTGTATTTAAACTTTAGTAAAAAGAACCTTATATCAATATTTATGTGTAACAATAATACAAAACTCAGTTTGACACACTGTGTGTCCAATATTACTATAAGTGTGTGTTTTCAATTTAAAACTGACATTTTATTTTAAAAAACACATTACATACTTAAAATTGAGAAAAATAAGTATTCTAGTTATGATAATTTATGAAAATGATTCATAAATCATTTTTTATTTGTAGGATTCAGCCACACCTAAATTTAGTACACAATGCACTAGATATGACTCAATGTGTCCATTATTATCTTGCAATGATAAATTTAGCTCAATTTGTTTTTCACTCACTAGAAACAATTAAAAACTCTTTAATTGTGTTTCTATTTTTGGAAAATTATTCATAAGTAATTTTTTATGTATAAGAGTTATTATCACAGAAAAACGACTCAGGATGAGAGTGATATGAATTAAAGTGTATGTTTTTATTTTAGAATGACATTTTAGTAAAAACCACAATTGTGATAATAAATAATGAGAAAAAAATTTACAATGTTTTTTTTAATTTAGGAAAATGATTCATATGTGATTTTTTATTTCAAGGAATTATCCTCACCAAAATATAACACACGATGTGATTGGTAGGACTCAATGTGCGTCTTTTAATTTAAAATTTACATTTTAGTAAAAAAGAAAAGTCACCTAAGGAAAACTGGGTAAAAATAATAATAGAGATTTGATACTTTTTTAAAATGATCCATATATCATTTGTGACAAGTATGAATAAAACACACCTCAATCCGAATCACGGTGTTCCTAATATGACTGAAAGTATCTGTTATTAGTCTAAAATAGACATTACAGTTCAAAAAATTTATCACACACTAAGAATTGAAAAAATGTTCTCAAATTTTAATGATACTTTTGGAAAACTATTTTATAATTCATCTATGATGTATATGAATTAGTCCCACATCAAATTGACACACGATATAACTGGTATGACTCAAGGTGATTGTTTTCAGATTAAAATAACATTATTGTAAAAAAATTGAAATAATCAAAACAAAGAATACTAATTATGATTTTTTGCACATTATTGAAAATTTACATAAGTCATTTGTGAACTGTAGGATTCAGTTTCACCAATCTTGATTCATGGTGTGACTAGTATTACATAATGTTTCAATTATCAGTTTAAAATTGAAAAATTTAT
Source organism: Viscum album (assembly GCA_963277665.1). NCBI lineage: Eukaryota > Viridiplantae > Streptophyta > Magnoliopsida > Santalales > Viscaceae > Viscum > Viscum album. The sequence goes on along the minus strand of OY728133.1, from coordinate 1,042,007,811 downwards.
TAATTTATTATTTCATTTTTATGTTTAATTTATTTTCTTATAGATTTAATAACATAATAATTATTTTATTATATAGTTTGATTCATTTTCATGATTTGGGGAGGTTTGTATAGAATTTGATAACATGACCGCTCTTTTTGAGAGTGGTGTAATTTCCATAGTTAATAAATCTTTTGATGTTTTTAAATGATTATGATAAATAGTACTTGCTGATGAAAGTTTTAAAAAATGATTGAAATTTTTATTATATAGAGTTTTTTTATTTTGGATGTATTTGTTTTCAATTAAATTATTAATGTTTTATGTCTTGAATTTGTTCTTACTATCTGTATTTGGCGCTGTTGTGTGTTGTAATTTTAACGGCACCCTACAAAAACAAGGCCATTATTTGTACTTGAAGTAGTGATGATAAAGGGTTTCCATTATCAGTGATAAACTAAAAATGATATAGGCCCACCTTTTTCACCATATTTATAGAATTAATAAATTTCCCCATTTATCTTCACTTTTTTAGTGTGGATAAAGGGGCCCCATTTAATTATTCATAGATCAATAGTTCTTTTTTAGCACTGTTGATGTATTTTCATAGCACTGTAAATGACCTTTTCTGTAGTAGTAGATGAGTCCTCATCTATATCGATATCTAATATATGGGATCACCTCACCTAAATAAATACATCAGTGGATAATAATAACTAAATAATTATATTCATTTTACAATATAATTTTTTAACATTTCAATAAAAAATTAATTTTAAAATTACATTATGCTTATGTAGTGGCGCATGCTATATTTTAAGTAAAGAAGGAGTCCCCTACGGTTACCAATTACAAGAATAATTTCTAGAATTAGTCTATATTCAATGTATTTAGTGTTTATACATATTAAATATTAAACACATTTCAACATCCTTATAAATAAATCTCACTATCAGAACATTAATTGGCCAAAATGAAAAAATAACCCCACTAGGAAGAAATGACTCAGAAACTGACTCATTGTACAAAGTCTTACACACACAAAACCAGGGGTTGTTGATCTCTCTTCACCCTTAACTTTTTTTCTTTCCATAATTTTTATAATTTTATAAACTACATTATAAAAAACTCATTTAGATAATATAATAAATTTTCCTATTAAAAAAATCAGTAGAAAAAAATTAAAAAATAAAAAGAAAATTTAAACATTAATTTCACATAACCTTCATATATAATCTTTAAATTTTATACAATGGAAATTTTTTCCACTCATGAGTCATTATATATAATCTATGGGGTGTATTTTAACTTCCCTCATCTCATGAATCATTGAATTCATCCCCTCCCAAACTGGGTGAAAGGTTTTATCAAATATGAAATCAAATAGAGTACTGGAGTTCTAGGCCCGGACCCCAATTTTAGGGCCCCAAAATCAACTACAAGACACTATAGATCCCACCAAAAAAATCATAATGCATTAAAAGATAACTTATTTTTTATTAATTAATATGAAACTGATATTGGAATATATAAACAAGAAATTAGAGTGAATTAACAAAAAAAATAATATCATACATACCATAAATGCTACAAAAAGTACACTTAGCTTCTTGTGAAATATCTATATTTTTAAAAATAGATAATATTATATTGAGAAATTCTTTTAAAAATTCTTTTTAATCATTTAGAAAATGGTTATGATTTTCTACCTGTAAATACTATCAAATTACATTTAATCATTCACTGATCATAAAAATATGTCATAACTCGTTAAATGGTCATAAAGCCCATTTGAATATATTTTTATAATATAATTTCTATAGTTTGGTCTAGAAATTTATCAAGTATGGAAATAATATATTTATCTTCTTGTTAAATCATAAAATCCTCATTTTGGATATTTTTACCACAACTTTCCAGTTCACATTATTACAAACGAAGTAAATATGCACTTCCATATATTTTTGTATAAAGGGATCATTAATTATTTATCCATCATTGTAAATAATATTGTATAATTTTATATAGATAAATTATAAATGGTCCACTTTTAATCCATAAAATAGAGAAAACCAACATACCTTAAAAAATATATTTTAATCCACTACACATAATAAATTTAATTGTGTCCCTCATTAGTACATAATAATAACGTATATTAATTGATAGACAACCATTAAAATTTCTGTGAATTTTACAATGGACATAAAAATATCTAATTGGAAATAAAAATCTATTAGAATCAAAACACTTATAATAATGACACATAAACAATTGATTATATTCTAGTTGATTAAGTTCTTTATTCATTGTGTAAGTACCAGATTTAATCATCTTCTGAATGAAAAAATTTCATGAAATTAAGTGGATGAGTGGTTAAAGAAATATACCTTATATAAACAATTATAATATTAAATATCTTATATATACATATTCTAGTATTTAACCACTCATTAGATGTATTAAAATGAGTTTTTAGGGTCAGAAGGTTGGTGGCACAAGCTGTTCCAGTTTTAAATAAGTTATGATCATCCAAAATTAAAAAATAATACAAGGAAGGGATCAAATTAAATATAAAAACTCAATAAATAATAGGTCTCACATAAATTATTGTATTATTGGGATAAATTATAGTGTTTCAAACAACATATATTAATGACATTCAACACACTCATCATTTTCAACATTAGTCATTTTCCATTATCTAATTAGTCTTTTTTCAATCCCAGAGGGGTTATAAAATTTCATTTCAATATCATTAAGACATGCATCACATAAATTTGTTCATTCCCCCATCGATAACCTATAGTAATTGAATCATCTAGATGAGATCTATTATGACCAAACCATTTAAATATATTCATGTACGTTTATAATGGATTCATCAACCTAAGTTTTATGGGACTGCTAGAAATGAATTTATCATTTGAAAATATGGACATTTGGAACATGAAATTTAAAAACAATTTGTTAAAATATCTTCAATAAATGAAATTGATTATAAATGATATAGTCCTATTATTTCAAAAATCACTTATGTGATGATTTCATGAATTGATTTTTCTAATAAAACTAAAACATCAATCAGTGGCTCCCAAACATGGGTAGTCAAACAATCTTGAATTATAATAAGAGTTAGTTTTTGATGTATAATATGACTATATTTCATATTTATCCCATATAATGTTAATGTTTCCACATTAACACACTTGGAAGTTTTTGAATAATAACACCAAGAAACTTGGCTATCTTAAAAATTCATAGAAGAAACTCTATCTTTCTTACTCATCATATACTATGTAGTATGCATATATAAGTTATCATCATCACTCAGCTATAAATTTAATCATTTTCTCAATCCATTTTCTTATAAATCATGTATATTTTTGGATATTTCTATTGATTTAGTATTTATTCACAAAATTGTATATATTACATTACCATAGACATTTTTCACTATGTGTGTCTTATCTTGATCGTGCCTTTCAATTATATCATTCTAATATTGTAATTCTTTGAAAATATTTCATCATAGAATGTAAGATCTTTATTTTTCTGGAGATTATTCTCCTTCATCACCAGATTATCCATGTCCGTGCAAGAAATATCCTCCACTTTTATCCTATCCCCAACAACTTATGTATCAATCCACTTCTCATTTTTATAGTAAACCATAAAACTATATCTATTTTTTGAGAAACCCTCTATCGTGAAATCTATAAATTTATCACTAAAAAATAACGTTTCCCCTTCAGTTTTAGAAAACTTTCATCCTTCGAAGCCATCGAGAACCCCATATATAAGGAACATCAGAGTCGATGAAGTCCTGCCTCCTGATCATAATCTATCCCTATAATATAAATAATAAATAATAAATAATTAAAAATTAAAAATCATTAATATTATTATTTAGATAAATAATAACTAATAATATAAATAATAATAGATAATAATATAGATAATAATAATTATTAATATGTAATAATATAATTAGTAATTAACGATTTGTATATATATTAATTATTTAATTAATTATAGATAATAAATTACTAAAAATAAAATATAATTTATTGGGAATGTATTGTATTAACAATATGTTATAAATCATAATTGACTTTAATGTTAAAAACTTCCCTTGTTTATTTTACTAACGATATTACTTTAAGTGTACCTCACGAAATTATTACTAGCTGGCTTATTTATTATGGAATGATATTCAAATATTTTAATTCACTTGTAATATTTGTTAATGTTTTCGGAATAGTACTAAGTGTATTTTGGAAACACTATTCATACTATACATTCAAAACATAATATAAGGAATAAACCCAAAAACTGGGAAATCACATATAGATCATCAACCTTAGGTTATTATACAACCTTATGTTAGAATGTGCGTAAATATCCTCAACCATATGACAGAATGAATGTATGGATAAATAACATTATGTTTGAATGGAACCTTACATGTGAGAAGATACGAAATTATGGATAAAGAACCCTACATTAGTAAGGAATCATATGCTTGAGGAAAAAAATCATATTGTTCAAAAACATTACTTTTATAATCAAACTTACATTGTCAACCTAACACTAAAAGAATGAAAGATTTATAGTTGAACCCTACATTTGGTTTTTTGTCATTTTGTGAAGGAACCCTACATTTTAATTTTAAATGTGGGAGATTTATTTTTACAATTTTATTCAAGATTTAAACAATAGTATTTATAGATTTATAGGATATTTAAAGCTCATTTTTGACATATTCATATCATTTTATGATTGTTTTAAAGAACACTATTCAATAAATAATATTCCTAATTTTATTAAGGTAAGTTATGAGTCCCCTGGTATTTTTTTTGTATTTTAATATCTACATTATATATGGCATATTTTTTGGATATAAAATTCTAAAAATCAGAATATCTGACGTATATATTCAATAAGTGTAACACATCAGAATATGAGATATACAAGTAATATATTTTATTTTGGTGACAATTTTTTATAGTGCTTATGAAATAATGATAACCTCTTTTATTGGAAGTAGAGGCTACACTTTGGTGACATACATGTTGTACCTCGTATTACTGTATGTATGATAATTTTATTTGTGAATTATTTTAATTATGATATTTTTACAACAAGGATCACTTCAGAACTATCCCATTCTTGAAGAAAATCATTTCTATAGAAAAAGAACAATATACTATCAATTTGTAGTACTATAATTATAAAGTTCAACACAATCCATCTTCTAATAAATAACTACTGATATGCTGGAGTTTCAATTTCTCGAAATCAGTTGTGGTGGATTATCAGCTTCTTGATCTATGCTATGAATTTTCGTTTCCATTTAATGAATTAGAATGATCTATTTTCACCATTTTTGTTAAAGGAGTCAACTGCTTTCACTCAGTTGTGGATTTATGATCTTATGATAACAGGTCCTTACTAGTGAAATTCACTATGAGCATATAGAGAGTGATTGGTGGAGTGGACTAGGGGATCTTTGTTCATCAAACCACTATAAAAAGAAGTGTTATTTATTTTTATTTATCTACTACATATACCCATTATAGAATCAAACTCTGCTTATCCATATTATTTATAGAAGGCGTCAAAATATGGAACATTGGATGATTTTTGGAAAGATACAATTAACCCCCAACTTCTATTACTTTTTATTATTATAAACTAATAATTGGAATTAAATGAGAGATTTTTGAGATAAATCTATAGAAATATAATAGTATAAGGATTATTCGATGGTGCAAATGGATGATCTGAGAGAAGTAATCTCTATGGTATATGATCCATATATTAATATGGAAAATTATGGTTGCTGAAAATCAAGGATGATTGTTTATCTATAAAATCTTGGATTCAAAATTTACTCAAATATAATTACTCCTTATAAGATTCTTGAAAAACTATAGTATTTGGATACTGAAACATAATCTAAGCACAATATCAATTCAAAAGAAATGAATTATATAATTTGCGGTCTTGGACCAGATTAATTTAATTGTCTTTCACAATTCCCTACTATTTATGAGACGTGGAAGAACATTGTAGTTTCTTATGAATGAATAAAAAATGTTATATAAATGTGGTTTGATTCAAAAAAATATAAAATTTGACACATTTATAATGATAGATGGTGAAATAATCCCAAATATGAAAAAATGTTTATATAGATTGTAAATAATATTATTGCATTAGGAGAACCCATCAAACAATCTAATCAAGATTGGAACGTACTCAGAGTATTACCTTTGAAATGGAATGTCATATCTACTGCTATTCACCAATCATAATATGTGAAGGATTTGAAAATGAATTCTGTAATTGGGACATTGATTACATATTAATCTGAGATGCAAGATAAAGATCAAGATCATAAAATTATAGAGAAGAAGCAAAATACAGCTACAAAAGAAGCACCTCAAAATCATAGTAGAAGAACAAATAAAGAAGACCATGAAGTGAAAATTTTAGATTACGTAGATTCTGAAATAGAACTAGCTCATCTGAAGAGAAAATTCATTAAATTATACATGAATGAAATAGGTTTTATAAAATAAATCCATAGAGATGAGAAAGATCCAATATAAATTTGATGCCATGAATGAAAAAATTGGGTCATATTGGACCAGATTCTCCTCAATGGAATGATGATATGAAAAGGCCAGAAAAGAGATATTAGATGAAAATTGAGTATGAGAACAAAGTAAAAACAGAAATCATTACTAGTTTGAGTGTATTTTAGGACTAAAATAGATCTTTTAAAATATGATTTATAAAATGATCAATAAAATATAAAAGCCAATACATAGGATATGGATGAAGAAGAAAATATAAAAAGTTAATATTATAATGATCCAGGAATTGTTTGTTTCTCAAAAGAAAAATAGCTGCATTATATTATATGTTATAATAAAAAAATAACTTTTTGGTTAATAAGAAAAATTCATTAAAAAATATTCATATTGTTGTTTTATGTAAATGAGACACTCTACTAAATCAATAGAAAGAACTATTTGTTAAATTCAACTAATCTACAACAAAATGAATTAATAATGATAAAAGGATTAAATAATAGGAAGATAAAGTAGAATCCTATAAGAGTAATAAAATCAATTTTACCAAAATAGAAAATTTGTTAAATGAAATTTTTTGAATGAATTTCATTAATAAATAATGATTTGGAATAGTAAGTTTGAGTGAGAAATCAAAATTATATGAAAATTATTTTGAGCCCAATTCAGAAAATACTACTTTTTATTATTATGGAACAAAATTTCTTTTCACAAATAATGTTTATATAAAAATAATAAAATTAGTGGTATTAAGTGATCGATTATTTCTTAGAAATTTTCTAAAGCAATTAATTTGAATGATAGAAATATAAATCCTATCTGGATTCTGAGATCACTACTAGGTGACACTATAGGACACAATAAATTATGAGTACCAAAACAAAAAAATGTTTAATTTGTTAGATAGAGAATGTTCCACATCATACGTTGACTCAAATGGATGGAGGTGTAGTCACTTTTAGAGACAATTCCATATGAAAGATTGTTGGAGTTGGAACTGTAGGTTATATAAAGATCACATCAATAAAAAAACTATATGTGCAAGGGATAAAGAAAAATATGATAAGTATTTCTCAAATTTGTGATTAATATTTTTATATTTATTTCTATTAAAATCCCAACTCAGTTATTAAAAATAAACTATCTATTTATAGAGAAAAATTTAATGATAATGTCTATACCATGGATTTATGTTCCTTGTGTAAATTGAAAGTGAATTGTTTATCTTATATAAATAATGAGTCATGGACACGACATAGAATAATTTTTCATTGAAATATATGGGATTTATATAAATGATCTAATATAAAACTTGTTTTTTATTTTCCTTTTCTTACATTTGATAATGATTGATTCTACGATGCATTCTAAATTAGAAAACATCACAAATCATCATTCAGTTCTTTTTAACAAAATTTATATATGAAAAAAATTAGAAATTATCTTTATGGATTTATTAGGACCATCTAGATTAGTATGTTTGGATGGTAAATTATATGTTTATGTTTTAGTTTATTATTATTTTCATTTAAATCATTATATTATCTAAAAATAAAAAGTGAGGTATTCACTATTTTTGGATGTTTTGAAATATTTTTCAAATTGTGAATGGATTTAAAATAATTTCATTATGAAGTGATAATGTTGGAGAATTTTAGAATCCAATATTTAATTATTTTTTGTCAAATATTCTTATGAAACAAACATTCTCTACACCATGAACACCCCAATAATTGTAATTTTTGAAAGAATAAATAGAACTATTCAAAAAATAGAAAGTAATATTCTAAATGAACATTATCTTCCTATATTTCTTTGAAATAAGATGTAATAATAGCTTGATATATAATTAATTGAGTTTTAATAAATCCTATTTTCAAAAGAACACTATATGAATGTTGAAGTAACAGAAAACCAAAAGTAAAGTTCATTAATGTTTTTGGATGACAGGTTTATATTGTGAATAATACGGATAATATTGGTATATTTGATAAAAAAGATGATGAAGGAATATTTTTGGGATATTCTGCTAGTTTTAATGCCTATAGAGTGTTTAATAAAAATTCAAGGATTTTTGAATAATCTGTTCATCTAATGTTTGATGAAACTAACCCTTTTACTGAAGAGAATGATAAAAAAGATGAAGTTACTGGTTTCATGGAAACATAAGACATTAATGACATAAAAATAATTTTGAAAATGATATTAATAAAATTTAGTTCATTTTAGAAGATTATGAAACTGAAGAACCTGATATTTTATTTATTAGACAATCCATGACCCTAAATAACCATCATTTAGAAAATTTTATAAGAGACCATGATATATGAATTATAACTTGAAGAAATATAGGAAACCTTGGTGAATTGTTTTCCTTTCTATCCTAGTTAGATCCTAAGGCTATTGAGGAAGCCATAGAAGATGCGAGTTGGTTGCTAGCAAAGCATGAAGAGCTACACTAGATTAAAAGGAATGATGTTTGGGAATATGTAGAGAGACCAAACAATTATACATTAATAGGAACCAAGTGAGTCTTTAGATATAAATAGGATATCAAGGGTTCATTAACATACATAAATCTAGATTATTAGCTAATGGATATAATCATGATGAAAGGATAGATTATGGTGAAACCTTTTACCCTATAGCTAGATTAGAATCCATTAGAAACCTTCTAGCTTATTCATCTCATATGATTTTTTGAATCCAATCATATGGATGTTAAATATAAATTTTTGAATGGTTATTTAATGGAGGAAGTGTATGTTGACCAACCTAAACATTTGTAAAATACTACAAAAATCTATTTTAAAACCTAATAATCCTCTCTATAGACTAAAATAAACTTTGAGTCTCGGCACACAATGGGGTTGTGGGGGAGAAACATGCACTACCCGATGGTTGATTAGAGAAGGTTGGGTTCTACTTAATCACTTATATCGGTGCACTATTTTCACCTCAAAATGCCCAACGGTTACATATCCAGTGATATGTGGACTTGCTTTCCAAAGGTAGCAATTGGCAGGGTGGTTCGACCAGTGATGCTTAATAACTCACATTGGTCGAGAGGATGGGAAGTTGGGCACATCACACCCTTTTGAGGGGAATTATTTCCTATTACAGGACACTATTATAGACACAAGGATTCAGAATCATTTATGTCTGAGGTTTACCATCCCTCGTTAGATTAATGACCCTGAGGAGTCTGGACATTTTGAGACGACACTAGGGTTGATGCTGTAAACCGACGTGAAGATAATCGGATTTACCGGGTGTTGGGCTTGAACCGTGGGGAGGATTCCTATGTACCCTACCTAGGAAACAAGGATCAAATTACATGTAGTTCAAAAGGAACACTGGGGAACCAATTTGAAGATGGATCAGGGGTCCTTTGGGTAGTGGGATTGAACCTCGTTGGAGCTTCCTACATATCCCTATGGCGGGGAATCAAAGTCCTCGTAGTTCTCAATGATATGGGGCTTATGCTCTGAGGCAGACCATGGTTCTGGATTGGTTCTTACACTTTGAGGAGGCCCAGAGTGATGGATTGGGGCTTAAACTCTGAGGAGGCCCAGGAGAGGATGCCATGGTTTATGCTTACTCTAAGCCCACGTGATTCATGCTCGGTGAGAGAAACTAGAGGTAACATGGACCAGACGATCACGTTGCAAAAGTTGCATCTGTGGAAAGTAGAGTGGGGCTTACGCATAGAGGCGGTGGCCCATGGTGCTGGGACTTACTCCAAGATGGAAGCCTAGGGCGACAAAGTGCAGCGAGAGAGGGACACGACCCCAAAGAATGACAGAGAATCACCCTTCCCCACTATGCCATTCCTTGGGCATAGCTATGGGGATGTACGGAGGTGCATGGGGGATTCCATCTGATGGGTATCCCTCCACGCCCTGGTTAGGGGAGAAGTGCCCGAGCCCAAACAAGTGACGGGGAAGAAAGGGGGCTCCCGGTATTTGACTCCACATTATCGTGGGAATGTGAACTCAGGAATGCTTCAGAAATATGACCAAGGGTCAGGGCAACCCCTTCGCCCCCGCTTACCGTGGGTATGCAAACTCAAAAAGGCATGCTGATGTGCCTAAAGGTTACATCACATGGGTCTGGTGACTCTCGTGGAGGCCTCGACTCGGGGCCGATGAATGGGCCAATGATGGGGTTGCGTAGGATCAGGCCGAATTGGGAGGAATTTATCTGACTCGGGGAATGGGAACTCCAAAGGATCTGACGAGACACACACATGTATTTGTGGTGACGCCCTTTGCGTAGGGAGGTGCTATGCAACTGGAGAGGCCGTCCGCGAACCAGGGTGGTCTGCAGACTGATGGGCATCTCGCGAACCAGGGTGGTTCATGGCTTTGGGTTCAGCCCACATACCAGGGTGGTACGTGGAGGGATCCATGCGACCAGCAGCAGCCGAGGGCGGTGCGGGTAGGGGGTTCGTCGGTCGGGGCTTCGTCCACGTAGGAGGGTGCTACGTGGTGCGATGGATCGAAAAAGGGGCATAAACACGCTAGTCCATGGGGAGTGCATCCGCAGAGGGGCCATGGTTCATGGTCATCTTTTATTTTTTATTTCAAGTTCGTGGTTCACCAAGTTATTATGCGTTTTCAGTTCCTTATTAATTCACTTCCATCTTCATACCTGTTCCGGTTTGCAGACTGGAACTTCACGGTTTGTGAAATCCTATACTCCTTCATTCGAAATCCTTCCACATGAATCTGATCGATCTTCCTGAATCCTCCTTCTATTCTCCCTCCATATACATTTATAGAGTGTGGAAAAAGCTATATATGTGGTCATGCGACACCTTTTGTAGAGGCCCATGACCGAAAACACGGTTTACAGATAACTTGGTCAATCCACAACTTGCGGGGGGGGGGGCATTGACCTTACCACCCACGTGAACCAAATCAATCTTGGGGAGTGCTTCGCAGCCACGTGGGGTTCTACCTCCATTCTAAAAATGACAGCGGATGAGGTCCGGGCTGGTCGACGCGGTTCGCGGCTGGGGTGGTTCGTGACGATGGACCGGCTTAGTGCCAGTCCTGCTTCATTCCCATGGAGGTCCTCCGCCTTCATTACGTGAATGACAGTGGTCCTCGAAGGGGGTGCTTGCTGAACTGGCCGGGTTCTGTTGTCATTGGACTGGTCTATGGACCGGTTCGGCTTGTTCCATCCTTTGAGTCTTCTCCCCACCTTTACCCAACACTTTTTTGGGGGGAAAAATTGGGTGGAATCTCCCTTCTATTCAAGTGGATTTTCATTCTTGTTTGTGAATTCTTTAGGACCCTACAAATGCCCCCCATCAGAATGGGGTCCGATTGGAATGAAGGGGAGGCCATTCCAATGAAGAGTGGTCCTGAAACATGGATGGTTTGCGGTAGAGGATTAGACCTCGTAGGGGACCACAACTATAAATACAGGGTCCCTTCCTTTGTCTTTTATTAGAATCTTTGTGAAACCGGAGCTCTCTCGCTTTTCTCTGCATGCTCATTCCTTCGCGAAACGCCTCATCCGTGAACCAGCTTCCATTTCCGTGAACCATTGCTCCTTCACAGTTGCCATCATCTATGGAGAAATCTCCCAACTGTGAACTAACTCTTTTAATTAATTAAAAAGTAAGTCACGCCTGGCGCGTAGGAACTAGCTACGCGGTTTCGATGGCCCGTGGACTGAAATCTTCCAATTTTTGTAAAATTCTTAAGTCTTCTGAATCTAAATTATTTAAATCTGGGATTATGATTTAGTGGGGCATCTTGGTTTGCAATTTTCTGGCCAATTCTCCGTGGGAAAGAGTACCACGAACCCCTTCCGTGTAGTGTTGGTTCGTGGGATACATTCATCACAAACAACCTTTTGAGGCCTGCTTGGGGACTTTGTCATGAAGGTATCTTAACTCCTTTTCCATACAGTTGGTATTTTTGTTGAGATTTTATTATTCTGGACTAACCCTTTGTCTGGATTTTATAATGCTTGGAGAAAATATGGTTCCCCCTCGCCCTGCACCCAGGCCTACTGCCAAGCCTCTCCCAATTGGCGTAAGTAGGTGTCTAGCTATGATTCGTAGAGTGGAGAGCATCAAAGTGGACCCTAGTCCGTCCTCCATTCCCAACGACGGTGTCATGAAGGACATTCTCTCTTCTAATCTCCAGGGTTATCCACTATCAAATCGACATAACCTTTACGGCTTCGGTCTTCAAGGCGACGTCCCTATCCCCCCTACTTTCTCAGGTATCCCATCTCCTTTCTTTGAAGCATCACTAAAGTGAATTCAAGAGAACCTTAACTCATTGGGGGAGATGATATCTGATTCTGATCTGAAAGACACTTTCATTTTGAGATGTTTTGTTTTGACACAAAGTGATCAGTGCGCTCAAGACGTTTCTGAAGAATCTATCTTCAAGAGTCACCCCTCTATTATCAACCTTGCTCGAGTGGATCCTAATGTGGGGTGGATTACTAGATGGGATATTTGGTCTAGTGTAATTTTGTCAAATGATTGTGCCTAGGACTTCTGGGTCAAAAATCATTGCTGGGAATCTCCCGAGTCACTAGAATGATTCAATTTGTACTCCGTAGTGTGGGCCTCCCAGTTCACTATTTACCCCCCATCTTTGATCCTTCCCGACCTGCTCAGTCGCTGGTGTTCAAGCCCTAATACTTTGCACCTTGTCCATGGTGAATTTGGAATTAGTCTATGGGATATCTACAAATTGGGAGGGCATCTGATCATTGGTAAGTTGTATGATGAGTTTTTTTCCACTCATGAGGCATGGGATGATGATGAACAAGTACCTTCTTTGGCGAGGGATCTGCTGGTCATGGCAGTGCATTCACTGGGTCAGGCCTTGCCTTCCCGCTCTATAATTACTTATATCACCTGGATAGGGTTATTTATTAATATCACTGGTCATGTTCCAATGATCAAGCGCCCCCAGACTCATCCTTATCAATAGTCACGAACCACCCTAGTTTCCTACTGGGAGGTTCTTGAAGCGGGCGACTACCTTTCATTGTGTTACAAGGTGCACCCCGATGTGCCACCTATGTTCAGGCTAGAAGGTATGTTTTCTATGTTCTTGAGTGGGTGGTTATTCTATTTTCAAGATATCAACCCAGGCATCAGGGCTTGCAACATGATGATGGTAGTTGAGTTGGTAGAGGGCTACCCGGTGAATTTGGTCATGTCCACTTTGGCTCATATTTCTGAACTACTGAGCCACATGTAGGAGGGAGGGTCACCCTACCATCTGAGTGGGTCATTTCAATTATTATATGGATGAATAGAGAATCATTGTCGTTGTTATGAGTATTGTCATAACACAGTCATCTCGCTTCCTACCTTTTGGCCTGCCCGGCTTGATATAGCTGGGGTTCGTCTGAAGTCTCTCTGTTCTGATGAAATCGTCGAGCCCTGAGTGATTTCTCCCAGTATTATTTCAATCCCAAACCCATCCCTTCTAGTGTCGTGGTTGAAAACCACAGGGGGAGCCTCGAAGAATGTTCTTATATGATTTCACTACGGGATGCATTTTTGTCTACATGGATTGATGAGATTTCTCTGTGCGAGTTGTATGCCTCCATTGTTTTTTCCGCCAGTTTGGGTGTATGCAACTCCAAGTTTTCCTTCCCCCAACCGAGGCTCAAGTACTGCACCCGGACACTCTCTGTCAATGGTGGTTTATGTTGATGCGGGAAGGATCAGAAACAAGCATTCCCTTGCCTGGCATAGGAGCAACTTCCAGCCTATCATTGTAGTATACAAGAATGTGGGTAAAAACATAGCCCAATGGAATCCTAGGGAAGGCTGTAAAGCAAGTTCCAAAATCAGGAGTTATCGCGGCGGTTGTGCCTACCGTTCCTTCCTCATCGGCCCTAAGGGAGGATCAACTGATGGCTAATCGGTCAAAGAGAATCATGGGATTTTCCTCTCCCAGCCCCTATGCAGTCGAAGTTAAGATGGACCCAACCTTCTTGGATGTTGATGAGGATGTCACTGTGGATTTGGGTCCTATAGAGACAATTACCGATGTTTTATCAGCCGATACCAGACTCATTAACTTGGTTCCTAAGCCTGAACTAGGGTTAGAAGCTTCAGGCCTTCTAGCTTTGGAACCATCTTCTGGCGTGCACATGTCTGCACTGATCGCAATGATAGACTTCATTTCTGTGCTATCTAGAGAGGATAGAAATGATCCTCATGTCATGGAGGTCCATCGAGAAGTGCGCAGGTGTGACTAGCCCCAGATTTGTGATATTGTTGCCGAAACTCTTCTAACTGAGATGTCAACTAAAACTAAAGCTCTCCGACAACTCTTCCTGCGATTGGGGTCAGGTGGCATTGAATATCAGCAGTTCCATTCTCTCGCTTTCCAGGTTGTCGTGTCTCGTGAGGAAGTTTCCACTAATGAACGCAAATGTGCTCACCTTGCTGCCTCTAATTGGGGGGCCCGAGCCCTAGATGAAGCCAGGAGAAAGCTCCATCAGCTGATAGTGTAGGAGGCAAGCTTTTGAGATCAGGTGGCCGTCCTATCCTCCAAGTTGCAAGATTGTCGAGTACAGGCAGCGATGCCGAGGGATCAATTGTCAACTATGACAGGTTTCCTTGAAGTCACCAGGAACGGGATCAACAATCTCCAAAAAATAGTGGATCATACTCATTCTATGGCCGAGGTTGAGGCTAGGTAGAAGGCCTTGCTGGAGCAGGCTCGTAACAACCTCCACTGCACGGTCGTTGATAAGGTGGAGAGAGCGAGCTAGGATCCTTTGTGATGGTCAGAGCCATTCCTACACTCTTTTTTGCTGACCCCCCCTTTTTCGCTGTGAGGGAGAGGCCCCAGCTTGTGGACGTCCTCCTCTATTTTTTTCCAATGGAATACAATCTATTACATTCTTTTTCTACTATAAAATTTGATTGTTACTAGAACAATTGTTGCGTGAACAACAACTCACTGAATCAGAAATAATCACAACTCTGGAAAATAGAAACAAAATCTATCTTTTTCCTGGACTGTGGGATCCAGCGAGCATAGTTTGACTATTTCTAGGGTTTTGTAGAAAAACCCCACACACTTTTTGTCTTTTCATTTAATACCATAATTTTTCCTGGTCCCATTTAGTGTGGACCCAGTAGGTATATCCCGACTTTTTCTTAGGTCGCCCTCTTTGGGTTCTCCGCCTAACAGGCTTTGTGCCTCTTTTTGTGAGAGGTTTAATGTCCCACTGCAATGAATATCATTACTAATGTTTTAGGTCGAACATATTTGTCCAGGTATGGTGGGGCGAGGGCCCCAATGAGATTTGGTTGATTGAAAGATGTCTCAATGTCCTCCAGATGCATGTGATAAGAAAATGTTTATATTTGAATGACATACATGGCCTGTATCAAGGCGTGTGAGCAGTATCATCATGAAGAGGTAGGAAGAGTATCGCTTAAGGAAATCTTGCCTTAGGTAGATGGGCCAGGGGCGATTAATATGCAGATCCTCTAAGGGAATGGTATGAATAGTTGTGAAATGGTGTGCTTAAGTCAATGAATCTCCATTTCTGATGGCCTGAGGATTTCATGGAAGTCTGGCTTATGGAAACCACCATGGGTGGCATGGAGAATTATAAAACCATTGGGGGCTCGGAAAGGGTAGGTGATGTCTGAATGTGTTTGAGAACATCTGTGTCAATCAAGAGTGTGGACACATGGTCCTCGTCCTATGAATTTAACTAGTGTAAAGGACGGTTGGAGCTTGGCGCAGTTTAAATTCATGTAGCTGGGACATTATCTAGAATGGAATGGATTCTCCTGGTTATTGGTAATCTCTCCAGAGACGATCTACCATATTCAGGCACGGACATGAGAGAGGTGGGTAAACTGCATCTCAGAGGGTTTTCGAGTCTCGGGATGGACGTGGGGGCTCAGGGGCCGAGTGGCGTATGGAGAAAAGAATTACCTAAGAAAATCATACCTTTTGTGGAAGTGCCGGGGCGATCAATATGCAGAGCCACTGAGGGCATGGTATGCATGTTCATGAAAAGGTGTCCTTAGGTCAATGATTGCACTCTCCCAATATCCAAGAATATTTAGGGAAGTTGAGATTCCGGACAACCTAGGGTGGCTTATGAGAGATTGGATTTTTCTAAGTAAAAATTATAGTTAATGAGGAGAGGGTGACTAGATATGGGAGAAACATTTAGGCTAAATTTCCTGAGAATGCGCGAAGTCATTATTTCCCACCCTAGTGTGAGACGGTGGTTCGTCCAAGTCTGACATGTGCACTGAGGGACAATGAAAATCCTCCGTTCCTTACTGAACCTATGAAAGGTTTGACCATGTATTTTAACGTCATGTGGTAGGGATGACTTCCATGTAGTTTAACATCATGCAGTAAAGACGAGGAGAATTATTCAAGGAAGTTGTGTAGTTTAACGTCAAGCAGCGAGGACAGGGTCATTATTAAAGGATGCTATGCAGTTTAGCGTCATGCAGCGAGGACAGGGGGAACTTTTTTTTAAACCAGTGAAAATTCTTGTAGTTGGTGGCATTCCTCTGAGTGTTTAATACTTGGTCTTTGCAGATTTATGCTAAGCAGTAAAGTTGTTCCGTGTAGTTTAACTTCATGCGGTATGGACGTAGTTGAAAAGGCTTCTCTTGATCAGAATGTCACTGGGCTTGAACACCTCAGCATGCCCAAGACATGGAGAGGGGTTGATGGAGTGAATCGTGATTCCATGGCTTCTTTGATCAGGAGAAATGATATGGGTTCTCTGAGGCCGGTAAGCGTAAGAGGCTAGGAAGAGTATCGCCTGAGGAAATCATGTCTTTGGTAGATGGTCCAAGTATTATCAATATGTAGATCCACTGAGTGCATGGTATGTATAGTCATGAAAAGGTGTCCACGAGTCGATAACTTTCCACCTCTGATGGTCATGAATGGTTATGAGGATCCATGATTGTCCGGTCCACGAAGCCTTTCATTTGGTATGAAAATATTTGGACATGTTAGGCATATTCGGCCCTGGTTGCTATTAAAGATTAGAGAGCTCCCTGTGCTAATTTATCTTACACGCAGGGGGATACCTTCACTCCAAGCAGTTTAACGTCATGAGGTAAGGACGAGGTACTCCTAGTTTAGCAGTCATAGAGCTCATACCATTGGGGGACTGTTGCTGCAGTCACTCAAAGGATAACTAAGTTACCATGATATGGTATACTCCGAACAGGGTGGGGAATGAAGTTTTTAAACGGAAACTCTGAGGTTTTACAAATAAGGAGATGTGGTGTGGGGGATCTAAGGCCGATAAGCATATAGAGCTAAGATGGGTACCGCCTGTGGAAATCATCCCTTTGGTAGACGATCCAGGGGGTATCAATATGCAGAGCCACTGAGGACATGGAATGCATAGTCATGAAAAGGTGTTCCCGGGTCGATGAAATTCCACTTCTGATGGCCATGACTGATTATGAAAACCTAAGAATTCTCACAGTACAAAGTTTAGCAGCCTAGGATAATGGTGTCTGGGTATGCAAGAAACATCATCACTACAATTGTCCATTGAGTCAAAGTAGCCTAGCCTTGGATTGATGTTCGTAGATGCAAGTCATCATGTAAACCATGGGTGGATACATAGGATAAACAGGTAGGGATACTCTGGAAACATTTGGATGTGAAAAGGGGAAGAACTTGTAAACCACTATGCCATAAATTTCTTGATCAGGAGGTATAGTATGGGGGCTCTGAGGCTGGTAAGCATACAGAGCCAAGAAGAGTATCGCCCCAGGAAATATTTCCTTTGGTAGACAGGCCAGGGGCTATCAATATGCAGAGCCACTTAGGGCATGGTATTCATAGTCATTAAAAGGTGTCAACGGGTTGATAAAATTACACTTCTGATGGCCATGAATGGTTATGAAGATCCATAATTATCTGTGTCAGGGAGTCTGGCGTATGGAGGGGATGCATCCAAATTGACGAGGAGTATTTCCATCTCATTTCTCCATATAACTTGGGTGAGTCACGATGAAGTCCATGCAGTTTAACATCATAAAGCGAGGATGCGGTCCATGCAGTTTAATGTCATGTGGCGAGGATGAAGAGTACACCCCGTGCGGGTCTGGTCTGTACACAGGGAAAATAGCATTTTTGTCTTCTTCTCCATGCAGTTTAACATCATGCAGTGAGGACATGGACTAAACCCCGTGTAGGTTTGGTCCATACACAGGGGAAAGGGTATGTTTGACTTTCATTTGGGCATGGCTAGGCTAGGATGGGAAACCCTGACGTCACTACATATCATACGAGGGTAGCAATCAAGCCTCATGTAGTTCTCTGAAGTCACTACATCTTAATGTCATGCGGTGAGTATGAAGAATACACCTCATGGAGGTCTGGTCTGTACATGGGGGGAGAGGGCATTTTTTTAATGGTTGGGCCAGGATACAGAGTCTAGGCATCACTACGTATCCTGTGAGGGCAAGAATCAATCCTCACGTAGTTCATTTAAAGAATTACCCACATAGAGGTCTGATCCATACACAGGGGAAAGGGTCATTTTTGAAAACACTTATTTAAGGGGTGGTTAGGCCGAGGTGGGGAACTATGGAATCACTACATATCCTGGGAGGGAAGGAATTAAACAGTATGTATTTCTTTACTAAATACACACTATGCTGGTCTGGTCCATACACAGGGGGAAGGGGGCATTTCTAGCTTCATTTGAAGTGGGTGAGCCAGGGTGAGGGATGTTGGCATCACTATGTGTCTTGTGATGGTAGGAATCAAGGCTCACACAGTTCTTTGAAAGACAATACACCCCATGAAGGTCTGGTCCATACGTTGGTGAAAGGGGAATTTTTTTTAAATCATCATATCTATGCAACCTAACATCATGCGGTGAGGATGAAAGATACCCCTCGTGTAGGTCTGGACCACACATGGGGAAAATGGGAATTTTTAACTCATTCGGGCATGGCTAGGCCAATATGGGAAACCTTGGCATCAATATGTATCCTTCGAGGACAAGAATAAATTTGTACGTAGTTCTATGAAATCTGTGTAGTTTAGCATCGTGCGGTGAGGAAAAAATAATCTTAGTTTAGGTTCGTTGAGTTTGGACTGTTGGGTGCGTGGCTGTTTAATGTCCTGCTATTCGGATGATAACTGGTTTTAGTTATGCTGGTGAGGACAGAATACTCTTAGTCTTATGTCATAGAGTTTGGACCTTTAGGTGCATGACAGTTTAATGTCCTATAGCTCGGACGATAACAGCTTTTAGTTATGCCGATGAGGATAGATTACTCTTAGTTTAGGGTCATAGAGTTTGGACCTTTGTGTGCATGGGAGTTTAACATCTTGCAGCTCGGACAATAAATTATTTTAGTCATCTTTGCGAAATACTTCTTCATTAATCTTGCATTTGTAGGAGCGGTGGTGAATTGCCAATCCATGGAGATTAGGGAATATTCTCTGTTAGAGTAGAACTTGTGTATAATAGATAGTGCCTCCCACTTGGACTCAAGCTTTGGAGTTTTTTTCTGGGTATCATCGGGGTCCAAAGGACCAACACCAATTCCCCCTCCAAGGAGCGAAGATGATCATTTTTATTGAAGGCTCGTGCAATCCGGTTCTAATCAACATCCAAATGGTGAAAAGTTTATAGCCACTTCTCGTGTAGCTGTTCCAATTCATCTATCCATTTTTCTGTTTGCTCATAGTTGGACAATTAATTTCAAATGGGAACACAGAGCAAGGGTAATTAGAGCTCAATGGGTAGAACCGCTTCTGTTCCGTATACTAATGAGTATATAGTAGCCCATGTAGCGGTGCAGATCATGGTTCAATAAGCCCACAATGCATGGAGGAGTTTATCCGGCCAAGAAATCTTTTCTTTGTCCACCATTTTCTAGAGAATTTTGGACATGGTCTTGTTTAAAGCCTCTATCTGTCAGTTGGCCACTGCATGGTAGTGGGTTGAATGGTTAACCTTGATACCATATTCTTGATATAGTTTCTCCAATTCGATAGAGCAGTAGTTTGTGACGTTATTTGTCAGTATGGTATGAGGGACACCAAATCTGGTGATGATATTGGTTTTCACAAAGCTGGCAATGTTTCTTGCCCCGAATTCCTTAAGGGGTATAGCTTCTACCCATTTGGAAAAGATGTTAGTTGTCGTGAGGAGAATCTTAAGAAGTGTGGTTGTGGCAGGAGGATATGGTCCCATGACATCCATTGCCCAGACAGAAAATGGCCAGGAGTACTTGGCCTGATGAAGTAACTCTGGGTGTTTATGTATGAAGTTGGCATGGATTTTTCATTAGTGGCATTTTGCGGTAAAGCTCTTGCAATCTCATGCCACTATGGGCCAATATTACCCAAGCCTCTGAACCTGGTGGGAATTCTTGGAACTCAGCTGACATACTCCACATACTTCGGCATGCACTTCAGTCATAACGACAGTGGTTTCTTCCTCATCAATTAATCCGAGTAGGATTCCATTAAGGCCTTGTTTGTAGAGGACCTCTTGTTGACCTGTGCAGCCATATAGGACAATGTTTATTTCCATTCTCTATATTATCTCTTGTTCATCCTTGTCTAATGGATGTTCTCCCTGTTAATGGTAGTTTTCAATGGGGGGTTATCCAACCGGTGGTAGGAGAATATGGCTTAGGAACAGGACTGACTTCGGGGATTTCCTCCATCTTGGTATGGACAAATGGCGAGACCATTTGGTGGTGAGAAATACTGATGAGTGTTTCATCTCAGACTTGGTCAGCTAGGGTTGTAGCCATATTAGCTAATGCATTAGACTGAGAATTCTTGAGACTGTGGAATATAGGTCAATGTTGGTTCTATGGAGAATTCGTCCATTAACCCTCAAACGTGGTCAAACAGTGGAATTAGATCCTACCTTTTGATAGCATAGTCACCATTGACTTTCTTGATGACCAGTTCTAAGTCACCTTTTACCATAAGGTGTTGTACATGTGCTTGGAGTGCGAGATCCAGTCCTGCAATGAGTGCTTGATACTCTACTTCATTGTTCGTACATCCTACTGACAAGAGGAAAGAATATGGAAAGTCTTATTTTTCTAAGCACATGAGTATTATCCCAAAACCCACATTATTAAATTTGGGATCTTCCATTCTCTTCCAAGTTGGGCTTTGGGAGGTGTCGTCGAAGTATATTTCCCATGCTGGGAACTACTCATGAACCAAGAAGATGTCTTCATCAGGTAGCTCGGTGTCTGGTGTAGTGGTCCCCATTGAAGGGTGCTCGTCTAGAAAATATACTAATTCATGGCCTTTTATGGCCTTCTGAGGCCCAAAATAGATGTCAAACTATTGCAGGATGACTGACCATCGGGATAGGCATCCGGTCATCATTGGGAGACTGAGGATGTACTTGAGTGGGTTATTATGCGAGACCAAGTTGACTTCATGATGCTGCAGATAATGCCGCAACTTTTGAAATGTGAAGACCAAGGCCAAACAACTCTTCCCGATGTTTGAGTATCAAGTCTCAGCGTCAATCATGGTTTGTATGAGGTAATAGAGAATGTTTTCACTACCGGCGTCATTTTTTTGTGCGAGAAAGGCTCCCAATGATTTCTCTAGGGCCGTCACATATATAATGAGAGGTCTTCCTTCAATCGTGGGCATGAGCACCGATGGGCTTAAAAGGTACCTATTTAGGCTATCAGACGCCTCTTTGAAGTCATCATTCCATTGGTACATGACTCCATTTTTCATTAACCTAGTGAAGGGAAAACATTTTCCCGCTAGGTTGGCTATGAATTGCCTGATATAGGCCAGTTATCCTTGGAATCCTCTCAACTCAGTGAGATTGTAGGGTGGAGGCAGGTCAAGGATAACCTTTTTCATTTCAGGGTTGACTTCGATTCCATGATGGCATACGACAAAGACAAGGAATTTTCCATAGGTAACCCCGAAGGTGCACTTCAAGGGGTTCATCTTCTGGCTATGTTGTCGAAGTTTGTTGAAGACGGTCTCAAGGTCTGACAGGTGATCTGAGAGCTGTCTGGACTTAACCACCAAGTCATATATGTAACATTCAATGAATATCCCCAATAATGGTTTAATGATACGATGCAAGGCATGTTGATATGTGGAGCCAGCATTCCTAAGACCAAAGGGCATGACCCTGTAACAGAATACTGCTTGGGGGGCCCTAAAAGCAGTGACTTCTTTGTCTTATTAGGCCATCTTGATTTTTTATACCCAGAATAGCCATCCATGAAGGATATAGCCTCATACCTAGCCATTGCATCGATTAACAACTCAGTGATCCGGACCATGAAATCATCTTTCAGGAAATGCCAATTGAGATCTCTGAAATCAATGAAAATGCAGATTTGTCCGTTATTTTTCTTTAAAGGGATGATGTTGGCCAACAAGATGGGGTATTGAACCTCCCGAATAAAGCCTTCTTTGATGATCTTATTGACTTCAACTTCTATTTTGGAAGCATGTGAGGGGTGTGTCTTTCTGGCGGAATGTTTATATCTCCGATGGTCTTCTGGCAGACCCAGGTGATGCGTCACAATTTCATTATCGAGTCTCAGAATTTTCGTGCAATTCCATGAAGAAACATCTCGATGTTTCCTTAGGAAGGAGGTATATACCTCGTGCTCCTAGGGGGACATGGATGCACTAAGAAGAGTGGGCCTAGGGTTATCCTTGGTACCCAGGTTAATTTATTGATCTCGTCCAAACTGGTGGAGATACGATCTTCAAATGTGGGAGGTGCATCCATGAGATCTTCCTCTTCTTCTCCCACATTCTCATATTCTTGAGCTGATGGGGGAGAGTTTATGGACTGGGCTCCTGGGATTTTGAGGGCGAGGCATCATGGGCATCCCTGCTCGATTATTCATCCCCAGAGTGAGGGTTGGCAGACATTCCCGCATTGTCATGCTTGGTCGTTATGGATGAAGTCATGAAGACTGCTGACTGCGTGTCTGAAATTGAACCACTGCTCACAACATGGTTGATGTGCAGTACATAGTCTCTGCCAAGCTGCCTAAGGGGGTCGTCAAGAACCATTTCCAAACCATTTGGAGAGGGGATCCAGTCAACACCATCGTTCAAAGGCTTCTTCTTCTTTTTCTCATAAAATACGGTGTCAATGTAGTGTGACTCAGAGAGATCTAATGGGGCATTGTCGTCATGTAATGTCCCACTTTTCCCATTGACACGGTACTTAATACACTGGTGGTAGGATGAAGGAATAGCCATGTGCTTATGGAGCCACGACTTCCCAAGTAGGGAATTGAATTCCGTGTTTTTCTGGACCACCAGGAATTCCGAATTGGCCACAAGGTCGCCAAAATGGGTCTTTAGCTTAATTTGCCTCATTGGATTCTGTTCACTATTGTCATAACATAACATAGTTGTGGTTGAGGGTACCAGGTCATTCTAACTGTATCCCATATTAAGGAGTTTCTATAAGGGAGGGAGGCTAACTCCAGAGCCGTTGTCGATAATGAATTTTTGGATCTCTACGTCCATTAGTGTTCCGGACACATATAGTGGTTTTATATGTCCTTTCATGATGACATCTTCATCCTTGTCGGCGAAGGAAATAACCGCATTGCATTCAGCCGAGCCAGTCTCCGTTTGATAAACCTCAGTGGAAACTACCTCAGCTTGAAACTCCTAGGGCCTGAGCAAGGCTTCTATAAGCCCCTCCCTGAGGTCTACTAACAAACTCAGGGAATTCAGGATCGACAGTTTGGTTGGTACAGATTCCAATTGTTTATGGATATCGTATTTATGCTCCAGCGGCCGACGCTTCTCCGTTGGTGGGAGAGTTTTAGTGGGCATCTTGGGAGTTGGAATACGTGACAAGGAGGGACCGGCTACAGGGTTAGATGCTTAGGTTGTCCCCATGTTTTGGGGACTCGGCCCGGTTGGTCTACATTTGTGCACTAGGTGCCTAGGCACTTGTTCCTCTTCTGATGGTTACGACAGAATGATGGGGGCAGAGTGGCTGCTTGTGGAGGTATAGGGATATCCTTTCTCCTGTTGAGTCTATTTAAGGGATCTCCCATGGCTTTCCGTGATATTAACGGTTTGGGCCGAGGTCCAACCATAGGGTTGGTTTCAGTGGTGATTGTGCATCCCATGATATCCCTTGGCTCTGCGATTCCTCATCCTGACTCCTCGTGTTGGGAACTCGGGTTCATAACCATACCCTTCATCAGATATGGATTCCATAAGTTGTATGACATTTATGTAAACAAATATTGTCTCCTCATCCTTGGAAAAGTCAACCTGGTCGGTTGTCCCTGATGGTTCCGTTTGGTGGGTCAGTGCTCATGATGCCAAATTTGAGGGCATGAAATATGACAGTGTCAGGGCAAATTTCGGACTTGTCGCAGACTGCCCATCTTTTGATTGTCTCCTCCTCTGTCAATTAGGCCTGGATGACCAGCTCATGGTGGGTTGTGAGGCCGACATTGTCGGCTGTGCGGAATTAGGGGCTATTGGAGGCAACACCGGTTGTTGTAGTTGAGCTCGGAGTATGCCCTGGGATCGATTAATAGTCTTCCGAGTCATCCAGTTATCAAATTTCTGCCCCTTTTTGCTGGAAACATCCTGACACCCCACCACTTTATTAGAGTTGGTGGTAGAAATATATGTCACATGTGATGGGGTTGGTCTCATATCGACCTACCCAGAGCCTACCATCCTTTGCAGGAGGTCTTTGAAGATGAAGAATTCCCAAATATTGGTCCCCATCATTCAATGTTAGGGAGAGTAGTATGGCCTGTCATCGAGGCCAACTTATTTATGTTTCCTCAGCTCTGAGAGGTGAAGCAAGTTGCACTTCATGGAAGTGATGAAGTAACCGTAGACTTGGTCCTCTCGGAACGAGTATAATTTATGTCTTTGTCCTTAAAGTGGTTCCACTTCGACCCTTTATGATCGTCCCGCCTGGGCAGAGGTGGCTGCTGATATACAGGGGGCCCTTGATGATTTGGTGGAGGCCTGACCAATAGAGAAGGTATAGGGGCTAGCTTGAGCATGATAGAGGATGTTTCAACTTTAACTGTTCGCTTTGCAGGATCTTGCGAGGTAATTAGGGACTTCAAATTGGTCCGCTGCAAGGAGTCCTCAATTATCTGGGCAATGGCCGAGAGATGGAGGAAGCTAGTGGTGCACTCCACTGGTATGCGCGGTGTTCATATCTCATCTTGAAGATTTTTGAGGCATGTGGAACGAAACTCATCTTGAGGCATTGGCATGTTCAGAGAGTAGGTCAGAACATTCCATCTGGCGATGAAATCCTAGTCCCTCTAATTCTCCCTCGGGTTGAAGTTCATGAGGACACTGACCGTGGTTTTAGGAAATGTTGAAGTGAAGTGGAACATGAACTGCTACCAATGTTCCTCCATGATTTTTACAGACTCGGCTGACATACTGGTATACCAGACGAAGGTAGATTCTTTCAAGGCCCGTATGAAGCATTTGAGTTTCACAATGTCTTTTTGTTCTAGAGTTCCCATCATCGGGTTGTAATATGACGCATACTGCATAAAATGTTGTTCTGGATCCCCTGATCCATTGAAGATACAGAATACAGGGCTCCCAAAATTATGTGAAGGAGGATTGTTCCTCACCCAATCTGGGTAGGGCTTCCTCTCTAGCTGTATCATAGCGCATCAACCATCCATTTCTTCCAATCAAGCTGTTAGTACCTCGATGGTGTTGGTGAGACCCTGGTTTACATCATGTTGGGCCCAGTCCTGTGCAGGTGTAGCCCGAGGCATTTCTTGAGGATCCAACTCGGTTTGCACCAGGGGTGCATGTGTCATTTGTGACACCTTCAGAGGGTTCAGACATACTCACTCCAGTTGCTTCCTGAGTGGTGGTAAGTCTTGGTATTAATCCGGATCCACATTCTAGTAGTTGGACAAGCCATGCACCTCGTTGGGTAGGAGCCTTGACTGTGCTTCGTTTTCCGGGGAAAACATGGGTCTTTGAGGTGCAATTAGTAGGAGTGCATGATGCAGATCTTCTTGGGAAGTGCTTTCCATAAGACGGTTCCTCTGGAGTATCTCGGCGTTGAGCCACCTCAATTCTTTCATTTCCTTCTCCAGTCGAGCGAATCTCTCTTCGAGCGTGAGTGGATCATTTTTTTTGAGAGAAGGAGACAGGTTGAGGGAAATTGCCCCTTTGTTCTTATCCTTATTGGGATCTATTAAGGTGAGCAGCGGAAGGTTAGCTAAAGGGGTGGCCATATTCAGAGTGGCCTTCTGGTTCCGGGTCTGCACACTTGGTGGTTCGTTGTGAGTCACAACTCAACCAGAACCATCGTCTCCGATCAATCCGGATTTGCACCATCCTCAGTGTTACCCATGGGGTTAACCTCTATGGTGTTGATGGATGCATATTGCGGGGCGGAAAAGATGCCATCTTCCAAATCAGAAGTGGATCTCTCACGTCTTTTACTGGCCTTCCCTCTTCTATCCCGAGATTTCTTTCGGGCTCCTTGACAAAGGGTGACACAGAGATTTCTTTGATGTTACTTTATGGAATGCATCCCTCCCAGAGGGGATGATGATTCAAACGACAAGATAGGGATGGAACCTCCACTTCTGACTGTCCACCCTAGATGAGAGAATACTGATTCTCGTGGGGGAGGTTGTTGTTGAGGATGTAATAATACCCCCATCCCTCAGGGCTGGGGTCGGATCTTTTCCGTAGACATTGAGTCCCTTCCCATTTTTATTGGTCTTACGGGGGAATTTGGTGTTAAAAATTCCCCCAGACCTGCAGGTTGGGGTTGAACCTAGATTGCGGCAGTGGATGCTGCTATCGCTACCTGCCTGATCTTGTGTGCCCCCATTCGGGGTTGAACCGGGTTTGGTGCCGACTTTCTCTATGAATTAATCCCTTCTAGGGAGGGAGGAAATGATTGCTGATTGGCCTCTCATAGGCGAGAGGACTATTTTATTCTATTGATGACCTGATTCAGGATTTCTGGAATGGATTGTTCCCGTCAGGCCTGATGCTTCTCGAACATACTCAAGGCCTGGCTCTGTTGGGTGTGTTTCCTTTTTCAAAAAGGGAGACCACTCGATTGCCATCTTGACGTGATGACGTTGCAAGACACCATTCCAAACAGGTTCTTCTGGGTGGGGAGTGGAGTGAAATTCAGAGCTTCATGTTCGCCCCATCCTCTGATATAGGCTCCCAATGAAGTGTCACCAATGAGGCGGTGCAACTGGTGCATCGCACGGAGGCATTCTATCTCCATGTTTCCTTTACACCTCTCAGGTCGCTGTTGTCGTGCATATGGAAGGGATTCGAGGTTGATGTGACATAGGAGGTCTCCTATTGTATTGACATTCTCTACGTTACCTTCATAGGGTAGGAAGCTTGATTTCAGTCGGT
This sequence comes from Viscum album, assembly GCA_963277665.1. Taxonomy (NCBI): domain Eukaryota; kingdom Viridiplantae; phylum Streptophyta; class Magnoliopsida; order Santalales; family Viscaceae; genus Viscum; species Viscum album. Next base: position 1,041,979,805 of record OY728133.1, on the reverse strand, counting down.
AGAGGGTTTTCCATATGTTGTGGCGGATTCTGTGCACACATTCATTTGAAAAATCTCTGGGTATGTCGAATTGAGAGGTGGTCATGGGCCAAAACATAACTAGTATATCATCCCTGTCCAGTAGTTTCGTCAGGTGGAACATGACGTCATACTCATCCGATAGTGATTCCTCTACCTGGTCGGCCCAACTGAGATGTTCACTATTAGTGTGGTCGGTGGCAGTAAGACCAGTAGGTATCAAATTATCATGTGGGAGATTCCAGGTCTTTTCTAAAGATGATCGTGGCCCCGGAACATCTCTTGATTGAAGAAGGATGTTGTTGGTGACTATTTTGGAATCTGACATGCTCGATACTGTCCTTTAGAGTTCCTCAACACATGAGGTCTTTTCTGTGCTTGATTCGGGAGATGGATGACCTTCTTATCGATATGATATGTCATTACGGGGATGACATTCACAATGATGGCTGTAATGGTGAGGAATACCACTACTGCTTGACGCCTCACTACATAGAGGTCTTTTGCAGTGCATACCCTGGGGAGGACCTTCAAGGCATGTCGCGGCATGCGGAGGACCTTCTAGCTGTGTAGAGTTGTTACGGGGAGGGCCTTCGCAACAACTACTATCATGGTGAGGATGACCATCATGGTTTGATGTTCGATCTGCATCCTACGGAGGACCTTCAAGATATACTGCGACAAGGGGAGGACCATCTTGTTGCTTGAGGCCACTGTAGGGAGGACCTTCACTATGGAGTGAGTGGTGGTGAGGAATAATATCACATATACTACAATGGGAAGGACTACCATTATAGTTTCCGCAAGGAGAATATCTGTGGGGTACACCCTGGGGACGACATTTAGAATGTACCACAACGAGGGAAGGTCCTTCTCATTTCTTAACATCTCTATAGGGAGGACCTATGTTATCAAGGTGGAGTGGACTACTACCATGATCTGATGCTTGGCTATGTGGAGTGTTGTTTCAATGTGACCCATGGGGAGGACCTTCAGGGAAGGACACGATAAGGGGAGGGCCTTCTTGTCGTGATGAGACATCACTGCAGGGAGGGCCTCTGTAGTAGCGACTATGATAGTGAGGAATACCATCATAATCTGTGGTTCCACTGCTTGGAGAGTGTATGAAGTGTATACCATGGGGAGGTCCTTCAGGGTGGACCGCAGCAAGTGGAGGACCTTCTTGCTGCTCGATCTTCTTGTCTCGTGGAGGGTTTCCGTGACTTGCATCAAAAGAGGAGCTCTCATGATCGATTGTTATATGCATATGGGGGAGGCCCCTGTAGGTGCTCTGGGAGGACCTTCAGAGCTTCTAGTAATGAAATTGTGGGGAGGACCTTTGCAACTTCTACTACCGTTCCCATAATATGGTAATCGGTGGGTAGGGTTCGAGGATTTGATTTGTGCTTAGCGGCATCAGGAACCCCAACTTCAAGTAGAGCGGAGTCATGAACCCGATTTTTATTTTTTGGATGCCTTCAGCGCATTCGAGGCTCTTTTTTCCTGGCAACGGGGACCATCTGCAGTTGAAAACATCCCTCACCTTTGGGTCCCTGTCTAATTGGGTCCCGTGATGCTGTCGGGATACACCGACGAACATCATGACTTTTAGCATTGTTATAGGCCTGCTCTAGAGAATCCATCATGATGGACGGGTGTCCCCCAGTTGGAATGAGTGAATCTGCTTGATCTAGTTTCCCTTTCATCACAGAATATAGCCGGTGACCCTCCTGGGTGAATATAGGGATGCAGACCTGCTCTGAGGCATCTATCTCGTCTCTTAGATGAGTCTCTTCAATTGGGGAGATGGTCACAGGGGCCCTATTCCTTGCTGTTGAAAATGATGCAATTACATTCTGGCAAGTATCCAAGATATGAACTGGTATCGATACCTACTCCCCCATCATCACCAGGATATTCCGAAAGACATATTTGGTTGGAACGGGTATGAAGGCCCATTCCTGTATCGGAGCAGGAATATCCTGCTCCGGTCCTCTGGTGGTCAGTAGCTACTGGAAATTCAACTGTGTCGGGGTAGGTGAACGAATCTTCCCCTAGGACGGGATATTCCTGTTGATCTCTTTGTTTTCTACTACATCGGGATAGTGGACATCACTTTCATATGCAAGGAGCTGGCCTTCCGTATGTTGGTTTCCCACCGTATTGAGTTAGTGGCCTTTGTTGGCAGGGAGACATGCCTTCCTATTAATTTCCTCCACATCTGGATGGCGGTCTTTGTTGATCGCCACTGCATCGGAATGGTAGGTATCAAGAGAACCTACTAGGAGCCAGTCCTGTAGGCGCTGGGTCGCCACCACATTGGGTTGGTGGGCTTCATGACCCTGGGCAGGGAGAGGTGACTGCCGGGTAGGTGCCATCCTGTGTGAGCGACGAGTATGACAAAGCTCTACGGGGATGCAATCCTGCTCGTATGATGCCACCATGTCTGGATGTCGGGCTTTGGAGGAGATAACTGGTGTATGTGCCTATTCCTAATGCGTCTCTGTGACTGGGTAGTAGAGCTCTTCCTTGGGGACAAGAGTGATGACCGATCCCCGGTTGTACGTTTTCCTCCCTCGTCGGGTGGTCTGAGGGGCTGGATATTAGGGTTCCTGGGCCTAGATCCTCGTGGCTTCATCCTCTTGAGTGTGAGGATGTTGAGTCGTGGTGTGACCGTGATGACGTCTTCTGGTGGGGGCCTCGGAGGGGAACCCTCTTTCCGTGGGGATGAAGTCCTCTGCGTCAACCTCTCCCACCTCCCTAAGATAAGGGAGGTACGCGTTGTCCTGTTATGGGGATAGACTCGTGAAACGGTTCACAACAGTAATAGGGGCCGTCTGGATCTACCTTTGTATCCACTGTTGGGTAGGCGACCGGCTAGTCCTGGCAGATTGGAGGGTGTTCATGGCTACCTTCACCGTCGGGAGAGTACCATTCACATGGTACTCTCGGATCAGCACAGCCATGTCCCAGCCTTGAAGACACTGGGTGGGTGACGGGGTCCTCAGTTGGTGAGGATGCCCGGTCATTGCATTGTTGAAAGTAGGCACCTGAGGGTTCCTTCGTGATTCCATTGGATCGAAGGGAGTTAAGAGTGGTACCTGCAAGAAATTTTAACAAATACAAATAGAAAACCTGTCAAAGTAGCATCTCATGATCCCATGCATAATTAATGACCTTTATAGGCCCTCCTTATGAGTATAATAGGGGCACAGAGTCGGATTAGGTTAAATACATCTTACTTGGTTAATGATTCAAGTCAGGTTCACAATTTTTTTTGTCGCGTCGCATGATAGAGTAAGGGGGAGAAACATACGGTACCTAACAGTTGATTAGAGAAGTTTGGGTTCTATTTAATCACTCATTTAGGGTGCACCTTTTTTGTCTCGAAACTTCTAATGGTTCCATATCCAGCGATACATGGACCTGCTTTCCAAAGGCAAGCGTTCACTGGGTGGTTCATCCAACGATGCTTAAGAACTCATGTTGGTCGAGAGGATGAGAAGTCGAGCTCATCACACCCTTTTTGGGGGAATTATTTCCTATTCCAGGACTCTATTATAGATCTAAGATATGTTCAAATGTTCGCGAATCTTTGGTATATACCCAAGCATAGTATCCACAGATTACTATTGGTTGGCAATGGTCAGCTGGACGCAGGGATTCAGAATCATTTATGCCTGAGGATTACCATCCCTCGTTGGATAAATGACCCCGAGGAGTCATTACTTATTGAGATGACACTAGGTTTGGTGCTGTGAACTAACGTGAAGATAGTCAGATTGGCCGAGTGTTGGGATTGAACATTGGTGAGGCTTTCTACGTACCCTGCCTAGGAAACAGGGATCAAATTCTACTTATATCGAAAGGAACATCGGGGAACCTATGTGCAGATGGACCAGGTGTCCGATGGGTAGTGGTCTTGAACCACATGGAGGCTTACTATGTATCCCTGTGGGGGTGAATCAATGTACATGTAGTTCGCAAGGATATGGGGCTTACGCTCTGAGGCAGCCCATGGTGCTGGATTGGGGCTTACACTCTAAGGAGGCCTAGAGTGATGGATGGGGATTACACTCAGAGGAGGCCCAGAAGTGGATGCCATGGTCGATGGTTACTCTAAGCCCACATGAGTCATGCTCGGGGTGAGAAACAAGAGGTAGCATGGACCAGAAGATCACATCACAAAAGGTGCGTTCATGGAATGTGAATTGGGGCTTATGCATAGAGGCGGTGACCCATGGTAATGGTATTTAATCCAGGATGGAAGCCCAGGGAGACAAAGCGCAGAGTGAGAGGGACTTGACACCAATGAAGGATGGAGAATCACACTTCCCCGCTATGCCCTTCCGTGGGAATGGTCATGGGGGATGTACGAAGGTGCATGGTGGTTTCCTTCTGATGGGTATCCCGTCACTCCCTGGTGAGGTTAGAAGTTCCCCAGCCCTAACAAGTGGAGGGGTAGAAAAGGGGATCCCGGTCTCGGACACCACATTACCGTGGGAATGAGAAAATATGAATGCTTCGTGAATTCACCCAAGGGTTGGGGAAACCACTTATCCCCCACATACTGTGGGTATGTGAAGTCAGAAGGCACGCTGATGAGCCTAAAGGTCACATCACACGAGTCCTATGGCTCTGGTGGAGTCCTCAGCTCGGGGCCAATGAATGGGCCAATGAAGGTGTTGCGGAGGATCAGGCCGGATTGGGAGGATTTTATCTGGCTCGGGGAATGGGAACTCCGAAGCATTTGGCGGGCCACAAATGTGTGTGGGTGGTGACTCCATTCACGTAGGGAAGTGCTACACGACTGGAGAGGACGTCCGTAAAAAAGGGTAGTCTACGGGCTGATGGGAATCCCACGAACCAGGGTTGTTCTTGGCTTCGGGTACGGCCCATATACCAGGGTGGTACGTGGAGGGATCCATGCGAGCTGCAGTGGCCAAGGGCTATGCGGGTTGGGGGTTTGTCAGTGGGGGATTCACCCATGTAGGAGGGTGCTACGTGGTGAGACGGATCAGAAAAGGGTCATAAACTCCCTGGTCAATGGGGAGTGCATCCGCAGATGGTCCATGGTTCACGATCTTCTTTTCTTGGTTATTTTATGTTCGCGGTTCACCAAGTTATTATGCATTTTCAGTTCCTTATTTATTCACTTCCAGCTTCATACCTGTTCTGGTTCACGGACTGGAACTTCGCGGTTTTTGAAATCCTATCCTCCTTTCTATCTAAATCCTTCCACCTGAATCTGATCGATCTCACAGAATCCCCCTTCTCTTCCCCCTCCATATCCTTTTATAGAGTGGTGAAAAAGATGTATCTGTGGTCATGCGGCACCTTTTTCGGAGGCCCATGACTGGAAACCCAGTTTACGGATGACTCGGTAAATCTACAACTCACAGGGGGCATTGAACTTACCTCCCCCGTGAACCAAATCAATCTTGAGGAGTTCTTCGCAGATGCATAGGGTTCTGCCTCCATTCAGTGAATGACAGCGGATGCGGTCCGGGCCGGTCGACATGGTTCGCGGCTGGGGTGGTTTGTGAGGATAGACCGGCTCGGTTCATGTCCTGCTTCGCACCCGTGGAGGACCTCTGCGTTCATTCCGTGAAGGATAATGGTCTGCAGATGGGGTGCTTCGCAGAACTGGCCATGTTCCATTTTTTTTGGACCGGTCTGTGGATAGGTTTGGTTTGTGCCATCCTTTGATTATTCTCCCCACCTTTCCCCAACTATTTTTGGGGGAAATATTGGGTAGAATCTCCCTTGTATTGAAGGGTATTTTCATTCTCCTTTGCGAATTCTTCCGGACCCTACATACTTCTTGATATTGTAATAAAATATTGAGTTCTTTTCTTTTCAAAAATGAATTTATGGTTAGATGGGAGATCCAAAACTTTTTAAGAAAAATGGTAGTTCTAATAATATATTTGTTAAAATTTATATTCATGATGTTATCTTTTGTTAAACTAATTCAATTATTTGTCTTGATTTTTCAGAACTAATGAAAAAAAAATTTCAAAGGAGTACAATGGGAGAAATAAATTTACATTTTGGATTTCAAATTTATCATTATTATTATTGAAATGTTTTAAATCAAACTAAATATATTATAGATTTATTTAATTATTTTCATTTGAGTACGATATGACATACACAACTCCAATATGTAACAATGTAAAACATAACTTGGATGAAGCTAGAAAACCAATGGAAAATATGTTATATAGAAGAATGATTGGTAATTTGTTATATCATATTGTTATAAGACCAAAAATTATGTTTTTTGTATTTTTATGTGATATATTTTAGTGAAACCCAAAAGAAACAAATCATAATGTTGTTACACTAATATTTAAGTATTTAAAAGGTAATGATTTTGAATATCTTCATTACTCCAAAAATTATGATTTTATGTTAATTCCACATTATAATGCTAATTTTGGAGGTTATAGAGAAGGACAAAATTGTTACTCCAGAACCTGTCTGTTTTTATGAAAATGATTACTATCATGGTTGGTTATGAAACTATACTTAGTTATCCTATTAATAGGTGAGGCCACATGTGTTTCTGTTGGAAGTTTCTATGCACAAGTTTTTCTGGATGAAAAAAACATGACTAAAATTTGAACTAAATTTTAATTGAATACATATTTTATGTGATAATACTTGTTCTATAAATATTTCAAAAAATCCTTTAAGTCATTCCAGTGCTATGTACATTGATATAAGGCATCATTTTCTAAGAGATAATTTTCATAATAAGGATATATCTGTATAATTTTGTTAATAGCGAATATCAATTAGATGATATTTCAAATAAACCACTTCCCACAACATGTTTTGATTTTTTTATTGGGGAGTTAGAATTATATATTATTTAAATAAAGATTTATTATTTTATTTAAATTAATATATTTTTATTTTTTATTTTTTAACTTATTTATATTAAAATGGTCTAATTTGTTTATTTAATAATTTTATTTTCACTTTAAAATTTAGAATTTAATTTATTTACATAAATAATTTTTTATGTCCTTTAATTTCAAATCACATGTTTTCAAAAACTAAAAATGAATGAGTACCCTACATAATCAGAATGATAAATAAGACCTCATCATCATCTATTAGGAAACCATATGAATTATCTTAAATTTTTATTTTCAACGAGTTTCATCTTTAAAACCCTAATCTTTCTCCAAAACAATATAATTAGAAAACCAAAAACATTTATATTCTCATAAATGGAAAAGATAAAGTAAATATATGATTTTGAACCCAACAGATTGATGTGTTAGTGTGTTTTGTCGAGAAATATTTATCATGGATTTATTATAGACTTCAAATGGTTGTATGAGATGAACCTTCAAATAAATAAGGTTCTAGAATAACATGGTTCCAAATTTATATTCAATGAGGATACTACATATTTTCTTTACAAGATAGAATTGAAACCGTTCTAGAGTAGTATATAGTTTAGTTTTGGTGAAACAAATGATACCATATTCTAATGGACAGAAGACAATGAATTATCAATTTCTTCAATTGAAATACATCAAAATTTTGAAATGACATCATGAAGGAGTATTCCAATATGATCTTAGATCAATTGAACATCGAGATCATATGTTTGAAGATATTATTTTTTTCCTATTTAGATCAACAAATATAGGGAAATTTTTTGTTAAGTATATTGTGGCAGATCAATAAGGGGTTTTTATGTATATTTAAACTGATACTTCTCTAAGAGTAGTTGAGGTGGAAAAAAATCTTGTACGTTGATATATACATTATGTTTTATCCATCAGTGCAATAAAACTAGATGTTTCTAGATACATGAGGTGTTACCAAATTAATTGTTTCTTGTTTAAATTAGGAACAACCATTTATCCTTATAGAAGGAGACATTCTATAATTCTATTTAGTAATATTATGATTTTATTTTTTTAATTAAAGAATGATATATCATCATAGTAATTTTTTGAATGCTGGTACTATTAGGAAAATATTATTTTTTTAGTGTATTGTAAATGGAACGTTCATTTATGTTCCTGTTGATGAACAACTATAGTCATGATATTTTGTTCAGTGGGAGAAAATTTTATTATGAAATGAAGGAGTTGGAGAATCCATAATAAAAGGTGTTTATAAGTCTACCTAGAGAAAATAATGTTTTGATTATACAAAAAAACATTGATAAAGAGGAGGGAGAAGAATAAGAAGTTTATGAGGAACTTTTTTTTGAAACCAAGGAAGAGAGAAGAACCATCCATTGAAGTGATAGGTTTAGGACCTAGAGAATAATCATGATCTTTTAATTTGGAAGAACCATTTCCCAATGAGGCTCAACAAGTAGAATTTAATGCTCAAGAACTCCATATTGTTATTAAACTATTTTTCTCAGAAGTAGATTGTTAATAAGAACAATAAGTAAAATGATTATTAATTGAGGTCACCGTGATTATTGAGAATCATGATATCTCAGCCAATTGTCATTACTTAGATAATCATGCATCTATTTATTGAGAAACAACAGAAGTCCTTGATAGTATATATTGTTTATTTGATAAATATGTGAAAAAAATAATATGTTAATCCCTTATAAATTGTTTAAGCTACTATTCAATAAAACAATCCAGATGAAGGGACATCTAATTACCTAAATAATAAAAATGAGGATCTTGTGATCATGTTTAATAAGGTTCAAGAGGAGAATTCTAATCATAGACAAGAGCAATAAGCTTCTATCAAATCCTATAATGATTTCCAAAATTCATATACTCTAAATATAAAATTAGAGTATATTCGAACATAGCTTCATGAGAATAAATAGAAATTTGTATCAAAAAGAGATTTCATTGCCATTAAGAGAGAAAAGATAGATGAGACTGGGAAGATAAAATCTGAATCTTTTTCTATAACATATTTTTCAGATATGAAATGGTATTTTGGAAGACTATTCAAATACATAAAGGGAATTTTCAATCAGGCCAGTTATTATACCTCTTCCCCTGAAACCCCACTAGATATGATCAAAATATTTTAGGATATCAATTATTTCATGGCCAAAATTAATGATAGGATAAAGAATAGTCAATGAAATAGTGATCCTTTTTCAGTTCTACTAGACAATTAAATGTTTCAGATTGAGTATCTAGCCTCAAATGAACTAGGTATTGGGATACATCTCAATATTTTTAGTGATAATATAGCTTAGTTTCTAAAAATAGAGGAAAACATTCCTGACATTCAATTTTGTTGAGAATATGAATTTTTATCAAGATTCATGAATTTGGATAAGGACTTTGGGAGACAATCTAACAAATAGACAACTTGTTCATATTATAGAATTGAATTTGGTTTTTGAAGCTACTCAGGCTCCTATAGAACCATAACCCATAACCTATCCTGACCTTTAGCCTTTCACATGACATTCTCTACACCATGTTTCAATTCCCCCAAATATATTTTAATTTATTTGTACAATTTTTCTTAATAAAATTAATTTTTTTATTATTAATTTATGTATTTTATATTTATGTTTCTTTACCATTTCTTATTTGATTATCCTTGCTTCCAAAATAAATTTTCTATTTTCCACTCAATACACTATATAAATATATATTTAATGTTCTATGCAAAATTTAAATTGTTTTAATTCTTTTTTCTTAATCATTTTTTATATCAATAAAGGGGGAAAATTTTTATGACCAAAAAATTTAATTTTATTAAAAATAATTCAAAATATCTCAATGAAATTGAAATTAATTTTTTTTCTTTAAAAGTGTCTAAAAAATTTCATATTTGGTTAATTATATTATGGTTATAATCATCATCCAAAATGGGGATGTTTTTGGGAATGTGTTGTTTCAATAATACTTCATAATTCTTAATTGATTTTGATGCTCACAAATACCCTTGTCTGTTTTTCTAATGATATTAAATTAAGTGTATTATTGGAAATAATTATCGAATACCATATTTACAATAGAATTATACTAAAATATTTTAATTATATTATAATATTTGATGAAGTTTTCAGAATGTTCAAAAGTGTATTTTGGAAACACTATTGGCACCCAACATTTAGATTGTAATGTACGGAATAAACCCTACACTTTGGACATCACATGTGGATCGTGAACCATACATTTGTATTCAAACGTATGTTAGAAAAAGGTGTTTATAGATAATCAAAACATGGATTGAATGAAAATATGGATAAAAACATTATGTTTGGATGAAACATTTTAGGTGAGAAGAGACGAAAGTATGGTGGAAGAACCCTAAATTAGTAAGTAGCCATAAATTTGAGGACACAACCAGATGGTTCATCAAACATAATTTTAGGATTGAACATAAATTTTTATCCATATATTTTGGAGAATAACTTATATGTAGATAAACCCATATTTTTGTTTTTGACGTTTTTTGAATGAACCCTATGTTTGAATTTTCTACATTAGAGATTTAATTTCATGATATTATCCATGATTTCTACAATGGTATTTAGAGAGTTACATGGTGTATTAAATATCATATTCAAATAATTCAAATATCATTAAGATTATTAAAAATAACTTTAATAAATGGAGAATGTATATCATATTCTTAAGGGAATTTATGAATCCCCATGACATTTTTGAATTCGAATATCTATTGTTTATCAGGTGTCTTTGGTGGATATGAAATTCTAGAAAACAATATATATGTTGTATATATTCAAGAGGTGTATCATTTGAAAATACATGATATAGAAGTAAAAAAAATTATTTTTGTGAAAATAGATTACATTACTACAACAACATTGATCGACCTTGTTATTTTCAAAAGAGGATACACTTTGGTGAAAAACATGTTGTACATAATATTATTGTAAGTATCTTTTTTCTATTTGTTACAAAATTTAATTGAAGATCATTTTTTAACTAGGATCACTTCATAACTATCCCTTTCTTGGAGACATTCATTTATATTGAAGAATATCGATATACTATATTTTACTACAGTCATAATTGTGATGTTCAACCCGAACCATCAAAAAATAAATCTCTTTTTATTTATTGCAGTTTCAACTTTCTCGAATTATTTTTGGCGGAGTATCAGCTTCTCAATCTAAGATATATTTTTTTGGTTTCCTGTTAAATAACCATAATATTATGTTTTTAAGATATTTTTGTAATGGTTTCAAATTTATGCACTTAGTTGTGGATTTATGGTATTATAATAAGAGTACCTTACTAGTGAAATTCACCAAGATTGCAGATAGAGTGATTGGTGGAGTGGATTAGTGGATCTTTCTACCATAAACCTCTATAAATAGATATTTTCATTATTTATGTTTAACCTATTATTATACTCATAATAAAATTAAACTTTTTATATCCATATTAACCACATATGATGTAAATATCATAAATGATGGATGTTTTTTTGAAAATAAACGATTCACCACCTATTGGGTTACTTTGTTTATTCACACGTAACATAATTAATAATTAATAATTAATAATTATACATTATTAACATAATAAATAATATAATCCATAAATAACAATTAATAATATAATTTAAAATTTAAAATTAATAATTAAATATAATTAAAAATAAATAAATGAAAATTTAGAAAAGAATAAGTATAGTGCCCAAAGTCCAAACCTAATTACGAGAATAAATGAAGTTATAGGAGAAAAACGATAGATGTGTACAAACATAATAAAAAATCCCCCATCTACTATAATTTTTTTTAATATAATTAATAGTATGACAAAGTGGTCACTGTCATTGTTTAGTGGTACTAAAAACTAAGCCTATAAAAAATGAACTTTGAAAGCCGGCGTGTTAGTTCTATATGGTGTGGTTGAAGGGGGAGACTATGTGCTAGTTATTATAGGCCCCACACATGACTATGTCTGTGATGTTTATTGGTATATTCACGGGAACAATGGAATGAAATACATACCGTGATGACGGGTGGGTAAGGGTTTTCTTGGTGTCCCTACAAATCCACGTGGGGGTTGTGTGGCTATCAATGGGTGCCCCACCATTATGAATGGTGTTAGCGATGATCTGCAGGTCAATGCACATCAGTGTGTTTGGTGATGCTTCGATCATGTCAGGAATGATGATGAAGTAGGGCCAAAACAAAAATACAATTTGTTAGATGAATTTTATAATGATTATACCCCAAGTATTTTAATAATGTTAGGTGTGGGGATTTATTAAATCATATTATGAGAGACTTATCCCAGGAGATTGAGGTGTTAGATAATAGTAATGAACCTATCACATTATATTATGATAATACTAAATCAATTTATCTTACAAAATAAACATGGCCACACAAGGGACTAAGAATATACTATAGAAGTATCATCTCTTGATGGATATTTCTTAGAGGTGTAATGTTTTACTAAAAAGAGTTTCCATGAATGAAAACATTGAACAACCCTTGAACAAATGCCAATAATAGCAGAATAATGAGTATCATGTATAATCTATTGTACTAAAATTTATTAGTAGTTATATCTAGTGAAATTTAGAGAATGATGGATTTGGATCCCTAGAACAAAATTTCGTGTTCATTATGGTAAACTCTTTTGAATGTTTTAAATATTAATAATCTTATTAACAAATCACGTTTTTTATTCCATGTGACATATTATGTGACAATTCATTAGAATTAGAAATGGAACTCAATGGTCCAAGAAGTAATCTTTTATAATGTAAGTCATGTAAATACAAAAAACTAATCTGAATAATGTTCTATGAGAGGAAATTGTTTGGTGGTCTAGAAGCCTTCAAATTTTCCACTTTGTGTAATAATCACGAATTGATTGATTATAAATTATTTGTTATTTTTTATTGAATACCACTTGTTAATTCTGGATATATTGTTTTGGATGTAGATTTATACTGTGATAATAAGGTTTATCAATCATTGTATGACGCATTTCCATTTTTATTTAACCTATATGTGTGTTGATAGTCGGAATGTTGATATCGTGTTAGTCATGGTATGGAATGTGTGAACATCATGGTACATTTTTATTGATCTTATTCACCATCTTTGTGTATTTGGAAACATGATTCTATGATGTGGGATTAATTGTTTAGGGACTCCTCTCATTTGTTCAGGTTTTCCCTTTCCTTTATGTTCCAGTTATGACAACCCTGCTTTTTATTACAACTTAAACATGCTTTATTACATAAAACATCACTTGATACAACAAAGAAGATCGATAGGTTTAGTGTCTTTGGGGTTTAGGATCATTACATAAAAACATTAAACTTGAAATACAACATCCTTATTGAAAACTTCCTTTACATGACCACTACATTCCTTCGTACTTAGCATTGCATGGGATAACCTGAGGACATGCACAAGAAAAGGGTGAGCTATAAAGCCCAGTAAGGGAGTTCATAATGAATAACATGAGGAGTACAATACATGTTAGGCAATAGGCATATCAATAGAGCATAAGAGAGACATGAACATAAAGGCATGATAAAGCATGATAATCATAACATGGAAATGTGGCAACACCCTCATTGCACTTGAATTAGCATGAGTCAACACTCATTGCACATGACGTATCATGATACTATACTTTACCCAATGCATTGGAGCGCTATAAAGGGCGCACCCTTCTTAAACATTTCATTTCATGCATAAGTGTGCCACATGGATCATAAAACAAGGATTCATAAAACATAATAATTTCTTCCACGATAAAGGAAAGTGGAATTCATACATGAAACTTTATAATCAATATGTAAATGTGCATAAAGGTGAATACCCTTGATGGAGAAATGGGCATGGTATTCACTACACAAAGACATTGGCTTAGAAAATCGGTGCGATTTCGGCAGCGTAACGGCGTGACATAAGAATTCATAAAAAAAAGTTGATGAGAGAGAAAGGGGTTCCTCATCATATTTACATGAAATGGAATGTAAGGAGATCATATATATACATGTCCCAACAATAGAAATGGAATTTAGATTCATGATACAAAAGTATTGCTTGAATGTAAAAGAAGAGAGAGAAGTTCCTTTCGGAATTTCGGCATAGTAACGGGTGTACATGGGAGGCATTTAATGAGAGATAAAGGGTTCTCCCATCATTAAAACAATAATAGGGAAGTATGGGGGAGGTGCGAAACCATACCCCAACATTCATAATTGAAATAAAAAGGGAAATACAACTTAAAGAAAATTGACAAAAAAATGAGAAAGGAAGAAAACCCCTTACTTGGAAGTGTGCTTCCAAAGGCTAGAGAGAGGCTTGTGAGAGGCTTCTTGGGAGATTGGGGCACCTTGAGAGGATTCTAGAGAGAGTGGGGCAGAGGTTGGATGAACTTAAAGGGATTTGAGTGAGGAGGAAGTGGGAGTTTGGGTGGGTTTATATAGGAAAGGTGAGAGAATTCTTTATTATTTAGGTTTGGGACCCCTTATATTAAAATAATCCAAACCACAAACCATACCATGGTATTTGCCCATGGTTTCTGGAAAAGGAGAGAGGAAAACAATATTTTACAAGGCCAAGGTCCGAAATTATTAAAAAAATTAGGGTTGCTTATGTGGAGGTGAGTCACACTCCCATGGAAATTAATTTAAAAAGGCAAAGTGTTGAATAAGTCTTGAGGGCTCCATTAATGTTTTGAAAAGTGAGTCAAAAAAACCCAAAACCTCATTATTTTAATTATAAAACACATATTGGCCGAACATAAGGATTATGGTATTTTATTACATCACCATTGGGTCATTATGTTGTCATAAAACACATTATATATTTAAATGGTATTTAATTTTTACCCAAAAATTTGACTGTCTCAGAAAATTATGAAAAATTCACCGTTGGATAATTTCGACGTCCTGATTCCAAAAATAATATTTATTTTATCTAAATAATTTTCTAAATATGTGAATTTTCACTTTTAAAATAAAAACCGACATTTATAAAAAATTCACAGGTTTTGACAGAAATGGCTTTCAAACCTTAATAAAAATTTTAATTGCATTCATAAAATTATAAGATCATTTATATTTAATAAAAATTAATTTAATATTAATAATAATATTTTATTAAAATATTATTTAATTCAAAAATCTTTTAATTTAATAAAATATAATTCTTAATTAAATAATAACTAAAAACACCGTTTGTACTTTAAAAAATAATTACTATGTATCAAAAATGACTAGAAATTATATTCATTATTATATAAAAAAATAATGTACATGAACATGGTGGTACTTATTTGTTACATAACCCCTAAAAATAGCCGCATAAGACCTAAGGGTAAGGTGTGCGATGGTGACAGACTCTTGGGGTTGCTCAGATAACATTGCTCGAGTGGTAATCTCTATCAACTTCCATTTTTCCCGTAGACGATCACGTTCGAGCTTGACTTGATGAAGCTCAGCTTGGGCTTGGTAAAGGGCAAAGCCCAAAGATGCCACCTCCTTTCCGAGCTCCGACAAATGGGCTTCGTAAGGGGCAATTCTACTGGATGAGGCCATCGCTTCCTTTGTCTGAGTAGAAAATTGGTTCGTTAAAGCCTTATATTTAAACTACCCAGATGATCACTGTTCAACGGCCATAAAAGTAACGGTCACAAATCTTAATGATAAACTAAAGAATTTGACATCTTATAAAAACATAAAGAATCATTTAACTGGATCAAGAGGGATTTTCCATTAATGAAATTTTTGGTCGTTACAACATTCCCCCCTTAAGAAATTTCGCCCTCGAAATTTTCCTTTTCCCACACTAAAACAAATGTGGGTAACTTAGCTTCATCATATCCTCCGACTCCCAAGTTGCTTCTTCAAACTTGTGGTTTCTCCACAACACCTTGATGAGGGGCATTGTCTTATTTCGTAGAACTTTTTCTCTACGATCTAAGATCTTCACTTGTTGTTCCTCATAAGAAAGATCGTCTTCTAATTGTACCACCTCAGATGAGAGTACATGTGAAGGGTCTGGTATGTACTTCCTTAAGAGGGATACATGGAAGAAATCATGCACCTTGGCCATAGTAGGTGGAAGTGCTAGTCGATAGGCCACAGCCCCAACACAATCAAGAATCTCAAAGGGGCCGATGTACCTTGGACTTAACTTCCCTTTCTTTCCAAACCTCATGACCTTCTTCCACGGAGATATGCGTAAAAACACCATGTCTCCGACTTTAAACTCAAGGTCTCGTCGACGATTATCTGCATAACTCTTCTGTCGACTTTGGGCTGCCTTGATATGCTGCTGAATGGTTTTCACCTTCTCCACCATTTCTTCGACCATTTCTGGTCCAAGCAGCTTACGTTCACCGACCTCATCCCAACATGCCGGTGTTCTACACCTTTTCCCATACAGGGCTTCATATGGTGCCATTTGGATGCTCGAGTGGAAACTATTATTATAAGAGAACTCAACTAGAGGAAGATGTTGATCCCATCCTCCTTTAAAGTTCATTGAGCACGCTCTCAACATATCCTCAAGTGTTTGGATAGTCCGCTCGGATTGGCCATCAGTTTGAGGATGATAGGCCGTACTGAAGTTCAGTTCAGTATTCAGAGAATGTTGAAGACTCTTCCAAAAATTAGAGGTAAATCTTGGATCTCGGTCAGACACAATAAATAGTGGTACTCCATGCAACCGTACCACTTCCCTGATATATATCCGTGCCAGTTGATCCAAAGAGAAATCCTCTCGAATAGCAATGAAGTGTGCAGTCTTTGTAAGACGATCCACAATAACCCAGATTGCATTGTTGCTTTTGGATGTCCTTGGAAGTCCAGTGACGAAGTCCATGGTGATATTCTCCCATTTCCATTCTGGTATGGGCAATGGTTGCATCATCCCCTTAGACTTCTGCCTCTCTGCCTTCACTTGCTGACACACCAGGCACTTTGATGTATATTCGGCGATCTCCTTCTTCATATTATCCCACCAAATGTTTTCTCGGAGATCTCGATACATCTTTGTGCTCCCTGGGTGAATAGAGAAATTTGAACTATGTTCATCATCCAAAAGTTCCTTCTTCAGCTCCGAACATGATGGGACACATAGTCTTTTCCCAAACCGCACAATTCCTTCTTCATTAACATTAAACTCTGAGGATTTTCCCTTTTTGATAGCTTCCACTTTTTCTTGGATTCTCGCATCATCCTTTTGAGCATCCTTTAACCTTTCCAAAAGAGATGGTTGAGCAATCATTTGTGAAAGGATTGATGATGTTCCCTTCTTTATGATTCCCACGTCCATCTTCATCAAGTCTAAGAAGATTGGATCCTTCTCAATTCTCATCATTGATAGAATTGTTGGATCCTTTCTACTTAGGGCATCCGCCACCTTGTTCGCCTTCCCAGGGTGGTAATGTATTGAACAGTCATAATCCTTTATGAGCTCTATCCATATTCTCTGGCGCATATTAAGCTCTTTCTGTGTGAATATATATTTAAGACTCTTGTGGTCAGTATATATCTCACATTTCTCTCCATAAAGATAATGCCGCCAGATTTTCAAGGCAAAGATCACCGCCGCTAACTCCAGATCATGCGTTGGATAGTTTCGCTCATGGATTTTCAACTGTCTTGAGGCATAGGATATCACTTTATCATTCTGCATCAGCACACATCCTAAGCCCTTCTTCGAAGCATCACTGAATACCACAAAAAGCTCCCCACTTGTGGGTAATGTGAGCACAGGTGCAGTGATAAGCCTCCTTTTCAACTCCTTGAAGCTTTCTTCGCATTCATCACTCCAAGCAAACTTTACTCCCTTTCGAGTTAGCTTGGTAAGAGGGTTGGACAATCGTGAGAAGTTTCTCACAAATCGTCGATAATATCCAGCTAACCCCAAGAAGCTATGGATATCAGTTACGGATGTTGGCCTCGGCCATCCCTCAATTGCATCTGTTTTGGAGGGGTCCACAGATATCCCATTGTTTGTGATGATATGGCCCAAGAATGAGACCTCCTTCAACCAGAACTCACACTTGCTGTACTTGGCATAGAGATTCTCCTTGCGCAAAGTCTCCAGTACAGTTCTTAAATGCTCCTCATGGTCCTCCTTGGTTTTGGAGTATATTAGAATATCATCTATAAAGACTACCACAAATTTGTCTAGGTAATCTCTAAAGACTCTATTCATCAAGTCCATGAATATTGCTGGAGCATTGGTGAGTCCAAAAGGCATTACTATGAATTCATAGTGCCCGTACCTTGTACGAAAAGCAATCTTGGGGATATCTTCCTTCTTTACCCTTACTTGATAATATCACGACCGCAAGTCGACCATGGAGAAGTATTGTGCTCCACGCAGCTGATCAAATAAGTCATCGATTCTTGGGAGAGGATACTTGTTCTTTATCGTGATTTTGTTAAGTTCACGATAATCGATGAAAAGTCGCATTGACCCATCCTTCTTCTTGACGAAGAGGACTGGTGCACCCCATGGTGATGCACTTGGGTGTATAAACCCTTTATCCAGATTCTCCTGTAGTTGTTTCTTCAGTTCTTCAAGCTCAACCACAGCCATTCTATATGGAGTCTTGGATATTGGTAGCGCCCCAGGTATAAGTTCAATTGAGAACTCAACATCTCTTCTTGGAGGAAGACCAGGAAGTTCCTCGGGAAATACTTCAGCGAATTCCCTCACAATAGGCATTTCTTCAAGGGTGGTTTCTTCCTTGGACTCAATCATCTGAGCCAGATATGCGTGCTCATAAGGCAGTAATATCCATGGTTGAGATGATGGAGCTAAAGGAGATTCATCTTCCTCCTGACACTTGTAAAGAATCGGGGGTCGATTCTCCATATGGAGTGTGATTTCCCTCTCCCAACAATTTATGTTGGCTCTATATAAGGAAAGCCAATCCATGCCAAGAATTGCATCAAATTCCACCAAATGGAGTATGACGAGGTTCGCCGGGAAATTCAATCCACATATTATAACAGGGGAGGACTTATACTCATGGGATGAATTGATTGCCCCATTTGCCGTACTCACTGACATCTTTACTTCCATGATTTGTGGTGGTGCAGGGATTGTTCTACTAAACTTTTGAGATATAAAAGAATGCGTAGAACCTGAATCAAAAAGTATGTTCGCTATTCTTGAATGAATAACTAGCGTACCTGTCACCACTTCGTTGTCGGGGTTCACTTCGGCAGAAGTGATGGCAAAAGATCTTCCTTGCTGTCTTGGAGGTTGTTGATTGCCTCCGATAACCCTTGGATTAGGGCACTGATTTGCAAAATGACCCGGTTCTTTGCATTTGAAGCATTGAACAACACGTTGAGGTTCGAACGGAGCGTTCCTCCCCTCCGTCGCAGCCGCGGGTCCTTCTTGCTGACAGTTAACAGCTAGGTTCCCTTCTCTTCCACACTTAAAGCATTTTCTTGTCCCCCTAAGGCAATTTCCAGGATGATTTTTTCCACACTTTTGGCAAGTGGGGTGCTGGAATTTCTTAGCGCCGTTGGATTTATCCATCGGACCACCAGAATTGAAGTCCACCTTACGCTTCTTTTCCCCATGATACCCCTGTGATTCTCCGATCTCCATTTCATCCTTGAGGGCACATCGGAAAATTTCCTCATAGCTGTCGAAGTCACGGATCGCTAATGCTTTCCGCAAGCTAGGCTTCAGCCCACCAAAGAAGCGGTCAACCTTGCATTCGGGGGTAACGACAAAGCCGGAAGCTTATCGTGCAAGCCTTGTGATGTTTGCCTCGTACGCTCCCACAGATTCCTCATCTTTCTTCTTGAGGGAAAGGAATTCCCTTTCCATCTTAAGATGGAGGGTGCGTGGAAAATATTTATTGAAAAACATCTTCCGGAACACCTTCCATTCCAAAGCCTCGATCTCCTCCTCATGCTTCGTATTTTTGATCAACGTCCACCATTGATCAGCTTCACCCTCCATACGATAAGCCGCCAGGAGAACCTTCTCTTTTTCAGAGCATTGGAGGATGGAGAATATCATTTCAATGGAGTTGATCCATTGTTCAGCAATCGTGGGATCGGATGATCCACTAAAAGTAGGAGGCATTTGTCTCATGAAGCTTTCAATAGCGACTTCTTCTTTCTTGGGGGGGGGGGGGGTTGAACGTTCCTCTTGACCAGTGTTTCTATTCAAAACATGAGTTAGCTGAGAGAGAAGCGTGACAAAGTTTGCGATTCCCGCTCCCATTGGATTGGGCATCTCATAAGTACAATCATCACACTGATCTTCAGAACGGTTGTTAGCCCGAGTTCTCCTATTACCGGCCATTGGCTGGAATAAAAGGAAAGTTAGGGGTAACACATAAAGGGTAATCCAAAGACAAAAGTTGATGACTTATAAATAAACTTTAATCTCTTTAACTCATGAGTCTATAGGATTCAATCCATGCTTTTCATGATCTTCCTTCTAACATATATTCTTAGGGGCATTTTTCCTTTAATAAGGGTTCATACTAAGATTGTGAATTTATCAAAACATATCCCCTGGGAGTGTCGTAACCAAGAGTGAAGCAAGGCCCGTTGTCGTGCACCAGTTCCCGTTCGAGTCTAGCTCAAAGCGGTGTTTTCGGGTTTTACCCCTAGGATACATCTGTGCCAGAGCCGCCTCTACCTGATCGTATCCAGACAGGGATGTATTTGTTTGATAAAACAGTTACTTAGTATTTACCAAAACTTAGGGATGTTTTTATTATGCTTAGTCTTGTATCTAAGGCTTTACTAGGGTTTCCTAATCCCAAAAATAACTAAACCTATCCTCTGATACCAACTATGACAACCCTGCTTTTTATTACAACTTAAACATGCTTTATTACATAAAACTTCACTTGATACAACAAAGAAGATCGAGAGGTTTAGTGTCTTTGGGGTTTAGGATCATTACATAAAAACTTTAAACATGAAATAAAACATCCTTATTGAAAACTTCCTTTACATGACCACTACATTCTTTCGTACTTAGCATTGCATGGGATAACCTGAGGACATGCATACGAAAAGGGTGAGCTATAAAGCCCAGTAAGGGAGTACATAATGAATAACATGAGGAGTACAATACATGTTAGGCAATAGGCATATCAATAGAGAATAAGAGAGACATTAACATAAAGGCATGATAAAGCATGATAATCATAACATGGAAATGTGGCAACAACACTTAACATTGAATTAGCATGAGCCAAGGCTCATTGCACATGGAGCATGGGTAAACCCTCATTGCACTTGAAGCACGAGTAAACCCTCGTTGTACTTGAATTAGCACGAGTCAACACTCATTGTACATGACGTATCATGATACTATACTTTACCCAATGCATTGGAGCGCTATAAAGGGAACACCCTTCTTAAACATTTCATTTCATGCATAAGTGTGCCACATGGATCATAAAACATGGATTCATAAAACATAATCATTTCTTCCACGATAAAGGAAAGTGGAATTCATACATGAAACTTTATAATCAATATGTAAATGTGCATAAAGGTGAATACCCTTGATGGAGAAATGGGCATGGTATTCACTACACAAAGACATTGGCTTAGAAAATCGGTGCGATTTCGGCAGCGTAACAACGTGACATAAGAATTCATAAAAAAAGTTGATGAGAGAGAAAGAGGTTCCTCATCATATTTACATGAAATGGACAGTAATGATATCATATATATACATGTCCCAACAATAGAAATGGAATTTAGATTCATGATACAAAAGTATTTCTTGAATGTAAAAGAAGAGAGAGAAGTTCCTTTCGGAATTTCGGCATAGTAACGGGTGTACATGGGAGGCATTTAATGAGAGAGAAAGGGTTCTCCCATCATTCAAACAATAATAGGGCAGTATGGGGGAGGTTCGAAACAATACCCCAACATTCATAATTGAAATAAAAAGGGAAATACAACTTAAAGAAAATTGACAAAAAAATGAGAAAGGAAGAAAACCCCTTACTTGGAAGTGTGCTTCCAAAGGCTAGAGAGAGGCTTGTGAGAGGCTTCTTGGGAGCTTGGGGCACCTTGAGAGGATTCTAGAGAGAGTAGGGCAGAGGTTGGACTAACTTCAAGGGCTTTGAGTGAGGAGGAAGTGGGATCTTGGGTGGGTTTATATAGGAAAGGTGAGAGAATTCTTTATTATTTAGGTTTGGGACCCCTTATATTAAAATAATCCAAACCACAAACCATCCCATGGTATTTTGCCCAAGGTTTCTGGAAAAGGAGAGAGGAAAAAAATATTTTACAAGGCCAAGGTCCGAACTTATTAAAAAAATTAGGGTTGCTTATGTGGAGGTGAGTCACACTCCCATGGAAATTAATTTAAAAAGGCAAAGTGTTGAATAAGTCTTGAGGGCTCCATTAATGCTTTGAAAAGTGAGTCAAACAAACCCAAAAACTCATTATTTTAATGATAAAACATATATTGGCCGAACATAAGGATTATGGTATTTTATTACATCACCATTGGGTCATTATGATGTCATAAAACACATTATATATTTAAATGGTATTTAATTTTTACCCAAAAATTTGACTGTCTCAGAAAATTATGAAAAATTCACCGTTGGATAATTTCGACGTCCTGATTCCAAAAATAATATTTATTTTATCTAAATAAGTTTCTAAATATGTGAATTTTCACTTTTAAAATAAAAACCGACATTTTTAAAAAATTCACGGGTTTTGACAGAAATGGCTTTCAAACCTTAATAAAAATTTTAATTGAATTCATAAAATTATAAGATCATTTATATTTAATAAAAATTAATTTAATATTAATAATAATATTTTATTAAAATATTATTTAATTCAAAAATCTTTTAATTTAATAAAATATAATTCTTAATTAAATAATAACTAAAAACACCGTATGTACTTTAAAAACTAATTACAATGTATCAAAAATGACTTGAAATTATATTCATTATTATATACAAAAATAATGTACATGAACATGGTGCTACTTATTTGTTACATAACCCCTTAAAATAGCCTCATAATACCTAAGGGTAAGGTGTGCGATGGTGACAGACTCTTGGGGTTGCTCGGATAACATTGCTCGAGTGGTAATCTCTATCAACTTCCATTTTTCCCGTAGACGATCACGTTCGAGCTTGACTTGATGAAGCTCATCTTGGGATTGGTCAAGGGAAAAGCCCAAAGACGCCACCTCCTTTCCGAGCTCCGACAAATGGGCTTCGTAAGGGGCAATTCTACTGGATGAGGCCATCGCTTCCTTTGTCTGAGTAGAAAATTGGTTCGTTAAAGCCTTATATTTAATCTACCCAGATGATCACTGTTCAACGGCTATAAAAGTAACGGTCACAAATCATAAAGTTAAACTAAAGAAGTTGACATCTTATAAAAACATAAAGAAACATTTAACTAGATCAAGAGGGATTTTCCATTAATGAAATTTTGGGTCGTTACACCAGTACCCTATTTTGGTTAGTTAGTATCACAAGTGTAAGCTTGGTTGTTCTGTATATATATTTTTATTAGTGAACCACATATGCTATTTGTTTTCCAACATCATTTCTAAATGAAATTTGTCATGATCCATAACAATAATTGATATTCATGTGTAAATGGATTTTAAGAAAAGATGTGTTTTCCCATAGTTTTTCTAAATGAAACAAGGTTTTAAAGAACAATGAAAAGGTTAATAAAATTGGTTTTTAAAGAATTATTTTGATGGAAAATGATTTTTAAAAACTATTTTTAAAATTTTATAGGCCCTATGAAATTATTGGAATTGTTCACCACATGGGAGTCATGGTTACCTAAGAGGGGGTACGGTAATGAGCCCATCCCTTATTCTCTTTTGGTGGGGGGGACTCATGGGGAGTTCCTATATTGTTTTAGAATTTTCTAGCGACATGATTACCTAACACCATTGGGGTTCATCAATGAGGCATTCCAATATTCACTAGGTCATGTTATTATAGGACACACACTAGTATTGTCTTGATTATTAAGTAATGGAGATTTAGATAGTCTAGAAAATTTTTATCCTATAGATTATCCCCATTATGTTTAGTTATTCTTGTTTATATTGATATTTTTTATTATAAAGGATTGGATAAATTTAAAATGATTTAATTGATAAATATTATTTGAATTGTTTATATGGAATCTGCGTTAGAAATTTGAAAAAATACAAAGTGTTCTCGCACAATTTTTATGTAAATGTAAATAATGTTTTATCATTCCATGATTTTTCTATATTTATAATATTGGTTTTATTTGATAGTGACTTTATACAGAACAATGGAGTGGGATCTTATTGGGATTGTTTTTCTCACACATTGCACACACCATTGGGGTAGTGTAAACATTATTTCATCTGATAAAGCCAAAGGAAAGAAGCAACATAGAGGAGGTGAGATCTCTTATCATATAGGTTTGGATAGATGATGGTGACACTATGGGGTGTTTACAAGCTCTATGATATAATATTATTTGGTAGTTTTGTGTCCTTTAAATTTTGTTTTGGGACATGTATCTTGTTTTTTTGATTGATTATTTAGTTTTTTCACTACCACTATTGTTTTTAGGTTATGAAATATTTTATTTTTTCATTAACTACTATATATATATTTCATTTATCTTGTTTTAGGTTGGGAAAAACATTCCCTCTATTTTTTGTTTTATTCCCAGGTTCTATTCACTAGTTGGTGGGGATCTGTAACACCTTTTGAGAATCATCACAGTCTATTTCAGATCCCTGTTTCATGGGACATCCTGGTTGGGTTATGAGAATTGAGTATCAATGCAAGTCTATCTTCAAGTGTTTTTTTTGATGATTTTTAGAAGAGAATATGTAGAATTATTGGGACATAAGGGGCATGATGCATGCAATTTCCTGACCATCTCTCATGTAACATACAATCCCAGGTCAACCTATAATGTCACATGATCAAAATTATAACAGACGATAATTTTCTTACATATATGTTACATCAAAATAATATAATATTTATTACATAACACGACAAAACTAAACTAGTATTGTATAGGTTTAGTGTCTTTGGAAACACAGAAACATATACAACTGATTCATAAAATATATATGTCATATCCCATTAATTTTATTTTAACTATATAATTTTCACAGATCTTTATTATTACAATTCATAATATCCTGGGGAAAATAATAATAAAAATAGGGTGAGATTAGATTCCCTGTATGGTTCATCAAGGGAGTTAACATATGAATAAGGGCACAATAGCATGAAAACAACTTTTTAGAAGAATATCCTGCACTTCTTGGATAATGATATTGAGTTATATACTAAATAATAGAAGTTCATAAGAGATGAATTATAAAGAACATAATTCATGGGAGTATAAAATAAGACTTACAATTTTGTCATAAACATAATAATAGATAATCATTATCATATTATTCAAGAATCACTCCCATGACCATAATAACATATAACGTCCCTTATTGAATCGAGTTCACTTTGTGTTCCATCTCTATATTACTAAACTAAGTTTACTTCCTAGTCTTGGACAACATATCTCATGAGATACAAATAATTACCCAATAAATTAAAGGGAGATATAGTTATAACCCATAAAATAATGAAAAACATATATATGTGTTCCATAATAACATAAATCATTTATCATATCGAAACCCATGAAAAGTAAAGGGTCTCATAAAAATTTAGTCATTGAAAAATCCATGGTAAAGAAATGGGTTTCATAAATATCATGTCATCATATATATAAAACAACCACAAAAATAATATGGATATTTTTTTTAAGAAATATACCTATAAAATAATATCTAAAATCAAATAATGTTAATATTTAATGTAAAATAATTTTCAACTATCAATGGAAATAATTCATGAGGAAAATATCCTCTCTATTTTGAAATAACATTTTTAAAGCTCTGAAAATAAAAATGAAAGACTTTTCTTTCCCAAGAACTTTTAAATATATAAAAGGAAGATTTACAAAATTAAAGTTTCATGAAAGTGGATAAATCCATTCATGATATATATGTTTAATAGAAATTCATTTTGAACATTATTTCACAATATCATAATGAACATCAATTGGATAACGACCAAAGGATTCTTTCAAAACAATTTAGTAAAATTCAAATATATGTAGAAATGATTTTTAAAAAATTATATAATAATAT
The DNA here is from genome assembly GCA_963277665.1 of Viscum album. Classification (NCBI taxonomy): domain Eukaryota; kingdom Viridiplantae; phylum Streptophyta; class Magnoliopsida; order Santalales; family Viscaceae; genus Viscum; species Viscum album. The sequence goes on along the minus strand of OY728133.1, from coordinate 1,041,953,635 downwards.
TGAAAATATTTGTGAATTTATTTTTATGAATCATGGACATGGATGATAAATACTCCCCAACAGGTACTTACGCATAATAAATCTTGAATAATAATGAGATTGTGAAATTAACCCTTATCTTACCTATAATTTCCACTAAACATATTTCAACCTACTTTATAATGGTATAAATATTGATATTAATTCCTACCATAACCAAATTCCTATTTATGATATCATATATGATACCATTATTTCATCTTATCATATTTTTGTTAACAATATTTCATTATTATACTTCATTCGGGTGTTAACTAGTTTATTTCCGATGTATGTTTTGATGTATAAGTCTCAGTTAATTTGCATAAGATATTGTTACTTCAAATATATTATTATATTAAGGTATTCTATATCATGCGGTTATTTTGTTTCTCGTAGGATGGAAAAAAGGTGGACCATGGTTGTTCTATAATCCTAATAACAACTCAGAATACAAATGATACTATATTTGTTAATTTAAAATGTAAAAAACACATTAATAAGAAGTATAAGAACAAATAGACTTGAAAGTGACGGTAAAGATGATTTCCTCCTCTTTGGTGAACTTCATTTAGATATCCTCTTAGGTACACTAGGGTTTGTATATTTAGAATACAATAAACTCAATAATTAATATAGAGATGTTTATAAGAGAAAATATCAGGGTATAATATTTCTTAGAGTATCAATAGGGAGTGATGAAGTGAGGGGGGAGGTCCAGTTCTATAATTGGGGTGAGGGAGACTTTAGGAATTTCCAAAATTATTAATTTATAATAAAATTAATCTTAATCAAATACCTACAAAAGGAAATTTATTCCAATTTAAGATTATAATTTTTTTAATCTCATCAATCAATATATTTTATTCATGTTTCAACATTATTTTAAACATTATCATTTTGATGAACCCATAGCTAATATATTTTAATTTTAAACAAGGTAAGATTTATTTTACTATTAAATGGTGTTTTATTTTAATTATGTGATGTAAATTATATAATAAATAAATGATTTAGAATATTTTGTACCATATTATTAATTTTGTTTTATTTTTATAGATGTTTTATTATTTGTAGATAATTTTACAAAATATTATTTTGATAAAATATCATTAGTCTCTATTTTGACACTATTCATCATAGGGACATTTAAAAACATAATGATAATAAGTTCACGTAGAAAAAAAATATTTTATTATATCTATTATAGTTCTAATTAGTCTATAATTTTTTTTAAAAGAAATTAAGTAGAATTATGTTTATTTAATATTCTTATAACATTTATTTGATATTTGTTTTATTAATATAATTACCGTATCAGTGTTTTATTATTATTTAATATAATTATTTCAGATTTGAAAATTAAATATAACATACCATGTTTAATATATATATATATATATATATATATTTCATAATATTATTTTTAGTCGAATATGTATTGAGTGTTACCCTATATTAAAAAAATATATTAATTAAAAAATGAATGTTCCATATTTAATGTTTTATTAAATAAAATATCATAAATATCATAATCTCATATAAGAGGCCAAAAAATTAAAATATAACGTTATAGAATGAAAATATGTTTATTAATATAAATATATACATTTATATTCGTTCATAAATTAAATTCTTCCCCATGTGGAGAGATAAGTGATATTCAGTACTGAGAAAGTTACATTTTATGACATTGCTTTATTTCAAAATTATATATGAATTTTTCTTGGGAAATTTTCGATTTAACATATAAATTTATGTCTTTATGTGTTACAAGTATAATTATATTAATAAAATAAAATTTGTGCATTTTTTATGGTCATTCTAAAACATTATCATTTTAGTTTTAACCTAAATTACCCAATTTTCACTTTACTTTGGCAACAAAATTTACAATGGTTACTATTTAATATGAAAAAAATAAAAGAAAACTTTTTACTCAATTTGGACCATATTAATCCAAATTTTGAATATGATTATGAAATTCAAATGTCATAATATGAATATTTTAATTTAAAATAAACCTAGTAAAATTCTTCAAAAATTATTTTCGAGAAAAATACCATTTTAAAACATAATATGTTTTTATAAAATATTCATTAGAAAATAATTAAAAGAATAAGAAATGGATTATTTCAGATAGAAATAAAGTAATTAAAATTGTAAACTGAATGTAATTTTACTTTATAAACACTTTAAATGAAAATAAAATTTTCAATATACATCGGTATTTTCACTATTCTATAAAAAAATAAAGGGTTTTGATTATTAAATTCAGAAATTTTAATTTAATTTTTTCATGAAAAATTAAAAAATTTAATAAATTTTGTGAAATACATGTAATGAAACATTTAAAAATATATATTCATTTCAAAAAATATGATAAAATATTTTATGAAGAAAACTTATTTTTGAAGAATACAATTATTTTACTAATAATTATGTAATTATATTCTTAGAACATTCTAATAAATTTATATTGAGTTGCAAAATTATACTTATTTTTTAAATTATTTATTCAAAATTATTCCCACCAATTTAATTATTAGGTTATTACAATTATTTTATACTCTTAGTGTCTCATAGGTTTTTTATACATGGCATTGCATACAACACAAGATATAAAATAAATGAAATTATTTAAAGGGAAACTTTTCATTAAAATATCAATGTATTGCATTCTAACCTCTAAAAAATGAACTTTACCCATGCAACTCATCACATTGATACAAAAAGATGAGGATAACTCTACCTCATCACATCCTCTGGTTCCCACATAGCCTCCTCAAATTGATGGTTTCTCCAGAATACTTTAACCAAGTGAGTGGTTTTGTTTACCAGATCTTTCCCTCTATGATATAGAATCTCTATCAGTTGTTCTTCTTAAAAAATATCCTTCTCTAGAAGAATGATTTCCAATTTTAGAAAATATGAAGGATCAGGTATGTACTATCTCCTAAGAGATACATGGAAGAAATTACAAATATTAGAGAGATTCAGAGGAAGATCCAATCTATAATATAACTTTGAAAAATGATGAAGAATATCAAAAGGGCCATATGAGTAAGTCTTATATTTCCATTCATTCAAACTATCATTAATCTATTTTCTAGAGGTGTTGATAGAAATACCCTATCACACAATTAAAACCCTTGGTCTTTTCATCGATGGTCAACATAACATTTTTTTGAATCTGAGCTGATATTATGTGTGGTTGAATAGGTCTAAAATTCTCCGTTATTTTCTCAACAAGATCAGGTCCCAGTAGTTATATTTCCACAATTTTATTCAATCATTTTTGTGTTCTATACTTCTTACCATACAAGGCATCATAAGGATACATATGAATAATAGAGTGAACGATATTTTCTCAAGAATTATACTCCAAAGGTAAGAATTAATCCCGACCACCTTTGAAATATGTAGAAAAATCTCTTAAAATTTCTTAGAGAGTTTTAATATTCCTTGTAACGACCCAAAGTATTTCAAAGGAAAATTCCATTCTTATATCTATGTCATAAAAACACAAAATAATGAACTAATAAGTGATAAGTGACCCTTTAAACATAATTTTGTCACCCCTATTTTTGGAATTTTAAAAATCTTACATACACGGTTGTGTTCAAGATAGTTTATGGAGTCTAATGAAACAAAAATAATTTTTGGTGAATAGTAACCTACCCTTATGAATAGTAACCTACCCTTATGAATAGTAATATGAACCTTATGAATAGTAAATAAGAGTAACATTACCTATGAATAAAAAAATAAAATTTAGACATCTTAGAAAGTGACAATTTGACCTCAGTAAACATTTTTGGTATTTTATATGTCATAAATAATTAATTATAATTAATTAATTAATATAAAAGAATATTTATTTTCCTTTAATTTATTCATAAATTATTTAATCATTGTCTAATAGTTTTTAGATAATTTTATAAGACCCTACATAATTTTTGAAAGAACTATAAATTCAGTTTTAATCTTAAAAACTATTTTTTAAGAAAATTATGATTTTTATTAATTATTAAATTAAAAATATTTAGAAAATTATTTTTGAAAAATGGACATCATTTTTGGATTTTACACGTCAAAAAATGGTAGGGGTAAAGTTTTGTGTTTATTCTGAAATACTTCAATTTTCGGGCGAATAGTAAAAAAAACAGTTTTTTGCATAATCAGTGTACACTAAATTGCATCATTAATAATTTAATGATTACATAAAAATTCTAGAACTTTAGTTTCTGCCAAAACATATTAAATTTCATAAATCGTTCCTTGAAATACAATAAATCTAATTTTCAATCCTAAAAAGAACTTTCCAAAGCCTAAAGTCAAAATGTGATTTCTTAAAGTGTCTTTTTCTCTTTCTTTCACTTTCTTTTTAATAAAATAATGAATTCGAAAATAAAGAAGAGTTAAAGACTAAAACGAATTTTATTATATTAATATATTATTACGATGTGAAAAAACTACTATTACAAGTCTAACTTATGATATATTATTTTATTTAATATTTTATACCAAAACACCTCCCTCCTCATGTATAAATAAGCCCTACCCCTTCTCTTGCCAAACCACACCTCTCAAGATTAAAGCATTGTATAAGCTCTACCCAATCATCTCCCCTATCCCCTTCCCCACGTCAAAGAGCTTCTGGTCTCATCAAAAGACCATGCTTAGGCCCTTAAGGAGGTTCTCAAGAGGAGGATTCTAAAGGTAATTTAATCTCTCTCTCATCCTTTAATTTCCTTTTAATTTCATGTTCCTTTATTGATCTCTCCATACCTATCTTCATACAACCTGTTTTGTAACTCCAGTATTATACATATAATTTAATCTTATGATTCTAATGTTATATTATATCACCCACACCCTTTCCCTCTTCCTTTTACTTTATTAAAGAGAACGTTGTTCATGAGGTGTTAAATTTATCACCATCAAAAATGCCATGTTCTCTTCTTCCATTTCTACCTTCAATCTGGTCATGAAACCATTTTATGGTTGAAACAGAATATTTTATATGTATTATGTTCTATTTTATGTTCTGAAAATAACCTATGGCCATATTACTAAGTTAAATGTTAAAACGAGTTCGTTGTGATCCAAAAACCGCTCAAATAAACCCAAATAACCATCATTAAAATCTTATCTAATGATTCGTTCACATTGATCTAATATAACTCATTATAAAATCATTCAATCTTCTGTAATATCATTAATAACATGTAATATAAATTCTAGATGTTTACCCATGATCTACCCAAACATCAATTTAAGAATACAAGTGGACCGCTCAAGAAAACCATGAAAACGAACATCCCCGATCAATGTTTTTAAACTCTATAAGTCATCCAAAGGAACATAATATGAAATAATGAAACCATAATGAACCCTATTAATGTTTAAAATGTTCTGAAATTTCTAATTATTGAATATAATTTCATTGTACATGACATTAAAGAGAATGAGGCATTCGAAGTACAAGGCAAGGGGAAATCTCGAACCCAATTTTCTTCCTTCGGGTTCTCCCTCTTTAACTCCATTTTTGATATGGTTACTCCTCAAGGAGCATTTTTTAATCATTTACTTTTCTATTCTTGGATATACATGTTTGTCACTGGTTTTTATGTCCATCAAAATGTTTTCCAAAAGAACTCTTCTTTCAAGATCTCACCTTTTACCTCTCATTCAAGGTTGATGGTTCTTGTATCAAGTATGTTGTTCTCTCTTTCTTTTGGGAACCCAAAGATTATGAATGTATTATTATGAGATGAAACCCATTACTTTCCATGGGTTATTTATGTACGTGTTTGATATGTTTTCTATGTGGAAAACATGATAATGATAATGTTATGATGTGACGGGTGCGCCCGGAATTATATAGCGCTTCAATGCATTGGGTAATGTGATGAATCTCATGAGTAAATGTGAAATGATGTGTGAACATGATGCTATCTTTGTTCACAATTATGTGTGGTAGTTAACCACTAAGAAATGATGTTTCATTTTTATGCATTTCCACATTTCAAGTCTTTAATTTATGCTCCTATCATGTTCATGATCTTTTGCCTACGTCATGACTATGCTCACCCCATGCTATATTGTTCTTATCTATCCTCTTACTTGGATTCTAGCTCACCCCCTTTTGATGTATATCCTCAGGTGGCTACATGTACTAAAGAGTGGACAAGTGATACTAAGATGTTAGAGAAGAAGAAATTAAATGAATGTTTATGATTGATGTTGTACTTGTTATGTTTAGTCCTAGTTTTCCCAATACACTAATCCTCTGGATCCTCCATGTGTAATACTATTATGTTGTTTATCTTTGAAATGATGTAATAGTAATGTAAGAAAAGGCCGGGTTGTTATAGTTGGTATCAGAGGAAAGGTTTAGTTAATTTGGGAATTAGGATTAGTGAACCATAGAGAAAACCTACAACATGAGACTAAGTACAAATATGAACACAAGGATATTTACCTAGGGATCTCATATGTTATATTTTTGGTTTTGTTGTATAAATGAATAAGTTATCCATGGCTGGTTTAGTTATGTTTTGTTCTATCCTTTTCTATTTTAGAAAATGGTGGGAACCAGGAGAGGTAATGAAGGAGAAGTACCCTCACCATTTTGTGTAAAGTGAAATTTCAAGGGCGAAATTTCTTAAGGGGGGAAGAATGTAACGACCCAAAGTATTTCAAAGGAAAATTACATTCTTATATCTATGTCATAAAAACAAAAAATAATTAACTAATAAGTGATAAGTGACCTTTAATCATAATTTTGTCACCCCTATGTTTGGAATTTTAAAAATCCTACATACACGGTTGTGTTCAAGATAGTTTATGGAGTCTAATGAAACAAAAATAATTTTTGGTGAATAGTATCCTACCCTTATGAATAGTTACCTACCCATATGAATATTAATATGAACCTTAAGAATAGTAAATAAGAGTAAAATTACCTATGAATAAAAAAAATTAGACATCTTAGAAAGTGACAATTTGACCTCAGTAAACGTTTTTGGTATTTCATAAGTCATAAATAAATAATTATAATTAATTAATTAATTTAAAAGAATATTTATTTTCCTTTAATTTATTCATAAATTGTTGAATCAATGTCTAATAGTTTTTAGATTATTTTATAAGACCCTACGTAATTTTTGAAAGAACTATAAATTCAGTTTTAATCTTAAAAACTTTTTTTAAAGTAAATTATGTTTTTTATTATTTATTAAATTAAAAATATTTCGAAAATTATTTTTGAAAAATGGAAATCATTTTTGGATTCTACACGTCGAAAAATGATAGGGGTAAAGTTTTGGGTTTATTCTGAAATACTTCAATTTTCGGGTGAATAGTAAAAAATACAGTTTTTTGAATAATCGGTGTACACTAAATTGCATCATTAATGATGTAATGATGACATAAAAATTATAGAACATTAGTTTTGGCCAAAAAATATTAAATTTCATAAATTGTTCCTTGAAATACAATAAATCCAATTTTCAAACCTAAAAAGAACTTTCCAAAGCCTAAAGTCAAAAGGTGATTTTTTAAAGTGTCTTTTTCTCTTTCTTTCACTTTCCTTTTAATAAAATAATGAATTCGACTTATAAAGAAGATTTAAAGCCTAAAAAGAATTTATTATATTAATATATGATTTAGGATGTCAAAAAACTACTATTACAAGTCTAACTTATGATATATTATTTTATTTAATATTTTATACCAAAAACACCTCCCTCCTCATGTATAAATAAGCCCTCCCCATTCTCTTGCCAAATCACACCTCTCAAGATTAAAGAATTGTCTAATCTCTACCCAATCATCTCCCCTATCCCCTTCCCCACGTCCAAGAGCTTCTGGTCTCATCAAAAGGCCAAGCATAGGCCCTTAAGGAGGTTCTCAAGAGGAGGATTCTAAAGGTAATTTCTCTCTCTCTTCTTCTTTAATTTCCTTTCAAGTTCGAGTTCCTTTCTTGATCTCTCCCTACCTATCTTCATCCAAACTGTTTTGTAACTCCAGTATTATACATATAATTTAATCTTATGATTTTAATGTTATATTATATCACCCCACACCCTTTCCCTCTTCCTTTTATTTTATTAAAGAGAACGTTGTTCATGAGGTGTTAAATTTATCACCTTCAAAAACGACATGTTCTCTTCTTCCATTTCTACCTTCAATCTGGTCATGAGACCATTTTATGGTTGAAACCGAATATTTTATATGTATTATTTTCTATTTTATGTTCTGGAAATAACCTATGGCCACATTACTAAGTTAAAAGTTAAAACGAGTTCATTGTGATCCAAAAACCGCTCAAATAAACCCAAATAACCATCATTAAAATCTTATCTAATGATTCGTTCACATGGATCTAATATAACTCATTATAAAATAATTAAATCTTCTATAATATCATTAATAACATGTAATATAAATTCTAGATGTTTACCCATGATCTACCCAAACATCAATTTAAGAATACAAGTGGACCGCTCAAGAAAACCATGAAAACAAACATCCCCGGTCAATGTTTTTAAACTCTATAAGTCATCCAAAGGAACATAATATGAAATAATGAAACCAGAATGAACCCTATTAATGTATAAAAGGTTCTGGAATTTCTAATTAATGAATATAATGTCATTATACAGGACATTAAAGAGAATGAGGCATTCGAAGTACAAGGTAAGGGGAAATCTCGAACCCAATTTTCTTCCTTCGGGTTTTCCTTCATTCACTCCATTTTTGATATGGTTACTCCTCAAAGATAATTTTTTCATACTTTACTTTACTTTTCTGGGATATACATGTTTGTCACTGGTTTTTATGTCCATAAAATGTTTTTCCAAAAGATCTCTTCTTTCAAGATCTCACCTTTTACCTCTCATTCAAGGTTGATGGTTCTTGTATCAAGTATGTTGTTCCCTCTTTCTTTAGGGAACCCAATGTTTATGAATGTGTTATTATGAGATGAAACTCATTACTTTCCATGGGTTAATTATGTACATGTTTGATATGTGTTCTATGTGGCAAACATGATAATGATAATGTTATGATGTGACGGGTGCACCCGGAATTATATAGCGCAATATGAATTTTTAAATGTGACGGGTGCACCCAGAATTATATAGCGCTCCAATGCATTGGGTAAAGTGATTAATCTCATGAGTAAATGTGAAATGATGTGTGAACATGATGCTAGATTTGTTCAAAAGTATGTGTGGTAGTTAACCACTAAGACATGATGTTTCATTTTTATGCATTGCCACATTTCAAGTCTTTTATTTATGCTCCCCTCATGTTTATGATCATTTTCCTACGTCATGATTATGCTCACCCCATGCTATATTGGTCTTATATATCCTCTTACTGGGATTCTAGCTCACCCCTTTTTATGTATGTCCTCAGGTGGCTACATGTACTAAAGAGAGGACAGGTGCTACTAAGAAGCTAAAGAAGAAGAAATTAAATGAATGTTTATGATTGATGTTGTACTTTTTATGTTTAGTCCTAGTTTTCCCAAGACACTAAACCTCTGGATCCTCCATGTGTAATACTATTATGTTATTTATCTTTGAAATGATGTAATAGTAATGTAAGAAAAGGCTGGGTCACTATATTCCTCATAGATTGATCATATATCTGAGGATGAAAAGAAATCCTTAAAGCTAATTCTATATCCAAAACATGATAAAGACTTATTTAGAACATCGAGGAAAACCTCAAGTCTCGATAAGATATAATAAAAAATACACTCCATGAAATGTCACCACTTATTTAATATATATTTTGGAAATTTGATCAAGAGAGAAATTTTCTATTATATAAATAAAGTGTGTCCACTTCATATGGTGATAAAATATAACCTATATACTCTGAATATCCCAAAGGCCTTCTATTTTGATTCATTTATCACAACCCCCCATCTATGGGTTGAAGGGGAACCCTAACATCGCCTATAGGCTTCCTGACATTACATGAATTGAAGGTCTTAGATGAATTCATCTGACAATAAATACATGGAACATTCCCTCCCCATATTCTATATTATGTTGTCAGCTCCCTATCATCGCATGGCTATTCTTATAGGATTCCTATTCATGCAAATGCTAGTCCCGATGGAAATTTCCATACCCTCTCATTCTTCAAAATCTGATATCTATATTCTAGAGAATGGACCTGTTCTAAATCCTCAGTTGTAGCATTAATCTTTTAGAGTATTCCTAGTTTATTTAAGTATCATTTCATGTATCTCGAAGGTGTTTAAGGTGGAGCTAAGTCCTTGAGGTGGCCCGAAGGCCATAAGGTTTCCCAAAAGACTTATTGGCCCAAAGGCCTTTGGTTTCTTGAAGGCCCAGATGGACTCAAGAATCAAACCAGAGGACCAAAATCCCAAATGGATGAATAGTTCTACCTTATAAAGTAATTAATAGTACTTTATATAGTACCTACTACTATACATTCTATATTAACCTTTATATATATCTCCACCCAAATTTTATCTCAAGTCTCTATGATGCACTTTCATAGTCCTCACTAACCTGGATGAGGTTATTGGGCTCAAAGATAACCCATATATAATTTTGATTTTTAGATGTTTTGATATGTATGATGAAAAAATTCAGGGTGATGTTTTTCCATTTAAATTATTGTATGGGTAATTGTTATAACATGCACTTATAATTTATCCTATCAAAATTAATTTTATGAAACACCATGAACCATGAAACATATTATGAAATATTTTCCTTCATTCCATCTAAAAAAATATACTATTTTAGGTCCCTATACAACTTTTTTATTCCAAGATGAATATAGAATGATGAACTATGAGCACCATCCAATAGTTCGTTTTTTAACTCTTGTATGTATGAGATATAATGATGGTTCCTGAACCTTATTATTCCCTTACAATCAATCTTGAACAATTGAAAAATTTACACCTTTTTTTTCAGCTCTATATCTTCCTTTAGTGCATCTGTAATCTTCACTTCTACAGGTGGGTCAACATTTAATTGATCCAGATATGATTTCTCCCCATCCATTATGATTTAAAGATCAATCCTATAAAAATACATAAATATTGGTTTTTTTGTGATCTTCATCATAGATTGGATAGTAAGGCCCTTCCAACTGAAAGCATCTGCTACCTCATTCTCTTTTTTAGGGTGTTAATGTACTGATTTGTCATTAACATTAATCAACTCATACCACCTTCTTTGTCATATATTCATATCCTTTTGAGTGAAAATATACATTAAAATTTTATTATCATTATATATGTCAAACCACCCTCTATTAAAGTAATACCACAATAATGTTAATTCAAGAGTTAAAACAAGTAATTCCAAATCCTGAGTTGGTTTATTTTTCCCATGGGTTTTTAGTTTCTGTGAATCATATATGATCAAAATATTATTTTTCATGAGAACACATCCCATCCCCTTCTATGATTCATAACTATAGATCCAAAACCATTCTCCACTACATGGTAGTGTGAGAAGAAGTCTACTAATTGGCCTTATTTTCACCTTCTGAAAATTCAATTCACATTCCTCCATTCATATAAGCATAAGTCTTTTCGGAGTCAACATGGGGAGTGGATTAATGAAGTGTGGGAAAATTTTCAAAACACATCAATAATATCAAACCAAACAAAGAAGGATTGGGATATTAGCTATATCTATTGGTATGAGACAAAGTTCAATCATGTTTTCCTTTACTATATCCATAGATATCCATTCTATTATGATTATGTGACCCAAAAATGAAACTTTCTAAAACCAAAATTCACTAATGGTAAATTTTTCATAAACCTATTCCTTTCCCATGGACGTTAGTGCCATATTCATGTAATCTTTATGATATTATTTTCTCTTAGAATATAAAATAATATAATCCATAAATATTTTCAAAAACTGATCATGAAAGTTTCTAACGATTGTACTCATTGAATTCATGATCATGTCATGAGAATTTGTAACACCATAAGGAATAACTCCAAATTCACAGTTTCCATACCTTGTATGGAATTCCATTCTTGGTATATCCTCTTTTATGGTTATCAATTGATTATATCCCAAATGAAGATCAATATTTGAAATGTATTGAAATCTTGGTAGTTGATCTAATAATCCTTCCATACAGGGGGGTGATATTTGATCTAGATGTTGATCTTGTGACGTTCTTAATAATGTAATAAATATTATTATTGATCTATCTTTCTTGTTAACAAATATTATTGGTTCACCCCAAGGAAAATTACTAGGGTATTTGAATCCATTATAATGATTCTCTTGTATTTCATTATTCAATTAATTCATCTCAATTAGGGCCATTATATATAGATATTTGAAATAGAAACATAACCCAGTATGAGTTCTATTAAAAACGAAACATCACCATTATGTGAAAGAGTTGAAAATTATTCTGTAAATAAATCAAAAAACTCTAATACAATAGGGGTATCCTTAATGGTGATTTTACCCCAAAAAATCTGTGATATATAGCCTTTATTTATAATAATTAAAACCAACCTGATGGAACAACTTCCATTAGATGTTTACAATCATTCTATCATCTATAGAAGATCATAGGTTATTTAAGATTATGAATTGTGAATTCTCTACATTGGAAATTGATATGAGTTCCATATATTTAAATCCAATATATTCCATGAATCCCATTGAATCCAACTAAATATAGGATCTCATGTTTTTTAGGAAGAAATTTCCCAAAAACATTAATTGGAGAAGAATTAAATACTTGTGATGTGACCATTATGCCATTATAAGGTGTCACCACAAACTCAAAATCTAATTGTTGAGGTTATATGATGATAACCACATATAATATATTATAAATAAAAACTGGGTGGATCTAGAATAAAATAAAATATTAGATTCTTTAGAGTGTATTGTAATTGTAACTTTCAACACTTCGTTTTCATACATCACATCAAATATAGTTTTTGAACGTGATATGCCATTTTATTTAGATACAAGAGGTTTGTAAAATTTATCATCAAATATTGTCATCAGATTTGGACATTGGTTTTAATGATTCCCATTTTCCATGAACATGACACATTAAAGTGGTGGAGGTACATTATGTGTAATTTTTTATCTATTAAAATTATTAGCAATCATTTTTCCATCACATGAGTAGTTAATTTTCCATAACCTACTTTACAAAACATAAAACATTTACTAGTCCCCTTAAAATAGTTTCCTTTATGTTTCATTCCACTATTTTATCATAAATGAAATTTCATCTTCTTTTCACTATGGGTTTGTAGATTTTCCATTGAATTCCATTTTTCTCTTCTTATCAAAATTATATGATTTATGGGTAACTCAAACATCTATCTCAAACATGAGATATAATAAAATGATTTCTTCAAAAAATAATATTGTCCGTGAAGTAAAAATTCATTCCATGAATTGGTTTTCATCCATTGATGAATTGGTCATCTTTTCTCTCGGATTGGATGATATTTCCAAAATTGTACCATGAAAATCTTTTAAATATTCCTCATAGGTACCAAAAAATTACTCAGCCTTCTTATTTATATCAAGAAAATACTTTTACATATTCATTCAAAGAGTATGAAGAATGTACATGTAATGGCCCAATATTTTTTGAAATATTATTTTTTCAAACTAATTTAATCATTTCGATAATTTTCATTTCATGAAACTGTAAAAATGATTTTTTTCTTACTGTTATTATTTATGTTTTACACGAGTTATAAGAAACAACACATAAATCATGCTCTAAAAAATATATTTTTGACTCCATTACATAGAACACCATGGTTATATTACGTTACATAGAAGACTGGATTTCTTAAATGGAGTGCAAAACATGAAAGATAATGTTTAAATGTATAATAATGTATTACTAAAAATATTATTATTTTATATATTAAGATATACCCTATCCATTAAGATTGAGGTTATCAATAAGATTAAATATCTTATGAAAACAAATTGTTGAATTCATTTGATAAAAATTGATTAGACATGAATATAAGAACCAATTGAATATAAAGATAATATTTATATATAAAAAACTTGTATGATCATAAAGTAATTTTACCATAACAACTTAAATATATTACTATTGTGGAATGATATTAATAAAATATATATTTTATATATTAAATCAATTTTTTTTTTACATTTGATGAATTTATTTGATTGGAAAGTGATACGAATAAACCTATTATTACATATAATGACCAATATTTTAAAAAAAGGTGTTTTACATTATTTTAATACTGAACCAATTTTAAATATAAATTTTTTATTTTGTCAAAATTTTATATTAAAAAAAACTGATTCTAGTAAACAGAAACACAAAACTTAGGTTTTTGTAATGTTTTGATATTTTCTGTAATGTTTATTATTTTATTGAATAATGAAAATTACTAGATTTTAATTCAAAGACTTATTTAATCTAATTTTTTATACCCATAATTTTTTTTAATTTTTTTAATGTATAATTATATCAATAATAGTTACATTAATAAAATTTAGTTCATTGGGATAAATTTATCATTAAAATTAGATATAAAATCAGAGAAAAAATTTGAATATTTATATAAAAAAACCCACATTGGCATTCCAACTGTGAGATTAATTTTAAATTAATTTCTACTAATTATATTATTGGAAAATTAGAAAATGAATTTTTTATTTTGAATTATCATTTTTTAGAAATTTTAATATGGTAAACTCAGTTTTTTACAAAACATATTAGAGAAAGTGATTGAAAATAATTATAAGGATTAAGAGAAAATTTTTCTCAACAAGTAACCAAACCTTAATCTTATAGGACAAAATGACCTAGACACTAGTCCAAAAACTCTCATATGGAAATATTTTGACCCTATAATCCCATTTATTGTATTTAATAAATTATTGGAACCACTTTTCATAAGAAAATTATGATTTTAATTTTCAATTAATAAATTTAAAAGAATGAAAATCCTTCTCCAATATAAAATGGTAATCACCCCTCCAACTTGTTCACACCTCTCAAGCCCTTTGGATCTCCAAATATCTTCTAAAATATGATAAAAAAATCCCTGAATTAATTCATTAATCCTACATTTGGGAAAAAATCCCGCCATGTACGCCCTTTTGTGAAAACTGGTGGATTTTCCCGAATGAATTTGAGGTTTGAACATGTATAAACAATGCCAAGACTTAAGGTAAGATAGTTTCATCTATAATTTTATTTCCATGATATAAATGGATTATTCATCACTCATTCAGTTTGTCTCATTTTTATAATAGCCTTTTATGTATCCTATGATTCTTATACCAAAATTTATGGGTATTTATAAATCCATTTTATGAACTCACTTTCATGGGATTTATGGTTTAACATTTACCATATTGGTAAGTAATTTTGTCTCAATCTTCCATCCTTGAAAAATATTCCATGTTACAAACCAATAATTTTCTATAAGGTGTATGTAATACCCTTTTAAATTTAATATAATTACCCTACTTTTATTCATGGTATTTAGTGACTCATTTGATTTTATCCTTTCTATAATATTATGATTCAATGTTACTATAATTGTAATGAATTATTACAACAATCTAATCATTTATTCATATTTATAGGATAATTATTCTATTTGTGAATTATTATACTCTATATCGGATGATAATTCATGAATTTTCTTCTGATATGGTTATCTATGATTCTATAGGTATTAGTAACATTTCCCACTCTTTGGTACATAAGATAAATGATGAAATGTTTTTATGAAAATCCATTTTTTTAGCTTTTTGGTCATAAATCTATGTTCTTTTAAAGTATTGTTTTCCTAATATTGTTTTAATTTATTTACTATTAATTTATTACATTTAATGTAAATTTTGACCAATTTTTTTTCCTTTTTATGAATTTTTTTGAAAGGAATTCTCTTGTCATTTTCCAATCAAGGAACATTTCTAAACTTTTTTAATGTGAAGAGGTTATGTTTTTCAAGTAAATACATAATCATCTTGATTTCTATCATTTTCCAAAAGATTAATGTATAATATTAAAATTTGTTTTTAATGAAAATATCATTATAATATTATATGATTTTATTATTTTAATTTGTTTTTAATGAAAAATGTTTTCAAAAATGATTTACATTTTAAAAGTGTTTTAAATTATTTTCAAAGATCCTTTTATATGATTTGAAAAGAGTTATTTTAAAATAGAATTATCAATTTTAAAATAATTTTAACGAAAAGGCTTCAAAAATGATTTTAAGCCTTACTTTTTATGTTTTAAGGTCTCTTCAAACATTTTTTTTTCAATATGGTTTTTTCTATAAAAAAGAATTTTAATTCAAAAAATATATTTTCCTAAATAAATTATTTAAATGAAAGTGTTAATTTCTCATTATAGGAAATGTATTTTTGAAATGGCTTTATAGGAAGGATTTTTTAAGGAAGTATATTTTGTTTAAGAAATGTTTCATGTTATCTTTAAAATTTATTCTCTATCTAACATGATGTAGTTTTATGTAGTTTATGACAACCGTTCAATTTATTTCATTAATGTATTATGTTTTGATGGAATGTTGTTGATGATACCAGTTTCACATAAAAAGATTATTTATTCTTTTGAAGACTACTTCTTTTCACAGGTTATGATTTGATGGAATGATTATGAACCAAATCCGTTCTCGATAGGTTTTGATGTGATGAAACATACATGATACCAATTTCATTTCATGGTTCATGATATGATGAATATTATTTTATCATATGGAACATGCATGTGTGATTTATTTATGTGTCAAGTGGGACCTATATCTCCCTATAATTAATTTGATAATGATAATTTTTTATGATCTCAGAGGGTACATGGGATGGAATACCATTCCTGAAACAATTGCATACATAGGAGGTCATCCCAAGCCTAAAACATGAGGGTAAAAATAAGGGCATCCAAAGCCCAAAACAGGAGGGTACATTTGATGGAATCCCCAGAACAAAATAAGAAGATACATTTTAGGGCATCCTAAGTGTGAAACAAGAGTGTTTAAAAGAGGGAATCCTAATCCAGAAGTAGGTACATATGTTACTACGCTAATCCTCAAATGTTGTGTACGTAAAGGTTAGTAGCCTTCACATATTTTTTTTCTATGCTATGGTTTATGATAAAAATTTATTTTCTTATTCTTATGTTATGGCATCACAGTTTATTCTCATGGTTCCTTTATGATTCATGTCTTATGAACATCCCATATTTATGCCATGACTCATGTATATTTTATTTGATATGTGGGTTATCATATTTAAATTCTTATCTCATATTCTCAAAACATTTCGATCATGTTATGATTATGTGAATCCCCTTATTACCCTTAATAATAATATAATCGAACCCCATATTATGTTTATTTTACCTAGATAATGAATAATGGTTTTATAAATAAGTTCTAAAGGGGATCATCTTTGTGGGAAAAATATAATAACATTGAATGAGTTAGATGAGTTTTCTTCAAGTTTCCAAAGACACTAAACTATTATGATCCTCACGTATGAATTTCTATAATGTTATAAATATAAATATAAGATTATTTAATTTCTATGTATGTTTATCCTAGGTTAGAATTATTGGAATCAATGGAAATTTATGATGAACTTTTTATACTAGGATGATAACAATTTTGTGATATCCCAAGAGATATTTATACAGATATATTTTGAAATATATATAAGGATAAATATAGGGATTATTTAATGTTTATGAAAATTTAATAGATTTTTGGGAAAGGCTAGAGTGAGTGGTTTCTTATAAATATATCCCTATATAGATATAACATGTGGATGTGGATCTAGCACAAATGTACAACGGGGTAACAAACTTGAAAACACCGTATCAATCTTGACTCGAATGGGAAGTGGTACACGATAATGGGCCTCAATATACACATAGATTGACACTCCTAGAGAATAAGCTTAATAAAATCAAAAAATATTTGAAATCCATCATGAAGGATATATATAAATAATGATGTCAAATTTTCTAGTATAAACCTAAAGTTTCAATTAGTATGAAGTAGGTGTCATGATTTAGAAAACATATAAGTGATTTTTTATGATTATGTTATTTTAATATATGATATGTGTTTTTTGTGCAAGGATTTCTGATTTTAGTGAAATTATAGAACACAATGTAATAGTGTTAATGAGGAAATAAATCAATAATGCTATGACATTCCTCTAGAGAAACTAAATTTCATGGACTCTTTAGTGAAAAACCATGTTGGGAACATATCACTTGGAAAGAATGTTTTTTATTATTAATTGTCGAGATTGTGAAAATGTTATGTTGGGAATATATCACTTTGAATATGAATAAATTTAGTGGTGGAACATTATCATGACTTTGAGGAAACTATATAAAATTGGCTCCCTAGATTGGGAAGATTACAAGACCTTATTTTAGAGTCTGTACCTTCCCCAAATTTTTCTGACAAGAAGGGAGGTTGAAGTGAACCATCAATATCATGTCCATGATAAGAATATAGGATATATTTAAAATTAAATTCTAAAAAATATAATGATATGAATATTATCTATACATTATTATAAAATTGTAGAAGGGAGTGTGGAAGAAATTGTCTTTAAGAAATTGTTAGATGTTTTAAGTGTGTAAAAAAAGGTCATAGAGAGGAAGAATTATGATGTTACGGGAATAAAGATAAATATCTAAAGAATGAAACACCCACAATTCAGTGATTTAAATATATGGACTATGAGAATTATGATTGGAAGTGCTTAAAGAAAAAGTATAATTATGATGATTGACATTAAAAACCTCTCATGATGAGGGATAAAGGTAATTGTTATTCAATTATAATAGATGAAGTAACCTTGATAATTATGGAATACTTATCCTCCTTACCTAAATTTGGAGTTTTATGTTTGTTTTTATATGAATAATCCTTATGAAAATATTATTTTACTTAATTTAGTGATGTTTCATGTCATTATGTCACTATACATGTATTTTTAAATAATAAAATCACATTAATTGTTTTATCAGTACAAGGATGAACCCATGTTTCCAATGGAATTGTTTTGGTACAAGATAAGATCTTAGTAAGGGAATAATGGGGGAATTATATTTTTGTAAGGGTTACAAAGTTAACTATTTATTGATTTTTTATATTGAAATTCACATAATTTTTTTGATATTAATGTATTATATCACCTTATGAATATTTATGCATTTTGAAAAACATGTGTTGTACTTTTGTTGCGAAAATAATAGATCAAATGACCTATCATTATATTCATGGATATCACGATCTCTTAATTCTTCAATAAATAAAAGTTAAGCACTATTTCATTAAAGGTGGGACGAAGTGGAAGTTTTTTAATGTATAGTAAATTGTAAGGTTTTCTGAAAATCATTTATGTATATATTTTTGTGATGATTCAACGAGTTTAGAATAAATAATCTTGAAACTGAAGATGTTTTCCTAGTACCTCTATTTGTGATGAATCAATTGGACCACTAGATCATTGTGGATTTATAACCTTGAGGTAGTTAAATTTCTCATAACTATGTTATATATCACTTGGAATCATAAAATTATTGATGGATTTATATTATATGTTCAGGTTTTTTTATTTCCCACCTATTTTTAATATGTTGAATCTTAGTCATGTTTTACATTAGGTAGCTGATATGTTTTCAACATTGGATTTTAAAAGGATGTTTTTATATTCAATTTTACAATCTAGGATTCTCGGAATGGAAAATTAAATTATTAAACATTTGATTACCAAAAGTAATTTTTAGGGAGAAATTTATATTAAGGGGATTATAATAGAACCCCATAAGAATTTTTCAAATATATTTTCTAAATTAGTTTAATCTATTTGATATTTTTCACGTCACGCAACACTGAAATGGTTTTGTTCTTGTTATCAAAACCATTAAGATTAGATTGAATTATATGATAGACCAATTTAATCTTTCACTACATGCAAAATAAACTTCATCTTTCTATACACAGATCACCATGGTTATCTTATGATAAATTAATGACTAACATTCCATGATGAATTATGTAACATTCAAGAATGAGTTTTAACATATGAAAATGTATTATTAAAAAAATTATTATTTAATATACAATATATAACATAGCTATTAATTTAGTGGTAATGTATAGGATTAATTAAATCATGAAAATAAATTGTTTAATTAAATGGTTAAAAATTATTTACAAATGAATATAACAATAAATTGAATATAAATGGAATGTTTTTAAGAAAACTAATTTTATACTCTGAATGGAAATTTATCCTAATAGATTAAAATAGTTACTATTTGTGAAAGATATTAATGAAATATATATTTTATATCTAAAATCAAATAATTTTTAAATTCATGTAATATATTTGACAAGAAATTGATAGAAACAAACCCAATATTACAAGTAGAGACCTATATTTTTCTTAAATTAGTTTTGCCACCTTTTAATGGAGAACCTATTTTAAATTTAAAATTTATAACTTTGATAAATTTTATATGAAAAAAAACATATATTTTGAAAGTAAAACATAAATATTATTGTTGGGCAAATTTTTTGTATTTTAATGTGATGTTTATTTTTTTTGAAAAAAATAATGACAATAGAATTTTAATTCAAAAATGATTATTTGTCTAATTTATTTAAAAAGATAAATTATATTTATAACTTTCATTAATGTAAATTTATATCAATTATACATAAATTAATTCAATTTATATTATTTTTGATCAATTTCACATTGAAATTTGTTATAAAAACTTTAAAAATCTTTGACAATTTTTACTTAAAAACCCACATTGTTATCCCATCTACGAAATGAATTATAAATCAATTTCGACCACTTCAGTGATTAAAATTTATAAAAATGAAATAAATAATTAAAATCACAAAAATTTATAATTTATAAAATGGTAAAATTATATTTAGACCAAAAATATTAGTGAAAGTGATTAAAATTAATTATAATGTTTTTGAGAAAAATTAACTTAATAAGGATGTAATCGTTACACTGAAGGGCCAAAAGGACCTAGAAACTATTCTAAAATGCATTGAATGGGAACATTGAGACATTATACTCTATTTAATATAATTTTTATCATTATTTGATACAATTTTAATAGATAAATATTTGGTTTAATTCCCTTTTAAAAAATTTATAAGAATACCACTCCTGCTCCAAAATGAAAGGGCACTCACCTCAACCACAGATTCTCACATCTCAATCCCTATGTATCAAGCAAAATATTATCTGATAAACCACAAAAATATATCACATAATAATTGAATATAGAATATGGGATTAAATCCATCCAATAAATCCATTTCTTTCAATTAATAGGCAGTTACCCAAAAGAAAATGTGGTCTGAACCTGTACGATGAAATTCAATACATAAGGAAAGAAGATTTAATATCAATTTTTATTTCTAAGATATAAATTAATTAATAACCACTAAATAAAATTTTATTATTAATTATTCTCCCTCTTGACTTATTTTTTTTGGCTCTTATAATTAATTTAATGGGCCTTTACAAATGCATTTTATGATATATCTTTCATGGGGTTTATGGTTCAAAATTTACCAATAAAGAAAAGTAATTTTATCCCAATTAACATTCTATGATACAAATTCCATGTTATGCACCAATATTATTTTAGTGGTTTATTTACTACCCAATTAAATTTCATATCTTAAATATAATTCTTTTCATGATATTTTTATCATCATGTAATGTCATTATTTTTATAGTATCAGGATTCAATGTTACCATAGTGGAAATAGTTTATTTCAAAAATCTATTCATTTATAGAGATTGTTTATGATTTATATTCTTTATATGAAATATCATGACCCAAATATCAATAACACTCTGGAAATTTCTTATCATTAAGTTATCTGTGATATCTTTATGTATTAGTACCATTTTCCCACTCTTTATTACTTAAGATAATTATGAAAATGTTTTATAAAAACGTCACCTTATTTTAATTTTTTTTATAAATATGTGTTCTTTAAATCCATGTTTTCTAACTATGTATTAAAAATTTATTTAATATTATCTGATTATATTTAAATAAAATTTTTGCACACGATTTACCTTTTTAAAAAACTTTTTTAAAAGGAATGTTATTATCATTTTCTAATCAAGGAATTTTTCTAAAAATTTAAAGGCATAAATGGAATGTTAGTCCTGTAAAAAAACACTCCATCCTTATAATAATTTCTATAAATATTACTTTATAATATTAGAAGTATATTTTTATTGAAAACATTCACATAATATTTTTTATTTTTTGTATGTTAATATTTTTTTAAGTAAAAAAAGTTTTAATTTTTTTTTGTTTAAAATGAGTATGAAATGATTTGGTTTATTTTCAATGAAAAATATTTCAATAAATATAGGTTTTTATTTTATATTTTCTATAACATTTTTTAGAAATGGATTTCCAAAATTATTTCAATACTTATTTTTAAATTTTAAATCTGTTTTCAAAGAAAATTTTTATAAAAATTTCCTATGGTTAAAAAATATTTTTTTAAAATTGGGAATGATATTTTCATCAACAATTGTTTTAAGAAAATTTAAAACCCTATTTATAAGATATGGATGTTTAAAATGGTTTTATAAAATTTATTTTTGATGAAAAACTATTTTACTTATGAAATATTTCTTATTATATTTCAAAATACTTATCCACATAAGATGGCATACTTTTTTATAGTTTATGAATACCATAATTATCACATCTAGAATGGTATATGTTTTGACAGAATCATATTTATGATAAATTATTCCCTTTAAATACATATATTATTTTGAAACCAGCATCTTTTCATGGGTTACTCTTTGGTAAAATTATTCTGAAACCCATCCCTTCATTATAGTTGATGATATGAGGAATCATTAATGATAACCATTTCATTTAATTTCATGAGTCATGATATGATTAATGTTATTATATATTATGGTACATGCATGTATGATTTCATTATGTGATAGTTGGGATCTATAACACGATACAATTTATTAGGTACTAATAAATATTTTATGAGCTCAAGAGGTTACATGGGAGGGAATCCCATGCTTGAAAAAAGAGGGCCTATTATGAAAAAAACAAGAGGGTACACGAGAGTAATTCTCAAGCTCAAAACAAGAGGGTTCAGAGGAGGGAATACCAATACTAATACAAGAGGGTAAACATGAGAGAATCTTAAGCCCCAAACAAAATTGTAATGGGAGGGTATCACAAGTACAAAACTAGAGGGTACAAAGGAGGGAATCCAAATCACAAAAGTGATAATATGTTATTATCCCAAGAATAAAATATTTTGAAGGTCTTGGTAGGTATCCTTGATATTGGATTTTCTATGATTATGTATACACCACATATTTCCAATATTATTCAAAAATTATATTTTAATGTATTATTCTCTTATTTACCTTATGATTCACATCTTAGGAACTACCAATATTTATTCCATCGATCATATATATGATCTTTGATATGCAAGGTGTTATATTAAAATGTTTTTATCAACTTCTCATAACCTTATGATCATGTCATGATTTTGTATCTCCTATTTTTTCCTTACTGCAAATATAATATTAACCCTTTCTTATGATTATTTTCTATAGGTTATAATGAATGGTTTAATGTATATGTAATAAATATGGAAATATTTATGTTAAAAATTGAAGATATTTTAATGTGTTCATATTTTTTGTTCTAGGTTTCCAAAGACACTAAAAGATTATAATCATCAGGCATGTATTTCTGTAATGTACTTAATATTTATCTAAAATGATTTATAACCATGTATGTTAAGCCTGGGTATCTATATTACTTTTTAAAGAATATGTTCTCTAGCTCATCCCATTCCATGGAGTCAATTTCATCTAATTGACTGGTATTCTTTATGATATTCCACCATTGACCCACTTCGCAATCTAAATGATATACTACCAAAATTAAATATTCATGTTATGAAAAATGGAGAATAGAAATTATATTTTCAGTGGTATTTATCCATTTTTTATTAACTATAAGATCATTATACTTGCTGAAAGAAGGAGGATACTACCTCCTGAAGGAATCAGGATAATTTTGTTCCTTCCTTTTCTCATTTTCAAATTCAACATGATTCATAGCTGGTGAAATTTGTTTAATAATAGGAATAATATATTCCACTGCATCAGCAAGAACAATCGACTCATAAAGTGGAAAATAATTTCATTTCTAATTTCATTCAATATTAATATGGTTTCTTTAGTTTCCATCCATTTATTATACCTAAAAATAATAGTGTGAGAAACATTAATCATAGCAAGGAAACCAAATAATCAAGAATAATTACATAAAATATTAAAATTTAAGACACCTTAATTTCAATTATTTAATGTTATTTATAAATGTAAACAGAACTCTAGGATTATCTCCCATACTTAGAATCATCCTCTGGGTTCTTAATACAATTTTATCGTCCTAGTTTCCAAGGATTCACTAAACCCTACTCTGATACCAACTATAATGTCCCTATCTTTTTAAATATATTTGTTAAATATAATTAAATGAATACTCATGACTTAAAATAACAAAATCATGGTTGAAATGTAATGTATTAATGTATTTGAAAACTTGTAGACATAAAAAAATAATTTATAAAATAGCTACATCATCTCTGTATTTTATATTCATATCAAGAAACCTTTTTAAAAAAAATCATACATAAAATCGTTCTTAATATCTTATAGAAAAAAAGGGTTGGTTAAGACTCTTAGAATAGTTAATCAAGAGAGATAATGTAATCATAAAGGCAAAATAACATGAAAATATCTTTTTAAAAACATATTCTGCTTATTAGGGATCCAAAAATAGAGTAATAATCCAAACTATATAAGTTATTAAGACTTTAATTATTAAGAAAATAATTCATTTGTGTATAAAATAAGACATGATATTGTGGAATACACATAATAACAGAATATCATTGTCATATTAGTAAATTCTCACTTCCAAGACCATTATAGCGAACAAAGTCACTAACTGAACTAATTTCACTCCTAATTCTTGCCAAAAATTACTCAATAAGGGTTACATCCTATTTCAATCTAGTCTATCCCATGAGATATATATTAATATTTCCCAATTAATTATAGATATATATAGGTTCCAACTATAAAAAAATTTAAAAACATAGATATGTGTTCAACAATAACAAAAATAGTTTCTCATATATTAACCCATGAAATGAAATTGGTTTCATAAATAAATTTTCAAATAATAACCCATGGAAAAGAAATGGATTCCATTAATACCGCGCCATTATATATAAACTAACCATAAAAATAATAATGATAATATTATTAAAAAATATACCCAATAAATCTTATGGAATATTAAATTTGGTTTTCTAAAATGGAAAATTATATTAAGATATCACGTGAAATAATTATTTAGAGAAATATCCTTTCTATTATAGAACCATATTTCTTTAATAGCTAGGAAATTGAAAAAGAAAAAATTTTCAATAAAAATAACCTTGTGATATTCTAAAGGTAGATTCATTACATTAAGGAATATTGAAATTATTTTAATCCATTCATGGACTATAATTTTTAAAAAATCCTTTTGTAAATTATCCAAAAATTTCAAAAATAAAAACATTTGTAAAGAAAGAAAAAACATTATTTGAAAAAAGATTAGAAAAAATTAACACATTCAGAAATATGAATTTAAATATTTGTATATGAATATTAAAAATATTTTTGAAATAATTATTAGGTAACATGGTCATAGAAGTTAAATATTACATATAATATAGGTATACATAATTCAGAATAATATTGATATTGTGAAATTAACTATCATCTTATGTCATATTTCTATCATACGTATCAGAACCACATTTATAATGGTTTAAATAGATTTATTAATTTATACCATAACCTTATTCATATTTTATATTTCATATATGATATTTCTATACCTTCTTATCTTCCATTTTTTTAATAATTTATCCTTATTACCCTTCATTCGGATGTTAACTGATTAGTATTTATATTAATATTTTGTCATTTATGTCCTAGTTATTATGAATATGAAATATTTTACTCAAATTAATTAAAATATAAATTTAATATATATCATATTTATTCATAATATACATTTATTTAGTCATTCTTGAATATTGAACATGTAAAATGAATCACATCACATTGTGGAGATGGTAGGTCGTACATATGCACGAGCAACAATATCATTCACATAATGGTTAAAGGGTAAGGAATTGGTTTATAATAATCCTAGAAATATATATATATATATATATATATTGTAATTATACCCATCTATGTAAAGTGGTGATGAAAGAAATAGATTACACAACAATGTGGAGATGATAAGTTGTATGTACGTACACACAATGCTTATGTTTTTTCATTGGTTAAAAAATATGTTGAATATAGTTGTTACATAATGATAAAAACATATATGAATATAAATTATACAATATTTATATATTTATTATGGAAAAAATATATGAAGAATAAGTAGAAGAAGAAATAGATTAGAAGGAGTCAGTAAAGACAATTACCTATTCTTCAACGAGTTTCCTTTAGGTCCACACTTATGGAATCTAGGATTAGTTTTTAAAGATACCATGACCTATATAATCTGTATAAAAAATTTTAAAAGAGAAATTGGTAGTGTATGGTCAAAACTAAATGCTCAAAGTGTTGTGAATAAGTGAGAGAAGATATTCCCTTTTATAATTGTGGTGTGGGCCACTTTTTGAATTTCTGAAACTGTTAATTTATAATAAATTTAGTCTCATTAAAAAATCTATAAAAAATTAAGTGGATTAATATATAAGAAGAGATAAAGTTATAATATCCTCAGAATAAATATCTTAAACATTTTTGGAATTATTTTAAATTATATCATTATGATTTTCCCTTATTTAAATAATTTTAATTTTTACTATGGAAACAATCTTTTCAAATTTAATGGTTTTAATTTTTACAAGTGTGATGTTAGTTGGACCATAAATTAATAATTTATAATACATTAGACCAAATTATAATTATTTATTATTTAATATATGTTTTCTAATTTTTAAATAATTTAATAAAATGTCAATTTGAGAAAATGTCAATAGTGTCAATTTTGAAACTATTCATTACGTGGACTCTTAAAAATATTACGATAACAAGCTAAATTATAAAAATCCTTTTATTATATTGTGAATAGGTTATGTTCATCTATAAAATTCTTTTATCACATTAATTATCTCAAATTATATTTATTTTCATATTTTAATCACATTTATTTTGTATTTCCATTATGAAAATAACTACAACATTAATGTTGTGTAAATATTTAATTTTCTAATTTACCCCCTAAAAGATAAAAATAAAATACCATAAAAAAGATAAAATTTCTAGATATGAGAAGAATATTTATATTCTAATATATATTTTTGGTAATCCAATATTAAAAATTATATATTATTTAAGACATGAATGATAAATCATAAAATGTTTATTAAATACAAAATTACATATATCATAATCTTATAAATGTGGCCAAAAAAGCCAAAAATAAATTAATATCATGAAAATATTTTGATAAAATTTAATTATTTTCATTAATATTCATTCATAAGATACCTCTAACACCTTGTCGATACATATGGGATATTTAAGAAAAAGAAAGTTGTAATTTGAAACATTCTTTGATTTAAATACTGTATGACTCATTTTTATGGAAATGTGTGCATTAAACAAAAATATTTAATCACAAAGCGTAAAGGGTCCAATTATGTTCATCAAATAAAATTTGACTATTATAAGTGCTATGTTATATTCTTCATCACTTTTATCCTAAATTACCCAATTTAGCCTTTACCTTGGCAACCAAATTTACCATGTTTACTATTAATGTTGTTTAAAAAATAAAAGGGAACTGTTAACTCAATTTATACATTCTAAGTAAAAAACATTTAATTAATATAAATAAATGAAAACCCAGAAGTTCGATATTTTAATTTAAATTAAAACTGGTAAAACACATTGAAAAGTAATTTTTTCAGAAAAACTTCTTTTCAAAACATAAAATATTTTGACAATTAATTTATTTATAAATGTATCCTAAAAAGGAACAAAATGATTATTTTAAATGATAAAAATTATTAAAATTTAAAACTAAGAATAACAAGAATATTTAGATACTTTAAACAGAAATATATTTTTTAATAAAAATAAGCCTTTTCACTATTCCTTGAAATAAAATAAACATTTTCAAAACATTTAGTAAAATATTTGAAGGTTAATTTTATATTTACCATTAAAAAATGAAATTTATTTTTTCAAAATAATATTTGCCGAACATCTAAAATTAATATTCACTCATAAAAATATTATGAACATATTTTTGAGGGAATCATATTTTCGATGAAAAAAGAGATTTTACTAAAAATTGAGTGGTTATTTTATAAGAACATATTCATAAATTCATATTTATTTATAAATTCATATTTATTTATAAATTTATATTTATATTAAAGATTAATTATTCATATTTATTCCTTTCAATTTATCATCAAGGTTATAATGTTTATTATATAATAATTTTGTATTATAGTTTGTTTAAACATTATGTTGCATATAACCAAAGTTATCAAAGAAATAAAATTTTTTAAATAGAAATTTGTCATAAAAATATTAATTTGTTGAAACAAGGCTGAAGGAATGTTTATATTTACCCTAGGATGTTTAAAAGTACCATTAAATCTTATAATGGAATGGGGGAATGATTTCACCCCAATAGACATATGATAATATTTAGTCATAAAATGCATGATGTAGATAAACTGAATATATCATATCTCAAAAAAACAAGGGTAACATTAAATAAATGGATAAAAAGGTTTTAGATAAAAAATTATGAAAATAAAATAATATAGAACCTTAAGAAACACATTGTTCCATCATTATGTGACAATATTCCACCACCATCCCAACCTACCAGAATAAAAACACAAACAATGAGATCTACTACTTATATATTTCTTTTCACATTATAGGCGTCCTCCCAAACTATTGCTTCAAATTGTAAAAGTAAAAAAATAAGGATTTGTTCCCAAAATATTAGTATGATATGAAAAAAGAATCTATTAATAGTCAATTGATAGGCATATATTATTTCTTATTCGAAATTTGTATCAAATACTTCATAATGGAAATAATTCTTTTCAAAAAATCTCTATTCAAAAAATACATGGTTTTCCTTTTAAAATAGTTTCATATTCAATGATCCAAAATAATATTGGCAGCTAACCATGTTTTAGAATAATAGTAAATAACAAAATTGACATTCATCCACAAAGCAATATATAGCATAATATAAAATACATTTCAATATAAAGTATCCACAACGCTCTTTATGGATAATACGAACACAAAGTAATACACAAATCAAAAAAATAATAAAAAATAGCTAGAATAAGTGAAGAAAAAAGTCTAGAAACCTTTTTTTGAAATATTATTACCATAAGAATTATCATAATATGGTAAAATTACCAAGTGATAGTTAACTCCACTAGGGAATATCCGTGTTTATATTTTAACATTACCCTATGTTCTTAATAACATGATATTATATCAAAAATTCATCTACTAATCCAAATTCATGTTTAAAAAAAATTAATGTCACACTAAAAGTAGTTCTTCATCGATTAATTCCACTGATCACATCATGTGTATCAAAATAATTTTCAACAAAAACAAAATTTAAAAAATTATTCCATTTTTATAAAAGATCAATTTCACATCTCATGGATTTCAAATCATCGTTCTGAAAAATAAAAATAATGTAAATCATAATAACACAATAGATCCCATAGGAATTCCTCCTGGATACAAACACCTATCTTATGATCAATGAGAACATAGTTTCCTTTAAAACTGATGGCCAAAATGAATAGAACATGTCCTTAAAATATATGATTCCGGATAAACACCATAAATTCCCCAAAAAACCCACTATAAAATAATAACAACCCATTCAGGTTCCATTCAGATAAGGGTATGAAATATCAAGAGGATATATTGTCAAAAAAGGATAAACTGAGAGAAAAATTGAACATACCCAACTAATATCCATAAAACATTATCATGTATCACAAATGAATTTAAGGGATATTCACCTAGATAATCATAGAGGAAATGGTTTGTCATAATTAGGTATTAATAGGTTTTAGTGGACAAAAATAATGATGTCATTGTGGTAAAGTTCATTTTTTAGAGGTTTGGATGTTGGGGCACTACTAGAATGCATGGTTAGACAGAGCATGTGTTAGGTGTGCGGTAGAAACCATCCATCTATAACAATGTCAATCATTCTACTTGGATGAGATTAATTATTTTTAAAATAATGATAAAAAATATAAAAACACTTCTAGAACCCATAGTGGCATTACCCCTAGTTACCACATGGTTTGATTAACCACATACCTAAACCTTATACCTTGCCTACTTAATCCATAACATCCAAATTTCAAATCCTATCTCTTAAAATCTAGTAAAATATCAAAATGGATAATACATGTTATAGATTATATATAAATGTGTCCTTAAGGGCATCACATATTATCGTAATAAGCCAAATGTCACCATGAGATGTCGTGTTGTGTGTCTAACATATTGTGTTTTGATCTAGACCTAAGTTTTTACTTATATTATTTTGGTTTAAACTTATATTGCCTTTTTTATTTTATCACCTTAATATATTTTTCTATAAATAATCATCTCTTAGGGAATAAATCCAAGGATTCATCAAGAGGGTTTAAAGAGAAATGGCCCCCAAGAAAATACTCCTATCGATAGTAATCTCTTTGAGGAAATTGTAAAGGAAATCTATGTTATGGAAGAATGTGCTTTTATTTTTAGAATTAATTAAAATTTGTGTAACATGGATCTTTAGGCGATATGGATCAATAAAAATAGTTCATATGATAAAACCCCATGTGTTTTAATATTGTTATAGAAAATTGATCAGGTCTTTGACATCCAGAAGATACTAGATCTTGTCAAAGTGAAGTTCACAACAATAAAATGAGGATCTTATAAAGAGGTGGTGGGGATCCATGTTTCAGGAAAGAAATATATTGGATTAGTATTGAAGAAATTTAATACCATTTTATTTCATAAGTTCTAATTAGAGTCCTTAATGATGTTGAAGTCTACAGAGTTGCTCTCTTTTTAATAGGTAGGGAATTCATTAGTAGAGTACACAAAACATTTTGATGAGTTGGTTTATTTTTATTATATGGTGGTAATGAATGATAATATGAATGATAAAAAATACCTACAAGGATTTTGACCCAAAATCTAATTATAGGTTTAGGTTTATACACTGAATCTCACCACCGATGATAAGGTGGTCAACAATACAATGATGTGAGTGATTGATATGGTATGAATGTAAAGATTTATTGAGTTTTACATTCCCACAATTGAATATTCTAGTGTCTCAGAAGGGAATAAGATGAATTGGAAAGATAATTGGAAATGTGGTTGAAGTAGTTTTTTGTAGAACACATTTTCAACTCCATTATAAATGGATAATAGTGTACCCATTACATGATATTATTATGGAAAGGTATGTCATACATGATTCTCGTTCCCTATAACTAATATAAAATTTAATATGTGTGGTCATAATGTTCTATAATAGTGATTTATACAGGATCTAATGACATTACATAATGGGATGGGATTAGAATCCGTAAAGGGAAAAGTGGTGTAAGAAGAAGCGTTAAATTCAATAGGGATCCTTCCATAGATATTCTAAGTGATTCAAATTCACATAGTTGTGGAGTTTTGGGTGGTTTTTGATATGGGTCTAGGTTTTGTGAGAAGAAATGTTTTAATTAAATATTATATTACAACTAATTTTTTTGATATCGGTTCCTCACATTATTTTATATATGTATGTTTAATTGAATTTTTGATTTATTTTGAAAAAGATGATGTCTTATAGTGTTGTGTAGGAAAAACATCCTAGAAAGATGAAAGAGTATGTATTTAATTATCCTAAAATTTTTATTATGATATCCAATGCTGACATAGCATGTGAAATATTGGTTCCTGATCTAGATCTTGTTGACATCATCATCACTATGGATTGGATGGTCTCCCACTATGTTGAGATAAATTGTTATTATTTACATGTCTCATTATTTATTGACGATAGGATGTATCAGGTTTTTAGGAAGATTGGGATACTATATCCAGCCATGTTGGAACATCTCAAATAGATCATAGGAGTTTGTTGTCTATTTTTCAGTTGAGAAAGATGACGTGTCTTTTTATGATGACCTTCTTTCGTTGTTTGGTATTTTCCTAATGTTTTCCTAGAATACATATATGGTATTATATTAAAATGGTATGTAGAGATATATATTTATCGTGAATTTGGTATAAAAAAAATTTCTATACTCTCTTATAATAAAAAAACTCATGAGTTTAATGAGATTAATGTCATGTTTGAAACCCAACAAATTTTTTTCCACCCTAGTGTTTCGTGATGGGTGGACCCTATACTATTTTCCATGATTTCCAATATTTCTCTTTATCTATGGATATATTATCAAAAGATTATTTGGGAAAATTTTATGAATAAGTATCCTTTTCACTCTATGGATGATATATGTTACAAATAAAGGAGGAAAATTGATTTCAAAAATTGATCTTTGACTATATTATCATCACCTTTGATCATATGTGTTGGATATACTAAAGACCTCTTTTAAGAGTACGTATAGCCATTATGAATTACTCTAGATCCAATTATGAAAAAATATGAACCATATTTCCCCCTATAATGTTGATACCTTTTTATTGTATCCATGGATGATATCCTATTATATTAAATAATCGAGGAAGCGCATGGGTACTATCAGAATTTATTCATGAAAATATTTTAGATTATCCACCATTATATTAGGCTATCATAATGATATTTCAACATCTAAGAGGTGAATTTCTTAGGGAATGTCATTGTAGAACATCCCCCCTAGTTGATCCTAGAAAGGGAATGCTCTCATATTATGGGAGGATACATGGATAGACTCTGAGTATGAATCACACTAGGCCTAATTGTATTTTATTAGTGGTTCATAAATGATTTATTAAAAATGAAATCACCCTAGATATATATTTTATTAATTGAGTAAAATTCTCATGGGATTCTAAAGGTTATGCCTCTTTTTATTATTTAAAATGAAGCTTCACATTGTATCCTATGTTTCATTTTACTAAATCTTGGTAATGGATATGGGTTTACGTTGATACTTTTTATACTAGTTTGGGATGTGTTCTTATGAAGAATAATCATGTGGGGGAATACAGTTCTTTTTATCTACAACCATCTGAGAATAACTATACCACTAATGACTTAGATCTCACCACTAATTTGAATTCTCTAAATTATTGGTGACACTATCTCTTTAGGAGAGGATTTATAATTGAACAACCTAAGTAATCCCATAACAATACCTGAATTGGCCTACCACAAGTCTATAATCATGCTTCCAATCCCTACAAGGTATTAACAAGTACATGTTCACCATATAAGAGAATATGGGATTGATTTCACACTTAATAGATATATGAAATGTAATAAATAATTAGAATAAAAAATTTGATAATATAATATAACATATGTAAAAAACATAAAGGGAAAATCCAAAAATAGCATAATAATTTCTCAAAACATGACATGAAAATGATCAAAAACATGGAATATGAAACAAACGAGGGTTACATCACTAAAAAACGATAATGTTCTTCTATAAATTCATTATTTGTTATCTAGATATGTTATTATAATATAATGAAAATTTTATTTAATGTAGAAAATATAGTATAATAAAAGATAATAAAAAAACTAAAAAATGAAACTCAATTGACTATTTGACAAAAAAAGTTAAACCATGAATAAAATTTGAAATTTTATATAGAAAACATTAAATTAGCTATACAATTTTTTTTATTCATTAAAATATATATAAATGAACTATTTAGTATTCTAAGAAATTTTCAAGTCAGGCTGACATGTATTCTATTTCTATATGTCATTAACTGAAACATGTTTGTTGTCTTGATATTTCACAATAATATGAGCCCCTTTTCTATGTTTTGACTATATAAGGTTTTTATAATAATTTTTACTATAACTTTTTTTTCTCATTATAACCACATTGTTCAAAAGATTTAGGCATTGTACATTCTTACATATCAAATATTAAATAAAATTTCAGTTCAAACAATTTCATGATAATCTATGCTTTTTTTCTAGGATTTCCCTCCTTTAGAGAAGTTTTTTAAAGACATAAATGTCATAAATATTACTTGTGGACATTATGTGCTCACTGCATGTTATATTGAGAGGACCAAAGTTCCTTTGATGTGAAATTATTAATTTTTTTTTCATATGATATCGAAATAATATCTCGTCATTTTATAGATTATTACCATTTAAAGAATGTCTTTAAATACATAAATATAACAAAAATGATTTTCCATCCCTTCCAATGCCAAAAAAATTCTTATTATATTAAATTTTGTTATATCATACAAAAGATTAATTGATTATTGTTTTAATATGATTTAATAACAATTTGATGTGATTTTATTGGTTTTTAGCCTTTTACACATGTTTTTTGACATTTAAATAAGTTAAATCACTTATTTTTAATTCGTGAAAACCAGAAGTTAGAGAAATATGTGTGGTCGATTATTACCAGAAAAATGTTAAAAAATAATGGGTTTTCTATTATATAATTAAACTATTCATTTTATAGATTTTTCAATTTTATTCATGTTTTTAAAGACGTATAAATCCCATAAAACCATATTTATATCATTTTGACCACACCAGATGTATGATTAATATGAAATCTATTTATATATGTCAAAAATTAATCAATTGTTATTTTTCTATAATTTTAAAGAAAATAATATATATTTTTAATGTTTTATAATTTGATATATGTTTTTAGATAATAACATGTTTTATATCCTGTGTATATTCTCATTCACGTGTGCCTCTCTTTTATTTTTAGGAGGATATATTTTGAGTTCATGAGGTTTGTGAGGTTACTCAAGGGATTTTTTATAGTGGAATGGAATTAATGGAGAGTACATAGAGGCATTAAAATGGAATAATGGAGAAAAAGGATACCAGAATTATACATATAGACATTAGACAACTGGTAGGCCAGAGATTGGCCAATACCTTTCTGCATTGTTTAACAGCCACCTTGTGGACACCACCATGAAGTCGGTGTCATCAGGCTGGGATGACTAAGGGGTGTAGAGACAACATTATTCCCCGAAAACAATTAATTTACACCAAAGTCTCTCATTATCCAACCTAATATTCCTAGTGTTTTTAGAGAGGCCTTTCATTGTCATTCTTTGCTCCTTCAAAATTTTCCACAAGGTGCTTTGATCCCATATTGACTAATTGTAAATGATTTATTAAGTTTGTTTGAAATTGTTCAGTTATTTCTTGATAACATTGTTTAGAAGTGGATAAATGCTATTAAGATGAGGTTATTAATCCTTTAATACTTATTAATTATTTAATATTTATCCTTTATGTGTTTGATAGCCAGAGGCCAGATCTCATTATTTTTATAGTGCATAATGTGTGGCCATTAAGGTATTTGTAAATCGATCTTCTCTACTAAACGTGTGTATATAAAAATATATTTTAATATATGGTAATAAATATGTATTTAATATTATCAATTTTTCATGTTTTCCCATTATTTCAATGTGTGCATCCTATTGTGGTTTATTATCAAACCAAGTGTGAGAAAGGTGGATTAATCTATAGCCTTTATTTATTGAACCACTTTTTCTATTTTATTTAAAATATTTTTTTAAATTATTTTTTGTAATATCCTTGAATTCTTAACATTCATGTGTAGAATAGTTTTGATAAAATATGGGTTTTCCATTTTTGAAAATTGAATTTGTTTAAAAATCACAATGAAATGGTTTATGAAATTGGATTTCCAAACATGATTTTGATGGGAAAACTTTTGTTTGGAAACAATTTATAAAGTGTAAAAATTACATTAAAATTATTTTAACTATTTGTCACATGGGAACGTTGAGTACCTAATAGGGTCTATAGTATTAGGGATTTCCCATGTTCAACATCGAGGGGGGGGGGGGGGGGTACAGTCATGGGGAATTTGTAATGTTACGAGTGTAATGGAAGTGTGTGATGGTCATTACCAACTTTTCATTATTTCCTGATTTTTTACTAATTATAGATTTACATGATGATAAATTCCATGATAAATGGAATTAAATTAAAGAAT
This sequence comes from Viscum album, assembly GCA_963277665.1. Classification (NCBI taxonomy): domain Eukaryota; kingdom Viridiplantae; phylum Streptophyta; class Magnoliopsida; order Santalales; family Viscaceae; genus Viscum; species Viscum album. The sequence goes on along the minus strand of OY728133.1, from coordinate 1,041,917,127 downwards.
ACAGAATATGGATAAAATGGTTAGAAAAAGCACATGATCAACACATATTATTTATAACTAATTTAATCTATTAAAGAATTAATTTGTGAGAAATCATTTATTCATTAATGGATTTGAAAATTGATCTTCACCAGAATTTAATAATATATTACCTATTGTGGTGATCCACATATATTCCAAAAATCTATAAAATGTTCTCTAGGAATTTTTAGGTTCTACCATGACAGGTCATATTGTTTTCATACTTTGGCTTCGATCTCCCCAAGAGTCACATCAAAAGGATTATCTTTGATATCTATTCACTTGAGAGTGGATGGCAGTGGAATGACTATCTTCATTATGCGAAGAGTTCTTGGAGGAGGGACCTCTCATGGGAATCAACAGGAATATTCATATTTCATTTTGCCCTAAAAATTGAATTGGCTCTCCTGAGATATTATACAATTTAATATATATAACTATATGGTGTGAAATAAAAAATTTCACATGTTACCTTTAATATTTATTTAATCTATATAGAACCCAATGTCTTTAATATCAAAAATATTTTTGTTTATTTGATTTTTCTAACCTCCCAAATTATATTTATAATTATTTAATAAAATAATATCCAACATATATTATGTCACACTGTACTACTAAACATGATTTTCCATTCCTCCAAAATTTTAATTTTGCCTTGAATAATTAATATTTATTTGTTAATTAAATATCGCTACATTATTTTCTAATTAATTAATAAATATTATATTCACTTAACAGTAAATAAATATTTATTAAATATTCTTGTCACAAAATATTCACTTGAATAACTAGTGAAAAAATATATTTGATCAAGAAATCATGAATAATTCTAAAACCACATGTTATAGTAATATTTATTCAAATTATTGAATAATAAATAAATAATTTAATTGAATTTCTAGATACACGTAGTGTGTGGCCGTCTACGACTCTTTTCTAGTGGGATTAGGCAATGTAACACAATTTAAAATGTTAACATATAACAACATACTAATCCACCCAAATATAATGAAGTTAATTCCATAATGACAAAATAATACATATTGAATTTTGTTGTGTAATATAATCCCTTTATCATGATATCTCTAATGAAGGAGGTTTCATAATTGTGCTATCAACATATGTGCTCAAGGTCCATGTCATTGATATTTTGGAAATCTTACTTGCCTATCAAACACAATATCTGTGGATTTATTTGGGATATATAATTTCCATAAAAGGGAATATGATATCATCTTTCAAAAAATAACGTAAGAGAAAAATACATTCATAAATTATAAATTAATGAAATACTACCTGTGACTCTCCCAACATATCAAACCTCATCATGAACATATCTCATCACAGATTTCAACAACTACATCAAATTAGGTTACCTATAGAACTCATTAATAATATTACTAAAGTATAAGGTCAAATAAAAATGTGCATATACGAGAACAACTGATGAGACATATAAATACATATTTCCTAATTAAGTGTCAAATTCTTATAATATCACACACTAGATATTACCATGGGTGGACACCATGAGATGGATCTTCAATGTCATATGAGTATCTACCTTTGATAGCATAAATAACTTGTATCCCTCAAACTATTTCATTTTGATGTAGAACACATATATATTTAATAATACTATCATGACACTTCTTGGTTCTCATCAATGTAGGGAAATACTATGAACCTTAAATACATAATAAATATCTTAGAAATTATCACATACTATGTTAAACGTAGGAAAAATCATGATATGATAATAAGTTTATTGATATTCAAAAATATGAATACATGTTATGAAAAAGTACATAGAAGTTGGTTATACGGAACCAACTCTAGTAGAATCCCACTTTCACTAGAGCCATCTTCAATAAACATTCAATATTCTCTCTCTCACATGATACCAATGATTATACTGAGATTGTCTCTCAGTCATGGGGTATAAAAAAATTTATTATATGGGAACTTTTCATAATACAACATCACCCCTTTGATAAAAATCTCCCATTAGGTTGTAGTTATGGAATATAATTTTTTTCATTATTGTGACCTATAATATTTTGAAAGAGCTACCACTACAGTATTATCAAAATAAAATTTGATAGGGACTTTTCTATTGATTACCAAATCAACATTCTAGAGTTATTTTGTATCCAAATTTCTTCCTTGGTTGCCTTATATTCCACAATTTACTGAGACACCACTGTTGATTCCTCAACAATTGGATGATTTAAACTCTTCGAACTCAGAACTCCTCTATTAAGATAAAAAAATAGCTTGGATGTGTCTTTAGAACATTCAGATATATTAGAATAGTACAATCAGTTTAACATTGGATAACTTGCTCATCGTCTTCTCTATACACCATGAAAATATAATTAATTCTCTTAAGATACATGAGGATAACATTAAAAATAGAACTATGTTTTTCTTCTATATCTACTAGATATCTTCCTTCCTAGCTCAATGCATATAAATCATTAAGTATAAGAAATAATATGTAATACATGATTGATCCTATAACTGAATCATATGAGATATTACTCATTCTATCATTCTTATATTGCTTGTGATGATACATTATAATAGAAATACGTATACTATGTGGCACTAAAACCAAGCCTCTATATTATAATTCCATACTAAATATTTTTAGTATCATTTCAATGTATGTAATTTAACTTATTCAATGAAAATTATTATATCTATCACAAATTATCATCATCGCTATAATATAGGCACCTTTACCAATGTACATTATATAAGAACAGATGTTTAATAAATCCATAATATAATTTTAGACTTGTTTGTTGTTTTAAATAAGTAATATTAAATCTATATATAAACATTATATAAAAACTATATTCCCACTAAACCACTTTGTACACACAAGGTTCACATTTATTATCAATGAAACCAAAATATTTGATAGTTTCATCAAATCTAATTTTCAATGGCCTTAATTATATTATCAATCCATAAATGGATCTCCGCAACATGATAATATTTTTTTTCATGACTTGTAGTCACAAACCCTTGGGGTTGTTTCATTTAGAAATCGTCTTTATGGTTGTTATTAAGGAAAGTGATTTAACATCAATTTTCAAAATTTCATAGTCATGGTAAGCTTCTATAACAAGTTATATTCTGTTGTATATGAACATCAAAACTGGGGAAATTGTTTCATCAATTTCAATTCCTTGTTTCTATTTAAAACCTTTTGAATTATACATTCTTTATAATAATTTACCATATAATTGATGTCAATTTTCCTTGGAATAACCATTTTATCCCTATTATATTTATATCAACTGGCGTATAGACCAAAAACTAACATTATTTTGATACATGGAATCCAATTCATAATTCATGGATTCTTTCTATATTTCAACTTATGAGTTCCCTATTACATCGTTGTATGAGATAGGTTCATCATTTTCCAAAAAAAAGTTATTCACCATCATCGATGGTTTTAAAACCTCATATTTATAGTTCTCTTACCTCTATAGTGCTCTTATGGAGTACGTGTGTTAGAGGAACTAATTCTTGAATAAGGACTTGTGGAATCTATTACGATACCAACTCTTGTGTAACATGAGTACCAGCATTATCAATTCCAATCATTTTCCCACTATCATTTCTAAGGATGTTCACCCTATCAAGAAAGATAAATTTTATGGGTATAATTAATTTCTTTTGTGTGTGGTTTTATAGGTTGTATATTTTTGCTTCATTAGGATAACCAATATAGATACACTTTGTTCCTTGAGTTTCTCATTTTTTTCCGGTGAAGGATTTAAAAAATTCCTGATAACCTCATACATGTGTATGTGATAAAATTCATTTCCTTCCCCACCATAACACAAATGTAATTCCACTTTCTACTTTAGTTGATAGTCGGTTTATTTTATATTCTAAATTTTCTAATTCATATACCTAAAAGGATAATGTATAATCTACGTGACCCATCATAAACCATAACATGTCTAACAAGGTACAATTCATCCTTTCACTAACATCATTTCACTGTGGATTGTATGGTGAAGTGAGTCGAGATGGAATCATTATATATCGTAAAATATAATAATCAGTTGGTTAAGATATTATCCACCTTGATACAATTGAATCATTTATGTATTCATTCCAAGTTGATTCCACACTTTATTGTTGAATTCTTGAACTTCTAAAAGGACTCATACTTATACATCATCATGTAGACAAAGCTAAATCTACTCAAGTAACCAATAAAAGTTATGATATAAGAATAAAAACCTATATATTTTAATGGAGTTTATCTAAATAAATTAGTGTGTACCAATCAGAAAACCTATGTGGCCCATTAATCCCATTCACCGAATGGTGGTTTTTTCATTTTTTACTTGTAAAAAAGAATGACATTGTTCAACTGGTTCTTGATCATAATATTCTAAAAGAATATATTGATATATATTTTTCAAATTCATCTCATTAATGGGAAAAAGATAATTATTCTATAAATTGGTCATATAAGATACAAGTGAACATGATTAATTTATATTTCCAATACTTTTTTATAATTTATTATATAATGACAGTTGTTTAAATTCACCATACTAAAACATATGTTGACTTTATAAAATTATTTTTTTTCTAAACATCAATATAAACCCATATTTATCTATGAATGACATAGAACTTATGTTCTTGGTAATAGTTGGTACATAATATCAATCCCTTAACAAAATTTCCTTCTTAATGGAAATGATAGGTGGTATAAACTAATGGATATATTATCCATTCTCCCACTATTATCATATTATAAATCCACCTCACCTCTTGAAATATTTTAGAATCTACTTGTTTACTATTTGTATATATATGTTATAATTAAGAGCTATATCTAATCCCCAATTCATAGATATTAAAATTTTACACTTGATAATGAAAACACATTTTGCTTACCCATTATTTTGGGTGAAGTTATTCTTCTAGTGGCCATAATTTCTACAAGATATAATACTGCCTCCGTGTCTATACCCCACCTGTACAAATTCCTCTTATTGGATGTTAGTGATTTAGAGATTTAAATTTTTTATAATTCATGGTCCCCCTCATATTGTTCTTCCTTTTCTTATTCACCATAAAGGGTGGTTGTTTGTCATTACCCATGTGTTAATCCACCTGGAGAATTAGAGTAATTGTTTTTGAAAGACTCCTCTAATTATTTATTTTGTTAAAATTAACAATATAATTAAATAAGTCCCTGGGTAGTGAAGAAATTATGATATTTGTGTGAAAATTAAATGTCAATTTAATCCCTTGTATGTATAGGTGTTAAATGTATCCAATAATCTTGAATAAATGAGGGCTATATGGCACTAAATCTATAATAACATTTTTAAACATAGAATTAGAGATCTCATATATCTATTTTCTCACCATCTCTTGATAGAGATCCCAAATGTGATAAATCCAGATATACATAACCATTACCTCATTTTTCTTCAAAAGTGCATTGGTCATGGTTGATTTCAGGAAGCATTGGGAATTTTTAGCATTGTTTCAATATTTTTAAAAGAGATAAAACTCTTCCAGCCAAGCCTTATTACCATGAACATCAATAATAGGCTCTCCAAAAATATAGAATTTTCTTTTCATGGAATAGGATAATGAAGAAGTGCATTTACCAGTAATAGAAATTTATGCTAGTGAGAAAGTTGTCTATTTAGAGAACGAATCACATTATTGTTGTCTCTGAAAATTATATTAGCATATGTTTAGTACATTATATGATAAAATTTAGAGATATATAAATTCATATTATATTAACTAATCTCACACTAGTTATTAAAAACCTAATACCCCCACCATTTTCTTTGGAATATGTTATTTCTTTGTCATTCCAGTGTCAAGGAACCATATTCCCCTTCTCATTACAACAAATTTTGTTAGTCAAGAAAATATATATGTTTTAGGTCAGCATTCCAGAATCCAAATGCTTTAAATAAATCTTCCCTGATAAGTTCTGTGGACTACCCATCCATGAAATTGATAAATCAAATTTCATTAACCCTTTACACTTAGGTACATTATATCATTCTTTGTTAATAAACCCTTTTTGTGAACAAATTTCAGCCAACCAAAAACTACATATAAAAAATCCTCAATAATTGAGATCTCCCAAATATTTGCGGGTCAAGAATATTAAACTATGGTTTGATTTTTTAATTAAGGAGAGGAAGAATATACATATTTAATATATATAATTGAGGGATTTTATCATTGTGTATAGATTTTATATTATTATATTTATTACATATTTGTTAATTTATGTGGATTTATATAAGCGATTAACCATTTCATAAATAGTATTCACTCATAAGACACATTATTTTTGTTCTATTGTCTATTATTGTTAATTCATTAATTTTTGTTAGTGAGATAAAAATTAATAATGAAATAATAATGAAAAGTTACATAAATAATATAATAAAGTGTTTAAATCATAAGCTTCAACTAATGGTTATTTTATCTAGTGTATGATAAACGGACCATCGAGCTATGGGGAGAACACCTAGATTCACTTATGGTTAATCTTGAATTTTTCCACCGTTCAACCTATGTATCAATTTTAGATTGTTTTTCCATGGTTCCACACATGATCACACTCCACTATATTGTGACCTCCATCCACTACATATTATATAACTCAAACATAGGAGAGGGTAAAGGTTATATGTAAATGAAACCATGTGAATGTATGCCCTATATAATAATTGGAGAGATGGAATGCATGAAAATAATTTAATTTAATAATTGATTAAAATGATACTGATCACACAAATAGTTCTATTTTAATCTCATGATCATCCATATGCATGAAATGATTTATTCATTTAATAAAATTAACTTTCAATTATTAATTGTTCTTATATAATATAAATGTATCTTGAATAAATTAATAATCTTCTTTAATTATTCAATTCTATTTTACTAATTCTGATATGAATTTCGAAGATATTATCATTCATCATTATTTAAAACAAATTAAATAAATTTATTTAAAATTTACTTTGTATAATAAAATTCACCTTGGAGGAAAAATGATGAGTACCCGTCCAAAATTTCTAATGTGTATTATAGTAATGTACTATTTACTCTTGTGAGATGTGTCACATGGATATTTGCATAATATCATTATGTGTAATATCAAATTAATGACTATTGGGTTTACATGTTTCCATTTTCCTTAACATTGCACGTAATTCTTCTATTCGTTGAAAAATAACTAAAATATGAGTTATATGTGTAATGCAGATCTGAATATTATGCATATATTATTTAGAAATATAAATTAATATATATATAATCCAATCACATGGAATATCCTACAAACTAAATGAAAACATAAAACCATATGATAATAATGTTTCCACTACATAATAAATTAATTTTTAAATTATCACCATCTTGTATAAGTATATAGAGTATACAAGCCAACAACATAGGAGGTACTATTCTCACTGTCAATATGAGGCACATTCTTAGGTATGTGGTATGTATCCATTCGATAGAAAATATTTGAGAACATTACTCATGGTCTCTATGTTACACGATCACCCGTCATATAGGCCATGTTAGAAGATACATGGACTGTCTCTAACTTGAGAATTATACACCATGTATGGAATTTACATAACACGGTGTCCAGGTGACCTTGCACCATGATGGCCTGGTCATCTTCTGATTTATTATTAAGTTTAACTCATTTAATAAATTTACATTCCTTAAATTAATTCTGAATTAATTATTTTTGAATTGAAAACTAGTACATAGAGTGTACCTCCATGTTACATGGTGTGTACTCTTGTGTTTTCTGGCAATAATCCTCATCACCTCTATATGACATTCATAAAATTAGTAAATTTTATTACACTTATGAGAAATTAATAGAAATATGGTGATATCAGAATTCTTATTTAAAAATGTTTAAATTATAATTCATAACTAAATTTTAAATGAGTAAATCAAGAAATGGTGATGAAATAATTTTAAACTTTTAGGTGACCCTCTTTGATATCACTGGATGATATCGTGTGTAGCGGAATTCTATAATGGTTCATAATTTTTTTTTATATTTTTTCATGATTGACTATTAATCTTAAATTTACATGATGTGAAATTCCATGATCAATGTAATAAAAAAAATTAATATATACAATGGATAAAACACCAAAACCATGTGCATGATCATTATATTTTTTTTAATTGTTAATTTATGAAACTAAATAATAGCCTTGTGATAAATTCTTTCTTTTTTGATGGATATAAAAATAGTTCTATGTATTATCATCATTATGTTATAGGAATCATAAATAGATTCCCTCTACTGGTGATCCACACGTGTTCCCAAAATCTCTGAATGTTTCTATATGAATCATTGATTTCTAACATGATAGATCCTATAACTTGCATCTTTCAACTCTAATCAACCCAAAAATCACTTCCAATGTATTAATTTTTATCTATATTTAACTGAGAGAGGATGGTGGAGGATGTTCACTCTCTGTTCTTGGTAGTGTTCTTGGATAAGGGAGCTCTAAAAAGCTTTAGGATGATTTTATAGAATATATTGTTCACAAAAAAATGATTTAGCTCTCATGAAAAATAATATAATTATGGTTTTATACCACTAGGGTTGGAAATAAATATTCAAACAATTTTCCTATGATATTTTTTTAATAGATGTTAAGACCCATTTCTATAATTATAATAATAATATTTTTTATTGACATGCTCTAAACTCACAAATTTAATAAAATATCTTTTAAAAGAATACTATTAAATATATATGATTTCATATGCTTCCATTAAATTTTTTCTTACATTAATCAAGAACATTTTTATGTATTTGATAAGGACTATATATTAAAATAAATAAATATCACTACATTATTCACCAATAATAAATAACTATTATATTTACTAAATAGAAAATAAATATTTCTTAAATACTGTTGTCACATAATATTTTTTCCAATCACTGGTGATGGAATATATGTGGCCAAGATAAAATGTCAAATTATTATACCATGTGAATGAATAATATTTATTAAACTTGTAAAATACTAAAATATATTATCTAACTGAGATTTTGGATACACATTGTGGGCGACCCTCTAGGCCAGTTTCTCTGTGGCAATAGGTTAAGCTGCCTAAAGTCCAAGGATTACATCTAGGGTCACGTCAAGACACAAATAGAGAATGAAAAACTACCACAATGACATAATAAATTATACATATGCTTACTATGAATTATAATCCTTTTATCAAGGTATCTCTAATAATTCTAGTATCATAATGGTTCCATCGTCCTTTGTGCTTAATGTATCTATCTTTGAATTTGGGAAATTAAAAATTTCCTATAAAACACCATGGGAATGGATTTATTTAGGCTATATCATTTCTATAAATGGGCCTAATATATCAAATTCTGTTAAAGAACAGAATGTATAAATCCTTTCCCATAGTATTAAAAAATGAAATTACTTGTGACACACCAAATTTATCATACCTCCCAATAGGCATATTTTATCATGATTTTCATCAATACATCAATGAATATAACATATAATAATAATTAATAATATTTATACAGTCTATAGAACTATAGACATGTCTATTTATATTAACATCCAATGATACATATAAATGTGGATTTCCAACTGGCATGACTCACCCTCATCATATCCTCCACTGGATATTACCAGGGCGAACACCATAAGAAGGCACCTCAAATGTCTTATGAGTTTTTTGTTCATGTGGTCGTGATGACTGATAAGACAAAGGATCAAGAATACCAAAATGTGTTGTGACATGATATCTAATTGGAGGTGTATATGTTGAATATCAACACCTATGTTTAGGTTCCTGGTTGGGACATGATGGAGGATGTTGATGCGATAGGAAAATAATGATTTTTAAGGTTTTAACATCCACCCATTGGAAATTCTCATATAACACATGGGAAGAAGATGAAGTGGAATGATAGAGAAAAATGTTATAGAGTTATTTATCAATATTGTACGTTTTCTACTCCATATAAATCATCTAATGGTGTACCCTTTAATTAATACAAGTGTGGAATGGTAAGTCACACCTCATGATCTTCCCCTATACCTCTGAATACCTACTTTGTGTGCATCCATGAAGGTCATCTACAACGATTCTACTTGGCTATGTGAGCACATAATTCTTTCATGGATCAGTAGCTCCAAAGGGAACTATGGTATGTTGAATAAAAACAGAGATGATAGGTCTACATTAATATTCTTCTCATTTGAATCAATTTCAAACAATGGAGGAGTGTTCAGAAGAAGTCGATGAATCTCAATGTATGATTAGGGGTACAATTCCATTGATTCATATATAAAAAATATATATTTTGATAATAGTGAATTATATTATATTATTTCTTCATGTTTCAAGGATTTTTTAACACTTATGTTGAAGTTCAAATCTTATATTATGGATTTGGAGAAATTTCTTGGAACGATTAAAGAGTAGGGGTTTTGTTGTACATGTAATATTTTAATAGTTAATTCCAGGTTAGTGTGGGATTTATTTGTTCTTGATCTATATATTTTAAAAATCATCATCTGTGTAGATTTATTGGCCTCTCACAATGAAGAGATTAATTTTTAGCATACATGCATCTCCTTATTTTTTATTGATGGCTTGTCCCAGTTTTTATGGGAGAGTGGGATTCAAGGCCTAGTAATGAGGGACCTCATCACAAATATATTAAGAATCTATATTCTAATAATTTTTTTGATCTCAATGATATATCTTCATATGAAGATTATACCTTAGTTTTATGGGATTTTCTTGAGGTTTTATCATGATAATTCATTGGTTCTCCTCTAGAACCATATGTTGATTTACCTATCCATCTATTTCTTTGTAACCATCCAATTTCACAATGATAATATAATTTTAAACATACTAAGATGAATGATATTATGATCATGTTGGATGACCAGTAGAGAAGGTACTTTTTCATGATTGTTCTTTTATATGGTTTCCTATTTCACTCTTTTACAAGAAGGATGATGGTTCCCATGTTCTATGTATAAATATTAGAATATTAATTGTGTAAAAATTAATTTTCTGGATCATTTTTACCATGAGGATGAGTAGATTGATTAGTCAAAGGGGAAAAAGATGATTTCGAAAATTTATCTTTTCCTGGTTTATCATCATATTAAGGTTTGGGATATATATATCCTAAGGAATTATTTCAAGTGTAGCTATGAATATTTAAAATATCTCATGATTCTATTTGTCATAAATTACAATCATACAAATTTTACTAATTATATGTACTAGATATTCTACCAGTATCTCAACATTCATTATAGTAATCATGGATGATATACTGGTCTATTTGATAACGGAGGAAGAGCATTAGTACCATATAAATTTTGTTTCAAAAATAATTATGAGTCACCACCTTTATATGAATATATCATAATGAAATTTATAGGTTTGAGAGGTGAATTTATTAAATATAGTGATTTGAGAACATAGACCCCTTGTTGAGCTTAGAAAGGTGAAGGTTGTCTTATCATGGGAAAATCCATGAAATGTCTTGGAGATATTAAACATACTAGTAATTTTTGGATATTATCAGGGGTCTTTGAAACATTTAATGAATATGAAATCATCACATACCACACTTACCAATAATGGACTATATTATCATTGGATTATATGTGTCATGTCTCTTTTGATAAGTTAAACGATGTTAGATATATAGTCTAATTCTAATTTTATTGAAATCCAATAAGGGATATGTGGGTTACAATGATCTTTTTAGTGAAAATTTGGGATGTTTTCTTGTGGAAGATGATCTTGTGGGGGAGTAAGATTATTTTCATCTTCATCTATATGTGAAAAATTATCCTACTCATGAAAGAGATCACAACACAATTATGAATTCCCTCGTGTTTTGGGGTCACAATCATTTTTAGGATATGATCTATAATATACCATCTATATAAAACCATACATAAAAAAAAATTGGCCTATCATAAGTCCAGAATAATATTACAAATAACTAAAGGACATAGATAAGAACCTCAGTATCATATGTGAGGAAATTTGAAAAATTTACCCATAAAAAACATATTAAATGAAGGATAATGTAAGATTATAATAGTGGATAATATAATTTATCATACATCAAAAAAACCATAATGGTTACATCCAAAATTTGGAAAATATGGTATAAAAACAAAACAAGAATACCATAAAAACCTGAAACAAAAAACAACCCATGGTTTCATCATATTAAAAACATCAGTCACCTATATCCCATCCCACTAGAAGGAAATACGAGGAGGCAGTGAGGCCTAGAGGATAGAAAAAGGCACCACTTGGTATATAGTTTATGAAGGGAATAATTTTATATTCTAACTAATTTTTTTTATTAATTCCCTTAATCTATATCATTAATACTAATTTAAACTTCTCAATTTAAAAGTCTCTTAGGTGAGGTTTTGGCTCTATCCCCATATCTTTTAAAAAATAATTGCGTAGATAGAAGACTATGATATCAATTATTCACAAATCAGTAAGAGGGATCATTCTAATATGGCTCATACTATATTTAACTAGTATTATTATTTCTCTTGAGACTATATTATTGGATACAAAATATATATAATGGAATAGATTTTTTTTCTACAGATCTTGGTTCCTGATGATCCAATTTGTTTATTTTTCATCACCAATCTTAGAGTGGTAATAATTCTTAATAATTATTTTTTCTATTTGTAAATTATATATTATAAAACTTATCATTAGTTTATTAATTTTATATTTTACCTTATTTTTTATTAATAATAAAATTTCAATTTTATAAATTAATCCTTGAGGGTTGTAATTATGTATTCAAAAATGGGTTTTTGGTGGAAACTGTTTGGGACATGTAATGTATTTAATAAAATTCCTGAAAATGTTTTTATAAAGGTAAATAGGGTTTAAATAATGATATGTAGTGTCGATCACTAGAGAAAATATTTTATAATAATGTCGGATAGATTTTAAAAGGATTATGTCTTGAATTTTTTTATAATTAATTGGTTTGTACTATTCCTTAAAAAATGTTTATAGAATATTATTTTTTGTTTCTATGACTGAAATTATAATATAATATAAAATTTGGTGGTGGGGGATGCAGGAAACAAATAAAACACTATTCATAGTGGATTTATGAATCACTATGGGTAAAAGACATGATTTCAAGGTGACCAAGGAGTAACCATTATATGAGAATGTGTTTCTCAAACTATTAGAGTAATGTAAGTTGACTAGTGTTTCTTTTTGAATATTAGCGATTTGGTTGCGTACAACACCATATCTCTTATAAATCACTTGGTTTCTTTGAGACTACATTATTTACATGATCATTCAAAATTATTACTTTCCCACATGATCATGTTATTTGACGTGATTCTTGAAAAAAATTTATTTATCTATTTATTATATTGAAAATATAATATGTTCTCAATATATTATTTTATGAATATAGATTGATTTTTAAAATAAAATAAAAGGGTATTATTATAAAATGTGAATGATATATTTTTATTTCATTAATAAATATATTATTAAATGTGAACTAATTGATGCACATAGTTCAACATTATATTAATTCAATGGTGGTATTGTACTGGTAATGTTTTCTCACACCATAATATTTTTATTTGGGAGTTTGAATCCTAAATTTTATAGGACATAGGTAAAGGGAAGAGATAAATTTAGAGGATGAACCACCATGTTCATTTTACATATTTTTTGGATGGAATGTGACACCCCACGTGTCATGATAATATTTATTTATTTTTATTGTATTGAGTTTGATGTTTGGATTGAGTTTCTAAGGAATTTTGGCTCAAAACAATGAACTTTTTAGGTGTTTACTTCTATGTATAGTTAAGGTGATTGGTTAGGGGTAAAATATGAAGCCTCACTACTAAAGGAACCATATTAGATCATTTTACCTCTACACAGTTTTTTAGTACAAGCTTCACACTATTAGGTCTAAACTGTGAAGCTCCCCAGGAGAGGCATGTGGGGCCCCTGGTGTATAGAGAACTAGTTGAACACAATTTGGTAAACTGTGTGGTGAGTGTAAAATGTGTCTCTAATTTTTTATAGAGAAAAACTTCATTTTTAGAGAATTATTTTTCTAACCATGTTGTTCCATAGGTGAAACATGAATCCTCTTTGGAATTAGAAATGACTGAAATATAGATGTAACGTGATTTGTAAAATTTTGTGGCTAAACTATAAAAATTCTTTATATCTTGGAAGTAGGATTCACAGGGTTGGTGCATGGTTTAGAAAAAAAGTTACCTTTACCTGGGATTAAATTCTGTGTAATTTTCCATCTTTTATATCAAATTAAGAGTCTCTTCAGCCAATTTATCCCCCAAATGCATCAACTTACCATTGGTTTCTGAAAGGGAAGCTACAAATCAACACCTTTTATTCTTGGCCACTCATTTTAAATTTACAAGATGAATCGAGTAATTTATTTCTATGTTTCTCTCTTCCACCATTCCCTCTCCCTTTTCTAATGGGTTTAGTTTTCCCTATGAATTATAGATATCATGTGGTTTAATTTGGGGTTTCTAGAAAATCTATGGATGGGTATTTTATATTCCATGATTTATAGATTTCATTTTTATTCTCATGGGTGTTCTCTCCATTGAAGGAAGCACATTTCATCTTGGATTCCATTTCTTATAGGTTTGTGTTTATATGAAATTATTTCATTTTGGGATTCAATTAATTCTTGTTATTTTTATTTATTTTTTAATTTATTACTATATGAGATAACGTTTTGGTGATTTGAAACCATTTTATTGTCGTTTGAACTTTGAATTAAGGGTTTCTATATTTATTTCCATGTTTAATTGTGTGAAATGAATTTTTTTCATGTGGTTATATTTTTGTGAAATTAAAAATTGATTTTGAAATTCATTAAAATTTAATTCATTGATTTTAATAATTTTTTTATTATAATGGGTGAAAATTTTGTTTTTAAAGGATATTTATTTAAACATGAGTTTTTTAAATTAAATATTTTGTAAAGGAGTTATTTATTATACTCTAAAGGATGATTTGAAATGTGTGTATGGTTTGAGCCTTGTGTAAATTACTTGTTAGAGATTTTAAAATGGTTTGATTGAAATGGATGTAATTTGTCTTTATTTTGGATTTAAAATAAAATTTCCTATGTTAGTGTGTGTCTTAGAAATTTTTAAAAATAAAGTATGTGATTTCCATAAATTTTTATGAACTACATTATGCGATGGTTTATGAAAAGTGAATTTCATTGGAATCAGGTAGTATGTTTTTAGGGGTATTGTCTTGGTTAGAACTATGGTTTTAAAATAGTTGATGTGGTAGACCCCCCTTGATTACTCTATTTGTTTCTTACCTTTTGTGTGTGTTTTATTGATATATATGAGGATATTGATGAACCCATTATATGTGATTGATAGAGAGTATGTTGTCAGATCATTTTACATATGCGGATATAAAATTTTATTTTTTAGGGATAAGGGAATCTATTATTATGTTTCTATATAAGAATTGGATATCATGTTCATGCTCCTCACACAATTATTTATCACAGTAACCCATGTACAATGTTGTGTATATAATTTATTATGCTAGTTGGTTTGAAAAGCATCAACAAAAATCTATTAATTCTAGACACAATTAATGTGAGGGTGTTGTCATCATAATGAGGCTTATGTGGGATTGTTGGATTACGTAGGGTTTAAAATCAGAACATGTGGGTAGCAGATTCATGATTTAATATACTATTACATTGATAGGTGCTACACAAGTTAGGAATATCTAGTGTAGATCCCATGAAAAATTCAATTTCGTGGGTTTTTATTGATTTCAGGGAGTTTTATATAGTGGTTATTTGTATCATTTATAATTATTCAATTAATATGTAAACTTTTCATGTCTATGTTGATATATACCATGTAATATATGGTGTCTTCCTATTGTTCTTTACTTATGTGAGTGTATTAAGTTATTCCCATCTAGAAAAAGAGTTTAAAAATATGAATAAAAACCAATTTAAAATTTGATGACTCTCATATTGGTGATTTAAAGTGGATTTAAAAATTGGATTACTATTTTATATATGGATTTAAATAGTAAAATATTTCAAATAAACCCTTTACACTTGAGTGAAAAAATGTTATATTTTGATAAAAATAAATGGGTGTATTATTTTAAAAGGGTTTATGCCAATATACTATCTTCACATAAATATTCTAAAATTTAAAAACATGTGAGATGTTTTGAAATATGATCATGGACCTATTTGGTTTCTCCCATGTTGTATTATAAATACCATTTTCAATTTTATTTTCAGACTAGAATTTATGATTATTCTAATAAAAATAATTTCATAGTTTCAAAGGTTTATGGTATCCTAAGGGGTTGTTATATCATGCATGTATATTTTAGGTCTTAGGTTATTAACTGGATCCATCATTCATTTCATGAGGCTGAAACAAGGTGATTGGGGTTGTTATGAGAAATAAGAGGTTTTATAGAGTAGGTTTTTTATCTTGTTTACATAGTTTTGAATTTTTTTATTTAGATGTGTTGTTTTTGTTTACTTATTCTTTCATTATGTTTATAGATGATGTTTATATTTTTGATAATGGGTTAGGATAGTCTGGTTGGTTAGGACCTATTATGCAGTTTTATTATGGATATTCTATTTTTTATTCTTATATAATTATCTACGATTTCGGTGATATCAATCCCAAATGGATTCCTGTTATGCCCTTGCATTGTTTTCCAGCGAATGGATATCTGGAATACACTTCAAGCCATGTGAAAAAATGAGTTAGGTGTCAAGTTTAGTGACAACCCAGACAGGTTCATTAAAAAACAATATTAGAGGTTTTGATTATTTCATAAGAACATAAGACTTCTATATGGATTTTTCTACTTGAGGTTGTCTTCATATAATCGAGCTTATAGTCCTTAGATATAGATATATAATGGCGATGATAGTGTAGCTAGCTCTTTATCAACATAATTCCAAATATTCCAATATATGTTGAGTTTCAAAATGTGAATTTTAGTTTTTTAGTTAGGTTTTGTGTAAATTAATTATTTTTACCCCTTTTTATTATGTATGTGATATTTTAGGTCGTTTATTTGTTTTAGAATGGAGTTGGTGCAGAACATGAGCAATACAGTTTTCTCAAATGTCTTGGGAAATCATGTAGTGAAAATGCGATTTATTCTTCCTCAATTTCAGATTTTGTTGAATGGTTGGTTAAACTCTTAACAAACTATACATCCCAAGAATGATAAACAATTTTCCACATCATTTTTCAAATTATGACTCCTCTCAAGTGTGTATTTCTTTAAACCTATTTCCCACTTTTTGGAGGAGGACTGAAGAGTTTTTCCCATTTTTGATGTGTTTTTTTGAACTTTTGTTGTGATTTTTTGGTTCCTTGTGTACATGTTGTTTTTAAAACCATATTTTGGGAAAATGGAGGGGCTTTCACCAATTTATCATTTTCATAATTTTGTTAGAGAGTTGAAAATATGATGCAAATTGTTTAATCCAATGAAATTTACTTTAAATGATAGTTTTGAAAGTGTTTTAGTTTCTAAGGGGGATTTTATTTTGAAATACATTTAAAAGGTTCTTTCAAAATGGAAAATTATTTTTGATTAGATTTATTTGGATTCCTTGTTTTCAAAATGAAATTATATATTTAATGTTTTTTATGTGACATGACATGATTGGGATGTACGTACTCCATGGTGCTTTTTTTTGTTTTTGATGTTTGGGTAAGAATTTTTTTCAAACATTCACTCTATGGGAGTGTTATTTAATAATAACATGTGAATGGTGGTGATATAAAAAGTGATGTTTCTTTTATTTATGTTTATTATGAGAGCTTTTTTTGATGTTTTTTTGATTTATATGTTATTAATAAATCATTTCTTTTGTGATTTTATGCATGAATTTCTACTATGTTTATATTATTTCTAGTATACCTACCATAATAGTCAGAAGAGTTTCATAAATTCTAGTTCCCACCTAGAAACTAAGTAGAGTGGTGAACGTGGAACCTTTATGTTGATTGGAACCTTTTTTAGAATTCATCAATCAATACCTTCCTTCATTAAATAGTGATCAAGGGTCTGTATAAATTGTGTTGTTATTTTAAGGGGATAATGGGATTATAATTTCTCTTAGAACACCTAATACTTTATGGGTGAGATTTTTTGTGAGCCTGTTTTTTTGTTTTTTCCATGTTTAGTGGGAGTTAACGGTACTTTCTCATCTATGTAATGGTATTTCATAAGATCTCTTCAGGATATTTTTTCAGTGGTTCATCCATAAGACATAAAGGTGTAGAAAGAGACAATACATGTGAGCCTTCGTCAGTGAGATTTACTAGAGCAGGATCATTCTGATCACTTTTCAGAATTGGTCATCATTTATTGAAATAAGCCATCAAATATTATGATAAATATTATTTTTTCATAGAAATTATTTTCCCATATCATGGTTAAATATAATCACATTAGGCCTAACATCTATTCAGTTGGTTACCCACAAAGACATGAAAATGGAAGATAACTTGTCTATGAATCATGTGATAGGATATGAATTAGTTCCATCTATTAGCAGTGGAATCAAGGTAAGAATAAGGATAATGTAGTGAGTACGGATCGTAATTAGGATATGCCAGACCCTTGAGAAAATGGTCTTTCTCAAGGGATAAAAATATCTCTCATATGATTCCATTTTGGGGCTCTAGAGCATGCTAAAACATCAAATTGAATGTCTCTCTTAGTTTTTCGACACTATAGATATTTGGGTCATATTCCAAAGTTTTATAAGATCATATATCAAAATAAGACCCAAGTTTGATTATTTTATTGGATTTAATTTTTTTGGGATAGTAAATTTAATGGTTTCCATCATAGTTTTTGGGACATAGACTCTTTTTATTTGAATCTTGAGGTTTGAATGATATTTTTTATTTTTTAATTTGTAAGTTGTTATATGGAAGGATTGATTTTTCTAGTGGAACATACTCTCCATTGATGATGGATTTTGAATTGGTTTTCCTAGTCTCCACAAGTCTATTATAGTTTTATATGATATCTATTTTCTGAACCACTTTTTTTGGATGAAAATTTCATTAGAGCTTGTGTTTTTCCATTTTTTATTGTGGCATCAAGGAGTTCATTGTTTGGAAATGTAAAGAGGCTTGAGTTCATAATTGGGTAACTTATGTATGTGAACTACTAGTCAAGTATGGAATACTAATTGGTGTTTGGTTTTGGCCATTTAGATTCACTATTTAAGGGTGGTCTATTTTTTAATCCTAGGTTATCTCTATGTGTCATGATTCGGGGTGAGATAACATATTGTTCTCAAGAAGATGGTTTCATTTTTTCACATATTATTTTAGTTTGGAAGTCCTTTTGGGTCTGAGCATGTGTTTTTGATTTAGTTTCTCATTTTTTGGAGGATTAATTTTTGGTTATATCTATTTGGTATCCCAATCTTAGATAAATTTTAAATGGAAGGCTTACCATGCTTGGTCTCTAATGCTTCGCAGGATATCATCCTTTAGAATATTTTTCTATTGTTCTTAAAGATATTTGGAAAAACTTATGGCCAATCAATTTATAAATTTTTTAAGTATTCTGGTTATTTTTTTCATGTTTGAGTAATGCTAAGTTGTTCTTTTATTTGGAACCATTTTGGATATTTTGTTTTCTCTTGGATTTTCTATTTTGATCAATATTTTTGGGGATAGAAAATGGCATGGGGGGAGTTTGTGAAAACACTTATGTCACAATTCTATTGATTTTATATTAATTTATGAGGATTATGTTATGATTATGATAAAATGTATTTTTGACACTTAACATATAAATTTTGAGAGGTTTTCTATCTCTGCAATATTACGGTGCATGGTTAAAGGGAAACCACAGGACCTTATTTCCTGTGGAACCTTATTAGTTAATATTGGAATGTGAATGGTTTGTTAGCAAGAGTTTTGAATGTTTAGGTCTAAATCATGTGTACACATAGGACATATTTTGATAGGTACTTAGTGCATCTACTGTGTGGAATATGACTTATGAATAGTTTTATAAACTGTGCGAAAATTGTGCTGTTTGGATCTAGTTTTTAACATTGATGAATAAAATTTTTGGGGTATAATTTTTAAAACTATGTAGTTACCAATGTGAACTATGTAGAATATTTTTTTTGTAGAGTGTAATGGAATGTTAATTTCATGGTTTGGAAATCATTGTAGCTAAACCATGAAAGTGTTACATGTTAAGCAATGGTATATGAATTGTTTGTGCACATTTGAAAACTATATTTCCAAACCATGAATCTAGTTTAGGTGTTTAAAATTTAGTGAATTTTAAATTTTACCCTCTCTAATTAAGAGGGATTTAATCCATTTCAAACCTAGAATACATCATAAAACAATTAGGATCCCTGAGAGGATCTATAATATACTCCACCTTTGATTACTAGCCTCTCCTTAGTGACTGACAAGTGGATTCAAGGTATTTATTCCTAAATTTATGTCTTCCCCCCTTAAATATCTCATTTATTTTCGGTTTGGCTTCCCCAATAATCTCTATATCTCTCTTGTATTACTTTCCGGTTTTGTGTGAATTTAATGTTAGGATTTATTGTATCTAGGCTTTGAAAATTTTATTTCTATTCAAGTGGGTGTGCTCGTCATTAAAGGAGACACAATTTGGATTGTTTTTTGATTATTACATGTAAGTGTTTCTATTAACTTATATCATTTTTGAATTAAAGGTGTCCTTTTTCTTTGTAAACTATTTTTACTGAATGTATAATTATATGTGATACCTTTGTGGGGATTTGAAACAATTTCATTTTGTTTTGAGCTTTTCATAAGGTGTTTTTCTTGGAAATTTCATTCATTCATTTCTATGTTTGAATGTTTTCATATGATAGTATTTTTTAGTGAATAAAAAAATGGATTTTTAAATTCAATTAAATGTAATTATAGGATTTTAATTTAGTTCTTAATGTCAATGGAAGAAAACTATGTTTTTAAAAGAGTTTTCTTTTAATGTGATGTATTGACCTCAAAATATTTATTAATGTTGTTATTTAGTATAATTTAATGTTTATTATAATTTTGTGTTTTGTTAATCTCCTGTTGAAAATAATTTTAGGATATTTTGAGATGGTTTTATAGAAATGGATGAACTTTGGCACAATTTTGGATTTTGATGAAGATGAATGATATTGGAGGGTGGCATTGAAATGTTTTTAAATGGAATGTGTGGAATCCATTATTTTGTAAGATGTTTTCAAGGTCATGTATTAGGAAAGATTAATTTAATTGGAATCTCTATCCATGTTTTGGTGTTAATTTATTAGTAGGAAATTTAGTTTTAAAATGGATTATTTGATTCAAACCACTTGATTTTTCATTGATTTTTTTACCCCTTGTGTGGGTTTTCATGATATCTATGAAATTGTTTCCACTCACATTGTAATGGAATGTGATTGTATATACCATTTGAGTATTTAATATGTGTGTAAATTTAATGATGGGTGTTAGGGATTATGGTAGGTATTATGATTTCATTTGTGTTAGACATGGATTGCATGTTTTATTCCTAACTTTTTTTTATTAATGGGGACTCGATTGAAAAGATGTAGATCAATTTTATTACACTAGTTTGTTCACACACCACTGGTGACCCTCATGTCATTCTAGGAACAAGTTCTTGGGTGGGGTTCTCATGAAAATGAAATTTGTTAAGGCTAGTTGGATGAATTCAAGTTTAAACATTATCACATGGCAATAGATATTCTGTGAGTTGGTATACTCTTATATGGAATAGAGATTCACATGTTTTGAATCACCGGGTCAGATCTCTAAAAAAATTAATTTCTTGGTTGGTTATTTATTAATGATAGTTTCATATAATTATTACTTGTAAAATTTATCCTACATTCATTATTATGGAAGCTTTTCATACTTGTATTGGCATATTCCTTGTGATATATAGTGCATGCTTGCTGTTCTGGAATTGCATGACTGTGTTTGGTCATTACATTTGAAAAAAATGAGTTTTAGGGACAATGAAAAACCTATTTTTAATATAAATAATCTTGTGTGGGTTATTTAAAATGGATATCAACATGAATGTGTTGGTTTAAAGATAGATTTTTCCAGTGAAATGTTTTAAAGTGGCCATTTTTATTTGAATAATAAAATTGTTTATATTGATTAATTTAAACGTGTGTGTTGTTTTGAAATCAATTTGGATGAGAGATTATTTTCATGTAATTGTTTTTAGTTTTGAAAAAAATGTGTAATATATTGAAAGGGGCTTATAGATATGTTTTTTTCTTCACTTTCTATATTAGAAATACTATTTACTTGATTATTTATATAACTAGCATCGATGAATTGGTTTAGGAAACATATTTCATATTTTTGGTGGGTTTTGGTGAATTATAGGGATTTTATCTAATCAATATATATTTCAGATCCCAGATTTTAGTTTAGAACATACCCCATTCTTTGATTCCTACATGAGGTGAGTAGGGGGTGGTGAAAGATCAGTGGTTACATGGAATTGGTTCAGTGTTGTCTAGAGTTAGTCTGCATTGGTTTTATTTATAGGTAGTGTTTCTTCTATTTCCGATTTGTTTCATCTTATGTATAGATGATTTTTAAATCTATTCAATGTGGTTGAATGAGTTCGTTTGGTTTTTAAATGTTTGTCATGTTTATTTATTCAGATATTATATTTATTTATTCTAGTACATTTATCATAGATTGAGTCAAAATCATTCAAAATGGTTTGTTGTGATTCAAATGAAGTAGTTCCAAGACAATGGGGAATAATAATTCCATTCAGGCGGTCTGAAGAATCAGGTTGGTTATCAGGTTTTGTGGAATCTCAAACTAGTTTGTTTCGAAATAGTATCATAGGTTTTTGTTCTTTTCTAAGAGCCTATGCCTATCATGTACATTTTGTTACATTAGGTTGTCCCCGTAGAAAGTAGATTATTGTTTTTATAGCGTAATTGGAAATTATGGGGAGAGTTTATTTAGTTCATTATGAGAACAAGTCTTAATATTCTTCGGTAAGTTGAGTTCGGAATTTTTATATTGAATTTTTTTGGTTGATTTGGCTGTCAATTGATTTTTTTGACCCCCCTTTGAGTGTGTATTTGAAATTGGGGGTCATTTCATTAATTTAGTGTGTAATAGAATGATAACTGGAGCTATATAATTAGTTCACAAGGCATGTGAAAAAATTTAGTGCTTATATAGTTGATAAGACCTCTTTTACATAGCGTGTTACATAGTTGGTTCAAGTTTCCCAACATGTGTGAGAAAATAATTTTCGACACCATTTCTCCCCAACTTATCCCCTTTTTACTCTTATTGATTTTTGATTTCTCTAAACGGGATTCCCACTTGTTGGAGGTTTATTGGGGATGATTTAGCTTTCATTTTTTGGATATTTCACTTGTGAACCTTGTTTATTTTCTTTGTGGTTCCTTGTGTTCACATGGTTTTCAAAACCCAATTTTCTAGAAAATGGACATGTTTTCATGAAATGATAATTTTCATGACTTGTTTGGGGAGTTTCAAAATTTTTACCCTGGGTTTTAATGGAGGAAAGTGTATTCAACATTGTTTTTTGAATTTTTTTTGGTTTCAGAAGATAATTTAATTTTTAATTTGATTTAAAATGTGTTTTTATAATAGAAAATGAAATTTAATTAGTTTCCTTTGGATTCATGGTTTAAAAAACGATATTTCAAAAATGTTTTTATGACGTACCTTATTATGGAATTAAATTCTCCAGAAAGATAGTTTCTTATTGTGTTTGGGGGGATATGTTTTCATAAATGCACCCCATGGAAGGGTGATTTAAACATTCCTCATTGAATGTGGTTATTTTTAATGAAACATTTATTTTAGTGGTGTGCATAATGCATTACATATTTGATAGATTGTTTTTTAAATTAATTCCTTTATTATGGAGAAATAATTATGTTTATGATTTAAGAATTAATTAATGTTATTTTTGTATTTTTTTTTTATAATGGCTTTAAAAATTTGTCAAAAGATTTTCTTCAATTCTAATGCCTACCTAGTATCCTAGTTGAGTGGTGGATGTGGAAACTTTTTTATTCTCAGACCACAATTTATACTCTTGAATCAGTGTCACCTTCATTTTTTAGTAATCAAGGTTCAATAGATTTATTGGGATGATTTAAAGGGATTGAGGTGATCCTCAATCATCATAGAATACCTAAATCATTGTAGGTGGGATCTATTGAGATAATATTCATTATATTTAGATGATTTTTGTGGTAGTGTACTGTACCTTCTATGATACGTGAGGGAATTTCTTGGATGATCTTAACGATATAGTTTTCTTATTAGTTGTTCCCCAAGGATGTGTAGTAGAAATAGTTTATGAGAATGTAAGACTTATTTTATGTGATCGACCAGTTTGGGATTATATCTATTACTTTCCAAAACTTCTCCTATTATCTCCAAAGTTATTCATCAACATTACTAATTAATCATGTTATATAGAAGTTGGTATTTGACTATATTTTTCTTTAGTTATACCCAAAATGGTCTTAACTACTTTTTAGGAGGTTGTTAGGTTGTCATTGTGAATAGAATCAGAGAAGACTATGTATCCTTTTTTGGGTGATGCATCAGTTCTATCTAGTACAATGTGGAATTGTGATGAACATAAGGGAAACTCAATGAGTATGTAGTAGAAGTAGGTAAAGTTTAATATTGGAGAATATGGTATTTCCCATTGGAAGAAAATATATCATGTATGATTTTAGGGTGGAAATATAGGGCATGATAAGCTGTTCAATATTAAATATCCTCATGTTTTCCATTATTTCCGTGATTTGGGACATCCTAATTTATTTATGTTGGGATTGCAGGAGAGGTCCTTATTTAGATCCATTTGTTAGTATATTATTTTTATGACCTCTCTATTGATGTTTTTGATATTTTTTTGATATTTGGATATTGTTTTAAGAATATTATGGATGGTTTTCCATTTTAGGATGTCTTTTTTGAATAATTTGTTGTTATTATTTTGATGGATTTGTTTTCCTTTTAAAACTCCCCCATCCTTTTAAATGGATTTTGTGGTTGTTTCCCCAGTTATCCTTAATATGTTGTTCTTGGTTCTAGGATCCATTTTTTAATATTTGTTGTTTTTGGGAAACCTATATTGAGAATTTTTTTGTTCTATTTTTGTGCAAATAATTTTAGGCTATTATTTTTTGGAAATGAGAAGGGACAATCATAAACAATTCGGTAACTGGGGTGGATGATATACTAGTTGACTTTGGTATACTATGTTGTGTTTGGATGTGCCTATTCCGATACACCATGTGACGTAAATCCATGTCACACCCGAGGTCATCCATATGTTTCATGACCTGAGGTGAGAGCTCATGCCATTATCTTTTGGCATATTATATTTTTTTCTTCATTCCTTTGAGTTTGGAAAAAATCTTGGGTTTTAGATTGAGTTTAAATAAATGGTTATTATTTATTGGAGGATTCATTTTTGGTAGCTTGTCTTTCGTTCCACCATATTAGAAGGATTCTAAATTGTGCTGAGCCCATGTTAGGTTTCCCATGGTTCATAGGACTTCTCATTTATGAGTCTATTTCAGTTGTGCATAGAAACATTTTTAGATCATTTTGGATGATAAATTTACAAATTTTAGAGCATTTTGGTAAATTTCTTTTAGTTTGAATGGTATTGAGAGGTTCTATATGTTAGTTCTTTTTTAGATCATTTTTCCTTCCATTAATTTTTATACTGATTAGAACTTCTAGAGGTAGAACGTGACATGCTAGTGAATTTATAACACCCAATGTTTCTTGGTGTTATTGATTTTATATTATATTCTATGTTTTAGGTTTATATTGAGTATCCATGTACTTTAAATTTTGAACATGAAAATTTTTAGTGGTTTCATTCTATGCATTTTAGGGTGTTATTTAGAAGGAAAAATGGAAGCCTAACTTCTACAAGAACCTTTTTAGTTCATTTTGATTTGAACATGATTTTTTAACATGGTATATCCACAATTTGGTCTATAACATAAAAAACCTAGAAGAAACCATGAAGTCTAATTATTATTTTTTAGGTGTAGAGAATATCTTTCTCATGGTTTTCTAAACTATGTGGAAAGTGTGTGGTGGGTATCTGGTTTTTAAATGTGCCAAATATAATGTTCAGAGCATGGTTTTTCCAAACATGTGTGTCTTGGGGTGAACCAAGAAGCCGCTTTGGTTTATGCAGAGGCAGGAATATGTTTGGTTCATAGTTTAGAAAAATATGTGACCAATCTATGTGGGTGATCTAGATATAGTTAGTATAATACATACAATTGGAACATAGTTTAGAAAACTATGTGACCAAACAATTTAGCACACCAATGTGTTTAAATTTTGAAGAATTTACCATTTTTTCTCTTGAAATAAGGGGTGATTCACCTGATTCCCAAAAAATGCATTCTCCAACCCTTGGGAGTGAATGGAGTAGCATTAAACTCATCTACCTTTTATTTACGGAATCACTTTTCCATTTTTCAATTGTATTTGAGGTATTTCATCCTCTCTTTATTTATCTCATCCCTCTATCTTTTCCCTTGGGGTCAGTTTTACCCATTAACCCTAGATCTCTTGTTGATGAATTTATGGTTTTCAGTAGTTTTTATATGTTTTTTTATTTCCAAGGGTTTTAGATATTTATTCTACTCGTGTGGGTGTTCTCACCGTTGAAGGAACCACATTTCAACTCAGTTTTCACTTCTTCTAAGTATGTGATTTTATATAAATACTTCATTCTAGAACTCAATGTGTTATGTTCGTTATAATTTTTTTATTAATAGTTAGACTATCTATGATACATTTTTGGTGTTTTGAAACCATTTCTTTTTTGTTTTGATCTTTTTATAAAGTGTTTATCTTGGGAATATCTTGTTTTAATGTTTGAAATGTAATGTTTTCATGTGATAATATTTCTATGAAATGAATAGTGTATTTTGATATAGTTTTATATTTAATTGCTATATTTTAATATGGTTTTGGTTCTCAGTTATTTAAAACTATTTCTAAGGGAGTTTTTTTAAAGTGATTTGTTTACCTCAAAATGTTTTATAAAGGGGTTCTTTACTATATTTGAAATATGGATCTGAAATGTATGTTAAGTTTCAACTTCTGGATGTTCCTTTTTGTCTCTTTTGAGACAGTTTGATCAAACTAGATGGTGTTTGGACATGTTTTGGATTTAATAGAAGATGAACCATATTGGAGGGTTGATTTAAAATGTTTCCCAATGTAATGTGTGATTTAATTTTATTAATGAACTTCGTAATGAAGTGATTTATACAATTTGAATGGATGGGGAATCCCTAGAAATGTTTATTTGTTAATGGTCTGGTTGAAACTTAAATTTTGGAATGTTTAATGTGATTATCACCCCTTATTTTCCTATGATTTATTTACCCATTTTATCGGTTTTTAGGATATATATGAAATTATTTTTACCCAATTAATATGGGAATTTGCATCTGTATATCATGGGTATATTTTATATATGGTGTTATTCAATTATGAGTGTTATAGATGAGGGTTAATATTGTTATGTATTGTGTGTTAGACTTGGCATGCATGTTCTCATACATCACTAACTTTTTTATCATAAGAACCCATTTACTAAGTGAGAGATCCATTTTATTTTTCTAGTTGATTCACATTACTCTATAGGACCTCGATTTGTGTTAGACAAAAGGGCTCAGAATACTTGTTCATCAAAATGAGGCCTGTGTGGCCAATTTGGATGTCTTGTGGGTTGAATATCAGTACATGATGATTGCTAGGTTATGAGTTTGTATAATCTATTATTGATAGGTTATTTTCATATAAGGAATCCTTATGGTAGAGACCATGAATCATTTTATTTCAAGGTTGGATATTAATTAAGTGTTTTATCTTGTAAATATTTTCATTATTTCCCTTTCATGCATTATAAATAATTCTTTATATACATGCATTGATATATGACTTATGATATATCATTAATTATAGTTTATCTTTATCGATGAGTGTGTGTTGGGTCATTCACCTTGGGAAAATTAGTTTTCAAAGATGAATAAAATCCTATTTTGAATTTATAGACTCTTTTTATATGTTTTTTAAAATTAATTTCAAAATGTATGTGTTGTTTTAAATATGGATTTGTCATATGAGGTGTTTTAAAGAGGATATTCTCATTTTAATGATGAAAGGATTCAATTTAAAGAATTTAAATTTTTGTTTTGTTTTTAAATTTCTTATATTAAAAAATTATTTTCAAAACATTTTTTTGGTTTTGGTAAATAAGTTGAATGTTTTGAAAGGTGATAATAGATATCATTGGTTTTCAAATTTTACATTTGAAGTCATATTTTCAAGATTATTTTAAAACTATAAATCATGAATCAACATATGAAACATATTTTATTATTTTGGTTGGTTTTTGTGATCTGCTCAAATTTTAGATCATAGCTATATATTTTAGTTACTAGGTTTTTAGTTGCATTCATACTTCATTACTTGAGGTAGTTGTGCGAGTTGGGTAGTGATGGAAAAATAGAGGTTGAACAATGTTTGTTGGGGAACATCTTAAGTTGTTTTATGGTCATTTTATTTTTAATTAGTTTTTTTCTATTATATAATTGAATCCTCTTGTTTTGGAATGATGTTTATATTTAAGAAAATGGGTTGGATTAGATTTTCTGTTTAGGAAATATTTTAAATATGTTACTGAATATTATATTTATTTATTATTGTATTTATATAAATTATTTGGAAATAATCCATCCCAAATGGATTTATATGATTCCCAACCACATGATTCCTGCTTGTGGGGACTAGGAATTCTCTTTGAGTAATCCGGTGAATTGGTTTGGGTTTCAGATTATATTTTAGCTTGTGAAGTTTTTTACAATTGGATTCAATGTTTTTGGTTCCTTTTTTTGAGCCTATGACTCTTCTATATCTCATGGTGCAAGGTGATGATCTAGTATAATTGATATTAAGGTTTTTAGAGATTGAGAAGTAAGGGTGGGGAGAGTTTGGAATGTTATTTCCCATATGAAGCCTTAATCTGTAAGGGGATGTTGATTTGTGAATTGTGAATTCATGTTTTTTTATTCTATCATGAATTTATTTTTATTTGATTCCCTTTGATTATGTATGTGATGCTGGGGTTTGTTTCCTTTTTCTCGTTTAAATGGAAGGAGAACCTCAGTTGTATTTTTTTCACCAAATACCATGGAAATTGTATCATAATCGTGTGTAGGAGACTTCCACTTTGATAGAGTTTGTTGAATTATTAGTCTATAGCTTCCAAACCTATTTAACCAAAGAAATAAAAACACCATTTCAGCCCCAGTTATACAATTTTAACTCCCCTAAATTAAATATTTCTCTCAAAATGATTTCCACCATTTAGTGGTAGATTGAGGAGTGTTTTGTTTCCCTTATTATATGCAGTTCTTATGAAAAATGTTTAATATTTGTGTTTTTTATTTTTTATCCATGGAATTTAAAACATTTCTCTTGGGAAAATGTAAGTATTTTAGAGAAGTAATATTTTTCATGCTTCTTTTGGGAATTTTAAGATATTATACACTGGGATTTCCTGAAATAAATTGACTTTAAATGTTATTTCTGAAATAGTTTTGTGTTAAATGGGGATTTTATTTTGAAAAAAATTATAAAGTTTTTTTTGAAAAGGTAAAATGAGTACTGAATATAATTATTTATAATCATTTCATTTAAAATTAAATGAAATTTTTATAAAAAGTATTAATGAAATTCCTTTTTTGGGAAGTTTATACATTACCAAGGTTTTGTTTCTGAATTTTGGTTCGGTTTGGTTTTCATGAATGCTCTATATGGGAGGATTATTTTGAAATTTCTTAGTAAAAGAAGTGATTTAAAAAGAGTTTTTTTATCTTTTAATGTCTGATGTCATAATTTTTTGATAGATTGTGTTTTTAATTGATTCTAGGATTATGGAGGAATAAACTATTTTATGTTTTTAGAAATTAATTGATGTTTTTTAGGTATTTATAATTTCTATAAAGCCCTCTATAATGTTAAAATTAATTTCTTAATTTCTGGTTCTTTCCCAGATCCAGAGAGGAATGGTGTATGTGTATCCTTCCTTATTCTAGGACCACATTTTACACATATTGAATCAACACACACCTTCATTTTGTGGTGATCAGGGGTTAGTGGAAAATGTGGGGTGGTTGGAAGGGATATAGGTGGTCCTAAATTATCCAGGGACACTTAAATATTAATAGGGGAGAGTAATTTTGAGATGGATTTTTTCTTTTATCCATGTTTGGTGGGAGTTAATGAAATCTTCTAACATACAAAAGGGTATGTATTTGAAGTTTATCATGATGGAATTTGTTCAATGGTTCTTCCTGATAGATTTTAATTTGAAGAGATTAAGTTCCTGATTTTTCATCTAGGGGATCATTCAGTGAGGGGGTATGCCAATCACTTTTCAAAATTGGTTATATTTTCTCCAAAGTTGGTCATCAATAATGATGATAAATCTTTTTTCCTTTGGAGTTATTCTTTTCCAAGATTTAGTATCAACTATACTAAATTGAGGCATCGCATCTTCTCTATAAGTTTTTAACAAGTTCATTTAAATAGAAGATCACTGGTCTTGCTATATTGTGGTGGGTGATGCCTTAGTTCTATAAGTTATACGGGACAAGCATAGTTGGAATAAGGATTACTCAGTGAGTAAGGAGCATAATTAGGGTGAGAAAGATATTGGAGAAAATTATCTTTTCCATGGGATGAAATGATATATCATTTTCTTCTAGTGTGGGACTCCAGAGCATCATAAACCCTCTTATATCAAGCCTCCTCATAGTTTTCAATGTTGTGTCCATTTGGTTCCTCTTTAAAAATATTATAATTTAGGATTTCAAAATATAAACTAGGTTTATTCCTTTTAAAGATGCGTTATATTTTGGACATATCCTTGGAAGTGTGTGATTTTGTTTTTAAACCATGAACTATTTTTATTATAATGTTGTTAATGATTTACATTATTTGAGGGTATCATGAGGATGGATTTATTTTTTATTATTTGGAATATATGTTTTTTATTATGGAATACCCCATAACATCAGAATATATTTTGATTTTGGTTCCCTAGTTTTCCTTGTTCTATTTTGGTTGAATATGAGATACATTTTGTTTTGCTTAGTTGTTTGGGTGAGCCTTTCAGGAGATTTTTTGTTGTGCTATATTTGTGTTATAAATTTTAGGTGATAATTATTTAGAAATGATAAGGGAATTAGGTTTAAAATTTTGTAACTAGGGTGTGTGATCTACCAATATTTTTACTATCCAGATGCATTTATTTAGATATTTCATAAGAGGTTGATCTAGGATTTGACCCTAGTTTATCCACGTGTTCCCTGACATAAGATGAGAGAACATGTTCTTCAATTGAGTACATATATAGTTTTTATTTCTTATTTTGAGTTTGATATATTTTTTGGGGTTGATATCCTATTTCTATAATTGTTTACCAGCTGATATAGGATACATTTTTAGTTGTCTCTCATCAGCACCACTATGTTTGAGGAATTATAAATGGTGGGGAGACCATGTTAAGTATCTCGTGATTTTTAGGAATACCTATATGATGTTGAATTTTGGGTTTTTAGAGACATTTAGAAAACTGTTTTGTTGACCAATTTGAAAATTTTGAGGATTTCTATTTTAATCATTGTGGTTGAATTGGATTGAGGGGTTCTATTTGAAAGGTTATTTTTGAACCATTTCCTTTCCCTTTTAATTTCATTGAACAAACTTTCTAAGGGATAATTTGGGAAAATTTGGGAGTTTATGACACCCCCAAATTCATTGTGTTGTTGAATTTATAATATGTTGTGTGGTTGCGGTTTATATTGAGTTGCTTTTAATTTTATACATGAAACATGGAGATTTTGAATGATTTCTATATGTTCATGTTTATGGTGAATGGTTAGAGAGAAACCATGTGGCCTCCCATCCCTAGGATAACATTTTGGGTAAATATTAATTGAAAACAATTTGTTAGCATGGGATATTCACATTAATTTCCAAACTAGGAGACCCCTATGTAAAAAACATGTGGGGTCCATTATGTGTCAGGTGTTTGGGACATGACTTGCCCAGAGTTTGGTAAGTCACAGGGAATGATTTCAATGTCTCTCTAGTTTTTTAGTACTAAATGGAATGATTGGAGAATGTTTTGTCCAACCATGTGGTTCCCAAGGAGAACTGCATGCCCACTTTTTCCAAGATAATGGTTGGTTCATGGTTGACACATTGTTTATAAATTCATGTGGCCAAAATATGTGGGTGCATTTTGTTTAGGTATTAGAATGTGAATAAATGAAATAATATTTTGATAACATGTATCCAAACCATGAGGCATGTCTATGAGTTTATATCAAATGTTTATTTAAAATGTGACTTTGGTTTTCCCCTTGTTGAAATTAGTTGTTGGAAATTTAGAAATGGTTAAATAGAAATTGATGTCATTTTACAATTTTTTTGTTTTTAAATAAGATGACCCATGTTGGAGGGTGTATTTGAAATATTGTTTCAATGGAATGTTTGATTTATCTCATTATGTATGAAATGAATAAATTACTGTTTTATGAAATGTGATATGTCTAAAAATATTAAACCATGTGGTTATGTTACAAGAATGGTAGGAACTTTTGTTTAAATATAGTTGATATGTTATACACCACTTTATTTTCATTGGATTTGTTTACCTATTTTGTGGTTTTTCTAGATCTCTATGAAATAATTTTAATTCCATTTATATGATAATGTGATTTTTTATACCATGAGATTATTTAATTTGTGGGGATATTCAATGTAACATTCTAGGGATAAGGTTAGATGTGGTTATGCATTGTGTGTTGGATGTATATTGTGTATTCTTACATCACACTTCCTTTTTAGTCATTGGATTCCAAGTACCAATTTAGAGAGCTAGTGTATTTTTCTATTTGGTTAATAAATCACTAGGTACCCTCTATCCATTATAGGAACAAGTTCTAGGTGGTGTTTGTCTTCACAATGAGGCATGTGTCGGATATTATAATGACTTGTGGTTTGATCATCAGTATTTTCAAAAATATTGTTAATGAGTTAGTATACACATATATTGTAAGATTAATTTTACACCAAGATTTTATATGGTATATCCCATTACACATATGATTATTTAGTTGGTTTTCTATTAAGGGGAGTTTTATCTAGTTCTCATTTGTACCTTTTCCCCCAATTTCATTATTATGGAACCATTTAATAACTATAGTGAAAAATTGAATTGACATATTTTTACCTTTATTATTATGATTGATCCATGGGAGTGTGAGTGGTTATTTACTTCATTAAAATTTGTTTTCATTGATGATGAAAAACCCATTTTGATTTTATGGAAACTTTTGTTGGTGACTCACAATGAATTTCTATATGGGTGTGTTGTCTAAATGATGGATTCATTTATAAAATGATTTAAAGTTACCATTTTAATTTGAATAAATCAAATTATTTGTTTTGGGAAATATAAATGGGTGTGTGGTTTCGAAATGGATCACGATGACAACATATTTACAAAGAGTTGTTTTTAGTTTTGGAATAGAAGATGAATGTTTTAAAAGTTGATCGTTAACCTATTTTATATTTCTCATGTTATATTGGAAAGGGTATTTTCTAGATTATATTTAAACATTTATTGATTAATCACCTTATTATAGATTATTCAGGTTGTGGTGACCTAACGGGCTGTTAGCTCATAGTTATATAAGTTAGTCCATTGATTTGCAGTTAGATATGTCCTTCATTCCTTGAGGCTGATTTGAATGCCCTAACCAAAGAAAACCAAACCCATTGCCATACATAGTACATTGACATGATTAGAAGGAATGATATCTCGATGTAATGATCAATTTAGTAGTATTTAAGAATCTAGATACATACATGTACTCATATTACATTGGGAAATATAACAAAATACAATACACAACAAAAACTAATAAAT
The DNA here is from genome assembly GCA_963277665.1 of Viscum album. NCBI lineage: Eukaryota > Viridiplantae > Streptophyta > Magnoliopsida > Santalales > Viscaceae > Viscum > Viscum album. The sequence continues at coordinate 1,041,882,810 of OY728133.1, read as the reverse complement.
TGCATACATGAGAACACAATAAATGGTGTCCTCTTCATAACTCGTTGAAAGGAAAAAAAATGAAAGTGTTGAGATAAAATGATCTATAAGGGTTAAAAATAGTGGAATCATAAATAAAAAATAATACAATCCCAATCAATTTGGCATTGTCAATATCGATGGGTGAATAAATGAAAAACACATGCCATTAATATTTTGAGAATGAAAATGAATAAATTAAGTTTTTTCATAGTGAAAAACTCATGGATAGTAATAAATAAAAATTAATAATGATAATTATTATTAATTTGATGTAATTTATCTATGACATGAACCATTAAACCATAAAATCATTTTAAGTATTTGGGTTGATAGCCGTCTAATTCTATTTTGGAAAAATACTCAAAAGGTTTATCACCAACTGATTTGTCTCTTAAGACCCATCGATGCATCGAGGGGATATAGAGGGCACCAACCTTAAATAAAATTCAAAATCATATTTTATAAACACATTTAATACATGTAAAATTTTCCTTCCTAATATCTGTATAGAGTAGAGGATACAGATTCATTAATATTTCTATATTTAAAACAACATCACAAATAAACACTATTTATAAAAGGCTATACATATTTTGAAAATAATAATATCCATGAATCCATAATATTGATATATAATATTTTTTATATGAAAACTTAAAAATTATCTCAATGGGTAAGTAGGTACACCACATAAGAATGATTAGGTGAACAATACCAAATTAATCACAATGAAATGGATATCAAAACAAAGTACCTTATAATAATGTAATCAATCAAGTTAATAATCATCATGTGAATCACTGAATACCTTGAATATAATGATAATAAGTATATTATATATCAAATGGATGTAGAAATACCTTACATACAAGAAATAAGTGGCGAACAATGGAAATCTCATTGAAATAAAAGAGAGTTGAGAAACCCCAGAACTTATGCCCTAATGTGTTCTTCGATTGATCTTAAAAATGTGAATACTAAACTTTAACATCATAAATTAATATTTAAATAACCTATTATACATTTAATTTATTTATTTTAACATTATTATGTTCATTCAGGACCTTTTTATTGGTTTAATAGGTTCAATTCTATTTTTGGAAACATTTTCTTCCTTGGTTTTCATGATCATTTTAATTTTTTCCATGAATGGATGTTTTTTTGAAATGTTGTTAAGGAAACACAATTGGTAACATATAGTTTAGTTATATAAAATATCTTATATTGAATTTAGTTATATACAATGTGGATGACTCATTAGATAAAAGTAAATGATAAATTCGTGGATTAAATTGTTGTTTTGCACAATGAACTTGTTTTTTATTAAAATTTTATATTATCAGTGTGTAAGGATTTAATGAACATTGAGTAAGCTAAAATAAATATATTATGATCATGTTCCACTATTAAAAAGTATTATTTACTATTCTTTAAGATAGTAATATAAATTGAAATCAATTTTTCCTCGAATGTGACAAATTAACACCTCTCAGATGGTGTTTTCATTTTTATTGTAATAGGAGGGGGATAAGAGTGATGATTATGAAATTTTCCATTAGAAAAATAAAATTACTGAAAATTTATGGTACTATAATTTTCAATGCATTTGGATATGGGGAGGTGAGGAGAGAGAAAAAAAATAACGGAACATGTAAAAGGAGTTGAAATAAGAGAGAGAGAGAGAGAGGTTCACCTCTTGAGTACAACTCCTTGAGAAACTCCTTAAGACCTTCATTTTTTAAATATTGGGGTGACCAAAAGATCTTGGATGTGGGGGAAGGGTTTGGAAAATTTATTTTTCAGAAAATTGGAAAGGATCAACTATCGAGTGGTGTGGGGGGAAGATGTGGTGTGGGGTGGTCTATATATTGGAGGGGAGGAGGGTTTTCTTAATATTTTAATCATTAAATTATTATTTTTACCTAATATATGTAATATTGATGATTCAATGAAAGAAATAGTAATAACTGAATGTGAATTTGAACTAATGGTTTCTTACATCATCGATTATTCAAGAAATAGTGTATTTATATAATAATGTATTTATACCATAATTACCATATTTTACTATTCACAAAAAATTCATGTATTTTAGAAAAATCCCAAAAATTCACCATAAACATTTTTTGGTTTTTATAATAAGAAAATGAACTCAATTTCTAAAAAATAATTATACTAATATAAGAAATGTAATTTTTAATTAAACGGTCATTTAATCAGAAAATACCCAAACTTAAAATATTCATTATTATTTTCAAGGAGCCTAAATTCTATTTACACTTTCATGTATAAGGTTACCATTCATAACGATCACATTTATATACATATGGTTAGGTTACTATTCATAAGTTTATGTTACTATTCATAATGGTAAGTTACTATTCGTCTAAAATTAACATGATTCTATTAGAATCTAAATATCACCCTAATTGGAACCATGTATGTCTGTTTTTAGAATTCAAAACAAAAAATCAGATAATTTAAGTTTATTGGATATTTTATGACTTTATCACATAACAAACAATTGTTGTCTCACATAGACTCAGAAATTCATGCAATATTGACAATCTAACAAATATAAAGTATTTAAGAGAAACATACCATAAACGTTTTGGGCTGTTATATTATTTCTTCCTTCAAAAATTTCATCCTAGATATTCTTAATATATATTTCTCCCTAAAAAGATGAAGGTGTTTCTTCTTTATAACGTCTTAATGTTCCCATATTTCTTCCTCCATTTTTTTGTTTCTATAAAGATCCTTTAATTATCAAGTTTTCCAATATCCCAATAACTTCTCCATGGTGTCACGAATTTTGATAGGCTCTTCACAGTATGAAAAATCAAGTTCTAGCACCATTTCTTCATCGGTTAGTACATGTTTTGGGTTTGGAATTTATTTCGTTAACAATGACATATGGAACACATTATTAACTTTAGAGTGACTTGGTGGAATTACTATAATGTAATCTAAAACACCAATTCGTTCTAGAATTTCAAATAGTCATATGTATCTAGGGCTTAGTTTCCCTTTCTTACCAAACCATAAGACACCCTTCCACAAATATACTTTTTGGAAGACATGATATACTATTATAAATTCCAAATCCTTTCTCCAATTACCAATATAACTCTTTTTTCTACATTGTATTTCTTTAATATTGGCCTGAATTTTAATTACTTCAATAGTTTTCTCTTCGATAAGTTATAGGCCTATAAGTTTCCTCTCTCCAACTTCATTCCAACATGTTGGAGTTTAAAACCACTTAACATAAAATTATTTATATAGAACATTTTGAATAATAGAATATAAACTATTATTGTTGGAAAATTACACCAAAGGAATGTATGAACTCACATACCTTGAAAGTCAATAGATTATGATTTCAACTTGTCTTCTAGTGTTTGAATAGTCTTCTCAGACTGTTTGTCAGTTTGGGGTTGATAACTAGTACTCATATGAATCTGAATATCTAAAGATATCTAGAGACTTTTCCATAATTTCGATGTAAATCTTGCATCTTGATTGAACAAAATATATAGAGGTGAACGATGAAGACTTACAAATTCATTAATATAATGTATTTCTAGGTGTTCAAGTGGTAAATCCTCTATTATATAAATGAAAACTGCTAATTCTTTAAGAAGATCGACAATTATTCATATAACAACATTCCTTATATTTGTCCATAGTAGTCCTATACAAAATTGCATCATAATTTCATCCCTCTTCCACATAGGCATATTAAGAGGTTTCATAACACCTCTAGGATTATGAATCTTGTCCTTCTCTTGTTGGAAAAATAAATAACTTGACACATTTTTAGAAATTTCTCACTTCATGTTATCCCAAAAAATGTTTTCCTTTACATCTCTATTCAAATCTTTTCTAAATTGTTGTATAGAGAAATTTGAGCTACAATCATTGTCTAATAGTTATGTTTTTATCTCATGTGTTGATTGAACACATAAGCTCTTCCCAAATTTTTGAACTCCATCCTCAAACACAATGTTTACCAATCTTTCATCCTCAATAGATTTAATTTAATTTTATAGATTTTTGTCATTAGATTGAGTGATTTCTATATTCTCTAGTAAATATTGATTAGTAATCATTAAAAATCATAAATATGTTTCCCTTTCCATAATAATTCCCATATTCAACATAAGTAGATCCATGAATATAAGATCTCTCTAAATCCACTTTTGGGATAGAAGACCATGATCTTTCAAACATAATGCATCATCCACATTATTTTCATATCTTGGGCGGAAGTGTACTGAAAAATAATAATCATTCAGTAACTTGAGCCATATCCTTTGCACATGTTGAGTTCTCTCTGTGTAAAAATGTCTTTAAAATTCTTGTGATTCATAAAAATCTCACATATTTCACTGTAGATATAATGTCTACATATTTTTAGAGAAAAAATTAGGGTTACTAACTAAAGATAATGTGTTGGGTAATTTGGATCATGTGTCTCCAACTGGATTGACTCATAAGCAATAACATTATCATTTTATATTGGGGTGAAACTAGGTCCATTCATTGATGCATCACTACATATCAAAAATCCATAATTTTCAGATGGAAGAGTCATAATTGGAGAATTGAATAATTTTATTTTCAATTATTTGACGAATTTTTACTGTATTTCATCTATACAATCATAACCCCTTTATGTGTGAGCTTGGTTAGTGGGTTAGCCAACCATGCCAAATTCTAAATGAAATTCAGATAGTAAGGTGATATGACAATAAAAATACATACCTAAATGTTTTTCATGGGTGTGGGACATTATTTTATTTCATTATCATTTGTATGATCAATTATGATTCCATATATAGAGAAAATATGGACAAGAAAAGAAACAGATTGAATACAAAATTTACACTTTCTAAACATCTAATACAATTAATTTCCTCTAATAGTTTTCAGATTAATCTAAAAGTGATTCTCATTGTATTTTTAGATTTCTCAGTATACTTGGATGTTGTCAATAAATCCCAAAACAAGTTCATCAAGAAATTCCATGATAAATCTATTCATTATATCCATGAAAATAGATGGTGCATTCGTCAGTCCAAAAATAAGTACTATAAACACATAATTCACATACTATGTTTAAAATGTTGTCTTTGGAATATATTCTTCCTCAAATAGAACCGGTGAAACCCAATCAATGTTCAATATTAGAAAAGTATTGTGTTCCATGATGTTGATCAAATAAATCATCAATTCATGGAATATGATTATTGTTCTTTTTCATAATATCATTGATTTCTCGGTAAACTATGAAGAACCTCTTGGATCCATATTTATTCTGGAAAAATTGGATTGGGGATCCCCCTGGAGAAACACTAGGTCAAATAAATCATTTTTCACTCAATAACTCTAGTTTTTACTTTATCATCACTAATTCCATGGTGGAAATTCTATAGGGAGTATTTAATATATGTCTTTCACAGTGAATTAAATCAATAGAGAACTCAACTTCCCACTCTAGAGGATGTCTTGGTAAATCTTGTATAAATTCATTAATTTATTCCTAAACAATAGGCACATATTCAATTTTGATAATTATTTCCTCACCCATATATATTTATTTCTCTTCCACTACAAAAATTTCATTTAGAAGAGATACTGTGGGTGGAACTAGATAATAATTAGATGGAGTGGTTTTTGATCTAAAGATAAGGGATTTTACACCATTCTTAAAAATTGTAACTTACTTCTTCCTACAGTAGATATTCACATCATAATCTAACAGCCAATTAATACTGAGAGTTATATCAGAGTCAATAATCGGTATGATGATATGGTTACAAACTAACACACCATTATGTTGCATGATGAGGACTAATCAACACATCCTGGTTACACTGATACACCTGCTATGAGTTTAAACTGAAAACTCCATTATTAAATAAAATGAAAGATGTTAAATTTTTACAGAAAACTATGAAGATATTAATTAGTTAAATGATATAAAATCAAATAAACCATTGGCTATATTTTGCGAAAACAATTAATGTACCTACCACAACATCATTAGGTACATAAACCTCTATAGTTAAAATCACAAAAGCTTTCCCCTACTCTCATGGCCTTTTTGAGGAATGTTTCCTTGGTGAAAAGGAAAATCATTTTCATAGTGTCCCATATCTCTAAAATTATATTATTTAACAACATTGACTTCTGTCTTCCCCTTTCAATCAGTATAATGATGACCATTTTCTCCCCACAAATAGAAACTCCCATTCGTTTCAATCATTTCCCAGGATTATTCATTCCACAGTTTTCTCATAATGGAGATTTCCTAACTTCATTATTCTTCATTAGTGGTTCATCTTATCCATGGTTATTAAAATGACTCTTCTTCTCATTATCTCCATTGACAAATTTCGAACAAGAAAATTCCTTCTATGTTTTGATGGAACTTAATACAATTCCATCGTATGATGAAAATGTTTGGAAATCTAGTTCCCATTGAAGAAATGGATTATGAACTTCAAAGAAATGGTCAATCTCATCTTTCAAATCACATATGTAATCTATAGAATACATGGATAATATTGGGAAGGTAACCTTATAATATACAACACTCTATTATTACATTTACTTTATGCTATTTAATTTACTCTTCATTTATGTATCTTGTTCATGAGGGAAATATTTGTAAAATAATATTTCCATAAATGTTCTATATTAAATATCTTCTATTTATTTTTCCTTTTCTGTATTCTGGATGAAGGACTACCATTGATCGGCATCACCCCTGAGGAAATATACTACCTGTAATACATTTTCATAATCATTGAATCTTGATACAAAAAATATCTTTTCCTGGGACTTGATCCACTAATGAACTGCCACCTAATTAATATTCCCACTAAAATATGGGGGCTTATGGTATATGAAATAGTCCTGTGCAGGTGTAGCATGGTCATTTGTCACAACGTGAATATGTTTTCCAATTGTAGTAATGATCTGGTCTCCTCTGACATTTGTTAAGTTGGCTTGCTTAGTGGGGGAATTTTTATATAGTCTGTGGGTATGGATTCAACTTATTTCATTAGTCATCATAACTAAACAATTGATTACACTAAATTAGGTAATATTTCTTAATTATTAACTAGAAAAAAGTTATGATAATCTAAAAATTTATGCACAACTAATCTCATAATCACAAACATTGTTTATATTTAAATTTAAATACTTCATAATGGTTTGTAAAGAAAATATGAATTATCATAAGAATATCCCATGGGTGTGTCAAACTAGGCGCATAGTAAGTCCCATTGTATTGTTACCAGGATGCCCCAGACCATGCCCACAACTTCATGTCAGAGTTGTTACTTCTAGGTACATCTATGCCAGAGCCATTTCCACAAGTAGTTTCAAAACATTGATCTATTTTCAGGGATACCAACATAATCTCAAAATTAGAGGATTTTCTTCTATGATTATCCTCAATTTCTATATTATAGTTTTGTCCTATAAACAAAGCTTCCTAAATTTTGTCTCCAAAGTTACAGCTAAACATCCTATGATACTAACTACAACACCTGAACCAAAAAACAAGAAGCTGGTGCATTAATTATTAAATTTAAATGATTAAAAATAATGTAATCCCATAGAAACAATTAGTTTATTTGTAATGATGATACTAGTTATATACATGTACCCATATTACATTGGGAAAGGTAACAAAATACAATATTTAACAAAAACTAATAAACTGCATCAATGTGAACTCAATAAATGGTATCTTATTCATAACATGTTGAATGTAAAAAAATGAAAGGGGTGAGATCAAATTCATGGTAATGGTTTAAAAATAGAATAATCATGAACCAACAATAATTGAATCATAATCAAATTGGCATAGTCAATATGTCATGGTGAATAAATAAAAAACACATTCCATTAATAATCTGAGAATGAAACCGCATCAATAGATTTTTTATAGTGAAATCCTTATAAATAATAAATACTAAAATTGATTAAATATAATTCTTATTAATTAGATGTTATGTATCTGGAAGATGATACCACTATACCATCAAAACAGTTTATGTATGTGGGTGGATACCCATCTAATTCGGTATTGAAAAAAACTTGAAGGGGTTGTCGCCAACTGATTTGTATCATGAGACCAGTCGATTCATTGAGGGTCTATAGCAAGCCCTTCTCATCATTTCAAGTCCAAGTAATTATTTATATATAGATTCAATACAATTACAATAATCCTTCACAATATCCATATAGATTAGAGGATATAGATTCATCAATATTTCAATAGTTAAAACAACATCCCAAATAAAAATTGTATATAAAAGGGTATACAGATTAAGACAATAATCATATTCATTAAAACATAATATAGATATATAATATGTTTAAAATTTAAAATAAAAAACGATCTCAAAGGACCAGTAGGTACTCCGCATTATAATGATTCTGTGCACAATACCATGTAACTCACAATGAAATTGAAACGAAAAAAGTCCCTTACAATATTATAATCAACTGATTTAAGAATAATCAAGTGAATGAATAAACAAAATGAATATAAAGAGAGTAATGATATTGTATAATGAATTAATGGAATTGTACACCACATAGAATAAATAAGTTACAAATCATGGAAATCTCACAGAAATAAAAGTGAGATGAGAAACCCCTTACCTTATGTACGAACGTGTTCTTCGAATGATCATAATATCCTGAATAATACAATTTGTCTTAATTAATTAATAATTAAATAACCTACACTACTTTTAATTGATTTATTTCAACCTTATTAAGTTCATTCGTGGACTTTTGATGGGGTTATAAGTTTCAATTTTATAATTTTGGAAGCATTTTCTTTCGTGGTTTTCATGATCGGTTTACTTGTATTCAAGAATGGAAGCTGGTTTGAAATTTGGTTAAAAATACATAATTTTTAACATATAGTATTATTGAACTTAAATAGATATAAATTATATTATAATTATTCTAGTTATATAACATGAAGATGACTCATTAGATAATAGTTAATGATAAATTGTTGGATTAACATGGTAGTTTTTGTACAATGAACTTATTTTTTATTAATATTTAATATTATGAGTGTGTAAGTAATAAATGGAAATTTAAGAAGTTAAAATACATATTTTATGATCTATTTCAACCATTAAAATGTCTCATGAACAATATTGAAGATAGTAATAAAAATTGAAAATTCACCATCCTTGAATGTGATAAATTAACACATCTAAGATAATATATTAATTTTTAGTGTAAAGGAGGGGGAAAGAGAGATGATGATGAAGTATTACATTATAATAATGGAATTAACGTTAATTTAATTTAATATAATTTTTATAGAATTTTTATATGGTTAGGTTAGAGGAGAGAAACAAAAAATGGAATTTGTAAAAAATTTGAAAGAAAAAATAGAGAGAAGTTCACCTCTAGAGTACTCCACCTAGAGAATCTATTTAAAGCCTTTTCCTTTGGGATATTGGTCAAACCAATAGGTCTTGTATGTGGGAAAATGGTTTGGGAAGTAAATTTGGTATATCTTAGGCAAGTTATAATGATTTAGTGGTGTAGAAGGAAGAGGGGTGAGGGGAGCTTTATATATTGGAGGGGAGAAGGGTTTTATAAATATTTTAATCATTAGTTTATTATTTTTCAATGAGGAAATAAATTGTAACAATATAATAACCAAAATTAGTAATATGTTCATGTGAGTTAGAACTAATGGTTATTACATCGCCTAAGATAGGAAATAGTGTTTTTATCTCATAATTTATTTAAACCATACTTATTGACTTTTACTATTCACCAAAAATTCATGTAATTCAGAAAAATACCAAAAATTCACCCTAACCAATTTTCAACATGTAAAATAAAAAAATGAACTCCATTTTTTCAAAATTATTTTTTGAATACGATTAATTTAATTTTTAATTTAAATCATGATTTAATGGATAAATACCAAAACCAAAAATATTCACCTTTATTTTTATGGTGCCAAAATCTTATTTAAACTTTCATGGGTAAGGTTATCATTCATATGGGTCATATAAAAATTCATAAGGGTATGTAACTATTCATAATGGTATGTTACTATTCATATGGGTGGGATACTATTCACTATAAATTAACTTTATTCTATCAGACTCTCTATATCATGATGATCGCAACGATGCATGTCTGTTTTTCAAAAATCAAAACACAATAATTGAAACTTTAATTTTAATGGCTAGGATTTGAATTTATACTATAAATAACCATATTTTGTTTCATAGAGACTTGGTGATTTAGGCAATATAGGCTATCTAATTAATAAAATCTATTTAAGAGAAACATACCATAAAATGTTAGGGGTGTTATACAGATGGAGGGAAAGTTAGATTTTGGTGAGTAGAAATACGTTACATGCATTAAATTATGTATCATATCAAGTTGTCTTGTAGTTATTCAATTTATAGTTATTGTTTTGTGTTTCCTTATTATATCCTTATACTAATCGATGATATTTATATTTATAAAAAATGGTTTGATCTGTTTGTTTGGTTAAAAATGTTTGGCATGTTTATTAAATTTTGATTTTTTATTTATTTATTATGATATAATTATATCTAATTTTTGTGAAATCATTCCCATATAGATTCATGTAGTTCCCACGTATTGGTTTCTAGTCCACGGAGATTAGAAATTTTCGTTCAGCGTAGTTTTGAATTGGGTCTGGTTTTAGGTTTGGTTGTGGCTTGGTCTTGTTCATTACAAGGTATTCAATAAAGGTGAATTTTGGTCACATAGAGATATAACAAGGTGTTTTTTTTGGTTTTTTGTATTTGATATTCTTCTAGTTTTTTATGAACATATTATTGTGATGATGTATTTGAATTTTATGGTTGTTTTTTGATACATGATAAATCATATTAACCTCTAGTTTATTATGATTGTTAGTTTCATGCCATATGTCTGATGAGGGTGAAATCATTCTATTATTCTATTTTATGATACATAGGTTCTTATTACAAGATCATGGTGATCAAGAACATTATTTAATGCTTTTCATGGGCCAAATTCTATGATGTTATGAGTTCACCCGTGTTATTCTGTTATAAAAACTGATTAGATAGTGGTTGCTATAAGAACACTTGTGAGTCTATAGGTGCCACCAATAACTCAATGGAGTGCCTAGAGGTGCATGAATTCTTCTAGCACCCACTGAACAAACGATGAGGCCCATTATTTATCCTATTCCACGACTAGTGATATGATTTTTAAGGGAATAATTTTCATTTTATCCTAAAACTTTTTATCATAATATATTCATCCATTTATTCAAACCTAATTTATTTAACCCAATTTTAGAGGCTCCTTGGTGATATTTTGTATCTCTTTCACTCCCTTTTTGAGAATTATTTTGGTGATTTATGGCGACAATATCCATTCTTTATAATCCATTATACGGACTAATTCTAATCTGGTTCGTCTAATTTTTTTCAATGCGTCAGAAGTCTCACGAGAAAAGATTTCTAGATCTAGTATAGACATAATGAATCCATTTTTTAACATATATAGGTTATTGGGGTCCTTGTTTCTTTATATCTTATCATTATCATTGGAGAGACAATGTTAATTCATCATTTTCATGGTAGGTGTGTTCATCCAATGGTCTAACCCTTGTAATGCCTTAAATGCTTTCTTGATTTTCCTTTATTTTTATTAAGAAATTTATCATTAGTAATGAAATTATTATTATTTTGGATGTTTTTATGTTTTTAAAATTGAGGGTTTTCATGGGATCCATTTTAAACAATTAACATGATTGATAAAATTTCAAAAAGAAGTTTTAAAAAGTAAAACAAGGTATAATTTATGATGAATTGTGTGGATCACTGTAGAAATATTTTAATTAGAATGTGGCCTAGATTAGAATTGACCTATTCCATGGAAATTTTTTATGAAACATGGTTTTGTTTATTTAAATATAAAATTATTATTGAATATTTTGGTGACATTTTTGAACATAATTATTGCTTAATAAAACACATGGAATATGATAGGGTATGAAGAAAAAATGAACAATGAAAATATCTTGTAGAATTATCTATCACTAGGAGATGTACCCTTTATGTCATAGAATCTAGCAGTAGCCTTTTCTAGGGACTAAGGATCTATGAATATATGAGTCACATTTGATGTTTAGTGTTACTTTTTTATACTTATATGTTTTGGTTTTCTATAACCTTACTCCATGTATAAACTAGGTTTGTTTGAGAGTATACTTCATGCATGATATTAAAATATGATTACATTATCCTTGTTCATGTTATGTCATGAGAAGATTAATTTTTTTCTCATTCTATTACATTAAAAATATAACATAAAATATAATGATGTTTTCTAAAATTGTTTGATTTAGAAAAGAAAACCAAATATTTTTTTATAAATATGAAATTTCTTCATTTGATGTTCTCTGGAAATATGGTATAAATGTGAACTAACAAATTCACATGGTTATGAATTATATAGATTCTTTGGTGGCATCCTACTGGTATTTTTTTATCACAACATAATTATTTTCGTTTGGTAATTTAAATCAGTAGTTTTATTATACATGGGTAGAGGGAAGAGTTCCTTGTAGATTATTACTCTCCAAGCTCATGTTTCTTACTGGTGGGATCGGATGGAGCCAACTTATTGTCCTTTGGTGATGTACCCATGGGTTATTTCATGTTCAATTTTATTGATGGCCTTTTTTGATACCTTTATATCCTAATTTTGTAAGTGATATTTATGGGTTTTGTTTTTTAGATATTAAATTATCATATCTATTATTTTAGACTAATCATTTCATTCATACCATATCTCTATTGAGTGTGAAATCATTCAACTCTTCTCTCGTATGTTATCTATGAAATTTTCTAGAAAATATATATATTTATAATTCTCTACACACCTTATTGTGGGTTAATTTTGGTTAATTTATGGGTTTACCTTTTTTGGTCTATTACGAATTTGTATTAGAGCCGTCAAGCTACATTAATGACTGTGATTATTATTTTTCACCATCATCTTGTGTCTATGGGTTATCTATAGAATTGATATAAGTCGTTAAAAACATTGGGTGGTAGTATGGGAGTGTTCATATCCATCCAAATTTCATAACATTCCTCGAGATACAATGTGAAGTCTTGGTTTGTCTCAAGTTCTTACTATGGTTTAAAAAATTTTATTATTCTTCCTTAAAATTGGGTTTTGTTAATGATATTTAATTATTCCATGAATTTATTTCATCCTCCTATTTTATAGTTTATGGATCCTATAAGAAGTGTACTCAGGATTTCTAGAGAAATGGCTGTGGAGTAGGACCTGTAGGAAAACCATCAAGTTGACCCATTTTGGTTGGAAACTATCATTCATAAGATTCTGTTTATAGATATAGGTACTAATTTTGAACCATATTGATAGGGAACCATGATTTATAATTCAATATGAATCATCCACTTATATTTTTAGGTGACTAGGGTCCACAATATGTTTAGGATTGAATTAAAAGGTCAAGATAATTACCCACATTCTAAATACACTATGAAGATTCCAAGGTTGGATTCACCACTTAAATGATAAAAATGTAAAAGTATAATGTGGTCAAAATATATAATAAATGAAAATATTCAAAAATATATCTCATGGATTACCATTAATAAATCCTTTAACATATAGTTCTCTACTAATAATCTAATGGTTGTGTTGTAATTATATTTTTTTTAATTTTGATCATGGAGATCATTCTATCAGGGTGTGTTGTGGTTAGTTTTCATAGTTAGTATACTTATCTCTAGAGATTGTTTCCAATGATTATCTTGAGGCCTAAAGGATTTAAAAGGGTTTAATGGATGATATGAAATATATTCCAATTATTATATTTCTACCCAACTATATAGATTTTTTTGGATAAGGAAACTATTGGTGATGTTTACATAGAAAAGAAGACAATACTCTTTGGAGAATTAGTGATAACATGAGGTGTCCATAGCATTCTTCTAGATTAGAAGATAAAGTGGAATGACCATTATAGATTTGTTTTTTGCAGTGGAAACATACATTAGGGTGGAGTTTGGTGGTCTATTACCAATGTAGAAAAGGGAAACTGTAGACATGATCATATAGATGCACATAGTGCATGTCACAATTGTAAGAAATAAGTTCATATTTAGAATACTTGTTATAGATCATCAACGGGTTATAGATCTAATTCCATCTTCACGAAGTGAGATCAGTATAATCCTAACATAGAAAAATTGGTGGGATCTCATCCATATGATAAGGGATGATTCTAAGGTGGAAAATAAAGGGAAGGATTTGGTGGGATGTCTATATATACCAGAGAGTTCACCATATGATAACTAGGTTAGAGATAATACCATCATAGATATGGTGTTAAAAACACCTTATATGGTATGTATTTGTTTGATAATGGAAAAAATCATTCTATTTTCTCATCTAGAGATGTTGATATAATAGGCTTTTGTTCAGATATCATACTTTTCATGATGAATATTTCTAATCATTTGGGAATGAATAAGGAGTATCAATTTAAATTTCTAATGTTTTGGGTGATGTTTTAGGACTGAAAAACTATTAGGGAATTTTTAGTCCATAACATTAACATCATTGATATTATCATTGAGATAGAATAGATGATTATCAGTAAATACTAATTTGATTTTTATCATGTTTTTTAGAGTTTCTCACTCATGATAGATTCATTTATATCATCCAGGTTTAGTGGGGTCCAAAATCAGGAAGAAAATGTCTAATTTATCCTAGTACTAAGTTGATATCATTATATATTTCAGAGTTGTTTCTTAATTCCATTGATACAAAAAATAGTGGACCACTCGTAGTGGTGTTTTCTCTGACGATCCTGATGTTTTCCAAGATGAAATCTTAGGGTTTCCACAAAATAGAGATATTGAGTTCCATATAGACTTAATTATGGTTATTTGACCCATTTTTCAACATTAATATTTTATAAAAAGTATAAAATTAAATTAATTATACCATCATCCTGACGATATTGTGGCTAAAGGAATTACTAGGCCTAGTGATTCCCCTTGGGCATCACCAGTGCTCTTAGGAAAGTAATAGGATGCGAATATCTAGATTTTTATCAATTATCAAAATATCAAATAGGAGATGGTAAAGATCAAGTATCTTAATATTATTATTTATGACCATTTTTACTGGAATAATGGATGTTAGTGGTTTATGAAAATGTATTTTAGATATGGGTATCATTAGTTGAGGGTCCAAGAGGAAGTTATTCCAATGATAATGTTCAATTGTTTGTATGGTCACCAAAATTACTTATTTATTAAATTTGCCCTTAATAATTACCATATGTTATTATGAAATTGATGAACTAAATATCTAATTTGATCTTGTATTCTTTTATGGATGTATTTATGTATGATATCCTTATTTATTCCAGATCAGAGAATGATCATGATGAAAATATGAACATCATCCTTAGAATACTGAGAGAATAGTCCCTATATGGAAATTTATTCAAATATTAGTTGAATATTCAAGGACATAAATTTATTTTCCATATAATTTCATAGAAAACCATTTAATTGGATTATGAAAATATCCAAGTGGTGATGTACAAAGAATGTCTTAGAAAGATATTTTAAATATAGTGTTTTTTGGGATTGAATGTTTATTACAAAAACAATATTCCAGTATTATCTAAAATTTCATCACCATTAACAAATATGACTAGAATGGTTGTATCAATTGTTGGGATCATGAAATTACCATGTTAATTTGAGGAGTTGAAAGTGAGATTGAATTCATATATAGTATTGGGTCTACCAGTGTCAGGTGATGGTTATGATGCTGACTATGATGCCTCTAGTGAGGGTTTGAGATGTGTATTGATATAGGGGACACATGTGGAAGATTATGTCTTACAACATATTTGATATCATGAGAATAACTATACTACTCACGAGATTGAGCAAGAGGCGGTTATGCATGATCTTAAGAGATGAAACTGCTGCCTCTACGTGGAGATTTTTTTGGAGTATTTAGATCCTAAGAAGATAGTTTGTATTTCTACCCATTTGGATGTCATCATGAGATAGATATAATGGGTGGAGTATCATCATACATTTTATTTATATTTTTTTCACAAAAAATAACAGAAATGTGATCACAGTCTCTTTGAGTATGAACCAATTGGCTTTTTCTAGGAAGGTATCAGTGGAGGAGTGGTGTTTGGAGAGGTTTCTCTTCGAGTTTCAATTGGGTGAAGGGAGATATGATGTTTAGGTATTACAATAATATAATCAGTATAAATTAGTTATATATTTTCTTATTAAACTTAGTAATCTAGGGGATTTATATTTTCTGCATTTCCTAAGGAATAATTATTTTGGGGAGACCTCAGGTTGGTTTTCTCAAACCCCTGAAGAAGTTATAAAATTTTAAGGGAGAATAGTTACTCCATTATTTTTAAATAAAAAGTTTATATATAGTGTATACATATGTAGATGGTCCACTAACCATATATCTACCAATATTCAAAATTATTTGAGATGTATCAACTTTTGGCTACATATAAGGGTATTTATTGTATGTATTGTATCTTGGTGGCTTATTTGATTTAAAATCATGTATGCACATTAGATATTTGTGTTGTTACAAACATTACTAATTTTAGTGTTTATTTTATATTATATATCAATGTAATTTGTGATTAGAAACCTCAAAATTATATTGGTAAGGATATGTTATTGGTAATTTTAAATTAACTCATGAAATCATCTCATATCAGACCTATAAATATTCCACATTGATTTATGACCATGCAAATATGTACATGAGAGAGGTTGTGAGACTTCATGATCTTCTATTGGGTATCACTCAGGATACGGATCCTCACATTACATCTTGGTTCTATTTTTTATTTTTGATAATTATGGGTATATAGATTAAAATGATAATATCTAATAACCCACAAAAAGATGGAAAGACTGAGTGATCTATCCATATTCTTGAACACATGCTTCAAAAAAATGTTATTAACATTAGTGGATCATGGTATAAGAATAAATCAATACTATATATGTCATATAAAAATATTTACTAAAATTATATGTAGTTGTTTCTATTTTATAAATGGTACTATTGGCCTTACATGATTCTTTTTTCTTGAGAATAAATAAAGAACAACCCATAGTTGGATCAAGTATCATTCAGTAGGTGTTCAAAATAGAATGGTTTATTCAAAAGAGGATAACATTATCTTAGAGTAAATGAAAATAATTTTCTAATTGGATTCACCGTTCATTGGAATTTGAGGTATTTCATAAAGACTTTCTCAAGGATTCACCATGTTTAGGATAGAAATGATTGGCAGTATATGGTAAGTTAGAAAACTGTTATGTTTTCCCATTTGAGATTGTGTAGTGACTCAAGAAAGTGTCGTAATCATTGAAATTACATTATCTTTTAACATATATCCAAGATGTGATCCATGTGTCATAGATAAATAATTATCACATACACCTGTCCAATATGATTATGTGGGAGGAAATTGATATTGAACCATAAATCATAGAGGTAAAAATATTTTTTCAGATATTGTACCAACATGATATGATGTCGCGTGAAAATAAAATCTTATTTGTTAAACTGATATGGTAATGTGGTGGGGAAAACATTGATACATGGGAGAACATGGGATTGATGATTCAATAATGGTCATATCATTTCATGTCTACATTATCACATGCATTTACAGAGATAGAAATATTTTATTGTGTAAATAATTTTTACACCTGGGTATACTTAACTAGGTATGGATATCTAATTAATTATTTTTTTCCTTTATCATATAAGTTCTTTTTTAATTTGAGGTTGGATTTTAGGTAGTTTGTTGTAGTAGCAGGCCACTATTAAGCCAAATAAGGAAGTCAGATAACTGGTGATGGATGGATGAACACCTGAAAGTCTATAGGTGCTACCAGCTAGCATATGGGCTTCCAACATCATGTTAGTGTGTTGATTAGTGGTTTACTCAGTCTTCCTACACACATTGACCATCCAATTGAACCATTAAAAGTATGGTTTTAAAAAGGAAAAACTTTCATTTTGGGCATAATTATTTTCTTAACCTCTATTCATCTATCCCTTCGACTATAATTCAATTTCTATCAGTTTTAGATGATCGTTGGTGGTGTTTTATCTCACTTACACTCACTCTTACAAAATTTTTGTGCAGATTGAAGGTTTAGATCTCCATTATTCATTATCTAGTAATAATAATCACTATATTTTGGATTCTCTTATCATTACCCAGGACTTTATTGGTGTCAAGAGACTAAATTACTAGATCAACCATACACACAAGTAATTTAATTATTTTCTTTGGATCTATTTTCATAATGACCCAATTTTCTTGATCCCATCACCAATCTAGGATAGGTAATTTTCTTCACCATTCCCATTATTGGCATCCCTATTCAATGGCCTATCCTTTATTATGACTTATGTTAATTGAAGATTCCCATTTGTTTGGATTGTCAAAATTTATTTCTGGTAATGAAACTAATCTTTGAGTTTTGTGATTAAGTATTAAAAAAGTGGGGTTTTGATGGAATGAATTTGACATACGTAATGTGTTAGTTAAAATTACAGAAAGTTATTTTCTTAAAAAATGAAATGGGGTTTCAAGAATGAAAAGTGTTATAGATCACTATGGGAAATGGTTTATAAAAATATTGGTAGGATTTGAAATTTATTATACCTTGGATATATGTTCTAGAAACATGGTTTTGTATTTTTCCTTTTACAGTGTTAATGGAATATTTTCTTGGTGTCCTTGAATGTGATGATGATGTGAGAGAACACTTAGGGAACCTTGAGGTATGGGAAAAAACTGAAATATTATTATCCCTAGTGAAGTTACCTATCACTAGAGGAGATAGACTTGATGACATGGATACAAGGGGTTTTCCTTATTTTTTGACGAAGTTATCTAACTATAGAAGTCCCATATTCTTTGTAGTGTTCCTTGTTTATGTCTAAGAAGTTTTTTTGCACATAATAATGTGTTGTATAACCCACTTTGTTTTTTGAGACATAACTATGTACATGATCTTTATAAATTATTACTTGAAACTTGTTCGTGTTGTGTGATGAGATGTTATAAAAAATTTTATTTATCTATTTATTTCATTGTAAATGTAATATGTCATATTGGTCTATTTTTTTAATATTGATTAATTTTCAATTGAAAACCAACATATGTTTTATAAATGGAAAATTATTTCTACATATGTGATTCAGAATCTTTTTTAATATTCTGCTAGAATATTCATGTTGTTCAATATAGTATAGATTCATTAGTGGTATTGTACTATGAATTTTATACTAGAACCATGTTCTTCTGGAGGGATCATTTAGACATAGTTTTAGAGAAAATAGGTTGACGTAAGAGGGTCATGTAGAGGAAAAATATCATTAAATATGTTTCTTAGTAGTGGGAAGTGTTGATGGTAAATTATGGTCTTGTGGATGTATACCGATGGGTTGTTTTGGGATATATATTGTTGATGGTATTAATATTGGGATTTGAGACCTTTTTATCCTAAGTTTGTATGAGACCTTTATGGTTGTTGTTTTAGATATGATAAATTCATTTATCCACTATTTTATAATGACTTTTTTATTCTTATTATATGTCTATTGAGGGTGTAATCTGTCCCGTATTCTCTTATGTGATACCCATGGGATTTTCACTAGCCTGTAGTTACCAGGAAAATACATAGGGCCTTTTGAAGGGAAAAATTTGGTTGAATTCATGGCTTTATATAGGTTGCTATGTTATTGGAACCAACTTTCCATTGTATAAATGATGAAAAACTATAGGTTTGTTGGTTTCACAGACATACTAGTGGGATTTACCTAGATAGCCAGTGGGCCGCCTATAGGAGGATGCACCCCACTTGCATCTATTAGTGTGGTAGTTACAGATATGAGCACATAGTTTAGTAACGTCCTAGTTGTCATTTTGGAAAGATAATTTTTCTTAACAATTAATAATTCATCTCTTTTACACTGATTTTATTTAGATATATTTTAGAGTCTCCATGGTGATGTTTTTGTTCTCTACCCTCAATTTTGTTAATCTTTGTGTATATTGATTGTTTGGTTATCTATTTTTCAAATTCTAATAAGTAGAATAATTATATCATTGTTCCTACTCTATATATCCCTAAATTTGATGTATTCTGTTTCTGTATTTTTAGATGGATGATAGAATTATAGAATTGACTCTGTATTAACTTGATCTTAGTCCAATGGATCTAATTTCCTTATTCCCATCAGTGGCCTTGGAAAGGAAACATAGATTGATCGTTCTGATGTTTGGTGACTCAATCCTATGATCTAATAATTTACACACATTATGTTATTTAACATGTTACGATTTCTTTGATTTTGTTATTTATTTCTAGGAATGGTATTAATGTTTAATGTTTTGAAAATTAGTATTTTTGTTAGAAACCATTTGTTTCATGTAATGTGTTTTGTTAAATCCCTAAAATTTGTTTTGAAAAGGTAAATTGGGTTTCAAACATGAATATTATTTTTAATCAAGATTTGTTTTATTATAATAAGATGGGAATGATTTTAAATAGATTAATCCATTGAAAATGTTTCTAAAACATGAGTTTAGATTTTTAGATATAATATATTAATGGAAACTCATTTTGGTTTCCTTGAACCAAATGATGCTACAATATCACACATTGGTGACCTTAGTGTATGGGAAAAACATAAAATTGATTATCCCTAATAGAATAAGCTATCACATAGGTGAGGTACCCTTAATGTCATGCATATTATGGTGTAGCCTTTCCAAGAGACCAAGGTTCCATGATACAGTAGGCATGAATGCCAACTAGTTTCCCCTTTGGAGTTTTATATAGTTATTTATATACACCCTAAGGACATTAATATCACTATTGGTTTCTTTGAGACCACATTATGCCGTGATATTTATATATTATATCTTTCCCATGTGTTCAATTTATATGATGAGGTTTTTAAAAACTATTTATTTATCTTATTTTGACAATGAAAATGTATTATATCATATTTCACTATTTTGATTAATATGGACTGATTTTGAAAATAATGACAAAATATGTTTTATTAACGTTAAAGTATTTCTTCTGAACTGATTTATAAATCAATTTTAAATGCTAACCAACAGATGCATTTTCTAGAAATTTCATATATTCTTTGGTGGTAACATATAAAATTTTTGTTAAATCATATTCTTTTTTATGGGGTTGTTGTAGGCTTGGTTTTTTAGGACTATTTTAAATGGAATTGATAATGTAGAGGTTGAATATCCTTTATCATGTTTTCTAGTAGTGGTATGGGATGTAAGTGACTTATGGTCACATAGATATAGTCTCAATGATTATTTGGGGTTCCATGTTTTTTTATCGTGTTCATTTTATGTCTTGAAATTTTTTTATCCTACCAATTGATGTGACCTTTAAGTTATTTATTGACATATGATATAATATATTATATAATTTTATTACTTTTTTATCTTTCATCTCATATCTCTATTGATTTTTATTTTATTCCCATATTATCTTGTATGATACCTAGATACTTGTTTCTATAATTTGGTGATTGGTATTGCACTTTCATCCTTGTGGTGTGCCAATTTAGGTGATTTTATTGGTTTACCTGGGTTAGTATTCCATAGTAATTGGAAAGTTGGTGGTGGGTGGAGGGACAAGTATATGTTTTTAGTTTCTATTATCCAGGTGGTAGAGCCCCTAGAGGTTAAAGGCATTCTTCCAATACCATTCAGCAAATTAGTGGAGTTTTTAGAGGTTCATACATTTTTCATGCACCTACTAGCTATCCAGAAAGGCCCATTGGCAAACTAGTTTCACCAAAGGCATAATGGTTAGAAAGAGACTTAGTGTTTTTAGTGTGTGATATATTTTACTAACCTTAATAAATCCATATATTTGTACCCAATTAAATTTCACTCTATTTTATAGGCTATGTGGTAATGTTTTGAGTATATTTATATCCCTAATTTACAGAATCATAATGCATATTGATGGCCTAGATTTTCTTTCATCATAATCTGGTAAGATGAGTCCTTCTAATATTTATCATCCTCTATGTCACGATGATTTTAATGTCTCTAGAACTAGTCTACTGGATATAACATAAACAAGAGAAATTGAATTTTATTTATCAAATCTAGGTTCTTGAGTGACTGATTTCCCAATTTTTGATCATCTATCACAGAGAGTTAACATTTCTTCGTTTTTCTCATGGTAGGTGTCTCCATCATATGTCCTTACCCTTGGAATTATTTAATTTTCTTTAATGTTTCCATTAGTTTTAATTAATAAATTTATTTCTAGTAGTGAAATTAATATTTTAGGGATATGATTACATTTTAAAAATTTGGGTTTTGATGTAAAACATTTTAGATATGTAATGTTATTGTTGAATTATTTCAAAGTAATTTTAAAAAGAGAAATGGTGTTTCATGTAAAAAATATTGTGTGAATCAGTCATGAAAAATTTTGATAAAAAAACAGGATGAATTTGAAATATTTTTAACATAGAAAATGTTTATAAAACAAGGTTTGGTAATTTTCATCATAAAATGTTTATGGTATATTTTTGGCTTTCCTTGAACATAATCATGATGCAATATCAAACTTGAGAGATATTGGTTAATAGATAAAAACTAAAAAAAGGAATGCCCAAGTGTTGTTATCTATTACTATGGGAGGTAACTTGATGTCATGGAGGAAAATATGTAGCCTTTATGAGGTACTGATGTCCATGTACTATTGGAGCCTTGTATTCCAACTATTTTTCCACTTTGAGCCTTAGCGGTTTGGTTATGTAAACCAACATTTCACTTATATACCACTTGGTTTCTTCAAAATTACATTATTTACATGATATTTAAAAATGATTACTTTTCCACATGTTTATTTTATGTGATGAGATTATTTTTTTTAGATTTTTTTTATTTTGACATTGAAAATGTAATAATTCATATTACTATATGTTTTTGTATAAGGATTTATTTTGAAAGGAAAACCAAACTATGTATTATAAATTGAAAATAATTTCATATTATATAAATTATAAATCTATTTTAAATTTAGAGTAATAGATATTTCTGGTTATAAATTATATAGAATCTGTGTTGGTATCATTTTGGTCATTTTTTATCACACAATACGATTTTCTTATGAGAATTTGAAGTCTCAATTTTATTGGAAACAAGTTAAGGGAAGAGAATCATATAGAGGAAAACTCTCCACGGTTATGTTTCCAAGAAGTGGGATGGGATGGAGGAGACTTATGGTAACATGGAAATTATCCCGTTGGATGTTTCGAGTTCTATGTTATTAATGGTATTATATTTTTTTGTTTTGATAACTTGATATACTTATGTTGGATGTGATATTTATGCGTTTGTTGACATATAATAAACTATATTATACACTATTATAGTCTAATTATTTCATTCATATGATTTTTACATTGATTGTGAAATCATTCCCATATTATCTCATATGATACATAGTTATTTGAATTCATCCCTTGGTTATTAGGAACCAGCTTCAAGCCTTGTAGAAGGCCAATTTAGGGGATGTTATGGGTTTACCTAGGTTGGTCCATTAAAAATTGGTATCATAGTACCTATGCAATATTAAATCCTATTATTATGCTTATAAACCACCCTATTCTGTATGGGGAGTTTGAAATATTGATGATACTACTTTTATTAATCCTGATGTATTGTGATAGTGTTATTTTACAAACCACTAACATGACAAGACTCATGTAACCATGGGGACTTCATAATTTTCTCATGTTCTAGTCTTTGGTTTTAGCCTTTATTCCTTTGTTTTTGATTATCTTTTTTGAAAAATTAATTATATTCAATTTTGAATATTTTCTATCCTCTGTATTAATATCCTATAGATTCCATAATAATATTAATAAATATTACTATAAAGGAGGCTATTGAGAAATACCCGAGATAAACTCTCTATTTAACACAGTTTTGGAAGTGAAAATAATCAGTATGATCCATTTTATGGGTCAAGTTAAAATAATGAACCATAATGAATTATAGACTATACATTAGAATTTTATACGTATAATTCAATGATATTTAATGGTGAAAGGGGTCCATAAGATTCATAGTAATGAATATAAAGGATCAATGTAATTTTCTAATATATTAAAACCCTAGAATATACATGATTGGATTCTCCACGTACTTACTCAAGAGTCCAAGTAGGATGTGATTTGAATATATCATAAAATACAACTATTATGAAGATATCACATGGACTAAATTCATGAACATCTATGACCAATAGTTCTATACAATTAAACTGAGGGATGCATTGGAAAGGGAGTTTATTACTTTGAAGTAAGAAGATCATTCATTCATAGAGTTTGCTACTCAAATTTCTATGTTAGTATACATTTCTCTAGAGATTTATTCTATTGATTATATCAGGTAATAGAGGATTGAAATTGGTTTAGGGGAATCTATCTGATTTATAATGATACTTATGGGTCGAACAACATATTAATATGTTCTGGATAAGTAAACTTTTGTAGTAGCATACATAGAGAGGAATACATGACACTTTGGAGCATCAATGATAGTGGAAGGTAGGAATAGAACACATCCTAGTTATAAAATTCTATGGGATGACTAATAACAAGGTGTAATATGATAAAAACAATTGACATAAAATCATAGTCATGAGATTAATAAATAATGATACAAAAAGGTACACCTCAAACCTGATTTTTAGGATATATCTAGGGCGTGTCACAATTGTGGGAAATATGGAAGTATATAGTGTTTTTTGTGAGCGAAAATCCTAGGGAAATAATGTATGATCCACCCATACCAAGGTATATCATTTTAAAAATAATTAAAAATGTATGGGATATGAAACTTATGTTAAGGGAGATGATCAACTGGGAAAAAAAGTATAGGATGTTGGTGGATATCTGTATAAAAAATATTGTGCACTAGAGATGATATTGGAAGGACCTAAAACCATGAGAGGCATGGTGTTCATAACATCTTCTATGATTATGGACGTTTTTAATACATGTGTGGGTAAATATTTTATATCTTCCAAAACTATTGATATGGTGGGTTTTTTATGATGATAACTTTCTTGATGGCCATTCAAACTCCTTTTATAAAGAATTTAGAGTAGTTGTTTAAATTTCCAAACTGTTGGGCCATGTTTTATAATTGGGATAATTTTTTTCGAGTCATAGTAAATGAACATAACATCTATAATAATATCAATGGTATGGACTAGATAATTTTTTATAAATTCCATATCAATTCAAATCAGCACCATATATAGTCTCTCTCTTCCCATTGAGTCACTCTTGTCTTCTAGAGAGGGATGAATTAATGATTTGGAAGATTTGGCCTCATTGTTCCTAGTGTGGAGTTGATATCTTGCTAGTTATTAGAGTTTTTTTGTTTATATTTTTAATCAAATAAAAAGCCGAAGACTTCCAGTGGTGGTGTGTGATTATGCTAATATTTTTAAGATGATTCTTCTAGGTTTTATTCCATATAAAATTGAGTTATATGTAAACATTCTTACGCTAATGAGAAGTTTTTTTTAATATTCACATATTATGGATAATTATTAATTTGAAAAAAATATAAAGGATCATTTAGAGGATACTGAGGATAAGGAATTTATTTTAAGAAACTGAATATTTTGTGAAATATTTTCAAATAAATTTTATTTTTCTCAATAGCTTGTGTTACCTAGAACACTGAGTTTTGACGAAACCCAACATAGTGTTAAAATATTATTATTTATTATGATGGTTATCAAATGTCCATTAGAATGGGGATTATAAGGAAGATTATATAAATTATAAAAATACACGGTTTAAACATATATATAAAATGAATTCATCAGTATCCAATAAATTAAAAATAAAATAATAAACCATTTCAAAATAATGAAAATCATTTTTTGATAATCATTTTTATTAACAAAAATGCATTTTATCTAAATAAATAAATTAAATCAGTTTTTGTGATGTATTTTAATGAAATTTATGTATTATATATTCGGTAAAATAGTTTAACATTTATCTTATTTGATATCTAGGCATGAGATTGGAACAAATCCAATGTTATTCTAAATATATATATTCTTCCAAATACCAGTTTTCTCTTATTTTATGAACTTAATTTTTATTTTTTTCAAATTATTGAAGAGTTATTTTAAAAAAGTTAATTATTTTTTAAAATCCAGATGTTCAATTTTTCTTGGAATTTTTTTTTGAGAATATTGTTAAATGGAAAGAGTTTCATCAAATAGTGAAAAATATTGGTTTTTATAAAAAATTCGTCAACATTCAATGGATTTGTGGGAAACATTTTATTTTAATATTATTTTTAAAAAGAAATATTAGTTCAATAATAAATATAATAATCCTATTTCAGTACGTTTATACAATATTATATTTAATTTTTGTATAAAAACATTTTAATCCTTCGATGAATCTCTATTTGGGATACCACTTTTTCCGTGCCACCCTAGGTTAATTTTTAAATTAAAATTTACCCCTTATTTGAATGGAAAATTGAAAAATGGATTCCATATTTTGAATCAGTATAGTTAATATTATAAAATAAATTAAACTATGTTTCTAACAATAATGAACTTTGAAAACAGTTAAAATTGAATATCCTAGTTAAGGTTCAAACAAGTTTCCTGATGGGTTAAATAAAATATATAAGTTATAAAATGACCTATAAATTGATCAAAAATAAATTTTATGTGTTTAATTGGACCATATAATCCCAAATATTCTTTAATGATTTATTTTAATCCTTTTGGTATATGAAAAACATTGATACTATTAATTCTTTTAAAATTTCCATGTGAATCCCCTAGTTTTAAAAGGGAACCACCTCTCCTCCAATCATTACACTTCCAAAACCAAATTTTTCAAATAATAGATGAACAGATTTGCCTAATAGTTCTCTAAAAAATATATTCTTTTTTAGAGATCATAGATTCCATATAAGAAGCATTTTGATAAAACCTATAGAGGCTGTCCGAAAAAGTTGTAATATTTTTAACAATGTGTTTTTTATTTTACTTATTATTCAAAATCCTTAAAATATTATTCAACTACTATTTTTTAATAAATATAGTATCTAAAATATTATTATATTTTATTGGTTAATTTTATTACAAATATTGATATCCTTTTTATCAAATAGGAAACAAAACAATCGATAATGTGATTAACAGATTGTCGCCTCATGTGATGATATTATTTATTTTCTGTCACCACCACTCATAGATAGATATAATGAAGAATTTAATGAATATATATTTATATGATATATTTTATATTATTGAACTACTTAAATTAAAATACAACATCTAGCTTATTACCTCCCAACTCGTTGGAAAATAATAATGTCACTCATATTTACAGTGGACTACTAAATAACAAATCAATGCTATGTGTTTTTTTACATCTAAGGTAATAATAATATATTAAACGAATATATATATGGGATGTTTTGAACATAAATACACTTTTTTAATTATTATATCATATTTAACACTTACTT
The DNA here is from genome assembly GCA_963277665.1 of Viscum album. Classification (NCBI taxonomy): domain Eukaryota; kingdom Viridiplantae; phylum Streptophyta; class Magnoliopsida; order Santalales; family Viscaceae; genus Viscum; species Viscum album. Next base: position 1,041,855,029 of record OY728133.1, on the reverse strand, counting down.
TCCATCATGTGGGTGTCACGAAGAAACCTAGGTCAACCCTGAACCATTTACCAAACTTGGCACAAGACAAGGTTCAAAGGATGTTCCTGATCCCCACAAGCTCGAATCTAGTGACAACAATAAATATAATAAAGTTTAGAGTTATTTATCCTAGAAAACATAGATAAAGAAATAAAAACAAAACTAACAAACTGAAGTCATGAAAAGGAATAAACTATGAAATGAAACATACCTCAAGTGACCTCATTTGTCACCATAGAACATAAACCACACTCGATCCATGAGCGATCCTAGACTAGAGGTAACATAAATTGAAAAATAAAGTAGGAATGATGGCTGATATGCACTGTAAAATTCCTAGGATAAACAATGCCCAATGTCCTTACCTTTAAAAAGAAACCCAAATCACGATAGATTGAAAATACAACCACATAAAAATATTATTTTTCATTGTATAATGTTTAGAAGACAAGAATCCATTTCCAGGAAAAAACTTTTCATTTCCAACACATTTACAAAATATTATCAAGTATTTATAATAGCTTTAAAATGAAAAGAAATATTTTAAAATTTAATGATGGGTTTTAAAAAGGGGAAAATAATCTTGAACCAACATGAATGAAAATCTTGTCAGAACAACCATGTAATAAGTGAGCACAATGGTTAATCTCTAAAGTTAAATATAACAAATGCGACCCTAGGAACCATGTACCTTGGTGAAACATGGATTAGAAACCATGATCATCAGCATTCGTGGAAGAAATATATTACTAGGGGAAACCATAATGTCCTCGAGGACTCTAATCATGAGAAATATTTAGTTAGAGTTTTAGCATTAGTCCTGCTAGATGAAACTGGGATGAACCAGTTCTGAATCATCTAGCATACTAGTACTAGTATGGTCACATAAATAACCAGGGATTACCATGTTCTACATATCAAATGTTAGTGAGTTATCATCATACTAACATTTATGAATATATAATTATATTTATTTAAAAACATAACCACCCTCTTACCACTGGTTTCCCTCCTTGAGTGCATTCCACTTTTTCTATCCCAAAATAATGTTCAAAACTCTTTACAAGGCACATATATCAGAAAAATATCAGACATTCAATAAACACATAATATTTCTAAAAAAGGGTGTATGATTATAAGGAGTACTATTCATTTTATAAGACATTGTCACCGAATACATTTAAGTTTAAGAAACCATTTGAATTTTTAGCTAAACAACCAATGAACTATATGTAATAACCTGAGATTTTATGAGAATTATTCTTTTTAATTTCATTGATGTCTTGTGTTGTACGCGAATCCTAAATTAGCTTGTTCTATACGCAACACCGTATACTCAACACTATTCTTGGCTCGTGTTACACAAATTTTCATGTTTGTTTGATAGAAGTTATTCTACGCAACATAGAGTGTATATTTGTAATAGCCCGATATATTATGGGAAATATTATTTTTAATTACTTTGATGTCTTTTGTTGCACGCTACACCAAAATTAGTTTTTTCAATACACAATACAATATTAGCTTGAAGTATATGAAACACTATTCTTGGCTCGTGTTACACACATTTTCAAGTTCGTTTTGTGGAAATTTTTCTACGCAACATTAAGTATAGATTTTGTTTAATGTATAAATGAAATATGTTTTGTTTATGTTATATGCAACACCATATGGTGGTTTCACCATACACAGCCCTGACCTGGCCTGAATTACACGCAATCAAGACCATCCTCGATAGCGTGTGTAGTACGCAATATTAGTTTCACTAAACAATATATTATTATAATTTTATTATGATCTAGCCGTAATAAATAGTAATACCGATTTTTTTTTTGAAATTTTATAAATTTTATCTTTCAAAATGGACTTCATTTTGGGATTCAGAATATCGAAATTATATTAGGGTGAATTTTTGGTATTTTTCTGAAAACGTTCAATTTTTGATGAATAGTGAAAACACTGGGTTACTATTTAAAAACCGAATTCTTATTTAAATATTTATTTATTAAATTTAAATTTATTTTAGGTCAAAATTGAAATATAATACCTATATATGTTCCGATATATTCATTAGAGTCATTTTATAATAATTTTGGATATATAAAAATTTTATTGAACTTTTCACCGTCTTTTACAAACCTCCAAGGAGAATTTAGAAATTCACATAAAACTTAATTTTACCACTTCTGTGTGGGAAATTTCGAAAATCCGAGAGACATGATTAATATCATGAACTAAAATGTGCTTCAATGATATGAAAATAATTTTTGGTGAATAGTATCTTTTTACTTTTATTTACCACGGTTAAAAGTAAATAGGGTAATTAAGGGTAAAAATGATATTATTATTACCCTAACACATGTACTAATTCAATTGGATAAGTTTAATTTGAACAAAAACTATGTTAGGAATAAAATATGACCATTTAGCAACACCATGATTATATTAGACACTTATTATTATTTTATTTAAAGAATAGTTAAAATAGTGAAAATAAAAGATTAATAAGTAAAACATTTCTAATATAGGGAAATACATAAGATAAACTCAACTATAAATATTAATTATAAATATAAAACTGTTTCCTACATAATGGTATTTTAATTATAATTTTGAGACATTAAATAATTAAATTTATTTATGACACAATGATGATGCAGTAATTTCCTTATTAATGAAATATTAACATAATTGATGTTATAAATACCCAAATAAATGACATTTGAGGCTTTTTATGAAATACACTAATTTTATATGTTTAAATGACATGTTATTATTTATTTAATTAACATTGTTCGAACTAAACATGTTTTTATGATTTTCACAAAAATCAAGTATCAAATAGTGTAAAAAATGACATAAAATAGTTTTTAAAACAAATATTATATTTTTAATTGTTATTTTACTCTTAAAAATATGAGGATCAGACAAAAGACTTAGATAAGGTTATATATATTAATAATGAACCACTTGGGGTTCGTTTGGATTGTTATTGTATGTTTATTAACCATATAGTGTAAGAAAACAAGAAGACATGGTAAAAGTAAAATTATATAACTTAATGTAAAATCTAAATGATAAGGTCATAATAGTAACCTAAACTTTTCCTAATCATGTTGGATGAGATTATTTAGACCCATCCAAACCTTAGTTTCTAAATAAATCAATTTGGAGCTATTAATAACCGAATATGACTTTATAATAAAATAATATCTTTAGTTCTTCCAAAGGTGCCCCTCTCCTCCCTTATAAAAAGGAACCTCCTCCCTCTTCTCCTCACACCACTTTGAGCTATCATAATAGTCCAAAACCTGAAACATTATATTCTAATCTTCTATAGAAACATCCTATAGGTCCTGGGATTCTTTAAAGGCCAACCCTAGTGCCCTAAGATGTGGTTAAGAAGAGGCGCGTCAAAGAAGAGGTAATATCCTTTACCGATCCTTTCTAATTTCTTTCTTCTTCAACTTCTTCTAATCTAGTTGTTTCATTATAAAGTAATAACATTAGTATTAAATATATACTGATATGTTATTATAAATACTAAACAACCATATTTCACATTCTATCCATCCTACGGAATACGAAATCACCACGCGTGCGTACGTACGGAATACCGTCTCCACGCCGTGGTGTAATCGGTTTTCGACCACCACCTTACATGGATGGGTATAATGGTGTAAATAAATAACTATATATGATTATTTTAATTTTATATTGATTCTTAAATATTTTCATACACTTCAATACAATTCCATGATCATGGGAATGGTAACATTGCTCGTGCGTTCGTACGGACTACCATCTCCACGACACGATGAGATTCATTCTTCATGTTAACCATTCATGAATGATTATAAGGTATATTTAATAAGTAATCAAGGAATGTATGACATAATAATGATACTCTATTTATGTATATATATATATGTATTTCTTCTACTTAATTCCATTCAATTCAATAAGGAAATGAAAACAGGAATATATGACATAATAAAGGTGTATTTCATTCCATTTATCGATCTATCATATATATATGTATATTATGAATATATATTATATATAAATAATTTTTTAAATTCTGGAATTATGTAAATCAGGATATAAGTAATAATATCAAGAACAACAAGTCAAAATGAGTATGATAAATGAAACGATTTTACCTAAAATGCTGCTTTAGCATGGAATTTACAAAAAAACGGGTAATATAAAGTCATAAATGAACCATATATTATATCATAACAATGAATATGACATTTTAATAAGTCAATGACATTATTTAAATCATTATACATGAGTTTCAGATATGTATGAAGCATATCCGACCTAAGGTAAGGGATAATTCTGCAATCTCATTTTTATCCGAGATTTCTTATACGTAGGTATTTACTGGGGTTATGTTTTTCATCCATGCGCATAAAATGTTTTTAATAAAGTGTTTAATATTATTCCATGTATGTTTAATGTTATGTTTACCCCAGTTTGTCTTTTAATTTTTGTTATTGAAAGAATATTTCTTTTTTTTACAGTACGATGAACTTTTTGACTTTTCTAACAAAAGTATGAGGACAACATTTTTTTAACTTATACGACATGAAATGATTTTTATAGTTTTATAAATACTTATTTTCATGATGATTATCCAAAATAATTCATGTCTATTTCCATCAAAATCTCATTCTTTAGAAAATGCATGTCTTTTTGTGAAAAGAAACTGATTTCGAAGAAGAATGGCTATTTTCCAAAAGAATTCATATCAATTGTTTTATCAAAACCATTTTTCCATCTAAGATGACATTATTTCATATGTGTATGTTTCAAGTTTAATGCCTCTATGATTTTCATGGTTTCACTTTTCGTATGATGAAGTGACATCTATTTGTTTTATATGGATTATGTTATGATGGAATTATGTTTATGAAACACATTTTATTGATTGGGTTATGATGAATGTATTAAGTTTATTTTGTGTCACAAGTAAGAATGATTTATTTATGAGATTGGCGGGACATATATCTCCTTCCAATGCATTGGGTAAAGATTTATATCTAGTGAGATAGACATGGCTGGAATGGTATGTTAATCCGGTTCAGTGTTACAGGACTGGAACGAGGAGTGAACTCGATTCAGAAAGGGACTTTGTCCACTAAGATGGTTTTGGAAGCAATGACTTGGATACTATGGGAATAATATCATGTGATTAATGTTTTTCCCCAATTAAAAGTTTTATTTCCAAGATATTTTATCATTATTGATGTTCTATTATGATCTATGACTTAAATACTACCATGTTTTATGTCATTGCTCAAGATTTTGATGTTTAAACATTATGTTCATGTTTTTGTGTTCACTGTATATGGTTTGTTTTATTTTCTCTATGCTTAACCTTAATGATCATTTGAGCTCACCTGTTTTATTTTTTCTTTTCCCCAGGATATAAAGAATGGTTTTAGGTAAGAAAACAAAAGGGGAAGATCATTATGGGAGATGTTGAATATCTTTCACCATGATTAGAATATTATATTCCAAGTTTCCAAAGACACTATACTATTACGATCCTTGTGTGTATGTTTTTTTTCCAGTATTAAGTATTCTGCAAAAGTAATGTAATGTCCACATACGTCAAGCTTTGGGTATCTACTGTTGGTATCAGAGGAAAGGATTAAATAACCTTTGAAATCTATGTTGCGGAAACTTTAGTGGGATCTCTAGAGATATTTCAATGGTATGTCTAGGGATGTCCCAAAGCTTAAGTATAATTATAGGTTATAATACTATAATTATGGTAACAATATTATAATTAATCCTATGATGTTAGATATGAAAGGTACTCCCCCTTTATTATGTTTTTTCCCTATCATGATGTTTACCTCATGCTCTTCTTTTTGGGATTTAGACGATAGGTGGAACCCGAAAGAACCGTGTTGATCAATGTAATGGACGATGCAATGATTGTCCTCCTGAACAAACCAATGTTATTGGAGATGGTGTGTACAATCATATTTCTATACTTACATAGGATATGAATCATTCTGGACTTCCAAATGAGTAGAGAAAGGAGCAACATTCTGTTGAATCCATTATGAGGAAGCATCCACCTTCATTCAGCGGGTCTTCTGATCCATTAGTGGTTGAACAAAGGATCAGTAATACTGAAAACAATTTTTCAGTTCTTCAATGTTCTCAGCATGATAAAGTCATCTTAGCAGTATATCGTTTGGAAGGTGAAGATGACCATGGTGGAATATTATCAAGAATATGAGTCAATGAGATGAAATTGAATCCATGGAATGTGACGAGTTCAAGAACATATTTTTAAATAAGTAATTCTGTCGTATTCTTTGAACAAAGATTGAAAAATATTTCCCTGAGCTTAAGCAATAGGATGAGGAATCTATTGGAATATAAGAAGCCAATTTTACAAGGCTTGCAAGGTATGAATCCAGCTTTACCATCCAACCTGAATGTAAAGTTGATCGATTCTTTAGTGGATTAAAACCAAGTCTTTGAGGGGCATTAGATATAAGAGATTTCAGTAGCTATGATGAAATTGTGCGTTGTGCTATCAAGGTATAAATGGAAGTTGGTGTTACATATCCATCTCATGGTTTGGAAAATAAATGAAAGATGGAGTTCAAGTAGATATCTAAGAATAATGGTGAGAAGAAGATAAATGTTTCTTTCTGATCAATTTGTGGAAAGAAGCATGGTGGAGATTGTCTTAAAGGGTCTAGAAAATGGTTTAAGTGTGGAAAAGAAAGTCATTGAGCAGCTGAGTGTCGAAGTTATGAAAAAAGGGTTGCTAATTATATGAATAAAGAAAAGACTGTAGAGAATGAACCACCAACACTTCAATGATTAAAGTGAAAGGAAATTGGGAATTATGCTAATCAATGCCCTAATACAAGGGTTAATGATGATAGACATGATCAGCCACTTATGGAAAAGGAAAAAGGGAAGTCACATGCGATCACGATTGGTGATGTTGAATATGACAATGATGTGGAGGAATGATTAAGTGTTTATGTAATGGGATTCCAAAATAATGTTGTATATAGTATCGTGGAATATTGGAATATTTATGTATTGGTCTATTGTGGTTTTTAATAATTTTATGGTACTGGTAACCATGGAAAGTGATTGAGATATTTTTTAAATGACGATTATATGCACATAATGAAGGGATAAGGAGAAGATAATATGTTTGATGGTATTCATGAGCTCATGATTGATGTAAGGACTAAGTGATATCATGGTTTGAGTGAATAGAATTTTTGGGATTTTTGTATGTGGAAAGAGTAAACTTTTGACATCACTCATGTTTTAACTAAGGTTCTATGGTAATACAAGATTAAGGTATTCACATGTTTGGAATGTGACCAACATGATATATCGTTTGATAAATGATGGTATTCACATGCTTGACAGATGACATTTTTAGTAATTTTTTCTCTTTATACTATAATCTTGAACAAATGTATTTTGGATAAGTCTAAATATTGCAATGAATTATGTTATACATATGATAATATTGTTTATGGCTAGAAAATTATCTATTTTATTACAGGAATGGTATTATAATGTAGTTTTAGAGAAATGGACGACCTGTAGGATGGGTGACAACCCGTCGTGTCAGATAAGGATCTGGGAATCGAACCCACAACCGAAGTGTGATAGGCCTTTATTTCCTACCATTGGCCTACATGATGTCCCGGGTTAATAGAAACTAGTTTTATGAAGCAGTATGATATATGATGTATAAGTCCATTTTTGGAATCAGATACGATTAACCTCACCATAGATGGACCTATGTGTATTTGATAACTTTTGATAACCTTTTTTTTCAGACATATGGAATGACCTATCATTTTATTAAATGATCTGTTAACACTTCACGAATAAAAAATTCAACTTCATTTCTTTAAGAGATAAAGTTGAAATTGTTCAAGGCACGAACAACGTTGAGATTATACCGAAATAAATCAAGTATTTCTACTAATTCAAATTCTTCAACTTTAGGGAAATCATCTTGAAAACCAAAAATGTTGTCCTAGTGCCCTTATATCCAATGAATTAGATGGTACCCTATATCATCACAAATTTATGGATTTGTGATTGTTGGATTTTTCATAGTTATGTTCTCAACCAATCTCTATCAAGACTTGATGGTTATATTTTTTTCATCCATATCCATATTTTCAAATATTTTATCCTCTATAGAAACCAAGTGAGTAGTTAATTTGGGTAAAAATTACGTTTCATACTTTAGTTTTTAAAGACAAGTTTTGGTATTCCTTTTTACGATGGGGGTTTCTATTAAAGAAACTTTCGAGTAGTAAACCATTTATAACCCCGACAAATTTCGAGGTTGAAATTCATTTTAAGGGGGTAGAATGTAATAGCCCGATATTTTATGAGAAATATTATTTTTAATTACTTTTATGTCATGTGTTGTATGATACACCAAAATTATCTTGTGCTATACACAACACCATATTAGCTTGCAGTATATGCAATAATATTCTTGGCTCGTGTTACACACATTTTCAAGTTCATTTTGTGGAAATTTTTCTACGTAACATTATGTATAGATTTTGTTTAATGTATAAGTGAATTTTTTTTGATTTTGTTCTATGCAACACCAAATGGAGCTTTCACTACACGCAGCCCTGACTTGGCTTACACTACACACAATCAATACCTTCCTCGATAGCATGTGTAGTACGCAATATCGAGTTTCACAAAACAAGATATTATTATAATATTATTATGAAGTAGTCGTTATGAATAGTATTACCCATTTTATTGAAATTTTATAAATTTTATCTTTCAAAATAGACTTCATTTTTGGATTCAAAATATCGAAATTATCCTTGGGTGAATTTTTATAATTTTTCTAAAAACATTCAATTTTTGATGAATAATGAAAATACTTGGTTTCAATTTAAAAACCAATTTTTTATTTAAATAGTTATTTATTTTATTTAAATTTATTTTAGGTAAAAATTGATACATAATACCTATATAGGTTCAATGAAATTCATTGGAGTCATTTTATAATAATTTTGGATATATTAATTTTTTTGAACATTTCACCGTCTTTTGCCCACCTATTAGGACAATTTAGAAATTCACATAAAACATAATTTTACTGCTTCTATGAAGGGAATTTAGAAAATCCAAGAGACATGGTTAATATAATTGATTAAAATGTGGTTCAATGAGATGAAAATAAGTTTTGGTGAATAGTAACTTTTTACTTTTATTTACCACAGTTAAAAGTAAATAGGGTAATTAAGGGTAAAAATGATATTATTATTACCCTAACACATGTAATAATTCTATTATATAAGTGTAATTTGACCAAAAACATCCCTAGGAATAAAATATGACAATTTAGGTCCACCTGTATTAGATTAAGACACTTATTATTATTTTATTTTATAAATAGTTAAAATAGTGAAAATCAATGTTTAATAACTTAATCATTTTGAATATAGGGTTATACATAAGATAAATTCGACTATAAATATTAATTATAAAAATAAAAATATTTCTGACATAATGGTGTTTTGTTTATAATTTTTAGACATTATATAAGTTAATTTATTTTTGACACGATGATGATGCAATAATTTCCTTATTAATGAAATATTAACATAATTGATGTTATAAATATCAAAATAAATGTAATTTGAGACTTTTTATGAAATAAACTATTTTTATATGTTAATATGACATGTTATAATAGATTTAATTAACATTTTTAGAAATAATAATGCTGTTATGATTTTCAAAAAAATCAAGTCCCAAATTCTGTCAAAATTGACATAAAATAGTTTTTCTAAAAAATATTATATTATTAATTGTTATTTTATTCCTAAAAATCTGATGATCGGCCAAATGACATATATAAGGTTATATATATTAATAATTAACCAGTTGGTGTTCTTTTGTTTTGTTATAGTATGTTTTTTAACATTATAGTGTAAGAAAACAAGAAGACACAGTAAAAGTAAAATTATTTAACTTAATGTTAAATCTAAATGATAATGTTAAAATAGTAACATAAATTTGTCAAAATTATATTGGATGAGAGGATTTCGACCCATCTCCACATTAGCTTCTAAATAAATCAATTTGGAGCTATTAAAAACCGAATATGACTTTATAATAAAATAATATTTTTATTTTTTCCAAAGGTGCCCCTCTCCTTCCTTATAAAAGGGAACCTTCTCCCTCTCCTCCTCACACCACATTGAGCCGTAAAGCTCAAAAAAACCCTGAACAATTCTCTTCTCCACTTCCCTAAAAACATCATACAGGTCCTGAGATTCTTCAATGGCCAACCCTAGTGCCCAAATAAGAGGCTGAGAAGAGGCACACCAAAGAAGGGGTAATATCCATTACCAATCATTTCTAATTTCATTCTTCTTCAACTTCTTCTTCTTTGGTTGTTTCATTATAATGTAATAACATTAGTATTAAATATATACTGATATTAAATTATAAATATTGAACAACCATATTTCACCTTCTATCCATCCTACGGAAAACGAAATCACTGAGCGTGCGTACGTACGGAATACCGTCTCGACGCCGTGGTGTAATCTGTTTTCGACCACCACCTTTCTTGGATGGGTATAATGGTGTAAATAAATAACTATATATGATTATTTAAATGTTATATTGATTCTTAAATATTATACATACACTTCAATAACATTTCACGATCATGGGAATGGTATCATCGCTCGTGCATACGTACGGACTACCGTCTCCATTAAGCGATGAGATTCATTCTCCATGTTAACCATTCTTGAATGTTTTTAAGGTATTTATAATTAGTAATCATGAAATATATGAAATAATAATGATACGGGATTTATGTATATATATAAATTTAATCTATTGAATTCCATTCAATTCAATAAGGAAATGAAAACAGCGTCCATGCGTACGTACGACCTACCTTCTCCATGAACAGGGTATATCATTCCATTTATCGATCTATCATATATATATATATATGTAAATTATGAATATATATTATATATAAATCATGTTTTACATTATGTAATTATGTAAATCAGGATATATGTAATATTATCAAGAACAACAAGTCGAAACGCGTATGATAAATGAAACGATTTTACCCAAAACGTTGCTTTAGCTTGGAATTTACAAAGGAACTGGAAATATAAAATCGTAAGTGAACAATATATTATACCACAACAATAAATATGATTATGTAATAAGTCAATTACATTATTAAAATCATTATACAGGTGTTTCAGATATGTACTAAGCATATCAGACCTAATGCAAGGGATAATTCTGCAATCTTGTTTTTATCCGAGATTGCTTATATGTAAGTATTTACTGGGGTTATATTTTTCATCCATGCCCATAAAATATTTTTCATAATGTGATTAATATTCTTCCATTTATGTTTAATGTCATGTTTACCCCACTTTTACTTTTAAATTTTTTTATGGAAGGAATCTCTCTTTTGTTTACCATACGAGGAACGTTTTTGACTTTTCCGACAAAAGTACGAGGAAAACGTTTTTTAACTTATACGACAGTAAAAGATTTTTACAGTTTTATAAAGCCTTATTTTCATGAATATTCCTCCTGAATATTTCTTGACTATTTTCAACAAAATCTATTTCATTCAAAATTGCATGATTTTTTTTGAAAAGAAATTGATTTTGAAGAAGAAAGGATATTTTCCTAAAGAATTCATTTCAAGTTTTTTATCAAAACCATTTTTCCATATAAGATGAAATTATTTCATATGTGTATGTTTAAAGTATAATGTCTCTATGCTTTACATGGTTTCACTTTTCATTATGAAAAAATTATATCCATTTGTTTTATATGGATTATGTTATGATAGAATGATTTTTATGAATCCCATTTTATTCTTTTGGTTATAATGAATGTATTATGTTTATTTTATGGAACAAGTAAGAATGATATCATTATGATATGGGTGGGACCTATATCTCCCTCCAATGAATTAGGTGAAAGATTTATATCTCATGAGATAGGCATGGCTGGAACGGTAAGTTAATCCAGTTCAGTGTCACTGGGCTAGAATTAGGAGTGAACTCGATTCAGAAAGGGACTTTGTCCACTAAGATGATCTTGGCAGCAATGCCTTGGCTACTATGGAAATCATTTCATATACTTAATATTTTGTCACAATTACATGTTTTATTTCCATGCTATTTTATCATGATTGATGTTCTATTATGATCTATGCCATACGTACTACCATGTTTTATGTCATTGCACAAGATTTCGATGTTTAAACATTATGTTCATGTTATTATGTTCAAATGTATATGGTTTGTTTTATTTTCTCCATGCTTAACCTTATTGAGAATTTGAGCTCTACCTTTTTACGTTTTCTTTTCCCCAGGATATAAATAAAGGTTTGAGGTAAGAAAAAAAAAAGGAATATCTTTATGGGAGATGTTGAAGATCTTTCACCATTATTAGAAGATTATATTCCATGTTTCCAAAGACACTACACTATTACGGTCCTTGTGTGTCTGTTTTTGTTATGTATTATGTATTTCACAAAAATAATATAATGTCCACGTACGTCAAGCTTTGGGTCTCTACAATATATATATATATATTCAATGCATAAATGAAATAAATTTGGAATCTATTATAAACAACAACAAAAGAATCTTGCACTACACGCAACCCTGACTTGGCTTGCTTTACACGCAATCACGACCTCCCACGATAGCGTGTGTTGTACGCAATATCGAGTTTCACTAAACAACAATATGTTATTAAAATATTATATAAACAAGCCGTTATGAATAGTAATACCCACTTTTTTAAATGTTATTTTTTAAAATTGACATCATTTATGGATTCAGAATATCGAAATTACCCTACGGTGAATTTTTGGTATTTTTCTGAAAACATTCAATTTTTAATGAATAGTGAAAACACTAGGTTACTATTTAAAAACTGAATTTTTATTTAAATAATTATTTATTTTATTTAAATTTATTTTAGGTATAAATTCATACATTATACCTATATAATTTTAAATAAATTCATTGGAGTCATTTTATAATAATTTTTTATATATAAAAAATTTATTGAACTTTTCTCCGTCTTTTACCTACCTCATATGAGCATTTTGAAAACTTACATAAAACTAAATTTTACAACTTCTGTGAGTGGAATTTCAAAAATCCAAGAGACACATATAATATCAAGGAGTGAAATGTGGTTCAATAAGATTAAAATAATTTTAGTTGAATAGTATCTTTTTTAATGATATTTACAATGGTTAAAAGTAAATAGGGTAATTAAGGGTAAAATGATATTATTATTACCCTGAAACATGTACCAATTATATTGGATAAGTTTAGTTCGACCAAAAATAACCTTAGGAACAAAATATTTCACTTTAGGTCCACTTGGATTAGATTAGGACATTTATTAATAATTTATTTAAAGAAGAGTTAAAATAGATAAAATCAAAGTTTAAAAACTAAAACATATTTAATATAGGGTTATACATATGGTAAATTAGACTATAAATATTAATTAGAAATATAAAAATATTTCCTACATAATTGTTTTTTATTTATAATATTTAGATATTAAATAATTTTTTTTATGACACAATGATGATGCTGTAATTACCTTATTAATGAAATATTAACATAATTGATGTTATAAATTCCCAAATAAATGTTATTTGAGACTTTTTATGAATTCCAATAATTTTCTAGGTTAATATGAAATGTTAGTATGGATTTAAGTAAATATTTTCGAACTAATAATGCTGTTATGATTTTATCAAAAATCGATTACAAAATGGTTTCAAAATTGACAAAAAATAGTTTTTAAAACAAAGATTATATTATTAATTGTTATTTTATGCCTAAAAATCTATGGATAGGAAAAATGACTTAGATAAAGATATATATATTAATAATGAACAAATTGGGGTCTTTTTCGCTTGTTATAGTATGTTTATTAACCATATAGTGTAAGAAAACAAGAAGAAACTGCAAAAGTTAAATTATTTAACATAGTGTTAAATCTAAATGATAAGGTTTAAATAGTATCCTAAACTTGTCTAAAACCTATTGGTTGAGATGATTTCGACCAATCTCTATTTTGGATTCTAAATAAATCAATTTTGAGCTATTATAAACCAAATATGACTTTATTATAAAATAATATTTAATGTTTTTCCAAAGGTGCCCCTCTCCTCCCTTATAAAAAGGGAACCCCTTCCCTCTTCTCATCACACACTTTTGAGACTTTATGATTGGCCAACCCCTGCCAATTACTCTTCTCAAACTCTCTAATTACATCATAGAGGTTCTGGTCCTTTCAAAAGACCAACTCTGGTGACCTAAGAAGATGTTTAAAGGAGGTGCGTCGAGGAAGATGTAATCTCTTCTACCGACAATTTCAAGTTTCCTTTTTCTTCTACTTCCTCTTATTTAGTTGTTTCATTATAAAGCAATTATATCATTATTAATTATATAAAAATATGTTATTATACATATTAAACAACTCTATTTCACCCTCTATCCATCCTACGGAAAATGAAATCACCGCACATGCATACGTACAGAATACCGTCTCCACGCCGTGGTGTAATCAGTTTTCCTCCACCACCATACATGGATGGAAATAATGGTGTAAAGAATAACTATATATAATTATTATAACATCATACTGATTCTATGATATTATATCATCCACTCCAATACCATTCAATAAATATGGTAATGATATCATCGCTCGTGCGTACGTACGGATTACCGTCTCCACGACGTGAAGAGATTCATTTTCCATGTTAACAATTCAAGAATTATTATAAAGTATATATAATAAGTAATCATGAAATATATGAAATAATAATGATACTATATTTATGTACATATATATATGTATTTCATCTACATAATTCCATTTATTTCAATAAGGAAACGAAAAACAACGTTCATGCGTACGTACGGCCTACCGTCTCCATGAACGGTGTATTTATTTCCATTTATTGATATTATATATATATATACTAAATATATATGATATATAAATCATGATTTTATTTCTGGAAGTAATTAAATCATGATATATGTAATAATAATATCAAGAACAACATGTCCGAACCCAAGCGATAAATAAAACAAGTTTTACCCAAACACCGCTTTAACATGAATTTACAAAAGAACGACTAATATAAAGTCATAAGTGAACCATATATGATATCATAACAATGAATATGATTCTGTAATAAGTCAATGACATTATTTAAATCATTATACAGGATTTTGGGATACGTATGAAGCATATCAGACCTAAGGTAAGGGAAAATTATTCCAATCTCATTCTTATCCGAGATTGTTTATTCATATGTATTTACTGGGGTTATGTTTATCATCCATGTCCATATGTTCTCCAAATGTTTTCATAAAATGTTTACTTTTCATCCATGTTATGTTTAAAGTCATTTTTACCCCTCTTTTAATTTTACTTTGTCTAATGGAAGGAATCTTTCTTTTGTTTACCATTCGTGGTACTTTTTTACTTTTCCGACAAAAGTACAAGGTGAATATTTTTTAACTTATACAGTATGAACGAATTTTTAGAGTCTCATGACGCCTTATTTTCATGAAGTTTTCTATACAAGATTTCATTGTTATTTTCAATAAAATCCGTTTCTTTTAAAATTTTATGGCTTTTTGTGAAAAGAAAATGATTTTGAAGAATAAAGGGTATTTTTCTCTTGAATTCGTTTCATGTGTTTTATCAAAACCATTTTCCATCTAAGATGACATTATTTCATATGTGTATGATTCAAGTATAATGTTTCTATGATTTATATGGTTTCACTTTTCTTATGTTGAAATGATATCCATTTTTTTTATATGGATTATGTTATGATCTGATGATGTTTATAAAACCCATTTTATTTGTTGGGTTATAATGAATGATTTATGTTTATGTTGTGGCACAGGTAAGAATTATTTAATTATGAGATGGGTGGGACCTATATCTCTCTCCAATGAATTGGGTAAAAATTTATATCACATGAGATAGACATGGCTGAAATGATAAGTTAATCTGATTTAGTGTTACAGGACTAAAACGAGGAGTGAACTTGATTCAGAAAGGGACTTTATCCACTATGATTGTCTTGGAAGCAATGCCTTGGCTACTATGGAAATCATATCATGTGCCTAATCATTTTACACAATTACATGTTTTATTCCCATGATATTTTATAATGATTGATGTTCCATTATGATATATGCCTTACGTACTTCCAAGATTTATGTATTTGCTCAAGATTTTGATCTTTATATTTTATGTTTATGTTTTTTTATTCAAATGTTTATGGATTGTTTTATGTTCTCTATGTTTAACCATAATGAGAATTTGATCACACCCTTTTAATGTTTTCTTTTCCCCAGGATATAAATAAAGATTTTATGTAATAAAACCAAAAGGGTAAGATCTTTATGGGAGATGTTGAAGG
The DNA here is from genome assembly GCA_963277665.1 of Viscum album. Classification (NCBI taxonomy): domain Eukaryota; kingdom Viridiplantae; phylum Streptophyta; class Magnoliopsida; order Santalales; family Viscaceae; genus Viscum; species Viscum album. The sequence goes on along the minus strand of OY728133.1, from coordinate 1,041,838,465 downwards.
TCTTTCAACATGATTAGAAGATTTCATTCCGAGTTTCCAAAGACACTAAACTAATACAGTCTTTGGGAGTCTGTTTTTGTCATGTATTAAGTATTCTATAAAAGTAATGTATTTTACATGTACATCAAGCATTGGGTCTCTATAGTTGGTATCAGAGCGAATGTTTGGATAACCATTAGAAACTAGGATGAGAAAACTTTAATGAAATCCCTAGATATATTTCTAAGGTATGTATAGGGATGTACCTAAGGATAATTATATGTATAGGTTATAGTTCTAGAATTACAGTAATGATCATAGAATTTAACCTAAGATATTAGATATTGATGGTACTTCACCTTGATTGTGATTTTTTCCTCTCAAACTATTCATTTTGGGTTATAGAAAATGGATGGAAACATGAAGGATCACGATAATGGAGGATATGATAGACAATGGAATGATATTATTCATGAGAAACCAAATGAAACAGGATTTGGAAGTCTGAACATCGTTATTATGCCTAATCAGAAATCTCATAATATGATCAATAATCTCAACTTTGGAAAATTTCCAGACTCAGCTAATAATAGAATGATGGATTTCCATGATGATCATAGAGGAATGAAATTTCAATTTCTCTCATGTAAATCTTGTGGGAAGAGGCATCAAGGAGAATGTTTCAATGGATCTGGAAGTTGCTTTGGGTGCCGAAAAGAATGACACAAATCCAGTAAGTGAAAAGGAAAAAGTTTAATTTACATCATAGAGAAGGATAATGGTATTACAATGACATCAACAATGATTTGATGTTTTAAATGTGTAATGAATGGGCATTACACAAACCATTTCCATAAGGGAAAATATCATTAAGAGAATCAGCATGGTCATATGGGTAATATTTATGTGGATGATAATGAGGATACTACAAATGATATATGAGATGAAATAAGTTTTGAAGCTTCGTCAATGGTTTAAGAAGTTATTGGAATGATTGTATTTTTATCAAGAGTTTTGTTGTATAGGTAATTTAATGGTACTATGGAATAAAGAAACATCTAAGGATTGTTAGACTATTGTTTTTTCTAAAGTATTTTAATGTATATGTTTAATGGTACTGGTAACCATGAAAGGTTATTCAGATATTTTTGGAAAGAATAAGATATGCACATAATGAAGGGATAAAGAGAAAATGAAATTTTGGTAGTATTCATGAGCTCATGAATGATACAAGGACAAATTGATATCATGATTTGAGTATATAGAATTTTTTGGATTTTGGTACGTGGAAAGAGTTAACTATTGAAAGCACTCATGCTTTCACTAAGGTTCTATGGTAATTCATGTTTCAAAAGAATACATGATTAATGTATTCAAAGGTTTGGAATATGACCAACAAAATATATCTTATGATATATGGGGGATAAATGATGGTATTCATGTGCTTGTTTTGTTACCTTTCATGTAATCGTTTTCTTTATACTATGAGATTAGACAGATGTATTTTGGATAAGCCTAAATATTGAAATAGAATATGTTGGACATCAGATAGTATTTTTAAGGCTATAACTTTTTATAATAGTATTGTTTTAGAAAAAGGACAACCCGTAAGATGGTCGACAACCCGTAATGTCAGACAAGGTTGCGGGAATTGAACCCACAACCGAAGTGATATAAGCCTTTATTTCCTACCACTGTCCTACATGATGTCCTTGGTTTTTAGAAACTAGTTTTATTTTATTATGCAATATGATAAATGAAGTATAAGTCCATTTTTGGAATCATATACGAATTACCACACCATAGACGGACTTATTTATTTTTGATAACATTTTCTAACCTTTTGTTTGAGACAGATGGAATGACCCATCATTCTATCACACGATCCGTAAACACTTCATGATTGACAAATTCAACTTCATTTATTTAAGAGATGGAGTGGAAATTTTCCAAGGAAGGATCAATGGTGAGATTGTACCAAAATCAAGAAATCATTTCTTATAATTCCAATTTATTCAACTTTATGGAAATGATCTTGAAACCTAAAAATGCTGTCCTAGTTTCCTTATATCTGATGAATTAGATGATACCTTAGATCATCAGAAATTTATGGCTTTGTAATTGTTTTCTTTTTCATAGCTATGTCCTCTACCACTCTTCCTCAGATTTTGATGGTTATATTTCTCTTCTATATCCATATTTTCCCCAATTTTTTCCAATGTGGAAACCTAGGGATGAGTTAATTTGGGTAACTGTTACATTTCATAAATTATTTTTTTAATTTTATGTTTTGGTATTCCATTTTACAATGTGGGTTTCTATGAAAGAAAATATCACGTAGTAAACCATTTATAACCCCGATGAATTTCGAGGGAGAAATTATTTCTAAGGGGGGTAGAATGTAACAACCCGAGATTTTTTGATAATTATACTTTTTAATATCATTGATGTCTTGTGTTGTACGAGACCCCAAAATTAGCTTGTTCTATATGCAATACCTTATACGCAAGACTATTCTTGGCTCGTGTTACACAAAATTTCAAGTTCGTTTGATAGAAGTTATTCTACACAACATTGAGTGTATATATAAATATATATATTCAATGTATAAATGAAATACCATTGGATTCTATTATACACAAAAACAAAGGAAACTTTCACTAAACGCAACACCAACTTGGCTTACCTTACATGCAATCGCAACCTTCCATGATAGCATGTGTTGTACGCAATACCGAGTTTCACTAAACAACAATATGTTATTAAAAAATTATATAAACTAACCATTATGAATATTAATAACCATCTTTTAAAATTTTATTATTCAAAATGGACTTCATTTTTGGATTCGGAATATCAAAATTAGCCTAGGGTGAAATTTTGTTATTTTTCTGAAAACTTTCAATTATTGATGAATAGTGAAAACACTGGGTTACTATTTAAAAACAAACTTTTTATTTAAATAATAATTTATTGTATTTAAATTTATTTTAGGTAAAAATTGATATATAATACCAATATAAGTTCAATGTAATTCATTGGAGTCATTTTATAATAATTTTCGATATATAAAACTTTTTTTTGAAATTTTCACCGTCTTTTACCTACCTCCCAGGATCATTTTGCAAACTTACATAAAACATAATTTTACCACTTTTGTGAGTGGAATTTTAAAAAATACAAGAGACACGGTTAATATCAAAGAGTAAAATGTCATTTAAAAATATAAAAATATTTTTTGGTGAATAGTAACTAGTTACTTTTATTTACCACGTTTAAAAATAAATAGGGTAATTAAGGGTAAAAATTATATTAATATTACCCTAACACATACCCTAATACTATTTTATATTTGTAATTCGACCAAAAACAACCTTAGGAATAAAATATTTCTCTTTAGGTCCACTTGGATTAGATTAGTACATTTATTATTATTTTATTTAAAGAAGAGTAAAAATAGATAAAATCATAGTTTAATAACTAAAACATATTTAATATAGGGATATACATAAGATAAATTAGACTGTAAATATTAAATAAAAATCTAAATAAATTACCCACATAATTTTATTTTATTTATAATTTTTAGATATCAAATAACCTTTTTTATTTATGACACAATGATGATGTAGTAATTACCTTATTAATGAAATATTAACATAATTGATGTTATAAATACCCAAATAAATGTAATTTGAGACTTTTTGATAATTAAACTAATTTTATAGGTTAAAATGACATGTTAGTATTGATTTAAATAACATTTTTAGAACTAATAATGTTGTTATGGGTTTCTCAGAAATCAATTACCAAATAGTGTCAAAATTGACATATAATAGTTTTTTAAAAATATATTATATTATTAATTTTTATTTTATTCCTAAAAATCTAAAGTTTTTCTAAATGACTTAGATAAGGATATATATATATATTAATAATGGACCACTTGTGGTTCGTTTGGCTTGTTATCGTATGTTTTATTAACCATATAGTGTAAGAAAACAAGAAGTCACGGTAAAAGTTAAAATATATAACTTAGTGTTAAATCTAAATGATAATGTTAAAATAGTAACCTTAACAAGGCTAAATCCTACTGGTTGAGAGTAATTTGAACCATCCCCACTTTAACTTCTAAATAAATCAATTTTGTGCTATTATAAACAGAATATGACTTTATTATAAAATAATATTTTAAGTTTTTCAAAAGGTGCCCCTCTCCTCCCTTATAAAAAGGGAACCCCTTCCCTCTTCTCATCACACCCTTTGGAGCGTTTATTCATGGCCAAAACCTGCCAATTACTCTTCTCATACACTCTAGTTACATCATAGAGGTTCGGGTCTTCTCAAAAGACCAACTCTAGTGCCCTAAGAAGATGTTTAAACGAGGTGCGTCGAGGAAGAGGTAATCTCTTCAGCTGACTCTTTCAAGTTTCTTTTTTCTTCTACTTCCACTCATTTAGTTGTTTTGTTATAAATTAATAACATAATGATTAATTTTATAATAATATGTTATTATAAATATAAAAAAACTCTATTTCTCCATCTATCCATCTTACAGAAAATGAAATCATCGCGCGTGCGTACTTATGGAATACAGTCTCCACGCTGTGGTGTATTCATTTTTTCCTCCACTACCTTACTTGGATGGTTATAATGGTGTAAAGAATAACTATATATAATTATAATAACATAATACTGATTCTATGATATTATATCTTACACTCCAATACCATTCAATAAATATGGGAATGATATCTTCGCTCGTGTGCACGTACGGATTACCGTCTCCACGACGTGAGGAGATTCATTTTCTATGTTAACAACTCAAGAATGATTATAAAGTATATATAATAAGTAATAATGAAATATATGACTTAATAATGATACTATATTTATGTACATATATATATACATATATGTATTTCATCTGCTTAAATCCATTCCATTCAATAAGGAAACGAAAAACAGCATTCATGCGTACGTACGGCCTACCGTCTCCATGAATAGTGTATTTCTTTCCATTTATCGATCTATTATATATATATACTGAATATATATGATATATAAATCATGATTTACATTCTGGAAGTAATTAAATAACGATATAAGTAATATAATATCATGAACTACATGTCCAAACACGTATGATAAATAAAAATATTTTTACCCAGAACACTGCTTTAACATTGAATTTACAAAAGAATAACTAATATAAAGTCATAAGTGAACCATATATGATATCATAACAATGAATATGATTCTTTAAAAATTAAATTAAATTATTTAAATCATTGTACAAAAGGTTTGGATATATATGAAGCATATCAGACCTAAGGTAAGGGATAATTATTCCAATCTCATTTTTATCCGAGATTGTTTATTCATAAGTATTCCATGCGGTTATGTTTATCATCCATGTCCATATGTTCTCAAAATGTATTCATAAAATATTTACATTTCATCCATGTATATTTAATGTAATTTTTACCCCTCTTTGACTTTTACTTTGTGTTATGGAAATAATATTTCTTTTGTTTACCATACATGGTACTTTTTGACTTTTCTAAAAAAAGTATAGGGAGATTGTTTGTTTAACTTATATGGCATGAAAGGATTTTTATAGTTTTATAACACCTTATTTTCATGAAGTTTACTCTATAATATTTCATTGTTATTTTCAATAAAATCATTTTCTTTTAAAATTGCATGCCATTTTGTGAAAAGAAAATGATTTTGAAGAAGAAAGGATATTTTCCTCAAGAATTCATTTCAAGGGTTTTACCAAAATGATTTTCCATATAAGATGAAATTATTTCATAAGTATATTTCTCAAGTATAATGTATCTATTATTTAAATGTTTTCACTTTTCTTGTGATGAAATGATATCCATTTTTTTATATATATTATGTTATGATGGCATGATGTTTATAAAACCCATTTTATTCTTTGGGTTATGATGAATGATTTATGTTTATGTTGTGGCACAAGTATGAATGATTTAATTATGAGATGGGTGGGACCTATATATCCCTCTAACGCAATGGATAAATATTTATATCTCATGATATAGACATGGCCAGAATGGTAATTTAATCTGGTTCTGTGTTACAGGTCAGAAATGAGTAGTGAGATCGATTACGAAAGGTTCTTTGTCCACTAAATAAATAATATTCAAAATCTATCATGTTGAGTATATAACCCAAAACAGACACCAAAACTCAATTTCCAATACTGCACAACCTGTCCATCTATGGGTTAATTATTGATCCGCTCATGAATTATCTAATATATATAAAACACCATAACCTAGGGGTTAATTCTTACCATCTCAAAGGATCCTAATAGCATACATCAGTTAAATCTTAATTCTCAAGGATTAATAAATAAACCTTAACAAAAATCCCATTGTGGAACTGCAGAAGGTATCATTACTGATTCTTGACTTTCTTTACACCTAAATTACTGACCGCCCACACTACATCCACTAAGCCATTGTCCACAAAACATGTTTCATAACTAATTACCAAAATTACCATGTTATAAACCAAATATCTAACACAAAACTCTTAGTTATACTGGGAATCAAAAATTACAACATTGATATCTACCACTTTTGTAGAAGGCAATAATTATTTTTCTACACCACCCTTCCAAAAAACATTACTCCATGAAATATCTACGAAAATAATTAATTTCAGTCAATATAGTAACAAATTATCATCAAAACTATATTTTATTACCTTTAAATTTTTCATAATTTCAGACCAAATACCCATTCCACTAAAAATGCACAAAAAAATAACCCATATGGCTAACTAAAAACTGTTGCTGTTCACAACTAATAACCCACTTTAGTTAGTTCATGTAGTTTTAAAACATGATCCAACATAGAGGAATCAATATTGCTTATAATCAAAAACTCTTATATTGTATGTGTCATTCTATTCACCCAACAGGAGAAAAACTAATCACTTATATTGAGGCATCACATTCCATTTATAATCTAGCATTAGAACCTATGTTCTTTTACTGAGCCAAACTACTTGACCAAGGTTTATCGAAAATGACCACATATGTTCCATACTCAGGCATAAAACTACAACAATTTCCATGGAAACAAAAAATAATTGAACTAATATCTTTTTCACCAACATACCAAGAATAAATTAATTTATTCTAAAAACATTCACAGTTATGGTATTTCACTAGGGTAATACCCATGAGAGGAAACTCCAACCACACTAAATGTTTTAGATTTATTTATCCCTTATATTTTTGGAAACATCGAAATATATTACCTAAAATCCATTTATCAAAACTTTTTTGACGACCCAAGGTTCATCAAAACAATTAACCTTAATACATCAAAGTATCACATAATAAACTTGTTTTATTCTAACTCTTATTACACTCTCAGAATACAACATCTTTTATGTTTTCTACCACTCTAAAGAACAAAAAATTGACTCATATCATTCCAAGTCCCAACATTGGTTTCTTGGAAAAAAATCTAAAAATTATACGTAAAACCATACTAAATATCTAATAAACATACCTAGGAACACCCTTTATGAAATGAACACATGGTTTATGCCATAAAACACTTCAGGAAACAACACCCAGGTAGTGGATGGTTTGATTCCTTCCAAACTCATCTACATGATTCTTATAATAACCTATGACTATCATTGGATCACACTTGATAACCTGGACATTACCTTATATTTCCATATTATTGAAAACCTAATGATTGATTATCATCACTTATGTTCTTTATGTCCCAGGAAACAAACCATTACTCACAAATTTTCTAATCATACTACTCACTTTCTACCAAGTAAAGTAGAAAAACCAATTCACATGGCTTAGAAAGGATAGATCCAGTGAAAATTGTCTATAGAGGGAAGGAATCCATTGACATCCAACATTGGACTCCTTAGAATCAAGAGCCATATTGGTAGGTGGAAGAATGTGGAGTTTTTGGAAGGTTTTGAGTTAAAATCATAATTTTCAAATTAATTAATCCCACATTCATGGTTTACAAAACCTTTTTACAACCAAGAAAGGATCACTACTTCTTCATGGAATTAACATATAGTCTACTATATTGATTAGAACATTATTAAACTATTATTTTTCTAATGTTAAATGTTAGAAGATTACATGGGGAATGTCTCAAGGTTATCTCTAACCATGGGACTATAATGTACCATCCACTACACCTCTACAATATACACCATGGTTACCTAGGAGAACCTTTATGATTTTCCCTAACCACCACCCCATTTATTCTTGTAAAATCATCCAAATAATTAATAATATTCCTAGTTCTTCCCCATAAAAATTATAACTAATTTTTTTTAAAGAATGGTTGATGTAAATAATAACACACCTAGAAAATAAGAGGCCATAATAAATCTCTACTATAGGATAAAATATATTACCTCTATATATAGTAATATATAATTTATCATTATGGTGTTTTGAAAAACAAATATAAAACTATGCCTGTTGAATATTAATATGTAATTATTAAAAAACTGGCATATTATTCATAAAATAAAAAAAATAAATTTTTACTAAATATTGTTGCCTCTATAATACGAAAAATGTCTTGATCAACAACCAAATGAGTCCTCATATATAGAAAAACCCAATTAATGGGATCACTATGACCAAATAACTACATAAATTGAGAAAAAAATTACATAATAATGATCATTTAATTTTATATTCTTTTAAATGTATGAATAAAAAAAGAATTTTAAAATTATGCCATGCTTATGATAATGACACATGTTATATTCTATGTTTGGAAGGGGTCCCCTACAATGACTAATTACATGAATAGAAACCAAAATCAGTGTATATAATATGTATTCAATTATTATAAGTATAAAATATTTAAATTTATTGTAAATATAAAGAAATAAATATATCTATCCTTAAATTACTTTACCAAAACATAAAAAATTCTTCCACAAGGTAGAAATAACTTTTTAACGGACTCGTTGTATGGTATCCTACACACCCAAAACTGATGATCATAGATTTCTATTAAGCCTTCCTTCATAATATTTCCATAATTTTTAGAATATTTCTATAAAAAATATACTAAACTCATCTCTATAAGATATTAAATTAACTTATTCCAAAAAATTAATTAGTAGTAACAAAATAATATATAATATATCATAAAAATCATTCATTAAATATACGCAACCTCCCTCCATTAAATATAAATTATATACCAGGGTAATGAATTCAACTTTTTATTTATTAGAGTAAATCATCAAGGAGGTTATGTAACATATATTACATTTCATGAATTAATGAACTCATACAAACACCAACTGGATTAATTTTTTTTTCAAATAAAATATCCAATATACTATTAGAGTTTATTTCATGAAGCGCTATTCAGGAGACATTGTATCTACTAGATGAAAATATAAATCCTACAAGGACACGAATTCACAATTTAATTAATAATAAAATAAATTTTCATAATAAAAATCAAATTGAGTGGAAAATATACAAATCGAAAATTATATTAAATTAATTTAAAATTAATTAAATATATAAAATTAATTCTAGATCTAATAACAAGATCTTCTTATGAAATATCTGAATTTTGAAAAAATAAAATAAATAAAATTTAGAAATTATTTTAAAATAAATTATAAATTTTTTGACAAATCTTAATTATTTGCACATATAAATGGAATCAAATTAACTCTACCCTTTTATTGATCATAAAAATCAGTCATATCCTCTTCTATGGTATCCATTACCCATTAAATATCTTTTTATCATACATATGATATGGTTTTGTTGTGAGTATTATTTGGAAAGGAAATATTATTTTGATATTCTTATTTATTCCTAAAAATACACTTTGTGATTTTTTCAGCGCAACATCCCTATTATAATTTGTAAAAACAATGTAAACTTATTCTTATAATGATGTTATTTTAAAATTATTTTTATGTACAAGGTTATATTAATATATTATATTCTTAATGTAAACTAACATAAATTGAAAATGTTTTCCATTAATTCCATAAACTAGATCAAACTAATTTAACCATAAAAACATAATTTGATCAATTTCTGTAAATAATTTCAACGATGTAACTGAATTGAATATTATAATAACATGTATCAAGGAATGGAAAAACAATAGAACAGTTTATTCTTATTCTATTCTCATCAATATTTTTAATGAGAAAACACAATTTTTTATGAGAATAAAACATTTAATGAAGGGCTATAAAAATAAATTAAATACTAGATGATTAATTTCTTCATTAACTTTTTAAGTACCTAATTCGTACATGATTCATGCATATTTTTAATCAAGAAATATAATGTATTTAAATATAGAAAGGTGTGATAATTGAACTATAAATACATTTTTAAAATATTAAAATGATAATATATTCCAATATTTAGGTCTCGAACTACTCATTAAATGCATTGGAATGAAGCTGTTTTACATAAAGGTATGTGGCATGGCCCCTTACCATTTAAACTCTTTGATAATCCTAAAATATGAAATTATAAATTGAGGAAAAAATTAACTATAATAATAAAAATTATAATAGGCCACCCATATAACATATTATGGTTCTGAAATACATGAATATGTGTTGAATAACACGTGTAAATGATATTTATCCTGCTCATAATTTTTTATATCTAAAATTTTTCCTACTCTAATTCGACCTTCATCCATACAAGAGGTATTATCTAATTTCATTTCAATATCATTAATACTCAAATCATTGAATGTAGTGAATTCATCCCTCTACTATCCTATGGTAATGTAATATTCGTGATTAGATCTTCTATGAACATAAAATTTCAATATAATTATGTATTTCTATATTGGATGAATCCACCTAAATTTCATGGAACTGAAACATTTAATTCACCTATTAAATATACTATCATGTATACCATGACATCAAAAAATATTAATAATAGTTTCTCTAAAATAAATACTGTAGCAATAATCTTGTCCTATGAATTATTAAAATCTATTTTGTGTTCAATTAATGATTAGAGTTTTCTAAAAAAATAAAACATAAGACTATTAATCCCCAAAAGGGTCAACTAACATTAATAAATTATAATTAGGGATAAATAATGAAATATAATTTTATTATATTGAATTTTTATTCACCGTAATGTAAATATTGACACATTTATAAACATTCATGTATTAGAACAATAGTCATTAGGCACCATGACCATCTTTAAAATTAATTTAAATGAATCTATAATTTTTACTCATTGTGTACTATAAAATAAGAATGAAAGGATTATTACCATGAAGAAAAAATAAATTTAACAGTTTTTTTAATTCTAATTTATTATTAATCATTTCAATCATTAGAATTTTTTTTGCTTCATAATGATTCCTAATATGGTACAAAATAAATTATCACAAAAATTTCCCTAACTGAGTATCATATCCAAATTGTTACATATATTATTATCTTAATAACATAGCAATTTAAATAATTAAATTTTATTCATTTAATCATGATTGTGTTGTATGTTTTTAGTGGTAATTGAATGTAATTTGGGAGCCAATAATTCTTTAAAATCATACAAAGTGTGAATGTTACCAAGGTCATGTTGTGGGAAAATATGAACCCCATACATGATTTTTGGTGATATGATGTTCTATAATTTCCCATAAAATGATACCCTATAATATTTTATCACGTATTATAGAATAATAAACTATCTATTACAATTTATTCCCACATGATACAGTGCTTTAGACAGATTGGATTATTATATTCATTATAACATGAAAATTGATTTCTACTTTTTATACACTAACTAGACAAGTTATCATATCCATGGAAGTTGTTAATTATCAAAAAAATAGCCCAAATTAATTGAATTACAATTCCTATGGATTCCTAATATCTTATAAAATGCTTAAATATTCTATAAATCTCATCTTTAAATGGTTTCATATAAAAATAAAATCTATTATCTTGTTTTATTAATATATTAATATGAGAGGAACCTAAAAACATTTTTTTCTTCTGAAATAACCTTGGGGATAGGTTTGGTGGAATAACACCAATATAAATATACTGTATTTGCCACCACTTATGGACTTGAATTGATTGGAATATAATGTTATGAACCATTTCCATCATTTTTTTATCCTATCCAAATTTTTGTTGCCTAATATCATACTCAATCCTAGAAAATGAATATAATGTATGAGTGATATTATAATCCTATTTATTTATCTATTCATTAAAATTCATCATTTTCTATATTTTATATAAGAAAATGAATCTAAAAAACATCAATTTCAATGGGCAGTCACACAAATAAATCATAATGATATTCCTCCCATGGTTCAGGATCCTTTCAGTAAGAATATGAGAACCATGATAAATCTCAAACCCATTATCATTGATGAGAGAAAAATATTATAATAACTGAAATTTTCAATATAATTTTTTGAAAAACACACACATATATATATATATATATTATTGTACACATCAACAGTAAAAAATGTGAAAGATTAGTTATTTTTCACCTTGTTGGTTGTTATAATGACTTAAGAATCCTGACTCTATCATAGATTACATTATAGAACTGTAATAATGTCCAATAAAATTAATTTTATATCCAATTATTCAACGTCTTCAAGTGAAATAGTCATATAATTAAATCCAATTTTCTAATGATATTGTATGTGATGTATAATTCATTATAATGATTATCAAGAACCTCAATGAATTTATATAATTCATTATATGCACCAAAATGAGGATTACTTATTTGATTTGGTGTCCTAAAATCAATTAATTTTTACTTCATATTACATATAAATTAAAAAAGATCAATATTAATAAATATATTATCATACGATTAGTGTTCTATATAAAATTAACGTGTTAATATTTTATTGTATATATCACATCGAAAGGACATAATATTTTCTAATAGTGAAAGAAAACTAGAAATACAATGAAAATATAAATAAACATATGATATATGGGTAGAAAAAATATTTTTAATAGAAAAATATGATATAGGATATCTATTTTAGGAGGCTCATAATACATTGCGACTTCCTCTGATAAAGTTTTAACTTCGTAATCTCTAATAGAATAGGCTATAAGAACATAATATTCGATGGGAATTAAATATGTTATATATTTCATTGGATATTCCTATATTGGGATGTTTGTACTTGTCCTTATAATTGATATTATCATAAATTAATATCATGAGTAATGTTCTTTTATTTATTTAAAAAATCTATAATTACATATGATCATAGTGAGGTAAGAATTGCATGGTTTGTCGTGAGTGATATCGAAATAATTAATAAGTCAACCAAGGATATGTCCATTTTACTTTAAATGGAATTATAGATCTCAAGATCATTGATTCAAAAATATTATCTGATAAGTCCCATTACATGATGTGATGTAAATGAATTCATTTAAAAAATTCAAATGAATATAAATAAAACTTTTAGGTTTTTGAAAAACACTATGAAACTTTCTTGATGGGATATTGATACAACGAGATTATATTACACAATGAGATATCATAAGAGGTTTTTTACATTGAGACATTAAATTATTTCTCTATATGTTCTTAGAAATATTTATATATGTTGTTATTAAAATTTAGGCTCATCTACCAAAATATATTGAGAATGTGGTTTTGAGGATCACATACTAAACATATCCAGAATCATAGTTAAATTTTCATGGAATTTAACAGTTTAATTAATGATTATTCTCTTATTCTAGTTAAATAATTATTTAAAATGTGTTCATTACAATTATTAAATAACAAGTTATTAATATATATATATATATGTGAGTTTAATATTAAATAAACATTTATTCATAAGGTAATATATAATTATATTAATATATACTATTTATTTATCTCTTATTTATTAAAAAGGTAAAAAAAGTATGTACTTGATTATATGTATATAATATAAAATTTTATTCAGTAGTTAGTGAATATGAAAATTTTTTATCCCATGGAATGACTAATTATGTGAAAATTAATAATTCAAAAAATAGTTGTTATTTATTATTTGACAAATGATTTTTAGGATTGAAGAACATAAAAAAAATTTCAATAAAAATGATATTTAAATAGTATTTATTTTTATGCACATTATAGAAATAATAGTAAAAATAATATTAATTTATATAGGGTTTACAATGTAGTAATATATTTGTTAATTGACTATGTGAAATTACTACATCACAGAAATAATTTTATAAATCATGTTAAATAATTTTATATGGCAGTGAATTGGAATAATTATGAAAAACACAATTCATCCATAGATAATTATATTTATTCATAGTGAGATACGTTCACAATCTATATGAAGAATGGATATCGTCCTACACTATCGAGATATTGACAGAATATTATAGAGTCTTTCAAATGTAGAATTATTTTTTATATAATCAATGATTAATGTCACAAGTGGATAGGATCCACCATGCAAGAACCTAAAGATAGAAAAAATATGTTTTGAGAACATGTGGATATAGGAAGATTGATTATCTCTATGGATCCTTCATCGTAATAGTGATATAGTAATTTAGGTTAACTAATTCCACATTGAAGAAAGAATTGTATGGGGAGGTTAATATTATATATATATATATATATATTAATTATAAATCATTTGTGAAAAACCATCTTTATTATTATCATAATGTTTAGAAATTTCCTATTCTATGGATTTAATATAATGAAATTTCCAAAAAAAAAATCTTCCTTGATGAAATCAAATGTTTTATAGTTATTTTTCAATTTCTCCATTTCCATTATTTTTTAAAATGTTGAGATTTTACATCCAGTTATGTACATATAACCTATAGAAGTAAAATAAAAGATGTATAATAGTTTAAGAACTCATCTATACGTTCTAGAGATTCGTACTAAATTCAAGGTCACATGGAACATAACTAAAAATTTAATACCAAATACCCATGCCCACTATACCTAGATGAGTTTTAATAATCCTAAAAAATCATGTGGTGGAATAGTAGACAAATTCATTACATTTAGTGTACTAACCAGTTTGATGGAACATGATATATAGGGTTACATGAAGTATTGCTGGAGTGATCCTCATGTAACATGACACATATTTACAAATGGTAAGCTCTGAATTCATGTGGTGAAAGTGAGTTAAATGTATTTAACTCAAGATAAGTAATGACTAATAGATATGAAATATGGTCTATTAGGAAAAAATGAAATATATCTAGCATACACGCTATAAAACACATAATTGTCCACATAGATTACATGTCATGTCATGAGATGTTTATGGTGGATGTACATAGAAATTGATACAAAAAATATATAAATATTTACATGTTATATAACTCATTTCAATTGATTTGGATTACATTCCATGAAAAGTTGTAAACTATGTATATTAATTGTGAATAATATAACTAAATTGTGGCATTAACCCAAATTGCATGGCGTGTTGCGAGCACACCCACCACGTGACATGGTTTATCAATTATTATATTCTAAATTTATTTATATATTAATTCCAAAATGACATGTTTTATTTGATCATCATACACCTAACGTGATATGTGACTAATAAAAGTTGTATGTACTAAAAATATTAACACATGTTGCGTGTCATAAATAACATGATTATTATTTTGCATGAATCCTAGAACTACACAGTACATATGAGACATACAATGTACAAATATGATACATGATGAAGAATATATATATTGTAGTGAAATGACATTATAATGACAATACAAGTCATGTAGATGGGTACAAATAGTGCTTCCTCAAGTACATTCCCTGTTAAAATCCAGATGGAGAATAAAAATAACTTTAATGATAGACATTGTGTCGCTTATCATCATACATTGTGTAAATGTTAATTTATAATTTAAAATAATTTCATTATAATTAATCGTGACAGGAATATGTTTTAACAATTGTATAAAAAACATAGAAAATGATTTTTTTAATTAATAAAAAAATTATTTCAGGGAATTTTTTTAATAAATAATATATTTAGTTAATGTTAGTTGGTTTATTGAATTTATATTCATTGCATTATTATATGATCATGTGAAAGACTGACCAATGTATTAATTGGATATATTCTTAATTTTATATTTATTTCATTGATTAATTATGTGAAAAAATTATTATTAAATTACATATGATGCCCTATGTTTCAACCCACCTACATTTATTATATACAGGATTTTATGTGCGCTCTATATATATTGATACCCAATAACCCTATTTACCATAACTAGTGTGTGAATAAAAAAATGTGAGAGATGACTCTTCCTGGATAGGACGAATTTTAAAACCGATGTTGAGTTGAAACCAACCAAGGTGATACATTGAACTAGGTGGAATGCTACAACTCAAATGGACCACGGTTCATGGAATTATTCCCTAGGTTCATGTGATATTTTATCATTTTATCGATAAACCAACAAGTATAAAATATCATTATCATGAGTCATATATTTAAATTTTTAGGTTCAATTGATGGTTAATTATTTATAATTATTAAGTACTTAAATGTGTTCTTATAAATTAAATAAATTAATAATAATGAAATTAGGAAAAAAATAAACAGATAATTCATAATTTGTTTTATCATATATGGATAACTAACTAGTTTTAAAATTCACATAATATTGATAATCACGAAAAACAAAAAAAAGTATAATATATGAATATGATAAAAAATTACTGAAATAAAATTTTATGATATCCATGGACATAAATTACTCGATTTCAGATGTAAATATCGATTGAAGTGTCCTTCTTGCCATTATTAGGACACTTCTTTTTACTGAGGAGTTCTAATGATTTCTTTTGGATTACATAACAAAGATAACATAAAGATTAGTTTCCTTCACTAAAAATGGCATAACATTGAGGCTTGTGTTAAAGAAACATGTGTTTGTGATTTTAAGATTGGAAGGTCCACTCAAAAGACAAAAGAGTTTTGATTTAATATATTTATAAATAATGGTCTTCCTAAATCCCTTAAAATAATTAACCATGTAATCTCTTAGGTTATGAGACGAGATACATGGACCATTTCATCAATAATATCAATGGGAAAGGATATTATGAATCCAATGGTGAAATCCATTTAGAGTAGATAACTTAATGGGAGACTAATATATAAAATTTATTATATGACATTTAGTAATCGAGAAAATATTTTGAAATCAGATTTTACATAATGTAGAAAATGAAAATTAACGCTATGTAAAAATGGTGATCAATTTAAAAAAATCATATCCCCACTAAAATAATTAAAAGGTGCTGTCATTTATTATAAACTAAAATAATATATTAATATTTATACCATGTACGGAAGATCCTTTTTTCAATTTTACCACATTAGTAATTGAGATAACTTGATAAAAAGACCTGCAGAATATTTAGTATGAATGCTTCAAAAATATATTTTATCATACTATCATTCATTTTCAGAGGGATGAATATGTAATATAAAGAAATTGATTAGGAAGCAGCCATATTGAGAAGTTTTTTTTAATATATATTGTTTTGAATTTATATCAACATGTGTTGAGATGATGAATATGATTCCATGATATATGTAAATGGGTATTTTGAGTTTATATCTTAAAATTCATACGTTGATAGATTCAAAAAAATAGTATCTAATTGTGATAATTTATATATTCGTCTTCAATTCGACATCATTTTATACTCATGAGAGTAATTTCTAAAACATTTTCTTGATGTTTTTGAAGGGATGGCTAAATGGTTAGACAAAATGAAATTATTTGGAAGGGAAGGCTAGATTGATTATTAAAGAAATCATCTAAATCATGTTATGTTTTAATGATGCAATGATCATGTGAAAAAGAACTTTTAATTGATGTTTTTTACATATATCGATATTGGAATTGATAATTTTTAATACAA
The DNA here is from genome assembly GCA_963277665.1 of Viscum album. NCBI lineage: Eukaryota > Viridiplantae > Streptophyta > Magnoliopsida > Santalales > Viscaceae > Viscum > Viscum album. The sequence continues at coordinate 1,041,820,476 of OY728133.1, read as the reverse complement.
AGAAAGAAACCCAATAGGAAATTAATTAATTTGTAGAAATTATAGAACCACTGTTATAGAGAAATAATTTTGGAAAATGGAAAATGTATTCATCCTATGGGGAAGAAATTTATAAAACCCTAGAAAAATATCTTATAAATGAAAATATATTATCTATAGAAAAAATATTCTAACATGTCCATGAAATATTACACATAGATAGTAAAATATCTGGAAAACTGTTGAAATTTCATACACCATATGAATTTTTTCCTTAGTTATATTTTCACAGACTCAAATTACTTATGAAAAATCCAAAATGACTTATGAATTTAAAATATCTTATGCAATGATCAATTAAATTCCACATAGTTAAAATTAATTTTTCATTTTTACAAACAAACTTTGTTTAGATGAAATGTATTACTCCTATGATATATGACTTTTCAATTTTCAAAACATAAACTATATAACAATTAATCTAAATTTTCATTAAATTACTCCAAAACATCTTGGGATATTCTAAATAAATATTTCATTACGATTTGTTTTTGTAAAAAATATCCTAATTATCATTCAATCGGTCCTCGTTAACCATTAATATTAGTTTCAAAGAAAAAAATTATTTAGATGATTAATTCAATCTTCAAACAAACAATCAACTTGTAAATTAATTATTTTAATCACCCTAATTTGATAGATCATAGAAAAAATTCAAAAATATTATATAGATTAACCTCTCCAAAATGGAATTCAATTTATTTTCAGACAATTAAATAAATAATATAAATAAAATGGTACTATATACAAAATCATCTATTGTTTTAATTCCAAAATACAACCTAAAATTATCTATTTACACTCATCATGGAAGTACCTTTAAGATATCTATTATCATTTACCACTCATAATTACCTTATTAAAAAGTAAAAATTTTATATATTGGAAATTATATATCTCTTTAATATTTTTTGATCAATATTACTTTTATATTATTCAAATTCAATTCAACTCATCTCCCCATTATTAATAATAATTGAAATGGAAAAATATGGAAAATAATCATTTCATTTTATTTCTCAAAAGACATAAAGAAATAGCCTTTTCCTCCTTGTATTTAGAATCAAATATTGATCCTCATAAGAGAGAATAGTGAAACCATAAGATTTTTCATAGAAACTAGACTTTTTAGGATACTGTATGTCCATATAGGAAAACAAGATGTAAAAAATAAGAAATTTTTATCCAAGGTTGTCTATATTTTTCATAAAAAATATAAAATGAGAAACTGTTCATAGAAAAATTGTTTTGGGTATGATCATTATATATTTAACCAAAATATAAAACCTATAATTATTTTCATGAAAAAAATTAAAAAATTAAATGTTTAAGGTATATTTACTCACCCATTTTTTCTTTCGTTCGTCAACCAACATTCCCACATGATAATATATATTCAATTATCCTTGATAAATGAATTATGTTTGATTGAAATAACACAATTTAATATTTAATTAGGATTTCTAGAAATTCTAACATTACCAAATTTTTAATGCTTATTATATTTTTATATATCCTCCATTTTTTAACCCATCAAGGTATTCATTATGTTTAACCTTTTTATTTATAGGAAAATTCATTAAAGGAAAATATTTTTGTATCTATTGTGTACAAAATTCATGTTCCCACATTAATTATTATCTTTTTTTTATTGAAGAAAAAAGTAACAATGACTACGAAGGGAGAAGACATTGATGATGGAGGCTCGCGGGAAGGAGACGCTCTCAGGCGACATGGGTTTCAACCTTAACTTTGCTGATCAAGGGTTCCAAGATGAGTGATTCTTCGCAGATGTGGTCTCGGGTAGAATCCCCCACACAGAATCGAAGGCCTGCAGCTCTTTTGCTCCAAAAATCTACCGACAACGAGGTATATCGTCGATTATTTTCTCCAAGGATGAGGTAAATGATCTTACTTCAGAGCTTCGATTTGTTCTTGTAGGACGCTTTATCAAAAATCGACCTTCGCTGTTCTTTTTGCGCAAAACCCTTGACAACATAGGTTTTACAAACGTCCAGATTGGCCTTCTGAACTCTTTGAATGTCGTGTTTTGGTTCTCCTAGGACATGGACTATTACCGTTTTTGGATTCGAGGTTCATGGTCTTTTGGGGGGGGGGGGCTTATATGAAGGTTTTCAAGTGGTCTCCCGATTTTGAAATAGGTTATGAGCCCCCTATTGTCCCCCTTTGGATCGGTTTTATAGGTTTGCCTCTACATTTATTTAAGCAGCATGCTCTTACATCCATTGCAAGTCTATTTAGAACTCCGATCAGATTAGATTTTTCCACCTTGAACTTGTCTCGTCCTTCAGTTGCTAGAATCTGCACTGAGGATGATATTTCTCAAGCATTGCCTTCCAGATTTTGGCTCCAGAATGGTGATAATGTTTTTTCTCAAGAAGTGGTTTTTGAAAATGCTCCACCTTATTGTAATTACTGCTTCAAAGTTGGTCATTATATGGGAGAATGTGAGTCAAAAAACTCTGGACCACCTCAACCTCACTACAAAGCAGTTTGGGTAGAAAAGACTAGTGCTAAAATTAACTTGAATCCTTCTAAATCAAAATCTGCTGATGATATTGCGACTCATTTTTCCAAGGATGTCTCCGGGACATCTAATGTGCCTCCAGAACATTGTGACTCACGGAGGGATCATGAAGGTTCTCGGAATTTGGGCGAGAAGGGGATTTCACCCTCTGTGGTGAATGCAAATGTACATCATAGGCCCTTCACCCTTACTTGAAGATAGGTCGATAGGGAAAATTAAAGAAGGCACTCAAGAAGATGAGGAAAAGGAGAGGTGTGATGCATATGAAGATAGTCTATCACAAAGCGCTAAAGAAGACAAATCTACTGATATTGAGGAGAAATAATTAAGGGATGTGGCCAGGAAAGGTAAGAAACTAATAGTGGATGAGGATGGGTTAATTACACCCAATCCTAAAAAAACTAGAAAATGTAGGGATTTTTCACATGTGGGGAGGACTATTGTCACTCGTTCTTTGGACATTGCTTGACATAATGTTTCTTCCCCTATTGGAAATCAATATGCAGAGATGGAGAAACAAGCTAAAAGGGATGATAAACGTACGGTACCAACATGTGAAGCTCCTGTTTCTTCGGAGGGACTCAGTGATGAAATCTTATACAACTCCTTTAAGAAATGAGAGACCACTAAGAGAGCCTATTTAGCTGAAAAGTAGGAGATTTTCAAAGAATAAATCAGAAAAGATTTCTTAAGATGACTTTTGCTTTTCTCCTGGATGTTTTCTTTACTCTATGAAGATCATATTTGAATTTTCATAGAATATTGATGGTTCTATTTTTTGAGATTTATCTGAAGCATTTTCTTTAATTTCATTACTCCCTTGCCTCCATACTGCCTCAAGTGCTTATTGTTTTGCAAAGAGGGCATGCAACATGGCTTCATGAAGGTTACAGACTGAGCTCCTGAATGTTGCGCCTTATTGGTTGAGGTTTTTCTGGTCTTTTTATGCATTGATCTGGTTCTTTCCTCTCCTTGGTCCTAGTGTTTTGATTTGTCTGTCTTTTGGAGTTCCCTTACTTATGGTTGTGGTAAATCTACTCTTCCTTGGATTGATTCGACTCTCTTTTGCACATTTAATGACACGAAATATAGTTTTACACTTTCTGATCTGTACAACACATGTGCTATTGGATGTTGTATGATGAGTACTTGTGGATGCTGATTAGATTTCTGGCTCTGATCTTTCTTGCTAGCCTATTACTTTTCTGTTTTAGAGTGGTTATTTAGATGATGTTGGTTCTGCTTGCTCTTGATCTGAGGTTAAGAGAAGTGTAGACTGCTTGGGATGCAAGTGACACCATTGGGAGTTTTTGTGGCTGGAACTGGTTTTCTGTTTTCTTTTAGAGCTTTTTGATAGACTTTAACACCCTTGGACTGCTTTGGAATGGTGCATAGTACAAAATTTTTGGGTTTGTTCCAGGAACACAGGGTGTGCTGTATATGCTGGATTTTTGGTTTCTTCCAAGATGATATACTTCTAAAACTGTGCTTTTATTCTGTTCTGAATTTTTATATGTTGGATTCCTAGTTTGGTTTCTCTGGATATGCCCGTGCCTAGAATTTTGAAGATTTGATGCATGTTCTTATCTGCCATGGAGACATCTCTTTTTTTCATCAGTCTCTCCTTGTTTCTGACTGACCCAGCTTGGATGTTTTTGCTGACTCTTATGTGTTATCACGTACCTGATGCACTCTCAGGCTGTTCATATATCTTAGAGCTATCTGGCGTTGATTACCAGTTGGGAGGGGTCTGCTGCATTTGTTGGAGTATGTTTTGTTCGGTCTTTATCAGCAGACATTGTTCAATTGTTTGTTTTTGTGGGCTGTGTTATGCTTTATGTTGGTGTAGACATACTACACCTTGTGTGTACCTTGTACTGTTTTGTTTTAATAAAATTCCCTTTGCATGGATTGGAAAACCAATCCATGTCATCTTTAACAACAAAATGAGTACGAAGGAAAAAATGTATTCCTCCAATGTGACAAAATGATTGAGAGTTACATCTTAAAATATTCATCTCATTCCGTCCACATTCAACATTTCATTTTATGTTAATAGTATTAATAGGTTTCTTAATCTTATTTTACACTTTAATTTGATTTTTACATGATGAATTGTTCATAATTTTAGATGTCAAGGAAAAAAATTTCTTTTTAATTACACTATTATTTTTAATATCACTTTTTGTTATGGTAACATTGTCCTCGAAATTTATATTCAACTCCTACATCGACGAAACTATCCACATATCTCTTCTAAATAATTTAATTTGTTATGAGTTGAATGATTTTGTGATATTTTTGTCATAATTGATTTCATTTGATAATTATCTCACATTTTTCTACAAGAAGACCCCTTGGATCAATCCATTTCCAGGGTAATGACATATAATATGATAAAGAGTATGATTTTCATAAAAAATATATGTAACACCACCAAAATCCTCTGATCATAAACCTCAAATTTTTAGTATAAAGCCTTATAACAATATTACAAGGCTATATTCCTTTAGATTTATTTTTTTACTTTTCCTAGGTATTTAAGGTATCCATGGAATATTTATCCCATCATTTATGATGGAATATTTAGTATTATTTTTCATCTTATTTTAAAAATAGTAAGGATGATTTTGAATATTAGTAACAGATAATATTTTTTAAGAAATATCAGGAATATATTTACCTTGTTTATTATTTATTTTTCACCGACATGGAAATATTAATGGTTTAATTCTATATACGTTTTCATGTTTTAAAATTACATGTCAAATTTTTTTTTAATTTCTAGATAGATAGATTTTCTGTCAAAAAAAATTCCACCATTTGAACTACATTCTCTTCATTGTAGCATTAATTATTCTCAAGAATAACTAATTTCATTATCTTATTATTAATCAACATAGTATATCCCACTTCTCTGTATACATTATCTTCTTTCTCAAAATGTAGCTTCTTTTGAATTTTTTATAAACTTCATTTCATTCTATAACTTTTTTTATTCTCAAGTCAATATTCTTACTCATTTTCAACTAACTATGTAGTAATTTCCTCTTATCATTGAAATCATTGTTTAATGAGTTAAAACCTATAAGATAATTAATTTCATCCCATGAAAACCTGAATTAGTATTCATTTTCTTTATTAATGTTTTGAATTCATCTATTTTTTATGAAATTAATATTCATTTAACCATTTATTATCTTTTGAGATTAATAATCGCCATAATTTGATTGAAAATTAATGGTCTTTTTATTTTGATTGTTAGAGGAAAATTGTCCAATACCTTTGTAGATATAACACTTTGGTTCTTATTTACTTTTAAATTTCTACATTCACATATATAATCTCTAAGATAATATAATAAATATTATTTAAAACATAAAAAACCTCATTATATTTAAATATAATTATTTCTATAAATTTATCTTTACTTTTTCTTCTTCTCATATCCCCAAAATCCAACTCATCCTATTAATTTTTCATGAATTCTATATATATTAAATTTTTTTAATATTTGATAATGATTTTATGATCATACCATGGAAAATTTTCTTTATCTTAAATGGATGAAATTTTGGATCATTGTTTTTAGGAAAATTCAACAAATGTTTTTTTGTAATGGAAGAGAATTTTAGCATCTCTCCAAATCCCAAAATATTACTCACAATATCAATGAATCTAATAGAATAGACATAAATGTTTTTATAAATATAAATTTTAATATATTCAAATTCTTTCCTTCAAACTTATTTTTTGGTTTCCTCAAAATTGTTATTTACCTCAAAATTTGAAATGAATTTTCTCCAAATATATTTTATTTTCTAATGTCACATAACCTTTGTGAAGAAATTATTTTATGGTGGAATGAAAATTTTATTTTAATCCTTACGACCTATCTATATATTTATCATATTAGACGGTTTCACTATATCTCCCTCATTAAAGTAGTGAAATAATAATTTTTAATAATCTATTACATCTAGGAAAATTTATAACAGGTTGGGAAGAATAATATTCTTCAAACAAAGAAATTTGTGTCTATAAAATGTATTATAAAACCAATTTCCTAAAAAATTGATATTTTAGACATTCAAATGAATCATTGATCTTTTAAAGGGATCCTATACTTGATTCAAATTTCTGATCATATATCTTGTAGGGTCACTGAGATTGGTAAGGGAGAACTAGTGACAGGTTTTCCTTTTTTGAGTTACTCTTACAAATATAAACTATTGTGAATGGATAAGGCCTCAATAAACACCCAAAAAATTATTATTTCCTTATTATTATGCATGAATATGAATTAATAGAAATTTCATATGAGGATGTAAAATTATAGTTATTAAAGAACTACTAATTTCCTTGATTATTCAAACACCCTGACTAATGATTCTATATTATATGTGCTTATACTTAGAACTAAAATAATTTTAATAGTTTTATCAACATATATTCACACTATATTTATTATTCTAATTGAAATAGGATAGGAATTTAGATTTAATCTACTCTACTAACATTTAGGATCCCACCATGGAAATATACTTATAAGATTATGGTTTCTTCTAAACCACTTGTAAAATCATATTCTTCATTGAATAACCTAGAACATTTTGTATTCACATGTATTGTATTATGTCTATACATCTTATTATTATTAATGTTATAAACATACATATTAATTATATTCTTAATACTCAACATGAAATAGTTCATCACATCACTTGAAACAATTAGGAAAAATATGTTAGATTATTATTCAATAACTCTCAGCCTTAAGATCATTTTATATTTGATTCAACATTGTGTACTGATATCTCATTAAATATATCACATAAAAATAAAAAAAATTTCTATGTAATAATTTTTTTAAATTACAAAAAATTATATTAATAAAAATAAAATTGATAATTATAGTTTCTAAAATGAAATTTTGGAAAATACATTGATCATTTTTAGAAATATTTTTCTCGTCTCATTTAAAAGGATAAAAAAATTATAATTTTGTTTTCTTCATTCAAGAACATATTAATTCTTGCTAAAATAATTATTGTAATTTTTCTAGATGCATGTGAATTTTAGTATGTAAAATCACCTAAAAAATCACTCCTTTAAACCATTATAATTCACCACATGCATGCATATTGGACATGGAAACTTCTTCTGTGGTATGGAAGTAACCTAAGATTAATATCATTTTATCTATTTAGTCCTCCTTTATTCATATATTGATATATGATATTTTTTTGTTCATAATATTTTAGTATTTAAATAATGGATCACTCGAATTGTTTAATTATGTATTTTTTTATTCAGAATTTATACTCTATGAATTCCATATAATCCATGACATCCTAGTATTAATTTATTTAAATAATATTCCATTTATTTGAAAATATATCATATAGGTTTAATACCATGTATTTTAATGTTAATTTTTTATGATTTCATATATTTATTTTATTGCTAACAGCTGGTTCACAATTAATAAAAATCATGTGGGTCTCCCATGGAAACCATTCCACTTGGTAAGAGTCATAGAAGTGTGTGAATAACTGGTTACTGATTATGAAAAACCATGAAACCTTTTCCATAAACCATGTATCATTATAAAGTGTAATTTCATAAATTGGGAAAACAATTTCCCAAAATGTGAGACTCCACTAGTAGCATATAAGAGGGTTTATAATTGGCACATGACATTCCAGACTGTGTTGCAAGGCCTTTTGATGTTAATTAATTAATATATATTTTATTATTAAAACCCAAAAATACTTCTATTTGGTAGCATTAATATTACATTGTATCTTCCTCCTGACATAGGAGACTACATAGGGATATTTTAGATCTTTTTTCCCTTATAGAGTGTGTACTGATATGATCTAATTATGAAATATTTAAAAAATTGACGGTATATTCTCCTTCAATATAATTATCCATTTTCCATTTATATATTCTATTTTATCCTAAAAAACAATATATCATGTATATTGATACATGACCTAAGGGATATGATATGATTTATTTTTGATTCTTATATATCTACCATCAAATAGAGAATATTTTACGGACCTTTGTTAATCATTGTGCATTTTTTTGCAATCAATTTGTTATGTGATTACACTCATTTAAATTGTTCTAGAAAATAATTATTTGAATATTATTAATTTGATTTATTGGTTGAGGATTCTAAATTTATTTTTAGAACACTCATTCTCATTAGTTTTAGAGTCTAGGAAATTTTTTAAATATTTTCAAGTGTTTCTAGGTTGTTGGATTCGTATAAAGCCCAAATCATTTATAAAATTCATGCCTTCCCTCTTTATATTTATTTTTTAAAATATTAATGACATAATTTATAATTCTTGAATTGTGTTTTTATATCTTTGTATAATTATAATTTCTTACATTCTATAAATGGATGTATGGTTTCAAATCACCATTGGTTTATTAATAAAATTATTTCAATGAATGTTATACTTTATTGAAAATTGATTTCAAATAATCTTTTTAAGGAAATATATTTTAATGAATACAATGTTAAGGTAAATGTGATTTCCAAGCTTATTTCACATTTTTTTCAAAGAACGGTAGATGAAATTTAAGGGCCTCAATGGGTAAAATATGAATGTCGAATTATTTTAATTGATAATCCTTGGTATATATTGAAAACATGAGAACCCATGTTACTTAAGGGGGGTTTGAATTTGTACAAGAATTCTATGAATGGTTTTCTTGGTCAGTAAGGATATATGATTACAACCCTCCCAAAACTCTAAATTTCAAAACAAATTCATGGGGTTAAATTTTATTGGTGTTCTATTATCCATTTATCTTTATTATCAGAGGGACTTGTGGTTTTCTCTCACCCCGACTAATTAATGAGGTGTGACAATACTAAATAGACTATAATTGTTATATTATAGGACTCAATTTCCATATTTCTGCTATTTTTGAAATAATAATTTTTTAATTCTTTTTATATATAATGTGGTAAAATTATTTTTAATTAATTAATAATTTTGAATTATTTAATATGATAAATTTTTCGTAATTTTTTTTTGTAAATTGGTTAATTTGGAAATATTTAAAATATATATTAAAGGGTAAAATTATAATTATTTATTACAAATTGTGATGAAAAATTCAATTAATTTTATAATTTAAATATATTAAATAGTTTATCATATGAATATCAACTATGGAATATTTTGTTTGGATCTTACATGGATTATTTTCTAACACCTAACATATAACATTGGGCATGGTAAATATAATATTATCCAACATATGTAATGATAAGGTTAATGGTGGAGATGGTAGTAATCAGTGATTGTGTGTGGTTGGATTTTTGAGGTGATATTATTCAGATCGAGAAATGTTGCAAATATTCAAGCACATGGTTTGATCCATTTTGGTTTGGTACATATTTTTCATTATAAACATTTAATTTTCCTCCCCTATTATCTTGTTATTAGAATCATGAAATTATTTTGTCTATTAATATTTCTTTTTAACATGTATTTATTTTTGTGGGAAAATTAATTTCCAAAGTTATTTTATAATGGAAATGTTCAAGTCTTCATCTGGTGTGAATCATTAATTCTCATTGAGACTTTCTATGGGTTGTCTTGGGAGTCCACTTTTATGTTGACTAGGCACATTTTGTGAATGATCAGATGTAGAGTAGGTTAATTTTCTTGAATATGATCTTCTAGTTTTGTGATATTTTAATTAACACGATAAATGATTTTTGGGACATGAGGTGTATTTTATGAGTGAGTAAATAGCCATATATCAAGGTAATGAACATTATGATACCATTCGATGTGTGTATCCCATGTTTATTTTGATTAAATATAAACTCATTGACTGTGTTCTCTTGAGAAAAAACGAGACTGTTATTTTATCAGATGGAATGTTTTCATTCATTAATATAGAACCATGTCTCCCTAAATAGTAATTAGAGAAATTTATGGTGTTTCTTTTGATTGAGTTCTATGAATAATTCTTGTACTCGATCAAAACCTTGTTACATTTTTATTGTGAGTAGTCTATGAAAGGGAATTGATTTTTTTCCTTATACTAAAACAAGGAATATCGGTATAACCCAAAAATGGAAGAGATAAAGATCAAGACCAATTTTTACTTGAAAACAACTGCATCCCATACAAGGAATGAATTATCCTAAATAAGAAGTATAAATTTTGCAAAATATCAAATAATATTTCAACATTATGGAACCCCTAAATTATTCTTAGGTATTGTGAAAAAACATTAATGTTAAAGGACCTAGTAGGATATAGTGGGATGTTTTTGTTCACGAAATGTCGAATGATGGATTAGAGTCAAAATGTGTAATGCCCATACTATTCATATAGATCTATCCATGATAATTTATGATTGAAAAATAAATATTTCTTATTACCTTTTAGAATTTATATCATAATGTAATTTAGTACAACAACCATTATACTATGTTTTTTTATTTTTCCCCAAATGTGGAATCATATTAAAATTTGACAGATCAGAGGATCCAGATGGGAATAGATGAAGATATTCCTTCTAAATTTTTACTTTTATGATTAACACATATGAAGTGGTAATGGAAAATCACTGATATTATAGATTTATTATATAGAAATATTATGGTTGGTTTAAATACCCCTTCTACAGAGTGTTATTTTAATTTTCTCCAACAAAAAATAGTATTTGAAAAGAAACTCATAGGGGAGATGAAATTGAATCTCAGATATGGGATTGATCCACACCATAAATAATGACTTTAAGTATTCCCTTTAATTTATATATGTGTTTGTATAATAGACTCACAATGTATTTTTTTCATGTACCTCAAATTCTTTATAATTATTTTAAATAATGTGGTCACTTATAGATATTATATAATGCTATTTCTACTCCCCATTATGTATAAGGCTCACTAAACAATATAGGATTTGTGGTGTAATTTACTTATTCAATGTAAATAAGGTACCATCAAATTTATTATTTAATGATTATTTTACACATAGTAGAATATTTTCAGATGGAAGGCGATTTATGTCCTTCTCTAGTGAAAAGTACTATATTTATTACATTTTATTTAGTGATTTCTTTATTTGATACTGGTTCATCACACTATTTTATATGGAATCGCATTCTTTATATCTAAAAAATATAATGAAACTCGTGGCTTTTATAGTGGTTCCCGAAATTACTCTATGGAAGATGAGGTAGAAGGGTTTCAGATGTCTAACATATTCTTTCTTGATGTTGGAGGTAGAGCTGTTTTGTGATTTATAAGTTCTCATCATATAACTCTTTTATGTTATTATAAGTATGGATTGATTGATAACCCAAAAATAAAATATTGATAGTAATAAGTGGTGCGTGTCTTATATTTCCTCATATGGGTGGTCTTAATTATTTTAGGGATTATAAGAAACTTGGGTCTTATTGAGAAGCACCACCTTGATTGAATCATAGAATATTTACATACTCTTTCACAATTGATCTTAGATATAAACACTCATCCTATGAGAATCACTTAATGGTAATGAAATGTCATAAGGATTTTCCTATTGAATTTTTATTAAAATTCTAGAAATAGAGGTGTTCTTCTTGATTTACTTCATTATTATCACACAACTAATATCTATTCATTCATATCACATGGAACTAGATTAATTTACATATATAAAGATTAAATTGTATTATTTTAAGGCTAAATGATTCATTAAGTTTAGAATATCTCTTTGGGAAGATAATGTTCTATTTTCTATATATGTTAATGGGAATATTCACATTTGTATAAACTATTGAAAACATAACTATGTTAAAATTAAGAATAAGTACCATATACCCTATGTCTATTATTTTTTAATTAATTTTAAATGGGAAAATTATATTTCAAAATATGACCTTAGTCTAGATATCAACATATTAGAATTACATAGTTAGATATTCCAAATACTTAATTCAAGACTATTTCTGACAACATTAAATATATAGTGATGCCATTTAGCCTGACTAATTTTCATAGAACATTCATGGATTTGATGAAAAATATATTCTACCATTAACATGATTCATTTTTCACAGGATTCATGAATTATATATTGGTTATTTGAAATCCAAGGAATAGAAAAGTATGAAACTAATATCTATTTTGATAAACCTTTTAGATAACCATATATTTACTAAATATTCATAATTTTTTTCTATATCCATGACTATAATTTATTATGATATGTGGAATAAGAACAAGGTATCATAATTGATCCTGGGTAGGTGATTTTTTGGGTAAGAACCACATAACAACTTTGATATTCTATGATTCATGGGTTTGATAGGATATTATCTAAATTTTTTATAATATTTATTAATACATTAATAACCACTAATTGACCTTACCATGAATGAAGTTTAATTATTGTGAGATTATTTTTATAAAGAATCATTGGATTAATGTAAATTTATTCAAACATCAACTAATATTTTGATCATTCTATAATATGGATAGGGGTATGTAGTTTACTGTGACACATAATATATAGATTTGTGATTTTTTTGAAATACAATGTTCATGTTGTGAAATATAGATATTATACGCTTCAGCCTCATGAGAAAAATTACCATATTCCTAATCTTGAAGTCAAAAAATTTATACATGATCTTAAGTGTTCGTGGAATTACCTTTTTTGGGAGAAGATTATAGTATATTCTCATCATAAGTGTTTATGTTATATCTTTTCATAGAATGAAATAAAATCCTGGTATAGGGAATGAGTTTAGAACCTACAAACCATTGAATATTACATCACAAAAACCCTATGATTGGGGGATATTATTGATGATGATCTTAGAAGAAAATTTCCTTTTGAAGCTATTGTGGAGTCAAATAATTAATAGGAACTTGATGGACTCTAAGATTAGATTCGCATAAATATGAGAGGAGAGGAGACTAGTATGGTTCAAGATAGTTTTATGTTGAACTCATATCTATATAAGTTGATTATCTAGAATTAGAATATAGATACTGTGTTTAGGGATATGATAAATTCATTACATTGTGCATATGGCATTATCCAATTGTATTTATCCCTCTCTTTGAATGTTGAAATTTCATTCAAGATATAATTTTTTATCCCAGTATCCATGTGGAAGGGTGGGTTGTGGATTTGGAATTTTTCATGGTGGTACATTCATCTAGACAATACCCAGATGTATCATAAAATGTGACATCAGTTCTAGTGTCCCGGTATGAAGTGTGACAATACTGATTTTGTATCCCATTGATATACATTACAAAAATAAGGGTTTATCCCAAAAATAATTATAGTTACCTTCATAACCGTAATTTAAAATTGTTGGTGTGGGATGTGGTTTCCCTAGATTCCATTAGATGACTAAAATAGAATCCCTATGGGAAGAATTCAATTTGGATTGTGGTTGATTAGATGAACAAGTCTGCATATTTAATTGCTATTTAAGACAATAATAGGTTTGAGGATTAATGTAAGCTATATGAGTAATATATAATGTGATTTAATGTGGTTACATTATTTATCATGAAGGATAGGTACCCCTAGTTTACCGCATGATTATGGAATGGAATACATGACATGATGGATTATAATTTCATGTTTGACATGAACTAACATCCGCAAATAAATATAATGGTATTTCATGCTACTAAAATTTTGGGGGATATGCTCTGAACATTCATCAAATATTTTAGAGGTTATTAGGATAGTAATTCTAGGATGGTTATGTTTTCTTTTAGTAATGTTTATTAGTGACCCTTTAAAATGGCTCTCATTGAGTCTCTTCATGATCACCACTAAAAATATCCTCTTTATTTAATTGAGGTGGGAGAATATTCTCTTGCTGGACAAAGGCATGTGTTGGAGACATTATGAAATATTAAAACTATTCATAAATGTTTAGTTATGACATATAGTTGATATAAATTATATGCAAATCATTTAAATTAAACATTCTAAATATCTATTAGTGATTGGTTATTCTTGAAATTTATACTTTGATTGGGTCTCATTCAACATGTGATATATTGGAATTTAGTCTTGAGATAGGTTGGATAATTTGAGGTCGATGGGAGAATTAGAAAAATGTATTATTGGTTATATTTTCTATGTTAGTTTACTTCAATCCATTATGTATCACAATTTTCTAAACAAATTATCTATCAAGATATCTTGTTTTATGTTTTGAATTGGAATTTACAGGATATATAAATTGATTTGTCAAAGACTAAGAATTCAGTTCAAATATTTGTTTGTAATGTGATGTTTTCACATGGGATGATGATACCATTCGAAAAACTTCTATTGAATCTTTTTCTAGATAAACATGATACATGGGTGCATGATTCTATGACAACAATATAATGGGATCATATCTTTGTGGATATACTATCTTCAATGTATCTTTATAGGGGTATAAATAAATATAATAGGGAGATTTTTGAAATACATGTATTCATTTTAGGTACATAAATTCATATAATTCAAGTATATTACATTTGAGTTTATTATTTAGTTTTTTGGTTCAATATTTTTGGGTTTCATAGTCTTCATGGAATATACATTTTTGGGTCACAATTAGGTGAAAAATGTGTGTAATCCAAGTAAACCATGCAACTTGTTTTGACTCCGAGAGGAGGGAACATGGGTGAAACATGGTTTGGGATGACCATTCAACCCTCTCCTCGAATAGTCAATAATGAGAAAGAGTAATCTCTTAATGTTAGAACATTTTTTTTTCAATCCATGAAACAAAACATTTGACACAAATATTAGCTCATAATGGAGTTCTTGGATTTCCAAATCATGTGAAAAAAAGTGTTGTTAAATAATTAATCAAAATTAATTTTTAATACAAAAATACTCTTGATTGAACTTATTCTTATTCTAATGAATTAGTCTCAAAACTTAAGAGACTCCTCTTATATATTTTGGAACATCATTTACTCCTAGAGTGTATATCCATTTGAATTTTGATTGAAAAAAACTATGTTCATGTTCTCTATCATAATCTATGATTCTTCTAGATAATGTATTTTATAATTGAAAAAAACATATATTAGTGTTATCGAAACTATATCTATGGTTTTTGATATGAATTATTTGTGATTCTTATATATCCATCATGGAATTGGAAATTTTATCTGGATCTTCATTTTTCATTGGGAATTATTTGAGAATCATTGTAGGAAGTTACTCTACTCTTTTCCATTGTTTTAAAAATTGATGAATTAGAGATTATTATTTAGATTAATGGATGTATGGTTCACTCTTTCTTCCTATTACCATGAATATACTTTTATTGGATTCTATGAAATTATTTTAGAATTATAAGTGTTTTTAGGTCAGTGGTTTCATAATGGTCCTTTATCATATAAAATATTATTAATTCCTTGTGTATACAAGTTTTTTAATTATTAATGGAATTGATTATAATTCTTGAAATTTGATTTATATTTGTTATCCATGTGAAATTATAATTTCTCCAATGGGGTTTTAAATGAATGTTTGGTTTCCAAAAGCCCAATAATTTTTATACAAATGATAATTTGGAAGATTTTATTTTGATGGAATGTGATTTTAATGATAGTTTTATTTTTATCTATAGTTTTTTCAAAGAATATGATGTTTTGATAAAGGTCATTTCAAATAATTTTGTAAAGTGATGAAAAATTATATAAATAGAGAGTATGTCAATTTAAAATCCAGTAAAGGGGAATTGAAAAATGTTCAATGCATATAAATGATTTTACCTAGAATAAGTATAGCACATAAGAACCTAGGGATCATAGGTCAGGGATAAAATTGGGATTAGAATTCTTGGAATTATATGTTTTTCTATCAAAAATGATATACGATTAAAATTCAGAATAAACAATATATTTAATGATATAGTTAGGGTGCCAACTTATTGAGGTTCTATTTTATCCCATTTCATTTATTTTACATGGAACATATAGTGTTCACTAAGGATTAACATTCCTTATGGTGTGAGGATCATTGCAAGAT
Source organism: Viscum album (assembly GCA_963277665.1). NCBI lineage: Eukaryota > Viridiplantae > Streptophyta > Magnoliopsida > Santalales > Viscaceae > Viscum > Viscum album. Next base: position 1,041,803,835 of record OY728133.1, on the reverse strand, counting down.
CATAACTATTGTATCCTTGGACTCAATTTCCTAGTTCCCACTCATGATGGGATTATAATTTTTTCATAATTATAATATATGAAGTGTTTGAAATGTTTTTTAATGATTTAAAATCTGTGAGTTATTTCAATGAAATATTGTTTCATAAAATGTGCTTAAAAATGGGATTATTAAGAAATAATCAAATAATATTTAATGGGCACGTATGTCCATAACTTTATATAAACCACCAATATTTATGCAATTGGTTTTCTCAGAAAATGAGAATCAATTTTTTATTATAAATACTACTAATGAGAAATTTGGTTTGGATACTATTGAGATAGTTTATTCCTACCATACAAATACCTTTTGGTGTGTGTATTTCATGTATTATCTAATGTAGTTAATGGAAATACACCTCATAGAGGAATAATTTGTCCAGGTTTGTGTGGTTTCAGATTTCTTTATTTACATGGTTTATATGGAGATGGGTTGTCTAATGTTTGAGAACACGGTTTTATCTATTTTGGTTGGGAACATGTTTTTTGTTGCACTGATCCATTTTTTTCAACAATAAACTATATATTATAATTTTTTCCTCCATTTTAATTCCATTTTGATCCCCATATTTATTTATTTTCATAGGAAAATTCCTTCCTATAGGTATTTATTCATGCTTGGTATTGGATTCAAGCTTTTGGGGATCAATAATGCCATTCGATCCTTCCCATGGGTTGAATTGGTTGTTTAGTTCATGGATAACTTAGGGAAGGTAATGAAATATTCTCCACATAAATTTATCCTCATAATGACTTATTCATTTTATATGTTTCATAATGTTTATTTAATTCTGAATATCATACACATAGAGAAATATCTCCATGACTTCAAATATCATGCACCATATTTTATTATGAATAATTATATAATTTTTTTTGGTAAATATCATATAGGCATAAGAAAATATTCACATAAAAAACATCTTACAAATAGTTCAAATATCAAAAAATGATATAGAAATGTCCTACGACATGTTGAAATGTAATATACCGTATGAATTTTTCATATGTTAAATTTCATCACAATCAAATTACATGCATATAGATAAGAAATTCTTAATTCGTTATAACTATATTATGTTAAGGATAAATTCGTTTTTTCACAAATATAGGAAGGATTATACTATTTTTTAAGTCTTTATTTCTCATTCTTCAAAATGAGTAAGAAAGAATATGTGACAAGGATTCCCATAAGATCTACATGGAGACTGATTTAAATATGTATCTAGAAATGTAATAAAATATTTCCAGAAAGATGAAGGAGAAACATAAAGACATAGATTAATATATAGTAGTATCTCAATCCCCATCTCAAGATAATTATAAATAGAGGCTGAAGATTAATGAAATCATCACAATACATTAATAGTGTAAAATAGAGGTCCCTAACATAATTAGTGATCAATATTTCTAATTTTGAAGTACATTGAGTACTTAGGGAATTTTGATCTCTATAGAAAATAAATTAACTATTAATATCATAATAAACATTATCTCCTATGTGCTCCACATTCATTCAGTACTATAGGATTTAAAATATAAATAATATAATCAATAAGATTTTTATTATTCATTGTTGGATAGATAAAGATTTCATAAAACCCAGTTCTATATCTTTATGATCAGTTTAGTGAATATAATGGTTGAAAATATCATGATTTGTTTAACATACCTTCACTACATCTTTCAAAAGAAAAATAATCATAGGCAGTGAGGTGAACATGAGGAAATTTACTTGTCATATATATATAAAGGTCACTGGATGAGAAAATGTATATTAAATTAAGTAATCAGATTCATCTTCATTTTTTATATTAATTATTTCATGTAATATTTCCAATTAAAATATGGTTTAGATAAGACAATATACAATTCATATAACTATATTAATGTAAAGTGTCTATGTATGTTTAAATACACTAAAATAATAAAGGATAAATTTCCAAAAGATGAGAAAGAATGATTTATATTTTATCCAATATAATGAAGCGACATTGGTTTTTCCAATGAATTTATTCCATTTTAAAATTTATATAGAGTGTTAGCATAACATTTATCCTATTTTATAATTGGACACAAAAGGAATTATTTGTAATGAATGTTTTTATTTCATGTCATACTTAATTCTTTTTATATTAGTTGAATACTTGATTTCAAATATCGAAAATGAATAATGAATAAAAAATATAGGACTCATACCTTGTAAGGGAATGATAGTTCTTGATAATTAGTAATAAATGTAATCTTTGAGTCCTCTAAATTCAGTTCAACATTAATGAATGAACTATTCTAATGATATGATATATTAAAATTCATATACACATTAAGATTCCTTTATAAAATTCTTAATGAATAATGAATTCCCTTGGTAAGAATCTACAAGATCCACTAGACAAGCATATCAAAGTATATCTTTACAATGATTTCATAAATTGGTTAAATGTATTGTGATTGTTTTCCAATACTCACATTACCTAATTAACATCAAATGGTTGATAGTGGTGTAATGTATATTTATGGGATGCATTATGTGTATTAAAAATATTATATGATTCCTTTCTTGAAATGTTTTTTAAATTACAACAGAAATTGTAACCATATACCAACTAGATTGGGTAATGGGTATCATATAAGTTAATATGTGATGGGATTGAATTATGTCACAACTTCAAGAGTTTAATGGAAGCCATTTATAACGATAATTAAAGCATCATATAAGAATAAAAGAAATCATATTGGGAATCACAATTAATTATCCAAAACAACTAAAAATAATAAAATTCTAAATATTTACATGTATTAACCCAATACTAAATATAAATTCATGAGGTAATAATATATCTTTATATGTAGATGGAGTAGGCTATAAATTAGGTAATTCTAGGCTCTAGATTTATAAAATTATGAATTTAAATTATTGATCCATCTTTATGTGTATTGTGTATTATTTCAATTATTTTCAATGAATATGGTTTATCAATAATTATTGATGTAAATATTGAATTAAGATAAATTTATGTAATAATAATCTCTTTGATGATAGATGAACATTCCCAAGAAGGTGCCAGTTTCTCTAAGTAGATGAAGATTCAAGAGATACATGTTTAAAGGAGTTTATGATATTTCTTATCATTCAACAAATTAAAAGGCGATATTTACTATAATTATATTGGAGATACCTTTATTTTAAATTCTATTGGTGTTTGATGATTTGATGTCTTGTAGGGAATTTATAATGATAAATACATTATCTTGGTATTAATGTTCATAATGATGAAGTATTGATTACAAAAAAATATAAGAAGAGGAAAATATGATAATTTCAGTAATTTTGTTAACGAAAATAAAGGATAGTGTTGGTAAATATAGTGAAAATATATATAACATCTTGAATGTGGTTTTTAGTTATTTAACGATTGTTGAAAATAGTTTGATGAGGTATTGGATACATTTGAATTAATTCTATAATTTTGGAACCGAGGAATCCTTATAGTCTTTCCATTGATTGTAGATTCTTACAGTCGCCATTAATGGTAGTTGATTCATTAGTCATTTCCTCATGGGGTTGATAATTTTTTCTTATGGTCAATCAATTCACTCACACAAGGTTATACAAGAAATCAAACTTTACAGAGATCCATGGTCTCTCTATGTCGTATGGTCGATCCACAAGACAATAAAAATTTATATATGTTTTATTTCCATGATCTATTAGAGAAGAATAGTTGATTGGTCTACATCATTAAGCTGATCTACATCATGGCTTTTTTTTGTATTTATATATATTTTTTGAAATAGTATGTCTTAAAATATGATTTTATAGAATAAATATATTACGAATAAATTAATGATTTTTATGACATTTATCATGGGTAAATGTATTATGATCAATGAAATGGATTTTGATACAAGATATTTAGAATCAAAGAATCAAACTAGAGAAGATTATTTGAGTACAAATATGTTCTATTTTAAATTATTTTCTTCACAAACTATCATAATGGGGCCCTTTAAATGACTCCTCAAACACTTCTCCAATAGGATATGGGCTAGAAAATTGTACCAGATTGGATTATCAATAACATGGGAGGCCTTACCGAAGCATATACATTGTCAAAATTTTAATATAATTAAACAATCATGTATACATACATTTAAATCCCACAAAATAGAACATGATAGGAATTAAAGGAAAGTAAAAAAAGATAAATACATGGAAACCACATATATTTCTAAAACATGTACATCCAGAAGGTAAAACATAACTATTATCAAATACAACAAGAACACACCATAGTTTGTTTAGTTTCACAATGAACTTTCTGGTCCTAGTCCATTAAGAACTCTCTCAAAAGGATTGATCATCTACAAAAAATATAACACATGAGTGAAAATCTCATGAAGGGGTGAGTATAGAAATATCTAGTAGGATACCATGAAATAAAAAAATCATAAAAAAGAAATAAAATCATCTAAACATAGCTATAAGTCAATATAACATATAGCATGGAAATTTAGTTATACTAAAAAAATACACATAGTTTAAAGGTATGTCAAAACATCAATATGCCAACCTAGGATTCAAGCTCAATGGATCCACCCAACACATTTATGATAGAATGGATTAATGATTATGATAGATCTATATAATTCCATCCAAGAGGTAATTATCATCGGGTCTCTCCATCATAATCAATTATTGAATGTCATATTAGATATGATAGAGAATTGAAGATCAATCTCCAGGTGATGGGGTATACCATAAAATTAAGCTAGATTAAACCTTTATGTAGTTGTCTGATTCTAACATAGTTTTTTTCATCATGATACGATGAAATCCATATAGGTAATGAAGATGAATAAGGGATCTCAATCTGGGCCTCAAAGAAGTATTCCAACACCAATATCTAAGAAGTCCAGATGAAGGATCTTTATCCTGTGTGTATGAGGTGATTCCATAAAAACCATAAATTAAAGGATATGGGTAACATAGGGTAAAAAATTTTCAAAATAAAGAGAAATAAATATCTAAGCCATGTTTTTGAAAGATGAAAATGTGGGGAAGGGTTACATGCTAGGTCCCTTGCCCATGATTCAGGACCATGTAAGTAACCCTTGTCTCATTCCAATGTCTGTGTAACTATAAAAGATGTGTCATATTCTAGATTAATCTAACCCTATACGAGTATATGGATTATACCATGTAGTTTTCTAGGTCATGTCTATGTTGTAGAGTACACGGCATTCCCCAACCAATTTACCCCAACACATGTCTATTTACCCTTAGAGGTACACACTGAGCCACTAGGGAGAGGTCTTGCACCATGTGAACATTTCACATGCTGTGAAATACTTATCTCAATCCCAAAGCCATATCTTCTACTGAATGGTTCCCACATGGATTCTGTATCAGAGATAGATTCTTCATATCATGTAATTTATCATATTCTATGTTTTGGTTTCTACATTAATTTATATGCCTCTTACCTTTAATCTGTTGATGTTATTACTGAGAAAATCAAGTAAATTATTCATACAAGCCACTCCATCAACTAAAGATTATTCCTTGGTAATCAATTATATTAAAAAAAATGTTATCATTCACCATTTATCACAATTCACTAATAATCATGAAATCAAGTATCTAAAACCATACAATACATCACTACTTCTGTCGTCACACAAACTTTGTGTCTTACAGATCTCTTACCTAAGATATCATATGGGTTTTCCAAGAAGTGGATTCCCAATGATTGATTCATGAGGATATATTAAAATACTAGGGAGATGAAAAAAATTTCCCATGAATGAATAATTATTGGAGAGAACCACAAGAACAATAAAGAGTAATGGACTTCAGTATATGTTTGGTTCATCCTAGATTCATTACTGTGTTAATGATGAATGAATAGATAACGTTTATATTCAAAATATATTCTACTGTAACCCAATAAATATTACCCACTCCATAATACACATGATTCATAGATCAATATATTGGTTTATTTGTCCATAATAATCATATAATCCAAAATAGGGAAAGAAATCCAAATAAAACAACATGCTACAACTATTATGATTTATCGCCTATGAAGAAAATAGTTATGCCCTGGTCATTGGTGAAATATTTTCATTCTATCTCATAATGGTCATTAATCTATGAATTGGTCATCATTCACAAATGGAATCTCTTCCAATGGATTCAATGGATGTCATAAATTTTATGGTTATGAAGATAACCTTGGAAAATTTCTATAAGTGATTATTTAAATAATGAAGGAATGGCCCCATGTCAAAAAAGTAAAAAAAATTATTTAATTATTTTTTCCTTTTACTCATGTGGTGTTTTTTCTATGAAATACATATGATGACAAAGGTTTTGCCACACATAGGGTGAAAAAACACTCAGAAGTAAACAAATACCAATATTTTTTAAATTTTAGAATCTCTTTATATGTAATTCCACTTTTTCAGGATAACTACCCATGTGTGATATCTAATATATTTAATATATTTTAAACATTAACTTAGAGAACACTGGGCCTCATAATCTCACAATGTCATAGTTATTGATCTAAAAAATAATCTACACTATATTCAAGAAAATATATAGGAAATAAGAGTCATTTGATTCTCCCCACCTTGGGGATTTACATCTCGAAAATCATAAATAGGGGCTATACCAAGAGATGTGGGTACTGAGCATGAATATAAACCTCCACATCCTATGTTCTCTCTTGGATATTCTTGTGCTTCCATTTGACACTAACGTAATGAATTGATCATCCATGAAGGATTTCATCCTACCGATCCTTGATCTCAACTTGGTACTCAACAAATATATCTCCATCATTGACACAAAACTATCCCCAGTGAATAATGTCTGAGGTGTCATTAATGTACCTCATTAGCTTCAACATGATGAAGAAATCGTGTACCCAGTCTAACTATAGATGTAGAACTAAGAAGTACGAAACCACACAAACTCTATATAGTATCTAGAAAAAATAATGAATCTTAGAGGTAGCTTTCCACCCCTACCAAGTATTCATAATCCACATTGAGGTGAAACAAATAATAACACATGAAATAATTAATCAAACTAAAGAGAACATTATCCGATATGCACATATGAATTCTGATGTATCTGGGATGTCTTCATCCTCTTCAAGATGATCTTCACCCTCTTAGTAGCTTCTCACACTAACTCCTAGAACATGAGTGCGGAATATCATGGTTCAGTAAAACAAATTAGTGACCTTCAGGGTCATCCATAAAAAGCATCAAATGGTTACATATTGATGGTGGAATTGTAGAAATGTTTACATGAAAACTCCACCTGTGGTAGGTGATCCTCTCACCTATGTCCACATTCGATAATACATGATCAAAAAATGTACTCTAGAACATGAATGGTTCATTAATTCTGGCTGTTAGTTTGGGGGTGAAATGTGATGGTCAAGAATAATAGAGTCCCAAAATAAACCTATAATACCATTCACAATATACATGTGACTTTAGCATTGTGGTAGAAAACATCCATCAATGGAACTCTATGGATTTAGACTATCTCTTACATGTAGATTCATTCCAATCTCTATAATTATCAATGCCCTTGAATTATTGATATGTGGGCCCACATGGGTAGTCATTCTGTGATAACCTAGACCGAATCGTGTCCCCTGGTCATATCCGGAAATACAATAATGAATTCTATTAATATACTATACCACATTCATTTTGGAACTTGAAGGGGTTGATCTAAACCCAATGGAATATGTGGCTTACCCTTAACTTGTTGAGAAGTAAGACATCAGAGTAAGACTCTACAACTCCAAGGTTCATCCTTGGACACGAAAACTAACATTAGAGTTTATGGTATATCTTTTCCACACATAAATTTTCCACAAAATAATATGTATTAAAATCTATTATAACCTCCTACAGAAACATCTCTGGTACCTTTTGGAATCCTTTAAAAAAAATAGTCCCGCACCATTATAAAAACTCCGAGGAACATTTCCATTAGACATCTATGTTTAATGGATCTCAATATCGACATCCCCATGATTTTCCTCCCTAAATCACTACAAAGGAGGACTAGTAATAACCATCTAATAGTGGTATGATTTTTCATTTTGAGCCACAAATGATAACTAAAACATGGCCAATTGCTCGAATTCCTTATTCATAAACTTCAATCAAGATCTTATGTAGAGAGAATATTCTACCAAATTACCCTTACCAGAAGTATGGACAATTTTCAATTCATAATCCTAAAGGAACAGTTGTCATTACATCTATCTCATGTAAATATTAGTATTAGAGATGTTATTCTTGATACTCTTATGATCATAATTGAAGATAAACTGTTCTCCCATCAAGTAGTTTATCCACATATTTAGATTGAGTAAAACCACTACTAACTCAGGATCATTAGAACATAGTTATTGTCACATGGTCTCAAATAATTTGATACATAATCTATAACCCCTTCCACTACATTAGAACAAAACCAAGTCTAGTTCCTGTGGGATCAGTGAAATCTACATACAAGACACTCTTATATAGAAATATAAATATGGGGACACTCATAACACAATTCATCAACTACCAAAATTCTTTCTAGATCCTTTCTATCGACACAAATGGATACCCCTTTTATTTCAATGTTTTCAATGGTGATGATACCCAATAGAAACTATGAATGAATCTATGAAAAAAACATTCCAACCCAAGGAAGATTTGAACCAATATCATTCTCTTGGGTGGATCCCAAGCTAACACTACCTCGTCCTTTTCATTTTGACCACCAAACCATCTAGTGAGATATCATGTTCTATAAATTGGATCACTTATATCCAAAAATATCATTTTGAGAGCTTTCCATAAGGATAGTTATCTTAGATTATGCCAGAAACTATCCTCAAGTGTCTCCTGTGCTTCTCTATAGACATCTAGTACACAAGGATATATTTTATAAAGGATATAATGAATTGGTTTTTGAAATAAAAAAATATCTGGTTCATGAGTCACAAGAAAAATGATGGGGTTTTTTTCACAATTAATGGAATCTACATGTACTCATAGTTACAATAAAAGCATGTAAATTTCATCTTCGGTATATCCACATTATGTAATCACAACTTGTAATAGCCTGACTTATGTTCATTCTTTAAGAACCATGTTACCCCTCTAAATTGATCGATGATGTCATCGGTTCATGGTATTGGATACTTATTATTCATTGCCATCTTGGTCAAGTGCTAGTAGTCCACACATAACTTCATGCTATCTTCATACTTCTAGAAAAAATACTTGGGATTCCCATTCGGAAAGACTGTGTCTAAAAAATAACTTCCTTTGTAAGTACTCCAACCACACACACAACTTGTGAAGCTCTATAGGATCCATCTGATATGCTGGTACAGTCATCAGTTCCATTCAGAGGTGTAGAAAAATGCCTAAGTCTATCTTTTAGTAGAGAGGTAAAATTATATAAACCTCATGGACGATGTCCTCACACACCCGCACCACATTATAAAATTGGAAAACCATATCATCCATTACACCAAGGATTATTATATCTATCTGGTGAGTAAGAAACTATACCCTCCAATTTATGAGTCAATCTAATTCTTCATGGGTTTCCTTTTCACCAAATATTAATAAATTATTTCTGACACTACAATCACACCACATCCTCCACCTAAAACATTAAATCTATGCATGAAATATGTATTAATAATATATAACAAAGAGGAAGTTGTAATGCCTCATCACTTCTATAAAAATATTCAAAATGAATCTCTTCCCTAAGAGTTAGTTCACAATATTTGCAGAATTTTGTGATTATTGAGTAATCTCTAGTAGGAGTCTCCAAGTGTACGGTTTGAGAAAAGTAAACAACTAGAATCCCAAAGTCCTGAAAAATATATTTGTAATTAATGAAATGAATATAACCAATTACAATTAGTAAAATATATAAAGTATAAAAGTCATAGATCATACCTAAAATCATCATCGTAGCCTCTAGTTTGTATGCTTTTACTGCCTCCTGATTCCTCCTCCCATGTAATGCACCTATCAGATCATGTCAACGACCACATGGGGGTGGGGTGGTAACAATTCGATATATCTACAACTACCTATTTCTCTACCATCTCCTCTTTAATGTATCCTACTATTTAGACATATCTTCCCCTTTAACCACCACTGCCTCAGTGTCCCATTCATGTTCTCTTGGTTTGTCGTATGGATAGTCAGACAAAGTCATGCAAGATGTCCCCTTCCATCACATGAGTAACACAGTCTCTCTTATGGATGACTGTAACCCTCATGTAATCCCTTAACTATAGACCCAATATCCTATGACATCCTCCCTAAATGTCTCTCACATCTAGGACATTAATATTAGAATCAACTCCCTACATCATGGGACATTGCTCATGTGTTCTTGCTACTAGAAATGAATTGATGTATCTTCTAAAGAAACTCTAAACCACCAAATCTATCTCAAGAACCATATAATAGTTAGTAATTCATATATATATTACACTGGTTTTGATTTATCTATATCGAAAATGCTCGAAAATCCAATCCCTACTGAACTGGTCATGAACCATATCCATCGAGTAACTGATGAGGTTATTAAACATTGATGAATACTCAGCTACTATCACACAATCATGAATGATCTATAGAATATTTTGGATAGGTACACCCCTTAGTGTAGATTGAGAGTAATCCCCTTTGAAAAGGAACTCAAACTTTATCCTTGTATGTATCACCTCATTATAATACTTCATCACTAACTTCAACCATTGCCTTACTATGATATGAAGAAGGTTCATTTACAGGAACACCATTTACTCTAATGGTGTGGTAATTAGATGTAAAATTTAGGGCACTAAATCATGACAGTCTTCACCCACATGTGGTTCTTGCTATAATTGGATACATAGGGCTATATATCCTAGAAAATCTTGAAGTGTGCTCAACCTACACACCTCATCCATTAGAACTTGGGTTCCATTAGCTGCTCAACATGTGGAGATATAGCTAGTGGACCACCTTGAGGAAGAATCTTCAGAATTAGTCCTGGTACCAATTACTCATCATTTAAGGGATTATCTTATTCATCCTGATGCTTAATACTAGATATTATACATTACGTTAGAATCCTAAAATATACAATACCTACCATGGATAATGACTATATATATATAGATAACTCAAGAAGGAAATGTAAACCAAAACCCATTCTTATATGGTATATGATTCATTGTTTTCCCAACAACTAGTTTTATCATTTAACAAGATGAAAAGATAGATATTAGAGTCTTAATGTAAAAATAAATCATCTTACATACTAAAATTGGATTACCTGGACTAAAATCTATACTCAAGACACATAACACTATTTCCTTATACCAAACTCTCAGAATTTGGTCCTAAGGTAGAAATGATGACTATGATACCACTATCTCATGACACATCCCATTAAGGCCAACTTTGAGACCCCTAGGCCCACATTCAGCATATCATGGGTTGGTGACTAGTGCCGAGTAGGCATATCATGAACACGGGAGGCCTTAGCCTTAGTACCTGTACTAATGCACAAATCTCCATGCCTATAAAATCATGAAATGTAAAAAAACTAAAAAAAATTCTAGTATAAATCCAAATACCATAAGAAAAGATGGAAACTAAGTAAATAAACATAAATAGAGATAAATACATGACCACCACAGTGATTCTAAAAACAAGTCCAACCTAAAGGTAAAACTAGGATTGTTTTCAATACCATAGGAACACACCTTGGTCTCTGTGGGTTCAATAAGAACCTTATAGTCCTATACTGTCAAGGAAACTATAAAAAGTGCTGATCGTCCACAAAATACATGAAATATGTGAGAAAATAACATGCATGTGTGAGTATAACTATACCTAGTAGGACACCCCCAAACCACAAAGCTCATTAAAATGGAAATACAGTCACCTCTATATTGGTATATGTCTACAAAACGTATAAAATGACTATTCATATATAATAAATAAAGAAACACAATTTATAGGTATGCCACCACCACAATAATACATCATTGGATTATAGATCAATTGTTCCACATAACACTCATCTGGTAGAACACAATTTCGAGTCTGATACCACCGACAACATCCATTTCAGAAGAAATTCACATTAGGTATGTTCATTGTAAGTACATAGTAATGTTATGATGATATAAGATAAATAGATGAGGATCACTCCCAAGGACTTAGTGTATACCAACAACTCAATATGGATTAACCTTCTAAGTATATAATCCATGCCCACATAGTTTTGGTCAGGACGATACCAGGAACCCCACCTCGGAAAAATAGATGAATATGGGATCCCAATCCAAGAATCAAGGAAGGATTCCAACAACTATATCCAATAATTACTATATATGGGATCAAAGTCCTATATGTATGTGGTGATTCAATATTAACCCTTAGAGAATGGATATAAATATCCAATAATAATAAAACATGTCCAAGAAAAAAATTAAAGGGGCTAAAAAATTTGTTATAGAAAGAACAAATTGTATAGAATGGTTACACACCTTCCCTTATCCCCAGGTCTTGTCTATGTAAACAATTTGTATGTACTTCCCATGTCTGCTTAACAATACTAGACATATCAGCTACCCATATACTATATCAATGTACTTGTACATTATTTGTTTCATTGATGTTTTCCAGGGGGTTCCTTTTAGTGGAGAAAATGATTTACACTAACCTGTGTACTCTATTCCGTGTTGGTGTACCATCCGAGGTAAAACCTGATTCAACACGGAGAGGTCATACACCCTGTGATTTTTATATCCTTAAAAAAACCTATTATTGGTTGAGTGGGGGTTTACATGGAGTGTTTCTCCATGTTAAAGTTTGTGTCTCACATAATTTTCCGGATTATTATATCTGATTTCCATATTCATTCATGTACCTCAGTCCTTTATTCCAGTGACATTCTCATGGGGAAACTCAAGGAAATACCTTATTAATTCATCTCTGGTAATGAAAAATAGGTTACACCCATCAAATCCATTTGAAAAATGGTATCTGTCATCACTCTTCATTATTTTGTGAACACCAAAAAACAGGCAATCCAAAACCGTCAGATTTTTCACCATTTTCATTATCACACTGCCCTCATGTTGTTCGAATCCTTGAACTACGATATAAGATCTTTTCACAATGAAACATGTTCAAAACAATGAATTCATTGGGTTATATCAATCCATTGGGAAAAAATTATTCTCATGATGAATGAAGAATTGTGGGAGAAAATCACAAGAATAATAAAGATGAATAGGCATTTGTCTACTTTTGTGTTTTCCTCAATTCATTGTACTTTTAAAAAGTTATATAGAGTTAAATTTTATATCACAATGAAATTATCCCAAAACCCATTTAATCTAATCGATCCCACAATACAAATGACTTTTGGATAAATTTTTTGGTTGGTTGATACATTAACATCATAGAAAAGAAAAAGGTTAAAGAAAACCAAATTAATCAACATCCGATATTGATTTCAATTGAGTGATGATGAAGAACAAAGATACACCATGATCCATGGTGATATTTTTTGATTCTATCTCACACCAGTCATTGATCATTGATTTAGTCATTTTCCACCAATAGAATATATTCTAATGGCTTCAATGGATCTCTTCAATTCGCATTGTTATGCGGTGAACCCTACAAATTTTCTATAAGGGAACATTTAATGTAAAAAAATAGTATAATGAATCCATGAAAAATTAAAAAAATTTAATTCATTATTTTATTTATTTTACACCTATGACGACTTTTGTATGAATTCCTTGCACCGACCAAGGTTTTTACATGCTTGGAGTTAAACCTGTAATGAAAACTCAATGGTGCTCTCAGATTTGTGATCTAGGGATATGTTGAGAATTTATTAGACTTTTATAGAAAAAATTTCTCATGTTGTATCTAAAATATTTAATATATCTCAAAAAATATTTCTAACCATACTGGGTCTCTGAAACTCATTCTAACCTACAACATTCTCTTAAAAATAATCTAGAATATATCCAAAAATAATAAATGGAAAATCTGAGTCATTAATTTTTAGAAAATTTTATGATGGTCTAAATCATAGTGAATTTTCACTGGCCACAATGATGGGAATTTAATACGAGACAATGAATGGTTCAGGTGAGTTCAACAACCTAAAAGTATTTTTTATATAGAAAAATATTTATGATTTTGTACATGAGGATATATTAAAAAAACAACACATATGAGATTTGTTGAGAACTCCTACTTTTTATATTCAAATATCGCATGGTAGTTTTTGAAGAGGGAATGAAAGAAGAATATTTATTATATTATTTCTCAAGAAATCATACAACCACACCATTAATGAAAAATTAAATGTATCATGTCACATATATATTGGATTTTAAAAGATAATTATATGATGAATTTTAGAAAAAATTAATTGAACATGTTATCTTTCCATATATCATGAAATAATTTAAAATAATTGGTAGATGCAGATGTTTCCCAATTGGTGGAGGAAATAAATTGAATGATCAAGAGATATTCAAGGATTTCAGAAATTTTAAATTTAATGTGGTGTTGAATTACCAAAAATCATGGAAATTTAAAACTAATTATTATAACTATATATAGAATAATTTTGGAATATAAGAAATAAGAATTTGATCATTATATATTAATTATATATATATATATATATTACTCGATTAAGAGATAAAAGGGGTTTTTGTGACTGGTTTTCTAAGAAGAATAAGAATCTGTCATGAGTTATGAAGAACCAACCAAAAACCCTAATTTTATAACCATGAGTATAAAATAAAAGCAAGGGAATATAAGTTCATGTATTGTTCTAAACTAAAGAATATGTAAGAGGAGTGAGAGGAGAAGATCCCACATAATCCATGTGCACTAAAAAATTAATAAGTGGTATGAAAATGAAATGGATTAGAGAAGAAGAAGTGCAGTTATACGCATATTAGTTGTCATCGAAAAGGATGACATGTGCCATTTGAAAGACACAAATAAAGGTTTTTGAAATCAATTTTCACATGAATAAAATATGATATTATATGTATACATAATTGAGTTGCTTTTAGTTGTGCAATTTATGGAGAAGTAACGATCTATAGTTACTATTATAAACAATAATGTGAGTATGTACTACTATACAAAAAATAATAGAAAAAAGTATACATTCTTGAAACTATGTAAATATATCATAACAATAATAGTTTATAAATACCACTATAAAAATATGAAATTTCAATGGTTTGAGGACATGGAAATTATATTAATGGACTGGAATATGTTTCACACATTAAAAATTTAGTATAATGATCCACCAAGATGATAAATTTGGGTTATTCTTTCATCATCCCAAGGGAATTAGTAATTTTTATATACCTCCATCTGGTGTTAAGAGAATCACATTTCTAGATTAGGTTAATCCTTTACATAAAAAACATGAATTTTATTTTATTATTTTGGAAATATATAAATTTGTTACTTTTAAACACAACATGGACTAGAAACTATATTTGAAAAGGGAGCCTCTTTAAATTTTTTTTTCTATAGTTTACATTCTATAATATTTATTAATATGAAAATAGTGAGAAAAATAGGATTGAGAGAGTAGGGGTAGAGAATGATCTATAAGGGAAGGGAATAAAATTTAAAGCTATTAAAAATTCACCAAAACTTATTAACCTACCCCCTTTATGTGTCACATATATCAATAAGTGATTCTAAAATTGGAATCAAAGAGTAGTTACAACTCTAACTAGATTAAATACTTATAGTTTTTTCTCTTTAGATGATTTCATCCAATTTTAAATGATTAATAAAGTGAAATTCTGATGAATATATATTTCTTTCAAATCAAAATTATATGTATAAAAAAATTAATTAATAAGAAAAATAGAGTGGAGTGGATTTTGAAGAAGGAAACCCTCTCATTAAAAAAATTATTCTTTTTAGTTAGTCATTACAGAAAATGTTGAATATGAAATATATAATTTGAAAGAGAAGTAAGAGGTGGTGAAATATATCACCTAGGCAGTGGATAATTCTTTTACCTCAAATAATTCTTGAATCTCAACTGATCTTGAGGTAAAAGATAAAAAATTAATAAACCATGCAAAATAATATCAAATAACCATTGTAGATATCACATGTAAATTGATTTATCTTTTGAGTCTTAAAAAGATTTAATGTATTATTTTTGCAAAGAAAATGCCTATTTTTTTTGTTATTTTTGAATGTCTAGAGGAATAGATAACAATACATGTGGATGAATCACATAAAATGAAGAAGGATTTGGAAGAATAGGTTAGATATTATATAAACCTCTCAAAATATGATATAATGAATCAAAAATTGAAAGTTGAGATTAAAAAAATTGTTCTAACTTAGAAAATTTGTGCCTTTAAATAATTTTAGAAATTTATGTTAGAACTGAAAAATGTGGATAGAAGATCAATAAATTAGAAGTGTAGATTAAAAATAACATTTTTTTAAAGGTAACAAAAGGAATTTAACTCCAAATGAATGAATGAACATAAAACACTCCATAAAAAAGGAATAAAATTCCAAAATAATTAGTTGTAAATATGAATATATAATCTGAGGATATGATGAAGGAGATTAAATATGAGAATAATAATCATAAAATGAAAACTATTGTGCAAGAGAATACATTAACCGATAGGAAAAAAAATCAATCCATGTATTCCCATGATATTAAGGATAAAATTAGGGTTTCCTCCCAATTTTAATAAGTGTGATAATATTATATAAAGTCCTAATTATTATATAATGTGATTTTGGTATTACTTCAAGATCAATCCTCATTAATATTATATATGGATTTACCATCCATTTCAAATTTTATTTCAAATGATAAGTTTGTTTTTTAAATTAATACATATTTCAAACATAATGAAACATAAAAATTGGTGAGTATATGTTATGATAAGCCTATATCATTGTATCTATTATGTAAAATAATTTGTGAAGGAGTTGGCGAACATAGAGATTCCTATAAAATTGTGTTAAAATTTCAAAAAAAACATGTTAGAAAAATTGGATTTCATGAACAATAATCATGTAATGGAAGAGGAAAAATATTTGTTGGTATATGATGTTGCATTAAAATATATAAAAATAATGTATTATATTTTTGTAAATTATTTTTTGAAATAAATATAAGTAGCATTTTAAGGGGAGAAAGCTATAATGGAAGAAACAACCACAAATGAATAAGATGACATATACCTCAAATAGTGTTGGAGAATTATAAAATATATATGATTTTTTGATTTTTATGGTCCTAAGAGCGAATTTTGATCACCAAATAATGTATAAAAATTAAAAAATAACAAGAAATTTTATAATATTGTAAATATATTAGAACTTTACTCGGAAAGGAATATAAAAATAGATTCAAACAAGAAAATTTCAAAGATTTTTCAGAAGATGGATGAGTTATCCTTGGAGAAAATTTAAAATGGAATTAATATTCAAAAGGTTCCAAGATTTTTAAGATAGGTTTTATAGTTGAGGTAATGTGTTTGAAGAAAATCACTCTGATGAATAATCCATGTGCAGACTCCATGACATCATACAATATACAAAATTATTTTTTCATAATTCGACGAATAGATTTGGATAAAAAAATAACATTTAAATAAGAACATGAAAAATATTATGAAATATGAAAGAAGTGATTTGAAATTAAGATACTGAATTTCATGAGAGGATATTAATATTATACAATCTTTGTGTTAATTAAGTATTGTGTGAGAGACTCATTGAAGATTCCCATAATTCCATAACATTTCTAACTACTATTCCAACATAATATGAATCCATAAAATGAATTATGAGTGTAATAAAAATAAAATATTCTTAAAATATAGTGGGATAACACAAATAAATTGATGTTGTGATGAATAAAGTTCTTCCTATAGAAAAATAATATTTGACAAACTGTTGTGAAAACATTGAGAATGGAATGAATATAGAGATCTAAATGATAAAATCCTCACAAAATTTCCATTAACATTATGAAAGATAATGATCCAAAATATTCCTTTATATTAGTGTCTTTTTGTGTTAAAAATGAATTTAATTGTTGGTGATATATATTATTAGGTGGAGAGCCAAAGGAGTTAAAGGTATGAACATTATGTATCAAAGTGAAGAAGACTCCATTAGTAGTAGATTGCTAAATTTTCATTTCCATGAAAATATAAAGAAAAGAGAACACTGAATGAAGTTAATATGGAAGATATCAAGAATACATATCATTATATAGTTATCTAGTTTGAGTTAATTATAAATATATAATTTACATAAATCCATATTTTGAATACATCCATTTAAATGAAGACCATATATATATTACACTTGAGAAAGAGATAATTATTGAATGATTGGATATGATTCAAGACTTATTCATTCCTGTAAATATAAATTTTATGAAATGTTATTGAAATTATTTTATTAATGTGGTATGAATTATTATTCCCTCGTCGATGGTTATAAAAATGGATATTAACTTTAAAGTGGTGCATTTTTTAATTATATTTTTAATGGAATTATAGATGAGTTTATGAATGTTTTACAATGATAAAACATAATATTTTATTTTTAATGTATTAAACATGAATATTTTAGTGAGTGACTGAAATTTAGGTTGATATATAACTTATGAAACAAGTATCTCAACTAGAACTAATAATATCCCCATCCTAAAAATTATTGGACCACTTCTGGAATAGCTGATGAGGTCCTCATTTCACTTGGTATAAAAAAATTTCAATGTACACTTTTTCTGTCTAAATCAAAACCTTTTATTTTACATGTTGATAATTACTCAAGAAATTATATAATGGAATAGTTCATGGAAGATTAATTGAGTGTGAATAGGTAATTTTTTTTAAAACATTTTATTTATTATCAATTTAGGGAGATAATTTAAATGAATGATTGATGAGAAATGTGGATATAATTAATGAATCACATATTGACACATTGTTTAAAAGGATTTGACAACAAAAAATTAGGGTGACTAATGAGAACAATTTTTAGGGCTGAAAAATATGGGTGTGTGTGTTTTTTTGTGTTTATAAAATTAAAATATTGTTTTGAATGAGTTTTATGTGCAGAGCCACAATACACTCCTTGAAATTGTTTTACGAAAATTTTCTGTGGTTTATTGATTCGTCAAAGAAATGTGAAGAATGATTGTGGGATATTTGTGTATTTATGATTAGGGAATATAATTAAGATGTGAAATTTTTATTTGATAATTTGTGTAACTTGATTGAGCACTAAATGGAATCTCAGGTACCTATGTGGGAAGACGTTTACTAGTATGCTAGTGATATTGTGGGTTTGGCCCCTGTTTCACATAGCACTGTTGATGACGACAAGACTAACTAAAATATAATTTTGATGTTGTTGGGGGAACACTGTGTTATAACTATACTCTCTTCTTGTGTCTCATGTGCATGAGAACATGTATTTATTATGGTTACTTTCACCGAGATACAAGGTACATGGGGCACACAACTAAATAGTGCCTTTGGGTATTCCAATGACTTTCACACATTTTCTATTTTGTAATCACCATCGGTTTACGGTTTGTTGGGTTGGTAAATTCTGTATTTTGGGTGATTTATTTTAATGTTGAAATTCCTAAAATAATCCCTCTTGAAATCTTTATCAATTTTTAAGTTGCACCTCTTTGAAAATTGTTACAAGCATTCTTTCTTATAAAACATGAAAGTTTTTGTTTGGAAAATTTTAATAGCATGGGAACTCATTTTAAAAACATACCTTTATATTTTTATTTAAAACATGAAATTTATTTTTCTATTATTTTAATGTATTTGAATTAGTAATAGAATATTAGGCTAACCTACTGAGTTTTAACACTCACTCTTTTAGTCTTCTTCTTTTTTTAGCTGGTGTACATGTTTCAACATGAGTTCAATCACCTTGGGAGACATGTAATAATTTTTTTGGGAGATTGACTATAGGGGTAACATAGAGTTAGTTGGTTATCATTTTTGGTCTGTTGAGTTATCGGTTTAGTTGTACTGTTAGTTTCGTGTACAAATAATGTTCTTTTCAATTTTTATATAAATGTATTTTGGACTGTCCATTTCATTATGTTGTTTGTTTGATTGTTTATATATTGTTAAAATCAATCCCTTGTGTACTATATTGAATCCCTTGGTTCTTGTTTTCATCTTTGTAGGATTGGGAATGCCTCTTGTGACTCGTCGCGTGCTGGCCTAGGTGACTGGTTCATGGTCCACTCGGGTAGGTTCATGACCTTACAAAAGAGAAGATATATTATTATCAATATTTTTTAATTATATAAAACAATTATAAAAATATTTGAAATGAATTTATCAATATAAATATCATTAATTTTAATTTATATGTTATAATTATCTTATTTAAATAGTTAATAAAATAAAAAATAGATATTTCGTAGATACTAAATGTTACGTGTATCGTAGGCCAACTTAGCATTTTGTGATTCGTATGTCGAGTCAGTGTTTCATGGAACATAATAAATGTTGGTTCTATATTAAATAAATCATTGAATTATTGAATTTCAATATATAAATGAAAATTTAATTTATTCAAGAAAAAAGGTCCATAAAAACCTTGGGGTTACATTCAACCCCCCATAAAATGAATTTCAACTTCAAAATTAATCACATGGGTAAAAAAAGTGAGGATGCTTCTTCTTCGTAATATACTCATTTTCTCCCATAAATTACTCTAACTATTAATTTTTCAAAATAATTTGAACTAGTTAGTGGTCTTGTATTTATTATATTTCTCAGATCAGTCAAGAATTTCAATAGGATGCTCCTTATAAGAAAGATCATACTTAAGTGGGATGACCTCTGAGTTTAGTACAGGTGAATCATTGGGTATTTACTTTCTTAATAGAGATACATAGAACACATAATGGAATTTAAAGAAATTTGGATGAATTTCCATGCGATAGGATACCATCTTTATATGATCAAAATATTCGGAGGGGCCAATATACCCGGGGCTTAATTTACCCTTCTTGAATATCATAACTTTGTTCTAGGGTGAGATTCAAAAAAAAAACAATATTTCTACAACATCAAATTTTATAACACATCTATGGTTATCATCATAAATTTTCTTCCAGATTTGTGCTTCCTTGATATTCTTCTGAATGGTCCTAAACTACACAACTTTTTCTTCAACGATCTTAGGCCCTAATATCATTATTTCTCCAACCTAATCCTAGGATGATGCAGCTCTAAATTTCATCCCATATAGGGATTCATAAGGCACCATATGAATTCTTAACTGAAATCAATTGTTTTAAAAAAACTCAACTAGAGTATGATGTTGATCCCAACAACCATAGAATTCCATAGAACAAGATCACATCATATCCCCTAGGGTTAGAATTTTTCTTTCAGACTGACCATTTATTTGAGGATGATAAGCAATGTTGAAACTCGATTTTTTACTGAGTTATTTCTGAAGACATCTCCAAAACATTGATCTAAACATTGGATCCATATCAAATACACATGATTTTGGTACTCCAGGAAACGTTACCACTTCATTAATGTAAATATTGAAAATTATATCATGTGAGAAATATTCTTGGATAACAATGAAGTGTTTTGATGTAGTAAGGTGGTCAACGACTTACCATATAGAATTATTCCTTTTAGAGTTTTTGGGTATTTGAATTAGAAAACTATAGTAATGTTCTCCCATTTTCATTATGGTATGGGTAATGGAGGAAAAATAATTTTATACTTTATTATTTCATCCTTAATTTTCTATAATTCCCACCACTGAGATATAAAATTAATGATATGTCTCTTCATGCCATCCCACCAAATGTATTCTTTCTAGTCCATATACATTTTCATGTTTCTAAGGTTAATAGAGAATGATGAATTATGAGATTGTACAAACAAATAATTCTTCAAATATGGTATTGAAGGAACACATACACTGTTCCTGAACCATATCATTCCATCCTGATCGAGGTTAAACTAAGGAACATTATTAACCTTCTTTTGTAGCTCCTCATCTTTTTTTTGTGCCTCCTTAATCATCACTTGGATAGATGGATTACCATTGACTATATAAATATAAGGTTTTCCCCTGTCATTATAATTTCAATATGCATCCATTTAAAATTCAAAAATAATTCATCTTTTGTGATCCTCATCATGGATAAACTAGAATGATTTTTTCGATTCAAAGCATTAGACAACTTGTTCTCATTTAAATGGTGTATATGTATTGTGCAGTCATTATCCTCTATCAACTCTAACCACCTTATTTGGTGCATTTTTAACTCTTTTTGTGTGAATATATATTCCATACTTTTATGATTGGTATAGATATCACACTTTTCACCATAATGATAATGCCTCTATATCATTAATGCAAAGATAACCATCGCTAGCTTCGAATGAAGAGTTGTGTATTTTTTCTCATGAGTCTCCAACTGTAATGAGGCAATGGATATAACCATTTTATTTTTCACAAGAACATAACTCAATCCATTATTGGATGAATAACTATATATTACAAACCCATACCACTATATGGTAATGTGTGCACAGGTGGACTAAACAACCTTCTCTTTAGTGGAAATATTCCTCACATCGGAATGTCTAAATGAACATCACACACTTCTGAGTTAACTAGGTCTAAGGATTAGATAGTAGTGTTAAATTATCTAAAAAAACATCGATAATATCAACCTAAACCATGAAATATATGGATATAAGTCAATGTGGTAGGTCTATGACATATTTAAATTGCTTTCGTCGTCGATGGATTTACTACTATACAATCTCTTGAGAATATATAAACCCAAAAATAAACCTTTTGTCGCTAAATTTAAAAACTTGTATATGTTTCTTATAACTTATCCTTCCATAGGGTCTTCATTAAAATTCTCAAGTGATCTTCATGTTCTTCCTTCATCTTTGAATATATAAGATTATCATCTATAAA
Source organism: Viscum album (assembly GCA_963277665.1). Classification (NCBI taxonomy): domain Eukaryota; kingdom Viridiplantae; phylum Streptophyta; class Magnoliopsida; order Santalales; family Viscaceae; genus Viscum; species Viscum album. The sequence continues at coordinate 1,041,780,661 of OY728133.1, read as the reverse complement.
GACTACCAAAAACAAATCAAGGTAATATCTAAAGACTCTATTCATTAAATGCATATGGATAGAAGGGGAATTGATGATACCAAAAGTCATTGATATATATTCATAGAACCATACCATATAAAGAATTCCATCTTAGGTATATTCTCATTATTGACACTCAATTGATGATATCCCAGATGAAGTTCAATGATAGAAAACTGTTGAGCTCTGCACAGTTGATCCAATATGTCATCAATATGGGGAAGATGATACTTGTTCTTGGTTTCAATTTGGTCCAAATCCCTATAATATTTGAAGAGTCACATTGATCCATCATTCATCTTAAAAAAAAGAATCAGTGCTCCCAAATGTAAAAAATTTGGTTGAATGAATCCCTTATCATTGTTTTCATGGATTTTCTTCATCAATTCATGTAACTAATTCAGGTATATTCTATAAGAAGTATTTGAAATTGTTGTGAAACTATGTATAAGTTATACAGAGAATTCAATACCACATTTTTCTATAAGAGTAAGAAAATATTTTATAATGTCATCCACAAAATATAGAACAAAAAAATATCAACGATTTAGATCTTCTCCCAAACTATTTATAATAAACACCAGTTTTTAATGGGAATTAAGACCCATAAACTAGATGTAATATCCGTAGGATGTTCTAAATTATAATCACATTGATGGATGATAATAGGCAGGTTTTTGAAAACGAATTTACCTTCCCTTCCATGAAAATTTCTATGGAATTTCTATAGATAAATACAATCCATGCCTAATATGAAATCGAATTCTACCAAAGGAATAAAGAAAAGAATTTAAGGAATCCCATTCTGAGAAACTTCTATGAGAGAAGAATCATAAAATTGAGTTGAGATTGTCATACCATTTGGGGTTTTCACTGCTGATTTCATATCTAATTTTTTTGGAGGAATCATCACACACTAATAACATTATTTAGATATGAAATACTTGGTAGATTCGGGATCAAATATGACATTATCATTTCTAGAGAGGATGGTAATTGTACTTTTTATTACATCATTATCCCAACCCTCATAACGTATAGATATCACATGATATTTCATCTAATACATTGACATAAAAGGTTATTTATGTTGATCATCATCAACAATCCTTGCGTTTGGGAAATTATTAAGAAAATTTCCATTCTCCTTAATCTTATACAAAAAAATTGTGGGAGTTGCATTATGTGTGGCCTTTTCTCCATTAGAATTTTGAGTAAACTTCTTCCCAACAACCTGAAAATCAATTTCCCAGTGGCCTTCCCTTCATAAAATATAACATTTACTAAAACCCTTAATTAAATATCTTCCATGATTCATCCCACACATAGAAAATAAAGGAAATATCATCTTCTATTCTCTATCGTTCTTATAGTTTCCTTTTAACTCCATATTCATCTTCTTGAAAATGCCAAAAAATTTATATTTGACTCCCACCTCCATTTTAGCTGTGATTTCACATTGCACAATATCTTCATAGCTACTAACGTGTCTTATTTCCAATGACCTTATGAGACATGGATTTAAACCACCATATAACCTATCATCTTTACTTTTATGTTGGATGATAATTTTTGTAGGGTACCTCACAATTGATATGTAATTAGCCTTCTAGGTACATACACACTCATCATCCATTTACTTCAACATAATAAACTCTTTCTTAATCATGGTATGATTAATTGAGGGAGTGTACATATTGAAAAATAAGTTATCAAACTCATTCGAAAACATAGATTCAATATCATCATGTTGCATCTTGTTCTGTATTAAAATACATCATGGATCTACTTTTCCTTCCAATTGATAAAGAGGAAGATTGAATTTCTCATGCATAGAACACAAATGAAATGATAATATATTTTTTGCAGAACTAATAATTATTTATAAAAAATTTTGATCAGTAGACCCACTGAAGGATGGCGGGAATTTCCTCATGAAAAAATCAATAGAATGTTGTTCCCTCTTTTTTCTCATTTGGAAGACCACCATGATTCATAGTAAGAGAAATCATCATTATCATAGAATATAGGATTTTCATTCCAGCTCTCATAGAATTCCGTTTATTAGGTGTCCAATCATTGCATTGGCCATAACAATATCAAATAACTTGATTCTTTTAGGTTTAATCCATTGACTAAAACCAAAAGAATAGAGTTAGAAATAGTTATCATAATGAGGAACCACATAATCATGAAAATACACTTATATGATGTCTAACATATGGCACCAAACTTATTCTATGACAACATAGGTTTATCATAGGTTATTCATAGAAAATATAGGTTTAATTCCTTCAAAATGGTTCATGAAGTATTTTTTCATTCCAAAAGAATATCTGACAGTAGTTTCAAAATAGATGTGATGTAAGGCCCATTGTTGTGTATAATATTACAAAGAGTCAAGCCAAAAACATCTTCTTGATGTTGTTAGTCCTATATACATCTATGACAGATCAACATACACCTGTTGTATCTAGATAGGGATGTATTTATAGGGACCCACTCACTTTATCTTTCACCAAATTTCGTGGTTATTTTCGTATACTTTTCATGGTCCTCATAATTATCCATATATCAAGTTCCTTAGGGCTCTCAGTATGGTTTTATCATCCTATATTCCAATTATTAACTATAAATTTTTTCTAATACCAACTATTTCGACCCTGAATATTCAAACATTTAAATTTCATTACATAAACATAATAATAAAAAATTATACAAATAGACTCCTAATGTATGTAGTTGTTCTAGTTCCATTGGAAACATGGAATCCTAAAAAATTGTACGTAAGTGAACTACAATATCACCAAATAGGTTCTTCACAACTAACATCCTTCTTAGACACATCAAACATAAGGCATATCTTCATAACATGGGGAAAGAAACATGAAGAGAGGTTACATCAAATTCTAAATAAGGGTTAACAAGGGAGACATGTTAGAACAAACATGATCATAAGGATATGGGAACACGATCATGAAAATAGAATATCCTACCTTTCATATGGAAGTTCTTATACCATAATCATGGAATAATGATTTGGATTTCACAAGCATGAATCCAAAGGTTGTAATGGACATATTCCATGTAAGCATAACATAGGAGTAGGGCATAGAATTTTGTAAATACAGAAGTATATAATGATCCATATTATCCAAGGCATCAATTCCATGAAAATCTTAGTGGACAAAGTCTTTTACTGAACTAGGATAACCCCAATTCTATCCATGTATTATAGAACATATTAAAACCTCTTTACATTCATGTATTATTGAACTAAGTAAACTCTCATTCCAGCCCTGTATATCTCATGAGATATACATCTTTACTAAATTCATTGGACAGGGATATAGGTCACACCTATCCCATAATGAAATCATACATAAATGTTCCACAAGATAATACACAAGAATATCATAACCCATGAAATTAAATGGGTATCATAAAAATGTATAAATATCATAACATGTGGAAAGAGATATGTTTCATCATTAGTTCAACTTATTCAAAACCTGAATATTAATTAGGTTTCAAAATCATACTGCATATGAATGAGAAATGAGCTACATAAATATATTGTCATCCAAATATAATCCATTTATAAACGAATATTAATGGAATGTTGAATTTTATAAAAATAAATTCATTAGATACACCAATGGATGATACCTCAGATGGTAAATAATTTTTTAATGCCTCTTAAAAAAATTTCTTGAGGAATGTATCCTTTTTTATTTATAAAATAAATTTATAACATAAAACATTTTCAAAACCATATTTTTAAATATATATTTGAAAACATATAAAGGCATATTTGAAAACAATAAAACATTTTCAAAATTATTTTTCAATGAAAATTATCTTCAATCATATTTTTAAAAACTTTCTGAAAAACTTTTTGAAGCATTGTTTTTTAACACAATAGATATCTGACCGAAGAGGGAAATGGTCAAATTTCACTAAAATCATTATCTTATGTACCAAAGAGTGGAAATAATTCACTACAAATATGGATATATTTAATAAATATAGGTTATGGAAACTCATTAATAATCATGATATATTTCATCAAATGAATCATAAGCATAAACAATATCGAATAATGATAAGATTGACTCAATAAACTATTATAACTTTGTTACTTGGGATCATACTCACCATGTTAGAAATGAAAATTAAATGAAAATTAATATATCTTAAAAAATAATTATATTACTGGTATAAAATTTATAATATAAGTATATACACCTTGATAAATAGTTTAGGTCCATAACAAAGCATGAGTCTCAAAGAAGGCAAATTGTGACCAAACTATTTTACCGATTTAATAAATTTTGAAAGATAAACCCATTGAAAGAAAGATAATATATGTATATGTGAATATTTAAAAATTGAGGTATATGATATATATAATAAAATAATGGTCAGTACATACACCCAACAAAAGTAAAGAGGGGGGAGCATAGCTTGTTTCTCATTTAAATTAATAGTGAGATGAAAACCCCTTTACCTTGTGTCTTGACTGTCTCCGTACTCATTCTGGATTTATTTACAATAAATTTAAGTATAATATAAATCCTTTAAAAATAATATTCTAATAAATAATACCATATATGGTTTAATTATGTCAAAATATTACCATCTGGATAATGATCCTATGTTAATGTTTCACTTCGGGTAATCATTCACTTTCTTCATCACATGTGTCTAAATTTTTTATAGTTCTGGTCCTTATACATATATCCAGATTAAAGAATTTAGAAAATTATATAAATATATGGTGTTAAATTTATTTTTATATTATAATTATTTATTTCAAAATTAATTAAAGAATGGAATATACCATTTATAGAGACAGTAAGTCGTTCGTACACATGCCCGTTGTTTTCGTTTTTATTGTTGTATTTAAAGAAAGTTTTGAAATTAAATATATATATATATTTATGTTTGTCATTATTTATAACAATGAATATATCATATATATCATATAATTTCATTATTTCCATCCTTAATACATTCCATGTGCTGTGTGAACAAATCACATCGCTTCGAGGGGCGACAGTCCACACCTCCTCAAATGAGATTATCATATTAACACCATCCAGTAGATAAAATGATATGTGTTACAAAAGAAATGTATAAGATTAAATATATAATAAATATAACATATTAAATATATATATTGGTTGTCTCTTATAATGGAATCCATGATTGCTGGTAAAGAATAAATGAACAATCATTGTTTCATGAGTAAGTAATTCACCATACACTGAAACATTATGTTCAACATCCATTTGATTGATTTCTGTGTATGTTTAGGGAATAAATTTTGAATAAAAAATTATAGTATATATATACGATATTGGTCTTTTCACATACAATGGAATATATATATATTGGAGGGGATGGAGAAGGAAAATAATAGAAATTAGCTTGAAAGAAGGTGTTAGCTCTAAATCAGGTAGCTATTTTTGTTTGAGCTAAAAGGTTTTCCTAAGAGGGTTTATGACCTAATATAGGCTCCTATGAGGATTTTAGGACAGTTGGGAGTCATTTTGGAAATGTATTGGATGAAATTAAGTTTCTTGAGAGGTGTGAGCAATGGGTAGATGATGTTCCATTTTATAGGGAACGAAAAGGACTCACATGGATTTTTTACAAAAAAATTAGGTGTCCCCATGGTATAACCAAGAATATTTTTTAAAGATACACAAAACTAAATAATTTAGGATTTATGGACGTAATATAGAATGGAAATGGGTTTTGTAATAGTTTTTAGGTCATTTGGGCCCCTAATTTTATGGTTTAATCCATAATTATGTTTAATTTGTCCTTCACCATTGTGATTTATTTGAATCAAGTTTAGTAATCATTTTTGGTAAAAATTTTACCTGTTTTTATTAGAACATAAATTTTATACTAAATAATTTTTTTTGTATTTTTTAAATTCAAATACGAGAAGTGAAAAAATTAGTATTAGTGCCAATTCCAATGATGGCCCGAAATAACGAGGTTTTAATGTAGGAAAACTTTTAAACGTTGGTTAAGATTTTCTATTTAGTATCAAATAAGAATTGATTAAAATGATGTATTAGATGTAATAATTATAAAATTTTACCTTAGAACATACTTATGATATCATTTTTAATTAATTTTTAATTATCCAAAATGGTAGTTTTTATCTAAAAAAATTATTTTTCACTATTCATCAACAAATAATGTTTGTCAAAAAAATTCCAAATAATTACGTTATGCTAATTTTGATGATTGAATTAAAAACTGTATTTTTTCTTATCCAAATAAATATCAAAATGTTTCGGAAATTACTTTCATTATTAAAAGATGTTCAATTGAGAAAATGATGTTTTTAAATATAAAATTGGCATTACTAAAAATCATGTATTTTATTATCAGTATGTTTTATTTTTATAGAAAAATTATAAAAAATATTTCAATATAATTTATCAATATTAATATAACTATGTCTAATGGCTAGGTTATAATAATCTTATTAAATAAATTAAAACAATAAAATTATGTATTTCAAAGAAACTCAATCTTGTGTGTATCATACGCTAACTCTGTGTTGAGTACATCATACACTGAGTTAGTGTTGCGTGGAACATACACCATGTTGGTTCCATGTGAAATGAATCATTGTCATAGATAATTTCAAAATTTAAATGAAAATTTAAATTTATTTTAAAAAAGTAGTTCCATAAGTACTCACGGTGTTAGAATTTACAAGATAGTATTGGTAAGGGTTGCATGATGACCTTAGGCTTCATATTAATTTCTTTCAGTTCAGGTCATACGAGACACTTTTATGCATATTTTGCAATATAATTCTAAATATTGTCCCAAGAATAGTTCTCATAGAGATCTATATATATCATTGTGCTTCCTGTGTGAATTTAGAAATATAAACTATGTTAATCATCCAATAATTATTTCATTAACATGGGATTTTATGGAACACATAATATTCATCCAAATATCATAATAACTTCTTCATTGAAAGTTAATTATAAATATTTACATTTTTTAATTGTTTCCTCTTTCTTTTCAATTCCCACATCCTTTATTTGAGCATCCATTAACCTCTTCAGAAGAGATGGTTGAGAAATCATTTGTGAGGGGATTTATTATGTTCATTCAATTATGATTTCCATGTCCATCGTTTTTATGTCTAAGTAGATCGGATCCCTATAAATTTTCATCGATGGTTTAATTAGTTGATAATTTCAGTATATAACATCCTCTACTTTATTCACATTACCATTATGTTATTGGATTAAGACTTTAGAGTCCTTCATGAGATTTAACCACGTTTTCAGTGTATATTCATCTCATTCTGTGGGAATATATACTTCATGATTTTCTGAACTATATATATTTCACACATACAACCAAAGAGATAATGCCACCATATTTTAAAATTAAACAACACTATATACAACTTTAGATAATACGTTCGGTATTTCGTGTTCATTAAGTACAATTTACATGATTACAAGTTTATGAAATTTTGATTTTGTATGAACACACACCCAATTCCTTTTTCAAAGCATCACTAGACACCAAAAAAAGTTATCCACTTGTGAGTAGTGTGAGAACGCATAGTGATGAGCCTCCTTTTTAACTCACTAAATTCTATTCACATTCTTCATTCCAAATAAACTTTACTCCCTTATGATTTATAATGCTTTGATCATTTCATAATCATGAATAATTTATAACAAATCTACAATAATACCTAACTAACCCAAAGAAACTATGGGTATATGTCATAGATGTTGGCATTTCATTCTTAAATTTCATTTTTCATTGAAGTTCCCACAAATATCACATTTCTTGGGATGATATTTCCTACGAAAGAGAATTACTTTAATAATACCTCACATTTTCTATACTTGGTAAAATTATTCCCCCCTTATAGGATCATAAGCATAGTGCTCATATTTTCATCATCCTTCTCCTTAATTTTAGATTATATTAGAATATCATTTATAATGTCTACCAAAAATGTTGATGAGGTAATCTCTAATGACTATATTTATCATGTCCATGAAGACTGTTAGTGCATTGGTGAGTCCTAATGGCATCCCTATGAACTCATAGTGCCCCAAACATGTACAAAAGATTCTCTTGTGATATATTCCATCTTCTCCCTTTTTTGATAATATCCCAAATTAAGAACCACTTTGGAGAAGTATTGTGAACCATTTAACTGATCAAACAAGTCATCAATCTTAGGCAGATGATACTTGTTCTTTATTGTAATCTTATTGAGCACATGTTAATCAAAGAAAAGGCTCATTGAACCATCCGTCATACTGATGAAGAGAACAAATAGACCCCATGGTGAAACATGTGGTCATATGAAACCTATATCCCGAATATCATGTAGTAGTTTCTTTAGATCCTCATGATCCACAATAGAAAAACTATATGTATTCATAGAAAATGTCAACTCTCTAGGTATAAACATTATTAAAAATTAAAATTCTTATCTTGGAGGAAGATACAAAAATTCATCAAGAAAAATGTCATTGTATTCCCTCAAAATGGGCATTTCATTGAGTAAGTTTCTTTCCTTAGACTCAATCATTTGATAAAATATGATTACTAATAATTGAATAATATCCATCATTGATATTGTCATGACCCATCCTCGGGGAACATGTCGTGACAACCGCAATCCCAACTCTGATAGGTCTGGGGAGGGAGACTATTGTCATGTAGGTATATCCTACAAATGGAAGGAATTATCCTAAGAACCTACACACACTCACCCAACTGAAAGCCACATATATGGAGAGTGAAAACACTAAGTAAATAAAATGAATTCATAGCACTGCATCCCAACAAAAGAGTATGATCAAACACAAAGCAGTAAAGTACCCTTAGGAGAGAATATCATCCCACTAAAATAAAGGTAACTACAAAACCCAACACAAGAAATAAGGGTACTGATGATGATGTAGAAGCTGTAAGAAATACCTCGGCTCATCTGATCTCACAAGACACTATCTTGTCCTGGTCCTCGTCTATATCCAACTAGGACTCCACCAAATCATCAGAAAACTGCACAAGACATGACACAAGAGGCAATAGCCGATTCAGGGTTGAGTAAAATAATACTCAGTAGGGGACACCCAAAAATACAAAGAAAAATACTACAAGGGAAACACCACTGATAGGGTACAATCACCTCATCCCATGTATATGAAATCAATACATTTAACAAGAACATCTAGCTATACTAATAAAGGATTCCATGACACAATGTATCCTCCACTTACATCCATATGGTTCAATGCATATCACACTTGGTTATAAGATATCCCAATCCTTGAGCTATCACACAGAACCCATATAGAGAAATTCTACCAAAAGGATCTGAGAGAACATCTAGACTTAATGCATCACAATGTTTCCCTATGATGTCTAGTCTCACTGAGAAAAGTAATATCAATATCATATCCAATCCTTTGTCATGAGATTATACTTAAGGAACCCTATTCCTAGGAGGACTCACTCTTTGAGCCACCAAGTCACCAAAGACCAACAAAAAGAGGTCTCGATTCTTTGGGTGACAACCAAAGGGCACTAAGAAATACCTTAATGAAACTTCACCAGTCGTAATTCTGAACATATTATACTGCTAAAGAAATTATCCATGATGATTCATTGAGTTATGTAGGGCCACTGAGGTCCACTTTTCTGATGGGCCACTGAGGTCTTCTCAGCTGCTGGGCCATAGAGGTTTGATCGACTACAATGACACTAAGGTCCACCCATCTACTGGGATGATGGGGTCTGTTCAGCACCCGATAAACTAAAGTACACTCATACGTCAGGACAATGAGGTCATCTCAACTACTGGGAAACTTTTGTCCTCTCATCATTCCCTTCTCGTCACAACCATATGTATAATTCCACTCATAGCACTGTTGATTATAAGAGAATATAAATATCAAGTCATCTGTCATATCCCATATTCCATAAAATCTAACATGGATTATTTAAAATCGACCATATTCTTATGAGGGTCCCAACCCCATAAATGGATCAACAATCAGACATACTGTTTGAATGTTATTCCCATTTTACTTAAAAGGGGCTAGTTGGGTCCCGGTCCAATCTGACATGACCTACTCCAATTGACCCAACACGGATTGGCCTAGGGTCCACCAATCCATCCTGCTGGGTCTCACATGAACTAGCTAGTCTATGGGTCTGGCCCTCTAGGTCTTTTGTGACAGCCCACCATCTTCAGCATTTTCTACCATGAGCTGGATGAGTTACTCTGCCTGAGACGCAACACATGCCTCTTATCCAATCCACCCCGCGGGTCGCCACGTGGATTTGAGCCACATCTTTTATCCACTCCAAGGGTAAATAATTGGGTCAAAACCAATGTACATGTGTTCGACAACCCTCCATCCACACAATGATACCGAGACTGTGTTGGATTCCAGTTGATGGCCTTTGATTAAACCATCGGCAGGTTCTGCAGGCCCTTTCGCTATCACAACATGTACTTCCCATCTTCCACCATGACTGTTAAGCCACAATATCCTATGTGCCACCCGAGTCCTCTTTCCATGGGCCTATGCCACCTCCGGGGCACACCAATATCACACACAGCTACAACCACTGAGCCGTGACCCTCAACATTCACGACCAGCAGCCACAACCTTTTCATTCCATTTCGGTCTGCACCTGGACCATGGATTGCTACCACCATTTCAGTTCATGATTCCTTTTGGGGTAATATCAATGAAAAATATTGGGGAAATCGAATGAACAGGGGACAATAAAAATTCACATGAACACCCATGGTGAGAATATCAGACCATGTTCGGGCCGGCCTTGATCTTCCCACATTAGAGTTTATGAACGGCTAAACGGAACCAATTCTAATTATAAGTCCAACATGGATCCTATTACCCAATGATTATAAAAAAAACCCCTTCCCAATTTAACATTCATGATTATTGAATCATTCTATTCATTGAATGAATCACATTCGTCAAAGATATTTAAAGAAACATGGAAATATAAATTAAATCAAATATCCTCCCTACTTTAAGGTTGGATGGTTCCATAGAGAATATCAGAGTTGCACTGCCTTTATTTGTCATTCAACAACCCTAAACCAATATTCATTATAAATTAATGGTTATCCATTGGAAATCCCCCAATGTTTCCATGAAATTATGAATCTATTCCAATGTTCTTGTATTCGATTAATCGATTAAATAGCGGAAATATGTTTCAGCATTTTTGTTACACTAATTTGCAGCATCGTCAAGCTTTTTCATTTATGAAACAACATTTATAGTATGATTTGGTTGGAAAATCATTGTGTTGCAGTGAAAATAGAATTAGAATAAAATAATATCCTCATGTTTATATTATTTTCATCAAGTAGCTTTATTTTAAAAGTCACAAAAAATAACTTTTTCCCTCGATCTGTGTCGGTCAATGTTATGACTTTCATAGGTATTAAACCTTTATATAAACCCAATGGTTGTCTCAGATTTTAAATCTGAGATACCTTTTTTGACTTATAAGGATTAGAAAATAAAATAACTTTTATTTAAATTATATTATTTATGGTTACGTCCCAAAGATCGACATTCAAAGCCATCCCATTCTTATCAATGTTTGGATCCAATTAAAGAAAGCACACTTTCATGAGATCAATGGTGGACTTGGATTTTGTGTTACCATTAATGATTTATATAGAAATGAAAAAATAAATTAATCTTATTTAATTATTTTATTTATAGTTATTTCATTTTGGTGTTTTCTCACTGTGGACCACAACCTACTAAACTAAAGTCATCCCTAGGGTAAACCCACTTCATTGAATGAAATGATTGCCTCTAATTTGATATCATGGAACCCGTTTAATAGTTATTCAACTTTATTTCGAAAAACTACTCATGCATGTTTCTTAAAAACATGAAATTTTTTGAGGGAACATTCCTGGATATCTAGGCCTAAAAATTGCACGCCGTCTCAACAACTGTTATAATTATTTTGCTATTAGATCTTTAAAAATAGAACTCAGAGAAGCCAGGATTTTATATAGATAATGGTTCCAATAAAGATTCATCCCTCTTCTAGAACCTTTTTAAAACCAACAATCAATTCAAAATATAGAGATTGATTTCCATATCATGGAAATTTATGTTGGCTATATATAGGGAATGAAAATCCACACCAAATATTAAATCAAATTTAAAAAATGGAAGTTCGACAAGGTTCTTTGGGAAGTTCATTTTAAAAGATTTGATAGGAGTGGAGTTATATACATTGGATTCAATAATTTCCGCATTTTCTGTTTTCACCATTAGTTGTACTTCGATGATATATGTTTGTTCCTAAATAGTTTTACTAAAAATTCATGGTATGAATGAATGTGGAGGAATTGAATAAAAAACTATATTAACTATTCAGGGAAGAATATCTAGTGTTCCTATCACCACATCATTTTTAGGAACCCCCATAATGGTCGTGCTAGAAAAATCTCACCAATGCTTCCTTTTTGGTCGTTGGTTGGATATAAAAACCCTAGGATTAGGGAATTGGTATGAAATGTGCCATAGCTCTATGTAATATAAAAAATAAACACTTCATTGAGGGTTGACCAAAGAATTCCTTTCCATAATCACATTTGTGGGTTTATCCAATCAGAAAATGTTAGTTAGGTTACATTACTACCCACACCTAAATCATTTCTTCACCCCCATTATTAAATTTAAGGGTTGATTCTTTCATCTCCCATGACAAGTGGGATGATGAAATTTAATTGTATTGTCATATTTCTGAAATGAAAAAATAGAATCGAAATCCACATTAAAATTATTTTCCCCATGATAACCTTGGGATTTTATAATTGTCATTCCAACATTGATGGAACATTAGTCAATTTACCTATTGATACCATAGTCATTGATAACCAATGATTTTCCTAGAATAGATTTTATCCCACCAAAGAAGTGGTCAACCATGACATTGAGGGTAAATAAAATGTTAAATGTGTATCATCCAAGTACTGTAATGTTTGAATCATACTCCCCAATATATTTAACTTCTATTTTCATGTGGGTGAATAAAATACCTTTCCATTTTGAGTCATAGAGTGGAAGGAAAATACTTATTATTTTTTTAGATTTTCGTCCACTCCATTGCTTTGATCTCTTCATCTGGATTCAAAATTTTCACTAATTTCTACCCCTGGTCAACTTCTCCCTCCATTCAATAAAAAAAAAGAAGAACCATCTATTTTTTGGAGAATTGATAGATGGAGAATATTTTTTTAAATATATTTAATCCATTATTCTAAAATTAAAGGATCACATGATCCATTGAATGTTTTTGGAGAACACTCTCTCTTTAGATATACATTTTACATGGGATATGAAGTTATTTATGTTTAGATTCTTAATTATATTTCATCCCAAAACATTGGAAAACCCTAGATTTGTAAGCATTCATATTGTATTATTGAATTTGATTCATATTTTGTTTTTATTTGATTTAGAGGATGAGTATTAGATATTTTGGACTAGAGGTTATTAGTCTTTAGAGGGATTCAGAATAAAGGTTCTAAAATGGTCTCTAGAATTCTGTTTAGATTCTGAGCCCCCTATTGTTCCTCTATGGTAGGGTTCCAAAAATACCCTTACACAATTTTTATACATAATTTTTTATTTTTAATTGCAGGTCTATTCAGTCAACCCATCAAGATCGAGTCTTCCATCTTAAACCTAACTTTCCCCTCTGTTTCTAAGATTTTCACTCAGGATAATATTTATAAAACCATACTTTTTTAGTCTAAATTCACAATCGGTACAATGATTTCATAAATGATGTGGTCATTGAGAATGTTCCTTCATTATTCAAAAAATTATAAAGTAATGTCCATTCCATGAATTAATGTGATCAATCTAATGATCCACTACCTTGCCCTCTCTTCAAATATGTTTTCGTGGAAAAGGAATCCTATAATGTCCCCCTGTTACTCTAAAACATATTCCTACTGACTACACTAACATCATGATTTCCACTAGAACCTCTAAGAATCATTCTCCCATCCTCTTTTATGTTGATACCATGCAAAACATTGTGCATTATAAGGTAGAAAATCATGATATTTATAATGAAGAATCATCCAATCTCGAGGATAAAAATTTTGTTCGATCTGATAAGTGAGCTATAAAATCTGACCATTAATAATCCTTGCAAGTATATCTTGTCAAATAATTCCTATGGGAATATGAATTCTTAAAATTGATTACTAGAAAATGGGGAAAATCAGTGAATGTCTCCAACGACATTGTCACTCCATGTACTAGAAACACCAAGAAATGCAGTGATGCTAACAATGCTGAAATAAAATTTCTTAAATATTCACTAGCTACCATAACTAAGGAACTGAACACAATACCTCCACAGACAACCCCAACTGATAACAATTTTTCCTCCTCACACACTTTAGAAAAGTCTTCTAATTATTCTGGCTTAGAAGCATCATCCAGTGAGGATGGTGGAAATGACCATACATATAGGTATGCCTATATAATTCTAAAAAAATTATACTTTCCAAATGATCATGACTCATGGATGGAAGATAAATATAAAAAATTATTTAGATATTATAAAAATAGAGAGATGACAGCTGATACCTACCATGATCTCAGAAAGAAGATGTTCTTCAACATAGTTGAGGAATTTAAAAAGGATCCAAGATTCAATTTTAATGTTATTTTTAAGAAATTAATCACTATGGTGGAATTTGCATGCATTAGTTTTTCTTGATTTGGTTACTGGAGGATCTTCTATTCCTTCTATCTAGTGGGGTTCATTACATTTGGTTTTATAGATTGCTTTCCATATCTTCATCTGATATTTTTATTGTTTTTTTGGAAGACCCTTTCCTGATATGGTTGAATATAATTGCCTATTTTCCCTTATTTTTTATGAGATTCTCCATGCTCTGCTAGAAATGAATTTATATCTCTCAAATAAAGGTTTACCTTTTCCCAGTTCTGATGGACCAGAATTTTTTTATTCATTGTGTTTCATGAAAACGGTCTATCTGTTGTCCCAATGGGTTTCACCGGTGGACGGATTGTAGATATGAATTTTTGGAACGCCATTATCTAATTGTAACATCACTAGATGAGGCTATTTCAAGTGGCCTTCATATTTCTTGGAGAGGAGGTGAAGTAGGTTGGAATATTTTCATCTCTATTTGAGTATTAATGTTTTATTAAGTGGTTTATATAATTATCTAATGGTGTAATTTCATTCCCCCTTGAGATTTCTATTTTAAACATTCAATTTAATAAATTTATTTCAGCATTAATTAATTGATAAATTCAAATCATTCTTATATAATGGTAATACAATTAAATTAAACGGATAACTTATATATTACATTTATTTCTCAAACATAGTAATTTATAGGATTCAATATTTGTAATCCACATTCTGTTTCAAAAAATATATTCATATATAATTTTTCCCTTAATAACGGTATTCAATAATCATATGAATTTACCAAAGAATATCCCCAAGGATTGTTAATCTAGGTATATATTAAAGATTATTTTCATGTACCAGGTTACCCTGAGACAGGCCTAGAACACCCTATCATAGTTGTTACTCCTAGGTACATATCTTCTGGAATAATGTCCACTTATAATATCGAGATAGGGATATATTTTCATTTTCAACTAGTTTCATTATACTAACAAAAATTTAGAATCTTTTCTTATAATAAGTCTTATCACTATGTGTTTTTATAGGGTTTTATAATCCTAATCACAAAAATTATTAATCATGTCTATGATAACAATGATAAAACCCTTATCTTTATTTCACATTATGTCTTTATTAACCACAAAATACTAAAATTAATACAACATAGAGGATCCAAAAGTCTATATTAATTGGGAATTAGGTACATTAAATAACAATATAAAACCTAGAATAAAAAATATTTATAGAAAACTTAGTTAACATCCTCCAAATACTCCTTCAAAAATAAAACTACATGAGATAACTTGTTGAGAAACATATCAAAAGTGTGGGAAATAAAACCCAATATTGGAATAAAATATAATAAGTGGTTAAAATTATACAATAAGAATATAAATTATTAATAAAATGAACTTGAATAATAAGGCATGATATAACATGATAAACATAACATAAGAAATGTTGAAACAACATAAAACACTAAATCATAAACATATATCAAGGATAAACTTTCCAGGAAATAATGGTAGGAAAAGTACAATAAAATAATAATGTTTATTACCTACCCCAGTATTTCATATCATGATACTAAACATTACCCACTGTATTGGAGTAATATCTTGGAAAACCCAGTAAATTAAATTCATTATCTTGCTTAATTATAAAACATAGATCATACAACCTGGATTCATTTATCATAAAAACTTATTACATAATCTTGTATTTTTTAATAGAGTCATGTTATTCTGAAAAAATAAGTATATGTTCAAAAAGGTGAATACATTTGATAAGAAAATGGGTATGTTTTCTCACTACATAATAGTTTTTGCATGAAAAATCCTTGTGCAATTTCAACATCATAACGACAGTACATAAAATTTCATAAAAGTGATTGATGATATAGAAAAGGGTATCTCATAATTTTAATTGTATGGGGGATAATAAATTACATATCCACTACAAATATAATATGATTAAATACTAAATATAAACAATATACCTAAATAATGAAGAGAAATGATAATTTCCCTTACATAATTAAGGTATGGTAATAAGTGTACATAATGGATCTGGGGTGGCACAATGATAGTGAAAATGGGTAAATCCTAATTTATAAAATAAATTTATTGTTTGGGTAATATTTAGGAACATATCCAAAAAAAATGGAATTTAATAGACATAACATAAATTCAGTTCATGAATGGAAATTATAAGAGTGAAATAAATTATATAATTTTTACATAGTAACAGCTTAGGTGAAGGTCGAAAAGACAGATAATAAATGATACATGATTCAAATAAAATAAATTTAATAATAGTGTATGTCTATAAATAAATTAAACTATAATGAAATTTTAATTAAGAATAAAATTTCAAAAGTTAGTTCTTGAATTGAAAGGATAAGAAGGTCTCTTACATGATTTTGAGACTTCAAAATATTGATAGGGGATTCTTGAGAGATTGGGGGAGCCTTAGGAGGAATATAGGGAGTTGGGGGAAGAGTATGGTCATTATCCAAGGAGTTTGAGTAAATATAATTGGGATATTAGGTGGGTTTATGTTTGACAAGAGGGGGGTTTCTTTATTTTTTAGGTTATGGAATCTACATAATAATATTTAAAAAAGAAACAAACCCCTGGTTTTTTACCATGTCTTCATAAAAATGAGAGTAGTTTTTTTATTTTATATTTAAATGGTCATAACATTTTAAAATAATTTCACTCCTTATGGGGAGGTGAGTTGCACTCTTAGAAAACTGTTTTTAAAACCTTAAAATATATTATAGTTTTTGGTGGATTCATAATGGGATTACAAAATAAATGAAATAAACATAAAATAACATTACTCAAATGAAAAATCATTGGTTTTTCTATTGATTCCCATTACATTTTTTATTAAATCATATTTTGTTAATTATTATGTCAATTTATACAATGTATAATTATATGGTACTTAATTGTTACCCAAAAGATCGAATGTCTCAAAAATCAATAAAAATTCACAATTGGATAATCTAAATTTTAATATTCCTAAAATAATATTAATTTTATTTAAATAATTTTTTAAATATTCTAATTTTCAATTTTAATATAAAATCAATATTTTTTATAAATTTAAGGGGTTTTTTACATTAAAAGTATTCTAACCCTTATAAAAATTAAATATGAATTCATAAAAATTACATGATAATTAATATTTGATAAAAAAATATTTAATAATACTATTTTATTAAAATTTTATTTATTTGAAAAAATAATTAATTTATAAAATGAGAAATATAATTTGAATCTCAAAAAATAAAATTAGTTAACTATTGTATTGAAAATAAAAATCATTTACAATGTAATAATAACATGATGAAAATATATTAATTATTGAAAAAAATGTTCGTATCAATATTCATAGGATCTTGATACATATTCCATTAATACAGATGAAGAAACACTAAAAGTACTGTGTGTGATGGTGGGACTATCACAAGTCGGTTCAACAAATATTTTTTGGACTATGATCTTTATGAGCTTCACCATATCCCATAAACGATTTCTCTCATGCTAATGTTGTTTGATATATGCATGGGATTAGTCAAGGAAAAATACCAGAGTTGTAGTCTCCCTCAAAAGATCCAATAAATGGGCATTTAGGGTAAGATCCTACTGGTTGAGGTGACTAATTTTTTTCTTTTCTTCAATTGGGTTTAATAATACCCTAAACTTATACAATCATGTGATCTCTGTTTGATGACTCTATTATCAATGGTAATGATATTTAACTATATTTTAAATTCAATTGGATATAATAAAATAAAATAAGTTCATGTTTCTTTTGAATAACTATATATAATATAACATTTAATTAAATCATATGTTTAATTATATTTATAACATTTTGGGATGTTACATTATAATTGTATATGCCTCAATGCACGAAATAACTTTAGTGTTTTGTGTGAATAAAGGATAAGGTTGTTTTAATTAATCCATTATATAATCTTATGAGTACTTTTGAAAAATATATAACATCATATGATATTTAATGAGTTTTTCTATTTATTCATTACAAAAAACCGACGAATAATATTAAAAAAATAAATGACATGTACAGTGTTTCCCATTGTGAACTATTTGATAGTGCGTGATTTGGTAATAAAATATTAGTTCCATGAAATTTGAAAAATTATAATACTATTTCATAAGGTTATAAAATGAAATCTTATTTTATATCACATTGATATATAACCATAATTAGGCTATGGTAATTTTTATGTAGAAGAGTTATTAAAACAGGTGCATTCAATATCTACCAAGAATGAGTACGTTGATGATTTAGATGAATCTTGAGAACCATGTTAATAAATTATTAGTTATTGGTTTTAAGGTTTTTAAAATATAATATATTGATGTTATATTATTATAAACATTAGACTATAATATTTTCTAAGAATTTAATAATGAATGAGGATAAATGGTAATTACTTGGTTATACAACCACATAAGGGATATAATCAGAGTGACGAAGTCATTATAATTAGAAAAACTATTGTAATGTGGTAGACCCAAAAACTATTCCATATTTTTTATAATAAAAATTTTCATGTTAGATATTTTAAACTAGAATATATTTAGTGATGGGATCTAGTGAAAGTGAGTGTTTATTGGTGTTATTCCCAGAAACAAGATACTATTTAATTTAAAATACTTATATACATTTAAAGATAGAAAAATTAATTAAAATAGTATTACATGATGAGTGTTCTTATACATAAAAATAATGTAATAATTTATGTTGTGTGTTTACCACATATAATTTTCATAGTAGTTCATTTCAATGATGATAACCAAAAAGTGTTATAATAATATTCTTAATAATATATCATGTGCACATATTATATCATCTAATTAGACATTGATTATTTGTGATATCTATGGTACTTTTATTTAATGAAATTAATACTTCTCATGAATTTTACCCTTGGGAATATATAAGAGAAGTGGTTATGATGGCATAACTGCTACTGGGAATTCAAAAATTTATATGTGTCACTAGATATTTCAATAGTTGGATTTGTATATTTGGCTATAGAGTTGAGATTGTTAATAATGAATATCACTAGTCAAATACATTTGTGTATTTAAATTAATGATGATGAAATATGATCTTGGTGATGTATGATACATTTGATATGTCCTGAGTTATAAGGGAAAAAATAATAAATCACTAATGGAATTTCCATTCAATTTTTCATTGGAATTATATTTCATTATCCATTTAATTTAAATAGAACTATTTGATAAATCCATATACAAGGTGTGATGTTGATGTGTTTATTTCTAGAATACTAGGAATGATAAATAAATCACATAGGTTTATGGCCCAGGTAGGAAACCTTTTTAGTGAGATATCGAGATATATGAAATATATTACATAGTTAGCATCAATAGAAGGTTATTTTCATTATAAGTTGAAATAATTTTTTATATGGGTGCTATGTAATTTTTCTAGACATTGATTTTGGAGTTTATGATATTTCAATTTTGGTGAATAATAAAGTGTCCTTAGGGATCACATGTTATGTTTTTCTAGAATCTCATTAGTATTCTATTATAATTTAATAGTTTGAATAAATATTATTACAATATTTTCGTCTTAAAAACTTTTATTATTTTCGCATAATTTTCTTAGTCAATAATTATTGAAGATAATATATATTATTGTTGAATATTATATAAATATTTACACTGAAGGTTTTAAATTATGAATAAAATATATAATATTTCATCATCTCTTGTTTATTCACAAGATAACAAATAAATATGTGTTCGGTTAAATGCATATTAAAAAATTTATTTTATAGTAAATGAAGACAAAATATATATTTGTTTATCAGAAAAATAATATTGTTACATTTATATATTTTAATATATATATATATTATGCAGGGTTTGATAAATGACGAGGAGGACTGACATGCTGAGATAAAGGGTTAGTGGAAAATGATATTTAAATATCACAGAGTTTTCCATGTTTTAAGGAAATAATAAAAATAATAACAACATTGACAATAATAATATTTAACATGTGGTTTACTTAGTTTAAAATGTATTAAAGGGTATGTGTGTAATTATTTATTCATTGAAATGTGTATATATATCTTGTTATATCATTTTTTGAGGTCAGTGAATTTAAGTAAATATGATCAACATATTTCTTATATTGATATTTTTTTCTAATCCATGAGAGCGATTCTCCATAATACTCTATATAATGATGAGAAATTATTATACTCTTCCCTATCAAGGGATCAAGAGAACAATAATGAATCTTTTGAGGGAGGAAATATTCTTGTACTAATCAATAGATAATGACACAAGTCGAATGAATACTCTGCACTAGCTCTTAGAGTTCCGAACATTATGTCGCATGATTCATGGATTATATGTGAATATCTCTATAGAGATTCTATCCATGGACCATTTAT
The DNA here is from genome assembly GCA_963277665.1 of Viscum album. Lineage (NCBI taxonomy): Eukaryota > Viridiplantae > Streptophyta > Magnoliopsida > Santalales > Viscaceae > Viscum > Viscum album. The sequence continues at coordinate 1,041,759,378 of OY728133.1, read as the reverse complement.
CATAATTACAATGTAGAGACCCCAAAAATGACATACATGGACACTAAATTACTTTTTGAGGAATACTTAATACATAATAAAAACCAACACTCAAGGATCATAATAGTTTAGTGTCTTTGGAAACTCGGAACATAATCATTTAATAATGGTGAATGATCTTCAAAATCTCCCATAAAGATCGTCCCCTTTTGTTTTTTTACCTAAAACCATTTTTTATATCCTAGGGAAAAGAAAACATATAAAGGGTGAGCTAAAAGGCCCAGTAAGGGTAAGAATGGAGAAAATAAATCACAATACACACATTTGAACATAAAAACATTAACATAATTTTTAAACATAAAAATCATTAGAAATGACATAAAACAAGGTAGTACGTAAGGCATGGATCATAATGGAACAAAAATCATAATAAAATAGCTAGGATATAAAACTTGTAATTGTGGAAAAACATTAAAAGCATTATATCATTTCTATAGTATCCAAGGCATTTCTTCCAGGACCATCTTAGTGGACAAAGCCCCTTACTAAATTGATTTCAATTCTCCTTCCAGTCCCGTATCATTGAACCAGATTAACATTCAGTTCCATCCACGTCTATCTCATGAGATATAAACCTTTACCCAATTCATTGGAGGGATATATAGGTCCCAACCATCTCATAATGAAATCATGTTTACTTGTACCACAAAATAAACATAAATCATTCATCGTAACCCAAAGAATAAAAAGGGTTTCGTATACATCATCCCATCATAAAATAATAAATATAAAACACATGGAGATAATTTCATCATAATAAGAATCAAACCATTTAAATTATAGAAAAATTTTACTTGAAACATAAACATACTGAATAATGTCATTTTAGATGGAAAATAATTTTGATAAAATAGTTGAAATGAATTTTTGAGGAAAATATCCATTCTTCTTCAAATTCACATTCTTTTCAAAAAATTCCATACAATTTTAAAAGAGAAATATTTTTTTGAAAATAGTCATGAAGTCTTGTAGATTAAGCTTCATTAGGAAAAGGCGTTATGAAAACGTAAAAATCCATTCATGCCGTATAAGTAAAAAAATATTCTCCTCGTACTATTGTAGGAAAATTCAAAAAGTCCTTGTATGGTAATGAAAAGAAATATTCCTTTCATAACCTGAAGTAAATGTCAAAATTGTGTAAAAAGGACTTTAATAATACATAAAAACACTTTTAGAAAACATGTACATGGATGATAACAATATCCCCATTAAATACTTATGAATAAACAATCTCAGATAAGAATGAGATTGGAATAATTATTCCTTACCTTATGTCCAATTTCTTCTGTATGTGTTCAAGAATCTTTTATAGTGGGTTAGAAAATATTATTAACTTGTAAAATAACCATAATAATATTTAAGATATCATATATGATTCACTTATGACTTTATATTAATTGTTCATTTGTCAATTCCATGTTAATGAAGCATTTTGGGTAAAATAGTTTCATTTATCTTCCTTGTTTTGACTTGAAATTATTAATATGATTATATAGATCATGATTAATTAATTACAGAAAATAAAACATGATTTATATATAATATATAATCAGAATATACATATATATAATTGATCGATAAATGGAAATAAATACAACATTCATGGAGATGGTAGGCCGTATGTACGCATGAACGTTGTTTTTCGTTTCTTCATTGAATTGAATGGAATTAAGTAGATGAAATATATATATATATATCCAGTAGAATTACTATGTCATATATTTCATGAATACATACTATATATACTTTATAATCATTGTTGAATTGTTAACATGGAAAATGAATATCATCGCGTCGTGGAGACGATAATCCGTACGTACGCACGAGCGATGATATTGTTACCATATTTAATAAATGGAATTGTAGTGGATGATATAATATACTAGAATCAGTATGATGTTATAATAATTATATATAGTTATTCTTTACACCATTATACCCATCCAAGTAAGGTGGTGGTAGAAAAACTGAATACACCACGGCGTGGAGACAATATTACATATGTACGCACAAGCGGTGATTTCATTTTCCATATGATGGATTGATGGTGAAATAATGTTGTTTAATATTTATAATAACATATTAGTATATAAGTAATACTGATTTTATTACTTTATAATGAAACAACTAAAAAAGAGGAAGTAGAAGAAGAAAGAAACTTGAAGAGTCGGTAGAAGAGATTACCTCTTTCTCGACGCACCTCCTTTATACTTTTTCTTAGGGCACAAGAGTTTGCCTTTTGAGAAGACCAAAACCTCTATGATATAACTATAGAGGTTGATAAGAGTAATTGGCAGGGGTTGGCCAAGCTTCAAGGCCTAAAAGGGTGTAAAGAGGAGAGGGAGGAGTTTTCCTTTTATACAGGAGGGGAGGGGAACCTTTGGAAAGTGTGAAAATATTATTTTATTATACACATATCTTCAGTTTCAAAAGGTCCAAAAATTATTAACAATTAATATAAGATGACTCATGGTTGAAATAAAATCATCTAATCAGAATTGGACATATTTTTGAAAATATTTGTATCATTATAATCTAAGTTATTTAAATCATTTTAATGAGGTAAATACTGCATCATTATTGTGTCATAAATAATAAAATATATTTGATGTCTAAAAATTATAAAAAATACCATCATTTAAGAAATATCTTTATATATCTAATTAATATTTAAGTAGAAAATATAATTTATATAACACCGTATAAAAATTAATTACTAAAAGATTTTTGTTAATGTCAATTTTGTGTTTACATTATATTAATTAATCCAAATTGTCATTATCACTACCAAGTGGCTCAATGGGGTCCCAAAATCGACCCCAGGATGACCATGGTCGGCTAATACTCATCCAATAAGGTTAGAAAAAGTTAAAAGGTAATTTTGAATTATTATAATATTCTTTTAACCTTGAATTACCCTATTTACCTTTAATCGTAGTAAATAAAAGTCAAAAGATACTATTAACCAAAAATTATTTTCATGTTAGTGAAAAAAAATTTACTTCTGGATAACAACCATGTATGTTGGATTTTTGAAATTGAATTCATAGAAGTTGTAAAATTTCATTTAAATGAAAGGGTCAGTTTTTTAAGTACCAATAAGTGGTTTCACAATTCACCAAAAATTGATGTTTTTCAAGAAAGTAGCAAAAATTCAGCCTAAGCTATATTTGATATTCCTAATTAAAAAATGTTTAATGTTTTTTCAAATTAAAAACAATAAGTGGAATTAATTAATTTTAAATTTAATTCTCATTATCAATACAAATAGCTTGTTTTTAAGAAACAATAACTCTCAAAAGATCAACACCTGTTTATGTCCAATTTGAAAGTGAAAATAATTCCAATGACCAACATTGGATTAAATGGTAAAAATATATTCTAATTAAACTATGAAACCAATTAAAAATATAATCTATCCATATAAATTATTGCGATGAAAAAAGTTGTGTTTAAATAAAATATATGGCGTTTTTACTATTCATTAAAATATTAAAGTTAGCAGAATAATATCAAAAATTTATCCAAAGTAAATTTTTATATCCTGGTTCTAAAGAAGAATTTTATTTTTTCAAATTTAACATATAAACATTTCAAAAACAATATTTAATGTGGGTGCGCCATCAAAGGGTGGCAAAGGTGCATTTATTGAAAAATTACTCTTTTACCTGAAACATATTTCTTGTTCACAAACCATGTTTTAGAAAATGTGTAAGATGAATATTAATGTTATAAAATTAAAAATTCAGTTAATAATATTCATAATGGCTTGACCATAAAATATTATAACACTATATTATTGATTATAGAAACCCGGTAATGCGTACTACGCACGCTATCGAGGAAGGTCGTGATTGTGTGTAATGCAAGCCAAGTCAGGGATGTTTGTAGTGCAAGCTCCCTTTGGTGTAGCGTACAACACAAGACATCAATGAATTTGAAAATAATAATTCTCATAAAATCTCGGGTTGTTACATTCTACCCCCCTTAAAATGAATTTCGCCCTCAATATTCTTCGAGGTTATAAATGGTTTACTACATCAAAGATTCTTTCATAGAAACCCACATCAAAAAAAGGAATAAGCAAACATAACATTAAAAAATAAATTATGAAATGTAATGGTTTCCCAAAGTAACTAATAACTGGGTTTCCACGGCAGATAACATAGGTGAAAATATGGATATGGAAGAGAAATATTACCATCAAGTTCTGATGGATAATGGTAGAGGACATGGATATTAAAAAGCCAACAGTAATAAATCCATAAATTTGTAATGATCCAAGGTACCATCTAAATCATCAGATATGAAGACACTAGGACAACATTTTTTGTTGTCAAGATCATTTCCCTAATGTTGATGAATTGGAATTTGAAGAAATACATACTTTATTTTGTTACAATCTAACAGTTGTTCGTGCCTTGAACAATTTCCACTTCATCTCTTAAAAAAAGAATTTGAATTTGTCATTCATGAAGTGCTAGCAAATCATGTGATGGAATGATGGGTCATTCCATCTGTCTCAAACAAAAGGTTAGAAAAAGTTATCAAATATACATAAGTCCATCTATGGTGAGTTTAATCGTATATGATTTCAAAAATGGTATTATACTTCATATATTGTACCACATAATAAAATAAAACTACTTTCTACTAACCAGGGACTTCCTATAGGCCAATGGTAAGAGATAAGTGCCTGTCGCACTTTGGTTGTGGGTTTGATTCCCATAGCCTTGTCTGACGTGACTGGTTGTCACCCGTCCTGTAGGTTGTCCTTTTTCTAAAACTACATTATTATAAAATCCCATCAAAAATATCAAAAATGTTCTATCCTTAAACATTACTAACTTATGTATAACATAGTCTATTCCAATCTTTAGGCTTATCCAAAATATTTCTGTCTAAGCACATTGTATAGAGAAAACTATTACTTGAAATGTCATCTATCGAGCATATGAATACCATAATTTATCACCCATATATCATACGATATATCTTGTTGGTCACATTCCAAATATACGAATATCCTAATCATATATTATCTTGAAAAATGAATACCAATTGAACTGTATTGAAAAAAATAATGGTGTCTAATGTTAACTCTTTCCACATGCCAAAATCCCAATATTTCTATATACTCAAACAATCATATCGCTTTTTCCTTATATCAGTCATAAGCTCATTAATACTATCAAACATTTCATTATCTCCTAATCCCTTCATTATGTGCATATTTGGTGCTTTCCAAAAATATCTGAATAACCATTCATGGATACAAGTACCATTCAACATATACTTTAAAAAAATAAAGAAAAACAATAGTGTATCAATCCTTAGATGTCTCTTTATTCCTTAGTACCATGAGATTACTTATACAACTTTAATCATGAAAAAAATGTAATCATTAAACAACCTTCTTAAACCATTGACCGATCTAGAACAATTATTTCATCTCACATATCATTTGTAGTCTCTTCATCATCATCATCATAAATAATACCCATACGACCATGCTAATTCTCTTCATGAGACTTTCCCTTAGGGAATTGGTTTGCTTAATTCCCATACATTCCACATTTAAAACATTTAACCATTGTTAACCTCTTAGCAATACCATTATCCTTGTTCATTATGATCACTGAACCTTTTCCTTTTCACATACTGTATTTGTGTCCTTTTAGACACCCAAATCATATCCCAGTTCCTTTGAAACATTCTCCTTGATGCCTCTTCCCACATGATTTACATGAGGTAAATTGAACTTTCTTTCCTTCATAATCAACCTGAAACTCCATCTTTCTCATATAAGTTGAGTTAGTAAACTTACCAAAGTTGACATTATTTATCATATTATGATATTTTTGAGTATGAACAATAACAATATATGGACCTCCATATTCAATTTCATTTGGTTTCTAATGAATAATATTATTACATTGTCCATCATATTCTCCATTATCTTGAATCTTCCTATTTCTGGCCATTTTCTAAAACCCAAAAAAAATAATGTGATAGGAAAAAATCATAATCAAGGGGGATTACCTTCATTAACTAACATTTTAGGTTCAATTATAATATCGTTACCGTAATTATAGGACTATAACCAATACTTATTATTAACCTTAGAGAAATCCCTTGACATACCATAGAAATATCTCTATCGATTTCACTAATGTTTTCACATCCATATTTACAAAGGTTGACTAAACCATTCCTCTGATACCAACAATAGAGACCCCAAACTTGATGTACATGGACATTACATTACTTTTGCGAAATACTTAATACACAACAAAAAACAACACTCAAGGATCATAATAGTTTAGTGTCTTTGGAAACTCAGAACATAATCTTCTAATAATGGTGAAAGATATTTAAAATATCCTTTAAAGATCCAACCATTTTGTTTTCTTACCTAAAACCTTTCTTTATATCCTAGGGAAAAGAAAACATATAAAGGGTGAGCTGAAATGCCCAGTAAGAGTAAGCATGGAGAAAATAAAACAAATCGTATACATTTGAACATAAAAATGTGAACATAATGTTTAAACATCAAAATCTTAAGCAATGACATAAAACATGGAATTACGTTAGGCATAGATCATAAAGGAACATCAATCATGATAAAATATCATGGAAATAAAACTTGTAATTGTGGAAAAACATCAACCACATGATATGATTTCTATAGTAACCAAGGCATTGCTGCCAAGACCATCTTAGTGGACAAAGTCCCTTACTGCACAGAGTTCACTCCTCGATCCAGTCATGTATCACTGAACCAGATCAACTTTCCATTCCAGTCATGTCTATATCATGAGATATAAATCTTTACACAATGCATTGGAGGGTGATTTAGGTCCCACCCATCTCATAATTAAATCATTCTTACTTGTGCCACAAAATAAACATAAATCATTCATCGTAACCCAAAGAATAAAATGGGTTTTATGAACATCATCCCATCATAACATAATCCATATAAAACAAATTGATATCATTTAATCATAATAAGAATCTGACCATGTAAATAATAGAGACATTATACTTGAAAAATAAACATACTGAATAATGTCATCTTAGATGGAAAATAGTGTTGATAAAACACTTGAATGAATTCATGATGAAAATATCCTTTCTTCTTCAAAATCATTTTCATTTCATGAAATTCCAATAAATTATAAATGAAAAGATTTTTTTAAAAATACTCATGAAATAATGTAGAGTACTCTTCATTAATTAAAGTCATTATGATATCATATATATCCGTTCATGCCTTATATGTTAACAAAAATATTCTCCTCGTACTTTTGTCCGAAAGGTCAAAATGTTCCTCGTATGGTAAAAAAAAGATATATTCATTTTATAACATGTGGTAAAAGTAAAAAATGGGTAAAAGGCCTTTAATAATACATTAAAAAACTTTTACAAAACATGTACATGGATGATAAAAATAACCCCAGTAAATACTTACGAATAAATAATCTCGGATAAGAACGATATTTGAATAATTATCCCTTACATTATGTCCAATTTCTTCCGTATGTGTTCTAGACTGTTATATAGTGGGTTTAAAAAAATTATTAACTTGTAGAAGAACCATAAAAATATTTATGATACCATATTTGATTCACTTATGACTTTATATTATCCGTTCATTTGTCAATTCCATGTTAAAGCAGCGTTTTATGGAAAATCATTTAATTTATCATCCGTGTTTTGACATGTAATTATTAATATGATTACTTAGATCATGATTACTTAATTACAGAATATAATACATGATTTATATATAATATATATTCAGAATACACATATATATAATTGATCGATAAATGGAATGAAATACATCGTTCATGGAGACGGTAGGTCATACGTACGCATGAACGCGGTTTTTATTTTCCTGATTGAATTGAATGGAATTAGGTAGATGACATAAATATATATAAACATAAATCTAGATGCATTATTATTTCATATATTTCATGATTACTTATTATATATAATTTATAATCATTCTTCAATTGATAACATGGAAAATGAATCTTATTACGTCGTGGAGACGGTAATCTGTACGTACGCACGAGCGAGGATATCTTTCCAATATTTGTTGAATGGAATTTTAGTGGATGATATAATATCATATTATCAGTGTGATGTTATAATAATTATATGTAGTCATTATTTACACCATTATACCCATCCAAGTAAGGTGGTGGTAGAAAAACTGATTACACCACGTTGTGGAGACTGTATTCCGTACGTACGCACGTGTAGTGATTTCATTTTCTATAGAATGGATAGAAGGTGAAATAGGGTTGTTTAATATTAATAATAACCTATTAGTATATAATTAATACTTATGTTGTTACTTTATAATTAAACAAAAAAAGAAGATGAAGTAGAAGAAGAATGAAACATGAAATAGTCGATAGAAGAGATTACCTCTTCCTCGACAGACCTCATTTAAACTTCTTCTTAGGGCACTAAAATTTGTCTTTTGAGAAGATTAAAACCTCTATGATATAACTAGAGAGGTTGTAAAGAGGAGATGGTTTGGTTCGGCAGAGCTTCAAGCCTAAAAAAGGTGTAATGAGGAGAGGGAGGAGTTTCCCTTTTATAAGGGAGGAGAGGGGCACCTTTGGAAAGTATCAAAATATTTTTTTATTGTACACTTATCTTCTGTTTAAAAAGGTCCAAAAATCATTATAGATGAAGATAAGATGACTCATGGTCGAAATAAAACCATCCATTCAGAATTCGACATGTTTTGGACAATAATTTAATCATTATAATCTTATTTATTTAAATCATTTTTAATGAGGTAAATACTACATCATTATTATGTCATAAATAATTTAAATTATTTGACGTCTAAAAATTATGATAAAAATACCATCATGTCGGAAATATTATTATCTTTCCAATAAATATTTATAGTATAAAATATAATTTATATAAACCCTTATAAAAATTAATTTTTATATGATTTGTGTTAATGTCAATGTTTCTTTACATTAAATTAATTAATCCAAATTGTCATTATTAATACCATGTGTCTCAATGGGGTCCCATAATCGACCCAAGGATTTCCACGGTCAGCCGATACTCATCCAATAAGTTTAGGACAAGTGTTAAGTTTATTTTGAATTATTATAATATTCTTTTATCCTTGAATTACCCTATTTACCTTTAACCGCAGTAAATTTAATTCAAAAGTTACTATTCACCAAAAATTATTTTCATCTTATTGAACAACATTTATTTCTTGATAAAAAACATGTATGTAATTTTTTAGAATCAATTAACATATGTGGTAAAATTTCATTTAAATGAAAGAGTGAGTTTTTTCACTACCACTAAGTGGTTTCAGTATTCATCAAAAATTGATGTTTTTCAGAAAAATACCAAATATTTAGCCAAAACTATATTTGATAATCCAAATTTAAAAATGATGTATATTTTTCCAAATTCAAAACATAGATGTTTCATTAATTAATTGTAAAATAAATTCTCGTTATCAAAACAAATAGCATGTTTTTAAGAAACAATAACTATCAATAGATCGACACTCGTTTATGCCCAATTTCAATGTGAAATTAATTCCAATGACCAACATTGGATTAAATGGTAAAAATATATTGTAATTAAACATTAAATCCAATTAAATAGATAATCTAACCATAAAAATTATTGTGATGGAAAAATTTGTTTTTAAATAAAATATAGCATGTTTTTACTATTAATTAAAATATGAAAGTTATCAGAATAATATGAAAAATTTATCCAAAGTAAATTTTTATATCCTAACTCAAAAGAAGAATTTTCTTTTGTCAAATTGAACTTATAAACATGTAAAAAAATAGATTTAATGTGGGTGTGACATCAAAAGGCCGCCAAACTGCATTTTTTTGAAAAATATTTATTTTACCCGAAATATTTATTTTTTTCAAATAATTTTTTTAGAAAATGTGTAAGATGAATAATAATGTTATAAAATTAAATATGTAGTTAATAATATTCATAACCTCTAGTCTATAATATTATTTTATCAATTTATTATTGTTTAGAGAATCCCAGTATTGCGTACTACACATGCTATCGAGGAAGGCCGTGAATGCGTGTAATGCAAGCAAAGTCAGGGATGTGTGTAATACAAGCTCCCTTTGGTGAAGCGTACAACACAAGATGTCAATAAAATTAGAAAAAATAATTCTCATCAAATCTCGGGTTGTTACAACCAACATGAAAATTGATGTCAAATGGTTCAAAAAAAATAACTAATTCCATGTGAAGGTAATTATTATCAACATAAATCTCATTATCCTATAATATAAGGTAGTACATTACATAAAACTACTAAATCCATAAAAAAATTATCAAAGAAAAAATTCAATGTACTTTGGGTAAGATATTGAGAAATTTATCATAATAGATTCAATTAAATATCCCCATTAGGATAAATAATTTGTATACATTTTATCTCACTAAAATTCATTCATTATGTATGAATGAAATTAGAATATTTTATGAAGAAATTCAAAAAGGAACAGAATTTTAATCACCTAATTGTTTTGAAGCGTACCTTTTTTAAAATAATTCATATATGGAAATAGTTCTGTGTGATAACTAGTTTGAGGAACTGAATGTATTTTTTTATGATTTACTCAAATATACTATGAATACTTGGATAACACTAATATGAAAAAATATTTTGAAAAAAATCATTAACTAGAACTAAAGAATATTTATTATATTATTAAATACTCTTTTATTATATGAAATAAAAAACTACTTGTTATAATTTCATATATATTGGATCCTTATTAAGAAAACAACCTATTAACATATTTAAATAATATTATTAGGTAATAATTTTGTATTTAAATGTTATCATAGGTGTTATCCCTATAACTTGTGTGAAAAATAATCTGTTAGAAACTAATTATGAACATATGAGAAACCTCTAAAGAATGGTCCACCTAACCCTGATTAATGTTTAAGAAAAATGTTTGAGGGACATTTTGAAACTGGTCTCATAAATGAAATCTCATACACTAGATATAGCGACCCAGACCTTTCATAAATTACTGTTACATCATTTCACAGATAAAAAACAAAATATTATTACACATAGAGGATCCAGAGGATTAGTGTCTTGGGAAAACTATGACCATACATAACTATTACAACATCAAGCATAAACATTTATTTAATTTCTTCTTCTCTAGATAAGTATTGGCACTTGTACTCTCTTTAATACATGTAGCCACCTGAGGATATTACTCAAAAGGGGTTAGCTAGAAGCCCAATATAAGGATAGAAATGAACAATATAGCATGGGGTGAGCAGACTAATAACATGTTAAAAAGATCATGAATACGAGAAGAAGCCTAAATATAATACTATAAATTTCGAAATGCATAAAAATGAAACATCATGTCTTAGTGGTTAACTACCATAAATACTTGAGAACCGAGATTGAATAATTTTCACACATAATTTCACATTAACTCATGAGATTAATCACTTTACCTAATACATCAGATCATTGTATAATTCTGGGCGCACCCATCACATTCAAACAATCATATTATGCAATATAAATTCTGGCGCACTGGTCACATCATAACATTATCGTTATCATGCTTGCCACATGGAACATATATCAAATTTAAACATAACTAACCCATGAAAAAGAATGGGTTATATATCATAATAACAAATTCATAAACATTGGGTTCCCAAAAGAATGATGGTATCACATACATGTTCCAAGAACCGTCCACTTTGATATTGAAGGAAAATGTCTGTTCTTAGATTAAGAGTTCTTTTGGAAAACATTAATTTGACATAAAAACCAGTGAAAAACATATATATCCTAGAAAAAGAATGAATATGATGAAAAAATTATCAATAAGGAGGAACCATGTCAAAAAATTGATTTAAAGAGGGAGAACCCGAAGGATGAAAGTTGGGTTTTAGAATTTCCCCTAACCATGTATCCGACTGCTTCCTTCTCTTTAATGTCCTATATAATTATATTATATTCATTAATTAGAAATTCTGGACTTTTTTTACCTTAATATGGTCCATTATGTTTTTATTAAGTGATTTTATGTGCCTTTGGAAGAGTTATAGAGTTTAAAAACATTATTCTAGAATGTTTGTTTTTATGGTTTTCTTGAGTGGTTCACTTATATTCTTAAATTGATGTTTGGGTAGAACGTGGTTAAAAATACAGAACTAATATTAAATGTTATTAATGATATAACAGAATATTTAATTATGTTATAATGAAAAATATTATAGCCATGTGGATGAATCATTAGATAAGAATTAAATGATGATTATTTGGGTTAATTTGAGTGGTTTTTCGATCAAAACGAACTTGTTTTAACTTATCACTTAGTACTGTGGTCATAAGTTAGTTCCATAACTTTTAATAGGATATTAAACAAATAAAATCTTATATTTGAACCATAAAAATGCTATCATGACCAGGTCTGAAGGTATAAATGTAAGAATAAAACTTGTCGTTCTTGAAGGTGATAAATTAACACCTCATGAATAACTTTATCCTTAATAAAATAAAAGGATGAGGGAAAGGGGGTTGAATGATTTAATATAAAATTTTCATCATAAATTTAATTATATTTATAATACTGGAGTTAAAATACAATTTAGATGAAGATATATGAGTAGAAATCAAGAAATGAACTTTAACTGGAAAGGAAAATAAAGGAGAAGAGGGAGAGAAATTACCTCTCAAATCTTCCTCTTGAGATCCTCCTTAAGGATGCTAGGGTTGGTCTTTTGATGAGACCAGTAGATCTTGAACATTGGAGAGGGGATAAGGAGGATGTTTGGGAAAAGTTTAGAGAAGGCATGGAGTTTGAGAGGTGTGAGGAAATGAGGGTGTGAAGGGTGGTTTTTATTGTTGAGGGGAGTGGGGTTTCCTTAATATAAAATTCATTAGTTTATGAGTTTATCCAAATACAAGGAACAATGAGTCTTGAATGACCAAGAATTGTAAATTTATAATGTGATCCTAAACCAAGTGGGCTCAAATCAGCTTAACATCACGCAAGACTCTATAATTTTCTTATTTGTCTTATTTTCTGTAAATTATGGTATTTCACTATTCATCAAAAAATCAAGTATTTCGAAAAAATCCGAAATATCTACCCCAACCATTTTTTAATGTGTAGAATCCAAAAATGATGTCCATTTTCATTAAATAATTTTATAAATATGATTAATTTAATATTAATTTAAAATCATGGTTTATTATGAAAAAACATTTTTAAAACATTCATTTACTTATTCTAAAATATCGATATATCATACATTTACTTGAAAATTAATTTCATACTATCATAGGTAAGGTTACTATTAATTAGGTTATATCACTATTCATATGTGTATGTTAATATTCATAAAGGTAGGATACTATTCAACAAAATTTATTTTTGTTTTACTAGACTCTAGAACTCATCTTAGACAGAACCGTGTATGTCATATTTTTAAAATTCCAAACACAGAAGTGACAAAATTATGTTTAAAGGTCACTTAACACTTAGTAGTTTATTATGTTGTGTTTTCATGTTATTTTATGACATAATTATAATAAGGAAATTTATATTGAAATCAATGGGTCGTTACATTATTCCCCCTTCAGATATTTCGCCCCTGAAATTTCACATTACTGAAAAAGGTGATGGTACTTCTCCTTCATTGCCTCTTTCGGTTCCCAAGTTGCTTCCTCAAACATAGGGTTCCTACACGACACATTGATAATATGGTTTGTCTTGTTGCGTAGATCCTTATCTCCCTGATCCAGAATCTTTACATGCTACTCTTGATCGGAGAGATCATCTTCCATGGGCACCACCTCTGAGTTTAGTACATGTGAGGGGTCTGGTATGTACTTCCTCAGTAGTGATACATGAACCAAATCATGAAATTGAGCCTTATTTTGTGGAAGTTCTAGACTATAAGAAACAGCTCCTATGTGGTCATGGATCTCAAATGGGCCAATATATCGTGGGCTTAGCTTCCATTTCTTCTTGAATCGCATGACTCTCTTCCATGGAGATATTCAAAGGAAGACTTTATCTCCAAAGTTGAACTCCAAGTCCCTTCATTGGATGTCATCATAGCTCATTTTTTGACTTTGAGCAGCTTTGATGTGCTTCTGGATGAGTTGAACCTTCTCTGGCATCTCTTGAACAAGATTCGATCCAAGTAGCTTTCATTCTCTAAATTCATCCCAACAGGTTGGAGTTCTACCTTGATTTTCATACATATCTTCCTATGGAGCCATATGAACACATGAGTGGAAGCTATTGTTGTATGAGATCACAACCAATGGGACATACTGACCCCAACCACCTTTTAATTCTAGAGAGCAGTCTCTTAGAATATCTTCTAGAGTCTGAATAGTCTTTTTAGATTGGATATCAGTTTGGGGGTGATATTCCATGCTAAAATTTAATTCACTACTCAAAGAATGTTGAAGGATCCTCCAAATTTTAGATGTGATCCTTGAATCACGGTCCGAGATAATTGAGAGTGGAACACCAGGAAGTATCACCACTTCCTTCACAGATATAATTGTATGTCGTTCAAGACAGATATGTTACCAAATAGCAATAAAATGTGAAGTCTTGGTGAGTCGGTCAACCACAACCCATATCACATTATTTCCCTTTGACGTCTTTGGGAGACCCGTGACAATGTCCATGGTAACATTTTCCTATTTCTACATGGGTATAGGAAATGGAAGCATCATACCTTTGTACTTTTGTCTCTCATCTTTAACTTGATGACATACCAAACACCATGAAATATATTTAGCAATCTCTCTCTTCATGTTATCCCACAATAAGTGTTCTCGGAGCTCATGGTACATCTTGGTACTCCCAAGATGGATAAAGAATATTGAGCTATGTGCATTATCCAATATCTTCTACCTTATCCAAGGTGATGAAGGAACACAAAGCCGTGTTACAAACCGAATCACACCATCATCGTCGATATGGAACTCTGGAAACTTCCCTTCCTTTACCTCATTAACCCTCTTGTGTATCTCCACATCATCCCTTTTCTGCTTCCTTAATCTTCTCTTATATGGATGGTTGAAAAATCATTTGTGAAAGTTTGGATGTATCCCATACCCTTATTATTTCCAAATTCATTGTTTTTATATCCATGAAGATTGGGTTTTTCTCAATCCATAACATGGATAGAGTAGCGTGTTCTTTTTTTCTTATTTCATCAGCTACCTTGTTTACCTTTCTAGGATGATAGTGAATAGAGCAATTATAATCCTTGATTAGCTCTAACTATCTCCTTTGATGCATATTGAGCTCCTTTTGTGTGAATATATACTTTAGGCTCTTTTGGTCAGTGTATATGTCACACTTTTCACCATAAACGTAGTACATCCATATTTTCAAGGAAAAAATAACGGCTACCAGCTCTACATCATGTGTCGCATAGTTCTACTCATGGATCTTCAACTGTCGTGAGGTGTATGCTATAACATTGTAATTTTCCATGAGTACGCAACCCAATCCTTTCTATGAAGCATCATTTTATATCAGAAAACATTATCCACTTTTCAGTAGTTTGAGTACAGGTGCAATGATTAGCCTTCTCTTTAGATTCATGAAGCATCCCTCACATTCATCCATCTAGACATAATTTACCCCATTCCCTTTTAACTTAGTGAGAGGGCCTGAAAATAATGAGAAGTTTCTCACAAAACGTCGACAGTACGCAACTACTCCAAGAAAACTATATATTTTTGTGACATTAGAGGGCCTGGGCCACTCCTCAATCACCATTGAATTCTAAGGATCAATAGAAATTCCCTAACATGTGATTACATGTCCCAAGAATGTGAATTGTTTCATCCAAAAGTCTCACTTTCTGAACATGGCATACAACTTCTCCTTTCTAAATTTTAGCAACACAAGTCTTATATATTCTTCATGTTCCTCGTTTCTCTTGGTGTATATGAGAATATCATCAATAAACACTACCAATAATTTGTCAAGGGTAATGTCTAAAGATTCTATTCATCAAATCTCTGAAGATTGTCAGGGCATTAGTAAGTCCGAAGGGCATCACCAAAAACTCATAGTGCTCATACCATTTCAGAAGGTAGTCTTCTGAATATAGTCCTTATTCACCTATATATGATGATATCTAGAGTGAAGATCCACCATTAAGAAGTATTGATAATCTTTAAAATGGTCGAATAAGTCATCAATCCTTGGGAGATGATACTTCTTCTTTATGGTGATCTTGTTGAGTTCGTGATAATTGATACACATCCATATTGTTCCATCCTTATTCTTCTCAAAGAGCATTGGTTCACCCCAAGGTGATGCAATAGGGCGTATAGACCCTTTGTCTAGATTCTCTTGCAGATGATTCTTTAAATCCCCCAGTTCGATAGGATCCTTCATATAGGGACACTCCATGATATTATTTGCTATGGGTATGAGTTAGATTGAGAACTCTACCTCACGATCTGGGGGAATTCTATGTATCTCTTCAAGAAATACATAACTGTATTCCCTCATGAAGGGAATTTCCTCAAGGTTGGCACCTTCCTTCAAATCAACCATTTGTGCGAGGTATGATTCTTTATAGGGAATCAACACCCAGACCATTGAAGGATATATCAAAGGAGATTCATGATCATCCCTGAATTTGTAGAAGAGCAAGGCTTTCTTCGGAATATGAAAAGATATTTCATTTTTCCTGATAGTTTATATGTGATCTGTATAACGAGAGCCAATCCATTCCCAATAAAGCCTAAAATTCCATCGAAGGAAGTATTACAAGATTTTATGGATGAATATTCCCACATACGCCAATAAGAGAATAGTCATACACTTGGGTTGAAGTGATTGCATCACTTGGTGTTTTTATAGATATATCTACTTTAAGGTTTCGGGGCTTCGATTCTATAGTTCTAGGAAACTTCAAAGATATAAAGAACTATGTAGAACCAGAATCAAATAAGACTTTTTCAATTATTGAGTGAATTGGATGTGTACCTTGTACATCATTATCTTGCTCCACTTCCACAGTAGTAATTCCATAAGCCTTCCCCTGTTTCTTTGGCTTCAGTGGTTGCTGATGCTGATTACCCTCAAGAACACGATGTTTAGTGCACTGGTTTGCAATGTTTACTAGCTCCCTACCGTTGTAGAATTGAACCATGAGTGGTTCTCTCCTATCATCAGCTACATAATCTATCATTTTTGTGTCTTCTAGACACTCTTTATCATGATGTCCTTCTCTCCCACACTTGAAGCATTTCCCCATCAATTTGAGGTAGTTTCCATGGTGAAACATTCCACATTATTGGCATGTAGGTCGTTGAGTTTTCTTCCCACCTATATCATTAGATCCACCAGCTTGAAACTCCATATTTCGTACCATATCACCATAGCCACGGGACCATTCTACAAACTCCATCTCCACTTTGAGAGCACACCGAACAACATCTTCATAACTCCCAAAGTCTCGAATTGCAAGAGCCTTTTGATGGTGTGGTTTTAATCCGCTAAATAATCTATCAAATTTGCTATCATTGTTCATAAAAAAACCTGAAGAATACCTTGCAAGCCTTGCAATATTTGATGGATAGGTTGTCAAAAATTCTCATTAGGTTTTCATCATATCGATGAATTCTATCACTATATTCATGGAAATAGTTCTTGTTATGTACTTGTTAGGAAACATTATCTTAAAGTCTTCCCATTAAATCTCATCAATTTCCTCCCCTGGATGGGTGTTCTTAATGAAATCTAACCATTGATCGGCTTCTCCATATAGAAGATAAATAGATCAGGACACCTTCTACAACTCAGAATAGTGATGAATAGAAAAGATCTTCTCCATAGATTTGACCCACTATTCCGCAGCCAGTGGATCAAATGTTCCAATAAACGTCAGTTTTCATTACCGCATAAAACATTTGATAGCCAGTTCTCCTTCTTTGGAGAAGGATAATGTTCCCCATTGTTATGGTTATTGTTTATAACTTGAGATAATTGGGTAATCATCACCATGAAGTTTTGAACTCCACCTTCCAAATAATTGGGGATGTCGTTCAGGCAATCTTTGCATTGGCCCTAGAAAGAGTTATTGGCCTGATTTCTCTAGGTTACCACCATTTTATAAAATAGAAAAGGATAGAACAAAACATATGTCAATAATTCATTAATAAATAACTTATTTTTTTCATAAATTATAACAAAAACATTACATATGGCATCTCTATGTAAATTTTATTGTGTGCATATTTGTACTTGGTCTCATACTATAGGATTTCTCTAGGGTTTAGTAATCCGAATTCCATAAATAACTAAAAATTTTGTTTGATACCAACTATAGAGACCCAATGTTTAATTACATAACTATTACATAATTTTAAAGATAAAAAACCTAATATAATAACACATAAAAGATCCAAATGTTTTGTGTCTTAGGCAAACTAGGACCATACATAATAATTACAATATCAAGCATAAACATTTATTTAATTTATTATTCTCTAGCTTCTTATTTTCATTTTTACTCTCTTTAGTAAACGTAGCCACTAGAGGATATACATCAATATGGTTGATCTATAAGCCTAGTGAGAGGATATATAAGAAAAATATATCATGGGGTGAGCATAGTAATGACATGGGAAAATGATCATGATTATGAGAAGATGCATAAATATAATACTTCAAATGTGGAAATGCATAAAAATGAAACATCATGTCTTAGTTGTTAATGACCACCCATACTTGTGAACCAAGCTACCAAATTTTTCACACATCATTTCACATTTACTCATGAGATTAATTACATTACCTGATGCATTAGAGCGCTGTATAATTCCGGGCGCACCCGTCACATCATAACATTATCATTATAAATCATTCAACATGGAACATATATCAAAATTAAACATAACTAAACAATGGAATGGAATGAGTTACATATCATAAGAACATATTCATAATCATTGGGTTCCCAAAAGAAAGAGGTAATAACATACATTTTACAAGAACCATCCACTTTGAGAGAGAAGTAAAAGGTGTGTTTCTAAAAGAAGAGTTCTATTGGAAAACATTTTGTTTGACATAAAAACCAGTGAAAAAAATATATTTCCTAGAAAATTAAAGTAAATTATGATAAAATTATCTTTATGGAGTATCTATATCAAAAGATATTGTGAAAGAGAGAGAACCCAAAGGATGGATGTTGGGTTCGAGAATTTCCCATTACCTTGTATCCGAATGCTTCCTTAACTTCAATGTCTTGTATAATGAAATTATATTCATTAATTATAAATATAGAACCTTGTGTAAATTTATATGGTTAATTATGGTTTCATTAAGTGATTTTATGTACCTTTGGATGAGTTATAGTGTTTAAAAACATTATTCAGGAATGTTTGTTTTTAAAGTTTTCATGAGTTGTTCACTTGTATTTTTAAAATGATGTTTGGGTAGAACATGTGTAAACATCCAGAACTGATATTATATGTTATTAATGATATTAAAGGATATTTAATGATCTTATAATGAATCATATTATATCAATTTGGATGAATCATAAGATAATAATTAAATGATGATTATTTGGGTTAATTTTAGAGGATTTTTTATCACAACGAACTTGTTTTAACTTATCACTTAGTAATATGGTCATAAGATAGTTCCAAAACATTTAATAGGAGGTAATACATATAAAATGTTTTGGTTCAACCATAAAAATGGTTTCATGACCAGATATGAAGGTAGAAATGGAAGAAGAAAACTTGTCGTTCTTGAAGGTGATAAATTAACACCTCACGAACAACATTCTCATTAATAAAATAAAAGGATGAAGGAAAGGGGGATGGATGATATAATATCTGATATACATCATAAAATTTCAGTATATTTATAATACTGGATATTAAATACCATTTGGATTATGATATATGGGAGGAGATCAAGAAATGAAGATGAAATTGAAAGGAAAATAAATGATAAGGGGGAGAGAAATTACAACTTAAATCTTCTTCTTGAGATCCTATGTATGGAAGCTAGTATTTGTATTTTGATGATACCAGTATCTCTTGAACACGAGAGAGGGTATATGGAGGATTTTTTCAGAGTTTAGATAAGGGTTGGAGCTTGAGAGGTGTGAGGAAATGAGGGTGTGAAGTGTTGTTTTTATAGTGTAGGGGAGAGGAGTTTCCTTAATATAAAATTCATTAGTTTATTAATTTCCCCTAAGACAAGAAATAGTGAGTATTGAATGACCAATAATAGTTATTTTATCATGTGATCCCATACCAAGTGGGAATACATTAGTAGAACATCACACATGACTCTATAATTCACTTATTTAGCTTATTTTTTTAAATTACGGTATTTCACTATTCATAAAAAATTCAAGTATTTGAAAAAAATACCAAAAATTTACCCCAACCATTTTTCTGTGTGTAGAATCCCAAAATGAAGTCCATTATTCTAAAATAATTCTCTAAATATGATTAATTTAAATTTTAATTAAAATCATGTTTTATTACAAAAAAATAGTTTTAAAACATTTATTTATATATTCTAAAATATCGGTACATCATACTTTCACTTGAAAATTATTTTTATACTATCATAGTTAGGGTTATAATTAATTTGGGTATATCACTATTCCTAAGGGTATGTTACTTTTCAAAAGTACAGGTTACTATTCACTAAAAATTATTTTTTCTATTAGACTCCAAAAATAATCTTAAACAAAACCATATATATAACATTTTCAAAATACCAAACAAAGAAGTGAAAAAATTATGGTTAAAGGTCCCTTATCACATTGTAGATTATTATGTTTTGTTTTCTTGTTATTTAATGAAATAATTATAAGAAGGGAATTTCCATTGAAAACATTGTGTCGTTACACTTGATGTGTTAGTTCCATTTATATTATACCAAAAATATGAGGTTAAATTCTGTACAAAATGAACATAACGAGTTTGGTCACACTAGGATACATAAGTATTTAATGTTTTTCATTGAATATTGGATATTAAATCATTTGAACTAAAAGAATAATTTTCACATAGATTATATAGAGAAATTGATATATTGTTAAGCTAATATGAGTCATTAACATTTTAATTAACGATTATTTAGTATTTTTTAGGTTCCCATAGTTCATTAGGGACAAGAAAAACAATCATTACATGTTAATATAATATATTTTATTACCAAAGGATGCAATTTAGAATAACAAATTCCTAGTCACTTTTTAATGATTCATGGTATGCATATGTATGGACCCGATCGAGAGATACATTGAGGTATTTATTGAGGATTTCACTATATGTAAAACCTTATTTAATACCGTTTTAGAAAATATGGAATCTTTTTAACGAAATAAATTTTAAAAATTAGTTTTAATATTTGAAAAAATATCATTACATTTTTAAAAATGTAATGTTTTATAGAACATAATTTATAAGGATATAATTGAAGTAGAAAAGTTCTTGTTTTCCTTTGTATAAAATATTCCAAACCCCATCACTGTTAGACATATTATATTTTTTAGGACATTCTATATTTTATAAGTTTTTTATTAAGTCTTTTTTTAAAATTATATATTCCCTTATCTAACACGATAACAAAGTATACAAATTATCTTATTTATGATTCAGATATGGAAGAATTTGATTAAAAATAAAGCTTCATTAAATACCTTATAACTAGTATATTTAATTGGAATACCCCATTTAAGATACAATGTGATTATTTTGACAAATTTATAGAAGTTGTGTAGTCCCAAAACATTAATTTTCACTGATATTTCATGAAATAAACATCCAATACTCTAGAAATAATCAAAATAAAAAATAAAACCATAGTGGGGAAGTCATTCTCTATTTTTGATCTCATCATGAAATTTCTTATATATTTCATATATAATAGAGTAATAGTGTTTTTGTGATAATGAAACACATATGTTTTTACATATAATGTTAAGTTAAATCCAAGGTTATTAAGGTGGGTAATTTTTTCAGAAGAGTTAAAATTAGAGATCAATGATAATAAATGATGTATGAATTTTGATTTTTGAAAAATACGTTGGTTTACCCATAGTGTAGTGGTAGAAACTCCCACTAAGATAGCCTTAGGTGATTACTTACCTGGATAATATCTATACAATGTCACCCATGTTCTTTAGTATGCTTTCTTGGTAAAATATTTAGTCACATTAAAGGAACTCTCCTTACTCTACAAGAACCAAATATATAAATAGAACTGGGAATATAAATATTATATATGGGGGGTTCCCAATTTATTGAAGATACCCCTTTACAAAGTGTTTATGTTAAGTGTCTCTATAGAAGCGATTGCCTTTGTTATTTCACTTTTTCAAAAAATTTTATGTAGAGGCCATTTTGGACCTCAAATAACAATAATAATATTTTTAAAAGATGGGTTTTCCATAAATTTTTGAATACTCAAATGTTTTTTGTGAAACAAGACATAATAATAAATTATTTAGTGGGTTTTCCAAAAGGTTGTAAATAATTTGAGATATTTTATTGATAAGTATTATATTTTTTTAGACAATTTATTTTTACTATTGGATTTTACTATATCATTTAAAATGTTTATTATGCTTCCAAATGGATTACTAAACAATAATCTAGATTTTATGATATGAATGTTGTTATTGAGTTTCTTGGAAAAAAATATTTGGGTAGGTTTGGAGTGTCTCAACCTATAATCAATGATCTATGGACAAATTTTTGTGATATGAAAATTTAACCTCTCATGACGTGATATAGAGTGAACCATAATAATTTACCATTAAAACATTTATAATGAAATACAAGAACCATGTTAATTAAAAAATAGATAATTTTTTTAGAAATTTTAGTGTATGTTAAACGAATGTATAGTACCCCAAGATTGATATAAATGGAAACTAGATAATTTTAGATGAATATTTATTTCATTAGAAAAATTAATGTATGAGGACTATAATTTTTTCATGTATTTGGAATCATTGAAAAAATATTTTCTGTCATGGTGAAGGATATTCATAATATCCCGTAAATATCCCCACCTTTAATACTTCTCCCTAAAACATTTCTAAATTCTAGGTGAAAGGAACCATAAGGAAGGAGTAAGCTAAAATGCTCTGTAAGAGTAAATAGTGAAGGTTTGTAACCATAATTGGGAGCATAATGGTATGATAACCTTATCATGAAATTATAAGATCACATCTTAGATATTAGTGATCATATAAATGAATCATGGAATAAAGAATGATCGTTCATAAGACACTATTCATAATGAAATAAATACCGTAATCCATGAAATAATAACATAGAAATAAATCATGGAATTATGGTAGACACAAAAACATATATAATGATATTCAATGTAGTCAAGGATAATTTTTAGAATATCATAGGTGGAAAATCACATTACTGAATTGGGTTCACACCTTGTTCTAGACCTATATTATTTAATCATGTTCACCCCTTGTTTCAGTCATGTTTTACGGAACTAGGTTCATTTCCCATACAAAACATGTAATACTAAACTGAGTTCATTTCTTATTCCATCCATGTCTATCCCAGGATATATAAATATTTAAATAATGCATTAGAGGAAGATATATGTCCCATACATCTCATAATTAATGTAGACATAAGTTTTCCAAATGAATTTAAATAATCATATCATAAACTATGAAATGGAATTGGTATCATAAACATGTAATCATTACATAACCCATGGAAAAAGTTACAGTTTTCATAATAATTTCATCAAATGTATAACCTGTGAAAGAGAGTTAGATTTCCTTAACATTTAACCAGGGAAATAGTATCTTATTTCATCAAGACATTAGAATTCTTCATAACCCACATATATATATATAATACTCTATGTTTTACACATGAAAAACTCCCAATTTCAAGCTAAAATGCAACTATAAAATTAAAATCCTAACCAAATCAATCATGAATTGTTTTTTCACCAAAAAAACATATGAGCAATGTAAATAATGAGACAATATAGTAAGATTACTCATCAGTAATTGTATACACATGGAACTACATATAGAAAGTGTTGAATCCCTCAAATATTGGTGTGAATCATCAAGCGCACCTCCGCCACACAAAAAGGAATTGAAGAGAAACCTAATATATCAATACTACAACAACATGATACCATGTCAATTCCCAGGTTCTAACCATATCAATTGGACACTTTTAAACAAAAATAAAGTGGGATGAAACCCTAAGGAAATGGAAGAAAAGGAATGGAGGAACACTTACTTTAAAAAATCTTGGATAAATTGATCAAAATCAACTAGTAACTGAATTTTAAAATTTCCATACATTCAAGGGATGTTAGAAAAAGTATGAGGAGATCATGTAGTAAATTTAATGTTTTAAAAATAGTGAAAAATGAAAATGTTATTAAGGAAACAAATTATCTTTATAAATCTGCTCGAATTGAGGAAGCTTAAGAGGTTACGAATTAATCCATGAATCCAATGAACTCCAATATGGGGGATAATAGATTTTGGGTGGGGGTGGGGGATTGGTTTAGTGTGAAAGTGTTAGAGGTGGAATAACCATAATATAGTTAAAATTGGACATGTTATTAAACAAAAAAATATTTTTTTCTAAAACTGGAAATTTTCTTCCGGGCTGGCACAAATCCTTAAATAAAAACCAACGTCCACCATAATGATGGATTATTAAAGGGTCAAAATTAAAATTGTGGTGTTAATAGGTTAGGTAATGACATTTAGGTATTCTAATGGGTGAAAAAAATAGAAAATTAAAATGTTATAGAAGAAACAAAATTGATTTTTTAATTTGGAAATGGGCTCATGGTTTTTTCCCAAATCATGAAAACTAACCCTTTTCTCATAAAAAAAGAGAAACCCACAAAACAAAGAAATAATGGAAGCAAATTGAAAAATAAATTTAAAATTTGTCATTTATGTGAAAATTCTACCCACCATATAAACTTTCTATTTCCATAAAGCCACAGTAAGGCCAAATGTAATAACCAAACCCAACTGATAAACCAAGATGTACCTCTATACCATGATTCAACTCAAAGGACAAAACACCACCAGTGATAAATTAAGGATGAATTAATCTGACCACCATATATTACACCCCATTTTTAAAATTAACAATCAAATTAATATTTTATCCCAAAAAAAATCCCCACACACTATCTAAAAAAGACTCAAGAAATTCACCCAAATAAACAACAACATCAAACAAGGTTACACATAACTTGATATAAATAAACCACCGGCCATTATCCAATCCCAAATTTTACTCGAGTATGATGATGGTAGCTAGATATCTCAGAATGAGACTTACTACCACCATGATAAGACTATGGATAAATACGAGTTATTGTTATAGGGGAAAAAATACGCTCCACACCATAAGGGACAACCAATATTTCCTGAGAAAAAATCATGACACTAAAAAGCGGAGGACTGAACTGACTCCCCTGTTCATAGGGTAGACTTCCCGTCAATATTTCTGAAGGAAAATACATGATAATCATAGTGGGCCTCTCCACTATATGAACCATCCATCTTAACTGAACAACATGTGTGGACAAATAAAGACCCCAACATTTAAAAATTTGGGAAGGATGCACGGTTAGTCAACACAGTTAGGGAAATTGTGCACTAACTATGTAGATCATTCTTGAAGCAGGGATTCCTGGCACATGGTCACTACTAATCATGCAGAAACCATGTGCTCAGCCTGTCAAGCCAAATTTTCAACTATTATTTAATTATTTAATGGAAACCCAAGGGGGAGGGAATAACATTGGGTGATAACATGGGTACAAGGCCCTCCACCAATTTCAACTGAATGTGAACAACATAAGAATGATGATGAAACCAGAGTATTAATCTCTAAATATCATTCATACAAAGGATATGACATTGTACAGGGGTTTAAAAGTCCTCGGAGTTTCCCCAGACTATGAGCCAGTTCCTCTCTGAGACATTTGGCTGGATCTCAAATGATTAAAGCATCATTGGCTTCATAGTGAGGCTTTGGAAACCCCCTAAATGATATTTCTTATTTTTGTGCCACAATCAACTACAATACAATCCCCAATAAGTTTTCCAAGACATAACACATTCCACACACACTTTACCCTAACCAGATATTTCAATAAAACAAGGGCTTAGATGATGCACACACATGACACCATGTTTCTTCGGGTGAGAAACTATAGAAGTAAAGAACAACAATACTCATATTCTTCTAAAATAGAATATTTTTATGTTTTTAAACGGTAGAATTTCTAAAAACATAATAGAGACTCTCATGGGATTTCAAGACAATCAATTTTACAGTCAATCGAGCACATGACATCATAAGGCATCATTGAACATGACCATTGCGACTGATATAAACAATTAATTGAGAGGGACCTTATAAGACATCCCCAACCTACCCACAATTCGATATTGTGGCGACAATATCCTCTCGGGACTATATTTACAACATAGGTAGTTAAATGTGATCTCCTACTTAAAAGAGACTATGAAGGGCCTAGAGGCCCTCTTAGACACCATCCAAACACTCTTCCACACTAACAACCCTAGACCACTTCCACCTTCGACAAATCAAGAATCTTAAGAAACTAATGTCCCTCTAAACAATACAAGAGAACTCTCCCACTAAAAGAGTATCCCCAAACACAAAAATGAATGGGTGTAGAATCATTCTATGATGCTGAAGAATAAAATCCATACATTGATCAACTGGAGAATTTTCCAATGGCGAAACAATCTTGGATGCACTTCAGTGGTGCAATAACCCTTAATGGGGGTGTACCTTATCCAATGAGAGAACCCAAGGACCCAACCAACATGATCCATTGGTTAAAAAGATTGAAAAACTAGATTCAAAAACATGATGGAAACCACGGTAAAGGCATCCCAAAACATTTCTCAGAAGAAAATACTTAACGGTCCTTCTACCCAGGTTACTGACCAAACAGAGACCCAAAACACGGTTCAAACATGAAGGGTTCATGGCCTCAAAACATCCCACAACATCAAAATTAATAAAAAAACATAATACACTCTATACCAGTCTAGTTATCAAAACAACAATTTTTCTTTTAAAAGAATGTTTTGGAAAGGAAAACTATTTAGTGGTTAGTGTATCCACCTGTGCTACCCCATGGGCCTCATGCATGCATGTTTCTATGCCACGACAGGCACCCTCTTCATATACATATTTAAATCCATCTATCTAGGCTAAAAAAATGCATCATCTCATATATCCCTATGCATGTGGTCTCTCACAGAAATAACAAAGGTTAAAAAAATAATTTCCACTTTTCAAAACCAAAACATCAAACCAATACCTTCTTTCTCAAAACCTCTAACCACGAAATCAAACCGAAATTATAGATTACCAAAAAATTTCATAAAGGAATAATCATTCAAATAAAAACTCACTTTCAATCCATTCACATCAATTTCAAAACATCTCATCCTATTAAAACACCATTCATTATTTTAGGAAACACTATTGGAAACACTTTTTCTAAACCATCATTGAAATAGTTAATGATTTCCAAATTGGTGAAAAAACACAATTTTCCATTCTAATAAAATTATGAAAATATAGTTATCCTAATTAAAAAATCTAATAATTACCTCTTTATTAGAAAATCATTTCACAAGAGCTTTATGCTTCTTAAAACCGTTTCATTTTTTCATTAAAAATGAACTTACAACTTTTCAAAACTATAAGACACAAGAAAATTCAAGAGGAAACTAGTTACGATGGGTGACATGGACATATGGTTGGTGGCCAAATACCAGTCAATTATCCATCACATAGAGTGTTTTATGGAAATATCCCAAGCATAACATGGCTTTCCAGGCCCTGTGAGCTCACTAAGACTATTAAACCCTCTTTCAATTCATTTCCTCAAATCATCATCAAACTAAGAAAACCAAAGGAATCAGATTAGTCCCGACTCCACTAGTGACTTGTATCCTGTTATGAGGTGTGGAAATCAGGCACACTGCCCATAACTAGAATGTCAAGTCCCAAAAATCCCAACTCTAGACTATCTGAATTTTTTCCCAAATAAAATGACCTAAGGGGTTAAACTAATCCTCCTCTGATACCATTTGGCCACGAACTGAATTTGTTTTCTATCAAAACTGTCACTCAACCCGGCCCAAGGAAAATCCCGAAGGGCTTTTTCAGTCCCCAAAGGCTGGAAAAATTTCTAGGGTGTCATGAGAATGATGTTTAGGAATGATTTACTTGAGTTTATAAACCTTTAAAAATAAACAAACTCAATAAAAAAATCTTAAATTTTCAACTAAAAAACTCACTTAAAAACTTTTAGAACTGAATTACTTAGGTTAAAAATATTTTTAAAAACCAACAAAAAAGCACAAAACCAAATAATGACAAACAAAGAATCTCCATATGAAAAGAGGAACTACCCTCTAGCCATCCCCACAA
The DNA here is from genome assembly GCA_963277665.1 of Viscum album. Lineage (NCBI taxonomy): Eukaryota > Viridiplantae > Streptophyta > Magnoliopsida > Santalales > Viscaceae > Viscum > Viscum album. The sequence continues at coordinate 1,041,730,757 of OY728133.1, read as the reverse complement.
CACCACATCCTGAATGACCAGTAAAAACCCGAACTGTTGGCACAAATTTAGTACCCAAACATGCAAAAAAAATAACCAAGTCTAATTACACCCATGGGGATATGTAGGTTGTGAGAAAATTCATAGTAGTATTCTTCCACTAATATATTCTATTTTATAAAAATTCATAGATGAAAATATTGGGAGTTTTTATAAATGAGAAATGCTAGTTAAAATTCCTAAAATACACAACATAAAAATTCAAACAGTTTTTATGTGGGCTAATTTAAAGATTCATTAATATTAAAATAAATTCTAAAACTATTGAAATTTAAATACAAAAATACCGTATGCTAACGTTATGCACAAATAATCAAATAAGCATAAGATATAGGAAATAAACCCTAAGCATTAGATCATTTTGGGTATCAGGTCCCTTGTATCTCAGTGGGAGTAACCATCAAAACATCTAATCTCGTGCACACGAGCCACTTGTAGAGAGAATAAACATAAACTAGTTGTCCCCAATCATCATCATCATAGTTTAGTTAGTGATCTATCTTTCAATTTTCCTACGTAAAACTGAGGCTGAACCCACAAATTCACTAGCATACTAATACACATCCACCCACCTAGATGCCCGAGTTTCCATCTTGTCCTCAAACAATTTGAAAAAGATCATAAACATTGTTTTCACATGAAAATATCACTTGCACAACACACATTAACCAAAAATCAACAATTATATCACACAAGTCCCCAAATCCAATTTTATTTAAAATTAATTTTGGAATCAAAATCATGCCAAATTAGTCCACAACACAATTTTCATAACATTCACAATCCAAAAAATTATTTGAAAATTTTAAAAAATAATTCCAAATATGACAAACATAACAGAACAACCAACTCACATGTTTCATAAAACCATTTTTCATAAACAAAATCCATTTTTCACATTACACTCACACAAATAGCCCACACCACCTTCACACCTCTTCCACGTTTTAGTAAATTCGTTAAACATTTTAAAAAGACATTTCCAATAGTATACACATCACATGATTGATCTATATAACATAATGTGGACAATTTCAAAATATACATAATCCAAAATAGTTTGACAATATGGTTTCACCCTTACGTAAGTCACTAAACCATTCAAAAATATTTATAAAATAATTCCAAGGAGTTTACCCAATATTTTGACATAAGACCCATCTAAAAACCATCATTCAAGGACAAAATCTCAACAATAACAATTGAAAACATAATCTTCTACCCCAAAAAATTTATTAAACCCCCCTATGTGTTATACAAATACCTCAAACACTACAACAAAAGATCCACTTGAAAAACACACATTTTCAAAAACACATTCAAGAAGTACAACATGGTTTTACACCTTAAACCCATTCAAAACCACACATTCAAACACAATGGCACACCAATACCCTACCAATGCATAATTTTCATCCCAAACAAGATTTATTAATACAATTTTATATGTTCTCAAATACACCCAAATAATACATCAAGTCTTACACATGAAAAAATAAAAATTTCAAGCTAAAATGTAACTATAAAATTAAAATCTTAACCAAATCAATCATGTACAGTTTGTTAACCACAAACAACATTATAGGAATATGAAGAATGATAATATAAAACAATCGATCTTATCAATAATTTATCACACATGGAACCACCAACTAAAAGTGATCAATCCCTCAAATCATGGTGCAAAACATCAAGCACACCACCATCGCACCATAAGTAATTGAAGAGAAACCTAAAATCTCAATATTACACCAAAAAGACACCATGGAAAACCCTAGGTTCTATCCCTATCTTCTTGAAATATTTTAACATCAATAAAGAGGGATGACGCCCTGTGGAAGTGGATGAAAAGGAAGGGAGGAACACCTACTTGAATGAATATTGGAGAAATCGACCTAAATCCACCAATAAATCAATTTCCAAATAGTCAAACAATTAATGGAGGTTCTGACAAGGATGAGGATATATTTTAGGAATTTAAATGGGGTAAAAAGATTGAGAAATCAAGGATTTATTAATCTAAGAAATTACCTTTATAAATATTCTCGAATTGAGGATGATTAAGAATCTTCAACTTAATATAAGTATAAAATGAGTTTCAAAGTGGGGAATAAAAGAATGAGGGTGCTCTTATTTTTAGTGGGATCTTGTTAGTGGTGGAATCAACAAAAACTTGTTAAAATTGAATATGTTATTAAACAAAGAAATATATTTTTTAAACTGGAAATGGGAGTTCGGGCTGGCCAAAATCCTTAAATAAAAACCCATTTCCACAATTATTATGGATTCAAAAATGGTCAAAATATAAATGGTGGTGTTAATAGGTCATGGGAGGCCATTTAAGAATTCGAATGGGAGAAAAATTTTAAAAAATGAAACGTTCATAATAGAAACAAAATTGCTCTTTAAATCTAGAAATGGGATCACGGTCTGGCCCAAATCATAAAAACTCACTCATACCTCAATAAAATATAGGGAAACCCCCAAAAAAAAGTGTTGAAATTAAATGAAATTTTTTTTTACAATAAGTCATGGATGTGACAGTATTTCTAATTCCATTGAGAAAGAGGCCTATAGTGGCTACCACTATGTGTATCTAGTATCTTAGTTGAATAAAATATAATGTGTTATTTAAAAAATTGAATAATGATTATTTTTTGTTCTAGTTTAATAATTATAAATGGATTCCTAATCACGTTTATTTTAAATCTATTTATTTGATAGAATATACTATGGGTGCAATAATTAATAAAAATATATTTTCTAGTTAGTGAATATAATATTATATATTTATTACTGAATAATTCAGTGATATTTTTATAATAAATATTTGGTCCTTATTCAAGAATCAATAAATATGTTCGAGTATTAGAGGAATCAGTTAATGTTCTAGTGAGAAATAATAATAATGAACATCATTTGATTAAATACTATTTAACTGTAACTCACAAGATAAGTGTATGTTAAGAAATAATAATGTTTTTATTATTATATTACAAGGCTGCTTCACTAGGATTAATAAAATAATTTAGGTACTTTTGAAAAATATTTATTATTACTATAGTGAAATAAATACGTAATTATATTATTCTCTTATTTTCTAAGAACTATAAAAATGATTTCTAAAGATTTTTGAAAAAAAAATTGGATAATATATATCAAGCCTATAACGTTCTTTCTTCGTAAAGAATGTTCTAATGAATGAGAGTGATCCTCCTCCACCATATCAAAGAGAACGATTTGGAAGCGGTTCTCAATACTATTAAAGATGAACATTACAAGAGCGAGGATATTCGGTGATAGCACCTAGATAATATTTTGGGGATGTGTAGAGACATGTCGAACATGTGTGGATCACTGCCAGAGGAATCCTACACTTGGATTCAATAATGCAGCGATGTGACACTTGCAGATCAATAATTGAACACATCAATTTTGAAAGTATCTAATTAGATGTAATTAATCAATTTAATTAAATTTATTATAAACAAAATATTTTGATCCTCTCTTTTGGTTTTGGGTTTCAATTATTTTTTCTAAATCCTTGATTCAATTTTGTGGATAAAGACATTTATTGTTATGTTGATGTCAGATTTTTTATCGAATATGGAAAAAATTAAAGTTGGACACCATCCCTTTTTCACTTCTGCTACACCTAAAACCTAAAAGTTGTATCAGGGTGAACATATTATAGATTATATTATTTATTTTAATTGATTATTTATGCATTCATATTTTTTCACTTTGAGTTTAATCATTCTTTAAACATGAATTAAAAGATATATTTCATCCTTCATCTTTTCTCAATGATATAATAGAAATGATCAATTTTTCCAGTAAAATAAAATCAAGGAACTCATATATAGTTATAAAGGATCATGGTCATAAAACACCCGACTACACACCATGTTATCAAAATTACAGATGGTGTAGTTTTTTTCATCACATCATGATTTGGTTCCATAATAAATTTCAAATATTTCATTAATTATGATATAATGAAACCATTAATGACCTTTAATCCATGAAGTGTTGACTAGGATTAATTAGAGAATGGAATCTAGGCTACACAACACGTGGCCCAGTGGACACAGTGTGTAGTCCCTTTGGGGCAGGGTCAAGTCTAGAATCCCATACTCAGCTTTCTCTGTTGGTGACCATGTAACACATAGTCTATGTGGATTGTGTCCACTAGGCACATCATATACTCGGATGGTTTCAAATGTACACCTCACAAATTGTTTCCATAGGCATGTACTTAAGAAGGACAGTGAGAATGGTACACAACTTGTAATCAGATCTATATTCCTTTTACTTTTTCTAGATCATACAAATTTAAAATTTCTTATTATATTATGTTACCCTTGAGAAATGTACCCTCAGGTGGGAGTAAATATGGTACACAATATGTGATTAGTGTTTGATATATATATATATACATACATATATATGTTTAATTAAAATCTTTTTAATGTTGAATGATATTTAATTCATTTATGATTTGTATTACAATTATAATTCTGTGTTCAAGCTACATGTCATAAGGTATAAAGTGTATTCATGTATAATACATGTTGGATAGTTTTGGAAGGGTAGTCACCAGGTTACCTTCATGGTAAATGTTATGTACATGGTAAAATATAAATTTATTATAATTTTTCTATAATTATGATGGATTATAATCTTAAAAAAATTTAGAAAATGGTTTAAGATAAAAGGGATGATTAATTAAAGGTAATCATTAATCGAATAAATGATAATTTACCCAAAATAAGAACAATTAAATAATTGAATTCTAGTTTTATTAAATTCATAATTAGTTTCATGCATGAGGATGACTATGAAAGAGACTAGACCATTTGTATGTGATATGATTTATATTAATTTATTAAATTTAATTGTTGATCTACATTCCTTCTCTCCTCATTAATATTTAGGCCATTCATGCACACCGTTTATTTTATCTAAACCATCTTTTACCCCTCACCTACATGTGGGAAAAATCTTATGTAATGGATGGAGTTTCCAACCCTATGTTGGAGGATCATGTTTGAATGGTAGGAGAAACCAATCCAGAAGATAGAAATGTGGACAGGTGGAAAGCTATAAAGATGAACCTAATTGGTTCAAGGTTTTTATCCCCTAGGTCAGTAGTTAATTTATGAACCACTAGATAAAATAAACATTATAATAAGTTCAATATCATACAAATTGTTTTTTTATTTGAATTTTTTATTCATTACAGTTATATTTTCTTGATCACAAAATTAATGAATTAAAAAAGAATGCAAGGTGTATCTGAAATAAACAGACTTACACATAAATACATTCTAATACATGGTAAATCATATTATCTTATCCCACATAATACAAACATGCATGTGAATAGATAATAAAGCGATATTTATGCATAAAGGATAAAATCCCTTAATAAAATGTTAAGTTGGTATAGCCTTTCATTATTTAAATTAGAATCAAACCATAGTTTAAAGTGTCAAACCAACTGAATATGGTGTGATTTAAATTATCAGGTAATTTTCATTTGTCCATTTTTTTGACATGAATTAGATTACATCAATGGTTTAATTCCAAATAAATTATTGGTGTAACTTATGTTCAAAAGATGAGGAAATCCAAAATTATTTATTTAAGGATTTGGGAGTCCACTTAATGGATCAAGGAGCTTCGCGTCAGTGCATATGGAATTTGGAACACCTACCTAAAAAATTTAAAATTATTTTACAAACCAATTATAGGGTAATGGGAAGGGTAATATGGATCATTGGCACTAGAATAACTAAGAAACAAGATATTCAGAATCCAATGGTCGGGACTATTGCGTGTCTATAAAATTAGGAGAGACTATTGAATATTAATTTATTTATTTTTCCAAATGTTATCAGATAGTGTACTAAATAATGGTTCATTTCATTTGTAACAACAAGATTAAAAATCACATTAAACATATTGTTGAAATCCAAAATCGAGAAGAAAAAAACCATCTCACAGTTACTTATTTCTAGGAGTGGAAAAGGCAACTTAGGGTCATCCTTCTCTATAAAAGGAAACTATATGTTATAGAAGAACCATTAAATGTTGCACCTGTAAATTAGATGAGTTATGAGGATATAAACGTGTGTGAGAAACAAATGAATTATGCTAATTATTTTCAATTCCACATGCCATCATACAAGACCGATCATCTCTTGAGGAAACATGAGAAAATATATTCTTATTTTATGATATAATTCCTTATGGATTTCTATCAACAGAAAGAAAGACAAGAGAGGTATGAGATCTGAAACCCACTGTTCATCACTATGCTCGGAGAGTCTGTGCCAGATAGGCCACACATATTCAATCATATTGGCTACATTAAGCATCAAGACATCATATGGATTAAATTTCTAGATGGGTTTTAAAGAGATATCATACTATCATCTATGTCCAAGATCATCTCTAGTTTAATTATTAATTATAATATGATTAATAATGTTAACTGTCTATCATAAAATCATACTATAATTCTCCAGGTGGATAAGGACATGGGTTGTGAAAAACCCACAATACATCGAGTGAATTGGAAGAGAATAGAAAAGGAAAGGGGGCCTATGACTTATATATAGTCTAAAGCCTCCATAAACCGACCAACCAAGAAGAATAAGATCCAAATTCAGTTTGAGGAAAATGATCCAATATGCTTTGCATGGTGAAAGTCATGCAGTTGGAAGAGGAACTACACCTAGAAGAAAGGGGAATCCAAAAGTGCATTTGTTGTTATGTGCAATCTTTCCAATTCAACACTTTCGGTATTATATTATGCTTGTGGTGCACAAAACTCTATGAAATTGTAGGAAAAAGTAGATTCGGGAATGTTTTTAGAGGAGAGGTGGATCTACGAGCATCAAATAGTGTGAGGATAGCTGTTAATTCCATTGGCAACTACCACCACACATTCCCAATGGAAATGATATTGGTTTCAAAATGATGTTATTATGTACCTACTGTTACCAAAAACATAATTTTCATATCATATTTGGATATATATGAGTTTATTTTTATATTCAAAAATAAAAGTTGTTTCATTTATAAGGACATCACATGTTATTTTATGCTGCAGCTAATTAATGGTCTGTATTTATTAAATTAAAATAAAAAATGTGTTTGCAATTGGTAACAAATAAAATTCACATGACTAATATAACAACTACTTGTGGAATCATCATCCTGGTCAGGTGAACAAGAAGAAATCGATAATGCTCTATCAAGAATGTTATTTAGAATCTTATGGTCTAAATCCACTTAATAGGTGTAACACTTGTTTATAAGGTCAAATGACCAAACCTCTATTTGGGGAACAGGGTGAAAAGCATCACAGAGCTTATAGAATTGGTAAAAAAGTTTGTTTGTAGACCATTTCTAGTAGAATCTATTGGATGATATGGTTACTTCATTACTCTTGATTATTAATTAGGTAAATATGGATATACTTACTTGATGAGGTATAATTACGAGTGATTTGATAAATTCATGGAATTCAAGAATGAAATAGATAATCAGTTAGTAGGGATATAAATATTCTTTGATCATATGGAGGGGTAGAATATAAATATTTCATCAAATGATAGTGGGAGTTTGGGATTTATCTCAAAACTCTCAACCTAAGACACCACAATAGAATGTTTTTAGTAAAAGGAGGAACCGTACCGTGTTGTACATGGTAAGGTGGATGATTAGTCATGCAGATATTGTATTATCCTTTTAGGGATATTCGTTATATATGATGTAATACACATTATTCCGACTAACAAATAAGGTGGGAAATGGAATTCCCTTTATGTTATGAAGTGGACAATGACCCATTTTATCACATAATCATGTGCGGGGATGAAATTCATTTTTCAATGCTTTCTCCGGAAACAAACTAGATCTTCAGGGCACAAGGGTTATTTTTATATTGTATCAAAAGGAAACAAAAGGATACTACCTATAAAACACCTAGTTTAAGAATGTACCTTTCTCTAGAAGAGCCATATTTCTTTATAGGGAGCACATCCTCAAAAAGTTTAGTGGGAGAAATATTGACTTCAATGAAGTGGATAGTCAAGATACATAGGAGTTGGAACAAGAATAAGTCTCATAGGTCATCGTAGAATATGTAGTTCATAAAAAAGATGTACCATGTAGGAGTGTATGATAGGCAAGGAAACTAGAGAGTTAATGTTTTATTTTCACTGATGATGGTGGCTCATTATTATAGGAAAATGATAAACCTCTCTCCTACAATGAGGAAGTAGAGATCCCAGAAGATAAAATATTGCTAGAAGCATTGATTATTTAGATGGATTCCATGTATTTGAACAATGTCTTCATTTTGGTTGATGATTGATTTGATGTATGGTTTTTTGGAAGTAAATGGGTATTCAATAGGAAATTGGACAAGGAAGGTAAAATACATACCTGTAAAGAAAGGATATTGGTTAAAGGGTTTAAACAATGTCAATGAATTGAATACAATGAAACCTTTTTTATAGGTTTCATGTTTAAATTCATCAGATTATATTTTCCATTAAAGAATACCATAACTATGATATTTGGAATATTGATGTCAAAACTTCATTCCTTAATAGGCACCTTCAACATGAAATCTATATGATATAACATGAAGGTTTTGTGACACCATGTGATTCAATAAGTATTTTTAATGTTTTAGATATCCATTAATGTGTTGGATCATGCATCATGGTCACGAAATGCTCAATTTGATTAATCTATAAAATTATTTAGTTTCATTAAAAATGAATGTGAGTCGTGTGTTTTCAATATGTTTATTGGGAATGTTGTCATTATCCTAGTTGTATATGTTGAAAACTTCTTAATTATCTGAAATGACATTCTGATCGTACAATTAGTTAAAAATTGGTTAAGAAGGTTCTTCTCCATGAATGAAATAGGGGAAGTATCCTACATTATAGGGATCAATATCATTCATTATAGATCAAACGTTTTTATTGGACTAAGTCAAAGTTTATATATTGACAAGATACTAAAGAGATTTAGTATAATCAAAGAGGGGATTGTTTTCAATTTCACATGCTTTACATATTTCCAGGAAAACGTATCCCCATACACAATAATAAAATAATAGAATGAGAAATATTCCATACACTTCATCAATATGATCTATCATGTATTCCATGATATGTACTAGACTTGATGTTGAATATGAAATGATGATGGTAGGAATATATCAACTAAATATAGGACAATGACATTGGAGTACTATTAATACTATCCTTAAGTATCTAAGAAGGAAATAGGATATTTTCTTGGTTTGTGTAGGTCTGGGGGAGATTTTCATCGAAGGGTATTCTAACGCAAGTTTTCATACATATAAGAATGACATTAATTCATAATCGGGATATGTTTCCATTCACAATAGAGGAGATGCGTGAATGATTTTTTCAAAGAATCTAGTTTTCTCTAATTCTACAATGGAGTCTAAGTATATTAGGGATTTTGATGTAGCCAGGGAATCATTATGGATTCAGACCATTATACAAGGGTCTTGATGTGTTACCAAGAAGTAAAGTCGCTTTAATATTGTATTGTTATTGTAATATAGTGGTGGTTCTTGAAAAAAATCTAAGATCACATCAATGAATAATGAAAATAATTTGTATGTATATTCTCTTCTATTATCTATCAATTTGGTGAAGTTGCAGTGAGAAGAATATCCATATAAGAGAATGTGGAGGACCCATTGATTAATTTCTTATCATAGAAAAAGAATGAATATCATGTGAGAGCTAACATACTGAAGATTGTTAGTAGCCAACTCTAGTTTCTGTTGAAGTATGTGGTAGTTGGTTGCATAAAACCAAACTATTCATACAATATAATAAAAATATATTAATTGTATAGATATCATTAGACTCATTTTCACATAATGATTATTCGTATTTTTTAAATTTCATGTCATAATGTCCCAAAAGATGTTGTCACACTACAATTTACTAGTAATTCCCCATTATAATGAGAAATAAAAACTTTTATGACTCTATTTATAGATATATATTCTATATATGGAGGATATCATTTGAGGGAAACAGATGATATAGTCTATCAGGGGTGGAGACACATGTAGGATATTATTAGAACGAGATCTAATAACAATAAATCAACATTTATAAGTATCATTAGATGTTCCTATCGATGAATTTTTGAATTGTTCCTTAGACTATATGATTGTTATTAAGGGATATTATGCCTCATAGACATTTATATCTTGGAAAAACCTTGACAACATATGTTCATGGTGGGGTATGATATATTGGGTGAATCTCAAGTAATACTGCATTATTGGATAATGTGATAAATGAGTTTTCCCTTCTATTCCACATCAAATGTTTACATCTTAGGCTATTTGATATAATTGATAACGCCAAAAAAATACATGTCCATGGTGTTCTATAGATAAGTTCAACTTTTTGGAAGTCATAGATTGTGAATTCAAACACATGGCTTTATGGGACATTCATGAATCCTGTTGGATTGGAGATATCAAAAAAATTTGATCATATTACAAGGTAAGAATTTGAATGAGGTGACATGTCATTAATGCATTAAATTCATTCTCTATGGGTGATTTGGCTTATTTCTAGATGTTATACATGGACTATTGTCTACTTTGCTTAATGTTACTATGAAAAAGGCCTATATTGTCACATACTAACATTATCTAGTATATTAGTTCAATAATATAATATTTATTATTTAAGAAGTCAAATAAATATTATTCATGGTTGTTTTAAAATAAGTATTCATGGATTCTTGATCACATTTCATTCGACACATATTTTTTGAGATTATATAATGTGGGAGGAATAATTAATATTTTTCTATTTTCTATTTAGGGAATAAAATTATTAAATACTTATTAGAAAATAATTTAGTGATATTTATTTAATAAATAAATAGTCTTTATTCCAGGTTAAATAATTATTATGGATGATTGGTGGACCTAGTTAATGGTATAGTGAGAAATAAAAATATTGGATATTATTTGATAAAATAATATTTAATTATAACTAACAAGATAACTACATGTCATGAAATAATAATTTTTCAAACAATATTTTACAAGGGGATTTCTCTGGGATTAATAAAATAATTAAGGTATATGTACTTATTATTTATTATTACCCCAAGGAATTAACTACTTGGTTATATTATTCACTTATTAGCCTTGCGATGTCTATGGAGTTGTGAAAATTTAATTAGAGAAAATAACTCAAGCCTATAATTTTATATCTTCTATATGAATGTTCCCAAAAATGAAAGTTATCCTCCTCTACTAGATCACGAAGAATGATTTGGAAGTGGTTCTACATGAGTTTAAATCCAGACATTGAAGGTTAATGGATCATCCACACTAGCACTTGGAGACTCCTTCAACAATGTTCATAGATATGTGGAACATTGTGGAACCCCACTATGAGAATCCTACTCATGGATTCTACAAAGTAATTATGGGACACATGTAGATCTGTGGATGAACACATAGTGAAGAAGGAATCACCCTGTTGGTAATTATTTAATTTAATAAAATTAATTATAAACAAAATATGTTGATCCTCCCTATTAGTTCTGAGTTCCTATTCCTTTATCTAAATTTTTCTTTATATTATGTGGTTATTTGAATTCATCATCATATTGATCCTGAATTTTTCCTTAAATTTAGAAAAACAAAATTTTGGGCATTGTACGTTTCGCGCTTCCACTACACACGAAACCTGAAGTAGGTGGATATAATAAATGTAAAGTCAAGATGGGTTTTAAAATTATATTACCAACAAGGGTTCATATTAAATATTTTATTGTACTTGGTCCACCTATGGATGTGATCAACAATGCCTATAATGATCAATTTGTTGATGAGGAGGTATCAAATAGAGAACATGGAATGATGTTTACTGATGATTAAGAAATATTAGAAGCAGGGTTGGTGAAAAAATCTTATGCTATCACACATGTGTTGTATGTGGTTGATTGGAATGTAGTGATATTTGTAATTGAGTTTCATGGTATTTTCCAAGAAACAATTATTGGAGGGATTGATGATGAATTCTGTTTTAAAGATAATTTGAGAGAAAAGATTCATTAAATGATTTTATAATCCATCTATATATTAAGGAAACAACAAAATGTCATATAATTACCTATGATATTATCATTTCTACAAAATTTTAATTATAGGGTGACTCATGAAAGACGAAATTGTGAGATAACATTTCCAAAAATTAAATTTATTGGAAAAATACAAAATTTCACTGTCCACACACCTATTTAAAATAAATTTTGATGAATGATCATAGACACCTTCAAACATAATTAATTGTATTACTTATTAGAGGCATGATTTGAGTTAAAAAATTTATTAATGTAATGTTAATACAAGAACATATGTTGTGTGAGAATTGATACAAAATATCAGACAATATTTAAGGGAACCAAGAATGAAATGAAACTAAAAGGGTTTAGGGAGTCATAAAAAATTCATTATTGGTGTTACCTCATTAAAGCCATCAATTTAATTGAAATTATCATGTTTGTTTATCAATTTGATAAATTATATAATGCCGGGAACAACAATGTAACATTAAAAAAGCTCAAATTTCATCCTTTATTCTAGGTCATCCATCAATGTATTTTGAATACCCCTCATGTAACAAATTTATTCAAGTGAAATAAAAATTATTATATGGAAAATATTATGAATTTATTTTGATTTCCTCCACTCATGATGTAAATATATATCTATTTCCACTATATTTTTCAGTAATAGAAAATTGGAATATAAAATTATAGAGTTGGTCTCTATATATTTTGGGCGCTCATGTCACCAAAAAGAAATGGATATGCCTTATTTTGGATCATAATCAATCTATCAAGGAAGTAGTGAATAATGAAAATAGTGGTTGGATACTACAAAATTCATAACATCAATATTGTATGATAATTTTTGTGGAAATTTATAATTTGAATTTCATAAGGATAATATGAAATAATTAGTAATAAAATTATGTATTGGATCTATTCTTCTAGATATTACATATATATACTAATTTTAAAACATTCAATACCTATAATATTGTTTTTTATTTTAGGGATTAACATCAAACGAACTATGAAAAATTGGTTTTCATTAAAGATAATATGGAATTAGAGGAGTGATTGATGAGGTTTATAGTTACATGAGAAAAATACCAAAGTATAAATGATTATTATGATTTGATAAAGGGAAGTGAATTTAGTGAACGAATATAAACATTGTTAAATGCACTAATAAAATCTTCTATAGGGTTGGGAAAATTACCAATAATGGAAATTTTCTCTCATAAATATAATATATGTGTTAAATATATTTTTTATAGATCAAAATATGTCGATAAATAACTATTACATACTGATCAATATAAAAATATATATCAATGAGATTAAGGTTGGTCCAACCCATTATTTATCATTCTTGGTGTGTAGTTTTTAATGGTCCAGAATTCTGAAGGACGTTTACTAGGGTTAGGATATAATAAATTATGTTTTTGGTTAGGTGGTGACTATTCTTCAATATAATAACAATTGTGAATGTTTTTACTTCAATTATTAGAAGATGAATTTCCTGCATATACTAGTATCAGGTGACCGTCTTCAAGTATAGTGGAATTGTTTTTTCGATCCAATATATATGTTGAAAACATTTTTGGATTGTTATATATAAAAGTTTGGATTTATTATAGATGTATCAATAATAAATTTTTCCTATATATTTTCTGTTTTTTGTTTTGAATTCATCGTTGTTTCAAGGAAAATTTCACGCTATGTTTATACTGATGAGAAATGATATTGATCAACCATATGAGAAAGGGAAGAGATAGAGATGTGGTGGGTCAATGTACGATTTGAATAATCTCAAATATTGTCCTTATAAAGATAATATTGAGGGTCTGTCAATATACACAAAATGGTTTTTCAGTTCCATTGACTATTGTATTTAATTTATTCTTGATGTAAAATGGTTTATCAAATGTTAAATGTAATTTTTCATCAACTAAGTTTATTTATTAATTAAAATATATGTCTCTTTAATATTTTATAATGATTTATATATATTGAATCAGAACTGATATATTTTCATCCTATAGATCCATAACTTATTACAATATAGAGTGATAAAATATCATTACATTTGTGGAGTATCACTGGAGAGATGGTTCTGTAATTTTTCATGCTACAACACAATCACTACAGAATCCCTATAGATCATATCATGCAATTTTAAAATTGTTCTATGTTTTATGGATAGATATTGTGTTGGTATATAACAATTAATGGTTTTTTATTTCATATTATACATGTTATAGATATGGGAGACACATACATAATATTTCTATAACATATCATTCAGTTATATCACATGATTTTTAAGATAACAAAATAGTAGTAATACATTCATGGATTTAATTGTTTAGGATTTTGGTAAAATTAGCATCATGCATCGCATGTACAGAACAAAAATCAAACATTATTTAAATACTTCTTCTATATCATCCTTCAATTTGTTATTTTCTTCATAGTACATGTAATAATTCGAAGATATATGTAAAATAATGGTATGAGAGAAAATCACAATAAGGGGGGTTATAATGTAACACCCAAGATCATGAGGCAGAATACCGAGGCCCCGAGAAGGTCTTCCACAAGACCACAAGTGTGCCTCCAAAAATGTTAGAGTTTTACTTGAAGCAGTGAGGGTATGTTATACATGAGGGGAGATGATAACCTATCTATAATTTTAATCCACACAAATTAAACATGCGGGGAGACTATACCATCTTTATCATAATATACCCTCAAACTATATATTTGGAGGGAGGGGATCATGTTTTCCCATGGTTATCACTGAGGCTAGAAAATTTATAGATATAGAGGTAAGGAATGTTATATGTGCTCTTTTTCAGTCCATTTTAGATTTTGGAGAGAGTTGGGTTGGTAGAATACCTTTTTTTACTACCTCCATGGTACCATTCCATGAATTTCATATGCCACATTTTACATATATACCTATATCATGTCTATTCATCTAATATTTTTGATCAAGAGGAAGTTGAGCAAGATACGAATGGTTCTTATCAATAGAATTTTATATGTATCATTGATGAGAGCATGAAGGATCTCTACGGATGGTTTATCATTCT
Organism: Viscum album; assembly: GCA_963277665.1. Classification (NCBI taxonomy): domain Eukaryota; kingdom Viridiplantae; phylum Streptophyta; class Magnoliopsida; order Santalales; family Viscaceae; genus Viscum; species Viscum album. Next base: position 1,041,715,461 of record OY728133.1, on the reverse strand, counting down.
AAAATTGGTTATTTATATAACTATAGTTCAATGGATGAGACTTGTTAGTGGAATGATTACCTACATGACCAGTAGCCAGTGTTTGTATCAGATTGTTTTTTACTGCACTTTAAAGGTGAACTCGGTGATGATTTCCTTAAAGGGGGATGACCATAAGAACCATGTTTTCAATTAGGTATGGATACCTTCAATTTTTGTTTAATTATTTATTTTGTACATATTACAGATTTATAATAAGTTTGAAATATTCTGGGGGATGTTAGTAGATAATTCAGATCCCAGAACCTAAATTTTTTTTTTGAGAAAAACAAATGTTTCATGGTTAGATTATACTATGAGAGGATGTCCTTTAATTTTATTTTATCATTCATTTATCTACAATTATGAGATACGGGGTGCAATATTTTACTTTACCATGAAAAACTAGCTTCACATTCTTACAAGAATGTATGGAATTTATAAAGGGATTTTTCGCTTGGTTTCTGTAATGGTGATAACTAACCATGTGGGTTCTCTTTCCTACGACATACCGATCAGGATTTGTGGATGTTTTTTTGAACCATGATCCCAAGACATGCATATGGTAATTTTTTGGGTTAATTAATAGTTTTTAACATAATTGATCTTTTAATCCAACCCATATTTTCATTTATTTTTTGAAGTTTATAGAGGCTATATTTACCCTACTTTTGAATCCTAAAACCACCTATTATAGATTTTGAGATCAAGTGTCCTTTAAGAGTGTAAATTGATCCCCATTTTTCTTGTTTGATTCACTCCAAAAAATTATCAATTCCATTTCAAAATTTCGACAAAATTAATTATATCAATGATGCTATTTAGATGTTGGATCAGATTCTATAATTTTTGGTCCTTCATCCATTCATCATATATACCTAAATATAGGATAAATTTGAGACCGATACTAGATGAGTACAGTTTTATAAAGATATGGTAGGTGGTCTATAACTCATCCTTTATTTTAATTTATTTTATAAATTGACTTAACATTATTCAAAATACATCAGGCATCATCTATTGAATTTATATTTAATGCATATAGTTGTTGAAACTATGTTATAAGATCCTTGTTATATATGTAATTAATTTTGGTTGGTTACATCCCAAATATAGACCACCAAATATAGAGTGATGTGTCATCATTGGGTTTGTAGTGTTTAGACAATTTTAGGATAATATTTTGGTGTGGTTGAGCTAGAACCTCCAAATAATAATCCTCCAAATATTAAATTGATATTAAATTGATAAATTTATATTGAATTAATGAATGGTTTGGAGTATGTCAATTCTAGTTAACCTGCCTAAGGTAATTGCTTCCACTTTTTTAATCATCATCAAATTAAATGTCATGTATATTGTTTGTATTTTACTTAACCTAGTATCATTAAATTAAATGAATGTGTTTTATCATCCTATAAATAATTTTTTATCTTTTTAATGGAAAATGATAGAACATTATAATTGATTATCAAATGAATTAAATGGTTTCATGCCCATGTCCTTGTCACACTGATGAAAGGAAATGCCTATGATTGTTCCCTTATTAAATGGTATGACAATTAAATGGAATATCTTATAAAATAAATAAAAATTAATGTTCTTACTTATAAATTGGGGGCTATAAATATTTATAAGTGTGGTTATACATGATCTCACCATGGATTCCAAAGGTAATGCCTTGAGACTAGAGGATTCCATTCCAATTCATGGATTTTAGTTTCCATAGTTGAAATCCACATTGGAGCTTGATCCATATCTATTGGTAGACACCTAATATGACACCAAATGATCCCCCCTTTACCATTATAGTATTCCTTGGATATAGTATGGCTTCTTCATACAGAAGATGACATGGATATATCCTTGGACCAGGCCATTTCTGATCATATTTCAACAAGGAATAATTACTTTGACTCTATTAGATAATATTATTATTGAATGTATTTTGTGATTCTATTTTTATTTGACCCATATCACTATAACTAGGCCAAAATAACTATTGAGTTAGCAACCCTATAGGTTTGTTTTTCTTGATCATTACCTTATAACTCTTTTAATTATTATTATCAACATACGTTTTTTTGTAACATCTTTAATCTTCTAGTATTACTATGAAGAATTTTTTTTTTCAATGTTAGATTTTCATCATGTGAATTATTTATATAAATGGAAAGTTAATATATTATTGAACTAGTTACATGTTAGGACACCAGTGAAGGGTAGAAGATGATATAATGGTATTCAGTATAATAAACTAATTTACATTAAAAATCGAATGATTACAAACCATTCAATTTTTATTACATTGAATGGATGTTATAGATACCATTGGTGGTGGCCTACTAAAATTTATCTCATTTTCTTTATAGTCCACCATTGGTACATGGGAAGACTATATGTATGTAGATGATGACAAAGGGAAACATATCACTTAAGATATTTGACTGTATGATTTCATAGGATGGTTCCAGTAGCATATAATTTGACTGGAGCGTGGGTTTATTGGGTTTATTTAGGATTCCAATTTTCTAAATTTATATGGAATTCATGTTTTATTCTTTGTATATATGTTTTCCCTCTCTCTATAGAGATGACATGAAACATTAGATTTTGAGTATTGTATATTTATTTTAATTGTACCAATTGTTAAATTATTATTAATATTGTCTCTTTACACTATTCCACCAATTAACTAATATTGATTCAGATACTTATTTACCTATTTTTATATGTTATCTATAATGATACTCTCTGGTAATGAGGGAATTGTCTTCCAAAGAAACACACTATAGTACATCCATGCCTATCAGAAGCCTCTGGAGTTTCGGGAGAAGTGCTTGACACCATGTGGACAACTATGTTCCAAGAATGTCTAAGTGGAATCTAGGTCTAGGATATCACAATTTTCTATATTTCAAAGTAATCCAAAATATTCAAAATAATAAATAATATAAGTAACACATACTGCAATCATGAAGTACCGAAGAATAAAAAAAACTGGCTAAATGACAAAAACTAAAGAAAACTATCCTATGTTATTTCATATAGTTCTAAGTGTAATAGAAACACAAAAGAAATACAAAATGAAGAATCTAGAAAATAGACCCTGAAACAAAGTCACGTTCACTCATCCATACACATATTTGATCCCCAATTAACCCTTAATCATAATTAATTTCCCTTAGTCTTAACCTATAGCCATGGAATTTTCTGTGGTACCCAATGGATGCATGATCAGGGTGAGAGTACATCTCTATAGGCTAACATAAATGATGATTACCAAATTTATAGTCTAAACAAGTGTATGTAGAAGTACAATAAAAACCAAAATAAAAAATAATAACTAGGTTACATTAATATATATAACTTACATTTTCCACTTGAATTATTAAGTCCATGAATTACCCATATTTATCAAAAATCGCTTGACCTATGCTAGTTAATGAATAAAGAAAAATTGATTCATGTTCCTGAATTCATAGGGTTAATCATTTCAAAAAACAATACATATAAACTTACCTCAGAACAACAGTTCAGGTATTCATATCACCTGCATTCATTAGGTGGATAGATCTATATTAAGAAACCCTATCCCATGAAATATATAAGAGGGTACTAATGTCTCAATCTATATTGAACCATGGAGTGGATCCTTAGTGTAATCCTTCAAACATACAACTTCTTCATTTTCACAATTTTTTTACTGTTTACCACATTTACCATTTACAAGTCATAACCCATCAAACACATTCATCATTGGATTCATATCATAAATAGATATTAAAATGCTAAACCAAATATTAGTGTTTCTATCTCAAAACCATCAAGTTGTTATTTAATAATGTTATTCCATGTACAATAATGTGGAACACCCCATGACTATCTATTATCCCAATATATTGAACCACAACAGATCCCATATGGATTATGTGGGGTTCAATTCCTCATTAAATTAACCCATTCCATATTTTCTACCATAGAGACGAAATGGAAATCACAACAATACCAAAGGAAAACTAAATTCACATAATTGAAACATCATTAATTTTGGATATAACATATATACCAACAATCTCATGTTTGTTTATGAATGATTACACTACCAAATACCTTGATTAAAACCAAAATAGACATCAAATAATCAACATATGATCCACTAGAAAAAAGGGTTTTAGAACTTCAAAAGGATAAAAATGATTTTACAAGCTGTATTTCCAATAATAAAACCCATAAGATCCTTATACTCACTCATATATCCATTTTGGCCCTAATTATTCATGAAATATCCAATAATCAAAGGAGAATCAACATAGAAAATATTAGAGGAAAATGTTTCATAACCATTTCTGTTGTAGGTTTAAATATGAGATAAATTTTTAAATATTTCAAAAATAATGAATGGGAATAATGAGAACATCATTATATTTCAATGTGGAACATGGTTTGGCTTAGTGGTTGTCTGAAAAACTCACCAACCATGTGACAACCTCTACCAAATGGGGAAAAGGTCGTACAGTCTCCAAATGTGCTCAAAACGATTATAAATGATTTGAAAGCTATACTGGATGGCTTTATCAAATCCCAAATGGTTTGTTCCCCCTACATTCACAATTTTTCAAACCATGACCCACTAATCTCTAGGGTGTATGATTCTAGTGCATTGTTAGAACCAACCATGAAACCTATACAACATGGCCTCTTTTCCTTCTATATTGTATGTGGATCCCCTGAGACACACCCAAGGCTCCTTATATTCTATTGAAAAATATTCTTAACTATTTAAGGGAGTTAAAAAAATCTAAACAAAGATAAACAACCATGAAATGTAAGGATCATACATACTCCACAACATATAACAGATTATCCTTGATCCAAACTCAAGAATCACTAAGATAGAAATTATAAAACCTTAGGAAATAGTGCTTATACATCCACTACCCTATTATGGATTTCCCCTTAAAAATAACCATTCTTCCATAGCACAAACACAATTATCACAAACACTCCCTATAGAAGGTTTTTGATATGACTGACTATAAAAAATGGATAATCCTTTTTAGAATACCTATCACTACCTCTAAATCATCAAAATAAATCAAATAAAAAAAATATATTGAATATTAAAATCAAACATAGAAACATGGAAAACAGTGTTCTTGCTACTATACCACTAGGGATGAGACAATTTATACACCACTAGGAAATCGACTTCATAATACCAAATGGTATCCCATTCTAGTCACCAACATACTATATTTTCGATACTGATGATGAACCAACCTTGGGGAAAAGGAAAGGGTCGCACAATCACACTCCATAAACTGAAGTGGACAACGTCATAAATTAGAGTAAAAACTCTACTTACAATAATCCATAACCTTATGTTTCAGAATCGAGTAATACTGATCTGATGTATCGTTTATGATATATGTCCCCAACAACTATGATTCACTGGGTTCCATCCATCACAATGATGACCTACACAACCTACCATAGAGAACCTCATTTGGTTCCATCTTTATTATAGTATGGTTATATTTTTTTAGGATAACTCAAATTTCACCAATAGAGTTTTCTATGAAGTACTACTATATAGTAAACATGCACTTAATATGTTCTCAAGTAGTTGTATAGTACGCTATTACTGTACATCTATCCATGGTTTAAAATACATACTAAAAAACTTATGGGAACCAAGTACCTTCTGTATCTAATGCAATAATCATGAATTAAAATGTGTATCATGATCCGAACTAATACGCTGAGGTTCCCCATGAAATAAATACTTTCTACCAAACATATATATCACCCAACATATCTATGGTAAATGTATCTCGTATTAGTAAGATGTGATATACCATAGTTAAGTGATCCAAAATTTCCCATATTTCATTATTCATTTGTTGATTCCTAATAAAAACCACAATGAAATCTATGGTGACATCAAACCAATTCCATTTCTGAATTAGTAATATTTGTAGGAAACCACCCGATAGTGGATATTTGACCTTAACCATAATATAGGTGTAACATAATGTCATGAAACCTATAACCTATTTCTTCATCCATAGAATCAAATACTATATAATAATATAACAATAAATTATGGTTAAACTATGATGCACCACACACTTTGTGGCATGAAACTCATGCATCATCTCTTCCCCCATACAAATTTTAACAAAAAACATGACCTTGAAATTAAATGATATCATCATTTTCAGTATTCTAGTTGGATGGTGACTCCTTATCTTCATGGACATCCCTCAAGTAAAAACACTCTATATACTAAAAAAACCTTTATCTGGTCTAGTTCTGAATGGTGGAATCAATTGATAATGTTGGTATGGTCATCTTTACCACGGCCTCAAGAAGTCTTATATGTATCCCAGTGAATATGGCCATCATCTTCCACTTAGAACTGGACTTTATAAAATGTCTTAGTGCATGAATTTCATACCATATCATAATAAATAATGTTTTCATTTGATGGAATATTTTCCAAATAAAAATTAACTGATTTCTTATAATTTAGACATATCTATTGCTGGGGATTTTCATCTCCATGAGTAATGATATAATTTATTCTTTTATTTTTGGTAGACAAAAAATAAATACATACCATCAAATAATGTCTCCTACATTTTATGTAATAAACCACTATGACTGACCCAAGATCATGCATATGGGAATTTATTTTATGTCATCAAATTTACTATTTACCAAACACTTCAACTCAATTGCCCAGTATCAATACTACCTGTATCATAATACATTATGCATAAAAAACAAAGTATAATCTTTACTTTGTGTAGTTAGAAAAAATATCACTATGGTACTCCAATTTTTCTTCAACTACGGTAAATCCTTACCACAATCTCTATATAAATAAAATTCTACAACCTTCTTTGTTAATCATGAATGTGGGGTTTTTAAATGATAATGTGCCTTAATAACCCTTTGGTAGAAGACCTCTTTTCCCCAAAAGCGTTTGATTTCCAAATTTTTTGGGGATGATCCAAATATATCATTTATTGAACCATTTCTAGATCAACCAATGCACCCTCATAAGAGATGATGTTAGCTAGGAAATTTAATTTGTTGATTCAAAAATGACACTTAGACAGCTTGGATTGTAGCCAATGGTTTGTCATTATACTCAGTATGATGTGAAGGTGTTTTTCATAATTGAAATGAGTTTGGGAGTACTTAAAGATGTAATCCCAAAAACCACTACAAAATTATATAATTGCAAGTAAAAAATCCAATTCAGAAATACTAGAAACCATTGTAGGGATTTATTCTACCCAAATTACATCACAATGAACTTATATAGACTATCCCTGCTACTGAATGTAGTCAATGATATATCCGAATGTTTCACCCTCAAAAGATGAAACCCCAACTATAAATCTGTCTTGGAAACAAACAAGAACCCCAATGTTTGTAACAGGACCATTGATATACAGAAGAGGATATGAAGTTTATTTGTCATCTGATTCATTATACAAGTATCCACACACAACCACAACATCTCACCAGCTTACTTAGAAAACATGACCACAGATACCTAAGGTCATGTGCTTGGATTGATAAATCCCTTACCATGTAACTCCTCTAGGTGTGTATTAAGCTCTTGATGCTATTTTATCTCCATTATATTTGGTGGAATAGATACTACCGGGGCACTATAAATCATTTCAATCATGACCTCAATCCACATCTCAAGTGGAAACCCTACGAAGATTTCATGAAACACATACAAGAACCAATCCACCATATGAGGAAATATATTCTATGCTAATACCCCATCATTCTACACTAGACATTCCACTTTGGTAGTGAACTCAACTAAAACCTATTGAACTATCATGGTATTGGCTTCATGGATATTCATTTTTACTTTGTGAAAATTAGTGTCAACCCCATGTGATGTAAATTTTCCCATTGAACGATTATAGTAAATATGGTCTGGATACTAAATAACCGATTTTATTATTAATATCTAGAAAAAAAATTTAATTTCAAGCATATCAAAGTATTAAAGGAATTTTACCCAACAATCTTGAAGTCCCCCTTGTAACATTGTGGGATATTTTATTTTCTCACCCGTAATAATTTTTTTTAAAAAAACATATCCATGCACATTTATTCCATTATAAAACCCAAAACATCTACAAGATGGTGAGATATAAAATAATATGAGGCCCGTGTATCAAATAATGATCTTTAAAGTATATAATGAAAAATAATCATGCCTTAAACCATCTATTCTCTATCCCAATACCTTCTATGTTCATGATTATGTAGTTGAAGATGACCTACCCCTCTCCCCAGGGCTCTGGTCTGTGTTATTTGTGTTGCTCTACCAAGATAATAGTGATAATAATATCATGAAATATAATATCCACCAACCTAATTGGTATCACCTGTATAACCCCATCATTATTTTTAGTGTGGGGTAGTGGACAACCTTCCTACATTCTATATCTGTGTTGACATTCCATCACTACCCATTTTAAGGGTTCTTACATACTTTTGTTGTGTCCAATCCAATCGCATGCTCAAAACTAAATTGGTGGTAAAATAAAATTTCCATACGTGTTTTCAATCCTTCCAAACAGATAGAAGAAAACATGATCACTACCCTTATATAACATCCATCTCCCTGGACTACTCTCTATCCCACCAGCATGGTGGAAACCCTCAATGTTGTGCTTCCTACTTTTAGATGTCAAACCATTGAACTACACAACTAGGATCACAAGTCCACCACAAAATTCCTCCCATTGGATCGATTTTGAAATTAGAGCTTCATCTACAAGCTCAAAAAACCAATCCAAAAGGATGATATACACCAAGGGATTTTTCTCATATCTTAGTTATTCTATAATCCATATTTCCATATCTCCCTAAATGACTACCAATGTAGGAATAATGAATTTCAAGTTGATAAAGTGGACAACATAATCCATAACATAAATAGTCCCCTAAATCAACCTCATGAGTTGCCCATAATCCACTTATCTGAGAGTCTCATGATAGAAATGTTCCAAAAAAATCCCAAGAAATATTTTCACAATATACTATCTTCCTGCAACATTAGAACTATAATATCAAAAAAAAAATTTATTGTCCACAAAACAGATAATCATCCAAATTGACTCTATTATCATATTAATTACATAAGTGACCCTAAACCTTCTGGACATACTCCATAAAAAAATTATATTCGGTGTGTCCACCCTTACTGAAGAATGTTACATGGTGTTTCAACTGAATCTATCTAGTCATGTTGAACATACTCAGAAAGAACTATCATGGATATCACTCCATCTGGGGTATAAACTATGAAAATATCTCATATAAATACTTTTCACCTCTACTAACATGACCACATGGGAGTTGTAACCACAACCAGATGATATTTTTCAATGATTCCCCCTTTCCACCTAATAGGTAGATGTCATCATGTAGGAATCTCTCTATTGTGACCAACACACATCTGAAAAGACACAACATATTCTTTTCAGTGTTTAAATATAAGAGGGATCATTACTAGAAAAAAACAACCCATTATTCATACAATTTCCCAATAGGTATGATCACATCTCTATTATTATCCTCAACCACCCGTATACTAGGGCATGGAAAATGAGGATTAAACCGAGACATACATAAAACACATGTCTTTAATTAGAAACCATTTTAAAACATTTCAATTTCATCAACATAATTTTTCCCCCAATTAGGAACCAGTATAACCATTTCAAAACATTTTTCAATTCATTATGAAATTATAATATTTATAGTGGGATATTTTTCATTAACAATTAATCAAAATAAAAATGAAATACCAAATTCCAATACCCATAAATATCATTTCATACCATGTGTGACTAACATAATGCATGCCACATATATCCCTATATTCCTAAATTAATCCATGTAATTGTAACCTCATACCATTTTGGAGGATGAAAAAATTCTAACAAAATTATAACTTCACACAAAAAATAAATTCACCCATGAAGTGCATCACTCAAGGTGATATAACATTCATCAATAACAAAAAATTCCAAAAATAAATATCCCACCCTTGGGTACATAGTCTTACACCATACATGGTTCTCATACATGATATCATTTCCAAGGCTAGGGATATCATAATCTATTCTCAACTTATACAAAATAAAGTAATAAAGAATATAATTTCTTTGATAACCCTTTTTGACCCCCCACCCAAGTACCAATAGATCAGTGGCTTGAGATGGTGCACCACATATAGTCAGGTGCACATCCCTATATTCCAGAGGCTGGTGACTAGTAGTGAGGGCCGAGTAAATGTGTGGGGAGACTATAAAATCAATATCAGAATAAGACAAGCTAGATAAAAAAATAAGTAACTGAAATTACAAAAATTATATTATTAATTACTAAACAAAAATCCAAAAACTATGTACTTTTCCATAACCAAATAGAATCTTTGACATTCCATTTCTAACAATTATATGTTTAAAGAAGACCCCAAAAAAAGAAGAATCCACAAAAGGGGTCATGCCACCATGTTTGATTCCCTTATACAACCACATCCCGGAGCCCCAATAACCCCTGTAGCATAACTACTTTTACATTGTCTTTACCTACCACAATGAATAATGCTCGGGTACACAATGGATATTAAACTAGGGTGTGAGTAAAGAACAATAGTCCACCACAAATAATGTCTAAAAAATATCTAGTCTAAATAAGTGTATGAATAAGTAAGGTATATAACAATACAAATTATAATAATGTGGTTCCATTAATTTATATGATTTACATTATTGAATTTCATCATCATGTTCACGAATTATGCATATTCATGTAATGTGTCTTATTATTTTCCATCCAACTAAACAATAGATAAGGGGAGTAATGTTTTATAATTCATAAGGTTAATCATATCAAAAAACCAAATCTATCAACTTACCTCGAATAGTAAATAAAGTTATTCATATAAAAAGCATTCATTAAGGGAATATAGCCTTAGTGAGACACCCTAAACCATGGAAAATAGGGTTGGGGCCAAGAGCCTTAATCTAGACCAACCTATGGAGTGGATCCTGAGTCTAATCCACTACAGATTCTTTTTACACATATGCACATGATTCTTTAACTAGTTAACAAATTTATCAGTTACCTTTGATAACCTTTTAAAAATATTCATTATTAGTTTCATCTGATAATCCCAAATTAACATGATAATCCAATGTTTCATAAGATAGAAATAATAACCCATCAATTTATTATTTAAAAATTCAATTCCTTGTTCAATAACATGGAACACCTCGTGGTTGTCCTTTATCCTAGTGTATTAGACCTTAACAGATCCTACATGGATCATGGGGGGTTTAATTCATCATTTAATTAACCATATCATTGTTTTATACCGAGGAGAATGAATGGAAATCATATCAATTCCCAATCATAACAATTAAAAAATAAATCAAACATCAGGACTATGTAATATAACTTATTGAAAACCAACCTCATTATCGTGGATGAATGCTCACTTAACAATATACCTTAATCTGAACCCAAAAAATGATCAAATAACCATCTTATTATATATTTTAAAAGTATATTTTTAGAGTATTGGAAGAATAAAAGTGATTCTACATGACCAATTCCATAAACTATAATGAATTTGAGTGTTAGACTCACCTCAATCATCATATAAAACCCAATGACATTAAAAAAAATCAATAATAGATGGAGAATTGCCTCTTGGATTATTGGTGAACAATAGTTCATAACCCTTGATGTTTTATGGTGGAATTAGAGGAAAATGAAATGGGGGTTCATAAATATATAGTGGAAAAATCGGAAAATCACATATTTTTAATGGGGCGTAGGGTTTGGTAGCATAGTTGGAAAAATCATGTGCTAACTGTGTGCGACCCACTATAAGAGGGGCCTTGGTCGAATGATCTATTAGAGATCCTAAATTATTCCAAAAAACATACATGGATCCTTAATTATGACTCTATCAAAGTATACATGGTTTGGCCCCACTTCATGGTATGTTTTATCAATCGTGCACTATCTCTCTCAAGGGGGCACTGTTAACCAAAACCTTTCAACCTACAATAGAAGAACTCTTTACCTCCTACTTCACTACTCAAACCAACAAGACACAACCAATGATCCTAATATGTAGATTCAATATTTCATTAACTATTTTAAGGGAGTTAAACAAAAATTTAAACAGTCACTATCGGAAAAACTGATTATTACGACGAGGTTTTTGCGGCGAGCTGTATTGCCATCTCAAAAACTCCGATGAAAAGCATATTTGTGACGGGAATATATTCCTGTCACAAATGGTCATTTATTTGCGACGTTAATATAGGACCCGTCAAAATAGATATGGCGCGGTTTTCATGCCAAAACAAGGGAAACCTATTTGCGACGGTCGCCTTCTACCTGTCGCAACTACTCGGCGGTGGTAAATAGTATTTGTGACGGGTAATTGACCCGTCACGAAAAATAGTCAAAAAGTGTTATTTGCGACAAGTCCCATTGCCAATACCGATGACGGTAAATAAGATCTTGCAATGAGAATATCCACCCATCGCGAATTGTATGTCGGCAGGAAGCTATTTGCGATGGGCCCGTCGCAAAAACCATTTTAACCGCCACCAGTAATGAATGCGGGAGAAGGTATTTTCGATGGGTCCCATCGCCAATACCGGTGCCAGTAAATAGGGATTTGCGACATGGATATCCACCAGTCGCTTATAGTATGTTGGTAGGCAGCTATTTGGGACGTGCCCGTCGCAAAAACCCTTTTAATCGTTGCCTGTAATCAATGTGGGAGAAGGTATTTACGATGGGATCCTATCACAAATACCTAGTATTTGTGACGACATCACGTCCCAAATAAGACCGTCACAAATAATATAACCTATATATACCCCCACCCATTTTTTTCCAAATCATTCAGATCTCTCTTGCTCTCTCTCTTTAACTTCCCGTTCTAAGTAAAAAATTTCTTTCATTTTAATTTTTCCTTACGAGAAGAGTAGAGAAGGAGTTAGGAGGTAAAAATTGGTTCAAAAATATCGAGGGTATTTATATTTCTTTATTTTTTAAATTATTTTTAATTTTTAAATTATTTTTAATTTTTTATTTTATTTGTAATTCTTAATTTTAATTTTTTTAATAGAATGTTTAGTAGCTATATAGTATAATTAGATTAAGTGGTTCTACCAAATAATCCTTGTCTGGATACGAACAGGTAGAGGCGGCTTTGGAACAGATGTTCATAGGAGTGAAAACTCTGACAAGGTGTTTCAAACATGACTTTGGGTAACCTGGTACATGACAACGTGTCTTGCTGCACTTTTGGATCGACACTCCCAGAGGATGTTTTGGTAATAATTAGAAATAAATATATTTAATTAGAAATAATTAAAAATAGTTATATTTAATTAGAAATAATTATATAATTATCAAATAATTAAGAAATAATTAGATTTAATTAGATTTAATTAAAATAATTTTCAAATAATTAGGAAATAATTAGATTTAATTGATTAGAAAGAATTAGAATAATTAAAATAATTATGAAACAATTAAAATAATTAGGAAATAATTAAAAAAATTAGGAAAGAATTAGAAATAATTAGGAAATGAAAAAAAATAATTAGGAAACAATTAAATATAATTAGGAAATAATTAAAATAATTAATAAAAAATTAAAATAATTAAGAAACAGTAAAAAACAATTAATAAACAATTAAAAATAATTAGACAATAATTAAAATAATTTGGAAACAATTAAAATATTTAGGAAAAAATTAAAAATAATTAGGAAACAATTAAAAATAAACAATTAAAAATAATTAGGAAACAATTAAAAATAATTAATTAAAAATAACTAGGAAACAATTAAAATTAAACAATAAAAAATAATTGGGAAACAATTAAAAAAATAATTAAAAATAACTACTAAACAAATAAAAAAATAATTAAAAAAATAATTAGAAAATAATTAAAAATAATTAGGAAATAATAGAAATAAGGGGGAAAGAATTAAAAATAATTAATAAACAATTGAAAATAAATATTATACATTTATAAATAAAATAATTAGGAAAAAAATAAAAATAAAATAATTAGGAAAAAATAAAAATAAAATAATTAAAGGACAATTAAAAATAAAATAATTAGGATACAATTAAAAATAAAATAATTAAGATAAAATTAAAAATAAAATAAATAGAAAAAAATTAAAAATAATTAAGAAATTTTTTTTTAAAAAAAGGAAACAAATAGAAATAATTATGAAATAGTTAATAATAAAAAACTAAAAATTATTTGTCAACCATTAAAAATAAACAATTTATAATAATTAGGAAACATTTAAAAATAAACAATTAAAAATAAATCAAGTAAGAGACAACTAAAAAATAGAAAAATTAGCAAGCGTGATTGACCGCTCATCTACCTCAATTTTCTTTTCATTTGTGTGTCGAGGCTTGATAGGAAACTTTCACCTCCACATGTAATATTTGGTTTTACTATCAAAATTATCAACCTCCTCGCCAGCATAGAGGTGAGGAGGTTTATAATCATGACAGTAAAAGAAAATATTACATGTAGTCGTAGAAGTTTCCTATCAACCTCAACACAGAAATGGAAAGAAAATTGAGGTAGATGAGCAGTCAATCACATTTGTTTTTCTATTCAATGATTGATTAACCAGCAGACCTATATGCATATTTTTGTATTACTAATTAGTAACATAATTAGTAATATATTTAGAAACATAAATAGTAACATAATCTAAAATATTATATTACTCTAATATTAATAATTAAATAAAAATAAAAATATAATAATTTTATTATTATATGTTTAATATTTTTTTAAAAATATTAATATTATTAAGATTATAAAATATTTATAAAATATTACAATTATCAATATTTTCAACTAGTTTTTCTTTATTCATAACATTTTCAAATCTTAAAGGGTTGATAATTTTCATGTCATGCCCAACAAAATGTTTGCATCAACCGTGTCCAATGTAAACTCTATAACTGTTCTTGCATGGATGATCACCTTACAATTAAAATTGCAATAGGACAACCCAAGTCATGTCTTTCTCATCTATAAGAATCATATCACATGAATTTTTACATAGATCATTCTTATTTGAAAAATTAAGGGTACAATACTGTAGTTCTCATAATATTTCAAGGAAGAATGATCTATGTAAAGGGTCATGCGAAATTATTCTTAATGATGAGAATGACATTACCTTTGTCATCCTATTGCAACACTACTTGCAAGGTGATCAACCATGTTAAGACAATTATAGAGTTTACATTGGATATGGATGACACAAAATTTTTATTGGGAATGGCCTGAAAATTGACGACTCTTTAAGATTTGAACATGTTAAGAATAGAGAAAAACCTGTTGGAAAAATTGTGATTTGTAATATTTAGTAATAATTAGTAATAATTAATGAAAAATCAAATAAATTTGAGTACATGGTTATAAATTGACACAATTTCCAATGGAATGGCGGCTACCTTTTGTTCAACGTCTCATATCTTTGCTACTTTCTCCCTCTGAAATTAGAATGAAAAATGTTCTCTAACATTTGTCAGAACAATTTTATCATACTGATTTCAGTCAGGAGAAAGTTAAAAAGAGATGATCCATCAGAGAAAAGAGGCTCTTTTTCCTCACAACTCATCTCCTTGCAAGGATATGAGTCATCAAGAAAAAGAGCTGCTGCCAATCCGCTAGAAACATATAAGAAGAATTAGTAATATAATATCCAAAATAATGATTACAAAATATTGTTTCATTATTCGAGCATATTTAATTATTCCAAGTATTTCTAAGTATCTCAAAATTAATAATAATTAGTTGGGATGATTACAAACTAACTGTGTGGCCTATAATTATTGGTAATTACTAAGAAATAACTGTAATTATGTATATTCTCTTTTTATGATATTGTTTTTCTTATAAAAAATTATTAATCATCATTAATGGTTTTAAATTTTGTAGAAACATATATATGAATATGGAACACGTAAATCGATATCAATAATTATTAGATGATCGTGCATGGATAAATCAGCGTAGAAATCCAAACAGTTCTAGTTCAAATTTTTTATATGTTAATGGTGTTGAAGCTTTCTTATCATTTGCATCATCTATCCTGGAATTTGTTTCAGTATGGACAATTAAGTTTCCTTGTAAAGAATATGCACTGAGAATGGATGATACATTTGACATCATTGGGAAATATCTCTTGTGTTATGGTTTTCAATCAGATTATATTTTCTGGTATCAACATGGTGAATGCAGTTCCAGAGAAGATACTAATAATTTGATTCCTGATCTATCACGATTTTGGAATTTTGTACATGATGATGCAGGGTCATCCGTTTAAGAAACTGAAATCGAGGATGATGTTGATTTACCTCTCGAGTAGGCACCATCTGAATTTTCTTAGTTGTTCAGGTCTTCTGAGGATGCGTTATATCCTGGTAGTAAGATAAGAAAATAAGAAGAAGTTGAAAAATTAATGGCTATTAATTCAAATAATGGAATTTCAAATAACTATTTTGATCAGATACATTCTTTGGTTAATTCACTGTTACCTGAAGGAAATGTGCTACCTGCTAATTATTATGAGAGAAAGAGACTGGTTCATAATCTGGGACTTAGTTATCAAAAGATCCATTCATGTTCAAATAATAACATCTTATATTCTGGTGAAAATGTGTTATTGGATTGTTATCCCACTTGTGGACATTCGAGGTATGAAGAAGCTTAATCAAGAAGTATGGATTGATTCCTATAAAATAGATGAGATATTTCCCACATACCCCCATGTTGCAGTGTTTATTTATGTCTCAGAACACAGAGACAGTGATGTCATGCCAGAAAAAAATATTTCAAATAGTGAAATATGGATTCATCCATATGATGGTGATTCATGGAAACATTTTGATCAAGTGCATAAGTCTTTTTCATTAGAATCCCAAAACGTGCGATTGGGTCTTTCTACTGATGGTTTTTGTCCATTTGGATCTTTTGGTAGTTAGTATTCCTGTTGGTCTGTCTTTATAACTTCGTACAATTTACCTCCATCGATGTTGATGAAAGAGCCTTATATATTTTTTAAATTATTAATCCCAGGACATCCGAAAATAAATATTGATGTTTATTTGAGACCATTGATTGATGATTTAAATTTATTGTGGAGTAATGGGGTTGGTACATATGATGCTGCTGTGAAACATAATTTTTTAATGAAAGCTGCTTTGATGTGGGAAATTAGTGACTTCCCGGCATATTGCATATTATCTGGCTGATGTAAACATGGTCCAAAATCATGTCCTTACTGCATGGGAGACAACAAAGCATTTATACTTGTGAATGGAAAAAACCTTGCTATTTTGACTTTCATCGCAGATTTCATTCAATCGATCATCATTTTCGGAGGAATAATTCTCATTTTAGAAAAAGTAGAATTGAAAGAGATGAAACTCCAAAATTGAACTCAGGTACAGAGTTACAATCAGTTGTATTTTCATTACCTTCCATTACTTTTGGACTGACAATAAACCAACAGAAATTTCATGGCTTTGGGAAAGAACATAATTGGACAAAATAGAGCATTTTAGGAATATGCCATATTGGTCTGATTTTTTGGTCCGACACATGTTGGATGTCAAGAATATATAGAAGAAATTTTTTGATAATTTATTTCACACAGTTTTGGATACACACGGTAAAACGAAAGATAATGTAAAGGCATAGTTAGATCTTTGCCATATTTGCAGGCGACCAGAACTAGAATTATTTGAAAATGTCAGATCACAATGATTAATGAATCCAAAAGCAGCTTATACACTGACCAAAGAGAGTCGCTGATTATTTTGTCAGTGGATTTTAGATTTGAGACTTCTAGATGGCTAGGCTTCTAAGTTGGGTAGATGTGTTAAAAATGGTCATATTATAGTATTAAAAAGTCACGACTATTATGTTATAATGGAAAGATTTATGCCTATTGGATTAAGATGTTTTTTGAATTCTATGATTTGGGATTCGATAACAGATATATCATATTTTTTCCGAGACATGTGTGCGGCGGCAATAGACTACGATACACTAAGAAAACTGGAAGAAGCTGTTGTTGTAATTATATGCAAAATGAAAAAAAAACATTCCACTAGCTTTCTATGACTCAATGGAACATTTGATATTACATTTTCCACATGATGAAAAATGTGGAGGTCCGGTCCAGTTTTGATGGAAGTACCCTTTTGAGAGATGCATGCAGAAATCGAAGAAAAAAGTACGTAACAAAGCATCTGTTGAAGGCTCAATTGCTGAAGGTTATTTTCAAGAGGAAATTTCATTATTCTGCTCACATTTTTTTCAATCTGCATATCCCTAAAAATTTAATTGCATTGGCTGGAACGAGAGGATTGTTGATGATGATATGAACAATGAATTATCAGTTTTCAATCAGCCCAAACTAGGCATTGGTGGAGTTCATGATAGATGGCCTCCAGATGATGAACATCATAGAGCTCATACATATGTTCTACTCAACTATGAAGAAATGTCACCAACAGTACAGTGAGTTCTCCTATCCCTTATTCTGCAGATTCTATTATAGTAAATTATTCATATTGTATTTGTAGGTTATATGATGATCATATCAAGAAATATTTTGACAAATTATAGCAGTTGGCTTAGAAGAAAGTCAGAAAAAAGAATTTGCCTAATGGTTTCAAAAACCGGCAACACACATTCTTTTTTGGTTTTACATATAAAATCAATTTATTACTTGTAATAGTGATAAATGTTTTACCATTTTTCAGGTGTCTGTACATGCTGATAAGATTGATAGTCGATTCCATATATTGAGTAGCCCACCATCCAAAATGGTTAAATCTTATAATGCATATGTGGTGAATGGTTATCAATTTCATACACGTGCATATGGGGAATCAAAGAAAAAAATGTATAATGGTGTTTGTTTGAAGGGATCACATCATAGAGATATTGAAGTTTACTATAACGGAATGCTTGAAAAAATTATTGTACCGTGTTATTTGGGACAAAATTATGTAAAAATTCTTAAATGTTGATGGCTGGATACTGAGAGAGGCTTCCGTATTCATCTGACTCATGGAATTTTTTATATTAAACATAAAAGACATCTTAAAGTAAATGAACCAATTTTATTGGCTAATCATGCACAACAACATGATTATGCAAAATACTGTTCTACTGCAAAAGAGTTGGATTATTGGTGTAGTATAATAAAAGTAAAATCTTGAGAAAATTAGTTTACTCAAAATGAATGTGGTTCCACTGAAGTGCAAGGAAATGAAAATTTTCAGGAAACTCCTCCAAACACATCTTTTTCACAAAGAGACATGAATATCAAGGATGACAGCCCATAGTTATGGGTCGATGGTGACGATGTTGTAAATGATGTTACAACTGAATTTGAAATGACAAGAGATGATGAACGTGAAAATAATATGGAAATTGATGATGTTGATGAAGAAGATAAAGAGATTGACAGTGAAAACTATTAAGATGTTGATAATGATGAACATTTACCCAATAAAATGATGGTTAGAATCATAAAAAATATATATCTATAAATAATAGTTATTTTCAACTGTATGTTAATAACAATCATTTCATGTTTCAGATGGACTCAGAAACGTATCACCAGTTGCTGGAGGCTGAGCAACCTATAGACGATGAGGTTCTTGAGTCATCTGACCCTCATGCTATTGGAACTACAGGGAGCACTCGGAGGGGGCGTGGTCTGGCCAGACTGATTATTCCAGATCATATCCCTGAGTGACGTCCACCTCTTGGATTCTATGTGCACACGCGGTGGTATGGAAACCGGTGTATTTTAGTTATATTTCATTATAATTTATTTATATTATAATTGTTTGATTATTTGTTAATTTTCCACTGTATTATGCATATATCAATTGGACATAGAGTGCTATCTTGCGCAATAATTTTTCTCATCCTCGGCTCACATGGGATCAGATTCCCGCTGATGTGCAGGCCGCCATGTTCAATCATTGGCTGGTACGTAATTAAATATTATTTACATTGAAATTTATTTTATTAATAACTTTTTATTAGGGTTTATGGTATCCCATAGATGAGAGTGTGCATGCCACTATCCACGTGGCATGGGTGGTGTCTATGCACGACCGTTTCCATCAGTTTTTGCATAATTTGAGACAGGTGGATTGGAGGAAAGCCGAAGTGATAGAATTTGATGAGTCCTGTAGAGCCCACCAACCAGAGTACATTTCATCTCATGTTTGGGATGAATTATGTACACACTGGTTGGGTGGTGGTTTTCTGAGGAGATCTGCATTGGGTCGACAGAATCGGGGAAGACTAGAGGTGATGCATCGAGCCGGTAGTCGTACATTCAGTGCGCACATAGAGCATCTGGTAAGTAATTTTTTGAATATTTTATACAAATTTAAATACAAAATTTTTATTTTATATTCATATAGGATTCTGAGCATCCCAATATTATGATGTAAGACGTTTATCAGAGGATGTACACTGATCCAGCTACTGGAGAGATTAGAGGTGACCGCCAGCGTCAGATTGTAGTCAGTATTATTTTCTATTTAGTTTGAAAATTAAATGCATATAATCTTTTCTTTATTTTAATTTCTAATTGAATCATAATGAGTAATATGAGGCCGCATCCTCTCATACACAGTCTGAGAGTGAAGACGAGACGGGTGATCAGACTAGAGCCCACCATTTTGAAGAGACAGCATGGATGCAGGCGCCCAGTTTGGCTTCGGAAAGGGCTGAGTAGTTGGTATCAGCTCTCATTTGACCCCTACGACTTATTATGGTAATGATCTGATGTCAACGTCCAGCTCCAGAGGATCTCGTGGATAGACATCATCTTCTTGCCTCACAATATCAGGAGAAACTGCGTGCTCAGAGACAACATATAAGGGATTTGCGTCAGGGGTATGAGCAGACGCATCAGCAGCACGATGAGTAGATGCTTTGATGGCAGGAGCAGATGCGTCAGAAGCAGGATGAGGAGAGGCGTTGATATGCGGAGCAACATCAGGAGCAGATGGAGTATATGCGTCGTCTGACTCATAGTTTAGGAATGACGATTCCTCCACCACCTCCTCCAGGTCCTCTAGATTATCCACCCCCGGTGATATTTTTACATGTAATAAACATTTGAGTTCGTAGTTTATTGTCATATTAACTATTTACAATTCCTATTTCATATTGGTACGAATATTGCATGATTTAATTTTTTTTTATTTGTTTTTAATATTTTATTATATATCAGTAATATTTTTAATGTCTGTTTATTTTATTAATATTACTTTTAATATTTTATATTTATTGTTAATATTGAGAAGTTTATAATTCTATAATGTTATTAATATTAATAATATTAATATTATTTTTCATAAATATGTATGTTTATTTTAATAATAATAATATTATATTAATTCTTTATATTATTAATATTAGTAATATTATTATATAATAGTATATTATTTATATTCATATTATTATTATTTGTTGATATTAATATTTCATAATTATAATATATATATTTTTTATTATTAATAATTTAATAATATAATTTTATTATATTATTAATATTAATATTATTATTATATACATAATTAAATAATAATATTATTATATTAATGTTTTATATTATTAATATTAGTATTATAATATAATATAATATTATTAATATTGATAATATTATTATTTAATAATATTATTTAATAATATTATTTTATATATTTTTTATTTATATTATAATAATAGAATTTTTTATATTATTATTATTATTATTATTATTTTTATATAATATTATACGATTTGTATTAATTATTTTATTCTTTTTTTTAATTTTAGTATTTGCGATTGGAGTATTTGCGATGAGGTGTCCCATCGTAAAAATTAATTTTACTGTCACATTTACGACAGGAAGAATACCCATCGTAAAAACTATTTCTGCGACGGTCCATCGCAAATACCAATATCGCAAATATTTTCTAAATTTCCCATTTACGACGGGTCCGAAACCCGTCGCAACTAATATATCTGCGACGACTCATCACAAATACATTTTTTATATATAAATGAAAACCATTTTGCGACGGTCAAAAAATACTATCGCAAATACTCTTTTTGCGATAGGACCGCCGCAAAAACACATATTTACGACACCGTTTTCAGCAACGGGTGATTTGCGATGGGGCCCCATCGCAAAAGGACTTTTACAACGGGACCCCGTGGCAAATCACCCGTCGCAAATATTTAGTTATCCTGTAGTGAATGACATACCTCCACAAATGGGTTGGATCTTATAGTTAACATACCTAGAATAAAAGACATTAGTCAATTGTTCATGGGTGATTTTAATATTCATAATCAAAACATAATCATAAGATCATAATCTTAATAATGAAGGAATCATTTGATATATGCAGAGAATATTTCATAATATTAATAGTGAAAAATCAAAACATAATGGTCAAATACCACACAAAATTGTGAAAAATGTTACTATCTTGTTTATACATAATTTATGTGTGTCATTCATAACATCACACTTTTGAAAAAATCAAGTATCATGTTCACATATAATTCACATAATATCTTGTGGTATATCATATTAACCAATGAATTTGAGGAGTATGTAATTCTTCACCCATGCTCCATATCATAAATTGATCTCAATCATGCATGACACACATAAATATAATATATTATAATTTTAAACCATATCTAAACCCATGGAAAGGAATATGTTTAACATTGGAATTAAAAATCATGCATTAAGGAAAATCAATTGGGGTTACCATATTA
This sequence comes from Viscum album, assembly GCA_963277665.1. Lineage (NCBI taxonomy): Eukaryota > Viridiplantae > Streptophyta > Magnoliopsida > Santalales > Viscaceae > Viscum > Viscum album. Next base: position 1,041,692,484 of record OY728133.1, on the reverse strand, counting down.
ATAAGTTAGATCCTATTTTGGTAAAAATTACTATTTTTATTGAAGAATAGGTAACACAATATGAGTCATTGATATGTTTTCATCAACAATATTTTTCCAAAAAATCATTATAATTGGATTAAAAGTCATTTTTAGGAAGGAAAATATTTAAAACACTATAATGAAAAATTAATTAATATTGAAATGGAACATTAAGTAAAGTAGTTGAATATCCATAATAAAAATAATATTAAATAAAGGAAACCCCAAAAGATTACATTGGGTATGATAATACACTAACATTAAATGTCCTTTTTTTCATATATTTTACTCATCCTAAATGAGAATTTTTTTTTATTAAAACATGGAATCATAAGTGAATTATGTTTATTTTTTTCACTATTGATAAATTATAATAATTTTTTTCTATTCCTTAATAAACATTGTTAATAGTGAAATAATTTAATATCATATTTTTCATAAAATATAACCTCTTACATTTAATTAATGATATTTATTTATTACTATTTTTAATTCTCTTAGATTAAATAAATAATCCTAAAAATATATTTATTTATTAATTTATATATTAAAAATAATTTATTATATACGATAATAAGGGTGAAAACATTAAAAGAATTAATAAATTTTATGTTGGAACTAAACTGACCGATAATGGGAAAATTTCAAAAGAAGAAGAAAGAGAAGTATGAAATATAAATAAATCATAAATATAAACATTATAGTTTGTTTAAATCAATTAAAATATTTCTTAAATACTAAAAATATAATATTATAAGATTTGGGTTTTAAATCAATAGAGAAAATGATGTAGAGAAGTGGAAAATGAGAGGAGGAGTAGATAAAAATCCACCCTCTTCGTGGTGTTTCCTCTTTTATAAATCACTAAAATGCTTGAGTTCTTAGAGTTGAGTGGGTCCAGAATGTACTTATGAGTTATAATGGGTATTAAAAGATGATATTAGGGAAAATAAATATCTTTAGAAAGTTAAAGGTAATGGGTTTTTTGTTGGATGGTTGAGGGGTTATATATACATAAGGGGAGGGTAATTATAAGAACAAAATATTGAATAAATTATCATATCCAAAGATAAAACTTTAATAGTAATATTTTTTAAATTATGAATAAATTATGAATAAAATAACATTGTTTTAGGGCATTTAACCCATTTTTACAATTACATTATTATTTTAATAAAAGAAAATATGAAAAATGAATAAATTTTTTAACTAAATGGGTAGATTATACTATTAATCTTTATAAGAAAATATTTATGTTTGTGAAATATGATTATTATAATTAAATAACAAAATTATATTATTGTATATATATTTGTAAAAAATATCCAATTTAACAACTATTAGGTCACCATTACATGATCATTGTTTCCTAAAAACGTTTTGAATTTAAGAAACTATAGTTTTTACTATTCCCATGAAAATGGATATTTCCTATAAAATCATCATAAATTAATATTGGGAAAATTTCAATGAGATAATTTTTAAAACAAAAAATAACATTTTTAAAATCAAATTTCTATAAATATAATTTAAATTAATAAAATAAAAAATATAATTTATATGAAATATATTAAAGTAAAATTTATTAAAAAGTGAGTATATTATTTTGAGTATTTTAATGTAGTTATTTATTTTCTGGTTTTATAATATTTATATTTTCATAAATTACATATTAAAAAATTATTAATATTACAATTAATCATTTTGAAGTCAAATTAATTTTCCATCATTTACAATAATATTTAAAACGGTTATGTTACTATTCCTAATAGTTACGTTACTATTCTAATGGTCACATTATTATTTAAATTGTGAAATTATCTCCTACAAATAAATATATCTTCCATCAAGCATTATTCCCCCCAATTCACCCTATAGTTATGTATTTTCCTTTTATAAGATATTTATTGGTTTAATAATATTATGATTCTATTATATATAATTATTCATGGGGGAGAAAATTATATCTTATTGTAATGGTTTATGTTTCCTCATTCTACGTTTTCTATTTTAATTTTTTTCCATTTGTAAAATTTTTCATTTTCATGGGTTTAGTTGATGTAAAATGTATTGATCACCATTAAAGAAGTATGGTTTTATTAATTTCCCTATTTATTTTATTTCTAAAGCAATGCATAATATAAAATATTTTTATTAATGAAACAATTGTAATTTATAAAGTCTTGGTTGTTACATTCTTCCCCCATTAAGAAAATTCATCCTTCAAATTTTAAGTAACATTATTGATTGAGAATAGAGGAGGGAAATTATGTTTTATCAATTCATCTCATTTCCACATCTTCTATTTATATTTGTTGTTCCTTCACAATAATTTTATAATGTGAGTTTTCTTATTTCCTATAATTTGTTATCTACGATCTATGTTATTCATTGTTTTATCTTTATTAGAGTGGTTATGCTCTAGTTTTACCACCTTTAGATTCATTACATGTGAGGGATTAGGTAGGTACATCCTTAAAATAGTTAAATGAAACATATAATGAACATTATAGGGGTTTTTTTTGGAATTGATATATGAAATGAAACAACTATTATGTGGTAAAAGATCTAAAAGGTTCTAATGTACATATAGATAAGATTAATTTCCTTTATAAACATTTTCAATAACTTCAATTGATATATTAAATGGAAAAAATAATTCCAAATTATAACTCCATGTCCATAAGATGTTAATCAATATATATCTTATATTGACTATGAGAATATTTTATATTCAGTTAGATAGGATAAACATATTCAGTCATCGCTTACACAAGATCAGTTCAAAGTACCATTCATTCAGAAACATCATTCCATCAAGTAAGTGTTACAAATTTCAGTCCATAGAGACAATAATATAGACATATTCAACACACTACATTAAGATTTAGTCATATATGAACATAATAAATGAGATATGTTGATCCCATTGAACAATAATTTCCATTAATAAGGCACTCAATATTTCCTCAAGTGTCTAAATTATTCTTTTAGACTTACCATTTTTTATGCTGATAGGTAGTACTAAAATTCAATTTAGTATTTAGACCACGTTGTAGTCTTTAATATAATTGAGATGAGAAAAATTATTCATGATAATAGATTATCAAATTTGGTGACCCATGTATCCACATACCTTAATTTATGTATGTTATATGAAGTAATTCAATAATTAAATATTTTTAAGTGGTTTTGAATTGGAAAGTATTAGTGAGTGGATCCATCATGACCCATATCACATTACAACCTTGTGATTTCTTTAAAAGACCTGTTACAAACCCCACAATCTTGTAATCTCATTTCTATGTGGGTGTAAAAATGATTTCATAATTATTTTGAAACGTTTTATTTCTCTTTTAACTATTTGGCATACCAAACACTTTAAGCTGTACTCAGATATACCATTATTCATGTCATCTTACCAAAAGAACTCTCAAACATCACATTACATATTTTCACATCCTTTATGGATGAAGAATGATGTGATATGTACATTATTCAAAAGAATTTTCATTATCGTTGGTGATTTAATCAGACAAATTCTAGTTCCCAACCACATCAAACCATATTCACTGATTTGGAAATCAAGAAATCTGTCATTCAGTACTAGTTATACATATTTTTGAAGATCCAGATCATCCCTTTTTTTGTTCCCAATATTATCATAGATATAATATTTTTGAATCATATTCATATGATAGGATGTATTCCATATTATTATTTTTTCTATATCCATCCTTTATATATCCAAAAAGATACAGTCTTTTTCAATCCTCATCACTGATAGAGTATAATTTAATTTTATAAAAATAAAATAAACTTCATCTTTTGAATTTTGAGGATGATATTGATTAGATTAATCTTATTCATTGATCAACTCTAACATTATTCATTGATGTATTTTCAACTTTTTTTGTTTGAATATATTATTTTTTATTTTATGATAATTATATGTTTCCCGATTTTAAACATATACATAGTTATCCCATATATTGAAGGTGAAGATCACTATTGGTAAATATAGATCATGCACCAAGTAGTTAAACTAATAGATAATTAATATTCACAGGGAATGTGATATAATTCTATCATTCTGTATGACTACACAACCCATGGCCTTCCATAAAGAATCATTGTATATCAAAAACCATTTTCTACTTAATGGAAGTGCGATTACACTGATAGTGAAAATCCTCCGCTTGATCTCTCTAAAACAACCCTTAGATTGTTTTTTACAGACATAATTTACCCTTATCTATGTTAAATTAGTTAAGAGAATATTAAATCATGAGTTATTTATCAAAAAAATCGGTAGTACTCTGCAAGGAAAATAAATGTGTTTATTTTTTGTGACACTTGAGGGTGTATTACAAAACAAAATTAACTTTTTCTTTTAAAGGTCCACATAAATTTTATCACTTTCACGACCTATTTCCCCAGGGCCCGTGCTGTGACTACCCCAAGCCTGCCTTCCATTGGCCATAGGCTGGCGACTAGCACCAAAGGCGTAAATCCCAAAAACATGGAAGGAATTTCCTTTCAAATTATAAACACATACAATAGAGTAGATAGAATCAATAAACTATGTAAAACCATATACACAAGAAGTGATGAAATGTAAAGGGGCCAGAAATGCAGGTCCAACTGTAATGTACAAGGAAACTGAAAGTACAAGGAAAAAACGTACATCATAAGAAAGGTGATACAGCTTCTGGATCGTCCTCTGTGGAATATTACACGAAGGGTAGGTATAGATAGCCACCATAGCACTCCAAGTCCATCCTTCTTCTCTGCATACCATCTCGTCATGTGGTCCACCTCTGGGTACCATCTAGTCCTTGTACTCTTAGACTCAGTCAGCTCTATCTGTTGTCTGCATCAAACACAATGATGTGGGGGCATAGCCTGCACAGGGGTGAGTATAAAAATACTCAGAAGGGACCCTAACACATTAAATTTCTTACAACATCCAACAAAGATAAACCACAATGTACAAAATCAATATATTACCACACATAGGTATATGCCCATACATATATATAAGTTATCAAGTAATCACTGTCTATCATGATGTAAACATAGAAGTTACTGACACAACTCAACCATGATTTGTTTTATCGAAACCATGGCTGCTGGATAACTCCTTCTCTATCAAGTATAGTGGGCCTTCTGCCAACTACAAGGTTCTTCCCACTATCCATGGACTACTGAGGTACTCCTCTTGTTGAGAACCGTGGGTCTGACGCACTCACATAGAGGCGCTCCCCACTGTGGGTCTGCCGGAAACTACCAAGCGCTCCCCCTAATAGTCTGTTGAGGTACATCTATTTTCGAGTACTGTGGGTCTGCTGCCAACTACTAGGCACTCCTCTACTGTGGGTCTGCCTCCAACTACGAGGTTCTCCCCACTAGGCTACTCGAATCACTATGAGTTGAATAGGTCAAGTATTATTCAGGTCTCAACCAGCTACATGGTCTCCGTACTCCAATCACTCATCTCCAGGAGGGTCTATTCCATGAGTTACAGTTAGATAATCCAAATGTCGCAATGTCCCACATATAAATATCTCAATGGTCCTCCTCATTAAAGGGGTCTTAATGCAATAAATGACGCATCAATCGGATGTCCGGTCTGTGAGTTATTAGCCTTTTTGTCTAGGGGTCCAGTTTGGTTTTGTGTACGATCCAACCAGATCATATCCCAAAATTACATTGAACATCAGTGGGGTATACTCAAAGGGTCTGTTGCATTCCATGAATACCGACACCTCCAAAAGTCCATCAAATGGACATCCGATGCCAAAGATATGACCAAAGAAAGTAAAGGGTCGGTAATGGGCCTCGTCCTGGTCTGACCAGGTCGAACCAACATGTCCCAACATAGACTGGGTCGACCCGGTCAAACTCTCTGGGTCAGACCCAGCCCATTCGGTGGGACATCCAGCTAGGTTCATCTCATAGGTTTCCCTGTAGGGGGATTGACCTAGAGGCCATTATAGGTTTGGTCCGCGTTGTGAGGGTGCATGGCTCTGTGGCTCAGCCTGGGAGGTTGGTAGTGTGCTGGGAGGCCGCACAGGGCGCATACAAGTCGGCGGGGTGCCAGGCAGGGCACAGGGATGCCGCACGGGGTGCATGCAGGCCGTGCGGGGCACAGGGCAGGCCGGAAGGGTGCTAGGCCAGACGACAGGGCATCGTGCAAGCCAACTGTGCACTGGGCAATCTGATTGGGCACCAAGCTGGGTGCTCTGTGCATGGGCAGGGTGCTCGGAGTCCACGCAGGGTGTGGGTGGGTGGCGGGCAGGATGGTGGGGGCACCGGTTTGGCCACGCGGGGCACTAGACATGGGGCAGGTAGGCCGTGAGGAAGCCAGCGGGGCGTGCGGGTGGCCGCAGGCAGGCCAGTTCAGCGCAGCTCGGGCCGGTAATGTCCGGTTGGGAGGATTAGTGCACCGTGGGGGTGGTGTGATTCGCAGAGGCTGCGGGTAGCACAACCTCTGTCATTACCTCCTTCATCACTGACGCCTCATCGCCATACTGAAAAAAAACACAAAATTTCAGCGGAGGGAGTCGGGCTTTGATAGTTTGGCCCACACCCTCAATGTTTAGTGGTGATAGCAATTGGTTCATTAAAGGAGAACGATGAACAATAATTTCTTACAACCCATGACAACAATTCCTTTGAAACGAATATGATGAAAATAAATGTATATTTCTCTATATAAACCCACTATCTTTTGATTATCTATCGTTGATGGTGTAGTCATGGAAGGAAACAGAGTTGTCCCTCATCCCTTCTACTGCCCTGTTCCACTCCCAAATTGACACGACATTTGTGGAAGATGCTTCATGTCAGTAGGTTTCCAGGAATGAAGTCTGAGGAAGATGTCTATGGAAGATCATTTTCGGTGTTTTTGATTGGGAGAATGGTTCTTTTTTGGTAGCCTTCTCCCAATGATCCTTTAATCCTCTTTTGCCAATAAATGAAATGCCAACCCCTCCAAATAAAAGATTGTATTTTATTTAAGATTATTGAGTTAAAAATTCAAATTATGGAAATTAATTAACTGAGGTGACCCTTTTTATTAAAGGGGTGAAGTTGGAATAATAAACTATGCCTCAAATCGTTTAAGGTGGGTGGTGTTCTAGGTGTGTATCCCCATTTAATCGGGATTTGATGAATAAAGAGGCTCTACCTCATTAATGAGGGAGAGTTGAGAGGTTTTCCACTCCTCATATTAATTCGGGGTTAAACCCCGTGTGGTCCCCACCACATTAATCCTCTCATGTGTGGTTTATTTCGGGTGGACACCACCACCATAACCTCTCAAGAGAGGTTATAGTGCAGTGGACCCACCTATAACTTCCATGAGGTGGTTTCAACCACCACATTACAAATGGAGGCCCATATAAAATAATGTGTAGCTTCACATTATTTTATTATTATATTTTGAAAAATCAAAAATTAACTTCTATCCTCAACTCACTGCCATCAAAGTGAAAGTCTTTTTAAGTGAATATCAGCACTGTGAGTTCAACGGTGCCCTCCGATTTCATTTCTGAGCACCACTTCAAATTTTATGAACACCCGTCCATACGTTTACTAAACCTACCTGAATGAAACTTCAAAAATTGATTCTAGGAACACCATGACTCCGAATCATGCATCTTAAATTTTTGTGGACTTGTTAAATTCCCATGTATTTTATTTTAAAAAAAATCCACATAAATCTTGGGTCATTACATTCTCCCTACCTCATGGCATTACATCGCTGTAAAATAAGACTCAAACTATGGAAACAAATGGTGGTACTGAGCACACATCTAAGTCTCCCAATCACATGTTCTCTCGTGGAGGTTCTCGTGCTGCTAGTGATTACGCACCAGAGGTATCGACTATCCACATAGGACCCACACTTTTTGATCCTTAATCTACACTGGAACCTCCATAAATGTTTCCCCATCATTGATATCTAGCTCTCCATGGTCGAGGATGTGTGATGGGTCATGCAAGTATCTCCTCAGCTTGGATACATTGAAGAAGTCAAGTAATCGATGCAACTGAGTTGGGAGATCCAGATGGTAAGCCAACTCTCCGACTCTACATAGGACTTGGAAAGGTCCAATAAATCTCAGAGATAACTTGCATCCATGGCCAATTATCCATAGACCTCATCAAGGTGAGACTCGTAGATAGACTTGGTCGCCATCCTCGAACTCTAGAGGTCTCTATCTTCTATCAGCATACAACTTCTGCATACTATGTTTAGTCTTAATCCACTCCTGGATGATCTACACCTCCTCAGTGGTAGCTCGTACCATCATGGTACCCCTAGTGATGACTCCCATGGGTATGTCCAGCACATTGGCGATCTAAAATATCGACCATACAAGGCCTCAAAAGGTGACATCGCAATGGTGGAGTGATTGATGTTGTTGTAGGAAAACTCCACCAGTGGTAAGTGATCCTCTCAGCTGCGACCAATGTTGAGGACACAAGCACATGGCATGTCCTTATGGTTCTGAATGGTCTACTCAGTATGACCATATGTCTGAGGATGGAAGGTGGTACTCAAGCGAAGCTGTGTCTCAAATGCCTCCTATAACCCCTTCAAAAGCTGGTAATTAAATAGTGTAGCACAGAAGGAGAAAATTGTCAATGGTATACCATGTAAACACAAAATCTCCTAAATATAGAGGAATCATAATCTCTCTACTAAACCTTTCTCTTTGATCAGCAGGAAGTGGGCTAAATTGGTTAGTCAGTAGACAATCACGCAAATTGAGTCATGAACACTGGACGTATGTGGAAGACCCATCACGAAGTCCATGGATATCCCATCCCACTTCCACTCTAGTACCTCTATAGGCTGAACCAAGCCTTCTAGTACCTGGTGCTCCACCTTCACTTATTGAAAAGTGAGGTATCATTAGAAAAGCTATGTTATTGCCTTCTTCATACCTATCCACAAGTGCTGTCGTCGAAGGTCCTGGTACATCTTTGCAACTTCTGGATGTACCGCTAGAGGTGATTGTGGAAATCCTTTAACAATTCATCATGAGGTGACACTGGTACCATGTTACATCCTCTGAAGAGGATGATGTGCTCCCCAGCTTTAGAAAATCAATCAGGTGTCTGCCCTGTGTATATCTTAGTATGTAGTGTCTCACAGTTATCATCCCCACGTTTTGCTTCCCTGAATCACTGCTGATTTGGGAGAGTGACTGTAAGAGACTATAGAAGAGCTTCCCCATCCCTATCGAGAAAGAATATCTATAAGGCAACCTGGTGCTCTGTTGCCTCACCTACCAGTTGTATACCAGATCTCTTGTTGAGTGCATCTTCCACAACATTACCTTTTCTAGGAGTATAGATTATCTCGAAGTCATAGTCCTGGAAGAACTCAAGTCATCACCATTGTCTCAAGGTCATGTCCTTCTAAGGGAAGATATATCTGACACTCTTGTGATCAGAGTACACGATAAAACATTTGCCCATCAGATAGTGTCTTCATCTCTTCATGTAGAAAACAACTACTGCTAACTCCTGGTTATGGGTAGCGTAGTTTTTCACATGATGTCTCCATTGTCGATAACCTTAAGAGATTTCAACTTCTTCCTAAATTTGGAAACACCCGACTCCATTCCTTAATGGTTCACAGTAGACTATGTACCCTACGTCCTCCTCTGGAATCCTCAAGGTGGGGGCACAACTTAGCCTCTACCTTAGCACTTGAAATCTCTGCTAGAATCTCTCTGACCATAAGAAGGGTTTCCTATTCATCGTCAAGGATGATAGTGGTGCTGAAACACTGGAGAAGTCTGGTAAGAACCTCTTTTAGTATCCATCCAAAACCAGGAAACTCCATACCTCCGTCACACTCCTTGGTGGATCCCAGGCGAGTACCGCCACAATCTTCACTGGATCCACTACAACCCCAGTCTTTGAGATGACATTTCTGAAAAAATGAACCTCTCAAATCCCAAAATGGAACTTCGAGAGATTACCATATTGCTGGTGCTCTCGATGTGTGTCCAGTACTACCCGCAAATGGTAGGCATGCTCCTCCTTAGTAGTCGAGTAGATCAGAATGTCTCTTTTTGAGACTACAATAAAGCGATCAAGGTTTGGTTGGAAGATCATTTTCATGAGTCACATGAACACTACTTGAGCATTGGTTATGCTGAAATTCATATCAAAGAACTCATAGTGGTCGTACCGACATATAAAGGTTGCCTTCAGCACATCCTTGTCTCGAACTCTGAGCTAGTGATAGCTTGATTTGAGGTCTATCGTCGAGAACCACCATGCTCCCTTCAGCTGATCAAAGAATTCATCAATACTCGGGAGGGTGTACTTGTTCTACACTGTCACTGGGTTTAAGCGAAGTTAGTCGAAACAAATCCTCATGCTCCCATCTGCCTTCTTGGTGAATAGAATCGGAGCTGCCCAGGGAGAAACACTAGGCCAGATGAATCCCTTCTCTGCAAAGTCCTCTTGCTGTACCCGCAGCTCACAATGCTCAGTGATAGCCATCTGATATGCAAGATTAGATATCAGTGTCGTCCCGGGGTATAGGTTGATGAATAAGTCCACCTATCTACGATGAGGTAGTCCTAGAACATTCTCAGGGAAAACATCGGTGTACTAGTCCAACACTACAGGATATCTCAGACTATCTACATTAACTACTCTGAGGGCAGGGGACTCCAACTGATCAGTGATTAGCTCCACACTCATCTGAGTAACTATGTATTGTGCTGCAAATGTTCCCTTCTCACTGGTAAAGGTGAACCTTGTCCCATCTGTGTGAACAAAAAAAACATTGCGCCTAATACAGTAGATCTGAGCATGGACTGTAGATAACCAGTCCATACCGAAGATGATGTCGTAAGGCCTCGACGCTGCTACGAGGAGAATCCAGCCAATGCTCTCGCCTGCTAGAGTAATATCACACTGCCGACACCTGTGCGTAATCATTGATTCTTTTCTCATGGGGGTCTCTATCCGTAAGGATCGAGCTAACAGCTCCATCAGAATCTCATATCACCCAACAAGGGCAGTGGCAATGAAAGAGTGAATGGAACCTGGGTTCATAAAAACTGTAGCAATGGTTGAGTAGACACAGATCAAACCTTGAATCATCTCCGGTGTGCCATGGTCATAATCCTCAGCTTCCTGGAGCCAAGATCTTTCCACTACACATATAATATGTAGTCAGGGTGGACCTCCTGGAGGTGGTGGCAGTAACACCTCGAATCATCACCCACTGCCTACTGCATGACCAGCTCCTCTGCCACGTCCTCCTGCTCCCTATGGACCACCTCGATCAAACCTCAACCTCTGCATGGGAGGTCTCTAAACTCTCTGATGTTTATCCAAACGGTGGGTCAGACAATCACCATCCATGTGACCATGCCCACTGCATGAGTAACACTATCTGCTCCTAGCATGAATGCCTCTCTCTCCACTCTGGGTGACCCGCACAACCGATTTTGAGTCATAGAGTCACCCACCTTTAGGTCTGGTCCTCTTGGAAATATACGAAATTTGTCTACTATAAGCTGTAGAAGACTCTTTTACATTTCAACTAGTGGTGGGTATCGCTGCAAGATACTTCTCACCAAGTAAACTCTCCACTAAGAGGGCTCGCTCTAACTCCCCTACTTATGTTGGGATATTGAGGGAGAACATAAAACCCCTAATCTCTCATTTGGGTCCATGCTCGAAGGTTAGGGCCTTGAAGAATGGGTCCCGTACCATATCTTTGGTGTAGTGTGATAGGTCGATGAACCACACTATGTACTATGCCACCATCATACTACCCTGCTTTAGATATAGTAGCTCCTGTATCCGCACCACACGTTGGGTGTCTAGGGAAAACTCCACCCGAAACAGGCTATCGAAGTCTTCCTAGAGTAGTGTCACCTCATCGTGCACCAAGATTATTAGGCCTCACCATATATCTACTGCTACCTAAAGAAGACTTGTGGAAATGATTATCATTTAGTTTGTTGGTGTCCCTACCTGTCATAAAACTCTCAACATAGCCTCCATCCAATTCTCAGCCACCTGTGGGTCCGTCTCTCCCTTGAACCTGGGTGGCCTCTGGTGTTGGAAGTTGTGCAATGTGCTCAACCGATGTTCATCATCTGCTGCTGGGGTGGTGGCATCGGTGGCCAATTGGGAATAGGTACCACTAGTTCCTCTACTGGAAAAGGGCCCTACACCGAGGCCTCATTGCTCGGTTGGCTATCTCTGTGAACAACTGTTAGGGCTCTAACTGGTCGTCTGCAGGGAGGCATCCTGAATGAAATTGACGCAACAAGGTCAAAATATTTATACTTAGTGAGCTGGAAAAGTTGAGCTGACATAAATAAAACATTTGAAAAAACAAATTCAATCATATTTTTCATTCACCTAGTCAGAAATCAAAAGTCAGGGTCCAGGTGTATGGATATGTCGGCCGCCGTACCAACACTGAACTCTCTGAACTGAAAACCACACTCATTATTCTTAGCATTATTGCATCATAGAAAATAAAGATTAGAGTCCTATGTTTTTCGGTTGAACCGACGTCCTCTAATACCAATTTGTCATGACATGTTCCCCTGGGGCCCATGCTGTGATTACCCGAAGCCATCCATCCACAGGCCAGGGGCTAGAGACTACCACCAAAGGAGTAAATCTCTGAATCTAAGAAGGCATTGCCATAACAAATTATTAAAAAACTCAATAGGGTAACTAGAAGAAAAACACTAAATAAAACTATATACAATAGAAGTTGTGAAAAGTAAAGGGGCCAAAAATTAAAGCCCAACTGTAAAGTACAAGGAAACCGAAAGCACAAGGAAAACAAGTACATTAGAATAAAGGTGATATAGCTTTGGGATCATCCTTTGGGAAATCCTACCTAAAGGGTAGGTACAAATAGCCTCCACAACACTTCACACCCATCCGTCTCTTCTGCGTACAGTCTGACCATGTGGTCTACCTCCGGGTGTCGTCTAGTCATTGTACACTCAGCCTCGGTAAGAGGTGTCCAACGTCTGTATCTAACACAATGAGATGCAAGCATATCTCATGCAGGGGTGAGTATAAAGATACTCATTAGGGACCTTATGACCCTCAAGGTCTCCCAAAATCCATGAAGGATAAACAACAAATTAATAAATCAAATGATAAACACAATTATGTATATTCCCATAAATATACATACGTTATCAATTAATCTGTCTCAATCATGAGGTAAACTCAAAAGTTACTGACATAGTTCAACTATGATTTTTATTATCGAAACCAAACATACTAGAGAACTCCTCCTCTGTCGAGTACAATGGACATACTTCCAACTTCTAGGCACTTTCCACTAACCCTGGACTGCTGAGGTATGCCTCATGTTGTGTACCCTGGGTGTGTCGCGCCCACACAGAGGCTCTCACCATTGTGGGTATACCACCAACTACCAGGCGCTCCCCCTAATAGCCTAAAAAGGTACTCTTCCTATTGTGTATGACAGGAATAATTCCAACTACCAAGAAATCCTCCTCTAGGGATCTGCCGCTAAATACCATGCGCTCCCCACTGGTCTAGTAAAATCACTCCGAGTGGAATAATTCAAGCAGTCATCAGGTCTCATCCATCTACTAGGTCTTCATACTCTTCTCTCTCATCTCAGAGAGGGTACACTCCATGTGCTAAAGTTAGATACTCTAACTATCGCGATGCCCCACGTATATGTATCTGAAAGGTCTACCTCATCATAGGGGTCTCAAAGCCACATACTACGCGTTGATCGAATCCTCGGTTTGTGAGTTATTAGACTTTTTTCCCCAGGGGCCCAGTTGGTATCATATACGATCCAAGATGATCATATATCATCATTACCCCGCACTCTAGTGGGGTATACATAAATTGACCTTCACGTTCCATGAATACTAGTGTCACAGACAGTTCGTCAAATAGACATCATGTGCCAATGATGTGGCCAAAGAATATAAAGGGTCGGTAATGGGCCTAGGCCTGGTCCGACCCGGTCGGACTGACTCGTCCTAACCTAGACAGGGCAACCCATTCTGGGTTGACCGGGTCTCACCCAAAAAGTTAGACCCGGACCTGTTGGGTGGGTTAGCCTGCTCGTTCGGCCTCATCTACGGGGCCCATTCCAGCAGACGGAGGGGGAGGTTTGGCCCAGAGGTTGCCATGTAGGCAGCTCGACCCAGAGGCTGGGGGCGGTTTGGCCAGCACCTCGAGGGGTCGTGGATCAGTGGCTCAGAATGGGAGGTCGGAAGGGCACCAGAGGGTCTCTAGAAAGCCGCATAGGGCGCGGTAAGGCAGGCTGGTCACAAGGCAGGGCGCCAAGAGGTTGTGCAGGGTGCGGGAAGGACGCAGGAAGACCAGCAGGGCACCGGGAAGGCCGGCGGGCACGATGATCAGGTCGGATGGGTGTCGGGAAGGGAATGCAAGAGGTCGTGCAGGGTGTGGGTAGGTTATTGGGAAACTTGGCGGGGAACCGGGAAGGGCGCAGGCAGGATGACGTGGCATGCAGGAGGTAGTGGGCTGGCCAGTTCGACACGGCTCGGGCTGGCTCGGGCCGACGGTGTTCATCCAGGAGCATTGGTGCGACACAGGGGTGGCGCGATTCACAGAGGACGTGGGTGGCGCAACCTTTTTTGTAACCACCTTCATTGATGTCGCCTCATCTCCATGTCGAAGAAATATAACAAATGATCAAAGGAGAGAGTTGCACCATGTTTGTTTGACCCGCACCCTCTGCATTTAGTGGCGATAGCAATTGGTCCATCAATGGAGAACAATGAACAGAAAATTCTTACAAAACATCGTATGCATTACTTTCAAACAAAGATGATGAAAAGAAAGGTATATTACTCAATGAAAACCCCCTACCTTTTGATTATTTGTTGTTGATGGTGCAGTTGCAGTAAGAAACATAGTTGTCGCTCGTCGCTCCCGCCACACTATTCCACCACCGAATAAAAATGAAGTTTGTGGAAGACTCTTCACGTTGGTAGGTGTCCGAGAAAGAATTATTAGGAAGATGTCTATGGATGATCGTTGTAGGCATTCTTCTTGGTGATAATAGTTCGTTGTTTCGAGATTTCTCCCTATGATCCTCTAATCATCATTTTCCAAAAAATGAAAAGCTAGCCCCTCTAAATAAAAGATTGTCTTTTATTATAGATTATTGGGTTTAAAATTAAATTTGTGTCGATTAATTAAATTATATTACCCATTTAATAAATGGGGTGAAGTTGGAATAATAAAATATACATTGGCTCCATTAATGTGGGGGATGGTCAAGGAGTTTCACCCCATTAAATGGGGAGTTGAGGAATCAAGAGGCTCTCCCTCATTAATGAGGGAGAGTTGAGAGGTTTACCTCTCCTCCTAATAATTGGGGGGTTATTCCCCATGTGGTCAACACCAAATTAATTCTTTAGTGGGTGGTTTAGTTCATTTGGGACACCCCAACCATAACCTCTCATGAGAGGTTAAGGTGTGGTGGCCCCACGTCCAACCTCCATGAGGAGTTTTTATCCACCACACACGAAATGGATGCTCAAATAAAATAAAGTGTAGCTACAGTTTAATTTATTATTATTTTTAGAAAAACAAAAAATTAAAATTTATCCTCGAATCAATGCCGTCAATGAGAAAGTATTCTTAAGCGAATAACGGTGTTGCGAGATCAACAGTGCCCTCAGATTGCAATTCCAAGCACCTCTTCCAAAGTTTTAAAATTTCGGTCCTACATTTACTGATCCTACCTAAACAAAACATTAGAAATTTTAACTTGGTACACCGGGAATCAGAATCTTGCAACGTAAATTTTCAAAGACACGTAAAATTTACATGTATGGAAAAATAAATTTCCATAGAAATTCCAGGTCTTTACAATCTCTTATAATAATTTTATCATTGAATCAGACTTATATCATCTAGGAGTCACACATGATAAAATTTGCATCCATTTTTATTTTTATTAATTTTGATGGAATAATCCTTAGATTCTATTCTAGATCCTCCATACACATGGAGTCATGGATTATATCATCAATATAGACCACCAAATAATAGTTAGTAAGTCTTTAATGTATCTAATAATCATATCCATAATGATTTCTAAGGAAATATTATAACCTATGAGAGTCACTATGAAATCAATGCTTCTTTACACTTTATGGAAGGCCGTATTTAGAATAACATCTATATTTACCGTATGTTGATGATATCTTGAATGATGATATAAAATTTATATGTACTGATCTACTTGGTTTTTTTTTTGAATTCATGAATCATTGGCGGTAGATAATTATTAGTTATGGAAATATTTTTGAGCTTATATTAATTGATATGTAGCTGCATTGATCAGTATACCCTATAAGGACGTAATAGGTGTATGATACCTTTATATTAATTCTATTTCTTGTACAAAATTTACATAGCATGTTTGACTAGTACCATAAAATTAGTTCATTTGGAGACATGAGTGGATAAATGAATAATCTATATTGATAACTCTACCATATGACTGAGGAGAAGGTGATGTTAATATTCAGGAAATACATATATGTATTCCCTCACATTATGAATTTCAGGAAGGCTGATACTTTCCTTTAACTAATCCAATTGAAGATGACATACCTCTTCACTGAGTATCAATACCCACAACATAGAAGGATTTTCAAAATGAGATTCATGATATTCTATTAATTTATACAGAATGATAAGGTAATTCAGAATATTGAAATAAATTTATTTTTCCTAGAAATTGATGTGAGATCTATTAATTGATATCTAATTCATGCTGAGTATAGCATCAAATTTAATAAAAGGGAGGAATATAATATTCTAGGGAGGAATCATTTGATACATTCTAATAGGATAATATTACGACTCTTATGTTGTATTTGTCACGTGTCTACATTATTTTATAGGTATCTATTCATCAAGGTATTATGGTCTTGAATATATAATTTATCAAAATAATAATATACAAAGTAATGTATTGAACCAGAATCAAATAAAACAATTACATTATTTAGTGAATATAAATTATACATTTTATAACATCAATTTGATTATCTAATTCAGTAGTATTAATTTAAACAACGTTACCTTGCTCCTTAAACATTTTTGGATGCTGATGTTGATTACCCTTTAAGACCCATTTATTTGTACACTATGTTTCATAATTACCATGCTTCATATTGTTGAAACATTATACCATGGGTGGTGATTTGGATTGTTCATATTGTTTCTCCATCACATAGGATGGATTATTCAATCCTATTAGAAAATAATTATCTTGGTGTACATTTTTTTATACATGAAGTATTTCACAGTCCCTTTTATGGAATAACAATGATTATTCATTGCACTTTTTTTACTTGTGGGTAGCTAGATTTTTTCCTCCTTTTTCATTTCATACAAAAGATTAATATCCCATTATTCTCTTACTATATCCATGTATATGGGTCGATTATATAATATCCATATCCACCATATAAAAACATAAAACCCATTATTTACAAATAACAATGTCACATATAGATAGATCTATTATGATTTTTGGTTTTCCACAATTACAGAATCATTGTAGTTTTCTATCACCATTGATAGAAAAACTCAAGTTGAATGTTTAATGCCTTATGAATTTTCCTTATACAATTTGAAATTTTAATTATCCTTTAAAATGATCTATAATAATTCTTTCATTCATTTCTAAAAGATCAAAGGGTAAATCATTCAATGAAATGTCATATTAATGTCTTAACACACCATTTCATCTATTTCATCATTTATCATAGTATTATTTATCAACTACCACCATTTATCTACCTATACATCTAATATATAATCCATGATGTAGAATTTATCCTTCTTATAATAGTAGAGAATAATAAATCACATCTATTGATCTAACACGTTATTCTATGATAACTATAACTTTACATCATAGGTAAAGGTGGAAAATCCACATGGTTTAGGATAGTATTCATAGGTTGAGATACATTTGTATGTTTTCCCATGATGTTTTGGATTCCACCCAATTTCATGAGGAAATGTTTTCAGATAATCAACATATTTTCTATCACATGGATTATTGGTTAGGCTTCTGAAGGTGGCCACCATTTTTTAAAATAGAAATTTATTAACAACCCTTTGATAACAAAGAAGGAATATATAATTTATTATTACAAATATATAAAGTATAAGCCTCTATCCTATAAGATGAATTTTTTTTCCAAAATTATGATTATAAGATCATATACTTTAATCCATTTATATATTTAAGAGGAATAATTTAAGATTTATATTTCCTTTTATAAAGGTTCATATATCATATAAATAAATGAATTATATCCCTAATGATAATAAAACATAGTGAGTAGAATGGACTTTAAGTCATGCATTGGGTGATGATTGATTTAATACCTGACAATCCATTTTTATGTTTATTTATCTACGGAACATTTATGCCAGATCCACATCTACATATAGCATCTGAATATAGACTTTGAATCTCATAAATGACATAATAAAAAACATTTCTAAAACATAAGGTTGTTTCCAATAAAACTCAAACATATATGATTGGTTTTCAGTACATGTTTCATTGACTTAATTCACAAATGAACTACACCCTACCTTTGATATAAACAATAGAGACTGAATATATCTTAAACAAATGTTTTCAACAATAATGTCATTTTTTAAAAATCATTTTAATTTTATTAGATGTCATTTTATTATGGAAAAAAATTTAAATACCCACAAATAAAAGAGAATAGATATTGAAATGACACTTTAAGGAGAATATAAGAAAATCCTAATAGATAATGATGTGAATGATAAGATTACCAAAAAATAAGCCAAATGGTTCGAGAAACCCCTTAACATAAATCCTGCTTTATTTTTTTGCTTTTATATCTCTTGAATAATAAAAATAGGTTTTAAATTTTTTTTCTAGTAGTGAATTATTTATATTTTTCACTATTTATCTATTATAATGTTTTTATTCTATTCTGAAAACCCATTGTTAGAGGTGAGACATTTTGATATCATATTATTCATAAAAAATATCATCCTACATCAATTTAATGATTTATATTTAATGATGTCTATTAATTAGTAAGATTCACATTACAATGTAATAAACACTTATATTTATATTTCTATATATTATAAATGTTATACTATAACCAACCATAGTTGTGGTGAGAATAAAAATATTTCCAATATCCTTTTTGGTAGTTAACCGACTGTCAAGAAGACATTGTCAAAAGGAGAAGAATGGAAAGTATAATATATAAATAAAAAATAAATATAGTAATTATAGTAGGCTAAAATAATTAATATAAATTTTAAATAATAATTTATTAATATAATAATATTATGGGTTGAAATGAATAGATAAAAAGGGTGATATGTTGAAAATGAGAAAAATAGTTGATGGAATATTACCATGTTCTCAGTGTTTCTTATATCACATATAATTAAAATAATTCAGTTCATACAGATGGGAGTACCAATAACATCCCAAAATATTATTAAGGAAATATTATAAGGGATTTTAAAAGATAATTTTATTCTTTAAGTTAAAGGGAAGTGGATTTCCAATTGAGGGGTGAGGGGTTATTTTTACTTGATAGGAGGGGTATTTTAGGGATACAATATTTTATAAATTATTATATCCATGGAAAGACATTAAATAGTAATATTTGTTTTATTATGAAATATGTTGGAATAAAATAAAACTATTTAATGAATATTAATAACTTTATAAAATGAAATTATTAGTTCAATAAAAATAAAATGAGTAAAAATGAAAGGAATAATTATTTTAGGGGACAAATTAGAATTTTAGGATTGGGAAAAAATATTTACGAAAAAAATTGGATTATTGATTGTAATTAAATAAATTATCACACAGAATTATATTTTTTTTCATTAAGAATAAAATAAAAATTATTAATTCAATATTACATTTTCACTATCATAGAAAACATGAAATGTTTGAAAAACTTTATTTTTACTCTACATGTCAAAATGGAAGTGTCTCTAAATTTTTTTTAAAAATAAAACATTGTAAAATTATGATATAATTATTCTAAAAATAAAAAAATTTTGTTGAATATAATTTTCTATCATAGGGAATTATATTTTTTAACATAAAAATATTGACATTTATGAATGACATTAGAATACTTTTTTTTAAATATTATGTAAAATTTATTTTTAATTTTCATGTTTTTATATATTATTTGGAATTATAATATACATATTTTCTTAAATTATTTATTATAAATATTATTTATTTTAAATTTTATAATTTTTTTGTCAAATTAAAATTACAATGGTTTTGTTACTACTCCCATCATCTATGATACTATTCTTAACAAATATATTATTATTAAATGGTCACATTAAAATTGAAATAATCACATTAACTCTTATAAATACATCTTTATTCATTTATAAAATTTTCACTACAATTCCAAATAATGAATTTTATATTTCTTTTTAAGATATCAATTGGTTTACTAATATTTTTTAACATTTAAATAATGTTGTTCATGGGGGCCATGATTCTAATAAAATGGAATCATTCTTGTATTAATATTGTAAATTTTGTATTTACTACTTTTTATCAGGGTAATATTTTGAATTTTCATGGGTGTAGTTATATAATATTGTAACTATCTCCATTAATGAAATAAAATATTTTTGATTCTCTATATGATTAAAATATGTAATTCAATATAATATAACATCATTTTTATTTTTGAAATAACTATCATTTATAAATTATGAGGTATTATATACATTTTATATTCCTCACAGGGATATGATGATTACATTAGTGGATGTTTCTTTATTGTTTGGACTTCCTATGGATGTGGACACTACTATGGGTTCTCTGATATAGACCTAGAAGTTTAATTTCCAATGGTATTTTGATACACCATAACATGATATTCTATGTACCCTTAGAAAAGTTAGATTATTGATTCCTTAAATGAAAACCCATTTGGAAACACTAATACAAATGAAGATGGTGTGACCCTTCAGATATATTCATAAGGATAAATTTTATGATTGATTTTTGATACATTATTTCCAGATCACTCTGGGTTATATGTTGATTCAACGATATGTCATTTTTGATTTTGAGTGTTCTAGTCGATATAACAGGCTCTTGATATATCTTCCGCATCTATAGAGAGAAATGTTCATCGAATGACACACCAAAGGAAATGAGATTACTAGATGTTTTTCTATTATATGTGTGATTGTGGAACTAATTCCCTACACATTCCAATTTGTTTGTGATTAATTTAGCAGTCAATACATTGCATATAGGTCCTCTAACTCACACATAAATTAGAACATAAATCACAATATTATTACAAGAACATATTCCAATTATATTTTTATGAAATTTTGTACCATATTTTATAGGTGTATCTTATAAAGGACACTCTCAAACACACATAACCCATCAAATTAAATTTTATATAACCACCTGTTACATGATCCTCCATCCTATAATAAGGTATTAGTGAATCATTATTGACATGATTTTTTTTCATTGTTAAGTAAATTTTCAATATTTTTTACTAAAACAATTGATAGATTCCTTAGGTAGTAATTTATTTTTTATATATCCTATGTTAATATAAAAATAATTAAAATCCTTTTATTAATTATGTTTCCAATATTCAATTTTCATATTATTGAGATTAGCCCACTTGATAGGTTCATGAGGCATTTCTTGTATTTATTCTTCTTCTTCAGATCCTCAATAGGGGATGATTTTTGAATGGTTATTGAAATTATATTTTCCATAAAGGTTAAAATTAATAGAACATTCAAGAATTAAATAGATTATAGAATAATTTTCTCAAGGTAGAATCCTCATATACTAACCCAATGTGTATTTTATTAATATGAATTATTTATTCCTCTCAATTCATTATAACGGCACGTAACATAAGTTTAATAGTTTCATATTTTAATTTTCTGAAATTTTTTATCCCTTCTTCATAATTTTTTAGAAGTATTTGTAAAATAAGAACCATTATTAAATTAAACATGACTAACACTCCATAAAATTTCATTTAAAGTTCAAGAGTTAAATCATAATCCATATCTTGATCAACATTCAAAAATAGGGGTCCTCTAGTAAAAATATTAAGTTTTTTGAAATCCTTAAAATAAATTTTCATTAAAATATTACTTAAATAAATAATCATATGGACCTTAAAAAATCCATAAATATAATAATAAAATAGGTTCTAAAATCATAGACATAAAATCTCTAGGCTTATCTATTGGGTTATATTTACACCATGTTCATTGATTTTTTCATGTTAATACATCAACACCCATTATAAAGATTCCATGTATTAAAAAAGTGCATCAGTAAAATAATTATTTATAAATATAACGTTTTATTATTCCAATTATTATCAATATGTGAGTAAGAGAAGATTCAAGAGGGGATGGGGGTGAATTGAATCTTTTATTTTTTGTGGATGATTGGAATATGTCCTCTTAAAATCATAATGAATTTTTCCTTTTCTTTTTAAATGAGTAATAAAATATAAATAAAAACAAAAGGATACAAATAGATGAGGATACAATGATGTATAGTGGTTTGGGGAAAAATAACATATTAAACTTAAATTACACTCTGTTCAGGATCTATGTTATTTTTCAAATTAGTTTCTTTTCAGACACCATGAAAACTGAGTATAGGTGTGTGACACCATACAAAAACAATTTTTTAGATCCTCTGGATTATTTTTAAGGGAACCCTGATAGATCAGTCAACAAATTTTATACTTGACCATGACTGTATATTAATAGTAATTACCTAATAAGAAATTATAATTGATGAGGCAGTTGATATAATAATCATCTAACTATTTGAGTAGTAATAAATATGATATTTTTCTTCATGAATTCGTATTAGTAATAAAATGATATTTAGGAATAATGAATCCTTCCTCCCTTCTTAGAATAGATGTATTAGAAAATATGGTGTAGATCATACCTCTTCTATTGAGTAATAGTAGTGGTAGAATTATATTATTCGTCTCACAAGTTATCTCATTCATTATATTCACATAGTCGTGAATGAAACATGAAAATTGTTTTCTTTGTCTATTTAAAAAGTCAAATATCAATGAAAATATAATATAGAAAGTGATGTGGAATACAATATTTCTTCTTCAAAAAATAAATTCTATAAATTAAATTTAACACATCTTATTCTACAATCATAATAAATATATAAAAAAACATTTATATATGTTATAGATTTATCTTTATTTGATTACATAAAATCAAATCCTTTAGAATCATTCCTAAAATATTCTGATGAAGACTCGGAACTTTTTATTGTAATAGTTCCTTATGAAAAATCATATTCAAAATCATTTAATATCTAATCCAAAAATTACTTAATACAAATAAAAACATTTAAAATTTTTATTTCTAGAAAATATAACTATTTGATACATTGGTATTATCTTCAAACCAGTAGCTTTAAACATCTCTTCAATTTCATCATTGAACAACTCATTATCCAATAAATAGTTAACAATTGGTCTTACATTCCTATAAAAATTAAATGTTAATATCTATTGAAAATAACTAACATTAAAATATATTATATATGAATACTATAATGTCGTTGTGGGGAAATAGGTTTTTATAAATCTTTTACTATCCAATTTACACGTGTTTATAAGAATGTAATAATAAATAAAAAGATGAAAAATATAATAGAATAAAAATAGAGGTAGAATAGATTTAATTATGAAAATTATAAAAAATTAGAGTATCATAAATTAACATTATAATCCTGTGGCATACCAAAAAAAATTTAACCCCGAAAAAATACTTGAGATGGGGTTTTTAATATTTCAAAACCTAATGATTCAAGGAAACATAAATATATAAAAACTGAAATATAAGTTATGAATTTATCCTGACACAAAGATCTTATTTTCACCATTTTTATTATAGTAATTATCATGTAAGGATCGTATAAAATATTTTAAATATATAGATTCTATTTATTATAAACACTTTATATATAATTAGAGTCTATTTACATGGGGGTAAAACTGTTGTGCATATAAGGTTATATTATTAATTTTGTTTACATGAGCCATCTCATGTAAATTATATATTAATTTATTATAGGATCAATGAAATTTTTAGTGAAAATTAATAATCACCTACCTATAGACATAAAAAACACTTGATATTATGAGATCAATACATAAATTCATTTGCAAATTTTTTGAGGGGTGTTGATGTTGTATATTCAATTTTATCTGTTGACTGTAAGGGAATCATTAAGGGGTTCTACTATCAATAACTTACACCAATATACTCTATTGAAAAGGATTAGTATTGAATTAGATATTTATTTTCATCATATAATAAATATATATTTTGAAAAAATTTAATACATTTAATTCATTGATTTTTTATTACATTTAACACAATGTAACATAATAGTTTCATATTTAATAATTTATTATCCCATAATATATTACATTGTCATGAAACTTATGGAATATTTAATAAATTATACCATTTGGTCTAAAATAATTATTGAGAATGAATCAATATCGTGCTTTGGAAAGAAACATAATACATGAATCATAACAATATTTTATATAAAAAATGAGAAATCCACATCATATATCACAATTTTCCATGTATATTAATTAAATATATGAGTAGTCCTAGATGGCAAGGTTTATTCTCTATATTATTATAAAATAAATATGTGGCTTATTTTATAGCCCCAAGATTTATATAATGAAATGAATGTGTACAGAAAAACCAAAATGTTATATAAAAAATATATCTAGTTTAAAATTAATATTTTTTTAATTTGTTTACTATGAAAAACTTTGTCTCATATATATTACATAACCCTGGGATTTAAATAGAGGTATTCCTTTAGTCAAAAAATCTACAATCATCTATACATATTTAATATGTTGAATGGAATTTTTTCCCTTAAAACATTCCCATGTTGAAAAATACTTATTATCAATGTATTTACATTGAATAAAAAATTTCATTCATCTCTATAATATTTGTAGCTAAATTATCACAGTAGATAACCAATAAATTAGAAATAAAATGATTCATGTCATGGAAAATAATAAAAATCTTTGTAAAAACACCTTGATAAGAAACATCAATATGTTAAACTATCTAACCTTCAATATTGTAAGACATTATTAGTTAATGTTTGAAAATTCTCAATGATAATGTTGCACCATCATGATAATGAGGTACTTTGAGGTTCATTTGTATGAATAGAATCAATTATAATATTATGAATTAGATTATCAAAAGAGAACTAAATAATAATGTACTATTTTGTCTCTATAGTGTTTCCCAACACATTATTTACTACCTTTTATTTGCATATACCTAGATTATACTAATACCTAATTCGCATTCCTTAGTAAAATAAATATATAAGGCCTATTTCAGGTTTAAACATCATTCAAATTATCTATAATGGAATAATATAAGATATATTAATTTTTTTTCATTTAAAATTATTTTTAGGTATCTAGTTCAAGTTGAATTGTCACCTATAATAATATATACTATATATGATTCATAATATTTGATTAAAAAATATCTCTAATTTTTTATAGACATTTTCTAGGACATGATAAAAAATTCATCTCAACCAATCACTATTAATAATTCATCCATTGAAATTGGATGTATCAAACATATCATTCATTTCATATAAATATTAGAGAATGTTGTTTCTCTCATATATAAAACCATTATCATTAAATGAAATTATAATATCATATAAATATAAAAAATGAAAACATATTTTTCTCCACAGTCCCTATGATATATATAATGATCCACAATGTTTTTCTCAAGAATAAATAATGCAATGACATCATGAGATTGTAAATACTATCATTAATATTATTTCTTTAATCAATAACATGACCTTTGAATAATTTATATTAAATTATAATTCATAGAAGATATGAAATTATTATGTTATTTCATGTGGACCTCATAAAATATATTATCATTTATAATTTTGTTTTTTACAACATATTTTATAATGAGTAAATATAACTGAATGTTCATTCCAAAAACATATATAGGGAATCATTTTTTAATAGAGGAAAAATGTATACGTAAAATTGATCACTCAATTTTTTGTGATCATTTTTGAAACATGTCAGCACCTGTATCTCCTAATGTTTCAAAATTAACTTATCTTACTTTTTAATCCAAATTAATATACAATAGGTTTTTTAATGTGTAGACTGAAAAGGGACACAAATATCATTACTATTTAAAGAATTAAACTCCAAAATCTTGGCAATGTACCTCATATATGACTCCTTAAAACTCATTTCTTCTGAATAGTTTACCATATAAATTTAAACTATAATATTGTAGTAAAATTATTATTTATATATAATATAATCAATAATTATTGATGAATTTATCACCCTTGTATATATTTTTAATGTTTGACCATCATTTGGGTGTGATGATTATGGTTCTATTGAGTGATTCAGTTATGAATTTTTTTTATTATATTTCATGGACGGGGAAGTTAATTAAGAGAGGATGTAGCAGTGTTTCAAACTGGTGTCATGAATTTTAAAATTTTCTTGATGGAGTTTTCCGAGGGGGATTCAGACACTAAGGGGTTGATTTGGGCATTACAAGAGAAAGTTGACCCTCCTAGGAATTTTACCTACCTTTTATGAAGCTTCATGATAGAAATTACTAATTGAAGTTCTATTTGTTATATTCCATGAGAGATAAACTTTTTTGTGGATTCCATTTCTCAGGAGAGTAGTCCAGAGGAACCGTTGATTGGTTTCTCTAACAAGGGGTCGTTACATGTGGAATGTAATGTTTTTTCCAAGTGGATTCCCAAAGTCATAATCACTGTTGACCCCCATGATATCTTGTCTTTTTGTAAGAGATGTTTTCCTCTTTTTGAATAATAACAAACAAATTTTTGATTGAGTGGTAAAAAGTTTTTGTTTCATGAACTTCTAGATCTAGGGGTGATTTTCATTATTTTGTGGAATTATATTATTTTTAACAACACATGATCAAATAAGAGTTTTATGAAATAAATTTAAATCATTCATCATTTCTAGAGTGTTAAACTGCGATCAATATCAAAAAAAATAATGAGGTCACTCATGTTAGTCAGGTTGTTTCCAATATATTTTTCATTTACTGATTCCACATCAATAGTGTTCAATAATGGATAATAAAAAGTATATTTTATAACGTTTACAATATCCAATTAAGTAGAAACTAATTTTCCATTTATCTATGTTACACTTTTTTGGAATATAAATATTCAATTCAAAGGGTCATCCCTTAATTTGAACATGTCCCAAAATAATTATCCAACTCATAAAAATTTGAAGATATGTTTTTGAAATTTCATTTATTGGAACCCAAATAAAAATGATTGATTCTATTCTTAGTGATTCATTACACATGTAATTAGTAATATTATAGTTTGTAAAAAACATTCAAGCCATTTCCACTAATTTTGACATTATACCTTTAGCTACACCATTTTCATCCTATGAAACTATCATAATCTATTCTGTAATAATTCAACTTTATTGAAGATGCCTTAGAAATAGAGTAGTAACGGTCCATAATCAGTGTATCACAAATAATATTCACCACCTTAATCTAACCTCAATATCATTAATTTTTTACAACAAAGTTTGTATACTTCTAACATAAAAACATCAAATGAATCACGTGCTCCAATTTTTTGTTAATCAAAATGAGAACAAATATCATGAATATTCATCAATTAATGAAATAATGAATTTAGGGCCATGTAAATATATATCTAATATATATATTTGTGTATTGAAAATTTCCAATAGGGATAAAATTGTATTATAACCATTAATATACTTATTGGTTTTCATTATATTAATTAAATTATCACATATTTCATAATTATTAAAATCAAAATTACTAAATAACCAATCATCAACTCATATTTGAATCATTTATTTTGAAATAGAATGTAATCATTGATTCCATATAATAAAATAATTATCAGTTATAGAACATAATTAAATACTAGTATTAACATGAATGAAATTATTATCATTTTTACATTTCATATCAATGTATAAAAAATCATCATTGAATGTTGTACATCCAAAGATTCCATTATTATATATCAAAGAAAAAATTATTTTTTCAGAAATAAAATATAAATCATAATAGCATATGTTTATAATCCAAATTCCTGTAGTTTAAGAAATGTGTAATTCAAATTCATTTTTTTATAAAAAATAAAAACAAATACATCACAG
The DNA here is from genome assembly GCA_963277665.1 of Viscum album. Lineage (NCBI taxonomy): Eukaryota > Viridiplantae > Streptophyta > Magnoliopsida > Santalales > Viscaceae > Viscum > Viscum album. The sequence goes on along the minus strand of OY728133.1, from coordinate 1,041,664,039 downwards.
TAGAACCCATATACTCTTGGATTGAACATGTGAGAAAATCATGTTTCTTTAACAAAAACCAATACAACAACCCACTGATTTTCCTGATATTTTCTTACACTATTATATATTTTCAATATGGATCATAAATCCATAATAAATCTAATATGTTTAGTATAACCATATTTCATTAATAACAACCAATGTGTATAAAATCCTATCTTTATCATTGTACGTACCATTTAATGTTTTATTATTTCATTAAAAAAACTTTATAAATGATGTAAGAGAGGTTATTTTATGACCTAGGGTGGCGGGGTGTATGGGGTTGATCAAAAGATCGAGCATCAATAATGGGGGAAGTGAAGTGGGCCACATAGTTTTAATTATCAGGAGACCCAATGCACATACACATGTGGCCTGCTACTGTTTCTGGGATGTGGGTAGATGAACATACTACACATAGCTATTTAAGCCATCCTCCTTCCCTTTCACAATTTTTTTGTTAAAAGAAAAATTGTTTAGGGTTATCCCCTTTTATTTTATTTTATTTTATTTTATTTTTCTTTCATAAAATTTTATTTTTCTTTTTTTCTATTATCCTTTACATTTTTTCATTCCTTCATATCATCAACCCTCCATTTATGTCAACCATTCCATATCCCTCTTGGAAAATGGTGGCCCTATCATCAAAGTTTGGGGTTTTTGATCTTGCACATGCCCCCATTTTGATCTGTCTTCATCACTATCAGATGCATTAGAAATATATCAGTATGATCTCTCTTCCAAACACATTTATTTTTTGGTTCCTAATGTTCTCGTTGTACTGTTTTAGTGAAGAATGATATATTCCCTATTTTTGTGGTTTTTATAATTCATATGATTTCTCTCGTTTTAGGAAAAATCAAGGGTCGTTACCTAACAAAGAGAGTAAGATGTTGTTGAGGAAGGGAGTACAATGTTTTTCCCATTTATTTTGTTTCATTTTGGTGTCACGTCATTGTTCCTCTAATCAAGACCATTTAAATAAAATTTTTATCATGTTTTAAAATAATTAAGATGCTTTTTTGTGTCCACATTTACACTATCATGGCGATAAACGCATTAATAGTTTATTCACACGACTTTATACAACCTTTGACAATTCACTATTACGCTGCTTGTTGGAACCCCCTGATGTATCTTTGATGTCAAATATTAAATTTATTTAAATGATTTTTAGTGTGCATAGTGACCCTATATTATAGAAATACCCATTTATTTTATTTATATTCTCCTTTAGAACACCTTTTGGGAGTGCAATCCTTTTGGAAAAAATTTACATTTTCCTTAAGTGATACTACACCATGGGATAATGTTTTAAATTTTTTAAAGGTTTTGAATGAGTAATGGTCCCTGAATATTTGTTCCCTCTTGAAAATACCATGTTAAAATTATAATCAATTAGACCATATGTTATTCTATATTCCTTTGTAACTATATAATAAAATTCTTGAAATCTAAATTTATCATTTTAATTATATGAACACCTTGAATTATGCTAAATGTTTATAACTAATGAAAATATATTTTCTTTGTGATATAATACTCAAATTTCTAATCTTAATTTATTGTACACTATTCAAATATATTGTACCATATTTAATGTGTTTAATTAATTCATTTATCATTCTTATTAGCTTGTGAGTTTGGTATGTAATTAATGTCTTTTGAACTATATAATTGCTCATTCCTTTTTTATTATCGTGAATTATTTATTGGACCCTTGGTTAAGCAAGTTGGCTTGTGATATTGAAATGTAAGTGATAACTTTTTTATTATACATTATATGATTAATTATTTTTCCTTGAATGTTTTCCTTGTATTAAATTAGTGAATATTTAAATATGAATAAATTAAATATTTTATAATAAACTTAATATATTTAAAATAAAATCCCTCCAACAGGGGTGCACAATATTCTAAAATAATAATAATAATTAGTTTTATTAGACATGATATGTTTCCTTTCAATAAAAACTACACAAAATTTTTTGGATTAAATTTAAAATATTGATTAAATGTTTATATTGTTAGATTTTTATATTAAATTGCATGTGATGAAATGGCATTTTTTAAAGGTTGCCCCTGTTGCGTATGCCCTACTTATGATCATGTTTATTGACATGAAATATAAATTGTTTCATTTTTCAAATGATTAAATTTCACATCTTTTTAAATTGGTATTCATGTGGTATTGAGATACATCATTTTTTTCATGAAATTATATTTTTATGAATTTCCAAGAGTTATATGCCTTTTTTGATATAGAACATTCGATGGGGGCTTAGAGTGATCAGGGATCATGAGTTAAGGATTTACTAGATGGACATGCCATGCATGTGTGGTTATGAAATGACATTCTTAGGTAAAACACTTTAACTTTCTATGTCTTGGATTACTTTGAAGTTTATGATAACGTTTTTGTGAAGCTGGATCCAAAGGGTGAGAACCGTGGAAAGACTTGTCAGAAATATTGTTATGCCACGCCTTAGGTGAGACATGTTCCCCAATATGAGATATTTTGTAGGGACTCAATGTCACCATCATTGAGTGATAAAAGGTACATTGTATGGGTTTCCATTTTCATACTCATGGTATTATATTATATGGGATGTTTCCATTACGCCCCTTGGGATTATGATATGATCACCAAGGGTGAGAATGGGTCCCCACCTGGGTTTTGATAAGACATTTGGAATAAATTGATTGATTGTTTACTCATATGAGTTGTTTTTTTAATATTATTTTTTTGAGAATTCATGTGCACTTGTGATACTAATACCTAGAGTTTTAGAACCCTATAAACTTTTTCATGGAATGTGTGACCCCAAGATAATGAACCATTTTTAGGCATGCCTTGTTCACTGGCTTCATGACTATATATATATATATAAATATAATTTCATATATAGGTACCCAATTTAGGTCATTAAATTATGTCAAAGAAGGTTTTATTAGAAGGGTTTTATATTAGGAAACTAGACTTAGGTTTAGATGTTTATTTATTTAATTATCTATCTTTATTATATCTATTACATTGTTATCTATTGGCAATATGAAATGTAATGGTCTAGACACCATGCATGTCAGCCTATTGAGATTTATATCTCCCACACTGATAGGGTGCTATTTTTTACCTGAGTAGAATTTATGATCACAAGTTTGGATAAAAGAAATCATGCTAGTTCTGATTATTGAGTTTTTTCCTACTTCTTATGATGGAGATTGGGGGTAGAGTATGGAACCAATTCACATGACATTATTATAGTAATTTTTTCAATTTTTCATTTTTTGATATAATGTTATATATTATTTTACATCTTTTCCCCTAAACTACTATTTTGTAAAGAATCATTACATAACATCATTATTATATCGATAATTAACATTCAACTTCTAATATCTGTTCCATTATATTCCACAACTAATTTATTTTACTACTTATGATATCTTACGTACTAATTTATAAATATATTTAATTGATATTGTTTAACATTGTCTTTTACCTAATCTTATGATAGAATAGCTTCCCCGAGGCCAAACATAATATCCCTGCTACTAGTCATGAGCCTCTAGAATTTAGAGAGATGCTCTTGAGGTCATGTGACCCACCGTCTCAGGGTCCGGTTCAGTGGATCATCAGGAGGGATTATACACATGGACTTATAGATTATCTTAATTTTGTATTATTTTTTGGGTTATTCAAGAAATGAGGAAACATGAATTTAGAATTTTCCAAATTATTTGATGAAGGTAACCCATGTATAGAGAAACCCCAAATTACATATGTTGGGAAATAAAATCATTTATAATACCATTTATTAATTATATGAATTCACCAATAGATGATTCAAATGTTTTCTTGCTGATATTTCAATTTTTTATTATTATTGAGTATATGATTTATATTTCTTTATCTTGACGATAAAAGAAAACTACATAGCATGAATCGTACTAGAAAAATAAGAATTGAAATGAAATGCATATATCATTTCCATGTCTACATTCCACGTTCATCTGCATAATTACATTGAATTTTGTTGTTCGTAGTTGTTATATATTAATGTTCCTACTTTCTAATAAATATAAAACTATGAAAATTTATTATAGAAGATATAGTATTATGTTTGATTATGTGGATATCCAATAATTATTTATCAGGTTTATATAACCATATAAATTGGAATGATGATCCATATAAATCAATCTATTTAAATTATATTAAAACATTAAATTAATTAATTTTATACCACCAATTAAAATGAAAATGATTATTGAAATGTGATAAATTGAATTGATATATACCTAATAAATACGTGATAGGCCTTGTTTTTGTGATTCTTATGGTGTATTATTATATATATAGACCTGAATCTTGGTGATGGATGTTTGTTGTGTTATGCTTAGAGGAAAGTTATGGACCCATCCTCTTCTCCAGTTCCCATACTAATGTACCATGATTAGTGGTAGGATTATACATGAAATCCTAAATTCCATCCATATCTATTATACCAATTATATGAATCGTGTTTTTGGAGTGTGCTTTGATATTGGTGATTTATGCCACAACAACTTCCTCATCCTTCATTTTAAGAGAGTATCAATGAGCATGCTTCAGAGGTGGAATAGATTAATCCTACCATAGTAGCTCTTGTAGTGATACTTGAGGTACCTCATACTGACCTTACTATGGGTGTTCATGATTAGTTTAGGGATAGTTTTCTCAAGTTAATATAGGATATTCAAAGTGTTCCCAGGCCTACCCAAAATATGGAAGAGCTTACACTGGACATTCACCAACAACATCCTCCCACATTCTTGGAGAATGGTGATATTGATGCGGCAGTGTCTTGGATAGAATCTATGATATCCATCATTGACTATACTGAGATAACTCTCGGGAGGAGGGTCAACCTTGTTGTCTATATTATTCATGACATCAACCTGTTTTGGTAAGATGTTTTTTCTAAATCAGTGAATTTTTGAGTCATATTTTTGGAATAATTAAATATGGATTTAAATGATCATTTATTTCTATAGTCTCTGAGAGAATATTTAACCAGGGAGTTTATGTATCTTCATTAGGGGTCCTTAATTGTACTTCATTATTTTTCTCATTTGACCAAGCATTGTTGTTTTTCTCCAGATGGTATCAATGATGAACTGACAAATGTGATTCATTTAGAAGATGATTTTGAGACTCTATACTCTTCGGTGAACATATATAAATTGAAAATAGTTGTAAATATTTTGATCCTTAATCCAATTATAGAATGGAATTTCAGAGAGGTTGAAATTGAGATCCAATATAGTTTTGTTCTGTATATGGCTAATGGTTCTTATGGAATCAAAATGCATTTTTTCAATGGTTCATATTTGGGTGGTTCTAGATTGGTGACAAAAAATGATCTCATAGTATGTCTCCATTATGGGAGGATATTCCATAATAAACCCCAATGCATGAGAAACATAACTGAATACTGAGTATGAGGCAAGATGGATCATATTAAACACTTATCATATTATTTTCCTCTATTAACCAGTGTGAGTGGATTTTTTAAAGAAACATTATCAAGTATCAGATATGAGATTACACATTAGGTTTTGAGTTGGTCTTCTACTAGAAATTTAGTATGAAGAAATAGTGGTCATGGATTTGTCATCCAAAACCTAGAACATCATTTTCAAAAGAGTAGATCTGCTTACGCCCGTCTGGTATCACCTCAAGGTCACAGTTCGATCCATGTATATGTAGTGAAACCAGCATCATATGGGATGATTCTAGATATATATATATAGTAATATGTACTCTCTTGTTCACATATAACTTAGTTTATACCATATTATATTGTCTTCTTCACCTGATTCATTTATTTTGATAACATAAATCAATTTAGTGTATTATTCATATTTTCTATGAAAATGATGCGTGAGTGTTTCCATAGATCTCTTTTTTCATTTATCGGAATCTGAATGATAACGTTGATCCATGTGGAACTCAAAGTCTTAAATTCATATCGATGGTAAAGATTAGGATAGTAATAAGGATGTATCTTTTTTTTTTGTGTAATTGCTAGATAGTATTGGTCAATATATGCGATACCCATCATATTAATTAATGATTCACCAAACCGTATGATTTCATTATTAATCATTTTGTATTATATAACGAAATATGATAATGTGGGGAGTTTTGTATCTATTTTGGTTACATGTTTCCTTTTAGTATAAGAAACAAAACCTAGAATGTTCTTCTGAAATGGTTGGATTTATATAGAAATTCCATTTTCCTCATTATATTTTTTATTCAACCTATAGTGGTTCTACAATCATTTTTATTAGGGATTTATTGAATCATGTTGTATTATTCAACCTATTTTTGGAAAGAGTGTCCCGAATCCTTTTTGGAGGTTATTTAAACCACTTATTATATAATTGTATTCAAGGATACCATGCCCTCTATCTTGGTATTCTTTGGGTACACTTAGATAGTGTTTGACTTATGCCACACTAACATTATAAAAATATTGTGGGATTTGTTTGGTGATTTTGTTGAATGTCACACTCTAGAGGCCTGGATTTTTATTGTTTAGTTATCCATATTAATACCATGATTTTCTCATATTGGAATGACTGAGATGAAATCATGGACCACATATTTTCTCCTACTGACATGATGTTCAAGTGGTTGTTGATAGGGTTTTTTGAATCTTCTTGAGCTTAGGTAATAAAAATAAACTGATGATTCAATCATAAGTGACGAATTTGGTTTTCATTGGATGAGATCCTTGGATTCTAGTTTTCAACTCCATGTATACCTTGGTTTTTAGATGGGCACAAAAGGTGTTGTTTTAACTATGATGACCCAAATGTGTCAGTCCAAGGGGATGTTTCTATTATCTCATTGAGGCATGAAAACTTTTTCATCCTTTATTCTAGAGACATCTTTGGATGTCAGATTCTAGCCTTAGTGAGTGTGCTATGAGAATATACTTATATACTTTTATATAAAATTATATAGGATTAACTTTTGGTATTCATCGGTCTTATAATACAATCAATGTTGTTTTATATTGACCTACCTTCCATGGGTTTCATTTAATAGTGTTCATCTTTGACTTGAATCATTGATCGGTTCATCATTTGTGTTCTATGTCATGAGCATCATTGGAAGGATACATGAATGTGTTAAATGAAAATTAGGATGGTGTGGACACCACGGTTTAAAATTGGAACATAATTATAGAACATGTGGTGAAGCACCCTAATCTAGATTGATTAGAAGACAATGTTGTCATCATGTGTCCAGTTTTAGGAACTTTGAAAGGCGTAGTCTCCATGATTCAATTAGAGTTTGTGTATTATGTTGAGCTCTACGACACATGTTCCATGGGTTAATGTTAATATTTAAGTTGTCTTGGGCATTTGGAAATGAAATGAAACAATTTTGATGAATCGTCTTGAACCAATATGTTAGATACTATTTTTTTCGTTCCTGAGGACTTATTGAGGATGATATGTTTTAATGTGGGGTGGTTTTAACATATCATCTTAATATGGATAAATAACATTGAATATTATTGATTTATTTCTATAAAAGTCCCTTAAAACGATGCATAGGAGGTTGAAGGAGGACACATGTGGTGTCTAAGGCTTGTTGAATGCCCAAGAACCAAGAAATGAGTAAGAAAACCGATCCATATCGTTTAAATTATCATGCCACCGAAAGTGATTGACAATGAAGGCTGCTGTAGGTTCTATGAATTGGGAAGATGCACAAACTACACATGTTTATTTAAGCCGTGTTCCTTACCTCTACACGGTTTTTTTGTGCATATAAAATTAGTATAGCGTTCCCACCTCTTATTATTTATTTATATTATACATTATTATTTATATATTTTTATTTTCTACATTCCCTCTTTTATTTCATTCCTCTCATATTCCCTTCATTCATTCGTTCCTCCCCCTCTTTCTCTTAGTGTGTGGTGGCACTCTCATCCTCCATGCATGGGGGTTTTGATCATGCACCCCACATTTTAACCCATTTTTGACACCGTAGGATGCATTCGAAAACTATCAGTATGATATCTCTTTCAAGATACATTATTTTTTTGATTTCCACCATTCTCATTTCACTGTTTTGGTAAAAATTAATTCTTCCATATATTTGGGGGTTATTCTAATTCATATGATTTCTCCTATTTTAGACTGATTCAATTGTTGTTACAAGATGTTGGTATCTCCATGACATTGTGGTAGAAAAAATACTCAATTTGGATCTTGTTTTGAGTCTTTTTGGTGTCATTACATTGTGTGCCCTATCAGGACCCTCTAGTGAAACTTGATATCACATATTAAGTTTATTAGATTCTTTTATGTGTATACAGTGACTTTCACATGGGGAAAACCCCATTAATGGAATTCTTTCTTGCCTTTCCTCACCCCTTTTACATTATGACATTTTGAATCTATCTTATCCACACAAGAAAGCATTTTTGTCATATATTAAATTTATTTAAATGTTATGGAGTTTTTGTAGTAACCCTCGGTTGCATCGAAACCCACCCATTGGATGTTCTCTTCAGCTTCATCCACCAATTTTGGGAAGTCCATTCATTTGTCCAAATTCACCATTTTCCTTGAGTTGTAATCCACAATGGGATAGTAATTTAAATTTGAATGTTTTTTAGAATGAGTAATGTTCCCTAAATTTATGTTCCATTTTTTGAAATACCCATAATCAATTGAAAAGTAATTGGACCTTGTGTAATGACATATGATATTGGAATGATTTTATAAATTCCATACAATCAAAATGTATCATTTCAATTTCATGAACACCATTCCTTATTATAAATTTGTATACTTTAGGAAATGTGTAATGATTAGTGATATAGTACTCAAATGCCTAATCATTTTTCCTTGTGCACTACACTAATTATTTATACTATGTTTAAAGACATGAATTGTTTTTTGAATGATTGTAATAATTTGTGTCTGGAATTTCAATAATGACATGTGAAGTATAAAATTTAATATTGATTTTTTACTGGGATGAATTATATATTTGAATTTTTAGTATGATTCTTTTCATATGATATTCAAAGGTACGTGAGATATGTGTTTGAATACATGATATGCTTGTTGTCTATGCCTTGATATTTTTCCTTGTATTTAATTAGTGTTTAATTAATGTTTAAATATTAATAAATTATTTTATTGGTTAGGAAAATTAAATTTATTTTTATAAAACCTCCCAACCAGAGGTTTATTTTTTTTAAACTAAAAATAATGATTACAGTTATTAGACATGCTTGTTCTCCTTGATATATAAATTGCACCGTTGTTTTTTGGATTAAATTGAAAAGAATTATTTTGTTATAATTTTTTTAACTTGTTTTATGAATTATTAAGTTATGAAATTAAATTGTTTAACTAAAATCATTGTGTTATATTCCATCATTATGATGATGTTTATTGTCTTGTAATATAAATTGTTCCATTGTTGACTGGCGTAAAATGCACATATGGATTAAATGGTAAGAATGCAATATTGAGATGTTTATTTGTTGTCTTGAAATTATATATTTATTAATTTTATTGGGTTATATGACTTTCTAGATATGGATCAATTGATGCGGCCTCAGAGAGTACATAGATCATGATTTAATGATTTTCTTGATGAACCTATTCTGCTTGGGTGGTTATGAAAGGACATGCCTAGGGAGATACTTTATCATACAAGGAATAGGCTGGTTGGGCGGTTTATGATAACTCCTGAATGAGGCCATTTCACTTGGTGATAAACCATTGATGAACATTTTGGAAATATGGTTTTTTGATGCCTCAAATGAGATATGATTCCATATATGAGATATTTAGAATGGAGTCAGAGTTCCCTTCCTTACGTGATATATGGGATGCCTTATGATTTTCCTTGGATAGACTCAGTGTATTGGATTATATTAGATGTTTCCATGGCTACACATTGGATTCTAATATGATTTCTACGGATGTGTGTATGAATCCACCTTGGTTTTGATAGACTATTTGGATTTCCTTGATTGATTATTTACTCATATGAGTTATTACCTTGTTATTTTTGTCTGTACATTCTTGTGAACTTGTTATACTACAATACTTTCTTCCACCCTTGTACATTATCATGGATGGATAGAGGCCAAGACAAAGAAAAACATTTGGGTGTTCCTTGTTTACATGGTTTTTGTGTGTATATATATATATTATTCCTGACATATGTACCATATTCCGGTCTCTAGATTTGGATGATGTAGGTGGTATGGGAAAGGTTTCCTCTTAGTAATCCAGACCTATATATACATGTTTATTTATTTGTTTATCTATACTTATTATATATGGATGATTTTTTTTGTTTACAACATGAAATATAATGGTCTAGACGTTTTGGGTTCCAACCTACTGAGATTTATATCTCACACCCTACCTGAGTGCCGTTTTGTACCTTAGTCCACTTTTTGATCGCATATGCGGATAATGTGGAGTGATCTACTTCCAATGCTAGAGTATTTTCATACATCTTTGGATGAAGATTGGGGGGAAAGGACTGAGACTATACATAAGATACTATTATAACAGTTTTCCATTTTTTCACATTTAAACAGAATGATATATATGAGTATACCACTTTTCCCCTACAATAATTTTTTTTACTAACTAATGAAATGAAAAAATTATTATTTATATTATTATTATTTTACATCCACCTATTTATCTATTATATTTAACTTCTTATTTTTATTACTTTCGATTCAATATTCTATTATTATAGTTTTTTCTATTAAATTAATATTATTTACAACAATGTTATACATAATACTATGATGTTATAGTCTCCCCATAGACAAACCTATGCCCCTCACTACAAGATGGTATCCTCTGGAATGTGGGGAGATACTCATGAAGTCAATTGGCCCACTGTCTAATGGCCCGATTCAAAGGCTTTTGAGGTGGGATGCGATAATGAAAAAAGATCAAGGTTAAATTTTAAAAAATTATGAAATTTAGATCAACATTTCACCACATGAAATTTTCCATTGATGAAGAAACAAATGAGTTTCTAATTAGTATTACATTTAGGCAGAATATATTTATTCCCCTTCATATTGTCTTTCCATTTATGATCAGTTCAATTATTGTATGTTATTTACATATTGTTTTCTCCCATTTCTTACACAATCATTTCCACCCCCTGAATAGACATGGTAAATAATTCATTAATTGAATATTTATCATTATATGTGTTATCAATAACTCTAAATAGACAAAATTGACGTGTAAGCGTGTTGAGAAATTAATTCACTATAACTAAATCAAATATATAAACATCATGACTCTTATGTTGAGCTATAATATATGTTAACCTTATGATGTGTCCAAACAAATATTTCATTTTGGTTAGTATCATAGATGAGTAATTCATAAATAATGTTCTTAATATTTATTTATCTGATGAGATGGAATTGTCATATACAAAATTTTGAATTTCAGTATCACTGTAATTCTCATGGAATGGACTGAAAAAATTAGAACATATTCTATTTTTGACGAACATTGTACTGAGTCTATTTAAAATCTCTAAATATCCATGTAATTTGATATCATCATCCATACTATCATTATTATCATTATCTGAATTTCATTTTAATGGTAATAATCAATGACTGTCCCTCCTAGATGAGGAATAATTAATTCCTTAAAAATTTTTAGTTTTCTTCTTTCATTTCAATAATGTCACACTGAATATTAGAAAATCCTCATTGTATAACTATAAAATTCACACATGGTTATATGTTAAAATATTAATTTACATAGTTAATAATGTAAAAATGAATCTAAATAATATAATATTTCACGTGAATCGAATATTAAATAGGATAACTACACACTGTTAATTTTGAATTTTAAATTAATATTTTTATTATAAAATATTGAATTATAATTTGATAATTCAACAATCATATTATGAAATATTATGTTTTTAAATATTCATAATACCAATAGGAACATTATAAAAATTAAATTAACTTTTATATCTATGTAAAATATAATAAAAATTCAGACATGATATAATTTTTTAAATTTAAATACATATTATTTATTATGATTTTATGAATATGAAAATTTAATTTATTTTTGATTATTTTGTAAAAACCTAATTTTAGTCATTTTTAAAATAATAGAAATGAAATAATTGTTTTTATTAATTAAAAGTTATGTTATATTGTAGATATTTTTAACTACTAAAAATTTAAACAACTTCATGGATTATTTAATATGGTGAAATGAGTATTTAGATTTTATTTAATTATAAATGATGTGGAAAAACAAATGTTTTTATTATATTTATGGAAGACACAACCAAATAATCATTATCCTTAATAATTAAAAATTATCAATGTATATATTTAATAACTATGGATGAGTTAATGAATAAGATGATGATAAATAATATCATTCTTATCTATAATTATTCATTTCTCCCTATTAAATTATCCATGAACATGATGTAACATTTAAATTTTATATAATCTGAAATGATGTGAAAAAAAATGTTTTAATTATATTTCAGGAAGACACAAAGAAATAATCATTGTTCCTAAGAATTAAATTTAATCAATGAATATCTTTAATAACTATAAACTAATTATTGAATAGGATGATGATAAATATGAAAAGTTTTATCTATAAACATTAAAATTGATGTGATTTTATTCAAAATATTATATTGAAATTTTTATTCGAAGGACTGAATGTATAAAAATCCTAAAAAACTACGATAATATAAAATACATATAATAGAAAAATTCATAAATTAATTCAATGAAAAGAAATTTTCACTTTCCTCAGCCATTTAAAAAACAATGGATATTTTGAAATATTCACCATCCCTTCAATAAATTAATCCTTAGGCATAAGTGTTATTGAATAAAATATTCAATTTTAAGGAATATAAAAATTAAATATTAGTTATGGATATTATTTTTCCACTTTTTTAAATATTATTGATCTTATCATGATTTAATGAATAAATTATAATTTAAATGACATGCATCTCCTTAAAATTAATAATAATGATTTGTAAAAATTCTTCCCCCTTTACTAATAAAAGTTAATACATGATTCCAATAAACAATTATAAACACACACATAATGGATAATGAAAAGATACAACATATAAAATATTTATCTTTGTCAGGTAAAAATCAATTTATTCCAATTTTAGTAATTGAAAAATTTTATATGAAATATTATATATGATTTATCTTACTTTATAATATTCTGGATTAACAACTTACATTAGATGGATCCTTTAAAAACAAATATATATTATACTGAGGGATCTATGAAACCTAAATATTGTTTCTTATGCTAAGATAAAAATAAAATAAAATTGAAAGAAAAATATAAATTCCTACTTAATCTATAGATAAATATCATGTAATATTCAAAAAAATACAAATGAAAAAAATTTATTTCTTTGATAAAAATAATCAATTTATAATTTAATGATTTTTTTAAAAAAAACAAGGATAATAATAAGAAATTGTTATATTTTTTAAAAAATAATTTTTTATAATAACTATTAATTTGAATGTAAAATAATTTAATATAAGAAATAATTTTACTTTTAATACTAGATGGAAAGTAATTTATAGATATTTCCTTGTTCTCTTTTATATTCAATACTAAATATTCCATTATTAATCTAATTATATATAATAATTTATTAAAAAATGTTTAATCTTTTGTTAACCAACTATAAAAAATATTTAAAAAATATTATTTTGTAAATAATTTTTATATTTTATTATCATGTGTAACCTATGATTTTTTACTAATATTCAATCTCTAAACTGAAATTTATTACAAAAATATTTACTTTTAGTAAAAAGAAAATCGTAGGATTTATTTTAATGTTTATTTCAATTCCATAAATAATAAATTTAATATTCCAAAATATTATAACATTAATTATGTTAATTAAAGGATATATTCTATGATATATAATATTTGAAAAAAGAACATACCGTCCCAGTATGATCTATAAAAAATAAATTATATTTTTTATTTTTTTAATTCGTAACATTAATGTTGGATGTGGCTTCATATATTGAATAGATTAATTCACACTTAGTATCATTCATGTATTTATTTTTGATTATTTTATACTAATCCTTCTTTGGAGATTATGGTTTAAGGAATTCAGATCATAGAAGTAATTTATTCTTGAATCCATATTAATTAGGCTCATTATTCACATTTTTAATTACATTTTTATCTTATTTTGAAACAAGTAGATAAAATTTCTATCAATATCCACTAATTTTTCATTTTAATCCAAATTACAAGAATTAGAATTAGAATATTATTCCATCGATAATTTCATGGATATATTCTATTTTTAATAAAATGTTCATTTTCATTATAAATTTAAATATCATATTTATACATTAGTGAGGGTGTAATAAACCCATTCAAATAAAAATATCATATAGTCTATGGTTGTTAAATAGAAATATTAATTCCATTACACCTAATGTGTAAAATTAAAAGCACATTCATGACATGATCGTATTATTGAAAAGATATTCCAAAGTAAACATCATCATTCACCAGCTCAATGTGTATTCTATTCGTCTGAGTAATAGTTTCATGTCCGTTAATTTAAAGTGTATTAAAATTAAGTTGACAACTATTTTATCTGATTTTTCAAATACAATCATTCAGTTCATATGAAACTTAAATCATCATCCACTATTCATAAGTATTTTCACACTAATAAACTATGTCCAATTCATTATGAACAAGATGAAATATAATTTCATTTATAGATCAATAGTTTATATCATAATCATATTATTAAGTATAATTTTATGTCTCATGGTTTATAGTAGAAAAATTATAAAAGAAAAAATTCATAAAAAATTTTAAATATAATTTTTTAAACTAATAATCATTTTATTTTTCTAACGTCCATTATTATCACCATAAAATTAAAGAATATAGGTCATAAACATACCCTAGATAATATTATTTATTGTATATTGTATTCATTATTTTATTTATTTATATATATATATATTATTTACTATTCAATAATATATAAAAGATCCCAAGTACTGAATACCTATGAAAAAATTAAAAAATATTTTTTAATGATAACTCTTATTGATAAAAATTATTGTCCCATGTTAAGATGAATAAGACACAATATGTATCTATAATTTATGATGTTATAAAATATTAAATTATTTTCAATATCCCAATTTAATTCATATAAAATGTAACATTTTCTTTATAAATGAATAATTATGTCACAATAAAATGGAATGAAAATATTGTGATGGGGACATAATGATGTATAGTGCTTTGATGAATAAAAACTCCCTAGTTGAGACAAATTACATTTTATCCATAACATTTATCATTTTAACTATAGTGTACATTTATGGGGATCATTAATATTTTAGTTCTAGATGATGAAACTATAGAAAAAATGTTATTTTAGTACTTCAAGATCATTTATAGAAAACATTGATATATTTTTCTATGAAATGGACACTCTATGATGATTTCATACAAGTAGTCAGCACTAAACATGAAATGTGATGGGATGAGTGAGTTGAAAAAATATTCTTCTCATTATTACAGTAAATAATTAATGTTTTAAATGTTTTTAAAAATAAAAAAAATATTTTATAAATCATCATTAATAATAATGAATACTACATTCCTCCTAGGATCAAAAACTATAAATTAAAATAATTTTCATTTATCCTCTTACATCAAATAATAGAATCTAAATAACAATACTTTTATTCACATAGTATATGTTCATATTATTTAAATAATTGAGATTAAAATAGAGTAAATGTTGTCATTGTCTCTTTAAAATATTATAAATATATGATTATATCAAATATAAAATGATTTCACACAATGTACATATTATATACCTAAGAAATTCTTTGAAAATAATTTCCATCTTATTATTTATTAATCCTAAAAAATCTAAAAAATATATTTTCAATTCATTTATTATTTATCCTTGTTTTATAATAATAAAATATAATTTTCATAAACATTAATTAATTTTATCCATGAAATTTTATTTCATTTTTCTATAATATATACTTAGGAAAACTCAAATCTAAATGTGTTGAATATTTAATATGTAAATAACTATAAGAAAATAGAAAAATTGGAAACATATAAATTATTGATATTATAAAATTTGATAAAGATGTAATATCTTGAAACTAATATATCAAAAAATCTCTTTAATTTCATCATTAAAAAACTCATTCTCCAATAAAACAAACAAGGTATTATATTCCTTAAAAAATAACAAATGTAATCTCCATTTGGAAAATCTGATGTTAAAATATATCACAATTGATGATTTCATCCTGGATATGGTATAATAATTCACCCTAAAAATATTCGTAATTAATTATTATAATTCCCCAAACATAACATACAATGAAGTTAAAATAGTTTTTTGTAGAAAATTTCACACATTACATAAAAAACACGCAATAGATATATTTGTTTAACTGCTTTGGAAACTTGTAAACATAACACAATAGTTCATAATAGATATGCTTATTATACTTGAAATTTATTCCTAAATAGAGATCTTTTTGACATATCAATCCTAATAAAACTCTCTAAAACCATTGGAAACGATACATATAAAATTGTGATACCAAATTCCTAGTAAGGGTAATCATGGAAGGTTCTCAGGGACTACTAGAATATAAGTTTATTAAAACATGATCCCAATATTTAAATTTTATAGCCTTTATATCAAATTTCATATAAACATGTAATGGAATAAATATTGGTAGTTCACAATACATGATTCATAAGATAAAAAAATCACATGATCTTGTGAGTATTAAAATATCAAAATACATGGAAATTATGGAAAAAATAAGTTTAAAACATATTCTATCAGTGATTCCTACCAATAAATTTGTAGTATGAATGGATTGTGTTATCACTCGTGTACCAACATCAGGGATGAAAAGGAAAATCATGTATCATATAGCTCTGTACTTGGTATTTCCTCCCATTTACCCTCTTGTTGTGGGTTTGGATTCCATCCACTGTTCCCTCTTATTATGAGATTTGGATAAGCTCATGTTCAGCCTCTTGTTTGTGGGTTTAAGATGACCAACCGTGTACCCTCTTGCCATGGTCATAAAATGTTCTACCATAAACCCTTTGAACTTATATAACATTAATCATTATCCAAATAATTGAAGGGAGATATATGTATTACCTCTCACAAAATAAAAACCATACATATGTGTTTCACAAAAAACATAAATCATTCATCATACAATAACCCATGGAAGGAAATGGGTACAATAAAAATCATTAAATAATTTCATAACACATTGAAGTGAAATTATTTTCATAAATATCAATTCCTCATAATCATATATATACCACATAAATAATATAGATAAAATCATTAAAATAAATATCCCCATTAAAACATAATTGTCATAAATGAATGTTATTGTCGTTGGGAAATTATTTTGTGAGATCACATAAAAATAATTCTTGAGGACAATATCTTTTCCGCATTGAAAAAAACTGTTGAAATCATAAATCAATCAGACTTTTTTTCATTGAAATAATATTTGAGACATTTAATAAATCATTTGAATTGATATAAATCATCTATTATATACTTTTACCATTATAATAGATATTATATCATTTAAAACACATTCAACACATTTTGTAGAAATAATTTTTTTATGGAAAAAAGTATTCCCTACTAAAGACAGAATAAACATACATGAAACATATCACAAACTAAAAAGAATGATATTCAAGATTAATTATGAAAAATGGATTTATATACATTTCAAAAAATATTAAAGGATCACAAAATATAATGTTTCTTAAACAAGCCAAATTGAAACAAAAGTTTATTACCAATATGGTATCTTTTGATCCACAAACCATATGAAAGAGAAGTATACAAATGGATATGTAAATTCCAATAAAATATAATTATGATTTTCATATAATAAACTCATAAGATGTTTATACACCACATAAAATAATTATGTGGTGAACATGGATTGTATCCCATTCAAAATAAATCTGTGATTGAAATCCCTTAACATATGACTTGAATTCCTTCACATGTATTCGAACATCATGAATAGCAATTTATATTAGATTATACATATAACTATTAACCATATTGTTATTATATTACCATATAATATTTAAATATATCATTACATGACTCTCTTCTTAATGATTCCATGATAATGTAATGTTTAAAGTAATAACCACTTTGTTTTTCATTTTTTTTGACATTATATCCTTAGTACTATTACATAGATCATGAATTCATCATATTAAGAGTTATAAACAAGATATTTATACATTATTCATATATATATATATATTTCTTATATATGTATTAATAGTGATTCATAAATGTTAGAGGTAAAAATAAAATATAGCGTTTATGGAGACAGTGGGTTATACATACACAAGAATGCTTCATTCATTCTCTTCACATATTAATTGAACGAAACTTATATGATATATTTTCATTTAATAATAATTTTTAGTTTATATAAATATATTATTAATTCATATGAATTATCCTAATTATCATTAATGTGAAATCTAGAGGAAAAAAATCACATCGCACCATGGAGAAGATATGTTGTCTATACAAACATGCAGAATTATCATTCCCCAGTAGATTATCGTGGTAATAATATTGATATGATATTATCATTAATGGAGTATAATTATGTCAAAAATTTAATATATAATTACTAAAAACATTTTATTTTCAACTCCTAAATAATGATGAAGAAAAATTAATTGTATCACTATGTGGATAGGTTAAGTCGTATATACTATGGAGCGATACTTTAACTTATTTCTCAATTGGAATAGGTTTTTATGTGGGAAAGTATGTAATCATAATAAAATTTTAGAATATTTAGTGTGATTAATTTAGTATTTTACTATATATATCATATATTCGTAAGAGGTATAGATGAATATAAAAATATTGTGATCAGTTAGGGCGAATATCTCATCATTTAAACGAATCCTTCACATATTTTGTAATGGCCATTAGAGCTGAAATTTTTGGATGACCATAACCAATAAAATATTCCATGATAATTAGTCAAGAAAATTATTTATGAGTTTTTTCAATCATGTATTCTCAATGTTATTTGAATTAGTGAGGGAGGAGGTTCTCTTTTATAACTGAGGTAGGGGTACTACTGGAATTTCAAAAAATTACAATTTATAATAAATTGAATCAAAATTAAATTACATTAAAAGGACATGTATTCTAATATAATATGATATTAGGTTATAATTGAATTATCTAATAAATTTTATAATGGTTTTGATGTAAATTTAAACCATATATTTTTTATTAACCCTTAGATAACCAATTTTAATTTTAACTTTGTAAGTAATTTTTTCAATATTAATAGAATGTAATTATTAAATATGAAGGGTCAAAAGGACCATAAATCGAAAATTAATGATATTTCATACTATATATCATCCCTCTGTTTTTATTACATTTGTTATTATATTAAATGATTTAATAAAATATTATATTTATAAAATAACGTTTAGGCTTATTTGGACATTATTAATTATTTTTATTCAAAAAAATATAATAAAAACAGGATATCATTTATCCAAATATATTAAATCATACATAACATATTATAATCATCCAATATTATTTAGATAACTTTAATTATATCAATTTATATTTATTTTAATATTTTTAAAATCATTTATTTGGAATTTCTATTAATGAAAAAATAAATGAATCATCATTGTAAAATCTTTTAAGGCATTTATTTATTTATTAAAAATTAAAAATAAGATACCATAAAAATTAAAAACAATTTATCTTTAAAATTAATATTTATAGTCTAATTTATAATATGTATAATCTAATATTAAAAATGAAATTGTTATTGAAAATATATGTATGACATCTTTAACATTTTTAAATTAAAATATAATTAATTTATTACTTTCATCCATATGACTTATAAAGATTATAATTTTATCTCAATTATCATTTTTGTTGATATAAAACAATCCAATGAAATTATGAAATGTTTTAGGTTAATTTTATATTATTTATTATATTATTTCTTCCAATAATTATATGATTATCCTAGTCAAATGTTAATAATTTTTTTAATGTTAGTATTCATAATGAAAAAAATAAAATAAATATATTTACATAATTTTGAATATATAATTATATATATGAATTAAATTTTCAATGATAATACATTAAATTCGCAGTAATTAATTTTAATTTAATCTCGTTGATGGGGTGAGAAAATGGGTTATTAAAGTTAAAACATGCAAGACATTGATACATTTTAATATAAAAATTCAATATAATGTTAATGTAAATGGACTATATTAGATTAAATATATAAATAGTGATCTAATTATACACTAAATGTAACAAAAAATGTAACCTAATGATATAATGTATTTCAATAAAAATGTTTTTGCAACTATAATTTAGTAATTTTTTTTAATATTCATCAAAACCTGAAACGTATCATTAAAATACCAAAAATTAAACAAAAAAATATATTTTCATTTTAAATAAGAGGATAATTTTTTAATATATAGTACATATATATGTGTGTATGAAATATTATTTAAAATGGTTTATCTATTAAAAGGAGACAAAATTTACAGTTTTAAAAATTTAAGGTTTTACGTGCATATTTGGGGTTGTTCTTATCTTAGGCATATGAAATATATTGTATTAATATATGAAATTTTTTATTTAATATATATAAAATATATTTCATTAATTTATTAAATTTTTGGAGATTATACAACTTTGGTAATATAAATATAAAACTATTTTCATAATAAAAAATTGATATATATTTTCATTGTTAATTAATCGGTAACCAATTATTTCATATTATATGCCTTATATTTTAATATATTAGTTAGTTAAATTCATAACCTCTAATTTAAAATATAGTTTATACATTTTTATGTTAAATACTATGATTTTGATAACATACAATTCTTCAATAATCTATGGTATTGTGTGAAATGGTGGCTATCTAAAAGACTCATCATTGTGTTGCACAATCGATGAACAATGATGCATATACTGAATTCTCATTTAACTATTTTATATAGCACAATATAAACTTGGTGTTGTGTTTAATGTAGTCCCAATAGTGTTTTTTTTTCTTTTAAAAAAATTATTCAGTATTGTGTGAAATGAAATATAGATAAAAAATAAATTATTTTGAAAACAATTATTTTAAAAAATCTCAACATGTTACTTTCTAACAATATTAAATTTACTTTCTCCCTCAAAATTTCTTCATGATATTAGTGGTGAAATTATTTAAGTTTTCATTCATAGAATACCACATAATAAAAATGAATAATAAAAATTACATTAAAAAATTGATAGTTGAAAACATAATAGTTACATAGAGTAACTCATAACTAGGTTTCCATATAGGATGATACTGGTGGGAAGTGAATTTGTAGACATTTCAGGGAAATATATCTATCATGTTCTGATTGATAATGATAATGAAAATGGTTAGGAGAATGTTAACAACCACAAATCCTTAAATTTTCGATGTAGTAATGAACCATTTGATTAATCAGAAAACAAGGTTCTAGGATAAATTTTTTTGTTTCATGATTCATTCCTAAGTGTTGATTAATTATTTTGGGAATATATACTTACATGATTTAAAAACAATCCCATCCTTTTTTTGTGACTTGATAAATTTATACTTTATCACATTTTCCATGAATTTATAGTGATTTTTACATTCTTGATGTTTTAGCAGATCATGATATTCATAATTATAATGACAGGTCATTCTATATGTCTTTATCAGAATAAAATGTAGAGTAAATGTGAACAAATATTCCTAAATACACATATTTAAAGATAATACTTTAATCTCAAAGACATCATTTGATGTTTAAACTAAAAATTCCTTAAATTGGAATCCTTTCAATCATTCTTATATATGAAAATATAAATTGTTAGAAAGCGGATTACTAAATCAGATTAAAATATTTTTCCAATAAATCATATGGTAACTAATATTTTTCATATTAAATACATTTAAATTACTTCATCACGATAATAACCTGAATTACCATACATCCTCATTGAGAAAAAGAAATTTTTTATTACAATAATATTTAGTGGATATATTCCTCAAGACAAAAAATTTGTAAACTTCACCCGTGATTTCATATCCCAATAATAAAAAATATCCTTATTTAGTTATATAATAACTAATACCGTCCAATTTATTTATTCATATCCAACATATATTTACACAAAAATAATTCTCATAACATAATAAAAATATTAAGGGTTATATTTCCCTTGATCAAAATATCAAATTTTCTTTTAAATTAAAATTTTAATTCATCAACACCCTATAACATTTCTTTGAACATATTTAGTTAAAAACTTATACTCCATTTATCCAATATTATTCAAAAATCATTACAAAAAATTCCAAATTCATATAATATTATATAGTAATTATGTCTTAAGGTACCTAAACCTTAATCTTATCACACTTCATACGTTTAATGTAAACAATATTGATAGAACATCTGATGAAATTCACATGTCATGAATTATCTCATTATCTTCAATAGTATAACTAATACTCAAGCCATATTCTAGATTATCTTCATGAGATCTCCACATAGGAAATAAATTATCATAAATAAAAAAAAGACCACATTTGAAACATTCAATGTTAACCAGGTTCATTCTAGTTTCCATTGATGAATAAAACCATAATGAATCGTGTGATAATAATTTTTCATAGTTTAAAACAACATTATCATTTTAAATCCCATATATTATTTATATATCATGATATATAATTTAAAATAATTTATAATATAAGATTATCATATGATAAATCCCTAAATATATCCATAGATATATCAATAGGGATCTAACTAATTGTTCTCATCATAGATTCCAAAGGTTTACTAAACCATTTTTTATACAAAATATAAAGTCCCAAAAATAATTCTCCATGAAATTACCACATTATATCAGAGGAATATTTCATATATTTTATAAAAAGAAACCCAACGACTATATTAGTCTATTTACCATGGAAACAATGAAAAACAAACAACTGTTTCATAACTAATCTACTTCTTCTCCAACCAATTTCATTGGAATTAGAACTCTTTTTGACATATCATAATTAATACCTTTCTTCTCATCTTGGGGGAAGGAATCATAATAAGTGGCGAGATAAAAAGATCCTTATTTTTCAATATGGAATATATATATGTATAACATGAAAAAATGTGTATGAAAACATGAGCTTAACATTTGATTACCATTCCCTACATATTATAGGATATTTACATGTGTCTTGGAATAATGATTGGTAGTTCATAAAACCAAAAACTAAATATCATCAAGTCACAGGATCCATGACTTGATAATAATAGAATAATAAAAAAATATTTTGGAAAAACGTAAGTATAAAATATCATAAGTTATTTATTCCTACAATTAAATTCATAATATATTAAGATTTGGTTAATAACTTGTGTACATATTTTAGGCTTGGGATGTCCTCATGTTTACCTTCATGTTTTGGGATTACGGTGACCTCAAGCGAGCCCTTTTATTGTGGGACATCAATGTCATCCCATTTATGCTATTTTTGTGAGAATTGTATGACCTTACATGTACCCTCCTGATTGTAGTCCAAGGATTACCACCAATATACCTTCTTGTTGTTTGATTTTAATGCCCTCTAATGTACCATTTTAACACATAGAACATTAATTATTACCCATTTCATTGGAGGTATATGTATTCCCCATCCATCATAAAATTAAAAAACACATTTTTTCAATAGAAACATAACTAATTCACCATAACAAAACCTAATATAATGAAATGGTTTTTATAAAAATCATTAAATCCAAACAAAACACATGGAAAATAATTGATTTTCATAAATAAAATTTCATTAATAAATAAGGATACCATATAACTAATGGATATATTATCATTAAAATAATTATCACTATTAAAATTTATGCATTGTAAAATAATGTTATCAGAGATAGAATACAATTTAGAGAGATCACTCGAAAATAAATCATGAGGAAAATATGTATTTGATTTGAAAAATGATTTTAAAAAAAAAATAATTATCCAAATAATTTCATTGAAAATAAATTTTTTTAAAAAATAATGATTATTTTAAATTTATTTAATCATCCTTGAAATAATTTTCATTGAATATGGATAAACAATCATTTAACACACCATTACAATATTATTTTGGAATCCCTATTTTGGAGGGAAACAGATTTCTTAAAGAAGGGAGAAACAAAATAATAGAAAATGATGATGACATGAAAAAAATTATATTCATGATTCAAAAAAGAAAAGGAAATTATATAGAGCTCATAGATGAATATATATGCATAACATAACATGTGTCTAAAAGATAAAAAATTCTGAACAACTTATCTTACCGATTTGGAATATTTTGAACAGTAAACCCCATGAATGAGATGATATAAAATTGATAATAAAATTACCCAAAAATTTAATATCAAATATAATATAATAATTTATTTTTTATTATATATTCCATCAAAAATAAATATTTGGTGACCATGGATTATATCTCACAAATAATAAAAGTCAAACAAAAATATATTGTTTGAAGTATTGACATCTTTCGTATAAGTTAAAACCTCGTGGAAAATAAATATAATTTTATTACACATATATCATAGAACCATATTAATATATATAATATGATATATTATTTATTGATATCTTAATATGACTCTCTAATTAACGATTCCATGTAAATGATATGTTTTATTTAACAACTCATTTGTTTTTCATTGATTTTTTAACTTGTTATCCTTGTCCCTCTTAAACAGGTGATTATTTATTCATATAAATAATGAAAAACATGATAGAAATATCATATATATTTATCATATTTTTATTCAAGGAGATTAAAACAATATAGACATAAAAATATAACATACCATTGATGGAGACGATGGACCGTACGTACGCGTGAACTCTATTTTAATTTCCCTGTCATATTAAATTAAATAAAATCAAATGATATAAAAACATAAAGGATTATTTTTTATTTTTTATATAAATAATACATATTCACGAAATTAACCCTTATTAGAAACCATGTAAAATATATATGAATGATTAATCACACTGCATCATGGTGATGGTAAGACATACATATACACAAGCGATGTTGTCATTTCCAAAAATAAATAAGTGGTAAAAAATTATATATGATAATATAACTATGCAAGTATAATTATTTTATTAATATCATATGTAAATAATAAACCCATAATAATTACTAACAATAAAATATTGTGATTTATAATGTATTGTATCTCTACGTGGAGACAGTAAACAGTATGTATGCATGAGAAATAAATTCACTTGTTGTTAAATGGTAAGGGAGATATATAATGGTGAGTTCATAATAATAAAATAATAATATTTCTGATGATTAATTTATTATATAATGATAAATTAAAATGATTTAGATGAGGTATATTATAATAGAAAAATAGGGTGATCTGTTAGAGATATTACCTCATCTTTCATATGGATCCTTTAGATCTCGTCTATTGGACTCTAGGGTTGGTCATTGGGGAAGAACAGAAACTATATAATTTGTTTAATTATGTAGATAAGGTAATTTTTATGATTTTGGAAGACAATGAAGCCTAAAATTGATTTGAATATGTGAGGTAGGAGGTTTTATTTTATAATTCAGTTTTAAGAACTATTAAAATTTCAAAAAATATTAATTTATAAAAAATTAAATATAAATGATTATACCTAAAAAATAAATTTATTAAAAACCATTATTATATAACGTTTTAATCTCATAAAATAGTAAATTATAGACATTTTTTATCTAATTTTGAACCTTATCTAATAAATTAACTCTTAGTCAATATATTGTGATTTTAAATTTGTTAGTAATGATATTAATAATATAAAAATATACTTTTTTCATATAAAAAGTAAATTGGACAATTAATGGTCAGTTTATGATTTTTTTACCATATCACATCCCCTTATCCATATTTAATATATTAATATATTTAAATAATTTAATAAAATATTACATTCATAAAGCATCATCAATGTCAAATATAGCACTATTAATTAGTTTACTTTTTAAAAATAACATAAAATGATGATATCTTTGAATGGACAATATTAACATATCCCTAAGATGTAAAAAAACTCGAAATTTTTTTATATCACATTAATTAAGTTAAAATATTTTTATTTTATTATTTTTACTATAATTTAGTTTGTATTTATGTTATTTAAAAAATTAACCCATCCTCATTGTTGATGCCTTTAACTTTTTTTTAAAATGTAAAAACATTATATTGATAAATATAATAATTTTATATTTCAAATAAATATTTATTATATAATTTATCTTCTGTATAAAACTTTATTAAAAATGATATAGTTATTGAATATATGAGTGTGACATATTTAGCATTTCATTAATGAATATATAATAAATGTATTACTCTCATCCATGTGGCATAAAAAAGATTTAATTTTTCAACATGGATTATTTATTGTTGAAGCGCAATCCTGAAATGATATTGTAACTTGTTTTAGGATAAATTCATATTTTTCATAATATTATATTTTACCCTTAATTACCTTATTTTTCTTTTAAGTTATTAACTAAAATATTTTTAATGTTAATATTTATAATTCACAAAAATATAAGAAACCAATTTTCATTATTTGTAATAACATATTACAGTTATATAATCCATTATTCAAAATTAGAAACACCTAATATGAATTAATTATTATAATATAAGTCAATTTTTCAGGGTGAAAAAACATGTTTTTAAATGGATTGAGATTTGCGTTTGATACCTAGCCCATACACCCAAAAATATTTATAAACACAATGAATTTTATAGTTAACACATGAGGTGTAATGAACATACACCATCAGCAACAATAGGTGATGATACACATTCAAGACAAGAAGAGAAAATAAATGAAATGTGCGTACTAAAATTTTGAGCTCAACCTTCTATCATGAATGATCAACAATAGACCATTAAATCATTTTCAAGAAAATCAGAACTTCATTTAAAATCTAAGAGTATCTTTCAATGCATTGCTCATATTGAGAAAAACCGAGCATCACCAAACATTTCAAACATAACATATTGCTCCCATAAGATATTTTTTGTAGAAAGGTAAGAATACTATAAAGTAGCATAACCCATGAAAAATATCAAAGCTTATTAGTAGAAGGAAAAACCACTTCCAAGGTATTGCTTTGAAGTCAAAATCATGGTATTTTTCTATTAATAAAAATCTAAAACATATAAAAAAATACCAAAAATTATTCAACCATAAATTTTTTGTATTCTGATTTAAAAGATGATGTTTATTTTTCCCATATATAAAATTTTAAATTTTATAAAATTTTATTTTTTTCCATTAATAATTTGTAAAATAACTCTTTAGAAAAATTAAGTGTCTTATGAATAAAATTGGGTTTGTTCTTCTCTTATGCCTATAAAATATATTCATGGATTGGAAAAAATATTTTATTGAACATATAACATGTATATTTAATAATTTTCATTTAGTAATTTAATTTTTTAAATTATTTAACATCAAAAATCTTTGGAAAAATAAAAATAAAATTATATCCTTTATAATCAATTTCTATATAATTTCATTTATAATTAATTGGTAACCAATTCCTTTATACTATAAAACATATATTTTTTATGTTAATAAATACTACTCATAAATACATATTAAATGGATAGGTTCTGGTTTATTATATTAAATAATTATATGTAAATAATATTCTATTATTTGATTAAACACTATGTTCCATGTAATGCAAGCTATTGAAATGAATCATTGTTGGGTAAAAAAACTAATGAATAGAATTTCATATAATGAATGATAATATATGTTTTCTATGTAAGTAAATTTCAACATGGATTTTCATAAAAAAAATCAAAAAATAGTTTTTTTCAAGTTAGAAATTTTATATTTGGTATTGTGTGAACTGAAAAATATCGAACAGATAAAATTAATTTGAATTTTTTTAATAACAGAAATGGGTATTATAGTTCTCACAGATTTATAATTTTTTTAAAATATTATTGTTGGGATAAAACAAAAAGAAAATACATTATTGTGTTTATATATAAATGTGTACGAAAATTATATGAAAATAGATTATTACAATGTCAACTTTATATGCATGTGTCAACACTATAACATTCCAAAACCATAATAAAATAATTTTTATGTATTTTTTTAAAATGGTGGAATATAATGATATAATATTATATCCAAATATTGAAATACTCATCTGAGTTCTATATGTCTCCCAATGAGGGAAAGTTTGAGAAAATATTTCTTCTGATTGAAAACATGTTAATAAATGGTTTGATATTTATTCATGAGAAAAATGATTTAAATGAAAGATGATATTGAAATGTATGAACCAGATAAAATATTTTAATTTGGATTTGATTTTCAAATTTCATGTTGAATATTGACATTTTTAAATTGAACTATGATGGTTGAATTTAATTTAAGTGATCATATTTGGTCATGGTTTATTAATTAAAATCATATATGTTCCTGAGTTGTTATTGGGTGAATAAGAATAATATTCTAGGAATTGGAATCCCATGAAATTGATTGATGATAAAAAATATATCCAAAAAAATATAGTTATTCTTTTTTCCTCGAATGGGATGTTGATTAATTATCTAGACAAAAGGATCCTTATGTATGGATATTCACATATTGATCTATGAAGATTGATTGAGTAATGTGGGGATCTTATAACAATAAACTGACTTATCTCATGTATTATAAACAATTCTATTTGTTTTTATTCTTATATTATATGTTTGTGAATATAGAACTTTATTATTCAAATCCATTAAATTTTTTAAATGTGTTGATTTGAGAATGTGTTGATATATATATATATATATATATATATATATCTGTGTGTGTGTGTGTCCTTTGTAATTATCTTTAAATATTAATTTATTGAAAAAAGTGGAAATGTTAATTTGATTCATTTTTTATAAAATATTGGAGCATATATGATTTCATTGTATTGATAAAGTGTAAAGAAAAATTGGAAAGATCATATTTTTATATTTATCTAATAAACTATTTTTCATTTGGGGGATTTTATATTATGTTATGCATGGTCCAATAAAATTGAAAGCACCACTTGATGGTGTAGGGAAAGCTTGAGCATGTGACCTAGAGTCCTAGTGGTGAAAAAATTGATATATGTTCCACTTTATTCATCAAAATTTGGATATTTTTTTATTTGGATTCTATTTTGTATCTCGTATATAAGAATTTTTATGGTTCTTTATACATTTAGAGTGTTATGGATCCTAACTTTGTGTTGATTTATCTTCACCTATTTAATCATACTTTTTGAAAAAAACATTCCCCTTAACATCTTGTTGATTCTACATGCTAGTTTAAAAACGTGGGGATCATGAGGACCTATCATGCTAGATCAATTCATTCTTGAATATTAGTGTACCTAGGGATCCAATTTTTTTTAATGTTATATCAAAGAAACAAGAATCATTTAATAGATGTTACATTATCAATATTTTTTAGCGAACACCAATTCATTTCCCAATTATCATAAATCCTTAATCATCAACCTTATCCTTAGTTTTTTTCCATAGTCATGGAATCAACCTTATATAATTCCATATTATCTGTTTGATCATTATTAGTCTTCTCATGTAGTGATTATTGGGCAATTATTTTAGAAAGGATTGATGATATTCTTTTAATAAAGATTAAATTATATATACATTTCATGATCAATATTGTCATACACTTTTAAATTATAACATCTAATTACTGTTTTGTTTGGAACTGTTCAGGCCTTATAATGTTTTACAATTTCCATTATCAGGGTTGGGATGAGAATGGTTTGGTTGGCCACCTTTAATGGATAATTTATTGATTTTTTGGGGTCATCATCAAAAAACCTATTATTTGTAGCCTAAGGGGGATTTACATACAGTGATATATTGATACATGACATATAAAATATAAAATTATTGAAATTATTTTTAAAAACATGGTGATGGGTTTTTTTGGTGTTTTTGTGAATTTTCAATTACCTGAAAGGTAATTGGTTATCACACCTTGTAATGTCCAAAATTGTGTTTTTAAATAGGTGTCTTGGATGAACTTTATATCTCATATTATCTATAATTTTTTTTCATCTAGAATGACATCCAAATTTTATTTTGGGGCCCATAAATCCTTCAAACTCATTTTAATTAGTGGGGGATTATTATGGAGGTTGTGGTGTGAATCTCAGAGTAAGAAGTTTCCTTTTCTGTTTTTCAATATCACTTTAAATCCTCAGAGTTTAATTAATCATTTTTCATATTGATGGATATAAACCAAATTTTATTGAATCTTGTTTATAGGTTGTGTTATTAAATATTTTACCCCTTTTTTTGGCGGGTTCTTTTTTGAGTGATGCATTTCCCTAAAAGTGGTATGCTATTTCATTATGATTGGTAATTTTTATTGAACATAAATTTCTTTATTTAAATTTCATTGGTTTATTTAATATAAATTTATTTATAAATTTATTTATAATATTTAATTAAGAAACCAATTCCTTTAAAATGGGGGATCTTGATTTTACATGGTATGAAATTGTGTAAAACACCCAATTCTTTGGAATTAGTTTTTTAGTGAAATTTATGGAATTTTTTGAAGTTTAAATTTATGAATTAAAATTATGGAATTGATTTGATGAAATTTATTTCAAATTCATATTTGAGAAAATGAATTAATTTTTTTTTGATAGAACCCTAGTGGTTGTGTCTTCAAAAAAGGAATTTTTTAATTAAAAACACGTATGTTGGGTTTAAAATAGAGATTGGAATATGTTAATTTCATTAATATAATTAATTGTATTTTAATAATTTCTATAATTAATTTATCATCATTGTTTTTTATTATAGAAAATTAAAGCCTAGGTAGTTAGTGAGTTTTTGGGATAGGACTCTTTGTGGGTCTTTATAACTGAAACAAAACCAAATATAGTAGGTCACATCATTGACAAGATAGTGATGATTCTTCGTTGTAAAGTGTCCTAAGGACATATGTATAAACATATTTCTATCATCACCTTTGAGTGTGTGAGATCCCATTGGATGGAACTATTGATCCTTTTTCCATAGACTAGGTTTATCATTTGTTTATATTTAAATAGAAATTTTAATATTTGAAATGGTGTATTGGAATGAATAATATATTAGACAGTTCTAAATTTTATTTCCCATTGTTGGATATGATTATTGAAAATGAAATCCTATGTAGTTATTCTGTTCGTGGGTTAAAACTCTTTTTGACACTTTATAAATGAAATAAACCATAGTACAGTAGGTTACATACCCAATGTGGTAGTGATGAGTCATGTTCAGAAAGTGTTATAAGGATGTGTATATACATATATTTCTATCACCACCATCAAGTGTTTGAGACCCAATTTCCAAGAAATATCGATCATTTTCACACATGAACATGTTACTCATTTCGTTATATTTGAAATGTATTCCATTGTTATTTTAAAATGTTATACATTCCTTATGAATTTACATAAAATATTTAAATAAAATGTTCATTAATTAATTTTGTTAATGTATTACAACTATCTGAAATTTAAATCTTGTTTTTATTGAAATATTCTTTTGAAATTTCATGTTTTTATTTAATATTTAATTCTTTATTTGGGAAAATAAATGTTTTAATCTTATTATGGAATCATTGGTGAGGCCATACTGAATTTTTTTGAAAACACTACATGTTAAATAGAGTGTATGTAGATTATCTTCTACAGGGTTAGGGAATGTGTATAGTGACACTTAGAGGGGGTAGTAGCTACTTATCCCCGGGATTGGAAAGTTGTTTCCACTATGTCTTGATTTTCTATCCAGTTTCCTATTATTTTCCTCTAGTACATTGGGTTTTATACCTATTCGAATTATTTAATAGTTCTCCCTATGGAGTTTTGGTTGTATGAATATGGACACGTTTATCTTTATTCTGAAATGATTGCTGAATTTTTTTTCCCATGTTCATTATGTATGATTCCATGTGTAGGTCACTATCTTTTGGGGCTCAATATTTTCCATTAGGACATGTTAGATCTTTATTGGTTGTTGGGTTACTAGGGTATAAACACAAGTTATTGAAAAATTTGTATCAGAACTCATCTATTTGCAAATATCCATGATGTCGGTATGTAGTTATGTTATCTTGATGGGACATAAAAGGTAGTTTGATTTGAGTTTGTAACACCCCATGATTTCATAGTGCGTTATTTCTTTAAAATAATTCAATAACTTGCACTACATGCAACACTGAGTTCAAGCACACCTTGATTTACCAAACTAGCCGTTCAAAAGAGGTTATGAATAATATTAACTGAATTTTGAACATCATATAATCCTTATAATTTTAGAATCCATGTTATGAGTTTCTTAGACATAATGTAAGAACAAATTCATTTTTTCACTTTTACAAACATTTAATAGTGAACCGTTTTTAAATATAATATTTTAAACTTTTATATATTCAATTTCACTAAATAAATTTACTTTTTAGAATGTGGACATCAGAAATTTACAATGAAACATCCCAAGCTTCCACGGTACGATTCCCTTTGAATACTGCAATGACGTGCATTGTACGCAACTTCGAGATTCTAACACACCACAACCTATCAAACTAGTCGTTATGAATAGTAATACCTAATTTTTGAAATTCTATAAATTTTATCTTTCGAAATGGAATTCATTTTGGATTCATAATATCGAAATTAGAATAGGGTGAAATTTTGGTACTTTTCGGATAACTTTCATATTTTGATGAATAGTGAAAATTACTAAATTTTAATTACAACCAACTTTTTAATAGAAATAATTAATAGTGATATATTATATATTTGAGTGGTTTTAAAGTATATTTAGAATATATTTTTTCCATTTAATTCAATGTTGGTCATTGGACATAATTTCACAATTAAACCAAACATAATCAAGTATCAATCTTTTGATAGTAATTATATCTTAAAAACACGCTTTTTGTTTTCATAGCGGGAATTAAATTTAAATTAATTTCTGCCACTTCTGTGTTTTGAATTTGGAAAAATGGATTCTCTATTTGGAATCAAGATGTTCAAATTGTGTAAATAGGTATCTTTTATTTTTAGACATTTTGAATAATTACTTCGTTAAATATTTTATTTACCATGGTTAAAGGGTAAATCCGGTAAATAAGGTTTAACAAATAATATTATAATAAAACAAATTACCCTAAAACATGTCCTAACCTTATTAGTAGAAACATGTCTGACCATTAGAATCTTTGAGTCGATTATTGGACCCCATGGTTCCACTTGTAAGTGATAGGGACACTTTATTTTAATTAAGTTAAAATGAATACAAAAATTTAGAAGCATATATCTTTTAGAAAAACAATTTTTAAATAGGGTTATATATGTTGGATTTTTGACTAAAAATATTAATTATAAATAAAACATGATTTTATACATAATGGTATTTTATTTATAATTTTTAGACATTAAATAATTTAATTTATTTATGTCACAATGGTGATGTAGTAATTACCATAATAGTGAAAAATTAAAATGATTGATATTGTAGATACCCAAATAAATATAATTTGAGACTTTTTATGAATTATAATAATTTTATAGGTTAATATGACATGTTAGGAATGTTTTAATTAACTTTTTTCGATGTAATCATTCTGTTGTGAGTTTTACAAAAATCAATTATTGAATATTGTTAAAATTGACATAAAAGAGTTTTTTAAAATAATATTATATTATTAATTGATATTAAATTCCTAAAAAATGTATGGTTCGACCAAGAGACTTATATCAATATAGGAGTATCATTAATGGACCACTTAGGGGTCTCTCGGATGTATATAGTATGTTTACTATCCATATAATATAAAAATACAAAGTTACATGGTAATTGTTAAACTAATTAACTAAGAGTTAAAACTAAAAGATAAGGTTAATATAGTGACCCAAACCTTTCTAAAACCTATTGGATGATTGGTTTTGCGACCCATCCCCATATTAACATTTAAATAATACACTTTGGAGCCATTATAAACCGAATATGAATTTATTATAAATTAATATTTTTAGTTTTTCCTAACAACCCCCTCCTCCCCCTTATAATAGAACCAAACTTCTAACCAATTATTCACACATTCAAAGCCCTTTCGCTCTGCCAAAATCTTCCCAAATACTATCTCAACTTCCCTCACTTCATCCTAGAGGCCTTCCTTTTTTCAGAAAGCCAACCTAAGAGCCCTTTTTATCTAATCAAAAGGAAGCACCTGAAGATGAGGAGGTTAACCTAAACCCAACCAAGGAAAAGTATAAGGTAATGGGTTTTCATCTCCCACCTTATTTTCATGAGATTCATGCCATATTGCCACTATTACCTTTTTTTTGGTGTATGTACTGACCATAATTGTATACTTTGTGTAATACACTTTAATTTATGTCTATTTACATATTCATTTTATGATACCTCTTTCATGGGTTGTATGTTTCGTAAGTTACCAAATTGGTAAGGGTTTATTTTGAAATCTCTTCATTATCCGAGGTTGGTTATAAGAAAAAATCTATTGGGATTTCTATATCATCCACATCCATGTTTCTTAAAAATGTATTTCAAAACATTTTTACTATTTACAATAATATGGGTTAAAACCATTTATACTCTTGTTTGACTTTTTATAAGAGGTTTATAAAGGAATCTTTTCATCGTTTTCCAAACAGGGTCCTCTTTATCCTTTTGAAAAAATTAAGGTAAGAATGTCTTTTTTTAACTTATATGGCAGGTGCAGTTATTCTCCCACGTTATTTGACCTTTGAAGCTTCCTTCACAAGCTAATAAAGATATATTCAAAATAAAGGTTTTCTATATAATTATGCGACTTTTAAATGATTTAAAAAAAGAGAAATTTCTCTCAAATAGTATTGTTTTCATCTATGTCAACATCCTCTGAAAAATTTTAAACTTGTTTCAAGTTGATTTATTATGATAAAAATAATCCATATTTTATTTAAATTTTTGTGATATTTTTTACTATGGATGAGATATTTTTATGCCAATAATGGTTTATGATTAATGTTTTGACATTTTGTATGTTAGTTTTAATACGAATGTTTATGTTATATTTCATCCTCTTCGTAATATGAATGTGTTGGACTAGTATGTTCTGGGTTGGGGACCTGTAAAAGTAAGCCCTCCGGGTTGGTGTTTGGTTATTAGAGGCACTCCGGGTTGGTGTCCGGTTTGTTAGAGGAACTCCGGGTTGGTGTCTAGTTATTAGAGGCACTCTGGGTTGGTGTTCAGTTGTTAGAGGCACTCCGTGTTGGGTTCCGGTTATAGTTAGCCCCTAGGCCTTAGCACGAGGCCTAGATAAAGAAATTAAAGTTCAGAATTATGCATTTCATCATTATGAAAGTAGTTAGTGATATTGGATGTAATTATTCGATTAGTAGAATATCCATGTGAATAAGTAAATGGAATTATTTAATTTAATTTCTGCCATATTATTCTGAAGTTCATGTTTAAAAGGCTTTTGTTTTAGTTTTATAAATTGCCTTAAATTATTATGCTTATTTTTGAATGTTTCCACTGTATTACATACCCTTATTGAGCATTTAAGCTCTACCCATTCTATGTATTATTTTTCCCAGGATTCCAAGAAGTGCAATGTGATTGATATGCAGGGTTAAGACAATGGAATAATGACATTCATAAAGAATTATTTATTTTCTTGTATGTTATGTAGTGTAATGTAATAATCATGTATATAATCTATTTTCCAAGACTTCTAAACTGATCGGTTCTTCGGGACTTGTTTTCTTCTAATCATGCCAATGTATTAAAATAAAGCACCGACTTTGGGTCACTAGGGTCGGGGCGTTACAGTTTGTATCAGAGGAAGTTTAGCAATAACCTTCGAAATGAGATTTAGATAAATTATGATTAGAGCACAAAGCCCTATGATAGACTTTGAGGATTAGTATAGAAGAACTTCCTAGAATTTTGGTATTGTAGAAATTTTTTAGTTTTCCGAGAAATTCATCCCTGTCTGGATACGAGCAGGTAGAGGAGGCTCTGGCATAGATGTATCTGGGGGTAAAACTTGAAAATACAACTTTGAGCTAGACACGAACGAGAACTGGTGCACGAAAACGGGCCTTACTATACTCTAGGTTATGACACTCCCGAGGGATATGATTAGGATAAATCTCATTTTCATTACAAATAATTATGAAGGGTTTATGAGTATATACTTTCTCAATGAAAACATATTCATGATTATGGATTATATCCATAAATATTTCAATTTATGTAAAGTGTTTGTTTGTTTGAAATTATGTATTTTGTTTCATAAAAAGATCTAGTTTATAACATTGTTCAGAAATGGAACCCAATAGAAGGAATGAGAACTCCAAAAATAAGCATGATCCAAAGAGTAAGGAGGATCATATCTTTCATGGTCTTAATCTAGGATTTAGAAGGGAAATAGTCTCCCACGTATTATCATCATATGAAGAAATATTGTCATGTGTGGATAAGATAACTAAAGAGTTTACTGAGTCCTATGGATTTGAAGGGAAGAAAGAGATGAAAAGGATGGAAAAGAGAATGATGGATAAAGGGAAGAGGGAAAAGAATAATTTCCCCATATGTGATAACTATGGGAAGAAACAACCTGGAACATGCCTGAAAGGAATGAGAGTTTGTTATAAGTTTGGGGGGAAAGGGCACAAAGTACGTGACTACAAGGGTACAAAAATGGTTTCAAATGTATAATGCTTCATTTGGAAGGAGTTTGGACACTACGCGAACCTATTTCTCCGTCATCAGACTATGCCGCAATTGATGCTATTGGATAATAATGAAGTTATGATAACACCATAGATGAAGAGGAATGATTAGAGTTCTTATGTTGAATTTTTCATTTGAGTGTTGTATCAACAATGTACTTGTTATAATAATTATGGAGTATATAAGCATTGTACTGCAGTACTATTTCAATAAGTACTTGAGATTGAATGGAACAATTAAAAGTGACTCAATAACAGGATAAATTTTTGGAGAATATATGGTTGAGAGAATGATAAACCATAATATAGTTATGATACCGAGGTAGTGATTTTTGAATAATACTTGATTGATTAGGATAAATTATATTAGATATTATTGACTACCTTGAAACTGATTAATGATTTGTATATTCCATCATTTTTGGGGTTTAAAACATTTTTGTATTGAAGGATTATATCTATTATTCTTTAAGTAATATGGGATTATGAGTGTAATCAATACGGTTTTATGGTAATTCAGGATGTTGCAATGTTTTAAAAAAATACAAGATGAAGGTGTTCAAATGTTGTTGTGAAGAAAAGAGAATTGTCATTGTGTTTACCTTCCTTATAATTTTTGGACTGAAGTATTTTTGATAGTTCTTGTTTGGATTATTTTAGATTACCATAAAAGGACAACCCAGAGGTTGGGCGATAACCCGTTGCGTCCGGCAAGGCCGCGAGACATAAATCCACAACCGATGGGCGACAAGGGTGTATCACCTACCACTGACCCACGTGATGTCCTGGATTGAATAATGTTGTTTTTTAAATGGTTCTATTAGATGAATTATAAAATTCATTTTTTGAACCCTATACGAATAGGATAAATAGAATATTATTTTTGAGTTCTATTATCTTTTAGAGTGAACGATGAGTTTGTGGAAGAACATAGTTAAAGGATGAGACTCTACTTGTGAAGTATATATTTTTATTCTTCTCTTATTCAATGAAGAAATTAATTATTATACTCTTGTGAAGGGTTATTTAAAAAAAATATTGTTACCATAATACCATATGTTTTGTGGAACTGATGGTATTTTAAATCAGCATAGTTTGATGCTATTTAAGGCCCTCAATTTACACTCGTTTGTTATTGATGACCTCAATCACTACTTATAAATATTTATGTTTTTCCTCTAATTATATGTCTCTAATTTCCACTAATGTTCTCCTAATCGAGATCATAATTTGGTGGTGACCCTTTCATTTCCCTTTTCGTCATATTAAGTCGACATTTTATTAACCCAATTTTTGATTTGGGTTTCCCCACAAGGATATTTTCTATTTTCAACATTTTTTTTCAAAGAATAGTTTCAAATTGCAAGGAAACAATTTATTGATGGAGGGGAGAATGTAACACAGCATGATTTCATAGTGCGTTATTTCTTTAAAATAATTCAATAACTTGCACTACACGAAACACCGAGTTCAAGCACACCATGATTTACCAAACAAACTGTTCAAAAGCGGTTATGAATAATATTAACTGAATTTTGAACATTATATAATCCTTATAATTTTAGAATCCATATTATGAGTTTCTTAGACATAATGTATGAACAAATTCATTTTTGCACTTTTGCAAACTTTAAATAATGAAACCTTTTTAAATCCAATATTTTTAAACTTTAATATATTCAATTTGACTAAATAAATTTACTTTTTAGAATGAGGACATCAAATATTTACAATGAAACATCCCAAGCTTCCACGGTATGTTTCCCTTTGAATAATGAAATATCGTGCATTGTACGCAACTTCGAGATTCTAACACACCACAACCAATCAAACTTTCCATTATGAATAGTAATACTTACTTTTTTAAATTTTATAAATTTAATCTTTCAAAATGGACTTCATTTTCGGATTCATAATATCGAAATTATCTTAGGGAGAAATTTTGGTACTTTTCGGATAACCTTAATATTTTGATGAATAGTGAAAATTACTAAATTTTAATTACAATCAACATTTTTAATCAAAATAATTAATAGTGATAAATTATGAATTTGAGTGGATTTGAAGTATATTTAGAATATATTTTTAACATTTAATACAATTTTGGTTATTGGACATAATTTCACAATTAAACCGAACATAAACAAGTATCAATATTTTGATAGTTATTATATCGTAAAAACACGCTTTTTATTTTGATAGCGGGAATTAAATTTAAATTAATTTCTTCCACTTCTGTGTTTTGAATTTGGAAAAATGAATTACATATTTGGAATTAGGATGTTCAAATTGAGTAAATAGAAAACTTTTATATTTAGGCATTTTGGAAAAATTACTTCGGTAAATATTTTATTTACCATGGTTAAAGGGTAAATCCGGTAAATAAGGGTTAAAAATAATATTATAATAATAAAAAATTACCATAAAACGTGTCCTAACCTTATTGGTTGATACATGTCAGACGATGACCATCTTTGGGTTGATTTTGGGACCCCATGGTGCCACTTGTAAGTGATAGGGACACTTTATTTTAATTAACTTAAAATGATTACAAAAATGACACAAGCATATATCTTGTAGAAAAACAATTTTTACATTGGGTTATATCTGTTGGATTTTTGACTATAATTATTAATTATAAATATATCATAATTTCCTACATAATGGTATTTTATTTATAATTTTTAGACATTAAATAATTTAATTTATTTATGACACAATGGTGATGCAGTAATTACCATAATAGTAAAAAATTAAAATGATTGATATGGTAGATACCCAAATAAATATAATTTGAGAATTTTTATGAATTACACTAATTTTATAGGTTAATAAGACATGTTAGGAATGGTTTAATTAACTTTCTTCGAAGTAATCATTCTGTTATGATTTTTACAATAATCACTTATTAAATAGTGTCAAAATTGACATGAGAGAGTTTTTAAAACAAATATTATATTATTAATTGATATTAAATTCCTAAAAAAATCTATGGTTCGGCCAAGAGACTTATATAATGATAGGTTTATCATTAATAGACCACTTGGGGGTCTCTTGGATGTATATAGTATGTTTATTAACTAAATAAAATAAATATACAAAGTGACATGGTAATTGTTAAACTAATTAACTAAGAGTTAAAAATAAAAGATAAGGTTAATATAGTGACCCATACCTATCTAAAACGTATTGGTTGAGTGGTTTGCGAACCATCCCCATCATAAAATTTAAATAATATACTTTTGATCCATTATAAACCGAATATGAATTTATTATAAATTAATAATTTTACTTTTTCCTAAAGAGCCCCTCCTCCCCCTTATAAAAGGACCCAACTTCTAACCAATTCTTCACACATTCAAAGTCTTTTGGATCAGCCAATCTCTACCCAAATACTCTCTTCACATCCCTCACCTCATCCTAGAGGCCTTCCTTTAGTCAGAAAGCTATCCTATGAGCCCTTTTGATCAAATCAAAAGGAAGAACCCGAAGATGAGGAGGTTAACCTACCCCCAACCAAGGAAAAGTACATGGTAAGGGGATTTCATCTCACTCCTTATTCCCAGGAGATTCGTGTCATATTAACACTATTAACTTTTTTGTGGTGTATATAATACCCATAATTTTATTCTTTGTGTAATACTATTTAATTTATGTGTATTTACATATTCATTTTATGATACCTCTTTCATGGGTTGTATGTTTCGTAAGTTACCAAATTGGTAAGGGTCTATTTCACAATCTCTTCATTATCTGAGGTTGTTTATACATAATAATATACTGGGATTTCTTTATCATCCACATCCATGTTTCTTAAAAATGTATTGAAAAAACATTTTTACTATTTACAAGAATA
The DNA here is from genome assembly GCA_963277665.1 of Viscum album. NCBI lineage: Eukaryota > Viridiplantae > Streptophyta > Magnoliopsida > Santalales > Viscaceae > Viscum > Viscum album. The sequence continues at coordinate 1,041,623,002 of OY728133.1, read as the reverse complement.
TTAGTTAAAGTCAGTTATACCCTTGTTTGACTTTTTGTAAGAGGTTTATAAAGAAATATTTCCATCATTTTCCAAACAAGGTCCTATTTATCCATTTGAAAAAATTAAGGTAAGATTTACTTTTTTTAACTTATACGGTGGGTGCAGTTATTCTCCGCCGTTATTACACATTTGAAGATTCCTTCACAAGCTTATAAGGATATTTTCGAAATAAAGGTTTTCTCTATAAGTATGAGACATTTAAATGATTCAAAAAAATTGATATTTCTCTCAAATAGTATTTATTTCATCTATGTCAACATCCTTTGATAAATTTTAAACTTGTTTTAAGTTGATTAATTATGATACAAATCATACATATTGTATTTATGGTTTTGTGATATATTTGACTATAGATGAGTTATTTTTATGCCAATAATGGTTTAGGATTAATGTTTTGACATTTTGTATGTTAGTTTTAATACGAATTTTTATGTTATATTTCATCCTCATCTTAAGATGAATGTGTTGGACTAGTATGTTCCGGGTTGGGGACCGGTAAATGTAAGCCCTCCGGGTTGGTTTCCGGTTATTAGAGGCACTCCGGGTTTGTGTCCGGTTATTAGAGGCACTCCCGTTTGTGTCCGTTTATTAGAGGCACTACGGTTTGGTGTCCAGTTATTAGAGGCACTCTGGGTTGGGTTCCGGTTATAGTTAGCCCCTAGGCCTTAGCATGAGGCCTTGATAAAGATATTAAAGTTCAGAATTATGCATTCCATCATTATGAAAGTGGTTAGTGATTTTTCATGTGATTATTCGATTATTAGAATATCCATGTGAATAAGTAAATGAAATTATTTCATTTTATTTCTCCCAAATTATGTTGAAGTTCAAGTTTAAAAGGATTTTATTTTAGTTTTATATATTGCCTTAAATGTTTAAGCTTATATGTGAATGTTTCTGATCTATTGCTTACCCTTACTGAGCATTTGAGCTCACCCCTTTCTATGTTTTATTTTTCCCAGGATTCTAAGAAGTGTAATGTGATTGATATACATGGTTAAGACAAAGGAATAATGGCACTAATAAAGAATTATTTATGTTGTCTTTTATATTATAAAGTGTAATGTAATATTCATGTATGTAATCTATTTTCCAAAACTTCTAAACTGATCGGTTCTTCGGGACTTGGTTCCTTGTTATCATGCCAATGTATTAAAATAATGCACCAACTCTAGGTCACTGGGGTAAGGGCGTTACAGTTGGTATCAGAGGAAGTTTAGAAATAACCTTGGAGACTAGATTTAGATAAACACTTATTAGAAAACATAGCCTTAAGATAGACTTTGAGGATTAGTATAGAAGAACTTCCGAGAATTTTGGTATTGTAGAAATTTTGTGAGTTTTCCGAGCAATACATCCCGGTCTGGATATGAGCAGGTAGAGGTGGATTTGGCACAGGTGTACCTAGGGGTAAAACCTTAAAACACCGCTTTGAGCTAGAATCGAACGGTAACTGGTGCACGACAACGTGCCTTGTTGTACTCTTGGTTACGACACTCCCTGGGGATATGCTTAGGATAACTCTCAATTTCATTAATAATAATTATGAAGGGTTTATGAGTATATACTTTCTCAAAGAAAACATTTTCATGATTATGGAATATATCCATAAATAGTTCAATTTATGTTAAGTGTTTATTTGTATGAAATTATGTATTTCAATTCATAAACTGGTCTATTTTATTACATTGTTTAGAAATGGCACACAATAGAAGGAATGAGAACTCCAAAAATACGCATGATCCAAAGAGTAAGGAGGATCATATCTTTCATGGTCTTAATCCAGGATTTAGAAGGGAAATAGTCTACCACGTATTATCATCATATGAAGAAATAGTATCATGTGTGGATAAGATACCTAAAGAGTTTACTGAGTCCTATGGCTTTCAAGGGAAGCAAGAAAAGAAAAGTATGGAAAAGAGAATGATTGATAATGGGAAGAGGGAAATGAAAAATTTCCCCATGTGTGATAACTGTTGGAAGAAACACCCTAAAACTTGCCTGAAAGGAATGGGAGTTTGTTATAAGTGTGGAGAAAAATGTTACCAAGTACGTGACTTCAAGGGAAAGAAAATGGTTTCAAATGTACAATGCTTCATTTGCAAAGAGTTTGGACACGACGCGAACCTATGTCCCAGTCATCAGACTATGCCACAAATGATGCTATTGGATAATAATCAAGTTATGATACTACCATATATGAAGATGAATGATTAGATTTTCATATGTTAATTATGTCATTTGAGTGTTGTATCATCAATGTAGTTGTTATAATAATTATGGAGTATATAAGGATTGTACTGCAGTACAATTTCATTAAGGACTTGAGATTTTGTCGAACAAAGAAAAGTGACTCAATATCAAGATAAATTTTTGGAAAATATATGGTTGAGAGAATGATAAACCATTATATAGTTCTGATACCGAGGTAGTGATTTTGGAATAATATATGATTGATTTGGATAAATTATATTGGATATTATTGACTACCTTGAAACTGATTAATAATTTGTATATTCCATCATTGTTGGGGTTTACAACATTTTGGTATTGAAGGAGTATATCTATTATTCTTTAAGGAATAAGGGATTATTAATGTAATCAATATGGTTTTATGGTAATTCATGATGTTGTAGTGTTTTAAAAGAATACAAGATAAACGTGTTCAAATGTTGTTACGTGGAAAAAAGGATCTTTATTTTGTTTACCTTCCTTATAAATTTTGAACTGAAGTATTTTTGATAGTTATAGTTTGGATTTTTTTGGATTACCATAAAAGGACAACCCAGAGGTCGGGCGACAACCCGTCGCGTCGCCAAGGTCGTGAGACTTGAACCTGCAACCGAAGGGCTACAAGGGTGTATCACCTACCACTGACCCACGTCATGTCCTAGATTGAATAATGTTATTTTCTCTAATGGTTCTATTAGATGAATTATAAAATTCATTTTCTTGAACCCTATACGAATAGGATAAATAGAATACTATTTTTGTGTTCTATTATCTTTTAGAGTGAAAGATGATTTTGTGGTAGAACATAGTAAAAGGACGAGACTCTACTTGTCAAATATATATTTTTCTTCTTCTCTTATTCAATGAAGAAATTAATTCTTATACTTTAGTGAATGGATCTTATAAAGAATGTGTTACCCTAATACCATATGTTTTTTTAACCGATGGTATTTTAAATCAGCATAGATTGATGAAATTTAAGGCCCTCAATTTACACTCGTTTGTGATTGATGACCTCAATCACTACCTAAAAATATTTATGTTTTTCCTCCAATTATGTGTCTCTATTTTCCACTAATGTTCTCCTAATCGAGATCATAATTTGGTGGAGACCCTTTGATTTCCCTTTTCCTTACATTAATACTACATTTTATTAACCCAATTTTCGATGTGGTTTTCCCCACAAGGATATTTTCTATTTTCAAAATTGTATTTTCAAATAATAGTTTCAAATTGCAAGGATGCAATTTATTTCAGGAGGGGAGAATGTAACACACCAAGATTTCATAGAGCATTATTTCTTTAAAATAATTCAATAACTTGCACTACATGCAACACCGAGTTCAAGCGCACCACGATTTACCAAACTAGTCGTTCAAAAGAGGTTATGAATAATATTAACTGAATTTTGAACATTATATAATCCTTATAATTTTAGAATCCATATTATGAGTTTCTTAGACATAATGTAAGAACAAATTCATTTTTGCACTTTTACAAACTTTTAATAGTGAACACTTTTTAAATCCAATATTTTAAACTTTTATAAATTCAATTTGACTAAATAAATTTACTTTTTAGAATGGGGATATCAAAAATTTACAATGAACCATCCCAAGATTCCATGGTACATTTCCCTTTGAATAATTAAATGGTGTGCATTGTACGCAACTTCGAGATTCTAACACACCACAACCAATCACACCAGCCGTAATGAATAATAATACCTAATTTTTGAAATTTTATAAATTTTATCTTTCGAAATGGACTTCATTTTTGGATTCATAATATAGAAATTAGCTTAGGGTGAGCTTTTGTTACTTTTTGGATAACTTTCATATTTTGATGAATAGTGAAAATTACTAAATTTTAATTAAAAACAAGTTTTTTAATCGAAATAATTAAAAGTGATAAATTTTGAATTTGAGTGTTTATTATGTATATTTAGAATATATTTTTACCATTTAATACAGTGTTGGTCATTGGACATAATTTTAATATTAAACCGAACATAAACAAGTATCAATCTTTTTATAGTTATTATATCTTAAAAACACACTTTCTGTTTTGACAGCGGGAATTAATTTAAATTAATTTCTGCCACTTCTGTGTTTTGAATTTGGAAAAATGGATTCCATATTTCAAATCAGGATGTTCAAATTGTGTAAATAGGTAACTTTTATTTTTAGACATTTTTGAATAATTACATCGGTAAATATTATATTAACCATGGTTAAAGGGTAAATCCGTTAAATAAGGGTTAAAAACTAATATTATAATAATAAAAAATTACCCTAAAACGTGTCCTAACCTTATTGGTTGATACATTTTCGACCATGAGCATCTTTGGGTCGATTTTGGGACCCCATGGTGCCACTTGTAAGTTATAGAGACATTTTATTTTAATTAAGTTAAAATGATTACAGAAATGACAGAAGCATATATCTTTTAGAAAAACAATTTTTACATAAGGTTATATATGTTTGATTTTCGACTATAAATTTTAATTAGAAAGATAACAAGATTTCCTACATAATTGTAAATTATTTATTCTTTTTAGACATTATATAATGTAATTTATTTATGACACAATGGTGATGCAGTAATTACCATAATAGTGAATAATTAAAATGATTGATATTGTAGATACCCAAATAAATATAATTTGATACTTTTGATGAATTACACTAATTTTCTAGGTTAATATGACATGTTAGGAATGGTGTAATTAACCTTTTTAGAAGTAATCATTCTGTTATGATTTTTACAAAAATCAATTATAGAATAGTGTCAAAATTGACATAAAAGAGTTTTTAAAACAAATATTATATTATTAATTGACATTAAATTCCTAAAAAATCTACGGTTCAGACAAGAGACTTATATCATCATATTTGTATCATTAATGGACCACATGGGGATCTCTTGGATGTATATAGTAAGTTTATTAACTATATAATATAAAAATACAAAGTGACATGGTAATTGTAAAACTAATTAATTAAGAGTTAAAACATAAAGATAAGGTTAATATAGTGACCCAAACCTATCTAAAACCTATTGGTTGAGTGGTTTTAAACGCATCCCCATATTAAAATTTAAAAAATAAACTTTTGAGATATTATAAACAGAATATGAATTTATTATAAATTAATAATTTTAGTTTTTCCTAAAGAGCACCTCCTCCGCCTTATAAAAGGACCCAAATTCTAACCAATTATTCATATATTCAAAGACATTTGGCTCGGCCAAAATCTGCCCAAATACTCTCTCAACTTCCCTCACTTTATCCTAGAGGCCTTCCTTTAGTCATAAAGGCATCATAAGAGCCCTTTTGATCAAACCAAAATGAAGAACCCGAAAAGAGGAAGTTAACCTACACCCAACCAAGGAAAGTTACAAGGTAAGGGGTTTTCATCTCACTCCTTATTCCCATGATATTTATGCCATATTTCCACTATTAGATTTTGTGTGGTGTATGTACTTCCCATAATTGTATTCTTTGTGTAATACACTTAAATTTATGTGTATTTACATATTCATTTTATGATACCTCTTTCATGGGTTGTATGTTTCGTAAGTTGCCAAATTGGTAAGGATTTATTTCACAATCTCTTCAATATCCGAGGTTGTTTATAAGTAATAATGTACTGGGATTTCTTTATCATCCACATCCATGATTCTTAAAAATGTATTTCAAAACATTTTTACTATTTACAAAAAGATGGGTTAAAGTAATTTATACCTTTGTTTGAAATTTTATAAGAGGTTTATAAAGGAATCTTTCCGTCATTTTCCAAACAAAGTCCTATTTATCCTTTTGACAAAATTGAGGTAAGAATGTCTTTTTTTAACTTATATGGCGGGTGTGGTTATTCTCTGCCGTTATTACACCTTTTAAGAATCCTTCACAAGCTTATAAAGATATTTTCAAAATAAAGGTTTTCTCTATAATTATGCGACTTTTAAATGATTTCAAAAAAAGAGATATTTCTCTCAATTAGTATTGATTTCATCTATGTCAACATCCTTTGACAAATTTTAAACTTGTATCAAGTTTATTTATTATGATACAAATCATCCTTATTGTATTTAAGGTTTTATGATATTTTTGACTATGGATGAGTTTGTTTTATGCCAATAATGGTTTATGATTAATGTTTTGACATTTTTATGTTAGTTTTAATACGAATGTTTATGTTATATTTCATCCTCTTCTTAAGATGAATGTGATGGAATAGTATGTTCCGATTTGTGGAACAGTAAAAATAAGCCATCCGGGTTGGTGTCCGGTTATTAGAGGCCCTCCAGGTTGGTGTCCGGTTATTATAGGCACTCCAGGTTGGTGTCCGGTTATTAGAGGCACTCAGGGATGGTGTTCGGTTATTTGATGCACCCCGAGTTGTGTTCCGGTTATAGTTAGCCTCTAGGCCTTAGCATGAGGCCTTGATAACAAAATTAATGTTCAGAATTATGCATTCCATTATTATGAAAGTGGTTAGTGATATTGCATGTGATTATTCAATTAGTATAATGTCCATGTGAATAAGTAAATGGCATTATTTCATTTTATTTCTGCCATATTATGCAGAAGTTCATGTTTAAGAGGCCTTTTTAGTTTTATACATTGCCTTAAATGTTTATGCTTATTTTTGAATGTTTCCACTATTTTTCTTACACTTACTTAGCATTTGATCTCACCCCTTTCTATGTATTATTTTTCCTAGTATTCCAGGAAGTGTAATGTGATTGATATGCAGGGTTAAGACAAGGGGATAATGGCATTTATATAAAATTAATTATGTTGTTTTGTATGTTATGAAGTGTAATGTAATATTCATGTATGTAATCTATTTTCCAAGACTGCTAAACTGATTGGTTCTTCGGGACATGGTTCCTTGTAATCATGCCAATTTATTAAAATAATGCACCGACTCTAGGTCACTGAGGTCGGGGTGTTACGGTTGGTATCAGAGGATGTTTAGCAAAAACCATGGAAACTAGATTTAGAAAAACACTGATTAGAGCACATAGCCCTAAGATAGACTTTGAGGATTAGTATAGAAGAACGTCCTATAATTTTGGTATTGTAGAAATTTTGTAATTTTTCCGAGCAATACATCCCTGTCTGGATACCAGTAGGTAGAGGCTGCTCTGGCACAGATGTACCTAGCGGTAAAACCCGAAAAAAATGCTTTGAGCTAGACTCGAACGGGAACTGGTGCACAACAACAGGCCTTTCTATACTCTTGGTTACGACACTCCCAAGGGATATGCTTAGGATAACTCTCAGTTTCTTTACAAATCATTATGAAGGGTTTATGAGTATATACTTTCTCAAAGAAAACAATTTCTTGATTATGGATTATATCAATAAATAGTTCAATTTATCTTAAGTGTTTATTTGTATGAAATTATGTATTTTGATTCATAAACTGATATAATTTATCACATTGTTTAGAAATGGCACCCAATAAAAGGAATGAGAACTCCAAAAATACGGATGATCCAAAGAGTAAGGAGGATCATATCTTTCATGGTCTTAATCCAGGATTTAGATGTGAAATAGTCTCCCACGTATTATCATCATATGATGAAATAGTATCATGTGTGGATAAGAATACTAAAGAGTTTACTGAGTCCTATGGCTTTTATGGGATGCAAGAGAAGAAAAGTATGGAAGAGGGAATGATGGATAAAGGGAAGAGGGAAAAGAAGAATTTCCCCATATGTGATAACTGTTGGAAGAAACACCCAAGAACTTGCCTGAAAGGAATTAGAGTTTGTTATAAGTGTGGAGAAAAAGGGCTCAATATACGTGACTGCAAGGGTAAGAAAATGGTTTCAAATTTACAATGCTTCATTTGCAAGAAGTTTGGACACTACACGAACCTATGTCTCTGTCATCAGACTATACCGCAAATGATGCTATTGGATAATAATCACGTTATGATACTACCATAGATGAAGAGGAATGAGTAGAGTTCTTATGTTGATTATGTCATTTGAGTGTTTTATCAATAATGTACTTGTTATAATAATTATGGAGTATATAAGGATTGTACTGCAGTACTATTTCATTAAGGACTTGAGATTGTCTGGAACAAAGAAAAGTGACTCAATAGCAGGATAAATTTTTGGAAAATATATGGTTGAGAGAATTATAAACCATAATATAGTTCTGATACCGTGGTCGTGATTTTGGAATAATACATGATTGATTTGGATAAATTATATTGGATATTATTTACTACCTTGAAACTGATTAATGATTTGTATATTCCATCATTGTTGGGGTTTACAACATTTTTGTATTGAATGAGTATATCTATTATTCTATAATGAATAAGGGATCATGAATGTAATCAATAAGGTTTTATGGTAATTCAGGATGTTGCCGTGTTTTAAAAGAATACAAGATGAAGGTGTTCAAATGTTGTTAAACAGAAAAATAGATCTTCATTGTGTTTACCTTCCTTATAAATTTTGGACTGATGTATTTTGGATCGTTCTAGTTTGGATTATTTTGGATTACCATAAAATGACAACCCGGAGGTCGGGTGGAAACCCGTCGTGTTTGGCAAGGCCGCGAGACTTGAACCCAAAACCGAAGGGCTACAAGGGTGTATCACCTACCACAGACCCACGTGACGTCATGGACTGAATAAGGTTGTTTTACTAATGGTTCTATTAGATAAATTATAAATTTCATTTTTTTGAACCCTATACGAATAGGACAAATAGATTATTAATTTTGAGTTCTATTTTCTTTTAGAGTGAAAGATGAGTTTGTGGTAGAACAAAGTTAAAGGATGAGACTCTACTTGTCAAGTATATATTTTTCTTCTTCTCTTATACAATGAAGAAATTAATTCTTATACCTTAGTGAAGGGATCTTGAAAAAATGTGTTACCCTAATACCATATGATTTGTTGAACCGATAATATTATAAATCAGCATAGATTGATGAAATTTAAGGCCCTCAATTTACACTCGTTTGTGATTGATTACCTCAATCACTACCTATAAATATTTATGTTTTCCCTCCAATTATGTGTCTCTAATTGCCACTAATGTTCTCCTAATCGAGATCATAATTTGGTGGAGACCCTTTGATTTCCCTTTTCCTTACATTAATACTACATTTTAGTAACCCAATTTTCGATGTGGGTTTCCCCACAAGGATATTTTCTATTTTCAAAATTTTATTTTCAAAGAATAGTTTCAAATTGCGAGGATGCAATTTATTTCAGGAGGGGAGAATGTAACACAACAAGATTTCATAGAGCGTTATTTCTTTAAAATAATTCAATAACTTGCACTACACGCAACACCGAGTTCAAGCGCACCACGATTTACCAAACTAGCCGTTCAAAAGAGGTTATGAATAATATTAACTGAATTTTTAACATTATATAATCCTTATAATTTTAGAATCCATATTATGAGTTTCTTAGAAATAATGTAAGAACAAATTTATTTTTGCACTTTTACAAACTTTTAATAGTGAACACTTTTTAAATCAAATATTTTTAACTTTTATATATTCAATTTGACTAAATAAATTTACTTTATAGAATGGGGACATCAAAAATTTACAATGAAACATCCCAAGCTTCCACGATACGTTTCCCTTTGAATAATGCAATGGCGTGCATTGTACACAACTTCGAGATTCTAACACACCACAACCAATCAAACTTGCCATTATGATTAGTAATACATACTTTATGAAATATTATAAATTTAATCTTTCTAAATGGAATTAATTTTTGGATTCATAATATCTAAATTAGATTAGGGTGAAATTTTGGAACTTTTCGGATAAATTTCATATTTTGATGAATAGTCAAAATTACTAAATTTTAATTAAAAACAACTTTTCTAATCGAAATAATATATAGTGATAAATTATGAATTTGAGTGGTTTCAAAGTATATTTAGAATATAGTTTTACCATTTAATACTATGTTAGTCATTGGACATAATTTTACAATTAAACCGAACATAAAAAAGTATCAATCTTTCGATAGTTATTATATCTTAAAAACACGATTTTTGTTTTGACAGTGGGAATTAATTTTAAATTAATTTCTTCCACTTATGTGTTTTGAAATTGGAAAAATGGATTCCATATTTGGAATCAGGATGTTCAAATTGTGAAAATAGGTAACTTTTGTTTTAAGACATTTTGAATAATTACTTCGGTAAATATTTTATTTATCATGGTTAAAGGGTAAATCCGGTAAATAAGGGTTAAAAAATAATATTATAATAATAAAAAATTACCCTAAAACGAGTCCTAACATTATTGGTTGATACATTTCCGACCATGATCATCTTTTGGTCGATTTTGGGACCCCATGGTGCCACTTGTAAGTGATAGGGATACTTTATTTTAATTAAGTTAAAATGATTAAAAAATGACACAAGCATATATCTTTTAGAAAAAAAATTACATAGGGTTAGATATGTTGGATTAACGACTATAAATATTAAATAGAAAGATAAAAAGAGTTCCTACATAATGGTATTTTATTTATAATTTTTAGACATTAAATAATGTAATTTATTTATGACAGAGTGGTGATGCAGTAATTACAATAATAGTGAAAAATTTAAATGATTGATATTGTAGATACCCAAATAAATATAATTTTAGACTTTTTATGAATTAAAATAGTTTTCTAGGTTAATATGAAATGATAGGAATGGTGTAATTATCTTTGTTCGAAGTAATAATTCTGTTATGAGTTTTATAGAAATCAATTATTGAATAGTATCAAAATTGACATAAAAGAGTTTTTAAAACAAATATTATATTATTAATTGATATTAAATTCCTAAAAAATATAAGGTTCAGAAAAGAGACTTATATGATGATAGGTGTATCATTAATGGACCACTTGAAGGACTCTTTGATGTATATATTACGTTTATTAACTATATATTATAAAAAATACAATGTGACATGGTAATTGTTAAAATAATTAACTAAGAGTTAAAACTAAAAGATAAGGTTAATATAGTGACCCAAACCTGTCTAAAACCTATTGGTTGAGTGTTTTTCGACCAATACCCATCATAAAATTTAAATAATAAACTTTGGATCCATTATAAACTGAATATGAATTTATTATAAATTAATACTTTTAGGTTTTCCAAAAGAGCCCCTCCTCCCCCTTATAAAAGGACCCTACTTTTAACCAATTCTTCACACATTCAAAGCCTTTTGGCTCAGCCAAACTCTGCCAAAATACTCTCTCAACTTCCCTCACTTCATCCTAGAGGCCTTCCTTTAGTCATATAGCCAACCTAGGATCCCTTTTGATCAAATCAAAAGTTAGAACACGAATAAGAGGAGGTTAACCTACCTCCAACCAAGGAAAAGTACAAGGTAAGGGGGTTTAATCTCACTCCTTATTCCCATGAGATTCATTCCATATTTCCACTATTACCTTTTGTGAGGTGTATATACTTCCCATTATTGTATTCTCTTTGTAATACACTTTAATTTATGTGTATTTACATATTAATTTTATGATACCTCTTTCATGGGTTGTATGTTTCGTAAGTTACCAAATTTGTAAGGGTTTATTTCACAATTTCTTCATTATCCGAGGTTGTTTATATGTAATAATCTACTGGGATATCTTTATCATCCACATCCATGTTTCTTAAAAATGTTTTTCAAAACATTTTTACTATTTACAAGAATATGGTTTAAAGTCATTTATACCCATGTTTGACTTTTTATAAGAGGTTTATAAAGAAATCGTTCCGTAATTTTCCAAACAAGGTCTTATTTATCCTTTTGACAAAATTAAGGTAAGAATTTCATCTTTTAACTTATACGGTGGGTTCGGTTATTCTCCACAGTTATTACACCATTGAAGCTTCTTTCACAAGCATATAGAGATATTTTCAAAATAACTTTTTCTCTATAATTATGTGACTTTTAAATGATTTCAAAAAAAGATATATTTCTCTCAAATAGTATTGATTTCAACTATGTCAACATCCTTTGATAAATTATAAACTTGTTTCAAGCTGATTTATTATGATAAAAATCATCCATATTGTATTTATGGTTTTGTGATATATTTGACTATGGATGAGTTATTTTTATGCCAATAGTGGTTTATAATTAATGTTTTGACATTTTTTATGTTAGTTTTAATATGAATTTTTATGTTATATTTCATCCTCTTCTTAAGAATACTGTGTTGGAATAGTATGTTCCGGGATGGGGACCGGTAAATGTAAGTCCTCCAAGTTTGTGTCCGGTTATTAGAGGCACTCCGGGTTGGTTTCCAGTTATTAGTGGCACTCTGTGTTGGTGTCCGGTTATTAGAGGCACTCCGGGTTAGTGTCCGGTTATTAGTGGCACTTCAGGTTGTGTTCCAGTTATAGTTAGCCCCTAGGCCTTAGCACGAGGCATTGATAAAGTAATTAATGTTCAGAATTATGAATTCCATTATTATGAAAATGGTTAGTTATATTATATGTGATTATTAGATTAGTAGAATATCCATGTGAATAAGTAAATGAAATTATTTCATTTTATTTCTGCCATATTATGCTGAAGTTCATGTTTAAAAGAATTTTTTTAGTTTTATACATTTCCTTAAATGTTTATGCTTATTTTTGAATTTTTAAGCTGTATTGCTTACCCTTACTAAGCATTTGAGCTCACCCCTTTCTATGTTTTATTTTTCCCAGGATTCCAAGAAGCGTAATGTGATTGATATGCAGGCTTATGGCAAGGGAATAATAGCATTCATAAAGAATTATTTATGTTGTTTTGTATGTTATGAAGTGTAATGTAATATTCATGTATGTAATCTATTTTCCAAGACTGCTAAACTGATCGGTTCTTCGGGACTTGGTTCCTTGTAATCATGCCAATGTATTAAAATAATGCACCAACTCTACATCACTGGGGTCGGGGCATTACAGTTGGTATCATAGGATGTTTAGCTATAACCTTGGAAACTATATTTAGATAAACTCTTATTAGAGCACATATCCATAGGATAGAATTTTATGATTAGTATAGAAGAACTTCCTAGAATTTTGGTATTGTAGAAATTTTGTGATTTTTCAGAGCAATACATACCTGTCTGGATACGAGCAGGTAGAGGCAGCTCTGGCACAGATGTAACTAGGGGTAAAACCCGAAAACACCGCATTGAGCTAGGCTCGAAGATGAACTGGTGCACGACAACAGGCCTTGTTGTACTCTTGGTTATGACACTCCCGAGGGATATTCTTAGGATAACTCTCATTTTCATCAAAAATAATTATGAAGGGTTTATAGGTATATACATTTTCAAAGAAAATTTTTTCATGATTATGGATTATATCCATAAATAGTTCAATTTATGTGAATTGTTCATTTGTATGAAATTATGTATTTTGATTCATAAACTGATCTAGTTTATGACATTGTTTAGAAATGGAAACCAATAGAAGGAATGAGAACTCCAAAAATACGCATGATCCAAAGAGTAAGGAGGATCATATCTTTCATGGTCTTAATCCAAGATTTAGAAGGGAAATAGTCTCCCACGTATTATCATCATATGAAGAAATAGTATCATGTGTGGATAAGATAACTAAAGAGTTTACTGAGTCCTATGGCTTTGAAGGGAAGCAAGAGATGAAAAGGATGGAAGAGAGAATGATGGATAAAGGGAAGAGGGAAAAGAAGAATTTACCCATATATGATAAGTGTGGGAAGAAACACCCTAGAAATTTCCTGAATAGAATGGGAGTTTGTTATAAGTGTGTAGAAAAAGGGCACAAAGTACGTGACTGCAAGGGTAAGAAAATGGTTTCAAATGTACAATGATTCATTCGCAAGAAGTTTGGACACTATGCGAACCTATGTCCCAGTCATCATACTATGTCGCAAATGATGCTATTTGATAATAATCAAGTTATGATACTACCACAGATGAAGAGGAATGATTAGAGTTCTTATATTGATTATGTCATTTGAGTGTTGTATCAACAATGTACTTGTCATAATAATTATGGAGTATATAAGGATTGTACTGCAATACTATTTCATTAGGGATTTGAGATTGTGTGGAACAAAGAAAAGTGACTCAAAAACAGGATACATTTTTGGAAAATATATGGTTGAAATAATGATAAACCATAATATAGTTCTGATACCGAGGTAGTGATTTTGTAATAATACATGATTAATTTGGATAAATTATATTTTATATTATTGACTACCTTTAAACTGATTAATAATTTGTATATTCCATCATTGTTGGGGTTTACAACATTTTTGTATTGAAGGAGTATATCTATTATTCTTTAAGGAATAAAGGATCATGAATGTAATCAATAAGGTTTTATGGTAATTCAGGATGTTGCACTGTTTTAAAACAATACAAGATGAAGGTGTTCAAATGTTGTTACGCAGAAAAAATGATCTTCATTGTGTTTACCTTCCTATAAATTTTGGACTGAAGTATTTTGGATAGTTCTAGTTTGGATTATTTTGGATTACCATAAAAGGACAACCCGGAGGTCGGGCGGCAACCTGTCGCGTCTGACAAGGCTGCGAGACATGAACCCACAATAGAATGGATGCATGGGTGTATAACCTACCACTGACCGAAGTGATGTCCTAGATTGAATAATGTTTTTTTTAATGGTTCTATTATATGAATTATAAATTTTTTTTGAACCCTATACAAATAGTATATATAGAATATTATTTTTGAGTTCTATTATCTTTAAGAGTGAAATATGAGTTTGTGGTAGAACATAGTTAAATGATGAGACTATAATTGTCAAGTATATATTTTTCTTCTTCTATTATTCAATGAAAAAATTAATTCTTATACATTAGTGAAGGGATCTTAAAAAAAATGTGTTAACCTATTACCATATGTTTTGTTGAACCGATGGTATTTTAAATCAACATAGATTGATAAAATTTAAGGCCCTCAATTAACACACGTTTGTGATTGATGTCCTCAATCACTACCAATAAATATTAACATTTTTCCTCCAATTATATGTCTTTAATTTCCACTAATGTTCTCCTAATCGAAATCGTAATTTGGAGGTGGCCCTTTCATTTCCCTTTTCCTCGTATTAAGACTACATTTTATTAACCCAATTTCCTATTTCGGTTTTCCCGTAAGGATATTTTTTATTTTCAAAATTTTATATTTGAAGAATAGTTTTAAATTGCAAGGACGCAATTTATTAAATTAGGGGAGAATGTAACACCCTAAGATTTCATAGTCCGTTATCTCTTTAAAATAATTCAATAACTTGCACTATACGCAACACCGAGTTCAAGCACCCCATGATTTACCA
Organism: Viscum album; assembly: GCA_963277665.1. Lineage (NCBI taxonomy): Eukaryota > Viridiplantae > Streptophyta > Magnoliopsida > Santalales > Viscaceae > Viscum > Viscum album. The sequence continues at coordinate 1,041,607,378 of OY728133.1, read as the reverse complement.
AACTAGCAGTTCAAAAGAGGTTATGAATAATATTAACTGAACATTGAACATTATATAATCCTTATAATTTTAGAATCCATATTATGAGTTTCTTAGACATAATGTAAGAACACATTCATTTTTTCACTTTTACAAACTTTTAATAGTGAAAACTTTATAAATCCAATATTTTAAACTTTTATATATTCAATTTGACTAAATAAATTTACTTTTTAGAACGGGGAAATAAAAAATTTACTATGAAACATCCCAAACATCCACAGTACATTTCCCTTTGAATAATCCAATGGCGTGCATTGTACGCAACTTCGAAATTCTAACACACCAAAACCAATCAAACTAGCCGATATGAATAGTAATACATTTTGAAATTTTATAAATTTTATCGTTCAAAATGGACTTCATTTTTGGATTCATAATATCGAAATTAGCTTAGGGTGAAATTTTGGTACTTTTTGGATAACTTTCATATTTTGATGAATAGTGAAAATTACTAAATTTTAGTTAAAAACAACTTTATTAATCAAAATAATTAATAATGATAAATTATGAATTTTAGTGGTTTTAAAGTATATTTAGAATATATTTTTACCGTTTAATAAAATGTTTTTTATTGAACATAATTTCTCAATTAAATCGAACATAAACAATTATCAATCTTTTGATAGTTATTATATCTTAAAAACACTCTTTTTGTTTTGACAACTGGAATTAATTTTAAATTAATTTCTGCCACTTCTGTGTTTTGAATTTGGAAAAATGGATTCCATATTCGGAATCAGGATTTTCAAATTGTGTAAATATGTATCTTGTATTTTTAGACATTTTGCATAATTATTTCGGTAAATATTTTATTTACCATTGTTAAAGGGTAAATCTGGTAAATAAGGGTTAAAAAATAATATTATAATAATACGAAATTACCCTAAAACTTGTCCTAACCTTATTGGTTGATACATGTCCGACCATGAGCATATTTGGGTTGATTTTGGGACCCCATGGTGCCACTTGTATGTGATAGGGACACTTTATTTTAATTAGGTTAAAATGATTACAAAAATGACACAAGCATATATCTTTTAGAAAAACAATTTTTACATAAGGTTATATATGTTGGATTTTCGACTATAAATATTAATTAGAAAGATAACACGATTTAAGACATAATTGTATCTTATTTATACTTTTTAGACATTAAATAATGTAATTTATTTATGACACAATGGTGATGCAGTAATTACCATAATAGTGAAAAATTAAAATGATTGATATTGTAGATACCCAAATAAATATAATTTGAGACTTTTTATGAATTACACTAATTTTTTAGTTTAATATGACCTGTTTGGAATGGTGTAATTAACTTTGTTCGAAGTAATAATTTTGTTATGATTTTTACAAAAATCAATTATTGAATAGTGTCAAAATTGACATAAACGAGTTTTTAAAACAAATATTATATTATTAATTGATATTAAATACCTAACAAATCCAAGGATCAGCCAAGAGGCTTATATCATGATATGTGTATCATTAATGGACCATTTTGGGGTCTCTTTGATGTATATAGTAAGCTTATAAACAATATAATATAAAAATACAAAGTTACATGGTAATTGTTAAAATAATTAACTAAGAGTTAAAAATAAAAGATAAGGTTATTATAGTGACCCAAACCTGTCTAAAACCTATTGGTTGAGTGGTTTTTGACCCATACCCATCTTAACATTTAGATAATACAGTTTTGAGCCATTATAAACCGAATATTAATTTATTATAAATTAATACATTTTGTTTTTCCTAAAGAGACCCTCCTCCCCCTTATAAAAGGACTCAACTCCTAACCAATTCTTCACACATTCAAAGCCTTTTGGCTTCACCAAAATCTACCCAAATACTATATCAACTTCCCTCACTTTATCCTTATATCCTTCCTTTAGTCATAATGCCATCCTAAGATCCCTTTTCATCAAATCAAAAGGAAGAACCCGAAGAAGAGGAGGTTAACCTACCCCCAACCAAGGAAAAGTACAAGATAATGGGTTTTCATCTCACTACTTATTCCCGTGAGATTCATGCCATATTTGCACTGTTATAATTTGTGTGGTGTATGTAATGCCCATAATTTTATCCTTTTTGTAATACACATTAATTTATTTGTATTTACATATTCATTTTATGATATCTCTTTCATGGGTTGTATGTTTCGTATGTTACCAAATTGGTAAGGGTTAATTTTGCAATCTCTTCATTATCTGAGGTTGTTTATATGTAATAATCTACTGGGATTTCTTTATCATCCACATCCATGTTTCTTAAAAATGTATTTCAGAATTTTTTTACTATTTACAAGAATTTTTGTTAAAGTCATTTATACCCTTGTTTGACTGTTTATAGGAGGTTTATAAAAAAATCATTCTGTCATTTTCCAAACAAGGTCCAATTTTACCTTTTGACAAAATTAAGGTAAGAATGTCTTTTTTTAACTTCTACGGTGGGTGTGGTTATTCTCTGCCATTATTACATCTTTGAAGCTTCCTTCACAATCTTATAAAGATATTTTCAAAATAAAGGTTTTCTCTATAATTATGCGACTTTTAAATGATTTCAAAAAAAGAGATATTTCTCTGAAATTGTATTGTTTTCATCTATTTCAACATCCTTTGATAAATTTTAAACTTGTTTCAAGTTTATTTATTATGATACAAATCATCCATATTGTATTTAAGGTTTTGTGATATTTTTGACAATAGATGAGTTATTTTTATTCCAATAATGGTTTATGATTAATGTTTTGACATTTTGTATGTTAGTTTTAATACGAATATTTATGTTATATTTCATCATCTTATTAAGATGAATGTGTTTGACTAGTATGTTCTGGGTTGGGGACCGGTAAAAGTATGCCCTCCGGGTTGGTGTCCGGTTATTATAAGCACTCCGGGTTTGTGTCCGATTAATAGAGGCACTCCGAGTTGGTGTCTGGTTATTAGATGCACTCCGGGTTGGTATCTGGTTATTAGAGGCACACCGGGTTGGGTTCTGGTTATAGTTATCCCTAAGGCCTTAGCATGAGGCCTTGATAAAGAAATTAATGTTCAGAATTATGCATTCCATCATTATGAATGTGGTTAGTGATATTGCATGTGATTATTTGATTATTAGAATATCCATGTGAATAAGTAAATGGAATTATTTAATTTTATTTCTACCAAATTATGCTGAAGATCATGTTTAAAAGGATTTTGTTTAAGTTTTATACATTTCCATAAATGTTTATGCTTATTTTTGAATGTTTCCGCTGTATTGCTTACCCATACTGAGCATTTGAGATCACCCATTTCTATGTTTTATTTCTCCCAGGATTCTAAGAAGTGTAATGTGATTGATATGTAGGGTTAAAACAAGGGAATAATTACATTCATAAAGAATTATTTATGTTGTTTTGTATGTTATGAATGCAATGTAACATTCAGGTATGTAATCTATTTTCCAAGACTGCTAAATTGATCGGTTCTTCAGGACTTGGTTCCTTGTAATCATGCTAATGTATTAAAATAATGCACCGACTCTTGGTCACTAGGGTCGGGGAATTACAGAGTTTATAGTTAGGACTCACTAAAATTATCATTAAATCCCCATGGGAGGTTTTATAATGGATTCTTGATGCATAGTTATAGTTTTTTCCATTTCATTAATTTTTATACAAGTAAATCCATATCATTTTTTTCTGATCAGTTGGGATTAATTTTTTCTTAACTATTTTTTATGTGGTAATATAATTTCTTCAATGTTGTTTGCTGATGTTGTGTAGAACCATGCCTTTGTAATGATATGGAAATCATATTTATGAGGAATATGCTGATGAACAACATTGAAAAAAATTCTCACATGGATCCGAGTCTAGATGGTGTGGGTATGAATAATGTCCAATCTCTAGCACATGCTCCATCCCAAATCCCCATTCAGGATATAGCAGTGGAACCTAAAAGTGATTCATTGAAGAATTATTCTTAGGAGTTACTTCACTAAAGGATACCATCATTCCAAGGATCCAATGTTTGTCATGACACAAAAAAATTATTTGAGATGGTTTGACTATTTGATTGGATTCATGGATATAATTGAAGAAATAAAGGTGATGTGCTCCACATTTCTTCTCGATGGACCAAGCAAGAGACAGTGTGGAATGATAGTGATAGATAATAAGCATGAGGGTTTATTATGAAACGATTTAAATTATCCTTCCACATAATTTTTCTATCAATATTCGATGGTGTTGACCATGACTATTAAGTTTTTAATCTTGGGTAGGATTGAAAGACTGTGACTGGGTATACACACCATTTTGCTGAACAATTGCAGTTTTCAGCTTGTATTGTAATGAATGATAATATAGTGACTTGATGGTTAGAGTCGATACATATACGAGATATTTATATTTATTTTTCTATCTTAATCTATGTTTTTGAAATGATTTTTTAGATATATAAATGCTGGTTGAAATGAAATTGGCTGTTAAGTTAGGGTTATTTGTAATTCGTTTTTCTCTTATTGTTTCTACGAATATCTCTGAAAAAACGGGGATCCATGGTGAATCTCATGGTGGATCTTGATAAATTTAATTTTTTATAAACCAACTTTAGTGCTTGGAAGATGACCATTGGTTTGGTTCCAGTGTGGAAATCATAAGAACTGAAAGAGGGTTTTTTTAAAAACACCCAAGATATATGGATCATGTGGATGATCAAGTAACTTATAGAAGTTCATCCAAATTTATTCCACACTATGTAGTGGAACATTATCATCCAAACCTTCCTCAGTTATGGGTAAATGAGAGGATTCATGGACTAAGGGCTTCCAACAACAATAATCTAGATCAAAGCATGTTTATGTAGTGGATGACTACATAGAGGAAGTAGGTATGGGGATAAAGACTAAAGGAGGTATCATAACAAATATTCATTAACTGTAAATTCTATATTTGATATCGGTGCATCTGATTTATTTATTTTATCATGTAATATTAGTCTCCTAAATCATTTTTCGTAGATTTTTCATATGTGGTGGAAATTGATACACAACTTGTAACGAATAGATAAAGGGGTCTTCACAGTCCTGTGTGTTTCATAATTATAAATGTTCGAGCATGTTCGCAGTTTTATTTTTCTCTACATTAAATTATTTTCTTTTATATTTGTGATGGATTGGATTACTTCAAATAATGTACAGATTTTTTTTTTCTATGATGGGTCTCCATTACAAAAACCAAATGGATTTTCCATATCATTCACAAAGAATGGGACCACTGGTCGAGTAGACCCAATCCATCTTATATAGAGTTGTGGAAAGTAATATCAGTTGATTATTTTTATTTATAGTCAGAATATTTGTTTGGTGATATGCCTCATGTTTTCATTGAGTTTCCTAACATTTTTCCCTCATAATTCATAGGTTTTCCTCCATTAAGGGAGGTAGAGTTATTTATAAAATTATTTCATTGTACACAACCAGTGTATATTTCTTCTTACCTATTGACACAACAATAATTTAAGAGGTGAATATGTAATTGAATGATATTCTTGAAAAAGGAATTATATTACTGATTGACTCACCTAGGGTTGTACCATCTCTCCCTACTAATAAAGCTAATGGTTAACTGAACCTTTTAATTGGTTACTAAAAAATAAATAGATTTAGGTTAAATAAAAAATATATATTTCCATGGATAGATGATTATATTGATTATAAAAATGTGAAAATATATTATCAATTATTTATCTTTCCTATAGTTATGATCAATTGAGAATAAAATAATATAACATTCAATAAACCAAATTTTTTATAATGTATAGACATTATGATTAACTTATCTATCCATTTTCTATAACCAATGATCCTTCTATCATTATGGTTTAAATGAATTGGAATATCAATTTTTTTAGTGATGATTTCATGGTCGTGTTTTTAGATTACATCCTTGATTAATCTTTTTTCAAATAGTATCATTTTCATCATCTAAGATAATTTTTCATGTTTTTGAGATCCCATTAAATATATTCTTTGAATTAGAAATATGATTTCTAGATTCGAGAAGTGATGTACATGGTAAATTTGGTGTAAATAATTGGATTTATATTGATCCCAAAGTGTGAAGGATGTTATGACAAAGTAACAACCACGAAATGATTTAGATATTTAATTTTTCTTATATTTAACTCATTTTATCACCAGTTCATTAAGGAGTTATCAAAGTCAGAATCTATGATGTCTACTTTGACTTAGAAGGAGGTAATTTTTTTGGGATGTTAAATGATATAATTCATTTCACGGGATGAAAATTATTTTGACTACTGCATCAGTTTTGACTCTTCTATAGGCTGGGTAGGTCTTTGCCGTATTCTATGATACATTAGGTTTGATTTTGGGTTTAGTTTTTATATAGGGTGATCATAAAATTTCTTATGGATCTCTATAGCTTATGAAACATAAGAATGATTCTATAACACAGAACAATGATCCTTCATCTATTACGAACATTATTTTGAGTTTGGGGAATTACGATTCTGGAAAATGGTTTACCAAGTTTTCATACCACAATATAGAAAGTTATATCTTCTATAAAAAGGATTTTAATCTTCTATAGAAGAATTGGGCATAATACTTGTAAACTATAAATTTCTATGTCTCCTATACCCCTTGTAAAGGAAATATCATTTTGAATGATTTGATTAGAAAATATCCAATATAGGCCATTATAAAATAAACCTAGGAGTGGAACTTCATGTGTCTTTTGGGATAGTTTCATATTAGAGATCTAGAATTAGGGGTTAATTTTCCCTTACCCTGTATTCTATTTACATACTCTCTTGTCAGGATGACTAATTTTGAACCCCATCTTGTTAAAGAATTCCAGGGAATTTGAGACACTCCTTATAGCGATGAGACAATGGTTGATGGGTCATTATGATGGGGGATTTCCATTACTCCCAATGATATGTTCACCCAAGAACAATTAATATATTCAATGACATTAGGCATAGATTATGCTGGCTAGGTATGATATTGGGAAATTTTTATATTTTCTTTCACTATGATACATGAAAAATGTGATGTATGAGAAATATAAACCATAAATTTTTATTCAACACATTTGAGTATGACATTGAAGTAGGATATGTACAAAATGTATTTTGTGGCTGTGTTTCTACATTTTGAGAGAAAAAATATTTCTATATGGATTTTGATTTATAGGCTGACTTAATTAGAAAACCATAAACCAATTCAGAATACAACCATTGTTAAGAATATGTGAAATATCTATGAGAAATTGAATATTTATTTTCATGGAGTTCCATAAGTTATAGTCTAAAATGTAGATACTCGGTACACTTATACCGTTTAGAGAGGTCTTCAAGATGTATTGGGTTCTTGGGTCAATTTGAGCATGTCAATCCATTCAATGTTAGATGACCACACAAAAAGAGTTATAACGAATCTTGAGGATATACTATATAAATATTTTTTCTACTTTGGTGGTAATGGGATGACCATATGGAGATGGTGTCATTTTTTAATAACAATACATAGTAGTCTATAATTAGAATGGAACCATTTAAGTCCTTGTATAATCGACAATGATGATATCTATTCTGTTGGTCAGAGATCAGTGTATGTTTATTGGTTTGAATAATATTTGTCCAATATATAACAACATAGATTCATGTTTTTCATAAAATTTTGATTAAATAGTGATTATATAAATCTTATGATTGTTTTATTCACAAAATATTGCAATTTTGCGTTGGTGACTAGGTGTTCTTGAATGATTCACAAGGGTTGGTTCATCAAATTCTTTAGAGTAATGGGATAATTCTTTATAGTTTTTTGGGAAATATTGAGCTTTTTTATATTTTGGGGAATGTTTGTTAAAATTTATGACATCCACCACATCTCATGTTGATACATAACATGTCGCACGTATGATAGATACCAATGTACTTATATGATCCTTCTCATGTTCTGTGTTTGGGTTATCTTGATGCAAAACCTGGTTTATCTATGACTGGAAGACCAATAATGATATCTTATTATGAAAACAAGGTACTTATTGGGAGGACTATACCTTTGTTTAGAGTTCTATATCAACAGAGTTCATATAATCAATATACATGAGAGCATGAGCCACTGTTGAGACAAAAGTGGCCTCAACTTTTCCATGAGATATCCCGTTGAATGGATTTATATGGAAATAAAGTTGTTATGATTGGGGTTTTTTAACATCTAATTTAATTTCTATCATGTATGTTTTATTTTTTATCTGGATTTTAATTTTTCGGACTGAGTAGGTCAATGATGGAGTATGGTGAATACATATAATGGGGAAGTTAGAGAATTTTTTTTATTCTCATCATAAAACCTTTTATTTCCATAGAATACTAGGAATTGAAATTCCATTTATTATATATAGAAATCCTTAAAAATATAAAATAATTATTATTATTTTTAAATAATTGGGTTTGCAGAGTTTGTAAGAATTGTTAATTAGATGTTCAATAATTGGGTTGCACATTGTGCATTGTCCTGAATTTAGTTTTTAAATAGGTGTACTAACTAAAAGTTCAATTTAATATACTCTATTATTCCATTCCCTTGACCTGAGATCTATCACAAGTTATTTTATATCCCTTCAACCCTTTTGGGTCATTTCTTTAAGTGATAGTTCATTTTTGCAGTTGCGGTGTGACTCTCTAAATAAGAGGTCTTCTTTTCTATATGTCTCTTTCAAATTTCATTTTTATGGTTGGATAGATCATATTTTTATTTTTGTGTCTAAACATCATGTTTCTTTGTATATTTTTATGGTTTTGTTCCTATATCATTTGGTCCTTTTTCTTGATGGCATGTTTTGTTTCATGTATTGCATTTCTACGAAAAATTGTTCGTTGTTTCGTTGTGATGGGAAAACATTATTAACCATAACTATATTTATCTATATTAAAATTTGATTACATAATTAAAATTTAATGACAAATTATCATCAATTAATTAAATAAAAACCAAATTAAATTGAATTGAGGGATCTATATATGATTTTTCCTGAAATTTTGGAAAACCCCAAATTTCATTTAATTAGGGTGTGTTTTTGAAATATATGGAATTTTTTGAAATTAAAATTATTTAATTGAAATTATATAATTTATTTGATATAATTTATTTCAAATTATAATTTTTGATAATTTATTAAATTTGATTTGATATAATGCCAGCAGTTTTATATTTAAAAAAGCCATGTTGTGATTTAAACCATTATGTTGGGTTTTAAATTAAAACTATCATATTTAAAAGGATGGAATGGGTGGAAATTAATTAAAATCTATCATAAAATTAGTTTCACTTCATTGGATATAATTAAAGAACATGAAATCTTATGTATTTAGTGATTTATTTGGAAAACACTTTATTTGATGCCATACAACTCAAATAAAACCTAGTGTAATTGGTCATATATTTGATATGATTGTGATGAGTCCCTTATTGAAAGTGTTACACGGTCATATGTATTCAAATATTATTGATATCCCCTTAGAGTGTGTGAGATCCAATATTCTGGAACTATCATGCCTTTTTTCACATGACCATGTCTCTCATTTGTTTTTATTTGAAATAAATTCCATTGTTGTTCTGAAATATTTTATGTTCATTATGAATTTATATAAAAAAAATTATAAAATTTTTATTAAGAATTTTTTTTAACATATTTAAATATTATTAAATGTAAAGAATGAATTTTTATCATATATTCGTTTAAAATTCAATAAACGTTTATATAAAATTGAAATCTTTTTTTGGATAATTAAATATTGGAATCATATTATGGAATCCTTGGTGAGAACCTACATGTATTTTATCTCACACCCTACCTTTGCCTTCAAATGGTTGTATATTTCTTCTTCAGGGACTTATTAAGGGTAAGGAACCCCTTAGAGGTGGTAGTACATTTTGATACATAGTCTTGGAGAGTTATATACACTAGGTCATGGGTTTTTTTTATTGTTTTCAAGTACTTTTTTGTAGCACGTTTTTCTTTTTAAACTTTTTATATTATTGTATAGTAAACCCCATGGTGATTTTTGGTATTCATACTAACTTTTTTATACTACATCGACAATTTTTATATAAAATTAATTACCACATTAAATTTTTAGGATGTTAAGTACTAGTCTCCATCCCACGTGGACAATGAACTCCCTTAATACCATGATAGTGATAGCTTAACAATAGTGTTATTAGGGTTCCATGGTTAGATTGTGATATAAAAAATTATCATATAAAAGTGTATATGATCATTTTTACATAGATAATATACAACATTTTCACATTTCCTGGATGGTAGTGGATTGATAAATAATGTCCCTTTATCAGCTCTAACTATCTATATTGGTTCATGTTGAGTTATTTTTTTGTTAAAATATATTTTAGGATGTTGTTGTATGTATCTATGTCACAATTATCTCCATGGTGATAGTGCCTTAAATTATTTAATGAATTTAATACTAGACATACTGAATATCATGAACTATATTGTTTTATTCATTGAAATGTAACTGTCAAGAGGCATAGATTATCAATTTCTCATTATGTATGAGTACACAACCTAATTCCTTTTTTGATTAATCATTGTAGATAACAAGTACTTCCCCACTTTTTGGTATAATGATTATTGGTTCTAACGTCATCCTCATAATCATTATCTCCTTAATGCTCTATTCACACTAATAAATGTACACATACTTTACTCCCTCCAATGTATACATAGTGATTATGTTTAAATTTTTGGATAATTTTTGCAAATGCCACCGATTAAACCCATCTAATCACATGATGTAATTGATATACATCATAAATGATCATCAAGATCAATATTAAATCACCATAGTCTTTGAAGGGTCCCTAGATATCCACTTACATGTGATAAAATCTCCCAAGAAATTACTTGCTTCATAAAAACATGAATTTACTATAATTTTCAAATAATATATCATTATTTAATGTATTTATCACATAATTCACATTACAATAATTTACCAACATACTTTTTGTGTATATAAGAATATCATATATAAATTATGCAAAATAATTTATCAAGGTAATATCTCTATACTATATTCATCATGTCCATAAATACCACTAGATGAATCTTGTGTTAAAATGAAAATACAACGAACTTGTAGTGCCCATAACATGTATGAACATTTGTTGTGAGAATATCCTCTTTCTTGACCATTAAAAAACGATATCCTATCAAAAATATACATTAGATAATTATTGATCTCTTCATTACTAATTGAAAAATCCATCAATCCATGGTAGTTGATTCCTTTTAATTATCATTATCTTCACAATTATATTATAATTGATATTGAGTTTCATAGAAATATCAATATTTTTGACATAGAGTACTGGTGCAACACATAATCAAAGAAAATTGAATATGAAACTGATGCCCATATGTTAGTGAAATTGATTCATTAGTAATTAGAGTTCAATGGGGGCATTATACATGGAATATTGGATAAAAGTAGAGATCAATGTATAAGTTCAATTGAGAACCGAATCATTTAGCAAGGAGGAAAAATAAAAAGTTCTTCGAGGAAGATATTAGTATAATCCCTTATAATGGACATGATTTCAAGAGTTTACATCTTCATGGATTCTATAATTTGAAATGGACATTGATTATTTTGTAAAAACAAAATACCTGATTCTAATGAATATTCCAAAGTAAACTTATCACACTACAATATATTGAATAGAATTAGTTGGTAAATTGAAATATAAAATGTTATTTCCTTCAAATTATAATAGATAAGTTCTATACATAGAGAGAAACAATCAATTCCTAGAATAAAATAATATTATACTAAATGGATTAAGATATGTTTTTAAGGGACATTCTTCACATTAAACTGAACTATTTATGATTTATGTAGTCGAGATGAACAAATTTCTCCATTATGAGTTTCCAAATATAACATCACCTCTATGTTATTCGATGGTGTTCGAATAGTTCTGTTGAACCAACATGATTTCAAAGATTATGTTGAACAAGAATCAAGTTGTACCTTCTCTATTAATAAATGAATAAAAACCAAACCTCTCACAAAATCATTTCCTTGAACCACTAATTTATTATTAATATCACAAATATTCCTTCAATCTCTTTAACAAGGGGGATTTTTATTATTGGTTATCATTGAAACCCTTATCTTTGAGTATTGGATTGCGTAGTGTCTAGAATACAAGTAGGGAAAAAATTATAAAAAATTATAATTTTTTAACTTAAAATATCTCTCTTTTATAAAATTAGTTGGTTTCTTCATCTCACTTATACATGAATAGATTTTATATACCTCTATTACACCCTGAATAATTTAATTATCCCCTTTATAATGTTTCCAGGATACTTTAATCAATACATTTGATATATGGTATCTAGAATTTTCTTATCTCCTCGAGTTTTATCTCCTGATCATATAGAGTTAAACTATACTATACCTTTATTAGCATAAGACCAATGAGACAACTGATAATCAAAATTTTTTATATCATCCTCTATGGAATAATGGATAACAACTATATTTCATTCAAAGGCATAAATTGTAAAATCTCTTTTTTGACTCATATTTATGTCAACAAAGAAGCTTTTGATTTTTTTTGTTGTTAATGATAAAACATATGGAATATCATGAAAACCTTGTGAATTTATCCTCATAAGATGTGACAAATTCATCTTCCTTTTTAGTTAGTGATTGGAACTGCCTATCCATTTAATGATTAATAGCGAGAGGGAAATATATATAAACAAACAATATCATGAATTCATCCCACTCTATATATTCCATGTTTTATATGGGCTCTGTATTCTTGTCTTATTTGAAGCACTAAAAATATTATCCCTAAATGAAGTTAAAATCATGTATTAACTTATATTTATTATATCGTTCAAGGTAATGAATTTTTTTCAGATAATATAATATATTGTTTAGAGATCATGGGATGAAAAGTTATATTTTTTAATGAATCTGATGAATAAATGAAAAAATAGAAAATTTATGTCAATAAAATCATTAAACACACTTCATATTAATATTTAAAACATGATTTAGTTTTTATAGTAGTACAACGAGGTTCTTAGCTAAGGCTTTTATCATGAAAGGAATTTAATTAGTACACCCATGATATTAGCTAGTTCACATATTGTCAACATGATTCCTCTTATATCCAACAATTTCATTAAAATTAAGTTCAATTTTTAATGATTATAATTTTATTAATCGATTTATAAAATTTAATCCCTAAACATATAAGATGTATCTCTGACAGGAATTACTGAACAAACTTTATTTATTTATAAGATTGAATATATGTTATCTATGGTAATTTACCAATTTGGTTTTCTAACATAAAAATATATTGAAGACCAACATTATGATTCATGAAGATAATATGAACTAACAAATGAGTATCCAACTAGAATGTCAAACCATGTGTGAAGTTAGGTCACTTTTTAATGCACTTGGTAATAAATAATTTAATACCCTTCACACCATCTCTGAGATTTTGAACCCAATATAATGTTGTCCATGAAAATGTGTACACATAATATTGTCCATAAATAAATTTAAATAAAAAGAAAACTACATAATATATACATTAAAAAAATATACTAGGTTTTTCTATTACAAATAGGCTTCTCTTAAAAAAATATCATTAGAGTTCCCACTATTGCATTTCCATCCTATTAAAAATAATAATAACTAGAATAACCATTGATACACACTATGTTGACTCTATCCTTAAACACATAAAATTTCATAATAAATAGAATTATTATTCAATAAAATTAAATTTATATATATAGTTATAGTTTCATTGAAATTTTACACATACAATCACATCATCTGAATTATAAAAATACAATATTTATCATAATAAATCACTTTGTTATCTTATTCCCATATGTACTCTAATAATTCATTGGATATCCTGGTGAAAAAAATATTTAAATTAATGTGATAGATAAAAATCATAGTATGGGAATAATAAATTTAATAAAGTAATAAATGGTTCAGGTGGGAAAACAAGATACCCTAAAAAGGATAATCATAATTGTGAAAATATTTCACAATAAAATGGAATTATATGATCACAGAATCATAATATTATTGATGTAGAATAAAACATGAAATAAAATTAATATGTAAATTATAACCTCTAGGAAAAAAACCTAGTATAAAGACCATCATAATAATTATTTGATCATGATAACTTCCATCATAACACACTATGGTTTGGCTAATTACCAACTCATTATACCTAATGTGCATAAGCTAATAACTCATGAACCATACATGGAATCAGATGAGACATTAATATTACTTAATAAATTGGAGGGCTACAACATACCAACCCAACACATCATAATATGTACATATTTATGTGTCACAAAATAAAATAATCCAATCATAAATCACAAGAATGATCAAACCCATGGGGGTGATGAATGTTTAATATTTTTTTGTTAAGGAATAATAAATGGATAAATCATATGGATTAAAAAGAGAATATTAAATTCAATCTTTTTTTAAAATTATAATTTCCAAATCACCGTAGATCATGAACATGGTGTTCCAATGTTGAAAATTCTAGAGAAGGATATAATAGAATAAAGAATAAAAATAAACCATGTGGGTGAATCTTTAAACAATATGTAAATAATATTTTTTTTTAAATGAAGACCATATTATTGAAAATAAAAAAATAATTTAAGAATGATTATTTTTAATTAAATATATTGTATTTTCAGAATATATTAATGGTTTAAAGACATTTTATAGGAGTGATTGTCAATGTGGCATGATAAATTTGAAGTTCCCCTTAATCCATGATTATATAAAAACGATAATTTTTAAGGTAACTAAAAACATGTATAACACAAAAAATAAAAGTGATATTAAACTAGTTATATATATAAAGTAATGGTATAGAAAATTTTAGAAGATAAATGGGAATTATAATACATAAAAGGGGGGAAATAATTTGAACATGTAATTGAAATGTTGAGAATACAGTTAGGATGATCCAGTATCGTGGGTTCTAAATTCAATTTTTTCCCATGCTTAAGAAAAAAAATAAATAATTAATCATAATAAACAATATCGTAATATCCTTTTTAATATATTATTGTTAGACAAATTTCGATTACCAATAATATTATATATAATAATAAAATATTTCTAAGGCATCTATTGGTTACTTGATGTTGATTGGTAAATTTTTTCCTTAAATCCATATGTATGTTATCTTTTGTAAAAAGTGTTGTTGAATTGAATCATAATATCCATAATATTAATAGGTTTTAAAATATTTTAATACATTAGATATATTTTTTAACACAACAACTATGGGTGGTGATAGGAAAAAAGAAACTCATTTCTTATTGAAGTAGTAGTCAAAATGTATGCACGTTTTGTGTTTCCATTTCACAATTATTTAGTGCGAAATAAGGTAAATGATAATTTTAAAATTTTATCATATAAATTTGTTATTTAATATTAATTAATTTTTTATATCCTTTTAATCATAAATAAATTTATGTAATGAAAAATTGATGATGTTACCTTTTGCAGGAAGTTGTCCACCCAACACAGTAACGATGATTTACTTTTCCTTAGCGCATGGAGCAGAATAAATAATATTTATTACATTAATTCAATATCTTATAATTATAATAATGGAAAAAATTATGTATTATGTAAAGTATAATATATTCTTAAGATAAATATTAATGATAAAATGTTTTGAAGAAGGTCATACATATATAGGAACTTGATATTCTATTATACTATTCATTGAATGTGAAAGACTTAGGTTATCCTCTAGAGAACATGATCTTAAGGATAATAAAATTTATAATATCTGTGGAATTTTTTTTATGAGTGAGGTAAATTTAAATTTAAATTTTACCATGGAGGAAAATAAGTGATCACCTTTTATAATTGAAAAAATATATATCTTTTGTGAATACCATTTACACATCCAAGTTATCAATACACCATTACTTGGTTAATGACTTCAAAAATTTAATAATGGATTTTGGGGGTACATTTTCATTAAAAATAATCATCTATGAATTTTTACATATGATTTAATATTTTTGCATGTCATTTATTACTATTTTTTAATTAATTTTGTCCTTGGGAAAATTATTTTTAATTAATTAATATATATTTTATATATAAATATATTATAGCATAAATGTTTTTTCTTTTAAACATAATTTTATAATGATTTAATTTTATTAAATTCATATATAAGAGAATATATGTTTAAAATTAAATTATATAATATATTAAAAGTAGTTTTTATAGAAAAAATGGATTTTAACCATTATGTGTTCATTAATCTTATTTTCTTGTGATTATAAGTTTAATGACTATATATGTGTGTGTTTTTTATAATAAATTAAATTATATATATAAATTAATTTCTTTTCAATTTCATTGAGTAAATATAAATTTCTTGATATTAATAAAATAATTCATTGAAAAACAATTTTACTATTAACTTGGAAATTAATAGTAATCTTTCAAATATTATCATTACGCCCAAAAATGAAATTAAACATGACCTAAAATAATTATCTTTTTAAATAAAATATAAAATATAAAATTTTTATATTTAATTATAAATAATGCCAAAGTCTACTTTTTATAATTGGAGGAGGAATATAGTTTTTAGTTTGAAATATTATATCAGTTCAAAAAATTTCCAATATGTGATTTATAAATTCAACATAGTATTTATAAATTATTAAATAATATATATATATATCAATATTTATTATTAATCATTTTATCCATTATATTATTATAAAATTGATACTTTTAAACAATAGAAATATATTTTTTTACTTTTATCCTTCAAGAACTACTATATTATAAAAATTCAAAAAAATCACTTTATATAATATAGATAAATTAAATACCAAAATGAGGTTAATCTTCTAAAATTAAAATTATAAATTTATAAAAAATATATGAATCTAAAATGTCAGTACTACTATATATTATCTCTTATTTAATAGATGTAACATTTCCCTTGAATAATACAATTATTTTAATCATTAGTGGTTTTTTAGTCTGTTATATCATGTTACATAAATACATGAAAAAAATTATAATGTGAAATAATAATTAATATATTTATTTATAACACAAAACAAAATCGGAATATTTGAAATCATTTTTAACAACAAATAATACTCTAGAGCAATTATAGAAAAATTACCCATACCGCATTAACTTGTCAACAATGGAATGAACTATTTAGTGAATGTATTTAAAATTATTATATGGCGACATAAATATTTTAATATTGAAGGAAAATGTTGTTAATAGAGAATTTAGTAAATTCATAGTAATTATATAGAAGGAAAAAACATGTACAAATATAAAAGAGAACCAATTTAAGAGTAATTTTTTTTATTATTTTTACTTCAATGAGAGAGGTTTATATTATGAAATGAATTTAATTTATATTTTTTATATACTCCCCCTTTATCATGTTAGATAAATAATTCCTCCAAATATATGTAACATGATATTTTCAAATAAATTATATTAATAGGTTTTGATTTAAACTAATAAATTTCATATAATATTTTAGATAAAAATCATTTTATATTGGGATGGTTTATGGGTATATGTAATTTGGTAAAATTATTTGAACATAAAATAATAAACAAATGTATATTTTTATATCATTTTTTCATATTTGGATTTTATAATTTTATCTTCTATTTCTTCTTTTATTGTTTTTGGAATCAAAAAGTAAATAACATGTATATAGGATTTAATTTTTTAGAAACATATTATATTCACTTCCATAAAAAACATTTTCATCAATGTTGAGGTTATTTTAAATTATTGAAAAATATTCATATTTATTCTAAAAATTATAACAAATTTTGTTTTCAGATATTATTATCATTCTTAGCAATGTATAATATAGAATTATTTGACCATTTTATATATTGGTTATTTTCAAATTATGAAAATTATTAAAATAATGTTTTCAAATTATTACAACTTGAACAGACATTATTACATTCCTTGATATTATAATAATCAAGATTAATTTACATTTTTCGTGTTTTATTTTCAAAAAATTAATTTTCAAAATATTTTTGAAATGTTTATCTAAAATGATTTCATAATAAAAGGGAATTTTTGTAATGTTTTTATATAAATACAAGAGTTTTTTTAATTTTACTGACGTCTATGGAAAAATAAATTCAATATTCTTATAATTTAATAGGAATTTACTCTAACTATACCAAGTATATTTTTTATTTTTATTCTTTATGTTCTTGATTTTTTATTTTTTGGACTGGGAAAAAATAATGAATTATTTATTAAATATGAATAACAATTGAATATTAATGAATTATGAGAACAAATTATACTCATCATTTAATATATGATTAAACAATTGGATTTTTATGTGACATGTTGGGCATAATTACACATATTCTTTAAATGTAAATTTTTTATCATGAGAAAGAAAATAGATAATTCCATATTATATGTGTATATTCTTTATGCCTACCTATTTATTAAGGGTCATATATTGGATGATGTCTTAATAGTATGATTTATAATAAAATATATGAGGCCTTGATGAAAATATCATTAATATCAAGATTTAGTAATTTCTTTTATTAGTAAATCATTTTTCATTATATATATTGTTTCTATGTTGATATTTTCTGTAGATGTAATTTGAATCAAATTTACTGATTCTAATATATGATGTATCCCTTATCCGGTTTTCCAAATTGATTATGCCTTATATAATTGTGATAACTTTTTTCTATGCTTACTCTTATTGATAATTTTAGCAAACCGTTTTTTAAATGATTCCTTTATCTACGATATGTCTAACTAATATTTGAATGTTCTTTAAGGATACAAAAAAATATTTTTATTATAGAGTTCATTTATCTAATGTAATAAATAAATCATATATGTATCTTGTCTCCAAATTCATCTAAACTGATTGGTCATTCATATTTGGATCCTTTTTATTTTGTACAAATGATGTGATATAAGAAACATCTAAATATTATTTGATTTGAGGTGTTATTGTGGCTAGGAGAATTCATATTTTGATGATGTTGACAAAGTGATGATGGGTGATGTGATGGAAGTCCATGTTTGGTGGATGGGTTGAGGTAGATCCTAAGGTACATGAAATATTTAATCTGTGTCTCAAATTTTGGAACACATTTATTTTGGAATGTTTCTTTCTTATGTCACTTAGGTGGCCTAGCATTATTTTAGGAGTCCCATTGATTCTAATTATATATTTGTGTAATGGTGATTTTTTTAGTACCTGTTGACCCTTTTTGTAGTTTATTTGAAAAAAAATATTTGATTATTAAAACATAAATGATATCATCGTGAAATAAATACACTTGTGTTACCTATGACATATTTTTATATTTTAAAATAAAATATAATTAAATTTTCCAATTATTTTTTAATTAATTTTAAAAAATAAAAAATGATAATTATTTTAATATAACAGATGAAAATATTATAGGAACCCTTTCATTGATCATTCTTATATATCATATTAACTTAAAACCCCCCTTAACGCATTTTATATCTTCATTTTATATTGTTATAATTTCTAGGTCAGAGGTTTTCCTAGGGAGGGTTGTAAAACGAGGATCCTCTTGTTCAATAAAAAATTTCATTCTAGTGTTTTCTACAGAATCCATCTTCTTCTAACTAATTCACACAAAGTAAAACTACTCTTATATTAATGTTAGTAATAATATATCATTTATTTCATATTTATTTTAATTCATCTTATTATTAATTTTTCCAATATAAATTAGTAAATGTTAAAATTTCATTACATGAACAAGATCCACTAAATCATTCTTTAGTAATATATATTTTAATACATGATCTTAAGTTCAAACAATAATGTCGCTCGATAATACACAATAACCACCTACATAAAACTATGGAGATATAGTACCACATGTTTTCATTACTCAATTCACATAATCACCTTTAATATAAAATTAAAATCATTTAGTTCCTAATGATAATTGATGACGAGTCAGAAAAAATGGTCTTTTAACTAGTTGATTTGGTTCATTAGAAATTATTTATGTACAAAATACATACATTGTATGAATCTAAAAAAATAATTTCAAAAAATAAATAATGGGGTGAGAAAATAAATTTTGAATAAATTATAACAATATTTAATAAATTATATATACATATAAGGGCCTTCAAATACTGAGTAAATTATATGAAATAGTTTTTTTATTTTATGGAAAATTGAACAGAGACAATATATTTGAGATTAATGATATGAATCCTACGATAAAAATTAAAATATATGAATATAAAAATTAAATATAAAAATGAAAAAAAATAATATGTTACCCATATAACCAAATGCATCAAAGTAAAAGTGGTTATAGTGTTAAAAACCATTATTATTTATCTTGAACCCATACTAATTTTCCAAATCATTTTTTCAGTTCTCCAATTAATCCGTTATATCTTTAAGGGGTTTAATGTAATATTTTTTTAAATCCAGAAGATTTACTTCCCAAAAATTAGTGATACATCTATTAAATAACCCTTTATAATTGAAACCTCGATATAATGTGTGAGGACCCATCCATAAACAATACATATTGTAATTTTTTAAACTAGAATTCATATTTTAGGATCATTTTAGTTTATAATTTTACAGAATCAAGAAATAATACATACATAAATTTTCACAGTCATACAAAGTTTATACATGTAAATCACTATCTATTTCTTCCAAAACAAAATAGATTTAAAAGAAAAAATTATTTATTTTTCCTAAAAATATAGATAACATTTAGCTTGGCTTTCTCCTTTCTCTTACCCATCCTTATAACTTGTGATTTTTTTACATGGGATAGTACCAAAAATATTAATAAGGGTAATAAAAAGAAACAACGAAACCATTAGTCCATGAATAAACTAATATCATGAAAACATTTTCCCAAAGTACTAAATTTCACCCTTAAAAAATAATATAATTAATTTACCTCATAAAGTCATATGTTTTCATGAAAACTTCATAAAAAAATTAATAATAAAAGAATCATGGGTAAAAAAATTTATACCACACTTACATTGTAGCATTCATATATACATAGATTGTAACCTTAATTGTTACATTTGGAATACCCACCGTAGTATATTCCATTAATCTATTATGAGAAAAATACTATTTAACTCCATCTCATTACCCAATTCATTAGAAAGAAAACATAGGATCAGCCACCAATGGTTTGTCACAGAACAACCCATATTCAAAAACTATTCTTAAGAAATAAAACATATTCATTACATACAAATCATGTATAAATAAAAAATAACATTTCCACTTTGAAATGACATTTCATTTTTACAAAGCCACATACTCATTAAAAAAAATAATTTGAAAATAAAATAGATAACATATAAAGTAATTATAAAAAAATTAACGTTAAATAAAATGGGAAAATACATAATTACAACATATGATAAAAAAAATTGTATTTTTGTTTTGTAAAAAATAGTGGAAAAGGGTAACTTTTAATCAAATTTTAAAACAAATTCAAATACTCCGTACCGAAAACATATAAATATTACATTTTAAAAAACATTTAATGTAATATAAAATACAAAAAAAAATTCTTTTACAATCCTTGTATTTCCATATAATTGAATATGTAAAATAATATCAAGAATCATTTCATAGAGAAAAATATATAATAATAAAATATTTAATCCTTTAAGGTGTCTCATAACACTTTGAATATATAAATATTAATCGCGGTGAAAAAATTAAAATTTTAAAATCTTATTTAACAATATTATTGATCAAATATGGATATGGAATGTCAAAATATATTTATATACACCTTATAGTGAATAAATGTGTATATAATTAAGAAATGACTCCATGAAAGAAGATAAAAATTAAATCCATTTCGCCAAGTATGATTCATCCCATATGATATTTATTATCATCAATAATAAAATTTTGATAATTTATTAATTCATGGTAATTTTGTTTTTGATATTTATTAATCCCTTTATATCTCTTATTAATTTTTTTGAATAATTACATAATTATTTAAGTTAATGCCAGACATTTTGATGATATTTGGTACGTGAGTTAAAAATGAATGTGGTATGATGTCAGTAGACAAAGTGTTCCTCATTATGTATTCTACATAACAATATTCATGATATAATAATCAATATTATACTTCAATTACACTTATAAATGAAACCATTAATCATGGTTATGAAAAATGAACTACTTCACAATCAATGAGAAGCTAAGTCGTACATACACATGATTAAAATTTCCAATTTTCAATGATAATTATGGAAAGATTTAAGGTAATATTTTACATTTAACTGATTATTAGAAAATAATTAATATCACATTAATCATTTAAATTAACTTATTTATATTATCCTTGTGATGTGCTGACTAAAAATGAATCACATTGCTTCATAGAGGTAATAGTTTACACTTACACATGAATGACATTGTCATTTTTATGTGCACCAAAATTAAGAAATTAATTGATATATTATTCTTTTATAATGATAAATTTATCATTAATATCCCATATTAACATTAATAACATCATTATAAATAGTCTAGAGAGATGATTATGGAAAATGAAATATGTCGGTTCGTGGAGGTGATAACTCAGACTAACATATAAACGATTCATTCATTTCCATTTGGTGGAATCAGAGATGGAATAGTCGATCATATTAAAATAATTAAATATTTTATTTAAGACACTAGAGTTTTTATTTCATCAAGGATGAAGGATATATTATATATAATGAATAAGAAATATAATAGAAACAGATAAATAAAAAATTTCACATTTCTGTTGGACAATCACACTTGATTAACACATAAACACCTCAATTGATGGTGTTATGCTTAGAATAAGCCCCCTAGAATGTGGGGAGGTATTCTGTTACAGGTTATTGGTTGATCTTGTCCGAGACAATGGGTTTTCATGTGTGTTAAATATAGATGAATGGGTACACTTTTATAGTAGAGGGGATGGGAACTCATAGAGTTATTAACAGTATTAAATTTATATAAATTTAATTTCTATTAGAAGAGGATGAAAGATAAAAAATTGATAATATATTAGTATGTTGGTAAAAAATACATTCATATTATTTAAATTACATGATCTATGATTATTTTTAATTCATTATATTTTTATTTTAATCCTTTATGTCTTTCCATTTTATTAAGTCATTTACAATTTGGGGGTTATTATAAATAAAATATCTTTCCAAATAACCAAATAATGAGTCATTAATGATATTAGTAGACATAAAATATATTTTTTTAATATGTTGTTTTTAGAAATTTTATATCATTAATTTATATATTTTATATTTTAAGATATGAATATCATCATTTTTTATAATATTCATAACTTAACATTTTTAAAAAATCATTAAATAATATATTCCATTAAAAAAACAACATTAAATCATCCAAGAAATGTAAATTTTTCCATAAAATTCCTCAATGTCATAAAAATGAAAATTAATATTTTGTTTAATATTATTAACATCATTTATTTGATTCATACATTAATAAATCAATTACTAAATCATCGTTATGTCACAATTAAATTTAAATATTCAATGTATAAAAGTTATAAATAAATTATTATCTTGTATAAAAAAAGATATAAAATTAATATTTATAATGGAATTTATATTCTATATAACACTACATTAAAAATTATTTACATAATAAAAATTGTGTATGACATTTTTAACTTTTTATTAAATAAAATATAATATATTTCATATTCTGAACCATGTGGATTAGATAGATTATAATTTAGACCTAAGCTTTATTATTTTCAAAACCTCCTAATAAATTGAAATTAGGACTACTGTTATGGTAAATTTACAATATTATAAAATTATTTTTACCCTTAATTAAATGATTTATCTTTTTATATTTTAAAAAAAACAGTAAAACTTCAATTCATCAAATATTTAGTTTAACTAATTAAACCAAAATTTTCAAACAGGTTTTAATTATGTATGTCCATTTTCAGAATTCAATTCACATAAGTAGCTATATAATGTTAAAACCAACCCCGTAGATGTGGTGACGAGGGTAAAAAACATTGAAACTATTAATCGGTTTTTATATATAACTATTACTCCACCCGTGCGATGCACGCCACTATAAAATAATTCTTATTATTAACTACAGATTACTATTTATAAAACATAATAATTTATATTAACACTGAATATATTTTAAAAGAAAATGACTTAAATAATGAGGAATAAAAGTTACAGAAATTGAGGAAGAAAATATAGATACTGGGAAGTCTTCTGTATAAAATTAACTACGAATGAACCAACAGTGAAACAAAATGAAAATTAATAAATAATATATTGAAATTATAAATTTATTCATATAAACAATGTATGAAATTATAATTTACATGGTATTATTAAATTATATTTTGAAATCATATATCAATGAAATTGTATTGTTCAACTTAATTTTAAAAAAATGTAATGTCATTGTACTCGATGCACAGAAACATTTTTTTCGTGTTACAGAAAATTCAATAATGAATTAAGAAGAAGAAATAAATATTTTAGTAAATAGAAGAACGTTCATATGAAAAGAAATAATAATATATTTTCAACATATAAAAATAAGATAAATGATGTATTATTTTGATCAATTTTAAAGAAGTAATATAAATAGTGAAACATTCAAACTGAAATAACAATTGTTTCATATGTAATTATCAATGGAACACATGGAAAGAAAAATAGATTATTTAGACACATTGTTTATTTAACAATGAGATGGTTGAAATATATTACAGTAACAGAATACTGTAATAGTATATGGTGTACCCCTTGGAATTTAAAAAAATTCAATAAATGGTGGTAGTAAAAACCTTCCAAAATTGGGTTCCTGTGGTAGTTTTATAGACAAGTATTGGTGGTTGCTGGTTGGTAGTAATCGGGTACATGCACATGTTTGTAGAAACAGGTTACAAATGCGGAATGATTTTTTAGATAACATACATACACAATAGACCCACTTTCTGCCTCTACTGTTCTTGAAAAATCACAGGACCATTCAAATAGAGATGGGGAAAATGTTCCTAAAAATTAAACAAACCAAACCATTATGCCATTTGAATCATACCATATTTTCAATTTGCTGTGTTTCAGAAATAACTTGCAAAATCAAAAAGCTAACTAATGTAGTTCTAATTGTATGAGCAGTAAAAAACCAAGAAAAAAGTCATAATACACAACTCTTTCAATAAGTAAAAATTAATGCAATGACAACCCAACTTAACCAAATGTAACCATACATCCATTAAATCTCTTCAGCTGCAATCCAGTGGACTCCTGCAATGGACCCACTTACTACAAGATGGTGACAGTAAAATTCTAGGAATTTTTTGATACATTCTGGAAAAAAAACCATATATAAATCATAGCACAAAAAAATTAAAACA
Organism: Viscum album; assembly: GCA_963277665.1. Classification (NCBI taxonomy): domain Eukaryota; kingdom Viridiplantae; phylum Streptophyta; class Magnoliopsida; order Santalales; family Viscaceae; genus Viscum; species Viscum album. The sequence continues at coordinate 1,041,581,691 of OY728133.1, read as the reverse complement.
CAATCAACAGTTGGGTAGAAAATTGAAAATAAAAAATATTTTGAATTTCTAATATAAAATATATAATAGGCAGTTATTATGAACATAAAACTAATGGTAGATTAATCTAGATTCTTTTTCGGTATGAAAAAGGGAGTTGTTCAATCTTCTCCGACTTTATTTTCCGTGAAATAGAGGAAGATGGTACATATAATGGATCACCATCATTTTTTGAGAACTCATGCTATTTAATTGATCACCATCCCCTCCCCCTGTCTAGCCCCACCGCCCTGCCTAGCCCCATACCCCACCAGCCCCATCCCCCATGCCCAATTCTTACCCTCTCATCCCCTCCCCCTGCCCAGCCCCTCCCCTACCCTTACCCTAATTTGCTTCAACCATAATCAATTCCACGATGCTATAGAGTATCCTGAAACGAAACTTAAACAATTAAAGAATTTTCTCATAATTGTTTATTACAAGTATTGGAAATATATGATCATCCAACTATAAAATACAAATTTAAACATTATATGGATTTCTATGAGTTATAGTCTTCAATAAACTAAATCTGGTTAAAAACTATACAGATTACATAATACACGTGATTGTCAAAAATCACAATTTTCAGCAGATTTCATGACAGACATGTTAAACTTGTTTTTAAAAAAATTACATATTTTGTGAGAAAATGTTAAAAAAATTTGTCAAAAAATGATAAAAATGATATTAATTTATATCTTATAGATAGCATATGTATCAAACGTGTTTGTCAATAAATTTTATAGATTTTAGATAGAAAAACGCCATGGGTAATTGATTTTTAATCTATAAAAATACTAACCTACATGAGAATGTTAAAAATGTTTGTCATAAAACAAACTAATTAGCATAAATGTTAACCATTTTTAGAGGATAGTAAAGTTAAACATGTTTCCCAAAAAATCTATAGATTATAGATAGTAAAAATCACACTAATCAGAATAATTCATGAAAAACATGTTTGTCAGCAAATTTATGTACTGTAGGTTATTAATAAGATATAACAAATACTAAATATGTAAATATTACATGATAAAGAGGTCTGTCAGCAATGGCTACCAGAGAAGGTGTTAGTTCCATTTTGTGGTTCATTGTCATGATAAAACAGATAGAAAAAATTGAGATATTTATGACAATGCTAATATTTTAATGTACACCCTCCTGTAACTATAGACAATTACGAGATGGAAAGAACAGTTTGTTTGAAAGACATAGAATACACTTTCTATATTGAATTAATACACATGTGTTTATGTTAATGGAATTAAATTCGTATTCATTAAATATAAATATTGAATACCTGAGTAGTGGATATATTCAAGGATGTAGTATCAAATCATGTGTCAATGGTTGAAGTCCCTAGAGAAGACCTAATATTCTGATGCTCCAATCATGAATTGTTAAAATTAACATAACTATAATAATAATTTCAATTGTTAATAAATCAAATTAAAGACCAAAGAAATTTTACCTAGATATATTCGATACCACTACTTATGAAGATTCATTACTTTGATCTCCATGTTCAATAATGACGAAAAATATAGTATTTTGTGTATTTTGTTTTCTAATATAAATAGATATTTTCATACACTCCTACTTGAATTTCTTCAATGTATTCAGTAAATATGATGATATAGTAGTCGTTATTGTTGATGAAAATGACATTGTAGCTCTTTTGTTTGAGAGAAGCATTCAGATTCACATCACAGAAGATGAGTTCAAGTTTATACAGTAAACCACATGTTGATGTGTCGATGCTCTCCAATAATAGTAAAATGATACACACTAAATTAAATATCCATTAAACATCGATGAAGCCTACATTAGCATTCAAAAATAATTAAACAAAAGTACTATAAATATAAATAGACGATATTACGGGCATATTAAAAAATAATAATGGTAAAATCTTGTAGAATCATAATGAGATCCAAAAAAAGAAACAGTATAAATGATTAAAAAAGAATAAGAAACATAAAAGAATCAAAATTGCAAAGATACATGGACCCCTAACATGAATAGTATGCATTGTGACTAGAAAATAGAAATCTATTGCAGTTGTTTCAATGATGATCATACTTCAGTAACATAAAATTTTGATTTATAGCCTTTACAAAATCCTTCAATTTCTCATTAAACGTGATTTTTTTTTTTCAGAATGCAGTTCAATCAAACCGATACAAATAATAGATATTCACATTCATAAAAATTATTTTTAGGTATGAATGTGATAATACAAAAAAAGAAACATTACAGGTATTTAAAAATGAATAAGAAAAATAAAAAAATGAAAATTTGAATGATACTTGGTCACCTAACATGAATAGTATGCATTGTGACAGGAAAACCGAAATCTATAGCAGTTGTTTCAAGGATGATCATACTTTAGTAACAAGAATTTTTTACTTCCAGGATTTACAAAATCCATCAATTTCTCAATGGATGTGATTAATTCCAGAATGCATTACATTCAAACTGATGCATATAATATATATGCGCACTCATAACAAGTATTTCAAGGTATTAAAGTGATCATACAAAAAAATCTATTGAAGGTAGTTCTTCCTACACCAAGGAGATTGCGAAACTTAAAATCAATTGCAAATTGAAACATAAATATCATCTTCAAGTCAATGAAGATAATTTCTTAAACACATTTCAACTCATACTATGTGCTTTTTTGTAATATTTATCTGTAGAACACAAACAAACCAAGCTAGAATCACGAATAGATATGAGATAAACTCGTTTTTTATATTTTATCATATACCTCACAACTTCTCAAATTCAATTCAAGTATATTCTTGAAACTATGAAACAAATGTTCTATTCTGAGTTCTGTCACCCTGAATTAGATTTTGGATTCAGTGACCCATCATCCATGGCAAAGAATACTGATTAATCATCTAAGAAAATCACCATAAAAATTAAAATACATTAAGAAATTAAGATCATTGACAATGGTTTATACATTTGACATTGATTTGTAAAGTAGATCTCTTGGTTTTAGTGGTTTGAGGTCTTAGTATTTTAAATGAGAAAAATAATATAGTTTTGGATGAGTAGTGAATCAATGGAAAAAACAGGTCTCCTCTCCATCCTAGTTTAACAAAAATATATATTTTTTATCAAACCTAACCAATTGGTTGGGTCATCTTAGGAACTGTCTAGGATTATGATCTTGGCATGATGTATGTCATCAAATGATGATCCTTCCAAAAACCTGAGCACCTTGAAACCATTCTATAAAAAAATTATAATGAAAATGCAATGTTGAATCATTGTAAAAATCATTAATAAAATTGAATTTGTCACAACCTGACTAAAAAACGGAACCATAGTAATATAAAAATTTAAATTGACAGGTTAAAGATGCATACATGGCTAATTTTAAATAAGGGAGACAAAAATCTGAGACAGATCCTACTAAAGACGTGAAATAAAGAAGTGTAGAAACAGGATTCGTGCGATTGGGGTGGTGCTTGTATGAAAAATCTAGGGAATGAAGCTTATGTAAATTACATAATCCACACTCACTATGAAAAAAATTGAATTAAAACATAGATGATGGTAGGGGAGGAGTGCATGTAGAAGCAGGTTGCATGAAAGATGAACTTCCAGAAATAGACAGCTACCGCACATATCATAGGAGGGTGTGGAGTAGTAGTAAAAATGATGTGGATGTCGTAGAAACACCTGATGGAAATCACAAGTTATAGATTGATAATTAGGGGATGGAGGAAAAATATTAAAAATTTAGTGGGTACCGTAGAAAGACCGTCCAAAAATCAAGAATTGGAGTTGTTGATGACATAAGAGCCAGAGATAGAGGAGATGAAGGAGGAGGGGCCGAAGATGGAGGATCTGAAGGCTGATCATGCAGAGGTGGAGTGGCTGCTAGAGAGGGGATTTGAATAGGGGAGAGAGATAGGGCATTCAGGGATGGGGGATTCCGAGGGCGGAGCAGGAACCCTAAAGTTTCTAGAGGGGAATCAGGGAGGGGTGAAGGGAGCGATGATATGTCCTGATTGTTGGAAGGAGGTTTTTTCGGTGACAGAGCTGAGGAAGTAGTCGAGGAAAGCTAATTACTGTGGAGAAGAAACCTGAGTAGGGTAGGGGTATGGATGTAGGGAAATGTATAAAAGATGGAAGGATGGTAGTTTTGTAGGTGATATGGCATTCTTATTAGGTGACACATAATCTTGAAGAATCCAAGTGTAGTTAATATTGTATATTTCAATACAAACACTATTCAAATGAAGTAAATTGTATTAACAGATGTGCTATTGATCTGTTGTGATATTAGAAAATATTTTAAATTATAATTATAATTTAAATAAGAAAATTTTTTCTACAATTTATTATAATTATCTATTCATAAAAAATGAATCTTTTCAGAAAAATTCAAAAAATTAACCCTTTAACAATTTTGTTATTTTAAATAAAAAATTTAAATTTATTATGAAAAATGAAATATATAAAAGAAAAAACAGAACATATTAAAAATATGTGCACCATCAATAGGTAGTTTTTTTTTGACAAATATTACATTGGTTCATAATATTTTATTTTTTCTTCTGTCATGTTAAAAACCCACATAACATTAATGATAAAAAGTATATAAAATACACTATATATATTTCATTGATATAATCCAATATTAGTATATTACTCATTTTTTATTATAAAAAACATTTATGCATATCTGAATTGTATTTTGAAAAATCATCTCATTTCATTTATTATTAATTTGTCTCCAATGAATTAATTATATACACATATTTATACCACATTTTCATAATTTAGTTAATCCTATTAAATCCTTCCATTCAAATAGTTTTGTGATAACTACCATATTATATAATAACATTATGTTGTCTATATAAGCTAAATATGGTGTATCCTGTTTGATATTCAACATAGTGTTCCTTTTTAAATAAACTATGGATGTTACATTCTTTCTCTTTAGTAAAATTAGTCCTCTCAATTTAAAGTCTGAATAAAAAACTATGTTTTTGAGTTTTCAAAATACCTTTGTTGAAATCCCAATTATTAAAAAATATTTATAATACATACACTTTAAAATAATCAAATATTAGTATAATGGTCAAATGAGATAACACATACTAGGGTTCGATATAGGAAAACGTATACAAAGAAGAGAAAAATAACCCTCATAGATTAATATGGAGTGATTTAGAACAGGGTCATGGATTGTTAACTAACATAGTAGCATAAATATGTTAAATATAGTTCCCCAGGTTTAGGGTGTATAACCCCTTTCCACATTCTTTTTAAATCGGGCTTCTTTGATTGGGTTTCCCAAAAATAGAAAGTTTCCATAAAATATAGATTCTTTATAAAATAGACAGTTTCTATAAAATAGAGATTTTTCAAAAAAATGATAGTTTCCATATTATTGGGAGCTTCCATAATGTGGGTTTTTTCCATAACATAGGTTCTTTTCTATAATTTGGGGTATTTCCAAAAAGTGGGTTGTTTCCATAAATTGGGTGTTTCCATAAAGCGGGTTCTTTAAATAAAGTGTGGGTGTTTCCATAAAGTGCTATGTTTTCATAAAGTATATGTTTCCATAAATTGGTAATGTTGAAGGATGAGAGAGTTAGGAGGTTTTATAAGGTTTGTTGGGACAAAAATGAAGGTCATATGATCTATACATAGTAAGCCAAAACCGTATGGTCAAACCATGCATAGAGGAAAAATATAGATCATATTTATTTAGGATTTTCTATTTTTTTAATATATATTTTTTGTCTTAAAAATGCCACAATATCTATATTACACTCTTTATATCGATAGATAGCCCTCTCCACATGAGTTGGAGCTATCTTAGAGCATTCCCTTGGTGATT